>OY757315.1:36449636-37713199 GCA_963583905.1 Stenurella melanura | reverse complement strand
CAAGAAGTGAATTATAATTAGAGTCAATTTACTGCAAATAAATATTTTTCTCTTTTGACTTATATAGTCGATACTAGGACATATGTATGCATAATTTCAGCGCAACAGATCAATTGGAAGTCGTTCAAAATTTAAATTTGAACTAAACTGGTTGTCTGACCACTGACTGACAGACATTTGATGTGGTTAAAGCTTGTAAAAGATATTCAATACATTTCATTGCTTATGCCATGGAAGCTATACTAATGGCACACATGAGAGCGTTCCACAATGCTTAGGCCTATGCATATTTTGCATTAACACATGTAAAATATTAAAATATACAAATTCTCATAGAAGAAGATTAACTGATTATTGTAAACTTTTTTTATAGATACCGAATTAAGAGTTTCTAAAAATTGCTACTGTTAGCGAATTTTGGGGAAAATTGATATCCCCTCCCCCAAATATCTCTTAAATATCTATTAAATATTTTTTCCTTTCCCAGATGATGGCAATGTGGAAAACATCACTTTCGATTTTATTGTGATAGGATCAGGACCATCAGGAGCAGTGATAGCCAACAGATTATCAGAAATACCAGAATGGAAAGTGCTACTGATAGAGGCAGGAGCGAATGCCAGTGTAATAAGTGACATTCCTTTCCTAGCTGGTACACTCGAATTTACAAACTACAATTGGGGTTACAGGGCGGAACGTCAAGAAGGCTTCTGTAAAGGTAAAACAATGTTACATATAAAAGAAAACGAAAAAATCATGCATAAATTAGTCAATTCCCCGAGGAGTGTGACACTCCCAAAAATAGTGTACAATAATGTTATGGGAAAAAAGGTATACTTCAAACTATAGTGAATAACAGTTATAAATAAATTGATTACTTTCTAGGTTGTCCAGAAGGGAGAATGTTGTGGCCACATGGAAAGGCTCTTGGAGGTAGCACAATCATAAACTACATGATACAGGTCCGAGGTAACCGACGAGATTACGACAGATGGAAGGAGATGGGTAATCCTGGATGGTCATACGAAGACGTACTTCCGTATTTTTTGAAATCTGAAGATGCTCACTTAGAGAGGCAGGATCCTGGATACCATAACATGGGGGGATATCTAACGGTCAGCGATGTACCATACAGGACAGAAGCGGTGCGTGCCTATGTGAATGCCGCACAAGAAGCTGGGTACCCTTATGTGGATTACAATGGCAAGGATCAATTAGGAGTAAGACATTTATTTATGGATTTACTGTTTATATAATTTATTTTTGTCAGAGAAGGATCAGAAAATTGTAAACAATTAGAGTATATTTGATAAGGATATCAGATAAATGCAGAAATTATTAGTACTTTAAGGTGGCCATTCCCTAGAAAGAGACATATGAGAGGGAAATATTTATTATTTTCGCCCATGACTTTTTTTCTTAGTACGTGTATTTAAAAAAATATAAGAGTACCTAAGTGGAACCATAACAAGACTATTACTATGAATTTTCACGCTATAATTTCAGTGGTTTGCAAAAAAGCTAGATTTAAAATTACGAAATAGGAAAATTAACATAATTTTGAAATTTAAATCTAGCTATTTTGCAAACCACTGAAATTATAAAGTGAAAATTCATAGTAATAGTCTTGTTATGGTTCTACTTAGGTACTCTTATAGTTTTTTTAAATATACGTACTAAGATAAACGTTCGCTTAATAGCTGTGAAATCAGCTGTGCATCAAAAAATATCCGTATTGCATTACACGTTGCAGCTAAAGTCCGTATAGTTGTCTACAAATATTTAATGTAAATAGAAAAGCCATAAAAACGGTCGTAAACCACTACCTCGTCAGTTCCCACAGAGGCGTACTTAAAATTTTTGTGCGTAATGACTTAGAAATGCTTACTTACTTGGTACAGCGATAAATTAAAAAAATTTACTGTTTTGCTTATGTCAAGATAGCCATATTTTATATACTTGTCGAACATTGACGAATTAGTAAGGGGTCCAAAGTTTTAAGAACTAAAATGATCCATGCCAACAAGGTAAATAATTTTTGGGAACGAATTCAGAAAGAGGGTCTCTAGAGATATCAGAAATAGTTTGTTGGACATTCGTTGGCAGTCGTTACGTTATGTTACCTTTCGCTAGAAAACGAACTACGTGCGATATTGATCTGATTTCTTATATTTATATACTACTGACATGAATGCATCTATCTGTACTGATACAATTTCAAGATCACATAACGGTCTTTTTCAAAATAAATCCAGAATTACAGGAACGAAATTCGTATGTTTAAGATGTCGACGCGCGGGCAACCATATTAAATGTTTGAATTTTGTGGTTACTATATGCGAAGCAAATATGGTTTACACTGAGAAAATTGGACCTATTAAAGTATCTTGCTAGACAATTCCTAATAAAGGTTATTAAAACTATTGTAACCATTATTACGACTTTAATACTTACAACATCTTAAAGTACTAGAGCTATTAAAGTCATTTTTCTAAAACAGTATTAAGTTCATCAGTATGTTCAGTATGGTAACAAACGTATTTTATTTCAGTCGATATTTCTTTCAATAAAACAAATTGCTATGTGTATTATGTTACCTTAATAACTGTTGTTATTAAAGTTTAAGCTGTCACTATTTAAGGAGACTAATAAAATTCTGCTTAATGAATGTTAATAGTTCACTAGCTATAGTAATTGAAAAACCTATGCCTAATACTCGTCGAATTGATATAACATATTACATACATGAGCATAAAATTTTTTCAAGTTTGTTCTTGTTGATGGAAGCCGGAAATAGTATGCACGGTACAAGCAAAGAGCAGTGTACAAGTGTCATGTCTGTTAATAATTATTAACATTATTATTAATGTGACCTATAAATTTCGTTTAGTTGAGTGAGGCTTAGACTTCTTTGTTAATGATGCATTCGAAGGTAAGAATATGTTTTGGATAATTTTGGATAATTAATAGGTAATGTAAGTGCGTCCATAAAGGCACTTAATACGTTATACCTACTTAAGAATTATTATCTAAAATTAAAAATATTCTTACCTTCGAATGTATCAACATAGGAGTCTAAGCTCCACTCACCTAACTGCCAAAAAATATTAATTTGTCAATTCATACCTGTAATTAGGCGATTTAATTATATTAATTAAACAGTTTAATAACTGTACTTCTATGATTTAGGTAAATTAACGAAGCTATATAATACAAACTGAAATATCATCTTGTAATGCTTATAAGGCAGCCAATAGTGACAAATTGTTAAATTTGCAATGGTAGTTAAAGTATTTAATAACCATAACAAAAGTACACAACTAGTGGTGATACAAACATCAGCCTAGAAATGTCTTTAATAACCATTATTAAAGAATTTTAGTAAGATGACTTTAATAACTGTAGGCATTGACTTTGCTGTCCCCTATTTAATTAAAGCTTTGTTATAACGGCTAATAGATTTTTCTCTGTGATGAGTACAACAAAGTTTTTGGAACAAAAATTATCTCGATATCGATATCAGACCAATACCGCACTTGGTTAATTTTCTAGAGAAAGGTATACGTAAAAACCACGAATTCTTGAAATAACATTCCGCCATCTTTATTTCTTGTGGAGAAGTTGTGCAACCACCAACAAAAGTTCAACAAGCTATTTCTGATGCCCATTAGAACCCTATTTCGATATGTGAACTCAAGAATTATTTATCTTACTGTAATGGATTACTTGACGATTTTGACGGCTTTCGAAGGCGTGGACCCTCTACTAAATTAGATAGTCCATGATACACTGACAATATTAAGTTCGACTCTGTGGTGGATAGGGTTTACATACCTGCTGTAAACCGTTACATCGTAGAATATTTTCCGTAGGAGGAAGCCGGGCAAATATATCAAAATAGTTTGACACTACAATTGAAACAGGTTTGTTTTCATTAATTTCTTATTTTAATCATTCCAGAACATACTTTATATGAGAATAATGATGTTCTATGTATCAAGTAATACATTATATTTATTATTTAAAATGTAATAGAGGAATTGGCTCGCGAATTAGCATGCCCTGCTCTCCCCTCAATGCGTAAGCAGGAAAGCTTAGACGTTTTTTATGTAAATATTTGTAGTTAAGTATACAAGGCTAACGGCAGTATTCGTCATTGTCTGTTAAATTACGGCCGTATTCATCATTGTCTGTTAAATTAATATCAGGTAGTTAAGTCTCCAACAGTCTGATAAAGTTACTATTCTATATTCACCATAGATGATTAGGGCTTAACAGTCAGTTAAATCCTCTGATAAGTTAACAGGAGAAATTCGAGCTGTTAAACCCTAACAGACTGATATCGAAACGTCAACTGTCAAATAATCCTTGTTTATATCACAAACTGTTTTTTTGATAAAAATGGAAAGAATTAATATAGTAATATATTAATATTTTTGACCAAGAGAGGTTATTAGTTCTTTTTCACGATCAGTAAAATTTGGAGATCGTCTATTTTTTTTTTCATCTCTATTGAATTTCTATAATAAAAATAAAATATAAATTGTCTTATAGATCGCTGGTCCTAAAAATTAAAACTTACTATTTAAAATGTTTAATAATCTGGATACAAGAGCACACAAATTATTTGTTTATTTACAACCATAAATAAATATTTCCGAGCACTGCGAGCGAGAAGAAAGATTTGTGGCAGCTTTTTTAGGTTACATAATAATGGTGACATTAGCTACAACAAAAAACTACCAACATATTTCTGGTAACTTTCGTTTAACTGCCTGTTTACTATCAGCGGTCTAAAATGTGACGGTGAATAGGGTATTCTTTGTCAGGCTGTTAATCTTTATCTCTCAGTTTGTTACCAAACTGTTAAGTAGAAAATGGCGAATATGGCTGAAATTAGTATCAGGGAGTTAACTCTCCAACAGTCTGATAAAGTTACTATTCTGTATTCGCCATACATGATTAGGGCTTAACAGTCAGTTAAATTCTCTGATAGGTTAACAGGAGAAATTCGAGCTATTAAACCCCAAGAGACAGATATCGAAACGTCAACTGTCAAATAATCCTTGTTTATATCACAAATTTTTGTTTCGATAAAAATGAAAAGAATTAATATACTATTGTATTAATATTTTTGACCAAGAGAGGTTATTAGTTCTTTTTCACGATCAGTAAAATTTGGAGATCATCTAGTTTTTTTTCCATCTCTATTGAATTTCTATAATAAAAATAAAATATAAATTGTGCTGTAATAGATCGCTGGTCCTAAAAATTAAAACTTACTATTTAAAATGTTTAATAATCTGGATACAAGAGCACACAAATTATTTGTTTATTAACGACCATAGACAAATATTTCCGAGCACTGCGAGCGAGAAGAAATATTTGTGACAGCTTTTTTAGGTTACATAATAATAGTGACATTAGCTACAATAAAAAACTACCAACATATTTCTTGTAACTTTCATTTAACTTACTGTTTACTATCAGCGGTCTGAAATGTGACGGTGAATAGGTTATTCTTTGTCAGGCTGTTATCTTTATCTTCCAGTTTGTTACCAAACTGTTAAGTAGAAAATGGTGAATATAGCTGTTAATATTCTATTAATAAAATATGTATTTATGTTCAGGTGTCTTATGTACAATCAACTACCAGGAATGGACGTCGTTGTAGCGCGGAAAAAGCTTTCCTCCGACCAGCCCTCGACAGGAAGAACCTACACATTCTCACGAAATCCCGAGTGGTCCAGATTCTAATAAATAGGAATACAAAAGAGGCGTATGGCGTGAAGTATGTCAAAAATAGAAAACATCACGTAGCTCTTGCAAGGAAGGAAGTAATACTTTGTGCGGGAAGTCTGAATTCCCCTCAGTTACTGATGCTTTCAGGAATTGGTCCCACGAAACATTTGGAAGAAGTAGGTAAATAAAAATAACTAGTATATTAACATGATTTCCCTTTATAGTGGGTAGATTCGGTTTACTAATGGCGTACATCGATTCAATATTGACTTGTTTTGGAATTCATTCAATGCGATGTAATCCATATTTGTTAATATCTCTCTATATATCGAATCTAACTATAGATTTCAAGGACTTAAACTAACTATATAAAGCTAAAATAGAGTAAAACTAATCACAGTTTAATAGGCGGTAAATAAATATTGTTTAACCGAAATACATATTGACTTTGAGATAAACCAGAACGTAGCAAAGTATAATATATCTTGCACTTGGTATAATAAGATCAATTATTCGTGGATTTAATCGTTCAAATTGTTTCTGGAAAATACACAGCGCATGATGCCAAGAACAAAATACGAAAAACAATTTGTGAATCGTTCCACACCTAACCTTTCCCTAGTAGCACCAATATTGCACCAATGGACAATACATATAGGACCAATATATGAATATTGGTCCTATATAAAAGGAGGATATTGGTTCCATATTGGTCCAATATTGTGTGCTACTAGGGTTACTTCGGGTAATTTCTCTTTTACCTCAATGAAAACTTAACAATAATAACGTTATACAAATTGCGTCACCAGACATTCCACTCTACTTAATTTCGGGTTTACACGCCTTCCTGTGTTTGTCGAGTTCACTACCTCTACCAGACATCCTCTTAACTTCACACCAGGATAGAGAATTTAAATTATAGTCGCGTATTTTATATTATTTACACCCGTAAGGCGTTAGGCGCACCCGTTGGATGTTGGGACCTCATGTTCATAATCAGCGCATAATCAAAAAAATAAGTTATTGTCTATAATTGTTTATTTGTGGTATATTCATATTTTCTTACTTCTTATTGGGTATTTTGCCCCTGAAAAATATTTAAAACGAACGAGAAGCAATTTATAAAAACTGTTTTATTAAATAATCAATATCCTGAGAGTTTTGTTGACAGCTAATGAACATTGGAAGAAGAGAGAATATACCATCACAACCTGAAGTATTTAGGTCTATAGCAGTAATTCCATATATACACGGTTTGTCGCTAAGATCGGCTTTATCGAAGACCAAACCTATTAACATTATTCAAAATTCTAAAAATTGTATTTGCAGTGTTCCGTGTGAGTGCGGAAAGCATTACGTAGGTGAGTCATCTAGAGTTTTCAACGTAAGGCTTGGTGAACATTAAAATTGCGCTAGAAGGGGAGAATTTGAAAAATTCAAAGTTTGTGTGAAGACGCGTGGGATAATAATCACAGGACCCAATGGGACTCGGTGAATATTTTGGAAAACAGAGCAACGGAAGTAAAAGAAAACTTAAGGAATCCTCAATTATTTTATTGAAACGAGGATAGGTGCGTTTCAAATTATTCAATAGATTTTTGTACTAGTGGTTGCCCATGCATCCTTAGACGAAGTAAGTAAAAGTAAGATATGTATAATTTTCTGTCTTACGTGACTGGAAATACATAAACAACGAACTGTCATGGTTGACGCCAAGTCTTGAGAATGGAAGTAGATAATCTTCCGAAACGTCAACTGTCTTCAGTTTCCATTTTCAGTATTTAGTTTATAACATTGTTCTAGTTAACATATTTTGAGGTGTAAGACATTTTGTAACAATCAGGTATTCAAGAAGCAACTTTTGTCTGATCCAATTGGTGCAGAGGTCTTTTCATTAAAAATTTTTAAGTAGCAAAATACCCAATAAAAGTAAGAGAAGTATAGACAGTCTTAGCAACTAGTGTCAATATCTTACCTATTAATAATCTTCTTTTATTTAGGGGGTGGTTTCAATTTCTGGGGGGCAAAAGCCAGCATCTTTCATTTTTAACATTATTCAACATATTCTTTGTAATTAGAGACGGTTTCGAGTGAGCTCATTCATTAGATGAGAGTTCCGAGGATTTGCCATTTTTACAGCTTCATTAACTACTAATATATTTCAATTTAATAGAGATTGAAACTGGTCACAACAACAAAATAACTGTTCTCCCGTAGGTGGATATAAACTGTGATATACATAACCTATACCAAACAAGTGGGTTAGTGTAAGCACGAAAAAAAAAATACTTTAAAGGAAAACTAACAAGTTTTTGATGTACTTATTTTTTATCAACTAGACTGATTATACGTTAAATTTTGCTTCAGGAATAACTGTTTTAAAGGACCTTCCAGTTGGCCAAAAGATGTATGATCACGCAACGTTTGCGGGTATACTATTCCAGTTGAACCAAAGTATAGTTTTTGATCAGCAAAAGGGCCTCACCGATCCAAATACATATCTTCAGTTCTTCAAGCAAGGGGGAGGTCTCTTTACTAGCATAGGTGAGTTTTAAATAACAAAAGTTTGTAAGTATATTCGAGCAAATAATTTTTGAACACCCCATTTATAATAACGTCCTGGCTAAGTTAAGCCATAACCACTCAATAAGGACACACGCGCACACACAGATAATAACATAACAACCATTTCTCGCGACATTATCATCTGCTGCAGCTGAGACTTGAACTCAGGAGAGTAAGCATCGACTAGCCATGTTGTCTCATCTGCGGTTTAGTTCATTGTTACTCCCTCAGTACCGCATTAAAACCGCCATTAAACATTCCTAAACTATCCAGGATTCGAACCCAGGGTCTCAACACTAGATTTATTTGTTTATTTATGTATCTACAAGGTAGAATCCCAAATGATATTAAAACAGCAATATAATGCCATGTTGTATAGAGGAAAGAAGATTGACAATGTATATTATAAAATAACATAGATGTAAATTAAAGACAAAAGACAGAAACAAAAAAGTAAAAACATACTAAGCTAGATTACTACTAACATGACTACAACTTAAAAATTTTGTAAATGAGCAAAAGTGATAAATATTTGCTGGTAAATTACACAGCTTTACAAAAAGAAAAAAGTTTTCTGGATCTGGGGTCAGACCATACGTTTCTTATGTATTTTTCGACCGACGCTGAATTCGAATCTGTTTTTAGTTTTGCTCTATCACGTCAGGATTTTGAGATATTCTAACCTAAAAGTTGGACATATTTGAGGTTATGCAGCTTTGAGAATTTTTTTTGTCAAGAAATCATGTGTGGGATCTTAAAGTACAAGTCTTCACCTTACCTACACCTACCTTAAAATATCGTTGAGTTTGCTCAAATATCGTTTTTTTTTTCGCCGAGATATTGCAATTTAAATAATGAACATAAGGTTTCCGTACCAATTAAATGTATTGGGAAAAATATGATATGAACAGACAATTTTAAAAATTCGATATCTCAGCGAAAAAAAAGAAGATATTTCAGCAAACTCTATGGCATTTTAAAGAAGAAGATTTGTACTTTAAGATCCCATACATGGTTTCTTGAGAAAAAAAATCTCAAAGCTACATAACCTCAATTATGTCTAACTTTAAGGTTAGAATGTCTCAAAATCCTGACGTGATAGAGCAAAACTAAAAACAGATTCAAATTCAGCGTCGAAAAATACATAAGAAACGTATGGTCTGACTCCAGATCCAGACAGATTTTTTTTGAAAACCTGTGTTATTAATAGCTGACGTGACTTTTGCAACAGGACAATGATCAGTTTGTAGATTGAATAAAAATTATCAGCATAGAACAAATCTCTAGATCTCGTATTAAATCTAGAAACTCTGAAATTAAATAGTTGCAAAATTTCTGAGGATTCTATCTTATCATTGATAATATTAAAACCAAATTCTTTAATTATTTTCAGACGCCTGAAAAAAAATCATAGTGCACTTTTCAATAAAAAAATGTTGTTAACAAAACTTGTTCGAAATCATTCAGAAACCCTGAATCTGAAATTTAGTTAGATTCTAAAAAAAATGAGGTCTTGAGAAAAAAGCTTTTGAGGCATTTATATAAAAATTATTTCTGAATTTATTATTTTGAAACAATTTACACAAATAAATAATAAATTCATCAAAAGAGATACTTACACATTATGTTCTATCAAACCTCCATCAGCCCAAATGCACGAGAAATTCAAGACTAAAATTATTTTCTTCAAGACCTCATATTTTTTAGAATTCAACTAGAATTTAACTTCGGATTGAGGGTTTTTGTTATTACATTAAATTATTTGATTAAAATATCCCTACTATGATTTTATGATTTCTTACATAATATAATAATAATAATAATAATAATAATAATAATTTATTGGTGCCACAGATACAGAAGTATTTACACAAGTCAGAAAGCAAGCGCCCAACATAATATAAAAATAGAAACGTACAAAACATACATACATTCACATATAACAAGCGTAAAGTGAAACACTATTATATAAAAAACATTAAAATTTAAGAATACACAATGAGATATTAGGATTAAACATTTACTAAAACTGAAAAGGGTAAAATTTCGATTATTAAAGTTAAAAGAGAAATATTCCTCGAAGCTGTAAAAAGCATTAGTCATTAAAAGAGCTCTAACAGTGTTCTTAAATAACTTGAAATCAAGTTCTTTTATTTTTTTAGGCAGGTGATTAAAAAACCTTATAGCGTGGTAGTTTGGAAAGTCTTAAGAAGTTAGGATAAATATTGTTGTTATTTCTCGTATCATATCTATGCACTTCATTATGTGATGTAAAGTCTGATTCGTGTTCTTTAATATACATTAGGAATTGCAGGATATATACGCTGGGTAAAGTTAATATTTTTAAGTGTTTAAAAGCTTGTTTACAATCGTCTCTATAGTTTAGACCGCATAGGATCCATATAGCCTTTCTCTGTAAAGCAAAAACATTAGTACTGTGAGTAGAATGTCCCCAAATTAAAATGGCATATGATAATGACGAATGGATAAGGCCATGATAAGCTGTAATTAATGTTTTTTGAGAAACGTCATTTACAAGATTTCGTAAAAGGTACATATTAAACGACATTTTCTTGCAGACAAAATGTATATGTTGTTCCCATGACAATTTTTTGTTCAAGTGTACCCCAAGAAACTTGATACTGTCTTTGTTACCTAACTCGGCTACATTTCTTAAACTAAAGACCATTGACTCAGTTTTGGACTTATTTAAACTCAGCAAATTTGCTGTGAACCATTCTTGGGCTTCCAGCAGCGTCTCATTCACATTTGTATGTATAGTTTCGATATTATGGTGTGACTGAATAATGGTTGTGTCATCTGCAAATAATACGAAATGTGAAGAAGTTATGTCACTCAAATCATTAATATAAATTAAGAATTGGATTGGTCCCAATGCAGAACCTTGCGGTACTCCATATTCCATACATAGCAAGTTAGAGTTTGTATTTTGGCATGTAACATACTGGTATCTATTAGTCAGATATGATTGAATTAATTTTATACCATTAGTATGGAAGTTATAAAAACGTAATTTGTCAATTAAAATGTGATGTGAGACACAATCGAAAGCCTTCGAAAGGTCCAGAAACTGAGCGTGCACATGTTCACCAGATTCGAAACCATTACTTATTATTTCAGTTAGCTTGTTTATGGCTAATGTTGTGGACGATTTAGCTCTAAAACCAAATTGGCCTGGACTAAATAGATTGTATGACTCAAAGTAAGAAGTCAACTGAATTTTTAATAAAGTTTCGAGGATTTTCGAAAAAAGAGGTAAAATTGAGATCGGTCTATAATTCCCAACATCATTTGGTGAGTCTTTTTTGTGTAGTGGGATGACTTTAGAGAGTTTTAGAATATCAGGAAATGTACCCGTGCGTATGCAAATATTTATCAAGTTAGTGAGGGGTATTAAAAATATGTATCTGATTGCATCTAAGATCTTTTTATTTAAAAAATAAGCGTCCTTGGACTTGGTCTTTTTTAGATTTTTAATAACATCATTTACCTCATTATATGTAACCTCATACAATTTAGTATCGCAGATGGCCTTGCATTTAAAGATGGAAAGTGATCTTGTGGTCTTAAATAGACCTTGGTGACTTGTATCTTTTAAGATCCGTTATACTCAAATTAGACAAACAACTTACGCTGTTAGGTGAGACACACTGTATATATTATTTAATATGACTGGATTATCATGTATACACTCAGTCAGCAAATTTCTATGTCAGACAATCTTAGCTCTATTATATTTAAACCATAAGTACAAAAAAACAAAAATTATAATAACAATTAAAATCCCAAGAACACTTAAACCCTATCTCGCATACTGCACTGCTGTATCAACATTGGAATAGGTTTTAATACTGGGAAAGTCAACTTATTAGCTTGCAGCTGATCCTGCACTGAAAATCTGAATAATAACTCGTATCTTCCTCAATTATTATTTTAGGAGGAGTCGAGGCTTTAACTTATATAAGAACCAACGCGTCTACTGATCCCGATGCCTTGTATCCAGATGTAGAACTTATTTTCATCGGAGGAGGTCTCAATACAGATATGGGCTTAGTTTACAGAAGAATATTTAACATTCCCAAAGAAACATATGACGTAATATGGAAACCTTTCGAAAACAAACCAATATATCAGGTAAAGAATGTTAATAATCGCCTACTGACCAAAGTTCAATTGTATATGAGTAAGGCAGGAACTGATACACGCAGATACTGTCACATTGCAATAGAGACTGTGCAATATACTCTTTGCGAATTAAGCCACTTTTAACACTTTAAACTTAATACTCAATTTTATAACGACAGTCATACCACAAGGTTCAAATTTGGGCCCATCGACTTTCCCACTCTCTGTTAACGATGTCAGTACTATTTAAGTTGAAACTTCAAAAAATCTGCAAAAAAGTGATTAAAGTGGAGGAGCTTGGTTAAGTTCAATATTTAAAAATTCGAAGTATTTCACAAGTTACAAGTGTTTAACTCACATTTATATAAAATAGAGAGAGGTTGATTTGCAGCATTGTTTTCAGGTTCTTCCGATGTTGGTGCACCCACGGTCCTACGGCTACATTAAGTTAAAGTCGAAGAATCCATTCCACTGGCCAAAGTTTTATGCAAATTTCTTTACGGATCCAGAAAATCACGACATAAAAACATTTATTGCTGCCATACGAGAAATACAACGAATAAATGCAAGTCCGTCATTACAAAAATACGGAGCAACATTAGTGAGGACTCCGATACCAGGTTGGTATGATAAAAACTTATCTGGGTTCTCATTGGTTTCATTTGCAAGAACGCAGCTTAGAAAATAAAAACGTTATGCCTCTTGTTTATTAGCGAGTATCAAGCCTTTTTAAGGTAATAATTCACAGCCACGCTTTGCAAAAATTGGTTGCTCTTTTTACAAGAAGGTTAAGTTAGATATTGAATGTTACAAAAATGTTTTTTGAATAAATTTTAGTTGAAAATTTCGAGCTTCCCGGGAGGTCAAACGTGTCCATTTCTTCCCTCGGTGGGATAAACAAATAGAATTGTGCAAAAGCTATTGCACCAACAGCATACATCTGTTATAATAATAATAATAATAATAATAATTGAGCTCCAAAAAATAGTCGTGCTAGAAACGTGTACAATAGTAAGGACGGTCCTCAACAACAATAGTTAACACCCAATTGCATCTTGCTAATACAGCCGATGCAATTGTCCCATCGAAGCGAAATGCTTCGTGAAAGAACAAATAATAATACAACGGACCAAATATCGCGATCTTCGGTACGAGCTCCAAGTCAGGCTACGTAAGGGCGTCTCGTCAGCAGGGAGACGTGCCAGCCGCACTTCCACCTCGGCAAATCGCAACTGACGAGGAACATCCCATAGAGTACACTGATGTTGACTTATGGACAAGGGTTAGCCTTAACAGCAGGGCAACCCTAAAGCCACAAGACCTGGCACGGATGGACGCTGTTATCGAAGAGGAACTAATAGAAGATGCCGGCATTTGGCAGATCAACACTGCCGTGTACAACGCTTCTTGCCAACTCGTTCCCCGCGAAAGAGCAAGTGCCCCGAGTGGTATCGGAAAGGCTAAGGCGCCATGTACACAAAAGATGAAAGGCAAAATACAGTTGGTCAGACAGCACGCTTCTCGAATCCAGAGTGTAGTGGAATGCATTCACGCCCAAAGTCCGGCGAATAGCACCCGGGATAAGAAGCCAGCACCACACACTAAGTCTAATAGTAATGCTCACAATCAAGCAGCACTGTTTAGATCGGATTCGAGAACTTATGGCTATAAAGATGCTGATAAGGCGGGTACGGAGTATGGAGCAAAATGCATTGTTCCGTACGAATCCTTCCCGCCTATTTCAAGAGCCACAACGTGCTGTCAACAATCCGCCAGCTGTAGCCGATGTCGAAGAGAACCTACGGAACGACACGTCGGTTCGATAGCAACACTCCAGCAATAGCACACTTCGAGGCTCTTTGCCACAGAACCTTTGAAGAGCCAGAAGAGGTGTGCCCGGCAATCAGTTCAGAGAAAATTCAACAAGCTCCTGTTGGAACCAAGAACTTCGCTGCTTCGGGCCCAGACGGCATAAACAACTGGTGGTGGTAAAAACTTCCTTCCACCCACCGTCGCCGCGTCGTCTGGCCCGAGTTTTCAACTCGTGGTTGAACGAGGGGCAGCAGATTCCGGATTGGTTTATCGAGGGACGTACCGTGCTAATTCCCAGAAAGGGAGATTTGTCCGATCCAAGGGATTATAGGCCGATCACCTGTCTGAACTCCTGCTACAAGATATTTACACGTATCTTGTATGTTAGCACATTACGGCAGGTAGACCCGGTCTTCCAGCAGATTTGCGAGCAGCGTGGTGCCAAGAAGGGCATGGTGGGTTGCAAAGACTCGGAGAGCGTGAACTTCAGAATGCTCTTAGGGTGGTAGAGAAGTACACGCGGGCCATTGGCATGGAGTTAGGTTGGACAAGTGCGCGGTCGTCCATCTCAAGAGAGGACGATGCATCCTGAGACATCTGGATGCCGGGGGGATCTACACATACCTGGGTGTGGAGCAACATCACATCCAGGATGTGCAACAAACGAAAGAATCTCTCCGCGGCAAGTACAGAGGCCTCTTCGAAAGATTTGGTCATCCGAACTTTCGGGGAAAAACAAGGTATCTGCCACTAATATGGTTGCTGTTCCTGTTCTGCTCTACTCCTTTATAGTACATTATACTCTGGAATAAATCACAAAGACTAGCCTTGAGCACACTATGGGTTCTCTTCGTAGCTATGAAAATTGCACAGAAAAATAAATTTTTAAATTAATTTATTCATTTATTTCACTTACTGTCAATAATTTCATATGAACTAAACGTCTATTGTTTAATTTATGTAAACATTTCCATAATAATTAATAATTTCATTAAACAACGAAAAACTCCCGAAACCCGGCTGTGATGTATGAATTTGCAAATGATAACTGATTATGGGAGGAACCAGCCGAAAGATTACAGATTACAGCTCGCCAGTGAAGCTCACCAGTGTAATATAATATATAATAGAAATTACCAATAAGCACCCTGACTATGATTTTATGGAATTTGCATTTATAATGAGCCTTTATTACTCACTTTCAATCCCAAATAGACTATAGTACATTGTTTCCTGAAATAAATTCTACATAATGATTCTTATACTTATTACAATATTTTTCCAGGATGTGAAAATCATAATTTCGACAGCGACGAATACTGGGAGTGTGCCATTAGAACTATAACCGGTACTCTGTATCATCAGGTTGCCACATGCAAAATGGGTCCTAGCTCCGATCCAGAAGCAGTCGTAAATGCCAAATTACAAGTATATGGAATTAAAAATCTAAGGGTGGCGGATACTAGCGTCATTCCACTGCCTGTGACTGCTCATACAGCACAACCGGCATATATGGTCGGTGAAAAGGCGTCAGATATTATCAAAGAACACTGGACAACAAGTGCTAATACTAATAATGTTAGATAAAACGTTACAGAGTGTGAAAGGGAAGTATGGGAAGAAATAAAATTGTGATACAAAAAATAATGTGTCAATTTCTTTTATTTTCCTTAGAAGCATTTAGGGCTGGTGAGGTGTGACTCAAACGGATTTTTAGTTTTTAAACATCAATATTTCAGGACCAATGTTTTCGGCAATCCAAACCACGTGGTCCAGAATTGCTACTGGGGGAACACTTCTCGGTCGGCGTTATAAGAAACTCTTTGTTTGAAGGCATTGTTGCGTTGTGACGCGATTTTCTAGTGTTTTTCGTGTTATGAACATTTAATGACTGTTATCAAGCTGGTGGAGGCTGGAACATTCAGTGAGATGTGAGCGCGGCGCAGTTTCTGCAAATACCAAACCTCACACTACACTCGACGCGAGTTCCACCAATAATGTTGGCATCATCAAATGTGCCTGTGTTTGTACTAAAACAATGTCATGGTAGAACGAATTCAACCAATCATGTCAAACTCCGTCTCGATTCTTTAATAACCAATAAGGTGGACTACTTGGGATAGGCTTATTACTATTCATACTAATTTTACATTTTACGATTTCTATGCTTTCAACATCATCCAGATGTCAATAATTTATTGCATTTCTAATTATCCTTAAGTTCCTAATATCTATTCTATGATCGCTATCAAAGGGCTAACGGGCGATACCAGCCATTATTGAGATGTGTGATATGTTCTTTGAATCTTGTTATACTGGCATATTTCGCTTGTCTAGAAACCACAAATTACAAATCCGTATAACTAATTTCGTAAATTTGGGACCATTGGTTTGATTTATTTTTGTCCATTGGACTACCTAAAAACTGTTATGTCTATGTCCCGATGGATAAACTATCGTATCAAAATTTTTGAAAATTCTGCTTAGGCACTTGGCAAACTAATATTCATATGGAATTGATACAATTTTTTATTTAGTTCTGTTTGGCACGTCGAAGAGTTCTTAAGAGTTTTCTTAAACATACATATCCTAATTAACGTATTAACTAAACCTACAGTGAATTCATTATTATCAGCTATAAACATCATTATAGCTTTCTTTTTCTTTGTGGCACTGGGGAACTAGTCCAATCAGTCAGAAACAAATATAAATGGTAAGACCAATACTTAAATAAAAATTTAAAATGAATAGGTACCTAACTTATATCTACTGAATTACAGCTTTCTATTTTCTAAATTACTCTTCATTTCATAGACGAAGAATCTGGTCTGAATTTCTTGAATTAAGGTTAAAACCCCTCCTGGTAACACTAGCTGACAGCCTACATGTATTGGGAGTGAAAATAGCAAATTCTTAGTAACTTCGTCATGCTAAATAACAATATAAAACGCAAAAGTTTAAGTTGGCTCTGGTTTTCCCAATACAGATAATAAAATGTAAGTTATATACCCTAAACCCTAGTTTATGGGCGATCATATCACAAATAACAGGTAGAATTAGAATTCTACGAACAACAGACATACTATACTGACCGTGCTGACTACCTACCTCTTTATTTGTCACTAATATTCATTCTGGGATAGTCGTATTTGTACTTTGTGCATGAAGCGTTCATTTTCGAAAGTAAGTAGTGCTATTTTGAAAATATACCACGAGATTGTGTAAATACATCTAACAATTTTTGATATAGTTGTGGTGAAGTGACTTTTGCGCGTCAAAAACTTAATTTTACTCCCAAAATTAAGAACACGTACCAGTTGTATTTTGGTTGTACAATTGGAGATGAAGACAAAAAATGGGCACCTCATATATGCAGCAATTGTGTGAACAATCTTTGCAGTTGGCTAAGTGGAAGAGGACGCTTAATGGCTTTTGCTGTGCCCATGATCTGGCGAGAACCTAAAGATCATGTTAACGATTGTTATTTTTGCGTGATATCTCCTATTAGACACAGTATTAACAAGAAAAAAAGAGTCCAGCCATCACATCACAAGATCCCGATTTCTCTGCCGAAGTGTCCGGTGATGAACTACACAAAACTAAACAACGCGAATTAAGTGATCTTTTAAGAGACCTTGATCTGTCCAAGGCGAAATCGGAGCTTTCTACATCTCCATTACAACAATGGAATTTACTACAAGAAAATGTTAAAGTTTCCATGTATCGAAGTCGTCAAAAAGACTTTATACCTTTTTCAAAATTAAAAATGACTTGGTTGCCTGCAAGGACATTGACGCTTTAATGAGTGCTTTACACATTCCTCATGATCCTAGTGACTGGAAACTTTTTATTGACGCATCGAAACTTAGTCTAAAGGCTGTGCTACTCCACAATGCATATAAATTGCCATCAATTTCAATCGTCCGTCCTGTCCACATGAAGGAAAATTACAGTAACATGAACGTATTGCTACAAACTATAGAATATAACAAGTATAAGTGGCACATTTGTGGAGACTTAAAAGTGATAGCTATCTTACTTGGTATGCTGCAAGGGTATACCAAATATTGCTGTTCTCTTTGAATGGGACAGTCGAGCGCGATTACATTACAAAAGAAAAATTTGGCCGCCAAGACTGAGTTCTGAACCAGGAGCAAAAAATGTTACTGACATTCCATTAGATGATTCACAAAAGGTAATACT
Organism: Stenurella melanura; assembly: GCA_963583905.1. NCBI lineage: Eukaryota > Metazoa > Arthropoda > Insecta > Coleoptera > Cerambycidae > Stenurella > Stenurella melanura. Next base: position 37,694,731 of record OY757315.1, on the reverse strand, counting down.
GCCACCACTCCAGATAAAACTGGGGCTTATGAAAAACTTGGTAAAAGCTATGGAAAAAGAAGGACGTGCTTTCAGTTATTTAAAACAAAAATTTCCCAGACTTAGTGATGCCAAAATTAATTTTTGTGGGTCCTCAATTCAAGAACCTTTTCAAAGATGCTGAATTTGACAACATTCAGGTAATGAAGAAGCTGCTCGGAATTCCCTTAAAATGGTAGCAACACACTTTCTCGGTAACAAAAGAGCAGAAAACTATAGAGACCTTGTTCGGAATCTTCTTTCTTACTATTAGAAATTAGGATGCAATATTTTTTCGCAAGATGTAATTAATTACTTTTTTTATTATACCATATGTGAGTTAGGTCAGTTATTACATTTTTTAGAGCCAACAATTTTTTTAGGACTATGTTAGACAGCTGGGACTAAAATAATACAAATAAGTGGTTTTGGTTAACGATACAAAATAAAAGTTATTTGTCGGTTAGATAATTGTTCTGCTCTACGTCCTCACAATGAATTCGCCATGGTCCACTTTTGCACATTCCCACTCTTAAATGGGTGGATTTAGCAATAGCAGATATTATATCTCCAATTGCCAAAATTTTGAACAGAAATTGAATTTCAATTATACTTCAAAATAATAGTTTCTTTTACACGTAAATTAAATTTTGTGGAAACCAGATAGTTTATGTAAATGTTTACATACGAAACTTATTTTCGTGCCTTCAAATTAAATGGTGGCACAGCATAGAGTATCGAATTTGCTTTTATGAGCTGTTTACCCTTGATTCACAATAAAATTATAATCGTCTGGAAAAATAAACCACGAAGGTCAAGTAGTTTTGAAGAATATTTCGTCATTTATCACGTGAGAGACTATTTAAATTTGACAATACCTTGTAACTTTATTGTTTATGGCACTTCATTATAAAATTGATAAAACTGTTTTGTTGGTTTTTCTTTACTTTATTTTCCTAAATAATTATCGGTTTCAATATTTTGGCTGGTCGTGTTTAAGGGTTTATTTCTGACATGACTCCAGTGAATGTTCAAGAAACCTTACCTAATATTATTTATATTATAGAGATAGTACAGGTTGAAACCAAAAAGTCAATGAAATTCAAAAGTGAATGGTACAATTAAATTATTGTAGTTCTCTTTTATTGTCCTTTGTAAATATCAATCGTTAGATAAGTTATCTTTCAGCAGGACATTTTTCCTAACTTCTAATTAACTTTTCACGTTTTTTATTTTTTAACCGACTTCAAACATTTGTAATACGGAGGAGGCACTGAATGGGGATATTTAGTCAAATTTCATATTACATTTTTTAGTAATTTTGTTTATACAAGGCAATCGTCGAATACCTAATTAAAAATTCGAAATCAATTTAATAAGTAGTTTCAATATATACAGAGGTGTTCAAGTAATAATTCTCCTAAAAATGTTTCGAGACGACAATAAAAAGTCTCCACTCACTAGGATCATGCAGAATGTGTAAAGCACTCATTAAACCGCCAATGTCCTTGCAGGCAACCAAATCATTTTCCCATTTGAAAAAGGTATAAAATCTTTTTGATGTCATCGATACATGGAAACTTTAACACTTTCTTGTAGTAAATTCCATTCTTGTAATGGAGATACCAAAAGCTCCGCTTTCGCCTTGGACAGATCAAGGTCTCTTATAAGATCACTTAATTCGCGTTGTTTAATTTTGTGTCGTTCATCACCGGACACTTCGGCAAAAAAATCGGGATCTTGTAATGTTGATGGCTGGACTAAGTCGTCATCTACATTATCATCGATTGTTTGTCAGAATCAAGACTGTATTCTTGAGGTGGAATAGGAATAGGTAGTTCATCACTATGGGGAACCGGGCGAATGGCAGATGGTAAATTGGAGTATTGTATTACCATCCTTCTTTTCTTGTTAATATCATGACTAATGTGAGCTATCACGCAAAAATAACAATAGGTAACATGATCTTTAGGTTCTCGCCAGATCATGGGCACAGCAAAAGCCATTGAAAGTCCTCTTCCACTTAGCCAACTGCAAAGATTGCTGCACAATTGCTGCAACATATATGCGGTGCTCCTTTTTTGTCTTTATCTCCAATTGTACAACCAAAATACAACTGGTACGCCTTCTTAATTCTGGGAGTAAAATTACGTTTTACGAAAAGTCACTTCACCACAAACATAACAAAAGTTGTTAGGTGTATTTACACAATCTCGCGATATATTTTCAAAATAGCACTATTTACTTTAACAAATGAATGATTCGTGCACAAGGTACAAATACGACTACCTCAGAATGAATATTAGTTTTAGTGACAAATAAGGAGGTAGGTAGTTAGCAAGGTCAGTATAGTATGTCTATTGTTCGTAAAATTTTAATTCTACCTGTTATTTGTGATAGGACCGCCCATAAACTAGGGTTTATACCTGCGTTACATTTTATTATCTGTATTGGGAAAACCAGAGCCAACTTAAACTTTTGCTTTTTATATTGTTATTTAGCATGACGAATTTACTATTTTTACTCCCGATACATGTAGGCAGTCAGCTAGTGATTATTATTAGCATCAAAATAATCATAAAAAGTATATACAGATTTTTTTTTCTAATTAAAAATGAAAATTAGAAATGGTTATATTTCTAAGGCGTATTTAAAACATCGAAATATTTCCAGAAAATAATCGATATAATTCTCGTCGCATAAGTTTTTCCCGACCAGACATCCGCTAAAAACTAGGCATACATTTTCATATTTTCAGCATGTACACTATTATTTTATACCTGTTCCCATATTGAAACAACACTTATTCCTTCTTATAATAAACAATAAGATTTTTCGAAACTGATTGGACACATTCCGTTTTCAATAATATTAGTTTATGATACACTTGCGAAACTGTTTAAAATGCTGTGAGCTACAAATTAGAAACATGCATGTAGGCCCACCATAATAGAAACACATACTATACTACCATAAGAAATATGTATGTGTCGAAAATGTATCGCAACATGTTGCAAACAGCTCCCATTTTTTACATGGGAACAGATGATCACTTGTTAGAGACGTTTCCAGAAATGTCTTTTAAAATGATACTTGGGGAGACTCGTTTTAAAATTTAATTTTGGTATAGGAAAATGATTTTAGAATACAATGATATTATGTTCAGATTAGTCAACAGCAATGTCAAATTAAAGATATCTATTGAAATCAAATTAAAATATCTAGTGCCGCCACTGCAATCGTCGGATATCAAGTTCTCTTAATGTGATCACCAATAATTATATGTTTATGTTGCAGACGTAAAACCTCTTCGACTTATCCAAAAAAAGATTAAAAATAGTCTAGAATAGCGCTATGAAACTTCACCAGTTCTTGTTTGTGGCAAGTAGGCACCTTATATATTCTGTAATTTCATTTAAAGGCTCATGATAAACCAATTAAGAAGGTAAGACGGGTACGTGAAGACAGTGGAAGCAAAAGCATGTCTGGTTATTTCAAGTGTAGTGAGTTTATAACTGGAAGTGTTGTCTGCAACTGAATCTATTTTCAATTTTTATTGATTAAAGTAAGTATTTAGCTATTATCAGAGATTTATTGGAAAAATTTTATTATTAAATGTATTTGTTATTTACTAAGTTAATAATAATATAAAAATAATACTTCAAATAAACGTTTGTCTTTCGCCAATTTTTAACATTTATTATCTAGTACTTTCGCGCAAAAATTTCATCCTAACAGAAATTAATTATAAAATGTATGAGAATCTGAGAATCTACAAAACAATTTAAAAACATGAAAATAGTTCAGTAATAATCAACGAAAGAAAAAATGCATTCCGCGGTTCTAATAATAACATAGTGTTTAATGATACGTCAGACAACGAACCCTTTTTGAAGAAATTTATATTATTTTGTCCGCGACTATTAAATAATGTACTCATTATGTATGTGTTTCTTCAAGGATAATACTATCCATTATTCCCTGCAGTGATTAGTGATTTCATTATTCACTGATTGCAGTGAATAATGAGGACAGTCAGTTGTTTATAAGAAATGACATTAGTGACTTTTTACTGAAAATTTAAAATGTCAAAATTGCAGCAACCAAAAGACAAGTGTTGTCTCTCCAAGTTTTCTAGGAAGCACTCAAATGGTACATGCTGAAGAGGTACTTTAATGAACACTCAAAAACTACATTAGTAAGTTTTTTTCAAAGCATCATCTATTAGCAGCAGGCGACAATCCTCATCATTGTTTTTGAAACCATTTATCTACGTGTCTACAAACTGTATTATTTTATTAGTAAGCTATGACAATGTGTCAAAGCGTAATTCTGTAATTGATTTGAAATGTCAAAATTTGTGCGCTTTCAACGCCAACGTTATTTAAATTTTAGATATCAGGTATTCAAAAAGAGTAATATAATTACATAAATGGAAACTGACAGCGAAACCGAGATTTATTTGGCACCACCAGAGTTAAAGAAAGCTGCAGAAATCGCCTCATTAAACTTGCCCGAAAAATCGAAAAAATTGTATGTGATGATATATGAATCTTTCTTAAATAGGAGAAATGAAATGAAAATGAATTAAATAAATAGTAAATAGTTAATAGTCGTGGACAAAGTATAGTATCCTACTCGCATATAATGGCTATTATTATATGCTTGTTGAATAATATACTATTATTAAAGTACCTCTTAAAGTTTGCACCTGTTTTAGTAGCATTGTTACAACTTTTAACTGTTGTCTTGAAATTATTATCCTTACAGAGGAGCAGAAGTCAAGAGAATCCAATACAATGCAGAATCTCCTGAAAAATCATTTTATACTCAGTAAAAGATATTTATTTGTAAATCTGCATTGAATCGTGTGGATTAAATGAAACAAAAATCGTGCACACATGCTCTCTTCAGAATTGTCCAGGGAATACGAGTTAACAATAATTTATTAAGTTAAAACCTCTCTTTATAGGTGCCAAAAATAATTCCTTCTATTCCTTTGCACAAATAAAATAATTATATTAGTAAAATTCTATAAGCAATTGTTTTCACATATTGGAGTGCAAATATAGTACCAATATGTTTTCGTCTAAAGAGACTTGGATGGATAATCTGGATGTGGAGATTCCTTGGGCCTTCCTTTTTACTTCCACATCCACGTGGTGGATTGGAAGTACAGTAATCGCAAAAAAATTTCAAAAATTTTTATTCGTGAAATAGGTTTAGAATGTCATGAAACGTCGAGATTTTAAATTTGAGCGAAAAAAAATTTCTGTCCGTCGGTCTGTCTGTAACTTTTTTTGTCCGCACGTTTTCTCCGGAACGGTTTAAGATATTGACTTGAAATTTTGTACACGTTTATATTATAACGAGATCTGGAACTGGATTGTTTTTTGAGGATATCCGGTGAAGGGTTGGGGGTTAAATAGGGGTAAATAGGGGAAAATATGTAAAACAAGCTTGTAAGAGTACAGAAATTTGAAATTCGGTGTATGTACTAGAAGTTAAGGCCTCATATTTTTTTATAATATTTTTCAACCCCCCCACCACCCCTACCCCATTAATGGGGTTGATAAAATAAAGTTGAGATATTCATTTGAAATTTCGTACACGTATGTATTATAACGACGTCTGGATTTAGATTACATTTTGAGATGATTCCGTTGAAGGGTTGGGGGTTAATTTGGGGTAAATAGGGGAATATAAGTAAAACAAGTTGGTAAGAGTACAAAAATTTGAAATTCGGTGTATGTACTAGAAGCCAAAGCGTCAAATTTTTGTTATAATATTTTTCAACCTCCACCACCCCTACTCCAACATGAAAGGGGTTGATAAAATAAAATTGAGATATTCATTTGAAATTTGGTACACTTATGTATTATAACGACATCTGGAACTAGATTATAATTTGAGATGATTCCGTTGAAGGGTTGGGGGTTAAATAGGGGTAAATAGAGGAAAATAAGTAAAGCAAGCTGGTAATACTACAGAAACTTGAAATTCGGTGTTTGTACTAGAAGCCAAGGTCTCAGATTATTTATGATATTTTTCAACCCCCACCACCCCTACTTCATTATTAAAGGGATTGATAAAATAAAATTGAGATATTCATTTGAAATTTGGTACACGTATGAATTATAACGACATCTGGAACTAGATTATACTTTGAGATGATTCCGTTGAAGGGTTGGGGGGTAGATAGGGGGAAATAAGTAAAGCAAACTGATATGAGTACAGAAACTTGAAATTCGGTGTATGTACTAGGAGCCAAGGCCTCAGATTTTTTAGTAGTATATTTCAGCCCCCCACCACCCCTACTCCATTATTCAAGGGGTTGATAAAATAAAATTGAGATATTCACATGAAATTTAGTACGCATATGTATTATAACGACATCTGGAACTAGATTATATTCTGAGATGATTCCGTTGAAGGGTTGGGGGTTAAATAGGGTATATAAAGGAAAATAAGTAAAGCAAGCTGATAAAAGTACAGAAATTTGGGATTTGGTGTATATACTAGAAGCGAAGGTCTCTGGTTTTTTTATTAGTGTTTTCCATCCCCCCACCCTCCCTTATTAGAAGAGTTGATAAAATTAAATTTAAATTTTCACTTGAAATTTGGTACATTTATGTATTATAACTATATCTAAAACTAGATTATATTTTGACATGATTGCGTTGATGGAGTGGGGGTAAGTAGAGGTAAATAGGGAAAAGTAAGTAAAGCAAGCTGGTAAGAGTACTGCAACTTGAAATTCGGTGTATGTCCTAGAAGCTAAGGCCTCAGATTTTTTAATAATATTTTTCAACCCTTCCACTATCCTTACTACATTATTAGAGGGGTTGATACAATAAAATTGAGATATTCACTTGTAATTTGGTAGACGTATGTATTATAACGACATCTGGAACTAGATTATATTTTGGAATGATTCCGTAGAAGGGTTGGGGTTAACAGGAGGACTAGGGGAAAATAAGTAAATCAAGCTGGCAAGAGTACAGAAATTTGGGATTCGGTGTATATACTAGAAACCAAGGCCTCAGATTTCTTTCTAATATTTTTCAAACTCCACCACCTCCGCTTCATTATTAATGGGATTGATAACATCAAATTGAGATATTCACTTGAAAGTTAGTACACGTATCTATTGTAGTGATATCTGATTGAGATGACTGCATTGAAGAGGTGGGAGGTGGTAGGTTGTGAATAGTGGAAAATAAGTAAGCAGGGTTCAGACTCGTATGGAAAACCTGGAGAACCTGGAAAACTCAGGGAATTTAAAAATCTTTTTAAAAAACCTGGAAATATCAGGGAATTTTATAAATTATATAAAATATCAGGGAATTCTGCGTCTCGATATGGAAAACCATAGGGTCTTTAAGAATTTTCACTGATCCAATTCAGTTCAAGGAATTATTTTATGCCAAATAAAACATTTCTTCAGTAAAAAATATATGGAAATTAATATTTTTGGTTATGGAAAACCTGGAAAATTCAGGGAATTTTTTCCGCTTCGCAAAGTCCGAACCCTGGTAGGGTAAACTAGAAACTTCATTTTTAACGTATATGATAGAAACCAACTCCTCAAACTTTTCTATGACATCTGCCCCAAATATTAAAATTCTATGACCAATAATTTCCACATACTAGAGTGCAAATATAGTCAAGATGTTTCCTTTAAAGTGACTTGGATGAAGAATCTGGATGTGGAAGTAGTGATTCCTTAGGCAGCGGTTTTTCAACTTTAATTTCACAAGTCATTTAATTATGTTGATAAAAAGTTACTACTAACGGCAACTGCAAACTATTTAAACAATTTATTTTTGTTTATTATATGCTTTCAGAACGATGGTAGAGAATTGTTAGTTTTTGTTTAACTATTCAACTTTCCATCAACCCCTTATTTACTCATATTTAGAAAGTACGAATTAATTGGTAATTGTTTAAAAAATGCTTCTAAACAATTATATATTACTAAAGATTTGTAACATTGTCTAATTTTTTAAATTTCACAAGTTACTTATTCAATTATGCTTTACAATTATCTGCAAATATATAGATAGTCTATTATTGCTTATCAATATCTTTTCTCAGGATAAAGCTAGAGAATTGTAGCTTTTCTAAACGCTTAAACTATTTATCGACTCTCTCATCACATTTACAAAATACAGAACATTTGTTTAAACAATTATCGACTACTTAAAAAATGTTCAGTATTTTAATAATGAGTAGAGAGTCCAAAAACGTAAAACAGTTTGAAAAACAACATCTAAAAGAATAATATGAGCAAAATTGCAAATGCTTTATTTGGTTTTCTGGCGGATACAATACTACTATTAAATATATTCAATCTAAAATAATTGATTAAGGACTGATGAAATAACCCACGAATTATATTAACAATGGGTACATTTAACTAAAAAACAACATTCCATCCTCACTAACTACAATCGAGCTGACAAACCTTTACTACTAATCACAATATGTAAGAATAGACAGACAATGTCATAAGGTTATAAGCTTATAAAACATAATTAATTTACTGTCTTGTATATAATAACGTACCTGGCTGGCCTACTGACGGTAAACCACAGCACTCCTTGAAAAAATGCAAAAAGAAAAGTAACAATTATAAAAACTATATTATGAATAAATAATATATATAGTGTGTGTGGGAGAAATGTGACGAAGTTCTTGATGACTGGCAATAATAAACATAGATAAAAGTTATACCAATTACAGAAATTTTTAAAACGTGGGGACGACGAGAGAAGCATGGGAGGAATTGCTATCATTTTCTTGTGACTCAATTTCAATAGATGCCAAATCTATAATTTGACGCCTCCAAAGAGAAAATAACGAGATAATTTCAATTCGGCTATATAATACGCCTGAATAAAATAATGGGGCTTCATTTCACACTTTTTACTTTTTTCAATGCTATGTTTAGGGGGGTCAGTGTGAGAGTATAAACCTCGATTTTCAGGGTCGAAAGCCCCCCATTTGGCAGTCATCTTGAAAAATGGGGCGTAAACAGTTCTTCCGCGATATTCTGAGAACCGTAAGTCTCACAAAAAATTCTTTAAGACATTTTTTGTAGAAAATTGAATTCTCTACAATCTTGGTCTAGATACTTCTTACCATAAATTTGAAAATGAAAAAGTTATCATTAAAAATAGACTAAAATTTTCAAGAAAAGTATTATTTAAGGGTTATAACTTTTTTTCTATTGATTTTATTGTAAATACACATCAGATGTTTACACCATTTCATTGCGAACAATTTTCTGTACTCATTTTTCTATTATTTGGAGAGGTATTAGAACGCTGCAAATTGATCAAGTGCATCAAAAAGGGCATTAGACAATTTTGAAAAAAATTGAGTACATTCCTGGGATGGTTCCAAACTCTTTTTGTCTCCAGCAATGTTTGTCCTAATTTCTTCTTTTTCGAGTAAGAAAATCCCCAAATTCTAAGATTTTGATTTTTCCTCGTCAGATAATTAAAAAAATGATATTTTTAGAAAAAATGTTTCGAACAAAAGTAGTTCATGTTTAGTCGGACAATGCGAATTTGCAATAAAATATAGGATTCCCATTTAAAACACCGAATTTGACCTTGAATGACCTTAACCTCTCCACCTAAACTCAAAGCTACATATACCTCCGAACTGCCCCCATACAATTCTACAACTTTTGTTTGAAACATTTTTTCGTAGAGTGCTTATTACTCGAGATATCTGAAAGTTTGAGATTAGAAAAATCACCCGGGTGATTTTTTAACCTGATAATTAATAATAATTTAAAAACAGTATGAATTATTGTTAAAAGTACTTATAACTTTTAACACCCATGTTCCATACACAGCTGATATTCAACTGTCTTTCAAATACTTGTTGCACATACTGACTTATGTACGAAATATCCTTTACCTAATTTTTAGACAGAGCGTCACAAAGAGTAGGATTTTAACACGCAAACAAGAGACACTCGACGCAACAGTTTTACTCCTGTTCAAACTTTAGAGTCTTAGAGTTATGAGGGTTCACATTATTCATACCAGTCAGACGAATTATATGAAAAATCACACCGTTTCCTGAATAACATGTTTTGAAATATTTTCTAGTGAAATAAGAAATCCTTAATACAATAAAATAGTGCCATTGAAGAGTTTGCACATTAACTTCTAATCAACAATTTTTTTTCTACGTTAATTTTTTAATTAGTCCAGGCGGCGCGGCAGGGAGATTTTCCGTATGTTATTGTGACAAGCCCACCTACCTCGCCGATTTCTTACATACGCTTTAGTATCTCAAATGCACGAAATTCTATATTTTGAAATTCCGGGGAGGGAGGGTCACCTAACCGGTGCAAAAATTGTTTTTCAATTATTTCGGCTTCTATTAAAGCTTCGACGAAAGCGATACCAGCGTAGAGGGCGCTTCCAGCATTACAACGTTGCTCCTCTCGACTTTCGTCGTAACTGCAACGGTTATCGATTGGGGGGTGGGCCAAACTTCTTTGGAGCAACAATTTCTTTTTTAATAAAATCGTTTATTTGCAACGTGCTTTTACTATTTTATAGATATATGAACCTTTTTGTTTATTTATTTAGGGGTTATGAAACTTGTTGAACTTAAATTTGCAAACAACAATTGTTATGGATATTGTAAGTTGGGAAATATTTACATTCTCTCTGAACCCTCTCCAGTCCGAAATATTATCCAGGTTAAAAAAAAATATTTTATCCTTTTTTTCAATTCAAAATGATACTACTAAACATAGATTTGCTAAGAAAAACTAAAATATTTACATTCTTGGTACCAAAATGAATTGACGCCATATGGAGTCACTGGGCAAATGTATGCTAAAATAGAAAATGATTTGATAATAAATTATTTATTGAATTATCATGAATAATAGTTATTTACAATGGAACAATTTAAAGCAGTTTTTATCCTTTGTTAAACGTAACGGCATCTTACATTTTTCACACATTAAACGGGAATATGCATAAATGCAAAACCTACATCATTGCTTTGTTGAGATATGCACAGGCCAGTGGTTTGCGTCATAACGTACATCATCTACAGGAACTGCAGTAACATTTCTTTTAGGTGGGGGTGATGGTGTGTTACTTACATCTGAAAGAGGTCGGATCAATTTTTCCCGCACTCATAAGACCGTGGGCTATTTCTGAACGAAAAGCAATCAATGGCTTGTACTTTTTTTTCCTTTGACTCATATGTCTTCGGTACAGTAGCCATGAATTTACAATACACATGTCTATCACATTCCAGAAGATGCGCAAGTAAAACCTTCTTACACCAATGTTTATTCTATAGAGTGATACTAGCATATCGTGTAGATCGATACCGCCCATATACATATTATACTCCTTCACTATATTTGGTCGTGGTACTTGAATGTACTTTTTCTCGGCAAGACTCCAACGTTCAACAGATTCGACAGGGTGAATTCCTTTATATGTGGAAAGTAAATGTACTGCTTTGTTATCAGACCACTTTACAGCTATTCTCATATCTTGATACGTATAGTGATCGTATGATCCTTATACCAGACCTTTTCAATGTATCATCAGTTTTCATACTGCATCCAGGAATTCGGTTGCTCTTGACCGTGCCTGTAGCAAAGATGCCTAAACTCTTCAGATTGCAGAAGAGCTCAACAGATGTGAACCAATTATCACAATACAATTTATGATTTTTATGTTTTGGCATATTGTCTACCATCCTTATGACTATGTCACCACCTATCCCGAGTGCAGAAATATTTTTGACTGTACCTTTGCCAATATACACCTCGAAATCATAAACCATTCCACTAACACCAGCTCTAGCAAATAACTTTATCCCCCATTTGTGAGGTTTATTCTTGATGTATTGTTTCAAGCTGCTTCTGCCTTTAAATGGAATGATGATTCCATCCACTGCATGTCGTATTGATAGATGAGCCAGTCTTCTCTACAGAATACAAATTTGTTTGTTGTGCAATATGCTGTATTATATTGTCATCAAAGAAATACTTGAAATAAGTCATCGGTGTTAGTTCTGGTTCAGGGGGATCTGAAAAATTAATTTCACATGCTGAAGCTACTTCATCTAAGTCTTTCTGTTTCCAGTGATATTCCCTCTTTTTTTTCTTTCTTGAATTAAGAGAATTATTTGATTTAGTAGCCGTTTGAATATCAAAAAGGACAGCCAATGGTATTTCGTCCTCAGAGTCATATTCGTCTTCATTTCTCTCCTCATAGTTCAATCCACGTTGTATTACAGTAGATGTTGAATAGTTTTGTACTTCAGCAATTTCTTTCTCACAATCGTCATCGGATTCTTCAATATCCAAATCAGATACATCTCCTTCTAGAAGTAACAGTAAATGTCGTTCTTCTTCTTCAGTCAATCCTGCTCTAGTCATCTAGAAATACATTTATATTCAGGTGCATCGAAGGATAAATTGTCGCCATTGAAATGTTGAAAGTAATTCAACATGGTTAAATGGTGGAATAACAATTAGCTGAATTTCGCAAGGACGTTGACCAAAACTGACAAAATATTCAAGATTATTTTATTTTAAATCACAAGTTTGTGGTTGAATACACATTCCTTCTAAATGACCACTGACTCCATATGGAGTCACACAAATTTGACCTATCATAAAGGTCGAAATATGGTAAAAATTTAGCTTGCTGTTATAAAATATTTATAATCTGCTACTTTAACTTACCTTTTATGCAAAAACTTTAATATTATTAGTAATAAAACACAACGAATCAAAACTTTTTACAAATTGTTCTTACACCACTGGTAATACTATCAATTCACAGCTGACAGAAACACGCCATTTCATACAGAATCACATAATAGAACTAAAATTTTTGGCTATGCCACCTATAAGAGAATAGCAGAATTAACTCCCAACGAAATCTACACTAATAATTATGTCTGTTCATAGATTTAGTACATTGATATACAACGACGCCATATGGCATCAGTGGGCTGGAAAGGGTTTAGTAGGTGCGAATACATATTTAACAATTCCGTGCTAGTATATAAATTTTATTCAGCTTTTCGTCGTATTTTTTTACATGTGAATATACATATGTATTACTCACACTTTAAAATACAATATACATTTCATGTAGACTCTATTCCACACCACTACAGAGGTGCAGTCCCAGGCGCATTTTTTTATATGGTGTCTCCAGGACGTATATTCTACGATTCTTTTGCTTCTGCCAGATACACTGTGATTTTTTACTGCGATCTTCGTTCGATGCAGTCAAGTTGCGTATCTTCTCTCACAGCAAATACCCAAAAGTTCTAGAATTCGTATGATTTAAATGTTCTTACTTCGATAATGCGAAGGTAAAAATAAGATACAACAATGACAATGTTAAACAGTCATAATAGTGAACATAATTAATTATTAACTTTATTAACTTTCTAAACATTAGCCTTTACTAACATTATAAAGTGATAAAAAGATCACAGAATGGTTAAAATTATAAAAGCACGTTGCAAATAAACAATTTCATTAAAAAAAAAATTGTTGTTATGAAAAAGATTGCCCCACCCCCTCAATTAATAACCGTTGCAGTAACGACAACAGTCATAAGAAGCACAGTTGTAGTGCTCGAAGCGCCCTCTACGTTGGTACCATCGCTTTTGTCGTAGCCTCAATAAAAGCCGAAGTAATTGAAAAGCTATCCCCTCAGGGGCTTACTACTGCAGTAGTAAGTACGGGTATGGCGAACCCGGGGCCCCGAGCCCGTCTCCCCAGACGTAAACGGGGCGGAATCTAAGGTGTAAACCGAGCCGTGCCAATAGATGAATGGCTCCACGAAAGAGAGTCGCGAACGGCGGACATCGGATACCTGGTCGCCTCCGGTGTTATGTAGGCCTTGACACGGTAAGGGCGCACTGCCGTGTTTGACATTTATTTCGTCCCTACTCGTGGGAACCAAATGATTCCTTTATCTAAAACAAACCCCCCCAATGGTGGTAGTGGCGAACGCGGCGCTGCCTCCCAAGTCTCAACCGCAAATTCGATGAGCCAAGAGACGGCGGATTGCCCCCGGTTCCTGGTCATCAAAAAGCTAGATGGTACTGACTTCTCTAAAGTAAGTCCGTTTATAGTTCATAAGTCGGTGTATGGTTTGATTGGTGAAGTTAAATCTTTAAAAAAAATAAAGGACGGTTTATTAGTTGAAACGATTTCTATAGCTCAATCTAAAAGACTATTGAAAGTTGAACGACTATCTGAATATCCTGTAGTAGTGGTACCTCATAATTCGCTTAATACTAGTAAAGGTGTTATCTATTGTAGAGATCTTTTAAACTGCTCACTTGTAGAGATTGAAGAGAATCTGAAAGAAATAGGTGTAATTAGAGTAAAAAGGATTCAGGTCAGAAGAGAGGGTGTTCTAACAGACACACCTAATTTGATACTAACCTTTAACACACCAATGTTACCAAAACATATTACTGTAGCTATGTATAGGTTGGAAGTGAGACCATTTATACCGAGTCCCTTGAGATGTTTCAGATGCCAGCAGTTTGGTCACACTTCCTCCAAGTGTGATAAAGAAGAAGTATGCAGTTGCGGGAAAGTAAAACATGAGAACTCCCCTTGTCAACCACCTATATGTGTAAACTGTAAAGGAACTCACTTTGCACATGACAGAAATTGTCCCAAATTCAGAGAAGAGGCGGCAATACAGAAAATTAAAACAACAGAAAAAATTGGATACCAAGAAGCGAGAAAGAAAGTTATTATAAACACTCAAGGAGTAACATATGCACAAACTGTACATTCTGGATCGAAAGATCGTTTGAAGGAAATTATTGAGGAAATGATGCCGGAATTAATTAAAATATATGTACCTCTATAATAACAGGTCAAAAGGAAAAAATGCCACCACCCCCGGGCACAAAAATGGCCCCACTAAGATCTAATAATATGCAATCGAACAGTTCTGCTGGCGCCGTCTATCGTTCACAGACTTTAAGAAGCGGAACAGATAAAAGAAAAGCAAACGAATCTGACGAGTCCGAGGATTGTCTCAGTCAATCCTCCTCTTCGTATAATCTGGAAAGAACGCCCAAACGTAAAGCAGAATCGAGAAGAGGGAGAGCCAGAAAACGGAGCCATGGATTAGAAGTTAATAAGGATAAACATTCGGAGACTACAGATCCCAAAAAGGATGAGATGTCAGAATATGGGTAATATTTACCCAATTTTGATACTCTGTCTATAATAAATTGTGATAGCAATCTGTGATATATATCTATTTTATTTATTTTTGTTTATCTGTTTATTTATTTGTTTGTTTTGTTTATTTATTTTAATTATTTATTTTTTATTTTATTTATTTATCTATTTATGCATTTATTTTGTTTATTCATTTAATTGATTACATTTTATCTAAGCTTATTTATTCTTAAATCTTATTTTTAATATTTACTGCAAAAATGGCTTATAAAAACATAATACAATGGAATTGCAACGGTATAAAACTACATTACTATGAACTTAAGCGTCTTTTGTTAGAAAAGTCACCATTCTGTGTATGTATTCAAGAGACCCATCTAAAACCAATGGAAATATTTAATCTGAGAGGGTATGACAGTCATAGATATGATGTTGAGCCAGACCTTCGGGCTAGAGGAGGAGTTGCCATATATGTCAAAAGCAACATGCCTTACCAATCCATTCCATTGCAGTCAAACTTACAAGCTGTAGCCATCCAATTAAGATATCCGCTAAAAATAACTATATGTAATATCTACCTTCCAAATCGGAACTGGGAATTAAATGATTTGAGGAATCTGATGTTGCAACTCCCAAGTCCAGTACTAATAGTTGGAGATTTTAATGCACACAGTCCCCTCTGGGGATCACATAAACTTGACAGTAGTGGTAGGCGAGTAGAACACTTGCTGGATGAACTTAATCTAACTGTATTAAACTCTGACGAAGGTACTTACCTAAATTCCAGATCCAGCAATTTTTCATCTATTGACCTAACAATGTGCTCCCCTGCTGTAGCTCCCCGGCTCACTTGGTCTGTAATCAGCGACCAAATGTATACGGATCATTTTCCAATAACAATAACTAATGATAATGCTATAGTGATTGAACGGCCAAAGAAATGGTTATTGAACCGGGCAAACTGGCAACAATTCCAACAAAACCTTACAAATCTAGAACCAGATGATGATGTTAATACTTCAGTAGAACTACTTCAAAAGTCAATCTTGCAAGCGGCAGAGAAATCAATTCCCCAATCTACTGAAGTACTTCCAAAAAAGTCGGTTCCATGGTGGAACGACGAGGTCAAAAGAGCAGTCTCAGAAAAGAAGAAACTACTTAATCGTTTCAAAAGATACCCTACCCAAGAAAATATGATCGCTTATAAAAGAGCCAGAGCTTATGCTAGACGTACCATACTTACCAATAAGAAAGCCACTTGGGAAAGCTATGTTGGGTCCATTACCATTGATACACCTATTACCGAAGTGTGGAAAAAAGTGAAGAGTATTTCAGGTAGGAGGACAAAGTCACCGCCTCCTATTTTGTTACATGATGGTCAATTTACAGCCGACATAGAAGCTGTTGTAGACATTTTAAGAAGACACTTTGAAAAAACCAGCAGTACCCAAAATTATCATCCTGATTTCCAACGTTTAAAACACAGCTTAGAATCAGAACTCGATTTCGAAACACAAGAAGACTTCGATTACAATAAGGATTTTACTATGCTGGAATTTGAAAATGCGTTATCGTGTGCTAATAAGTCAGCTCCAGGTCCAGATAGGATACCCTACGAGCTCATAAGGCAGCTTCCTAGAGAATTTAAAATCAAAATATTAGAATTGTTCAACATTATCTGGAGAACGGGTACTTACCCAGATCAATGGCGTCAAGCCATTATCGTTCCTATCTTAAAGGTAGGTAACGATTCCCACCTAGCATCGAATTACCGCCCAATATCCTTAACTTGCTGCTTAAGTAAATTATTGGAAAGGATTATAAACAACAGACTCGTGTGGCTTTTAGAAACCATTCATATCTTAAGTCCCTTCCAAATGGGATTTCGTAAATATCGATCTACCTGCGACCAGCTCGCGTTGCTTGAAGATACCATCCAAAATAGCTTTGCTAGAAGAGAACACACAGTTCTAGTGTCATTTGATCTGGAAAAGGCTTACGATACCACTTGGAGACATGGAATCTTAAACATACTACATACGCGGGGTTTACGAGGACGTCTTCCTGTATTTATAAAGAATTTTTTAAGTAACCGCTATTTTCAAGTTAGAATAAACAACACCAAATCTAATCTGTTTACTTTGGAGAACGGTGTACCTCAGGGATCCACTTTGAGTGTCACGCTATTCTCTATTGCTGTAAATGAATTGATTTCTGAAGTAACACATCCAGTATTAGGTTCCATATACGTGGACGATTTGATAATTTTTTATTCAGCTAAATCGATGGAAGAAATAGAGGAGAATATTCAGCAGAATATCAATAGATTAGTCGGTAAAGCAGAACGCCTAGGCTTTAAATTCTCTGTGTCAAAGACTGAGTGCATCCATTTTTGTCGCTTAAGAAGGCCTCATAACGAACCTTACTTGTACGTAAATAGAAATCGCATAAAAGTCAGTAACAAAATCCGAATCTTAGGTGTAACCTTCGATACTAAACTCACTTGGGGTCCTCACATAACTGACTTAACAAAAAGAACAAAAAAGGTTTTAAACTTGATACGTTCTGTTTCAAGTATCAATTGGGGTGCAAATAGAGAGGTGTTGCTGAAATTATATTCATCCTTGGTACTGTCAAAATTAGATTACTGCTGTCATATATACTCTTCGGCTCGTAGATCCCGACTTAGAGTCTTAGACTCCATACACTGCATGGGACTCAGATTAGCAACCGGTGCATTCAGAACTAGCCCAATGGAGTCAGTATATGTAGAAGCGGGATTTCCACCACTGAAATTTAGAAGAGACCGCCTGTTACTAAATTACTGTACTAAAATCTGGGCTCTGCCAGACCACCCTCTTCATTCCATAATTCGCGATACAGAATTAGATGACATCTATGAGACAAGACCTACTATCACACGTCCATTGAAGATTCGTGCAAAGGAGCTATTACAAAAATTTGACATGCAACTTCCAGAAGTCCTACGTCTGGGCAATTGTGAGATAGCGCCGTGGGAGCTAACACCACCTTCAGTAAGAATAGATCTCACTAAATATAAGAAAGGCGAGGTAAATAACATAACTCTACGACAAATATTTCATGCAGTCATAAATGAGTATCCAAATGCTCTGAAAGTGTATACTGACGGCTCAAAAACTGATTACGGCGTGGGCTGCGCCTTTCTAGTTTTGGAAGATACCTACTCTTGGACATTACCACCTATGGCTAGTATTTATACGGCAGAATTGTATGCGATATGGATGGCACTTAGGTACTGTGAGATGTCAGTATACGACCAGTTTTTAATTTGTACAGACTCTTTAAGCTGCATCCAAGCGTTAGAGAATACTTTCTCAAGAGATCCGCAGGTCCAAAATATCCTTTCATTACTACACTGGATGACTAACATCGGTAAGCGGGTGGTTTTTGTTTGGTCACCAGGACATGTGGGAATCCATGGTAATGAGAAGGCGGATATGGCTGCGCGTCGAGCAGCAGAACATGAATATACCGAGAACGGTATAGCAATAATGAACTCTGACATGAAGCATGTTTTTACCTCCAAGACTACTGACGCATGGCAAGCAGAGTGGGACACCACAATAAGTAAACTACGGATAGTGAAACAAACAGTGAACAAATGGATGGCTCCTAGAAAGCTGACAAGGAGAGAGCAGGTAGTGCTCACTCGCCTTCGAATAGGTCATACCCATATAAGCTCATTCCATTTGTTAAGAGGTGAAAGACCACCTGAATGTCCCACCTGTGGAAATGTCATTACAGTTAAACATCTGCTACTTGAATGCAACGTTTTAGAAAATGTTAGGCAAAATTTACATATGCCAAGATCACTAGTAGAATGCTTAAATAATAACACCGTGAACATAGACCGCGTATTAGAGTTTCTAAGAAAAACTGGCCTTTTCTACAAAATATGAGAATACTGGACCTCAGAATAACTACCCTACTTTTGTTTATATATGTATTTGTAGCTTAAACTCTATCACTGCACACTATCTGCGTTTAGGCAGCTAATGACCTAAGATGTCGATGCTGCAAATAAAAAAAAAAAAAAAAAAAATTGAAAAGCTATTTTTGCATGTGTCAGCCACCCCTCTCCCCTCCGGGACTTAAAAAGTATAGAATTCTGTGCATTTGGTATACTGAGGGGGGCTTAAAACATGCAAAAGATCTGCGAGGTAGGTGTGCTTGTTACAATAATTTACCCGCCGCCTGGACTAAATATTTTACGACATTTTTAAATTTATAATTACTGGATAACTGCGAAATTACTGAATTAAATATTTTTTAAAATCGTTTTAGTTTATGCTGTTAAATGTAAAAAGGATTTACTCCATGTTATTTTTTAAATAAATATATAAACTAATTAATTCAACAAGGATTTTTTTTCGTAATTTGTTACCCAATGTATACCTCCATTGGGTAAAATGAAGTCTATTTTAAAATCAGTTTTTCACGTTATATTTTCAATAATATCAATTAAAAGTACTTAACTATTAAATTATAAATAAATTGAATTTTAATTGGATGATTATATTTTCTTTCTGAGAGCGCGCAACTTCCCAAACCAACGGCTGAATATACTGCTCTGTCCGTCCCTTAGTACCTCGTGACCAATTTTTAATTATTTACTCGAAAGTTGTGGTACTTACGAAAAATATGCATAGAATTTTTTCATAAAATTTCCTGAGCTTTTACATTGTGCTATACATGAAACCGATATTTTTATACTTACTTAAATATAATTAAAGAACTTCATCGGATACAATTAACAAATTATTTAATGACCTTTACGGAAATGCGGCAACCCAGCTATTGAAAACTTTTTGAAATTCTATTCTGTATGTAAAATACTATTTGTCTGTACAAAGTACTTAGTAAATTATTGTTGAGGCAAAACGGACTATTACAACATTGTTTCAGCTCATATTTAATATATCCTAGTTTTAAACCAAGCAGGTTTGACTATTCTGGAATACACTGTATACTGAGTTAGGTATTCAAAAAGGATTCACAGAACCTTGGTAATCTTTATGTATGCGATTATTTGCATAAGAAGTGGAAGTAATTACATATTATTTTTCGTTTCAGCAAAAGCAATGGTGCTGAAAGCAGTTATCGTAATACTTATGGTGCCTCAGCAAATATTAATTCATTCGATTTTAACCCCTTTAGATTCTTTAAACCTATTTAGAAGTATACTCTCGAATATTACTAGATGCAATAAACTTTACTACAATGAATATGAGGACAACAGTATTTATGGTAAGCAATAGTTTTAAATCGAAAGAAACATTCAATTTTATTTACTAATTATTCTTCCACTGCTACAATACGTAAAATACCGTGTGTTTATGTAATTTTAAGAGATACGCACCACTTTAGTTAACCATAACACGAAAACTACCAATTTGTCTAATAAAAAAAAAATTTAAACAAAACTTTTAGATAATTCAGTGAGCAATACTTCACAAATTTTAAAATTAGTTCTCGTCTAGAAGCTGCGCGAAAAACCGTTTCTTGTGATTTTTGACCCCGAGTAACATTTCTAGCGGCACACATATCGATGGGGACTTTCGGGACGTTGTTTAGAAAAGGAAAGGCTCATGCAAAAATCCAGCTTTCTCCTATTTGTTCTACTTAATGCAATGTCTCTATTCCCTATATTACAAAAAATTAAATATTATGTTCTATCAAACCTCCATCAGCCCTAATGCATGCCTTAATGCACTTTCTTCTATTATTCATAACTGTTCGAAATCTAACTAAACTTCGGATTCGGAGTTTTTGAATGATTTCGAACAAATTTTGCCAACAAAATTTTTTTATTTAAAAATGCCTACTACGATTTTCGATTTTTTTTCATACAATTTAGTATCGAAGATGGCCTTGTATTTAAAGATGAAAAGTGATACTGTGGTCTTAAATACACCTTGGTGACCTTTATCTTTTAAGATCAGTTTGATTCAAATCGAACAAAAAACAAAAGAATTATTACGCTGTTACACTCTTAAGTGAGACACGCTGTATTTATATTTAACCTCTTGATTATGACTTATTATTTTTGAAGCTCCACTCTTCACGAATAAGATGCATTTGCAACGGTCACGAGTGAAATCTGCAGAATGTTAGTCGAGACTATGTACTAATTTACAGGCCTTTTAAAATTGAACCTAATTCTACAGGATGCTCCATTTGAAAAAATTGAATTGGCAGTTTAAAAACGTAAAAATCTGAACTATCGTGGAGATCACCCTGGAGAATTGCATTCGACTTTGAGGTGATTGAAAATTAGTGCATGGCCTTGACTAATATTCACAGTTAAATGACGCTTAAATTTATGAAAATACATTTTTTGCTAATTGACCGCGCTTCAAACGCAATTTTTACCAGAAAAGTGAACTAACGTGGCAACGCCGCAGCATAAATCCAAAAATGATATATGCCTAGATAGGAAATTCTGGATCAAATTTAGATACAGAAAAAATGTTGTGTGTCCCACATAAAGAAATCTAAGTATTAGCTTTCCACCTCGATGTTAAAGACCCTGTAGATTTAAAACTAGTTTTAAAAACGATGCCGCTATTGACCTCCTATAATTTTTATTTGAGACTTTCTTTAAATTTCAAACGGTTGCGAATATATTGACCGTGTACGCACTAGAGACTCACCCTGTATATCTACATTTTCTGTGTTTGTAGGTAATCCGAGGATGCCGAAAGATGAAACATTCGATTTCATTATAGTGGGATCTGGGCCCTCAGGGTCTGTAATAGCGAACAGGTTGTCCGAAATTTATGACTGGAATATTCTTCTCTTAGAGGTAGGAGAGGAAGCAAGTCCCATAACAGATATACCACTTTTGGCAGCATCCCTGCAGTACACCGATTACAACTGGGGTTACAGGGCCGAAAAACAAAATGGCTTTTGTTTAGGTAAAAATCATTAATAAATCCTAACGCACCAAATCTAATGTACTTAATTCTGCAATAATTTCGCAATTTTGTAAAGACTATGGCACTCGCCATTTTGTATTCTTAATTTTTGACATCAGATTCAGTTATAGCTACTCCAAAAATACGAAAGTGCAAATTTTAGTGTAATCTCAACGAAATCATTTTCCTTCATCACAGCTCATTTGCCAAATTCTCAATCAAACATTTTTTTCCTATTTTTGCACATGTCGACTCCACTCGACGAAACTATTTTGGGACCACCGCTGAGTATACCATAAAGTTTGCATTCGTAGAAATCGCTTCATTCGTCATTCCAAGGTGAAGATTGAACAACTATAAAAACGGGTCGAGTCGAGACCTTCTTAAAAAAAAATCGGTAAAGGTATTTACACAGAACTTCCCTCTTTATTCATACAAGATGGTCACTCTAAAAAATTATTAATTAAGAGATAGTACAGGCAATGAAGGCAAAATTTTGTAAAAACCTCGCAAAAATTAATAAAAGGATCATCTCGGGGATTTAAGTAGGTAACAACTTGTAGAATGGAACGTTGCATTCTTTGCACTTCCAAGTTCCGGAAAAATTGAAAAAAAATTGGAAAAACTTTTTGATTTTACATTTTTTTGCTCTAACGGCTAAAATAATGAAAATAGAAAAAAAAGGTGTTCAACAAAAGTTGTAGCTCGCATCTTTTTCTACAAAAAAAGGTCTTTACAAATTTTTATCTTACTTAAGCCGTTTAGGAGATAAATCTAGTTTTCCACTGTTTTGAGCCGCTCCGAAATGCGCGGAAAATAAGAATTCCCCGGGAATATCCTACGACCGAACACATCGATCGATAATTATCACTATTCAGAGCCGCTAAAAAAGTTAAAATAACATAAAATGTAGAGAAAAGTCTCAGCTTTAATGTGGAACTAATCACAAAATTCATACAAATTGTTATCATAGAGAAAAAGCATTAGAAGATGACTTAGTCAACTTTATACAGTTGATTTATTCATATCTTTCAGTTTCATGCATCCTCCCTATTTCTCCCGTAACAATGGGTGCTTTTTCACTGCATTTATTCGATTCCACTCACCTTAGTCTGTATTTCGTGAAAATCTCATTGAAGAATGTTAAGAAACAAATAAGTTGTATATGTTTTAATGTATATGTATGAATGATGTAGACAAATTCAAAAAGTACTGCACGCATTCAAAGAACTCTAAAGTCATTGGAAAGAATATGTTTTATTGTACTTATAATCCAAAATTTAAGACTGTGCCATTATTATTACTTAAAATATAGCGAATTGAACTAAAAAATTGGGGGGTGACTGATAGATGAGAAATATACCCTCTATTTTGACTGCAAGGAATATTTTTCCAACGAAAGTAATTGCAATAAAATGTTAATTGGTTTGGACTTTGATTTTATACTACTTTGGATTATATAAGCATATATTAGCAAAATGAATTATCATTCTAACGACTCCGGGCAAAAATATGAATAAATCTGCGGATCAACTGTACAAAGTTTACTAAACCATCTTCTAACGCTTTCTTATGATAATTTTTTTTGTGAATTTTTTTATTAGTTCCACATTAAAGCTGAGACTCTTCTCTACATATCATGTTATTTTAATTTTTTTAGGGGCTCTAAATAGTAAGAGTTATCGATCGATGAGTCCCGTCGTAAGAAATTCCCAGAGAATTCTCATGTTTCGCTCATTTCAAAGCGGCTCAAAATAATGGAAAACAAGTGGAAAACTCGATTTATCTTCTAAACAGCTTAAGTAAAACAAAAATTTGTAAAGACCTTTTTTTGTACAGAAAGAGAGGAGCTACTACTTCTGTTGAAAACTGTTGTCTCTGTTTTCATTATTTTGGGCGCTAGAGCAAAAAAAACGAAAATCAAAAAGTTTTTTCAATTTTTTTTGAATTTTCCCGGAACTTGGAAATGCAAAGAATGCATCATCTCATTCTCCAGGTTACTACGTACTTAAATCCCGGATGTGATCCTTTTATTAATTTTTGTTACCCTAATTGGCTAATTTACCTGTACTAAGATGACATATGAGAATTATCATCGCTATGTAGTTAGCCATATTATTACAGAGAAAACCTGATAACTTTTTCCGTCATCTACTGTATAGTGGTGGGATTTTTTTTTAACTTTCAAAACATTTTTGTTGAAATAGGTTAAGAATATAATGAAACGTGGAAATTTTAGATTTGAAGAAAACATTTTTCCATCATCTATTCTATTGTAGTGGTAAAATAATAAAAAAATAAATATATTCTTTAATTTTTCAAAAGAAATATCATTCTTGAAATATATTTAGAATGTCCGGAAACGTGAAAATTTTAAATTTGCCAAAAAAAAAATCCCATCACCCATTTTTTTTTTTAATTTTCTAAATATTATATTTTTTTAAATATGTTTAGAATATCATGAAACGTGTAAATTTTAAATTTGAGCAAAACAATTTTTTTCCATCATCCATTTACAAAATTTCAAAATTTTGTTCTATTTTAAAATTTAATATATTTTTTTTAATAGGTTTAGAATGTCACGAAACGTGAAAATTTTAAATTTGAGCAAAAAATTTTTTTCCCATCACCCATTTTATAAAAAATTTTCAAAATTTCAAATTTTTCTTCTATTTCAAATTTCCAAAAAAAAAAAATTTTGAGATGGGTTTAGAATGTCATGAAACGTGGAAATTTAAAATTTGAACGATAATTTTTTTTCCACTATCTATTTATTCCCTGTATATTTTCCAGTGAAAGTCATAACCATTTCTTCGGTGGCGGTGGCGTTAGCTACCTACCAAATTTGACTGTCTTCCGTCAAGTAGCTTTTTAGTTAATGCACCAACAGACAGACAGACAGACCGGCAGACAGACAGATAGACTGACGGAATTGAGAAATTTACATTTTCGTAATCTACATGATCTGAAACGTGAAAATCCGAAAAAATCTCGGAGGGTGATTTTTTCTCGAATACAATACTTCCCTTCGGTATGCGAGGGAAGTAAAAATTGAAATCGCTTTAAAAAAAGAATGTTGTAATCAGAGGTGCTGCTAAAACCCTTAGCTAACTTTGTTTATTGTCACCTTCTATTCTATTTTGAAATCATTGGACTTTAATAATATTAGATAATTTATTGGATATGTTCGCTAAAGCTATAATGACATTTTAGCTAAACAATTATAATTATTAAAGATATTTACCTTTTTGGACGTTTATCCACAGTAGTTTTTGAAACAAAGTTAGTACTAGATGAAGGAGCTTTACCTAAAAAAGAAATCCTATATTAGAAAATGGGTATGTAATATTACATGTCTAAAATATCATAATTTGACACAATATTTTTAATTCAGTGCCATTGTTAGAGCGGAAATGGTGACCTATGCTGACCTAATATACGATTCAAATGTATTGCCCCCTTACTTTAACCGCGAATATCTTAGAAACGGAGTAGGGGAAAAAAATGAAAAAAATATGTGTTCACTGAAATTTGAATAATGTACATTGGATAGTTTTGAAGTTGTGCTAAGTTGTATTGAAAAATGTCCTACATTTTTAAGGAAATTTTGACCATACCAGTTTTATATCCATTACATCTTGGAAAATATGCCTACTAGGAAAATAATATTTTAGATACCGATAAAGCACGGTATTTTTTTTATTCTAAAATTTTGCAGTTATTCTCAAAAACGTGACCGCATGTTTATTCGGTTATTTATCAATGTAGTTAAAAAAAATTTATTTGAATCGTATTATTAGTCACCTCGTCTCTTTATATTTTGGGAAATGGGCAATATTTTAGTATACAATCATATAACCGCAGAATGGTAGCGTAAGACAGCAAACTTGATCAGAATTGTCTAAATTAACATACTAAAGCATACCGTATAGGGATTTTTTTTTTTTTAGATTTTAGATGGAGGAGTTGGCGATTGGCCTTGCCTACTGCGACCAGTATAGGTCTATTGTAGTACTTCATTTTATACCTTAGGGCTCCTTATCCAGACATGGTCCTCACAAGACTTCGAGTCTGTTGATAAGGAGCTCTTTGGTAAAGTTATCAGTCCTTGTTTTTATTGTCTCGCCAAGTCGTCTCAGTCCAGCCAAGGCTATTCAGCTGATGACATAGACTGACGTACCTGAACGAGAACTCACCCATCCATGCGCTGGACCCGACCGACGTAGCTTAACTTCGACGATCGAGTGCCCGCACCTAAACCGGTGACAGTACAAGGAATTGTGTAAGGGATATAGGGGTATAGGGATTAGAGGAACACCATTTTTAAGGAGTAACACCTCTCTAGAATTTTCAAAAAATATATTTTTCATTCTTACGATTAAATGATGTCTTAAGGTCTTAAAAATAAGGTACACTTGATCGCGCAGCGTAGAAAAAAGTTTAAGTAATTTTCTCGCGCACTATTTCTTCAAAATTCTATATTTTCAAAATCCTGTACGTACTGTTGCGGCCAATCTATGTAGTTTTTAACGGACGAGGTCTCAAGTTTCATGAGATACAGCCGCTATATTGGTTTAAAATGTCATTAACATTTTTTTCACATACTTCAAAATATGTTTAATAAATGCTTATAAATAGACTTTCTATTTTGTTCACTAAATCTCAAAAAAAATTGTCTTCTACAAAATATCTCCTATCTAAGTAAATAATTATTACAATTGTTAATTATAAATTAAACACTGCTTTTAGATGAATCAAACAAAATATTATAAATACTCTACATATGTTTCGGTTTGTTAGACTTTTTATTTTATTTTTTTAATAATTCCCAACAATAATGGCAAATTAAGATTTTACCCTTTCAAAGTCTGATATATAGACCTAGGAACTTTTCTTTAGATCAAAACGATTTTGATAAAGAATAAAATGAATTCAAACAGACTGTAAGAAATAACGGATACAACGAGTCACTAATAGATAACTTGAACAAAAACAAACAACGCAAAATTCTTAAAAAGTAATTTCCGACTGCGCCTAACAAACCTACAAAACACAGTTTTATTAGTTATGTTGCAAAATATAGTGAGAAAATTTCTAGAAAATTAAATAACTTAGGTATCTCTTAAGTGTGAATAAAACGAATTTAGAAAGAATGTTAGTTAATAACAGAGAAAAACTAAATAAAACGAATAAATCTGGTGTATGTGAAATCAAATGTAAAGATAACATAGTCTATATTGGTCAGAGTCCTAAAAGCGTTGCGAACAGGCTAAAAGAACATAAACAGTCAATTTTAAATAAAAATAAAAATACAGGAATGTTAATACATTTTATTGAAAACAACCATTTCATAGATACAGATAACATAAATTTACTTAATGCAGAAACAAAAGGTAAACATTTAGATCTTCTTGAACAATCAAAAACAATCCTTGTACCACGAATGACCAGCAACATTTCTTGAATACCCCTATAATAAACAAATTGTTAAGAACTATCCATTGATTTACATAATCAGGTCAGGTCTACCTGAAAAATTCCCATAATAACGGATTATGTCTTAAATAGACTAAGGCATAATACACTTAGGTATAAATTAGGATAACCACATCAGAAACTCCAGTTCATTCGATTCATCTAAAAGCAGTGTTTAATTCATAATTAACAGTTTTTTCAAGATGTTTCATAAGGTACCTATCACAAATTCAGTTCAGTGTATTAATAATTAGTATAATATTTTTTTAATTCACTGCCCTACATAATTAATAAAAATAAGTTTAAGAATATTTCATGAAAGTTTCATCAACCTGCTATAAAACACCCTTTGGGGCCATGCAACAAATACGTTCGCAAAATTGGGTTAATTTTTACCTCTTCCCCCTCTCTTGTAACATGTTGTAAAGTTTATGAGTTCGTTCGCAAACACTTCCCTCTACACTTAACGAACTTAAATTTTTGTTGAGAACGCTCACACATTGTCTTTTGTGAATCTCCCCCCCTCGCTAACTTTGTCACATTTTCTATGATACCCCCTAAAAGAGTAATACCGTGTGTGTAGCGGCGGGTTAAGTCTGTACATTCATGTAGTACGAGAAATATGACAAGCCAGCAATCGCAGACTAGCCCAACGCAACGGCACGCGGCCATGAATTATCCCAGCTGTAGTTATTCACAGCCGACTGGCACACGCAATGTGTTGCAATTCTAACTCCCTGTACTTACTCGTCACTACACGCCCGGTATAGTTTGGTGAAGTTTTCAAACTATTGGCTCCACTGCGAACTGGTTTGCGTATCAAAACAATCTGAAATGAATATATTTATTTTTATTTTCCACTATATGCTTTCATAGGGTGTCCAGACGGAAGAATGTGGTACCCTCACGGTAGAGCTCTTGGAGGTAGTTCCATCATCAGCTACATGATCCACACCCGTGGTAATCAGCAGGATTACAACAACTGGGCTGCTATGGGCAATCCAGGTTGGTCATACAAGAAATTGTTTCCTTATTTTTTGAAATCCGAAGATGCCAGTATTACTAGGAAGGACCCTGGTTACCACCAACGTGGTGGCTATTTGAGCGTCAGTGATGTACCTCATAGAACTGAGGCTGCCCGAGCTTTTGTCAGAGCTGCCCAAGAAGCTGGTCATCCATATGTGGATTATAACGGAAAGACGCAAATAGGGGTAACATATCGATCAATTTTCTATTCTTCGTACATCGTGAACACGAGAGTTTGTCACTTTATTATTAAGGTGAATATATTAAAAACGCAATCAGACCTATGAAGGAATAATTCAAAAATAATTTCTCCTAAATTTCAGAAGTGTACCATTATTATGGGTGAAATCGAGAGTAATTAGTAATTACACCAATTACATAAACTTATCACAATTAATATATAAATGAAACAGATAGTACTCTATCCAGTAATAAGAGGAAACACACAGGTCTACAGATCCACCTTGCGTTTCAAGAAGAAGGGCAACAATTTATTAATTTTTGTGAGAAAACTTTTCTATTTTTGTCGACTTTCATACGTTTTTGATTCTCATTTTAAAGATACATCACTTATGCACTTATTTCTACGAGTATTACTCGAGACATGGAATACCAAAAAATATTTTTGAAAATTGCTTAGGACTTACAAATTTCAATAATACCTAAATCAACTTGTGGCTATATTCGTACACAACTACTCTATGTAGTAATTATATCAGCAGTGCTCAAAAATGAGGCAGAGAAGAGGCATTTTACCTGCAAATCGAAAAAATTTTTACCAAAGTAATTTTTTAATGTCAAGAACACAAAAACTTGTGTTGGAAATAAAATTTTATTGTAAATAACATGACACACAGAAAACATATTTAGAAAACAATAACGTGGATAAATATTTTAATAACTAGTAATACAAAATATCTTCAGGGAGATCGTAAAGTTCGTCAAACATTTGAAAGCACAAATAATTCAATTTTGTGGCTTTCTTTGTGCTATGGAGTGACGAAAAACAAAGCACAGGCAACATTATATTTCCTTCTAATTAGATTTTATTTTTTACTTTTTAGATTTTTACATTTTTGATATTCAAATATTTTTAATAACACAGTTGCAAACATAATCGCACGCTTGGCTATAGATGATGGTCTCGGATGATTAGTGGTCGATCTTGAACTCCTAGCGTTTCCTCTGCCGCTCTTCTCGGCCTCCGGGAACGTATTTCGTGTGTCGTGAAAGGGAAAAGCTGCTGCCGAGTTCTTTCGGAGTTTGGAAGCAGGTTTGGGATGTTGACTAGTCGGAAGTCCAGGATGCCAAGTGGCATGATGTACTCGCATTTCGTCGCAGCGATGTCTTGAACTATGTAGCTCAAGATTGTGTTCGGCCAAAGACGCTTATTTTACCATCAGAGGCCGGCACGGTCCAGGGTAAAGGTACTGAGCTGGTTGTGTGCTTGGTACCCCCGGGATCGGGTGATTTGGGTGTTTTAGTCATTGTCCCCTTGCGGCGTGGCTTGAAGGTCAGGCTGAAGCAGAAAACGATTAAGACATACTTATCCGTTATCAGGATCTGAAGCTTCGGCCTCTTGTGCTACGTAACACGACAGAAAAGTGTTTCTCCAGGACTGGCCGATTTTAAGTAGTGTTTTTATTTTTTAGAATAGCCATATACTGGGATATTTTTTACTAAAAGTAGTGCAGACTTCACTACATGTAAAATATTATTGTCCTTCATCGTATTTTTTTCAATAACTGTATTAGTCGAACCTAAATATTTCTCATTAAAAGTGTATCAGGCAATAGCATCAACTAACTGTTAAATAGTTTCCTCCATCAACCTTCGGTAAGCGAGGGAAGAAATATTCTGCGTCATGTGTTATTACCAGTATATCAACTATAATCTATTATCAACTTATACATAATTGAACAACTTTAAAGTAACAGTAAGAAATAACGCCCACTTCAATGTACACATTACACCCTATTTTCTCAACGACTCTCAACGATGCTGTTGCTCATTTTTATATAAACAATGAAAAACAGCATTGAATAATCAGTTAGCGCCTCCCAAAGCAGACATAATAATATTTATTTATTTATTTATTTATTTATTGCATTTATTTATTGCATACACTGTTCAACAGGTAAGATACCCAATTACAGAACAGGAATAAAGGCATACAAAGCATTAATTACATAATATAATATACAACAGCATAGAAAGAAAGTAAAATGGAGAAAAAAATTACTTAAATGTACGAACTATGAATAACTAATGATACCAAGAAAGAGAAAAAAATAACATGGGAAATGTTTAAATATAAAAACTATATATACATATATACACATATGCGATTCAAAGCAAATTAAGAAAAACAAAGACACTCACTGGTTATTTAATTTAGAACATTTTGTTTTATGTCACTAAGGCTGCAATTAAAAATATCGAAGTCGTTACATAATTTGTTAGAAGTACTACAAATCGTATATAAAGGTGAATTATTTAGTACGTTGGTACGCGGCGTAGGTAAATAGAACACTTGGTGATTACGAGAGGTTAATCTGGGAACGTGAAAATTAAGCTTACTAATTATTTCGGGTGCGTCAAAATCATTGTGTAGTAATTTAAACAAAAATACTTGAGAAAAGTACGTACGCCTATCCTCAAGAGTAGTCATAGAATATCTTTCAAGCAAGTTACTGTGCGGAAAACCAATCACTGGATAGGTACCGTCGGATTTGAACCACAGTAATTTAAGAAATCTACGTTGAACTGCCTCCAAGTTATTCTTGTGAACATCATAACTGGAACTCCAAATTAGCGATGCGTACTCAAGTTTCGATCTGACGAAGGATTGATAAAGAATTTTCAGAGTATCAGTATTAGTGAACTCTCGACTAGTACGAACGATGAATCCAAGGGCTTTGGAGGCTTCGGACACAATGGTATCGATATGATCAGTGAAGGATAATTTACTATCAAAAGTTACGCCGAGGTCGCGAAATGTTATAGGTCTTTGAAGTATGACATTATCTAACCTGTAATCAAAAATAAAAGGTGATGTTTTTAAAGAAAAGGATATTACGTTACATTTACTAGGATTCATGAATAATTTATTTACTATACACCAGGTGTTTATTTTGTCAAGAGAAGTCTGAAGTTGAAAACAGTCATCGATTTCATCAATTACTGTGAAAATTTTTAGATCGTCGGCATATAAAAGGTGAGGCAAATTAATTTCGTTCACTATGTCGTTAATAAATATGTTAAAAAACAAGGGCCCCAGAATAGATCCCTGGGGAACTCCAGATGTGGCAGCAAATTCGATCGATTTGAACCCATTTAATGCAACGTACTGACTCCTATTCATTAAATAAGATTTAAACAAAAGGAGCAAAGAATATGAGAAGCCGATTTTTTCTAATTTATTAAGTAACAACTGGTGATCAAGTCTATCAAACGCTTTGGAGAAATCGGTATATATGACATCTACCTGCCCACGTTCATCTAGGGATTCAGAAATATATTGAGTTACACAGAATAAATTTGTTGTTGTTGAACGCCCTTTCATAAATCCATGTTGATTAATAGAGATTTTGGTGTTAATCGAATGATATATTCTATCATGAAGTAATATTTCTAAGACTTTACAGAAGTTACAAATTACAGAGATTGGTCTGAAGTTCTCAATATCTAGTTTGTTTCCCTTTTTGAAGATGGGACATACTTTGGAATATTTCCATAGGTCAGGAAATAGGCAGTTTTTTAAGATTAAGTTAAAAATTAGAGTTAGAGGATATGCAAAGATGATAGCGCAATCCTTTAATAAAAAAGCTGGAATGGAATCAGGACCGGTCGTCATTTTGGGTTTAATTCGTTTTAGAGCCCGAATAACCTCATCTTCACTAAAAGAGTTTATGCTAACAATAGGGTTATTGTTAGGTATATCGGTCTCAAAGTGATGTTCCTCGATATCTAATGAAGACTCATTATAAGATTGACCGAAATAATTGGCAAATGCATTTAGTATATCAGAGGGATTGTTTAGCGAAGATCCCTCGAAGGACATCTCTTCAGATACACTGGCCGACCCTTTTCTACTTTTGATGAAAGCCCAAAATTTATTGGGATCATTTTTTATATTGTCTTCAGAGTTCTGCACGAAATTTCTGTAGGCTAAATTAGTATCATATTTTATTTCCCTTCTGATGTTTTTGAGGTTATTGTGTATAAGTGGATCACTGGTGTGGAGTAAGAAAATATTAGCGTTTCGTTCTGTGGCTACTCCGTGAACTCATCAGTAAGGCTGGAGTAGCCACTGCCTTATACACTTCTCCAACGAACCCAACATGGCCTCTCGTATATATACTTAGTGGGCCAAATGATGTGGCGGTGAAATATAAGGGAAACGTCACACGCCACACTATTCCCCCACCAGTGACAAAGTCACGAGAAACCTGCTGGTAGTAGGAGATTGACGGACTAGGACTGGACAGGAACGAAGGGAGTACCCCACTCTGAAAGTACTCTACGTGCAACGGGCAACAGGCAACGGGCTACGTGCAACGGGCAACATTCGGCATCAGGCCATGAGCAACGGGCAACTGGCAACGGGCATCTGGTAGGTTTTTCAGTGTTCAAATCAAAGGGGTCACCATTTGTGGAGTAAGAAAATATTAGCGTTTCGTTCTGTGGCTACTCCGTGAACTCATCAGTAAGGCTGGAGTAGCCACTGCCTTATACACTTCTCCAACGAACCCAACATGGCCTCTCGTATATATACTTAGTGGGCCAAATGATGTGGCGGTGAAATATAAGGGAAACGTCACACGCCACACTATTCCCCCACCAGTGACAAAGTCACGAGAAACCTGCTGGTAGTAGGAGATTGACGGACTAGGACTGGACAGGAACGAAGGGAGTACCCCACTCTGAAAGTACTCTACGTGCAACGGGCAACAGGCAACGGGCTACGTGCAACGGGCAACATTCGGCATCAGGCCATGAGCAACGGGCAACTGGCAACGGGCATCTGGTAGGTTTTTCAGTGTTCAAATCAAAGGGGTCACCATTTGTGGAGTAAGAAAATATTAGCGTTTCGTTCCGTGGCTACTCCGTGAACTCATCAGTAAGGCTGGAGTAGCCACTGCCTTATACACTTCTCCAACGAACCCAACATGGCCTCTCGTATATATACTTAGTGGGCCAAATAATGTGGCGGTGAAATATAAGGGAAACGTCACACGCCACAACTGGTTCTTGCATACTGTCTCCTAAGACGTTCTTTAAGGCTAATTTTTTTTATGATACTGCCATTAAACCACGGAGGATATCTGCCGCTACGAGAAGTCGATTTCTTAGGTACACAAGATTCAAATACAGAGTCAAGTTTGTTGTAAAAATGAGTGCATGCATCATTGACGTCATTAAAAGAAGAGAGGGAGGACCAGTCTATACTACTACTATAATATAATGTTCATTGCTAAAAAAAATTCTAAACTTCTTAATACAACAACAAAAAATAGTTCAATTTAAAACGACATGAGCACTGTGGAGTAAAGCAAAATTTGCTATTAAAGCACCATCCTCGGAGGTCCGTAGATCCTTTAGAAAGCATTTCCAGCAGAAGTTTATAGAAACGTTTCTTAATATCTTTGCGCGCAGAATCAGCTTCTAAATAGATGGCAGTTATTTCCTCAATACCCCGTATATATTTTTTGCAGGTATCTTACGTGCAGTCAACAATCAAGCATGGTAGGCGATACAGTGCCGAAAAGGCTTTCCTTAGACCAGTACGCGATCGAAAAAATTTGAAGATTTTAACGAAAGCTAGAGTTGTTAGAATTTTAATAGATCCGCACACGAATGAAGCTTACGGCGTTAAATACGTTTCGAACAAGAAGTATAGAAATGCCCTTGCATCAAAAGAAGTAATACTGTGTGCAGGAGGACTTAACTCGCCGCAGTTGTTAATGCTCTCTGGAATTGGTCCAATGGACCATTTGCAGGAACTTGGTATGAAAACAGAATTACCAATTTTTAGACAAAGATGTGTAGAAGTACGGTGATATCAATAATTAACTAGGTCAAAGATTGTTATGGAATTAAAAACTGCTGTATTAGCTTATATCATCCTTTATAATGCTAACGTTGTTTACAATCGAGTATAAAAAACCCCAAGAATAAAAAAAAATATATTTTTCGTTCACTTCTGTCCGCTCGAATTAAGATCTTGCTCATGCAATTTACGATGCCGTCAAAATGCCCTTTTCGATCTTTCGATATCGATATCATAAAGCTTTCATAAGAATTATGCTATTGACTATGTAATTGAATAAGATACCAATTTGTTAAAGGTATTTTATTGTTTCATATGTTCAGTTGTACCCGAAATATGATAAATCCACAAAGTGCTATTTTTACGCTTGGATCTTTGAAAACGGAGTTAATTTGCCCACTTTTAAGTTTTTTAACTATTAATAAAAAATTATGCATTTTTAGTACATACACATAATACGATTTTTTGTAGAGAATCAAATTTCCTATCGAAATGGTACTTTATAAATCCAAAAAACTTTTTCAACAAATTAAGTAAAAAAACTCTTTAAAGAATCAGAAACATTTCAATTATTTCTTTTTTTTATTTCTGTGTATTACGTTATTCTGAGTGGATTTGGGATAGGCATTGGTTCACAAAAAAGAAAGCTGACGTAATGCCCGTCAAAATGGTGACAGATAAAAGCATTTTTGATAAAAATTGGCTGATATACAGTCGTTCAAAGTTACCCTACTCTTTTACGATTTTACCACTGTTTACCTTTATATCGGCACGTTATCTCAGTCGGCTAAGCATCTCAGTGGCGAGCGCGATTGGTCAGACTGCCTAAAGTGTACTGGCTTCGATCCCCAGGACGCACTGGCAATGTTGCGGGTAATGGATGTTGTCTGCGTTTTTTTAAATGTGTAACCTCCTTCCGGAGAGCCTATGAGAGGCTTTGGATTTGCGGGTTGTCTACTATTATATGTGTGGTGTGGTGTTTACACCATGTTATTTTTAATTTTTACATGCAAAAATTATTTTTATGTAAAACAAAAATTATTTTCGGTTTATCAACGATAATGACAAAGGTATTTGTATAAATTTTGATATTCATATGATCTTAGACATAAAAAAACTTTAGTGTTGTACTAATTTATAGTTGTTTTCAACACACTTTCTTGAAAATTGCATATCTATTAAAAATATCCCATAATGTTTTCGCATTGAATATCAATATCTTCATCAACATCATTTTCGACATCTTCTTCCGTAACTTATGGAACATCAGCGTTTTCACAATTTAAGTCCATACATTATTTGCAGAACATGGAGCAGCATTCCTAATTTTCGGCAGCTGCAATTTCCGTGACAACCTCTTATGTACCCGCAAGCTATTTGCTTCAGTAAAATCTACGGTGCAGGAGGTTTGGTTGTGCTAATTGGCATTAATCCATTTTCAGATTCCTTCCAACCCCCCTCAAAACGATTTAAAATATTTCCTTTCCACTGTTGAATTTGGTGATAGGTCCTTAAGCCGTGCTGTTTAGTGGCATCAGAAGTTGTTGGCAAATGGGCTAGTGAAAATTTTGTGCTCTTCGATAATCTTTGAAAAACTTGTAAGCGACAGCTACTTAAACTGATGCCATACAGAGAAATTATGATGTGTTCAGATGCGAAACTGGTATATTCAGGACTTGCGTTTCTATTTAAAAATACATTTTCAAAAATAAAATATTTTTATTGATAAATTTCATGAATTTTTTTTGCCAATATGGAAAAAAGCAGAAGTAGTATCGTATCCACTGAATGCATGGGTGAGGCCAAGAAATCTTTGATTTTGTGGAAAGTTGAAACTATTTGGATTGTATAATTTAGCTGTTACTTTTCCGATACTAGGTTTTAATAAATATACATTTGTATACTCTTCCGGCAACATTGATAAAATGATGAGAAGATGGACATCTTGGCCAACTATAACTATATTTTTCAAATGATGAGCCTTCTCTTTAGCAGTAAGAGTACATCTGCATCTTCCTCTGCTTGTATAACATAAATATTTATCAATCAAATATGTAATGAGGTTCTTTTTTATTATTTGCATTCGCTAAAAATTCATTCAGGTTGGGACCGTGACTTTGACTAATCTTTAATCTGTCACCATTTTGACGGGAATTACGTTAGCTTTCTTTTTTGTGAACCAATGCCTATGTCTAA
Source organism: Stenurella melanura (assembly GCA_963583905.1). NCBI lineage: Eukaryota > Metazoa > Arthropoda > Insecta > Coleoptera > Cerambycidae > Stenurella > Stenurella melanura. The sequence continues at coordinate 37,657,770 of OY757315.1, read as the reverse complement.
ATCCACTCAGAAAAAAAATCGGTAAAGGTGTTTTTACACAGAACTTCCCATTTGTGCATGGCGGTCACTCTAAAAAATTAATAATTACGAAGTGACATTGAAAATAATAATCGGAATATAGTTATCACTATTATACAAAGAACACCTGATAAGTTTTGGTCAAAAAAATATACAGAGTGCTCATCCAACAGCAAAAGTTCAATACTAAATAACAGGTGCCAAATATGGAAGGCCTGGGCAAATACCTTTATAAATGTCCACCATGACTGAATTATTTCTTGGAATGACCACCCTGTACATTTTTCAACAATAGTATAATAGGTGCATATGCCTAATATTATTGCCATCTGTCACATTTTCAATTCCACATACACGTAGTGGAGTGGAAGTATATTGGTGGTTAAAAAATTTCATTTTTTTTTCAATTTTTCAAAAAAGTTGATAAAAAAATTTTCAATTTTTTTTTCTTCTGAAATAGGGTTAGAATGCCATGAAACGCGGAAATTTTAAATTTGAGCAAGGAGGAAAGTTTCCTTCTATTCTACAGTGGTATTTTTTTTTAATTAGTTTAGAATGCCATGAAACGTAAAAATTTTAAATTTGAGCAAAGAAAAAAAAATCCATCTATTTTAGTGGTAAAAATTTTTTCAAAAATGGTAAAGAAAATTTCTAATTTTCTTTAAATAGGTTTAGAACGCTATGAAACGTAGAATTTTAAATTTTAACAAAGAAAAAAAAATTCCATCTATTTTAGTGCTAAAAAATTTTTCAAAAATGTTGGTAAAAAGAAATTGAAAATTTTTTTTTTAATAGCTTTAGAATGCCATGAAACGTGGAAATTTTAAATTTAAACAAAGAAAAAAAAATTTCATTTATTTTAGTAGTAAAAAAATTTTTATTTTTTTTTTCTGAAATTAGTTTAGAATGTCAGTCATGTCACACGTGAAAATTTTAAATTTGTGGAAAAAAAAATCCGTCTACCCCAGTGGTATTTTTTTCCAAAATGGTAAAAAAATGTTGCAATTTTTTTTCCGAAATAGGTTTGGAATGTTATGAAACGTGGAAATTTTAAATTTGAGCAAAAAAAAAATTGTTGATCTATTCTATACCTAGTGATAAATAGATTAAAATTTGTTTCAAAAAAATGTTTAATCAAAATAATTTTTAAATTTCTTTGAATAGGTTTAGAATGCCATGAAAATGTGAAAATTTTAAATTTGAACAAAGAAAAAAAAATCCATCTCTACTTAACAGTGGTAAAATATTTTCAAAAATGGTAAGAAAAATTTCTAGACGTTTTTTTTAATAGGTTTAGAACGCTATGAAACGTGGAGATGTTAAATTTGAACAAAGAAAAAAAAATTTCCATCTATTTTGGTGGTAAAAAATTTTTCAAAAAAATTTTTATTATTTTTTTTCTGAAATAGGTTTAGCGTGTCATGAAACTTGAAAATTTTAAATTTGAGCAAAAAAAAATTTTCATTATTTATTCTCTTTAGACGATCCACCCTGTATATTTTCCAGTGAAAGTTTTACCATTTCTTCGCTGACCAAATTTGACTGCTCTCCGTCAAGTAGTTTTTTAGTTAATGCACCAACACACAGACAGACAGACAGACAGACAGACAAACGGACGGACAGACAGACGGACAGACAGACTGACGGAATTGAAAAACCTATATTTTCGTAATCTACGTGATCTGAAACGTCAAAATCCGAAAAAATCTCGGAGGGTGATTTTTTCTCGAATACAATACTTCCCTTCGGTATGCGAGGGAAGTAAAAAACTATACACAAAGATTTAAAAAGAAACAAAGTGAAATTTTTCGTTTTTTGAAATAGTTTTTTTAACTTATTTTGTTGAGAAAATGTTTTTTTGAAATTATAAAGTGCCAATTCAATAGAAAATTTGATTTCTACAAAAAATCGTATGATATACATATACTAAAAATGCATTGTTTCTGACTTATAATGGAAAAACCTGTATATGAATTAGTATTAGATAAATCTAAATACGTCGCAATTCTAGAAAGTGCACTCCCGAAGGTGTTTTTACCCACAGGCTGAACTTCCATCGTTTATCACGATAAGCCAAAAAAAAATCTATCATGAGACGTTTTGCCAGGTCGCAATGTTATATAATGTCTTATCAACTTTAATGCACACATTTCACTTTCTTTGATAACTAAAAAGCTCCTTGCCTGACCATTTTTGCTCCGGGGAATGTCAATAAGTATATGCGTACCCAGGTCTCGGAAGTCAGTAAATCGCATCTTTACAAGTTCGTCCCTTCTACATGCACCAAATACACCAATGACTAACGTAACCTTATCGAGCAAATATGTTTCAGTCAGTGCTTCTTTCAAAAATGTTAGAACGTGTTCATGGGTCAGAACCTTTGATTTTTTCGGTTGATAATTTCTTCCAATTTGTTTCAGATACAGTTGTAATTGAATAATCTTTTCGTTACTTCTAATCTTTTTCTTAGCTATCAGTTCTCTTCGCAACATTGAAAACTTTGTCCAAAGTGAATTAGGCGAAAATAACTCAGACAAATCTTGAAAATAAGCCATCATAACAGTTTCATTGATAATACTCAGAGTTTTCTCTCAGCCATTCCTCAAAGCGGCAGTATTCTTTCTCATATACCTTTTAGGTTTTATGAGGCACAAGTGCCTCGGCTGCTTTTGCAGCTTTTAACAACACTTCTTCAGATAGATTATCTTCTAACATTTTCGCTACAACACAACCCAAAACAAGTAAATGATGATAGCGTTATTGACAAACAGAATATGTTGTTATGCAACGGAGAATTTACAAACAATTTTGATTTCTACTCTCTTTTAAATCAAATCTTTCTGAACATAACAGATGTCAAATTAATAAATCGTAAATGTCAAGAAAAAAAATCGAATTAAATAACAGACTAGTAGGACATTAAACGTTGAAGGCACCACGGGTGTTATAGGTTAATGACGTCCTCGGTCGACGTACATTGCCGACCTCGGTGCGTAATCCTTATAACACCCTTGATAGCTTAATAACTTTAACGGCGTTAGCTGAAAAATAATTCAGTTTTAGAAACCAGCACCGAATTTACATACACATACGGCCTAATTTTGTACCGATACATTTAGTTATCGTCCGTATCTTTGTTATGTTTTTTCCAATTTTTACTTTTGATATGTCATTCTAAAGCTTAAGTAACGCTCTTTAAAAAAGGTTATATTCAATTTTTGTGGACGAAGGGTAGTTTTGGCACAACTTACACAAATACCGTATTATTATAAACAGTTGAGGAATTTGGTATTAACACATTTCTGAATTGAAAATATTTTTTCAGCCCCCACCAAACCCCCTCAAACCCCTGCCAACCCCTATGAATTTGCGACTATTGTATACATTGTTGAACAAAAGATCTGTAGGATGCAAAATAATAAAATAATATTTTACTCAAATTAACTTTTATTAAGTTCTTTTTAAGAAAAAACCATTGCTTCAAACAAATCCTGGTTTAAATCCTATATTTTGAAAAAGTCAACTTTATTCGCGGGTACATTGACCTTCATATTTGCACAGCATTGTGCGATTTAACGCACTTTTTACACAATGACACTTGATGTGCATCCCTGCGTACATTTACATGCGATCAGCTCCTGTAATTATTCCATTGAAATGTCTGGATTGATTGACCAAATAGACTCATAATTATCTCCAACTTCCTTCTATTCCCAATCGTTCGGATCTGCCTGTTCCGCGCCACGTTAAAGGCAATGGGCTTGTTCAGCATTTTTTTTTTTTATTTCACAAATCGAAAGTGCAAGTATAAATTAATGGATCTGCAAAATATCAGAATCTTATTCGCACGTTTAGTATTTTAAAAACTATTGCAAATTTCCATCTCGCAAAAATGGGGCGTGGCCATGCGCTACGTCACTATACGCATAGACTCGGCGATCTCAATAGACTTGACGCTCCTTATTGGTTATAATTATAAGTGTTTTCGAAGTATTGTTTGTTTTGCTTACTACTTGACAGTAGGGGAGTACAATTTGGTGAAATGTCAAAAAATTACAATTTTCTCTCGCTCCTGCCAGAACGAATTTTCGATTTCGACCCTGCAATTTACGATTATAATTCATCGCCGACCTTCTCCTTTCCGTAGACACATAGAACGAACTTCCACTCGACGTATTTATTTAGTTACCAGCGTTTAAAAATTCCATGTTTTTCGACTTTTCAGGTTAAATTTGAAAGGTCCCAGAAAGCCATTTTTCTTACGCCACTTGCGTATAGTGACGTCACAAATGAGCGCTCGGTTTTTGCAACTATTACTAAATTCAACTCCTTATATCTCGAGAACGGAAAAAGTTAATAATACGAAATTTTAAGTGTATAATGAGAATATCGAGTACTATATGAAAAAGTATAAAAACCATATAAAAAGAATATCATGGAACAAGCTCATTTCTCCATACAAAGCATTGAAGGATCGTCCTCTTAAAAAAGCAGGATCGTTCTGTGATAGAGCCTGAGCGTGAGGCATATTTAGAAATCTATGAAAAGCTTCGTCTACTTCTGTAAAGGCCATCCACGTCTTCCATGCAGTGATTTTGCCGATACCTCCAAAACTCAAAAGCCAGCAAATGCATTAAAGAAAGACAAGTTTGAAACCCCGGTGAAAGTTTCTGCTGCATCTGTTGAATTGGAAGATATTGAAAATGCCTTCCTGTTCCATATTCAATCCATAATTCCTCTACTTCATCTAACATAGAAAGGGCGTATATGGCAATGACGCTATCTACTGTTTTAATGTTAATTTTGGTATGTCATGCCACACATGAAGCAGAAGACGAGCATCTGCTTCTTCATGAAAAGTTGGGGATGTATGATCGTAAAATTCTTTAAAATTAGACCCAATTACACGATTCTTATACGTGCAAACTATTTGTTTTCCAATGGGTACATTACTCTTTACTATGTTTTTTGCCAAAAATCCGAACAAATCTTGTTTATTTTGACTGTGTGCTAAGAAGGAGTTAAAATTTTTAGGTACAACTACTTTGGATTTTTGGCTTACCCTTGTTCCAGAACCTCTTGCTTCTCTTGTACCTGTTTTTAGGCTTCCTTTTTGGTTACCATATTGAAAAATTGTTTCGTGTATTTCATAATATAATGTGAAAAAATTCGCGGCAAATCGGACGAAGAATGTTTACTAGTTTTCCAATAACACCTAGGCTTCCCAGATAGGTACAACCCATTGGCAACCTGATGAGGGCTGTTCCCTTAAATCTCGAGCCAAAGCCGAGATGCTTTAGAAATAAAAATAAAATTCTTCGTCCAATTTGCCGCGAATTTTTTTACGTTACTAGATATATTCGCGAACTTTGGAGAATAGCTCAAAAACTACCCTTCGTACACAAAAATTGAATATAACCTTTTTTAAAGAGCGTTACTTAAGCTTTAAAGTGACATACCAAAGGTCAAAATGGGATAAAAAATAACAAAGATACGAGCGATAACTAAATGTATCGGTACAAAACTAGACAGGCCATCTTGATGACGTCATCAAGGGATGATCTTAACCTCCAGGAGAGTGTCTCCCGGTGGTTTTTTAAACCTTAATATGTGTACAAGCTCTATGCAAAATTTGGTGCTGGTATCCGGAACTGAAATATTTTAACACTTAATGCTGCTATCGTCACGGACTAAACGACTTAGTTCCTTTCACTCCTGTTTTTTTTTTCCGACAGTCAAAACAGCCTATATCCCGTGCCTTAAAAATTTAATGTCTTACTGCTTGTCTTACTTTGACAATCACATAATAACTGACAAAATCATTATAAAGGGATGACATAAGATAAGACAGCAGTTTTTAATTCCACGGCCATCTTTGACCAAGCACATCTTCGATATCACGGTATATTTAGCTTATGGCTACTTATTTTATTTAAAGGCATTCCTGTTCTGCGTGACTTACCAGTAGGACAGAAAATGTATGACCACGTGGCATTTACAGGATTGACATTTCGCCTGAATTCGAGCATAGTTTTTGAGGCGGAGCAAATTTTTACGGATCCTAATGCATATAGTCGATTTCAAAACTATGGTGAAGGGCCTCTAACAAGCATAGGTAAGTTTGATAACTCGATTCGAAAATTACACAAATTATTAATTTACCCTCTGATCAATTTTTCATAAGTGCACACTTGTATCTAACGACTTGGTGATCAGATTAGTAAGTGGTTCATACTTGTGAAAAATAAATTTCGATTTTTTTGTGTCACCCACCAGATGTGTTCGAAACCCTAAAAAAAAATTGAGCAAAATCGGTCGATATTAAAGCAGGCCTTCGAGACCATGACGTTTCACATATATTTCTTATGGGTAGACATGTTTTCGTTTTGCTATAGAATCGTCAAATGAAGTAAAAATCGCTCGCAAGTCTCCTGTTCAGAATTGTCCGGAGAATATGAATTAAGGTGGCCATTCCCTAGATAGAGACATCCGATAGGGAAATATTTATTATTTTTGCCCATAACTTTTTTTCTTAGTACGTATATTTAAAAAAATATATAAGAGTACCTAAGTAGAACTATAACAAGACTATTACTATGAATTTTCACTCAATAATTTCAGTGGTTTGCAAAATACCTCGATTTAAAATTACGAAATAGGAAGATTAACACAATTTTTAAATTTAAATCGAGCTATTTTGCAAACCACTAAAATTATTGATGAAATTTCATTGTAATAGTCTTGTTATAGTTCTACTTAGGTACTCTTATATATTTTTTAAATATACGTACTAAGAAAAAAAGTTATAGCTAAAAATAATAAATGTTTCCCTATCGGATGTCTCTTTCTAGGGAATGGCCACCTTAATAATTATTTTTTAAGTCCAACCTTCATAAGACCGTTTTATAGGACACAAAATTTATCCTATGAAGGCAAAAGTAGATTATCGCGTATATTTGGCATTTATGATTGATTTTTTTGCACAAATCATTATTACTTAGGGCCGGTTTTTCAATGTCCACTTAAAAGTGTCAGATGCTAGTTACGCTTAGCTGGCCGGTTATATCTATGGTAGTGTTTATCAACAGTAATTTAACTGCCAGCTACGTATTCAAGAGTTGAATTATTTCTTAGCTATGTTGGCACTACTGATTCTACCTGAAGTTTCTTTCAATTGGTTTAATTCAAAGTGCGCGCGTGTTTTAGTGACAGTTTATCTAATTTAACCTCAAAATTCATTGCGTTGTCTAGCGTGTTGATTGATGTTCTGATCTTAATTTTGTGCGTTGGTGTATCAGCAATAATTGCAATAGAGGGTGTAAAAGGGAAAGAGGTGCTAACTACACTTTAAGTGATTGGAGGAACAGAATTATTCCTGCAACTACCATCTCAACGATATGTAAAACAGTTTCTTTACGTAGTCGAAATCTTATTAAAAAAAATGTATCATCATAATTCTCAAAATTATTTTCTCGTTCCCCTATGGTATAGGGTCTCCTTTCATGCTTTATAAATTGTATAATATCATCGGCATCATCACTCATATCCTGAATATTATTATTATTATTCATTATTGGCAATAATATATTTAATATAAATCACAAATTAAAAACGAACATATCAATTCATCACATTGGTTTTAGAATTGTCAGAAATTGAACTAAATGCGCATGTGCAAATCCACTAACAGTAGAATAAATCCTTAACTGGCACTTTCAAATCTCTGCTAAATTTACTTTCAGATAGTGAGTTTAACCCTCCGGTAAATTTTACCTGCACATTGAAAAACAGTTTATCTGCCTGATAATTTTTATCTGACAGTTAGGCTATTTAACTGGATATTGAAAAACCGGCCCTTAGTCATATTCTAGATTGTGTTAATATTCTAATACTAAATTGTTCAATTCATTTAAACATTTATATTTCATTATAAAGAGTATAGCAAGGTAAGCATGGGCAAGGTGCCCCTCGGAAAATTAGGCTGATGTTTTTACCTTGATAATCCATTATTAAGATGAACTATTCTGTAAGATATTACACCCCTGCCATCTCTGCTCTTTAAAATAAATTAATCAATTGAATTTTGAATGGTAATTTTTTTCTCTTTAATAACGTAAGTAACCAATTCTTATGATTTTTTTATATGTGGTAGATTGCTGTCTAAATATAAGAAAAAGTAAACAACGTAAATTTTCTCACACATACAGAAATTTTGCAAATTTTAACTATGAAAAATTCTTAACAGACTTATATTCCATGGAATAGCCACGCATCTATATACATATATATATATATATAAACAAAAAATTTTTAATTTAACTTCAGGGATGCAGTCACTGGGTTCAAAAAAGAAGACTCTTTTTTTAAATTCAAGCTTTCGAAACTTTATTGTTTCTTCCTCAGGAATTCTACAAAAATGTTTATACATTGTAATTATATTATTTAAAAATGTGAAAGGTACTTACTAAATTGAGGTTATAAATAAAATTGGCATGTCTTAAGGACCATAGAAAACATTGCTTTTACAATTTAAAAACACTACATTTTGATTCAATCTAAGTTAAAAGCAAAATCCTTAATCAAGAAGTTGCATCAGCCACTTCGAAAACTGAACAGATACCAGTCAACTACGTTTTATGAAAATTCGAAAAAAGCAGCGGAATGTTGACAAAAACCACGAAATATCAGGACTGGAGCAGAGAGAGATATTTCGTGGTTTTTGTCAACATTCCGCTGCTTTTTTCGAATTTTCATAAAACGTAGTTGACTGGTATCTGTTCAGTTTTCGAAGTGGCTGATGCAACTTCTTGATTAAGGATTTTGCTTTTAACTTAGATTGAATCAAAATGTAGTGTTTTTAAATTGTAATAGCAATGTTTTCTATGGTCCTTAAGACATGCCAATTTTATTTATAACCTCAATTTAGTAAGTACCTTTCACATTTTTAAATAATATAATTACAATGTATAAACATTTTTGTAGAATTCCTGAGGAAGAAACAATAAAGTTTCGATAGCTTGAATTTAAAAAAAGAGTCTTCTTTTTTGAACCCAGTGACTGCATCCCTGAAGTTAAATTAAAAAATTTTTGTTTTTAACTTAGACAGTCGTCTAATTTTAATGATAATGTTGAAGACATGAATGAATTTTGGAACAATGCTTTAATTTACTTGTTCAATATTCATGCGCCATCTAAGCCTGTGCGAATATCCAAACCACCAGCCCCATGGCTATCAGATAACCATAAGATGATGATAAAAGTTAAAAACAAAGCATATTGTAAATATAAGAAAGTCAAATCTGAGGCTGCTTGGAATTATTATAAAGATATCAAGAACACTGTAAATATGGCAATAAAATCTGAGAAAAAAGCATACCTAAAATTTAAATCGAAATCGAACCCTAAGGAATTTTGGAGAACTTTAAATTATTTAAATATTTCTTGTAAGAACAAAGATGTCAATGTTTTTACTGATTCTAATGTTTTTAATGATTATTTTATTAATAGCATACCTCAGGTTTCAAATGACCATGGAAACAATCTCATTGTGGAAAAATATTCAAATAATGCATTCGGAGAAAATGTAAGACTTACGTTCTCCACAGTCAGTGTTGAAGAAGTAGAAAAAATAGTCCGGTCTATTAAATCTAAGTGGACGGCATTGACTTAAATATGTTAAGATTGGTACTATCTCATCTAAATGAATATTTAACTTTTATTATTAACACGTGTTTAACAAATAATGTATTTCCTAACTTCTGGAAATATTCGAATATAATACCAGTTCCAAAAAAATAGTAACCTTACTGACATTTCTCATTTCAGGCCCATAAGTATTTTACCGACAATTTCTAAAATTATTGAAAAACTTATTTCAAATCAGTTAAATGGGTTTATTGCTGAAAATAAGATCTGGCCAGCGGTACAGTCTCGTTTCCGCGAAAGTCATAGCACTACAACTGCACTGCTACATGTCACCGACGATATATTTAGGGCTGGTGATGAGAAAAAAAACCACTTGCTTGGTTCCTTTGGATTTTAGTAAGGCGTTTGACACCCTAAATCATATGCACTACTCTATGCACTAAGTTAAAATATTTTGGAGTAAGTAAACAAGCAATTTCTTTTATTCGCAGCTATTTGACTAACAGATATCAACGGGTAGTTTTAAATGGTAATATTTCAAACAATAAGCGCATTGAACGAGGAGTTCCACAGGGTAGCATTTTAGGGCCGCTATTAATTTCGATTCATATAAATTGACTGTTGCGCAATTCGGTGATTATTGTTTTCGTGTAAATATTAGAGTGCGAAGAAATAGTAGTATAATATAGTGACTTTACAGATACTTAGTAGAAATATTCCTTGCTGATTCAGTAGTTGCCGGTCGACGCTCATCACATTGCTGGTGTTATGAACTATTTCTTGGTCGATTCCTTTTTATGATTTTCCCATTGATATTAAATAAAGTATACCATTTCTTACAAGCACAATAACAGTAATTGAAGTAATCATTCGAGAGAGGTCTGATAAACAGGTGTTTTTATCAACCCCCTTTCGTATTTGGGTAAATGTGTGCGTGATTATCTGAGTCTTAATATCACTGTATTTGTCTGAACTGACAAAGATCTATACCCTAACCTTCCACGGTCAGACATTCTTCGACGAGAAAGATTGGAAGCTACGAACAAAGCCACTCAAGCATTCCATCCTCACTCACTTTTACTGCTACATTTCTAACACACTCCTCATTCAGATGTTTGTCTGAAAAACCCTATTAGTTAATTTTGCAAAGCTTCTTTTCGTAAGAAGAGCAGGAATATTTAACTTGCCTATCATTTGATAAACAAGGGACAGACTGCTTTACATCCCCTCCAAAGGATATTATCCCCGCCTGAAATCGCATAGCTTCTACGTATGCTCTGATATACAAGACGTAAAATCTAGCGAATTTCTCTGGAGGGTCACCCGTCGAGTACAGTCAAGTCGCATAGCATAGTAGCATCTTAAATCACACATGTTCTAAAAAAGTTATTCCGCTCACTTTTAGGTGGCATAGAAGCTTTGGCGCATATAAAAACCAGTGCCTCAGATGATCCACGCCCCTCTTATCCCGATACAGAATTTATATTCTTTGGTGGAGGAGCAAGTTCCGACAGAGGGTTGATCAATAGAAAACTTTTCAGTATGTCACAACAAATTTACGACACGGTGTGGAAACCACTAGAAAATACACCAATTTATCAGGTACAAATTCCATTAATAAAATAAATTAATAACATCAAATGTGTTCACTAATACTATAAATAATCCAAGTAACAGGAGGTGACCGTAGTTACAGGAAGTCCACAGGAAGGGAACTCCTGTGTAAATTTATTCTACTAACATTTGGTCCTTCGAACCGTGAATTCTTAAAACATTGCCTTTGCGCAGTATAACGTACTTCTTTTTTAAAAATACCTTCCGTTATAACTATTTTCCGTTTATACGATATGTTGCCTAACATGATTTAAAGTACACAATTTATTCAAAGTTGCTCTGTCACCGACAGAAAATGTTAACAACACCGATGACATTAACCCGGATTGTTTTAGGTACTGCCAATGCTGTTGCATCCAAGTTCCTACGGCTATATACAATTAAAATCTAAGAATCCCTACCACTGGCCGAAATTTTATCCCAGCTATTTTTCCGATCCAGGAAACCAAGACATAAAAACTTTAATAGCCGCAATCAGAGAGATACAAAAAATTTCCCGTAGTCCATCTTTGCAAAGATACGGGGCATCGATGGTACGAACTCCGATACCAGGTTAGTATACATTATACACCTTAACAATAAAAAAAAACAGCTGATAGTTCCTACTATCCAATAGATATGCCCATGGATCTAAAGGAAACCCCCCCCTCCCGTCCCACATCTATCTAAATATTGTAGTGCACAATCATATTCTTAGAGCACTGTAAAGAACAGATTAAGTTTAAGAAATGTCAGCAGAATACATGATTTTTTCCAAACTGTCCCTTTTATTTCTCCAAATATCTTACCGATCAAACACCACCTGTTTAAAAATTAACAAATTTTGTTTTTGATCTTTAGGATGCCAAGTCAACACGTTTGATTCGGACACTTACTGGGAGTGCGCCATACGTCACGTAAGTTCTACAATGTCTCATCAGGTGGCAACCTGCAAGATGGGCCCGCCCCACGATCCTGAAGCAGTAGTGGACCGAACTTTACGAGTTTACGGCATTAAGAATTTGAGGGTTGCAGACGTCAGTATTATACCAATTCCTCTATCCGCTCACACTGAAGAACCAGCTTATATGATTGGAGAAAAAGCATCGGATTTGATAAAAGGCGATTGGATACATAAAAGTGCCTTACTCACGGCTAATGACATTCGAAGAAGGATTAAGAACAGTGATTATTAGTGTACTTTAGACTTATTATGTTATGACATATTTACTGCGAGTGTCGTAAAAAAACTCGGAGAGATTATAAATGGTACAAATATATGTTTTCTGCTTAATTTTGAGCCAAGACCTCAGAAGTATTTTGGATACGGGGTTTTGTAACAACCAACAATATAGTTAATAACGCGTTTGTAAGAATGTTTTTATTTTATATTGACATATTTCATGCGCTAAAATGATGCAGGCATATCTTGTCAATTTATAATATGTTGGCTGGTATTTCTATCAATCGTCCAAAATACTTTAAAGACCTTGTAGTAGAATAAAAAAAAGACATTGATATTGCATAGTTTTGCAACAGCAAAATTATGTAATTATTATTATTATCATTATTATTATTATTAATTATATAATTTCATAGCTTCTGGAGTATCTAGTACAGGCAATGAAGGCAAAATGTTGTAAAAACATCGCAAAAATGAATAAAAGAATCATCTCTGGGATTTAAGTAGTTAATAACCTGTAGAATGGAATGATGCATTATTTGCACTTCCAATTTCCGGGAAAATTAAAAAAAAATTGGGAAAACTTTTTGATTTTCGGTTTTTTTTTGCTCTAACGGCTAAAATAATGAAAATACAGAAAAAAGTTTTCAACAAAATTTGTAGCTCGCCTCTTTCTCTACAAAATAGGTCTTTACTAATTTTTGTCTTACTTAAGCCGTTTAGGAGATAACTCTAGTTTTCCACTTATAGTTTTTAGCCGCTCCGAAATGCGCGGAAAATGAGAATTCTCTGGGAGTTTCGTACGACCGGACATATCGATCGATAATTATTACTATTCAGAGCCGCTAAAAGAAATAAAAACAACGTGAAATGTAGAGAAAAGTCTCGGCTTTAATGTGGAACTAATCACAAAATTCATACTAATTTTTATCATAGAGAAAAAAGTGTTAGAAGATGGCCTAGTTAACTTTATACAGTTGATTTATTCACATCTTTGAGTTTTATGCATCCTACCTATTTCTCCCGTAACAATGGGTTCTTTTTCACTGCATGGATTCGATTCCACGCACTTTAATGTATATTTCGTGAAGATCTTATTGAAGAATATTAAGAAACAAATAAGTTGTATATGTTTTACTGTATAATTGTGCATTTTCTGAACGTGTATGAATAATGTAGACAAATTCAAAAAGTACTGCGCGCATTTAAAAGATTCTAAAGTCGTTCGAAAGAACATGTTTTGTTGTACTTATAATCCGAAAATTAAGACTGTGCTATTATTATTACTTAAGATATAGCGAATTGAACTCCAAAATTTGGAGGTGATTGACCGATGAGAAATATACCCTCTACTTTGATCGCAAGGCATATTTTTCCAACAAAAGTAATTACAATAAAATGTTAATTGGATTAATATATCATTATATAAGAATATACGAATATACAAGCAAAATGAATTATTATTCTAACGACTCCCGGCAAAGATATGAATAAATCTGTGGATCAACTATACAAAGTTCACTAAGCCATCTTTTGACACTTTCTCTCCTTGATAAAATTTTTTATGAATTTTGTGATTAGTTCCACATTAAAGCTGAGACTTTTCTCTACATTTTATGTTATTTTAATTTTTTTTAGGGGCTCTGAATAGTAAGAATTATCGATCGATGAGCCCGGTCGTACGAAACTCCTGGAGAGTTCTCATTTTTCGCGCATTTCGAAGCGGCTTAAAACTATAAGTGGAAAACTCGATTTATCTTCTAAACGGCTTAAGTAAGACAAGCTACAACTTTTGTTGGGAACTTCTTTCTCTACTTTCATTATTTTGGCCGCTAGAGCAAAAAAAAACGAAAATCAAAAAGTTTTTCCATTTTTTTTTATTTTCCCGGAACTTGGAAGTGCAAAGAATGCATCATCTCATTCTCCAGGTTATTACCTACTTAAATCCCAGAGATGATCTTTTTATTAATTTTTGTTAGCCTAAATTGTTAATTTGCCTGTACTACTCACCAGGAGTATATATCTGAGTTTTGGACAAAGCCTATTGCGTTTCTTTTTATAAACAATTTAGTATTTTGAACAGCGTCTTTTTAGGTAAAAAGGTGAATATTTCTGATTCTAGAGGTCCGATCGGGACAAACAAAAATATTAAATCTTCGTAATTAATAATAATAATAAAAGTTCTTTATTGGTTAAGAAATAAATAAATAACTAAAAGGGCATCGACCGAAGTCCTTCAGCCTGTTCGTATTTAAAATGCCAACAAATCTTTTTGGGTCATTTGAGTACGTACATAACATACAAAATTGGAGAAACGGGCTAAAAAGCGTTGTTTTTTTTTTTCATTTTAACGTCCAGGGATGTTAAGAGTTCCGATCGGCTTCCAACTTTCAGAAAACATACCTTTTGTTGAAAACAAAATACCCTAAAATTTTGGTGCCCAAATATTGAACAGTGTTGACCCAAATGAATTTGTTGTCTAAAATGTGAAGTGCCCGCTATTTTATGCTATTAAGTCCAAAATGAATCTTTTTTTAAATGTAAATCTGGATGTCAGCTTTCCGTTGACATTAAAAAAAAGTTTTATTTATTTTGGTCACTTTTTTGGCATTTATTTATAAACCAAATAACAACAAATAGTAAAATAAATCTGCTTCTCTAGAGCTACAATTTTACAGTTTACATATATATAAATGTAGAAAAAAATTTCCACGTGGTTTTATGAGTTGCAAGTACCTGCTAGATCATGGAAAAGTTGTCTTGGGACAGAAATTCTTAACATGCTTTTACAAGGCTGTAATTTTGAAGGAACATTCTGTGAACTATTTTAATATAAGTTAAGAGCCAGGCAATTCTGGCGGTTGCAAGTGCCCAAGCGAGTGTATAATGGCCGCGAAAGGAAATCCACTTTGACTAGATATCTCATTTCAACGAATCATCATTTCGATAGAAAAAAATATATTTAATGGTATTGGATAAGTGCTTCATTTGATACGAAATATGTACGACAACTTTTTGTGATGATAATAAAAGAAACCAAGCACCTTTTCTATAGCCTTTTTTGTAAACAAACTGAAAATTGATATGCGGTATGCCCTTTAAGCTTTTTTACGAATTTACTTATATTTCTGAATTACGAGACAGATTATATGCGACCGTTTTTTTGGGAACTTCTTTCTCTATTTTCATTATTTTGGTCTCTAGGGCAAAAAAAACCGAAAATCAAAAAGTTTTTCCAAATTTTTTTGAATTTTCCCGGAACTTGGAAGTGCAAAGAATGCATCATCTCATTCTCCAGGTTATTACCTACTTAAATCCCAGAGATGATCCTTTTAAAAATTTTTGTTACCCTAAATTGTTAATTTGCCTGTACTCTATGTAAATAATTGAAACGAATTAAAATAGTAGTTTTGTAAGAGCACATTTATTTTGAAAATTTTTTAACATTTTCAAAAAATTAGGGGATAATGACGCAACCCGCGCAATCGCGGAACGTCTGCCAGGTCATTGCTTTTTTAATTAACTAATACTAAAATATTAATTTACAAATTCTTAGCCCGCCACTCGAACCGTCCGGTAGCTTATAGTTTAATAAGGTCTCCCATTTGCCTCTTAGCACCGAAAAATGTAGTTTAAAGAGCGAGTTTTTGAATTTTATATTTTTCAGAGTAGAATAAGGTTAATTTTTTCATTTTTTTTTTTTTTGCTTAGTTCCATTTCCATTTTTAAAATAGCTTTCTTTTTTGTAGCCTGAGAGCTCACGACACCGAGGGTGAAACAGCTTTGTAAAATCTAATATTTATTTATTAGTTTATTAAAAAATAATGGTCAGCCTGCGCGCTGATAGAACAGCGAGCAGTCACCTTTCATTTTCGAAGCGGACCCGTGTCGTTGGAGAAGCGAAATTCTCGGACCTCTTACTTTGGCGACCGCTATCGAATTTTGTCTTGAAAAAGGTTTATGCGAAGAGATGTTGCATAAATTTCTTAATGGTTTTGGAAGTGCCCGCAAGAATCTGAAAAAATTCAGGGCTACATAAGAAGGCGAGAGAAATCGAATCGGGCAAACCGCAGCTCTGTATCTCGTTTCGTTTTCGAGACTGAGCCATCGGAAGTAGGTAAACATCCGTCTTTTTACCCACCTCTCATTAGTGGGTAGTGCTATGTTAAAAAAAGGCATCCCGTGTGCAGGTTAATGATTAAGTGTAAAGAGGGGTATCAGTGTACTCAGGGGGACATATGGAATACGAAAATAATTGGTGGATACCTACGGGTCGTGTCTGTCGATTTCTTAATGAGGGAGGGGAGTTCGGTAAGCTAAAATCTAAAGATCAGTTGATAACTCCATAACCATCAACTTTACGAAAAAAAGTTATATGACCAAAATGAAAGATAATAAATTTTTCTACAATAGTTGCCCTATACGCTTACGTGTTACGAGCAAGTGTTTGCGAGGTAAAGTAAAATGTACTAATTATGTTTGCCGACAGAGTATTATTATACAATGCCGTTGCTCATAGTAATTTAATTGCTACACTAAAAGTCAAGCTTAATTACTTAATAACACTATGCGAACTAAAATAGTTATAGGACCAAAATGAAAGATAATATAGGTACTTTTCTACAATAGCTTCCTATACATATATGTGCACATAAATAAGACACATTTGTCTGCTACAAAGTTATTTATTAATATAAGGGTAAGTAAATAGAATTAGTCGTCACACTCAAACTCTTCATCTTCGTCACTGACTATTTCCATTACATTGTGCACATTGTCGCAGGTATCTTCTTGTCCAAGGCAAGCACACATCTCTGTGCATGGAAGTTGGCTCATAACACATTTACAGGGTGGTGCACATCTTCCATAGCGGAAGGAACATTTTGTTAGCGAAATGAGTTCTTCTAGGCCACATGGGAAGTCGCAAAGCTCTGGTACCAACGTTCCATTCTCAATATTCCATCCAAATTCTACAGCTGAGGGAAGACATGGATGTGGTACAGTACAGCGTTGTCACTCTATAGCCTGGTAGTTTGCTCTACGTATTGCGGGTCGTAATGCTACTCTTGTTGGTATCATATTCCCCGCTAGGGCCTGTTTTTGCATAAAGAACCACCATCTTAACTCCCTCAGTGTATAAATTTAAAGTTTTTGTGTTGGTCGTAAGTACACAGTGCATACATATTTTTCTATGCTGTCGTATGTTTCATCCTGTATCAATGAACCACCTAGCGATGCCAACGCTTCCAACACATCATCATCTGCATCTAAATATCTTCTCCAAAAGGAAGTTTTTGCTTTGCCATTAAATGACCCAGTGACATCTGCACCAGAAATAACGTACGTTCTTAATAGAGCAGCAGCTCGCATTGGTCCAAGGGCACTGTACGCCTTACCCAAAACAATCTCGCGTCGTTTTGCTCCCAAAAGAATCATACGGCTGTCTTTCGGGAAGTGTGGGTAATTGTGTACAGCCAAGACAAGAACATCTGAATCCGGTGAAAAAATATGGAGACTAGAAGCTCCTCTCTTTGCAGCATCAACTGTATGGAGAATTAATTTTGTGTCTGCTTCCTCATGGGAGCTTTTCAGATGTGCTACAGATAATTGGGTTGCTTCTGCATTTTCTCTACAGGGTGTCCCAGAATTGAGTTCCCGGACGGGAACCTGTAATTCCTGAAGTAATTTTAGCCCCATATAACCCAACTTACCTTAGTCCAAAAATGCATCCTTGAGGAACTACCTTCTCTTAAAGTGGGACAGAAGAAAAATTTTGTTTCCAATAATTGCCGTCATATCGAAGATAAATTTAAATTAATCATATACTTGTTATTTTTTGACGTTACTAACGAATTTATTTTTGTTTTCTGTTTCACAAGCATTTATGATCTATAGGGAAAAAAGAATTCTTGATTTTTGGTTGATATTACACAAAATTTTAAAAGTATTAATCTGTGTACTAAAACAGTTGGACATCATGTGGAGCAGTGGTTATGAATGTAATTTTTGTTAAATAAACTACTTTTCTGTTATTATACAATTTTGTTCTGGAATTGTAAATAAACGTTAAATACGAATAGAGGAAAAAAACTATAATTTCTTGTATTTTGGTCAGTTTTACAAAAAAATTAAGAGTACCCTTCTGCAGCCCTTTCAATGATCTGCAAAAATGTTCAAGTAGGTATTTCGTAACTTTACAAATTGATAAAATAAAAATATAGCCAGTCAAATATTAATTGTTATGAAAAAAATAGAGAAACAAAAGATATTTGGGTTTTATAAAGTTTACATAGGGTACTTATAGAGATACAGCTCCCATCAAAATTTCAAAATTTCATCTTCAATGTAACGGAAATTATTAGAAAACAAAATTTTGTGACCCACTTTAAGAGGATGTACTACCCATTTTTGGACTAAGGTAAGTTGGGTTATATGGGCTCAATATGAACCCAGGAATCTCAGGTTTCCGTCTGGGAACTCAATTCTGGGACACCCTGTATATACAACAACTACTGAACAAACTCGACATTCAGAAAAACAACTAAATTACTATGAACAACGGTATTGTGTAATAATAATATTCTTTCGGCAACATAATTAATACATATTATTTTATCTCACGAACGCCTGCTCGTAGCACATAGGCTCATAGGACAAAAAATCTTTCATTTTGGTTCTATAATATTTTTTCATTAAGCTGATGGTTTTGGAGTTATCAACGGATCTTTAGATTTTAACTTACTGATCCCCCCCCCTCAAGAAAACGACAGTCACGTCCCGCTGGTGACCACCAACGCTTTTCGTGTTCCACACATCCCTCTGAATACAACGATACCACTGTTTACACTTAATCATTAACCGACACACGAAACTACATAAATGTATGCATACATGGCTCAATCCCGAAAACGAAACGAGATACAGAGCTGCGGTTTGCGCCATTCGATTTCTCTCGACTTCCTACGTACTGCTGAATTTTTTCAGATTCTTGCGGGCACTTTCATTTTCTTTTTTGGAAAAACCATAAGTACAATAGTATTAAAAAATTTAATTCGACATCTCTTCGCATAAACCGCTCCAAGTTTTTCTAGACAAAATTGACCACCCTTTTTTGTACTTGATCGATTGGAAATTAGGTTTCTAATCCAAATGGTGCGGGGCACGATATGTTCCTGTAATTTTTAAGTGAGATAGCGGCCGCCAAAGTAAGAAGCCCGAGGATTTAGCTTCTCTAGCGGCACGGGTCCGCTTCGAAAATGAGAGCTGACTGCTCGCTGTTCTATCAGCGTGTAGGCTGGCCATTATTTTTGAATAAACCAATAAATAAATATTAGATTTTACAAAGCTCTTTCACCCTCGGTGTCGTGAGCCCTCGGGCTATTGTCCTTAAGTCAAATACGTATTCACAGTCAGCCTTGCTGAAGTACCATTATTTAAATCGCTCAATTTTGGTGGGTTATATTCATATTTCAGCTAATCATATCAAAATGCATACAATTCTATTGGGGACAGTCCTAGCCTTGATTATATCTTGCCATTCGCATCTATTAAAATGTTCACCTCTAGATTATTATTGTTGATAATAACTGATCAATAATTGCGCATAATTTATAAACCTCCTCTTGTACGTAGGTATGACATGATTAAAGTTACATTTTAATCTTGAATCGTTTACCCAGTGTCGTTATTTAAAAGCGCATGTCTGTTTGCCATATATCACACATAAGTACGAAAATATAACTTTATGTATTAAAATATGCATTAGAAGGAAATTATGATTTCTTACAACTTTTATTCAATTTCATGTATTGTCATTCTGTGCGTCAGTCAGTTTAGTTTGAATAGTGCAAGTCAATTTTGAACCACTTTCAATTGATTTATTGCTTAAAATTTTGCACACATATGTGTCGATGACAGTAAAATATGTTAGGATAAAATCCATATAATTGACCATATAAGTCAACAGACGAGAAAAAGGTCTTGCTTGTATCACCGGCAACTCCGCCAAAAATTGAAAAGTCAAGTAAGCCGCGTAAGTATAATATTTATATATTACCACAGCGCTATGGTTTAAAATGCAGTGCTTGTAAAGCTATGGAACGTATGTACTTGTCTCTGATTGGTACATTTGCAAGCCAATCACACGCAGGAGAAATGTGTAAATCAGAACAGATTTCTTACCAGGTCCGGGAAATAAGTTGTTATTTAAGTAATAAAAATCTCTTTTTAGAATATTTTTGTATTTATTATATAAAATCAAACCAAGTTTTAATACAAAAATTGGGCGAAATGCGTGGAACACGTAATAAAGGAAAAACAAAGTATGTACAAATTGGACAACATCGTGGAACAGATGGAACTGAAATTTGTAGCAAATATAGGTTCATCTGAGAAAGATGAATTTTCCGATTTAGATGAATTTAATATTCTCCCGGAATAAGTTTTAATAATATACCCATTTTATGTAATGCTCAGGTTGTTTAAGTTAATAATGTTTGTTACATTTTTTAATTCAATACACAATTTTATATTGGTAACTTTTTATTTAAATATGATAAATCTATAGTATGACAAAAACAATCATTGCAGTTCTGGAATACGAAACAATATCTTTTTTTTTACAATTTTTAAAAAGTTAACATATTAATTACATAGCCCAACAGTTCAGAAGCAGAAACTAGACCTACCCATCAATCAATTTCATTTTATCGTTGGGTTCTTTTTATCTTAGATTTTATCTTTGAAATAGCATTTTTATTTTCTTACTTTTTGTTGGGTACTTTGCCACTGAAAGACATTTAAAAATTTTAATGAAAAAAACTCTGCGCCAAAGGGATCGGACAGAGGTTGGTTCTTGAATACCTGATTGTTTCAAAAAGTCTCACACCTAAAAATATATAACTAGAACAATGTTATAAATTTAAAAATGAAAATGAAAGCTTTAGGCAGTTAATGTTTTGGAAGAGAGATTCTCTTCCGAAACGTAAACTGCCTTCCGTTCTCGAAACTTTTGGCCGCAAACATGACAGTTCTTTTTTTATGTATTTCCATAGTCACATGAGACATTAAATTATATTTATCTAATTTTTCCTTACTTCGTCTCTAAGGATGGACAACCAACTAGTACAAAAATCTATTGAATAATTTGAAACGCATCTATCCTCGTTTAATAAAATAATCGCGGATTCTTTAAGTTTTCTTTTAGTTCCGTTGCTCTCTTTCCCAAAATCTTCGCCAAGTCCCACTGAATCCTGAATTCAATAGCATTTTTATACTTTGAAGAAAGAAAAAGTTCAGACCCAGAAGTTAGATTTACCAATCTTTATATATTTGGATTGGATTTTTTTCCTTCGTCTTAGATTTTATCTTTGACAAAAATGCTATTTCAAAGATACAATCTAAGATAAAAAAACGACGATATATTGAAATTTTGATGGCGGCATCGAATTCAGGAGGTCAGAATACATATAGATTGGTAGGTCTAGTTTCTGGGTTTGAACATTTTTTTGTGTGGCTGTGTTATTATCGAACCATGTTAAATGTGCAAAATAAATAATAGTGTATTTTTACTCTTACTGCAATAAAATAAGAACATTTATGCTGTAATATAAATGAAATAAATTGAATATATTTATAATATAGCTAAATGCCAAATGAAAGTGAATTTAAATCATTAATTTTTATTTTGTGTATCAATGGCCTTGAGATGGCCTCGATAGGGATTCTGCTTAATTCGGCATTCCCATGAACTTGTGTAAACTGTGCTCCGATTATAACATAAACAATTGCATTCTAAGCTGAGACCGACTATAGTTTTGATTGCCGCAAACAAAAACTAGCGTTCTATGTCAGGCACTGCCTGGTCGGGTCGATTCCGCTTTAACTGCCATAGAAATCGACCGCTAGATGACGCCTGTTATGTGTCGTGATCTTAGAAACTATGGCATGTAACATATAGGTTCTGAGAGCTTGTGTCGGCTATTGCATACCTATCTTATACTAATGAGAGCCAATACCTCGAAACTGCAGTGTGCAAGTGGTTTAAATGCTGGTACGGGAGCTCCTGTCTATCGGCTGGTGTTTGTTGCAATAAAAACTAGCTTTCTTTGGTAATATGTAAATTTTAATTATACTTAACGCGCTTAGGGACGTTCCGATACCACAAAAGTATCGATACTTGTATCGATATTGGTATCGAATGAAAAGTATCGATGCGGGTATCATATCGGAAAGAAAGTATCAATACTTGTATGGCTACTGGTATCGAATGAAAAGTATCAATATTGGTATCATATCAGCAAAAAAGTATCGATACTTCGCTAAAATTTTTGCAGAGCGAGGGGGCGGACATTTTCGTAACTTTAGTGATACCGATATCGGCTAAAAAGTATCAATACTGATATCATATCAAAAGAAAAGTATCGAGTACACAACTAGGTACTTATAGTATCGAATGAGAAGTATCGATACTGGTATCGTATCGGAATAAAAGTATCGAGTGCAAAAGTACTTGGTATCGAATAAAAAGTATCGATACTAGTATCATATCGGTAGTATCGGAACATCCCTAAACGCGCTAGACTTGTAACTGCCTGGTTTCGTCCTTATGCAAAAAAATAGGCTTATTCCATAGTAGTTCCTGATAGGGAGCGCTCCTTTCAGTTCACTTGTCATAATTGAATTAGTTCGTTCATGTAATTCACTACGTCAGGCTTAAAGCAAGCACTAACTTCGCCTACATCGTCAGTATTTGCAGGTGGGGTAGTCTTAAAAAGCAGGCTCACTCCGTACGAGGCCGATCCAGGTCTACAGCGATGATTGGGGTAAAGAGCTCAAAGCTCGACCCCTAATCATCCGAGACCGTCATCGAAGTCAAGAATATTGGCGCTTAAAGCAATACTCCGATTGGGAGCAACACGATTCGCCCTACTATTCCATTCGTTCTTCGTTCACACATGTGTCAAACGTTCAACGGGACAGGCGCTGAGATCGTCTCCACTACCTGGTCGTAAGAGGGAGCGAGTCTGCGGACAACTCGAATATGGGCGTACTGTTCGAGTCGGGAACCGAGAACTGTTATTCACGGAGAGCGAGAACTAGTTCCTTTTAGTTGATTTGCTGAGCCGATTCATTGAACTAGTTCGTTCATGAACTACACAGGCCTAAAAAAGGAAATTATAGAGCTTTAAGGCGGAAATATTACTCTTGTAAACATTTAAGACTTATCAGTAGCAATATCGTTTAACGTGCTGATGTGTCAAGATAGCTACTAAAGTCTACGACCATAGATTTAGTAAGTTGTTCTGAATGCGTCCCCGATTACCTGGACAAAAAAAACGTTTCCGTCTTTTTCACTGATTTTTCTTACAGTCCCAGCCTGATGATTAGACTACTTTAAAACTAAAGTTTCTGTAAATACATTATTTCATAAGTGCACTTATTTCTAAATATCAAATTATTCAAATGTCACTAGTGAAATCTTGCAATTAAGACCATTGTTTGCCCAAAACGTAATTCTCGCTGAACAGCTGTCTGAAGAGACAGCTATTTAGAAACATCTGCATTTTTTTATTTGTTAGTATTGTGTCCGGATTCCGCAATATTTAGTTTCGTAACGCGTCAACGAAATTCATTTTAAATCTATTTCAATATTAATTTATTTAAGGAATCCCTGACAAAAATTACACTGTAACCATGAGTGTCTTTAGGCCTTGTTTTATAGTAGAATTACAAAGTAATTAAAAATTATGAGTATTTTATATTGTATGCTAATACAAACATAATGTTATTAAAATAAAAACTGTTGGTAAAACCAAAAAAGTGCAAACCGCGCAAGACGATTTATCCTGCCATGTTATGCGTATAATATTAATTCGTTGGTTCAATTAATATTTTAAATATGTGGTTAATTTTTAATTAACAACTTAACAAATTAATATATCGTATAAAAATAAATTATTTACTGAAACTTTGAAAATGAATTAACGATCCACTGGTACATTAAACCACTATAGAACGACAGTGCTGCTACCTAAAAGTTGCCATCAACGTCGAATTTCGATGTCAAAGCGAGTACAAGTTTCCGTTGTCTGCTAATTTTACGCCGTTCTCTCTGCGTCGGTCATCAAAATAAGAAAGTTACCTTCAGCTTTATTTTGTTTTTGTTTTTAATATACTTGATAGCCACCGAGAACGAGAGCAAAATAAGGGCGAAAAACGTTTCATCAAAGACTAAAAAAACAGAATTATAGATAACTTCGTAAAAGTGAGTCCGTTAGAATGGAAAGACAAGGTATGTAAATCAATTCAGTTTAGGCCTTTATTCTCAATATTAACTGAATCTTCATGACCGTAAGGGGTTATGGAGATACTAGTTTACTCTCCATGGCCGTAGGGGACTATATGGATGCTAGTGTCACAATGAGAATTGTCAAATAAGAAATAGACAAATTCAATTTAGAATTGTAATGGTTAGCATAACCAGAATCCACGTTATCGAAAGAATGCAAATTAATATTTTAACAGATAGTTTTACTTTTTAGTTCTTATAGATAGCTTTTCTGCCGTTTGTCAAATCCTATAAAGAATATGTTATAAGCAAACAAAAAATAATAATACTAATTCACTTTTAAACATGAATATTTTCTATAAATAAATCCACATTTATAAACATGTTTTATATTCCTGGCTTGCTCTTTTGTTCACATATCGTTAAGCAATACAAATTTCAAACGGACTCGTAACTATAAAGTCAAACTTTATTATTCTTAATAAGTCGATTACAAAATATGGAAATGGCTAGAACGTGCCTAAGTAATGTTCACGGTGCAGTATCAGTGGCAAACTTCCAGAAATTTGCTGGGGAAGTCGTTTTCAATTGAGCTACACTTTAACATTTACAATGCCTTTAATTCTGTACCTGATGTTATAAGTATTTAGGGACAATACAGCGCGTCTCTTTAGGAATGAGACACCCAACCATTTGAAATTACTGTAGTAGAATCAATTCTTATTGTTTTCTGAAGATCTGTGGTAAAGTCTGACTTGATATTAATGTATGTATCATTGACGCGTACTGTATATAAAATGCCGTAAAACGATATTAATACTACCTATTAAGTAATTAAAATTAATGTTCGATCTAATGTTACTAAATAATTTACTTGCATTATCTACCGTTAAGTATCCATACGAAACATTTTCACTCGCTGCCAATAGAGTGCATATCTATCTAGTTTCTCTGTGGATGTAAGCAGGTGAATTTCTACCGCACTCGCTGTTCAAGTCGGAATTCCAGCCCAATCCAAACTCATAATCTATAAAAACACCTACTCTACCCCATTTGACTCTATTAAACACTACCTTTGATGCTAGCTCGAGTCCCATTGTCTGTGCTCCGCTTCCGGTCATGGTGGAATTTTGAACCAAATTATAAAAAAAAAAAACGCTCATGGACTAGGTAATTGAAATAAAAGGTACCCAGAACAAGTACCAATTCTGATTCCGGGCCACCTTACCAATCCACAACTTTTTCCCAATCGGAGGATCATTACACTCGATTATTACCCTTGCAAGCATTTATCCAATAATTTTGCCTCATTCACCGCTATGTTAGCTCCGGATTTCAGTCAAAAAAAAAAATAAAAATAACCAAATTTATGGCCATAATGCTAATGCTTAAACACTTACTGAATAAAAGTGCTTGCAAGGGTAATACTATTAGTTAAAAGTCATACAAGCATTATTAGAAGAATAAAACCTATTTTGAATTAATAGCAGAAAACACCTCACTCTTGACCAAGTTGCAAAACCTTTTTTTTGTTTTAACTCTTTCGCTGATACATAAAAATGCTGGCAATACCACCTTAATTTTAGAAAAACCACGTTCACGATATATTCCAAATTTCTTTGATAAGTGCCACCATTGAACGATTTGGTCGAGAGATGCTTTTCCGGGATATTCTGAGGTTAAGCTTAGGGCCGAACCTGACGACAGAAAATGCTGGTAGGGGTATTTTTGGATTGTTCTCGGCGGCGACGCACAGTGGGGCCAGAACCCCTAAAAGTTGGTATTAATTCAAAAACTAAAGTGCTGTAAACATATTTGATTTTATACTAGTGTAGCCAACTATTGGGCGCATAAGACAGAAATGGTCAGATACTACAACGCGCCCTGCCCTACCCTTAAAAATTCAGTTAAAAGCAGTAAGTTGCGGAGAGCGCACATGTATTCTTATCGAGCCGATTTGTTAAGTGAACTTTGAATGCTGTATTTTATGATAAATTCTTAAAATTCTACCGTTTTGTTATGGAGCCGTCAACTTCAGGTATGTGTTATATTTTTAGTAATTTTTATTGTGTAAAAAAAAAATTGATCACCGTTAAATAAAAGTATTTAGTCATTACTGTAAAATTTTATAAAAATAGTGGGTTTGTAGAAATAGGGAAACTTTTAGTTGTGTATCGAGGCATCTCGAGCACTTTCGTTTGCGTTATTAAATTGTGTTGTCAATGTACAAATTAGGACCATTAAAACATTTTGCGATTTTTTTGCATTTCTATGATAAAAAAATATTTTTTTACGGAAATTATGGTAATTTTGAATTCATTTTAACAATTATTGTTTTCTTGATTTCAGGAACAATTTCTAATATTACCATGAGCCGAAAAGAACTTTTCGACATTTTACAAGGTTCTGGTCAGAAGAAAATGGAAGATCAGTTTATTTATTTACAAACACATATCAAAGAAATGATAGGTTGTCCTGAGCGGTATATAAAGTGCTTACAAAGCAAAATATACCACTTTAAATTCGATTTCAAGTCGAGGTGGATGAGAGTGAGAAGATCGAAATCTAGGTTTTTAAAGAAATGTGGAAATTGGCTGGACACATCAATTTCTTTTACAAGCTACGAACCTTCAAAATTAAAGCAGCGCGGACGTCCGACAATTTCTTTTGGAGAAAGTACTGAACGCACTAAGCGCAAAAAAACTGAAGACTTACGAAAATCTACCAGTATTGAGGTACTAAGTTACGCTACCCAGATGACTCTAAGAGCGTCTGGCCATGCAGAAGCTTCTAAATTAGTAAAAGAAGCCACTGCAACCACTCCTACACGAGCAAGTAAGATCAGACAGGCTTATAAAAGATCTCTCCAATTTCAATCTAACCAAATGTCAGGTGAAGATGCCCTAGCATTATTGATTGAGGCTAAGTTATCTAGACACATTAAATACTCTTTCTAGTTGTTCAAGAAGATCTAAACGTTTACCTTTTCTTTCTGAATGAAGCAAATTTATGTTGCAAACAACATAAACAAAATCTCTTAAAGACAACCCTTGTACCACGAATGACCAGCAGAATTCCTTGAACACCCCTATAATTAACAAATTGCCATTGATTTATATAATCAGCTTAGGCCTATCTGAAAAATTCCCAAAATTAAAGTTTAAGTCTTAAATATATTAGAGGCCATAAATAGATTGAAGCATAAATACTTTTAGGTATAAATTAGAATAACCACATTGCAAACTTTAGTATTCACTTTGTACTATTCTTGATAAAGGCCTAACAAGCCGAAACATATGTAGAGTATCTATAATATATATTGATTCATCTAAAAGCAGTGTTTAATTTATAATTAACAATTATTGTCAAGATGTTTCACAAGGAATCTACCACAAATTCAGTTCAGTGATAGTAATTATATTGAAATATTGTTTAGCTTACGTGAGTTTCAAAATATTATTGTTTTCACCCCCTAAAACTACCCTATTTCATAATAGGGATTTTCTTCACCAATTTTTCAATATTTTGGAGGCTAATTTCTATACAAATCAAAAGTTTCAGAATTTTATTTAGATATTTTAATTTACCACCCTTAAAAATTCACCCCCTTGCATCAAGTTATTTTTACCACAATTTTTTTCTTAATATGGAGTTCAAATTCTATTCCAACTCGAAGTTTCAGAATTTTAGGCGGTAAATTCAATTTCCACCCCATCAAAACTACCCTAACTATTCAGCCATATTTTTTTTTATTTTTGCTGCATTCGCGAGCTTATTTTGAGTTGGTTTCATGACTTTTAGATTTTTTGCCAAGAATTGTCTGTTTTTGCCCCACTGTGCGACGTCTGGAAACATATATCACATTGCAAGCAAAAAATCTCAGCAGAACATCGATGTGAAACTTCAATTTCAATTTACCAGGTCACATGACCGTCTCCGCCACCCGGACATACTAAGCCTTGTTCACCCCGCTCCCCTGCACCTATTGACAAAGAGCAAGCAAGAAGCCCAGACCGGTAATTTTTTTATGCGAAGGGAGTGTCTATGATGAAGCTAATGCCGCAGAGCCATATTCTATACCTAGTTTACAAATAATTTACATAGAAATCGCTTATATTACCACATATTTCCATTATTTCAGAAAAATGCTTAAACAAACATAAAAAAACAAACGAGGAAAACAAATACTAAAAGAAAAAACACAATTAGGTCGAATTTTTAGAGCCTATTAAAAATATTGTAGAAATTCACATCATTAGCTGAGAATGATAATATAATCAGTTTAGCGTTTTCCCCATGTATGTATAAAATAAATCATTGTTCTTTATAAAGGCAATCCGGAAGTAATCACAATAATACCCGTATTAAACTAAGGCACACTTGATACCAAACAATTTTTAAATTAATTTTCTCGAAATAACCTTCTAACAGGAAGTAAATAGCAATGTAGATTTACCTTTTTTATCAATGGGCAAGGCATAAAAAATAGTATTGTAGAGGTATATCGGCCGATTGACAAGTGTGACTTATCTTATATTTATTTATTTCATTATTTTGATTAACCTCGCCCTCATTAATAATAATTTATTTAATAAATCATAATTGTTGAGGACAAAGTTACGAGTTTATCGCAAATTTTCGATTGTTTGATTTTAACGACAAAATATAGATTGATACCTGAAATTTTCAAAACAGGTCGTTTCATTTCTCTATTTTTTGTAATCGCATTGGAATTTTTAAGCCCACGGAAAAATATATTCATAGATATATAATACATTTCTTTTGTTGTTAGTTCTACACTGTTTCAATGAGCGTCACTTGCTATTAACATACCGTCTAAGAATAATAATAACAATATTGATAACGGTATACCGGCAGCATGTACTTAATCTGCAGACGCATAAGGAATAGCTCACCGCTTCGGGTTTTTAAGAATAATAGGACAAATGAAAACGAGAATAAAGTGCAGACGTAGTTTTTTTTTTCCTTCACTGGCTTTGAATGTCTCCATTTAGCCACGATGTTTTTATTTTACGCTATACTAGATATATCACAACTAACCTATATTTAAAATCTATAATTCCATAAACTAATCGACCTATAACCTAACACGAGAGGACCAGCTAGTGTTACAAGAATCAAGGATTATTGGACAGGGACACACACTTCACGTCAGTGCCCTTCATAACGAGTTTGTTTAACACGTAACGCACACGGGGTAACGGTAAGGGGGTGATATAAAAAACAGTGGATAAGAACAGAGGAACTCATCTAAACCTATATTTTGACACGACATAACCTAATAAACTCCCAAAATATATATTTAAAATTTTCATTTGTGGTTACTATATATAGCAGCGAGGTGCTATCCAATGGTAGCGGAATACAGTTCTCCAACATTTTTCTTTTCAAGAAGTTCACACCAATTGCGTTAAAATTGCAATCAAATAGCCAGTGATTGATGTCGCCAATATTTCCGTTGCAGTCGCAGATAGGACTATCAAGGATTTTCATCTTGAACAGCATGACTTTGAAAGCTCCGTGACCAAATAGGCAACGAATGTATGTTATAAACATTTGCCTGTTGTACGGGAATGAGATGAAAGTTGGTTTAGAAGGTAGGCGGCTATATATGCGACAATAGTGGGTGTTTTGTCTTGTGTGGATCCATTCTTCCTCCCATTTTTTTCTCATATCCATTTTGGCACTGGATATCAAGTCATAATATGGTAAATACTCGATTTTGGGACCTTTGGTAGTTCTAGCTATTAAATCTGCTGTTTCGTTACCAACTATACCAGAGTGTCCTTTTACCCAAATGAAGACAACTTCCTAGTTTAGAGTTTTCAACTTTATAACTTTTTCCAAAATATCTGTTATTATTTTATATTTCATAATGTGCTTGTTTGGGTTTGAAATTGCACCTAAGACGGATTGTGAGTCGGACATGATGAGGATAGTTATAAAGTAGTTGTGATTGTCGATTGCCTAGTCGAGATGCAGACGTAGTTATCCTAGTACGTTTACTACATTTGCAGACGAAGACTAATAGGCTGTGTTCATTTTATTTTGCAACAGTTTTAAACACTTTCAAGAAAGGCGAGGAAAATTTTCGGCGTTTTTGCACTGAATATGATCAATCGTGAATAGTGGTTTTAAACTTCAAAAAACTGTCACTTAATTGCAGACGCTTGAGGCTTCTCCGTGCACATTCTACGTTCCCACTTTACCAATAAGCATTGAGACATATAAGCCAGTGACGACTATGTTCGAATATTGCCGAATCATTTTGGCTACACGTATATGCATGCCGGTAACACAGAATAATAAAACAATCAGAATGGAATCTTTCAGGGAAGGGGAAGTTTCGCGCATTTCTAGACGCGCATCCAATTCTCCATGTTCCTGGGGTAAAACAACTGATAATTGTGTGCTCTATACAGAGTTGCCAGATGTACAATAATTTCTGATAAACTAGGAATAAATAATTGTATAGTTTTGTCACAAATCACATTCATGTGTAGTACATTTGCAGTAATCAAATGTCTTCAAATTCAGTTTTTCAGAAATGAGATGGTTTATTACATGAAAAAAATTATGTACTAAAATTAATCATAATTTTCCTGTACCTTATGGTAATTTCAAAAATTCATCTGTAGCAACATTACAGATAACCTATTGGTCATATGTTTTAGATTTATTTGTTTCGTTTGTTTCACTGTTTATTTACGTTGATCAATGCCAATGCCTGACTTGTGGCCTGACTGCATTTGTTTTGTGATACTCTCATGTAAAATAACTCAATAATATTTTAAAGTAATATTGACATATCATCTAATCCACTTATAATTCGTTAGAACGTGGATACACAGACATATACTATGTTTCCACATCGATCTCGTACATCTTCACATTTTTGTGTACCTAATCAATCGCGTCATCAGTAATGTTTTGAACTAAAATTATAATATAACATTAACATAGTCAATATATATATTTCCTTTACACTCATATAATGAAACAACAATTTATACACACCTCTCATATGACCTAAATTTCAGTATTGTATTTTATTGTATTGTATTTTAGAAACACTTTTTATTGAATATTTCAGGACGGAATATTTACTACTATTTAATTAATCATTAGCATTAAAATATATAGATTCATTAATAAAACAAGATATACGTGTAATTATTAAACAGCATATATAGGGATAAAGTCAATCGTATAGAATAAAAATAGACATTTATTGTCCCATGAGATTAATTCCATGACATTGAGATAAAATAAGCTTCTTCAACAGTTTTGTAGAAAAATATTATAATATGGTTAAGCATTTAAAAATTCCTCTACAGAGGAAAACAATTTTTAATTACATATGCTTATGCTTTGAGATTATATTAAAGAATTTTATGACATGGCATTGTTTGATGACATTATATGACAATTTATATATTTATTGCAAAATAATGCATTTTAATACTATGGACTGTTCTTATAAAGTTCATATTGCAGTCACTCACGTCCTTCGTATCATAATAATTATGATTATTTAAATGCTGTGTAAAGTTGTCAAAATTTGTTTTTAACATTGCATGCTTTAGTGTGATCCACTGTTTTTTACAAAATTAGTACGATGAAACGAGAAGTTCAGCACCAACATACAAAGAGAAAATTCAGAGACAATTATTTTATAGTGTTTCTTGAGAAAAGTTGAAAAGTGTATTCTACAAAATTAAATTACAAATTTCTAAGTGCGGACCTGACTACAACAGTACAGAATACGCCCCTGATTTCAACCCCAACAAGATGGCCGATTCTGGAGTTAAATTGTATATGGGCAATGCTGAGAGTTTCCCTTCT
Source organism: Stenurella melanura (assembly GCA_963583905.1). Classification (NCBI taxonomy): domain Eukaryota; kingdom Metazoa; phylum Arthropoda; class Insecta; order Coleoptera; family Cerambycidae; genus Stenurella; species Stenurella melanura. Next base: position 37,625,176 of record OY757315.1, on the reverse strand, counting down.
GATTGTTTTATTATTCTGTGCCGGTAACAAGTCGATTACAAATAATAGGAACACTCGCGACTCGCGCAAATCAAAAATCAACTAGATAACGTTCGGCAACAAAGAGTTTAATAAATAGAGAAGACAAGCTGGCGATTTGCCGGGAGCCGCGGTTTGGTTGCCTTGAAGACGGTAGGCTCTTCGTCCTTGTCGCACAACCGGCACACCTCGTACCCTCTCTCTCTCCACTGTTTTACAAAGCAACACAGCCTTACCAGGCGCTCTTTGATTTCCAACAAATAGTCGTCAATCGTCACCACCCCTCATGTACTATGCGACAAAGAGAGAACGAACCGTGTGAGAGGGATGAGAAGCCTACAGCCTCCCGCTGCTTATACATTACGCTTATGGAGGTTGTCTCCTCTATTTGTTAAACTCTTTGTTCGGCAATTCCTTTGGTGCCATGCGTCTGTGACCTCCATCGATACAATATTATTCTTTTATACCGACTACACTGACAGAATTGGTATTTTTCTATTGGCAGTTAATACACGTTTTAAATACTATGCCGGAAACGTTTTCTTCTCTTGTTTCCCAACGTGTTTATGACAAAGTTAATAAATATTTATAAAACCAAAATTATAAACAGCCGACGACTCTTATGTTTATTAGTTGAATCTGTATCATTGACTTTGATCTATCGTTCATAACAGGCGGGCCGGGAGATCTGGTCTTGTTGCATGTCGCTTCATTTTATGGTTAAACGGTCTTCAACTACATGCCCCCACTACTAAAACAATATCAAACATGACCTCATGGATAATAATCTTAATCAAACCCGAAAGCGCAAATCACAATCTTAATCAAAACGCAATTCACAAGCTTATCTTGTTTCACTATACAAATACCTACTTTAATTACTTTATTACACTCCCATATTTTTTCAGAATTAGTTAAAAAATTAATATAACTAACTAAACTATTTAACAGTATATTAAAATTATACAGACTGTCTATTTTACGAGGGCCACACCAAATATCTCGCTTAATATCTTTTGTAGAAGAATAAAGTTTTAGAAACAGTTATCCCATTTTTTGTGAGCTATATTTCAGTAAAAAGAAATTTGAAATCCATAGCCTACTTTATAAGATATATTACAAGAACCTGAAAAATAGGAAAACCACAAACGGTTATAGCTTCCTTATTTGAGGAGATACGAAAAAAGTTAAAGGAATGAAAGTTGACGGCAAAGACAATAAGAATAATAACGTGTAACAAAAAAATCTAAAAATGCAGTTGGCTTTGACATTGTGCAAAAACGAAAAATACATATCTCAAAGTAGGCCATGACGCCATTAATTCCGTTATTTTTTTCTCATTCCAACGATATAAAACATGTCACAGAAATTTTAACCGATAGTGTCAATATTTAATATTTTACGAATACCACAATTCATATAATTGAATCGTAACAATCAGCTGTGCCATAATTAGTGAAAAACAATGTATACAGTTATTAATAAATTTGACAGATTGTCACTGTTGTATGTTGTATGTTGCGTTGTCGAGTTCTAAGACAAATTTTATATAAGTAATTATGGTGTACACCAATAATAACAAATTCGATATGATTAGCATTTATTGTCAGTGTAATTTTGACGCTGAGATGGCAGTCACGGTTTACGGAGATTGATTTCCAGATGCTCCGCAGCCAAATCGAACTATGTTTAGGATGTTCAAAATCTAAAAACGCACGGTTCATTTTCAAAAAAAGTAGTAAGGCGAGCGCATGTTGCGGATAATGTAAGAAAAGTGAATAGAGTAATGAATTATGTTAACCAAAATGAGGAAACCTCTTTGAGACAAATTCAGAGAAACTGTCGCATAAAAAAAGACAGTGCAAGAAAAATATTGAAAAAAAAAACGGATTTCGATGCTACAAAATGAGGAAAGTTCAACATTTAAATGAGGAAGATAAGCCAAGGAGAGTAAGATTTTGTAGATGGTTATTAAATAAGAAAAGGAATGACGCGCTGATATGTAGCAAAATTCTATAGTCGGACGAATCAAATTTTTCTAATAATGGATTTTTCAATAGAAATATGCATTATAAGTGGACACGAGAAAATACACATTGGTGCAGACAGACTGCTTTCCAAGAAAGATTTTCTACGAATGTTTGGTTGGGTCTTTTAGGGACTAAAGTAATTGGACCTTATTTTTATGACGGCAAATTAACCGCTCGTAGATACCTTAATTTCCTGCAAGACGAATTTCAAGATTTTCTTTATGAATTAACAGTGGCAGAAAGATTAAATTATTCATATTTTCAACAAGATGGGGCTCCACCTCACACTGCTGTAATATGTACAAATTATTTAAATCAAGTTATGCCAGATAGCTGGATAGGCACCTATGGACCCATTCTATGGCCAGCTCGATCACCAGATATTACTCCCTTGGATTTTTTCGTCTGGGGTTACATTAAAGACAAGGTATTTCAAACTGCTCCTGAAAATATTGAGGACATCAAAACCAGAGTTCGAAACGCATGTGAGGCAATTACTCCTTAAATGCTCCAAAATGTAATGCGTGACGTGTCTCGTAGAGCACGTTTATGTGTCAGAATGCATGGTGCACAATTTGAGCATTTGTAGTTAGAAAAATAAATACACACAATTTCTTTTCAATATAGTAGTAGGTAGTACTGATATACATAGTTTTTCGTTTTTTTCTTTGGATGTTCGTTTTGTACTTGTATTTTTATTTATGAGATATTTATTGGTTTGTATTAAATTGTAATAAATAATTACGGAATTATAATTATTATAAAGTGAATTTTTACTATTATGGCACAGCTGATTGTTACGATTCAATTATATGAATTGTGGTATTCGTAAAATATTAAACATTGACACTATCAGTTAAAATTTCTGTGACATGTTTTATATCGTTGGAATGAGAAAAAAAATAACGGAATTAATGGCGTCATGGCCTACTTTGAGATATGTATTTTTCATTTTTGCACAATAGCGTATGTCAAAGCCAACTGCATTTTTCGATTTTTTTGTTACACGTTATTATTCTTATTGTCTTTGCCGTCAACTTTCATTCCTTTAACTTTTTTCGTATCTCCTCAAATAAGGAAGCTATAACCGTTTGTGGTTTTCCTATTTTTCAGGTTTTTGTAATATATCTCATAAAGTAGGCTATGGATTTCAAATTTCTTTTTACTGAAATATAGCTCACAAAAAATGGGATAACTGTTTCTAAAAATTTATTCTTCTACAATAGATATTAAGCGAGATATTTGGTGTGGCCCTCGTAAAATAGACAGTCTGTATATTATATTATTTTTTACCTTCTGTAGAATTGCTGCCATTTAATTAATAAAATGGTAAAAAATAAAACAAATTTATATGCTACACTTATAAATTGAAGACAATCATACTGTATTGTTAAATTTTAGATCCTATCCAAATATCGACAGTGATTAATTTAATTAATCTATTATCCACTTCTGTTGAATGTTTTAACGAAACTCATTTGCGTTTTAAAACATAAACATAAAATGATATAATAGTCAGAAATCACAAATTTTCCTCTCTGACCACAGTTAATATATCGAAACTTACCGAAAAATCCCATGATATACATTAAGCTAACATACAGATTCTATAATGACCAGAAGTGCTAGTTAAGATCTAACCACAGCTAATTTTCATCTAGTGAACACATATTTTTTTATTGTATCATCAGTGCCGGATTTCCCAATAGGCAATGTAGGCAGCTGCCTAGAGCGGCAAACTCTTTAGGGCGGCATGCCGCCAAAAAATTTTATGACTTTAAAGAATAATGACAAAATAATAATTATAACCAATTTTATAATTTATAATGAGAAATACACACAAATACCCACTTAGGTTTTTGCCTGAAAAAGAAAAAGGGCGTCAGATTCAAATCTGCCTACGGGCGGAAAATTTCAAAATCCGGCCCTGTGTATCATGGATTTTCACCAGAAATGAAAACATCATGAATTTTGCAGTGGATATTTGTATCCCCTTTCGCTCATGGTGTCAACTACATTGGACATGACCATTGTGATTTTTTTTTTAATTTACGCGCCATAAGTGCTCATTTTTTGATATCCTGAAGTTTTCGTTGCGTTTTGAAGCAACTGGGCTGTGCTTTTTGTAATTTGAAGTGTGCACCACAGTGGACACTGTGAGTCAACGACATAAATTCCATGGGTGAATCTAACCTTACTTTTTTTAAACTTTTGTTATATTTAAAAATTTTGTAAAAGATTTATGTCACAATGGCGCATAAGAGAAGGCTGACGGACCAGGAGCTTTTTGAAGTCCTTCAAGACGATACGTCAGACCTAGAGTTCCTTAGTGAGGAGGAAGGGGAGGGTTGGGAGAGTGACCACTTTCTCCCTACAAAAGGTATCCTTATTCTAATTTTTTGCTTAAATCATCAGCTAATACATTACTCTTTAGATCTTGATGATGAGGAAGCTACAACTACATCAGAGTCCGAGGAAGACCCGGAGAAAGATATAGAAGAACCTTCACCCTATGTGCCAACATCGTCGACCGCACCATCCAAGGTTAACTCTTCCAAAACAAGAGTTAATGAATATCTTCCCAGAAATGAGATGGCCCCTAAGAAAGATATCATGAGGCGGACGGGAATGACATATATCACTCCAGAAATAAAGTGGCACACACCGAAATATGATGATGCTGTTCAACTTCATGTCCATTTTCATCTTTCAGTAAATATTTCACTAATGAGTTAATTGACAGAATGGCTGAAATGACGAATGCATACTCCCTTCAAAATCAAACTAGGTTTGCACCTACAAATGATTGTGAACTAAAAACTTTTGCAGGAATACATATTCTCATGGGAAATCTTCACTATCCCAGGGTACGATTTTACTGGGGCACAAAATTAAATGTTGACCTTATTTCGAATAATATGCCTTATATTCGATTTTGTAGATTGAGACAACATTTACATTTTGCAAATGTGCAAGAAAAAGATCCACACGTCGATGATAGATATTGGAAAGTCAGGCCACTTTACGAAACAACAAGGGCACGAAGCCTGGAGCTTCCACTTGAAACAAAACTGTCCGTAGCCGAGCAGATGATTCCGTTCAAAGGCCAACTAAACGTCAAGAAATATGTAAAGGGAAAACCTTGTCGTTGGGGCATCAAATTATTTGCACTTTGTGGATTGCTGTACGACTCTGTTTTGTACCAAGGATCGACAACGGAACTGATCCAGCAAGAGCTCTTTGGCGTTAGTGCTTCAGTTGTTCTCAAGTTGGCCGAGAGAATCAGTGAACCTAATTTTCAGCTATATTTCGATAATTATTTTTCTAATTACAACTTGCTGCAGTACCTCAAACGCAAAAATATTTATGCGGCCTGTACAGCAAGTATTGACCGATTTGCCGCACCGCCTTCTTCATCTGACCGTGAAATGAAGGCCCAAGGCAGAGGTTCTGAGGAAGTTGTAAGTGGGGATGGACAGGTCATAATGAACAAGTGGTATGACAAGAAGCCAGTTGTTATGGCTTCCAATTTTATGTCAATTGGCACAAAAGATGTCTGTCAAAGATGGGACAAAAAACAGAAAAAGCATCAGGACGTTTCAAGACCGGTTGTAATAAAGGAATATAATACAAACATGGGAGGAGTTGATAAGTTGGATTTTTTAATTTAACGAATAGGAATGCCGAACATTCACTCGATTCAAAAAATGGACACTAAGAATGTTTACGCACGCGATTGATATCAGTTGCGCAAATTCATGGCTCGAATATAAAATGAAGGCTTTCCAATTAGCAGTTCCTATATAAAAAAAGAAGTTAGGGCCTGGTATATTTTCGAACTAGTATTGCAGAAACTTTAATTTTGGCAGGAAAATCTGCTCAAGAAAAGCGGGGTCGTCCAGCATCCTTACCAAGTGGCTCACCAACTAGTTCACCTAGGGCATTCCCATACACATTGTAGAAAAAAGTTCGGCAGGAATACCCACCCATTGCAGAAGTACGATTGGACAATATAGGTCATTTGCCGCGTTTCGACAAAAAGGAAAATGCAAGCAAGCACTTATGTATAGCCAAGAAACAAAACTGTTTTATGTTATGCCATACCAAATAAATTTTTCTTTTTTTTTATTAGTTAATCATAATTAGTATACTTTTGATAATAAATAAATGTTATAGTTTATTTTCTCTGTGTTTAATGACTTATTAAATTTTACCTACATATTTACGAAAGTGTGATATTTATAGAACTACCGTTGAGTCACAGCGTCAATTTTTTACAAACCGTAACAGATAGACACTCACAGCTAACGCCAAAAATTTTAAAATAAATCGAATAACATGCATGCTGTATTTCAGAGTTTACTCATAAAGACTAAAATCGTGAGCAAAATGGTTAATCTATAGAACTCTTCAAAAAGAACCCTCGGAATAAGATGGGTGAAATGCCTCTTGACATGGATTTTGGGATAAATTTAATAGGATCGTTCCCTGAGCCTAAAAAATAAGATTAACAGGGTCCATATACCAAAATGCCCCCCCCCCCCCGCCTAAGTGAGGACCCACTTCAGTTTTTATTGTTTTTACAAAAATGGAATCAATTTAAAATTCTGAAAAAATTAATGCACGGAGTAATCCCAATGATCTATAGCCTTAATTTTTGGGGTCTCTGTTGGGCCCCACAACCCTTCAACGGAATCATCTCAAAATATAATCTAGTTCCAGATGTTGTTATAATACATACGTGTACCAAATTTCAAATGAATATCTCCATTTTATTTTATCAACCCTTTTCATATTGAAAATCATTATAAAAAAAATTGACGGTTTGGCTTCTAGTACATACACCTCTGTACTCTTACCAACTTGTTTTACTTATATTCCCCTATTTACCCCCAAAATAACCCCGAACCCTTCAACGGAATCATCTCAAAATATAATCTAATTCCAGACGTCGTTATAATACATACGTGTACGAAATTTCAAATGAATATCTCAACTTTATTTTATCAACCCCTTTAATAATGGGGTAGGGGTGGTGGGAGGTTGAAAAATATTATAAAAAAATCTGAGGCCTTAACTTCTAGTACATACACCGAATTTCAAATTTCTGTACTCTATTAGCTTGCTTTACTTATTTTCCCCTATTTACCCCTATTTAACCCCCAACCCTTCACCGGATATCCTCAAAAAACAATCCAGTTCCATTTCTCGTTATAATATATACGTGTACAAAATTTCAAGTCAATATCTTAAACCGTTCCGGAGAAAACGTGCGGACAAAAAAAAAAAGTTACAGACAGACCGACAGACAGACAGACAGAAAATTTTTTCGCTGAAATTTAAAATCTCGACGTTTCATGACATTCTAAACGTATTTCAAGAAAGAAAAAAATTGAAAATTTTTTTGCGATTACTATACTTCCAATCCACTACGTGGATGTGGAAATAATAAATAGCCTGACAGACTCTTAGGCAATATGCGACTGTCGCTGTGTTTCTCCTTTGCATATGTTCAATATTTGTTTTTCATATCGTCGTGGGTTAGTTACAGTAAATTTTGTAGGTTAATGGCAGGCTGAATGGCAAATAGCCAAATGAAGAAGAATCATGAGTACAAATGTCATCAGACCCCCAAAAAAATTAATTTCCCTCCGTTCGATGACTAATTGCTCCGATTTAATTTATAGTTAATCCCTTCATTAACAAATCTGGGAATTTCAATTCTTCGCAAAACCACTTTTTTTGCATAACGACACGACACCTCGATCAAGGTAAACCGAATTTAACAAATCAGGGCTATTTGTGACACATACAAAACCGTACCATGATATTGACCCCTGAAAAGTAGAGACCCCATACATCGCGAAACGGACACAAAAAAATATAAATTGCAATTAATGGGTGGGGCAGAACTATCTACGATTAGCATAAATCTATAAATTGGATATCATAGGCAATCGTCGCTCATTTGTAACGGTTAGTAGGTTGAAAGCTGCATTTGCAATAAATTACAAGGATAATAAATAGTTTCGCTCTGGTTTTCTTTTGCGACAACTTAGCATAATAGTGCACCTTGTCAGACCTGATCGGTGCGCGGTGTTTGCCGAAAAAGCATCTTCAATAGTAGCTTGAGAAAGGTAAGTTATCCTTAATTTATGGAAGCAGATCTATTAATATTCTACTTTTTTTTTACTTCGTGACTTTTAGTGAGAATAGAATTATTATTAGAATGCGAATATTTATAGCAACAGTTTAACAGTCAATGAATAAACAAGTATGCCGGCTAATCCCTATATGAACCTATGATTTTTTCTCTTCATACTTATTGGAAAAGGGCCTTAATTTTTAACATCTACACTTAATGCATAAATAAGTCTCTTGGACATCTAAGGATATACATTGTTCAGGCCAGAAAATTTGGGGGCGACAATTTCTCAGGGGGTAAAAAAATCGGCGAAGAGCCTGTTGGGCCCGCACAATACTGTTCCGTAGCCGTATGTGCTCATTTAATTTGTCATGAAAACTGCCTGTTTCATCGTGCCCATATAGGACGATAACTAAAAAATGAATTTCAACAATAAGAAGTATTCATGTTAAATAAAATGATGTCGTTACATTCGATTAACCTTTCGACTGAAATGTATGGTAGGCTACGAAATCCTAGTAACCTTTCGATTTAATTGAAAAAATCACACATTATTAGATGAGTGCAACTTGCTAAAATATATTAAGAATTATTTAACGTTAGACTTCTTTATGATAAAAAGGGTTTTACACTTTTTCTACAGGACGTACCTAATCTCCAGTGTTCATTAGAAATTGAAAGTATGTGATAAATGGTACTATCGGGGAAAAATCAATTTTTTAGAGCAACGGTTGGAAAATTAAATAGGGAAACAATATAAATGACTTCGAAACCAAATAGCTATTTCGAAAACGAAACGTTCAAACGAAAATTTGTCTAAGAAACTTCAACTTCATTTTCAAAGATCTGTTTAATGACATCCCACTCGATAGGGTGAGTGGACAAAAAATCGCCTCCGATTTAAATATAGTGGAGGTATCCGAAATAAAAACTACAAGATTTTATTTTATGCTTTCGTAGCGGTTATACATGACTGTACAAAATTGCAGCCATGTAGGCTCCATACTTTCCGAGAAAAACACCTGTGACATAGAGATGGACGGACAGACGGACATCACAACTTTATAAGGGTATTACGAAACCATAAAAATGAGTTTAATCAATGTGTAACTATCCTTGCTAGTAAACTATCTCCAATGAAAAAATTTTTTCTTGCTTCTTTATTTTGAATAAAAACGATTTTTAATTTTTTCTACAAGAAATACCTATGTTCCAGTGAGCGTTATAATTTTCATTGAAAGTACTTGTTAGAACGGATCATCGGGGAAAAAATCAATTTTTTTTAGAATGTACGGTTCGAAAATTAAATGAGGGGAGGAGGACAATATAAACGAGCTTGAAATCAAATATTTCTAAAATGAAACTTTGGAATGAATATCTGTCCAAGAAACCTCAACATTATTTTCAAGAATCTGTTTAGTATCACTTCACTCGACAGGGTGGGTGAAAAAACATTTCACTCCCGATTTACACATAGTACAATATATATTAAGCCCCATCACACGGGGTAAAATGCTTTTAGAAACTTGACAATTGCGTAGTTGTTTATCTTGAATAAAACAGTAAAATCAATAATTTTGCTTCTGTCAATGGTACAATATAATTTTTAGACGCCCTGTGATACAAAACAACCCCTCTCAGAATGCGCTAGGGGTGCATACCCCCTGTACATGTGTTTGGAATTTAAATTATAATTGTATTCATATTTTCATCCCCTCTTTACACTCGTGTATCGTATCAGATTCAAGTAGCTCTAGTTGATGACGTAATTAGGATGAATGAAAGCTATTGGTTCCATTTGAAAGATAATTGAATAAACTTTATTACACAGCAGAAAGTTGTAATGTTTTGTTTGTTGATTGATTCACCAGCGTATGGTAGGCATTACCGCTATTTCCGGGTATCCAATCTGGATATTTCTATATACCGCCGGACCGCCTACATATGCCGTATTGGATATGAAACATGCCTGCTGTCAGCATCAAGAGCCACAAGACGCATGGGGTAGGAATATAGGATGGGGAGAGTAGGTGTTTGTGAGATGCTTCTTTTAAGTTTCCATATATCGTCATCTCCTTGGCGTACATTTTGTTCGTTTGCCAAGACATGCATTAGCTCGTTGTAAGAAGCTTTTACTTATTGCTCATTCCACAGGTAAATAGCTATTTATAGAGCAAGTGCAAGGAAGAGCCCCGAGAGAACATTTGAGGTACCCTGTATACCAATATGCCAAGGCAAAAAAAAAAATGAAAAATGAAATTCAGAGAAAATAAAAAAGAGATATAGGAGAGAACATTTGGGATGCTCTGGCTCTGAACAGCCTTTCTTCGCATCGACCTAAAAAATTTTGCGAATTACCCTACAATTAGTTGTTGTCCAAACTTTTTGCAAAGCTTATTTTCCGGCTAATTTCCCTATGTCTTCAGGCGTTAATTCCAACTTTTCTAGGTACTTTAGCCTCGTGCTGACTAGCATCTTGCACTCGCAAAGAATATGTTTCTATTGCACTATCACAGTATCTGCACGTATCGTCATCTGCCTTGCCCATATTCTTAAGATGATATCTCAAGGGGCAACAGCCTGTCAAAAGGCCTGGCATCAACCTTAAGTCTGACTTATATAACACTCCATGTTATTTGTTTTATAATTTGGTAAATTAACTTATACAAATTCGTTACTTTATGTTTAACTTTAACTAAATTAACACACTAATATTAATCGATCAGTTTACAAAGTTGGCATTTTACAGTAAATTACACAGGTTGTGCCGTTGTCCTTCATTAGGCAGTTACTTAAAATTCTTCAATAGGTTTCTCGAATAAATTTCAAGTTCTATCTCCTCATGTTGTTCACAACATTTATAAATACATTTAATTTAAACAGGTTCAGTAGTAACCTGAAGTTTCATATCTTCTTCTTCTTTGTCTCCAAGTAACTCAAGTATGTTGGCATCTTTGAGTTTAGTAAACTTTTGACAGAGGAAGAAGTTTAAGTTTTTTATATATTAAAAATTATAAGTGGGAAAAGAGAAGCCACAAAAGGGTCCTTTTCGATTTTAAGAGCTTGGCAGAGCAGACGTGTGTCGAGTTACTTAATTTTGCTGCATTAAGGCGTCAAGCCATAAGCTTCGGCTTATTTTTAAGAGGCTGAATGCACCCCCAGAGGTTTTTTGGGGTAAGTTATTGTTAATAAAATTTCCTTTAAAGTTGCTAAGGGTTATTTTTTTAATTCCTTAGGGTTGCAAGTCTCCCTCGTAAGAGGCCCCATTTTTTTAACATTTTTCTATTGGCGTGGACTTGAGGACTTCATGACTAAACACTATCTTTCGTGAGAGTATCCTATAGTTAACGAGTCTGGAAGTTGCCAGCTTTCCTATCCTGTTTTTGGGAAATGGTTTCTATGAGTTCCCTAATACCTAGGGGTTTTTGCTGAAGAAAAGGACGCTTTTCGATGGTAAATGTCCTGGAAGTTACAGGTTATAAGGACAAACAGAGTTTTTCTTATGGACATGTAGAGACCGTTATGAAATGATACGGTGACGAGCTGTTGTATGCCAACAGGTATTTAGAGGGTTACTACGGTAATGCCTGTCAAATAAATTTATATTTGTAAAAAGTGGTATCATTTTATAAAATTTTGTTTTATTTATTTCTCGCTATACATGTAACTAAATTTCATAACATTCTTTAAATTAAACCATTGGTTATTAAATTCTTAAATATTTCAACTAAGCTTATATCACGATAGTATATATACAATTATCATGTGGTTATTTTAAATCTGTAATTACCAAATTGATGGGAATATCCATTTTATAAAACTTTATCTTATATATTTCTGGCTATACATATAACTAAATTTTATAACATTCTTTAAATTGAACCATTGGTTATTAAATCCTTAAAAATTTTAACTAAGCATAAAGCAACATTGATATTTATATAATTATCATATGGTTATTTTGAATCTGTAATTACCAAATTGTTAGTGGGGATATCCGCTAAAGTAAAGTTGTGATTAGTTAATATTGTGTTTGTTTTCTCCCATTTATGACATTTCAATAGAGTACTGGTGAGCTATAACTATATTTTAACCTATGTGTTTTCCGTAGCTTTCACAATGCAGGATAACTTTTAGGCAAGCTATGGTGGCGCCCTGAACATCTTTTTAGCAAATTAGTTTAAAACTTGTATTTATATCTTCAAATTTCTTTTAAAAATTATTAAGCAAATCGGTAAGTATCAACCCACGACTCTGCTCTCCCATAACCCAAAGGCTGCCGTCCGCAAATTGAGATACCTGTCTGGTTTTAATCAAACAGGTGTCACACTTATCGAGTTCGAGAAGACTTAGGGCATTCTTTATCGAATGAGTTATGAACTTTTTCGCTTGTCTCTGGCCTCCGGTAGGGTTCTTTCTGTTCCTTTTCCTATTTTAGGATCTCCTCCATTATGTGCCCCTTAGATAAGCCACAAAATGGTTCAGGAACAAAAAAATAGGGCTACAGCATCTATTTTTGCCAGGGAGTCAGCTAATACATTTCCTTCGGTTCCCTCGTGCCCTGGCACCCTCATCAAGGTAACCTTGTTGTGTTTTGCCAGTTGCTTCAGGGATTATCTGCATTCCCAGGCAATATTAGACTCGAAGGTGTAAGACCTGAGAGCTTTTAACACTTCCTGGCTATCTGAGAGTATATAGATCTTTGCTCTTCGAATGCCTTTATTTATGCCTTCCTGAGCACGTAGATCTATAGCATAAATTTCTGCTTGGAAGATGGTTGGGGTCTTACCTAGGGCTCTGGATAGCCTGCAATTAGGCCCCGCTACGCCCACGCCAACCTCTCAGCCATCTTCGACCCATCTGTATGTCAAGCAGACCTCAACTAATTTGAACTGAAAAATGTTTTTGTATTCGTAAATAAGCCCAATAAATGGACCATGTGACAGCTCCCTGTCGCAATCTTCTGTTTTGTGGGACCTGCCTTACGTTTAATACATTTTTAATTTTAAGAAATATGATTAGGTTTAACAATTAATAAGGATTAATAAACTAATTTATTTAAATTACACTGTTCTACAGGTAAGATACCCAATTACAGAACAGGAGGGTATGATAAGTATTAGATATAAGTTAGAGTACTAAAGGAAAACAGTAAAATAAGTAGTTGAGGCAAGGATACATAAGTCATAATATTATAAGCATATAGAGAAAGAAAAACAAAGACATTTATTCTAAGTATATGGTCCTTATGTTATTAAGGCTGCAGGAAAATATATCTAACTGACTTCCTAGTAGATTGCAATTGTTACACATTGTATATATGGGTGAATGTTGCAGTGTGTTTGTACGCGCTGTGGGTAGGTAAAATGTTGCGTTATCACGGGAGGATATTCTGGGAACATAAAAGTTTAACTGAGATACAATGTCTCGGCAGTCGATTTTGTTATGAATAATTTTATATAAAAACGTTTGTGAGTGATACTCGCGCCGTTTTAAGAGACTTACCATTGAGTGTTTCTCAAGTAGTTCATTTTGCGGTATTCCCACGGGTGGGTACATACCATCCGATTTAAAAGACAGCAGTTTTAGAAATTTACGCTGAACGTTTTCAAGATTGTCGATATGTACATTGTAATGAGGATACCATACAATCGCAGCATATTCAAGTTTAGATCTCACAAAACAGTTATACAATATTTTAATGGTGTTTAGGTCCACAAAGTCTCTACTATTTCGGGCTACAAATCCATAGGATTTGTACGCCTGACACACTATCGTCTCGATATGTTTGCTAAATGACAGTTTTTTATCAAAAATTACACCCAGATCGCGGAAAATATTAGGGTGCTCCAATGCTGTACCTTCGAGAGTATAATTAAATACTAACGTAGAAGTCTTTGATGTGTATGACATTACATTGCACTTTTGTGGATTAAGCGGTAATTTATTTAAGACGCACCAATTTAGTATCCTGTCCAAATTGTGCTGAATTTTTTCACAATCCTCAACACTCCTAACCACATCAAATATTTTCAAGTCGTCCGCATAAAGTAGGTAATTTACATCTAGATCTAGCACGATGTCATTAATGAATATGTTGAAAAGCAGGGGACCAAGGACAGAGCCTTGGGGAACTCCTGAAGTTGCAAGGTATTCAACAGACCTGAAACCACGAAATACTACGTATTGTTTCCTGTGAGAAAGATATGATACAAATAGCATTATAAGTGATGGGGAAAGTCCGAATAGTGAAAGCTTTTGTAGCAATATGTTGTGATCAAGTCTGTCGAATGCCTTGGAGAAGTCGGTGTAAACTACATCGGTTTGAGCCTGCATGTCGATAGATTTTGCAATGAATTGCGTGATGACAGTTAAATTAGTCGTGGTAGATCGACCTTTCATAAAGCCGTGCTGATGGGGAGAAAGTATATTGCTGACATGATGATAGATGTTGTTATGTAATAAAAATTCTAGAGCTTTACTAAAGTTACATAGTATAGAAATTGGACGAAAGTTCGTTATGTCATGTTTGTCGCCTTTTTTATAAATTGGACACACTTTAGAATATTTCCAAATTTTAGGAAAGGCGCAAGTCTTCAAACACAAATTGAACAAAATACATAATGGGGCGGCGAGAACGTAGGCACAGTCCCTAAGTAAGAAAGCCGGAACTGCATCGGGACCGGTCGTCATCTTAGGTTTAATCTGTTTTAAGGCGGTCAGAACATCATTGAACTCAAATTCAGTTATATGTAACGTAGAATTAGGTAACAATTCTTCATCGTCCAAGGATAGATCGAGTGAGGGCGTGAACGATTTACTGAAAAAATCGGCAAATGAGTTCAAAATATCTCTTGGATTATCAAGCTTATTATCGCCATAGAACATATTGTCAGATATATTGGTTGAACCTTTTTTGCTCTTTATGAACGCCCAAAATTTATTTGGGTCACTCTGTATATTATTTTCTGCAGAGCGTATATAATTCCTGTATGAAATAGTAATATCCAATTTTATTTTAGCCCGCAGTCGCTTAAATTCCTCAAAAGTGATATGGTCATTATTCTGTTTAAATTTATTTAGGAGTTTGACTTTAAGTTTAATATTTTTGATTATCTCAAATGTGAACCAAGGTGGATATCGTCTTTTATGTTGCGAGACAAACTTTGGAACATATAGATCAAAGCTACTGTATAACTTATCATAGAAATAGGTACAAGCATCTTCAACGTCATGAAAAGTGGACAAAAGGCTCCAGTCGATGTTTGATATTGATTCATACAACAGTAAGAAATTGGCTTTCTTAAAATTGTAACAGTTGCTGTGATTGACGGGAAAGTTGTGCTTTAAATTAGTGCTAATGTTAATTCTAAATGAAATTTCCAACGCTGGATGATGCCTGTCTTCTGCCACTAGCGGTTCCTGGGATTTTTCAACAGTGCATCCCTTGTTATATATAACCAAATCAAGTAATCTATTGTTGTCGTTATAAATGAAATTATGTTGTGACGTATTGAAAATATTTAAAAAGTTATTTAATACTACTATCTGTCGATTGGTTTGAGAGTCATGTAAGTATGAGGCATATTTAGAGATATTAAAGTCACCAACAATTAATACATCATTATTATACAGACAGTCCAGGGCTTCAATAGCTTCAAATAGGTATATATAATCCTCATGTGCAGTGGTTGGAGGTACATATATATTGATAATATATAGCGATTGTGAATGGGAACTGATTTTCACACCAACGATGTCGATCAACGATAGTTTATTAAATTGAGGTGTATTTAAGTCTAGAATACTTGAGGTAAAGGTATCACTTACGGCTATTAGAACTCCACCACCCTTCGTGCGATTACTTCTTGAAAAATCTCTGTCGGAGCGATATACATAGGGGTATTTAATGGAGAATAGTTCACTGCTGTCAATGGAAGGATCGAGCCAAGTTTCGGTTAATGCGATGACAGAGTATTCTTGTAAAGGCAGAGAGTTTAAAATTTTATCTGTTTTGCTTCTAAGGCCGCGGGTGTTTTGATAGTAAACAACAAAATCATTATGCGTCTTACAATTGGTGGGAGTACCGTTAATTACTGGAATATTATTATTAGAAAAAGTCGGATATAATGATTGCTATTGACCTGATAGCAGAATATCATTTCTGAGTTTATCCCGTGCCTGAATGTATGCCGTGCAGTTATTTTTGTCCCAGACCGCATGATTAGTGGAGATATTACCATTTTTTTCTTTTAATTTGGAACAGTTAGAGCAACAAAGCACGCTAGACTTACATTGCTTTACGTTGTGAGACTCACTGCAAAGTGGACAAACTAATAATTTTTTACAATTATTTGCCGAGTGATGAAATTCATTACATTTGTAGCATCTGTATATCTCAATTGCATCAAAAACTCTGCAGCTATCATAACCTATAAATAAATTGCCAGCCTTAATAACTCTGTCATAAGAAATTCTGTCTAATTGGAGTATGACTTGCAATATGTCTTTGTTTTTCTTAATTGGAAAAATTTTAATAATTTTACATTCCGAGTTGTTTAAAAATAAATCTGCATTGCACTTTTTTATATAAGTAACCAGTTGATCCTCGCGATAGTTTTCTGTCAATCCAACTATACGAACCCTGGGGTTGATGCCGTTGATCTCCTGAATTTCGTAAGAGTCAGATAATTTTTCTTCCACTATTTTCTTAAATTTCTCATTGTCCTCCTTATTTTTACAACCAATCAGAAATCCACCATTTTTAACGGTTTTAACTTTTGATAGCTGAATGTCTGATTGTAATGGATTTACATGCCGCATAACATCTAATTTTGTCTGCGAAGTAGACTGCTCAATGTTTTTTGGTTTGACAATAACAGCTGGTTGTGTCTTATTTTTTAAAACATCTGAATACCGAGGTTGATTAACAGCAGGTACATTTTCTATCACAGGTTTACGTAGGTCGGATTTCAGAGCTGCTATATTTTCATGTAAAACTGACAATGCGCTTTCTACCTTATTATCGAGTAACTTACTCAGATCAGCTTGGTTAACGACCATACAGTTTTCGGTGCATTCTACACATTTCCAGGAGAGCCCTTTCACGGTGTTTAGTAGGTGGGCAATATCAGCCGCTTCGGTGACACAAGTAGCATGTACTTGCTTCTTGCAGACAGCACAAAACACACAAGGTTTATTTCTGCTTATGGGTACACTACAGGAACCACAAACTGTCATTGTGAAATATAGTACATTTCCTGTTCACGTGATCACTAAAGAAAACCGTGCCTATTTGCGGTAGGTCTCACTATTATGTCAACTTAGACACTAAGATGTTCATCAACTAATAACATCGAACACTAATTTGCGCAACACTCTTATTACTTTAACTAAACTCTCTTTATTTAAGCCCTTTGATTTACTTAACACAATACATTTGTTTATCGGGCGTAACTTTATAATTTAATCGCGCAGAAACATGGGGCCTTCGCTTCCCTAACACTGGTTATAGTGGTCGGGACTCCCAATAAAGGTTGGAAATCCCGTTGGGTTTATGATCTTTGCCTGGTCAGAACAACAACCCTAAACACGTCCGCTCGGTACGAAGGTTCGACAGCAAAAATACTACTAATAGAACTTATCTTTTTCGTCCGTGTGTATATGTTGGCAGCTTCCCTCTCCGTGCTGTAGAATTCCCACACTACTTATACTCGTCATTGTGAAATATAGTACATTTCCTGTTCACGTGATCACTAAAGAAAACCGTGCCTATTTGCGGTAGGTCTCACTATTATGTCAACTTAGACACTAAGATGTTCATCAACTAATAACATCGAACACTAATTTGCGCAACACTCTTATTACTTTAACTAAACTCTCTTTATTTAAGCCCTTTGATTTACTTAACACAATACATTTGTTTATCGGGCGTAACTTTATAATTTAATCGCGCAGAAACATGGGGCCTTCGCTTCCCTAACACTGGTTATAGTGGTCGGGACTCCCAATAAAGGTTGGAAATCCCGTTGGGTTTATGATCTTTGCCTGGTCAGAACAACAACCCTAAACACGTCCGCTCGGTACGAAGGTTCGACAGCAAAGATACTACTAATAGAACTTATCTTTTTCGTCCGTGTGTATATGTTGGCAGCTTCCCTCTCCGTGCTGTAGAATTCCCACACTACTTATACTCGTTGTTTCACCCTTCTTAGAACCCAGCTTGTTGTTACTTACTGAAGATAAGTTTATATTATATTGCCAGATGTTTGTGCCCCTTTTTCAAGTTGTTTATGTATGCTTTTAGGTGATTCAACCAATATATCTTAACAAAACACCAACTATATGATATAGCCAGACTAATTTATATCAATTAATGTAGACGCTTTAATTCAACACAATCTCGTACGGTTTCTCACAACTCCCACAGCAGAAAATTGTAACATTTTGTATGTTCTTAAAAAATTCGGATAAAAATGTTGACAAAATAATAATTTTATAATTATACACTATTTCAAGAAAAACAAATTTATTTCAAAAGCTTACATTTTTTTTTCTTCGCGCAATAATTTAGAGAATAAATTTTAAATTTAATTTTTTATCGTAGGGGGTTATACTAAGAGTTGAATTGAGTTACCCATCAACTTTGGAATGGACCTTTTTTTTAGATTAGCTTTTAATATGTCACAAAAACTCAGGTTGAAATTTGACTATTTGGTATGTGGTCTTATGATTTATGTCAAGTTATATTCTATGTTTGCAGGTCTTTACAATTCGCTTGTATCTTTGTAATATGAATAAGTATGACTGAATGAACTATGTTAGTTATATTTAAAAAAAAAACATAGGAATAATTTTAATTAAGTAATGAAAACGTTACATAGGTTAGGATTTATTTTCGTACACCCTATCAATAATAAATTACATGATGTTCTTTGACAAGCTCAATCTTAAAAAAAAAATCATTGTCATCCCACACTAAGAAATTCTTTATTCTCTCGTGAAATTCTCGGATTTTTACTATATTCTACTACTTGAAGAAAATCTTCATCATCAGTCAAATTCCCGAAGTATTCCATTATGTTGTGTATAAAATTATCTAACTAACTCAGTTTAAACTATCAATTTTCGTGGTTTGAGGTTAAAGAATTTAAAACTGAGTTTAATCGAACCGATACAACGGAAAAATTATGTCAAACTAGGTTTTGCGCTTAAACTTTCTTTATACAACTGGCCCTAAGAGATCAGTGAAAAAAAATTAAACTTTAAAAAATTCATGTAATGGTCAATTTCTGTCCAAATTGGATGGGAGTAATTGCAAATTCAATCTTATATACATCAAATTGTACATTTACCACTTTTTCACTAAATTCGTAGTTCTCAGGAAAAGAAACATATTATAACACCTTTCCCCACACCAAAAGTTTAACACGCAGACAATTTAGGTCAAATTGTGTTTACATGTTTATGAGATTCTAAACAACAGTTTTCTATAATAAAATGTCAGGTAGCTTCGATTTTCATATCAAAATCTAAGTGCATTTCACCATTAGAAAGGGTAATATTTGCGAACGATGAATACCCGCAGCTGCTTCCCAGCTACTTTGAACTTTCGCCGCCAAATTTTCCTATTTTTTAAATATCTATACGTATTTACCCAGTTTATTTTAAAATACTATCAATCATCCTATGATCTAAGAATTCATTAAATCACTTTTTAACTTATAATTATAGGCACAATTTTTTCGTTCATTAAGCAAATTAAAAACCTCATAATTGCTATAAATACACTCAAAAAAATTCACAACATAGTATTACTAATACCTAAAACAAAGGACTATTAGATTTTACCTTGAATAAAATAACTTCTCCGAAATGAAAGTACCGGTATGAAAGGGAGTGTAGAACAAATGCAAATATTATTGTTATTAACTGCAATAATTGTATTATATGAATAACTTATAGGCATTATTAATGTATAAAACGCTTATAAACACTATGATTTACATTATATAATAATAGTACTTATGTAGGAAGTGTTGAGAGCTATTCGTATGCGACATATTATGCTGAAATAACTCGTTTTTACTTTTTAAGGGAATGATTTTATTTCTATTACTAGTCAAGATACAATGTTAGAATGCCATTCATAATTATTTCTGATATCCGGGCTATTTCTGAAAATTAATTTACCTCATAAGGGCTCAATAATATAAATCTGACTAGCAAACTATTAGGTGGAGAGCCGGCTGTATAGATTTCCTATGGACAAGATACATGAAAAACTTTGTGTGAATGAATAAGTACTAGCACAGACCTACAGGGGGCCACTTTTAATATAAGCAAATTTTGCCCGAGTCATGGAAGTTTGGCGTCACTTCCGGTCACGATTTTTTGCGTTTTCTTAACTCATCGAATACATGAATAAAACTTACGTCAAGATGTGGGTTTTGAGGTATACAATCAGATTATAGTTGGCTGCCAGGCTTAATTTGCACAGAGAGAAATCGCTTTGGAACATTTTGCACAATATTGTGGAACAACGTCTTGTTGCATTTTTTAAAACAATTGTAAAATTTTAAGGCACAACGTTATATAGATTTATACATTTTAATTGTGCATAAATCTTGTGCGTTTTATTTATCCAATATAAAGATTTAGTTACGATGAATTTATTGGAAACTTCGACCAACAAATTGTCGAAATTTAGAGTAAAATTTATTTATTTTTTCTCAACAAATCATAGCAAATTTAATTTAATTAATTGTTAATAGTATCCTCAAACTATATATTCTGTTGCCATTCTATTTACAATTAGTTTTAAGTAATTGTTTAAAGGATTTGCACAACTTGTGTAACATAAAAAATGTGATTTTATTTTATAAACGGTTGTGAAAGTAGGAGTCCCAATATATTTATTTCCGCTGAACAATAATAGTAATTTATGCCGTCCGCACAAACTGCACAATTTAATGACATACTATTCACAATCAGTTTGGTGATATTGTTTTAAAATTTTGTATAATTGTTTAATTTGTTTCACGTAAAGTTTATTGGTTCAAAATTGTACTGACCGCGCCGGCCACGCTACGCATATACGCGCAGGCAATTACGCATCAGATCCAGGTGGTATTTCGTTAAGTGAAGACGTACCCTTCTGAATTATACAAGTACTTACATTTGTGATGGAATTTGTTGAAAACTTATTAACCGAGTGGGGTTTCCTAGATCTAATTCCAGCATTCACATAGGTAAGTACTTCACACAGAGTTACAGATTTGCATATATGTTCTCTTAAATTAACTTCGTTAACATATAAATATAAAAATGGTTTCTTGTTTATATGCGAAAAATGCATGATACCTATCTTCTAATACTTGATTTCGTTTACAGCTAGAGAGTAATTTCGTTTTCTTATGCGAAGCGACAGAAAGCTGTTGCTAAACAACTAAACCCAAAAGGCAAACTTGTAAAAGAACTGCTTCAAAATGAAGATCACACTTCTGATGGTAAGCAATACAGTTGATTTTGGTGATGAACTAATAAATGTAATTTTTTTTAGAATATGACGTGACTACGACATAAGCTTTATTACTACAAACTGCGTTAATAGAAGCTAAAAAGAAGAAGCACTGGAAGCCTTCCAATTTAGAATTATTAAATGGATTTATTTTAAGCATAAATGTAAGTCACCTACTTCTTTTCAACTAGAACTCTATGCATATAAAATTTATTTGTATTTAAAAAAATAGAAATGTTTTCATTTACCATATGATAATATATAAATGCATGTTCTTTTATGTATTGTTGTTCCGTTAAAATAAAATATTTATTCTTTAATTTTTTTTTATTGAAATCCTTTAGGAATACCTCCAATTTTGGAAATCATATTTCACAATCTGTGTTACAGAATAATACAATTAAAATGAAGTTTATACATATAGTGTGTGAAATGAGTGCACGGTGAACCAAAAAATATATACATAATTTGGAGATTATAGAGTAATAAATTGTGAAAAACTAACCCCAGTTCATACATACTGAGCAGCTTCTTTGAATTAAGTGTGTATCTTGTGCAAAATGAATTACAAAGTTGACAAAATAAACATACAATTTGTGGATTTCTGATTTAGAAATTGTGGAAAACTAAAAACACATTCTCTTAAAAAACTATAAACATTGTGTCACTTAAGAGCACAATTTTTTGTAAATATGTTTCACAAATGAAGAGGTTTAGATGTGAATGTTTGTTTGGGAAACCTTCAGAATATATTTAAAAATTTCACACAAATTGTAAAAACTAACTTAATCTGTTCAGAGATTTGTTCCACAAGTGGAATAAAATTATGTATTTTTATGCAACCATAATTCAAATTTGTAAAGAATTCAATTTATGTGATTTTTAAGTTGTACAAAAATTTCAAACAATATTAATACATAAACTGTACAAAATCATTGCCCCAAAAATGTATTATTTATTTGCACAAATTGTTCCTGTCACCATCTTAAGACCAATTTGGAGTACAATTTTCTACAATTGTGGTAAAATATCACACACATTTTTCTCTGTGTGAGACACCCTCGATTAATTTTTTCTTAAGTCATCGAATACATGAATTAAACTTACGTCAAAATGTGGGTCTTGAAGTATACAATGAGATTATAGTTGGCTGCCAGGCTGAACTTGCCCGCAACCCTGAGACACCCTCGATTAACGTTCCATTTTTGTGTGTGTTCTTAAGTGATCGAATACATGAATTAAACATACGTCAAAATGGGAGTCTTGAAGTATACAATGAGATTATAGTTGGCTGCTAGGCTTAATTTGCCCTCAACCCTGAGACACCCTCGGTTAAAGTTTTTTTGTGGGTTTTCTTGTCGCCGAATACATTTCTTTAAATTACAAACCTTCTAGTTATTATAAAAATAAGGGTGCCTCCTCTTTTTTGTCCGCATTCAAGCAAATGATGTATTATAGTGTACGCGAACTATCATTACTGACTAAAAAGGTGAATTAGATTTTCACGTAACTTTCTGGATTCTGTCCGTTTTGATGTTTAGATGAAACTTGCCAAAAAAAATGTTGCCGCTGTTGGCCGCCATTGTTTTAAATAATGATTTTGTTGCTAATTTGTTAACTAGCGAAACTGAGGTAAACTTAATGTATTTTTAGATAATTTAGCGAAAAATAGCAACTTCTTATAAAACGAAATAAATGCGTATTCTTCCAAAAAGGGGGAGGGGGAAATAGAAAGTGACGAGAAGAAATCCGCAAAAACTGTGGTGAATGTATTATTTATATACCCTCCTTTCCGTTTAATAGAATAATCAACTACATCCCCGGCTCTAAGAACCCTATATATGAATTGTAGTACGGCTAAATTTGGCTAATTCACAAATCCTCTTCACAATTTGATTTTATGAAGAATAAATATTTTCGTCTTTTAAACACGTGTAAATATTCAAAATAACCTTTTGAGTTTGAACGTGTAAGTCTTTATTTCCAAATTCCGCTTGTATAAGCTCTGTATCAAAATCGTCCGTTTCGTTGTCACTACACAGAGAGTTTTGGGGCAATGATTTTGTACAGTTTATGCATTAACATTGTTTGAAATTTTGGACAAACTTAAAAATCACATAAATTGAATTCTTTACAAATTTGAATTATGGTTGCATAAAAATACATAATTTTATTCCACTTGTGGAACAAATCTCTGAACAGATTAAGTTAGTTTCTACAATTTGTGTGAAATTTTAAAATATATTCTGAAGGTTTCCTAAACAAACATTCACATCCAAACCTCTTCATTTGTAAAACATATCTACAAAAAATTGTGGTCTTAAGTGACACAATGTTTATAGTTTTTTAAGAGAATGTGTTTTTAGTTTTCCACAATTTCTAAATGAGAAATCCACAAATTGTGTGTTTATTTTGTCAACTTTGTAATTCATTTTGCACAATATATACACTTAATTCAAAGAAGCTGTTCAGTAATGTATGAACTGGGGTTAGTTCTGCACAATTTATTAATCTATAATCTCCAAATGTGTATATATTTTTGGTTCACCGTGCACCATACGTATCCACTTCATTTTAATTGTATTATTCTGTAATACAGATTGTGAAATATTATTTCCAAAATTTGAGGTATTCCTAAAGGATTTCAATAAAAAAACTTAAAGAATAAATATTTTATTTTAACAGAACAACAATACATAATAGAGCATGCATTTATTATATTATCATATGGTAAATGAAAACATTTCTATTTTTTTAAATACAAATAAATTTTATATTCACAAAGTTCTAGTTGAAAAGAAGTAGGTGACTTACATTTATGCTTAAAATAAATCCATTTCCAGTGTTTCTTCTTTTTAGCTTCTATTAACGCAGTTTGTAGTAATAAAGCTTATGTCATAGTCACGTCATTTTCTTAAAAAAAAAAACAATTATCAGTTCATCACCAAAATCAAATGTATTGCTTACCATCAGAAGTGTTATCTTCGTTTTGAAGCAGTTCTTTTACAAGTTTGCCTTTTGGGTTTAGTAGTTTAGGAACAGCTTTCTGTCACCTCGCATAAGAAAACGAAATTACTCTCAAGCTGTAAACGAAATCAAGTATTAGAAGATAGATATCTTCGCATATAAACACGAAACCATTTTTATATTTATATGTTAACAAAGTTAATTTAAGAGAACATATATGCAAATCTATAACTCTGTGTGAAGTACTTACCTCTGTGAATGCTGGAATTAGATCTAGGATACCCCACTCGGTTAATAAGTTTTCAACAAATTCCATCACAAATGTAAGTACTTGTATAATTCGGAAGTGTACGTCTTCACTTAACGAAATATCACCTGGATCTGATGCGTAATTGCCTGCGCGTATATATGCGTAGCTTGGCCGGCGCGGTCAGTACAATTTTTAACCAATGAACTTTACGTGAAACAAATGAAACAATTATACAAAAATTTTAAAACAATATCACCAAACAGATTGTGAATAGTATGTCATTAAATTGTGCAGTTTGTGCGGGCGGCATAGATTACTATTATTGTTCAGCGGAAATAAATATATTGGGACTCCTACTTTCACAAGTTTGTCAACAACCGTTTATAAAATAAAATCACACTTTTATGTTACACAAGTTGTGCAAATCCTTTAAACAATTACTTAAAACTAATTGTAAATAGAATGGCAACAGAATATATAGTTTGAGGATACTATTAACAATTAATTAAGTTAAATTTGCTATGATTTCCACAACATTGTGCAAAATGTTCCAAAGTGATTTCTCTCTGTGTACTATCGAAAGACCAACAAAATGCCATTTTAAACAATTAATTACAGAAAATCACTCAAATATAGTAATAAAACTAATTATTAGTTCAAATATTCACTAGAATTAAGTAATTTATAACGTTGCCTGGCTGTACTGCACTGCCTCGTACAGATCATACCATACAAATAGTATATACGTATTTTTTATTTTATATATTATGGCATGCAAAAACTCTGAACAAGGTTGGTATTGACAAATCAAAGTCACTAAACATTTAATCCCACCTATATTTCTATGTGACAGGCGGATCAAGTCCACGTGGTCTGTAGACGAGGAGTGGTGAATATAAATCAGTAAAATTCTGTGCTCTCTCATTCAATGTGAAGCGATATATTGACAATACCCCATAAGATCCTCTAGTTCCGTTGCTGTTCCAATTGAGTTCATAAATAATGTACCTGAAACTACACCGCATTGCCGTAAAAGCTCAAGACTCTCCCTCATATTGCCCACAGGAATTTAGAAGTCTTCCTCCTCGATAATATGCGCTGACAATTTCCGGATAGCATAATATCGTGTTACCAAGGCTATAACACTATCTACAACAATATCTAGACTATAAAGATCACTTCTTCACTATTTTTGTCTTCATCTGATTTAAATATTTGGCTTTTGTTACATTTTAAACACTTTAGCACATGATGTTAGTTACATCGTTCATTATCGCCAGTAAAAACCGCCTTTAGAAATACGTAAAAAAGCTAATAAAAAAAAGTAAAACAAAATAATCCAAGCGCATCACGTACCTAATTAGACGAGGATACATAAAAGCGATGCGCATTAAAACATATAATCAAATTATAATGACTTATTAAGATCACCACAAACACTTAAAGAAAACGGAATTAAAGAAAGAAGAACAATACACCGTGACAAATGCAGATATATGTCTTTTTGTAAATTAAAAATCATTAAATGCTGAGGTAGACTAATTAGGATAATTTAAGAGCCTTGAATTTCGAATATTTAAGAAGAGCAGCTTCATTTTTATTTTTATTAATCTACAGAATCACTTATATAAAGGATATTTTTATGAGAAGTTCCATTCGAGAACATTAACTTACAAGAGTGGGAGTGACAAGTTTTGTGCTGTACTTTTAAAAATAATCATATACAGGGTGTGTCGATAGTGCGTGGATAGTCAATATCTCATCTACCGTTTAAAATTTAATAGAATGTCTCACATGAAGATTGTAGGAGATCAAGGATGGCACATTCTAAAATCTACAGGGTGTTTAAGATGGTGGTGGCAAACTAATTCTAGGATATTTTAAATGGAACATGAAAATTTTTTCATACATTTGTCTCTATTCAGGTATATATTATTTTGAAACTTACACTATGTCGTTGCTACTTTATACATAGCAATGTAGTTGTTTCATTTAGAAAAAAACCGGTGCAATTGAAAGTAAAATGTGCAAAAAACGAAATTTCGTAAAGACCTTCAATGTTACTCAAGACCTGTATTAATTTGTGTAGCAATTCCAGGTCTGTCAGAGTTGTACCCAATGCTGGAGCACCAGGTCTCTCCATGATGAGCAACTTTTTTTAATTTTTAAACCGTCATGCGTCATAACCAATTTTTTTTCACACTTATTATACGCTTCGCAAATACAAAACGAAGAGTATATTGCATTCGATTGGCACATTTCTAAAACCGGTAATATTGCTCGTGGAGAAAAAATTTTCATATCACTGTGTTGGTAATCGAATTCTGAACAACTTTCAAAATGTCCGTCCGTCCAAGTACGATAACTTAAGAACGAAAGGTTGATTGTATTGAAATTTGGACAGTAAGTTAGTGTTGGCTAGAGGAAGAACCCTATTGTTTTTGAACAAAATTGATCAATAAATAAAAAAGTTATTAATTCTTTAAATTAAAAATAAATCGTGTGTTGTAATTAAACTAAAAATGTCTAAAACTAATATTATTTACAAAAAAAAAAACTGCGCAAGAGTATCCTATAGAATGTGCAACAATTATATAAAAACATGCAGTAAATCGGAGAAGAGCATAATGGCTAGCTTATTTAAAAGGTTTCAGCTATCGAGTGCCTACATTCTGATACCTCAGCATGTATGTGACTAGTTTTTTCGACGGTTTTTAGAGTATTCAAGTTTATTTACAAAATATATAATGTAGGTATATAAAATATATACATGGTATCACCATCAAAGTTCGCATCACAAGGGAAAAGTCATGTGATTTTTCTTTGCCCGTCATATTTGACATTTAAAAAAAAATAACAAAAACTTTGGTATTATTTCTTAAAACCTCGAAAAATGTTTTTAAAAAAATCGGTAAGGCAGTTACACAGAACTTCTCTCTTTATTTATATGCAGGGCGGTCACTCTAAAAAAATTATTATTAATTAAGAAACGACATATGATGATAATAATAATCGCCATGTAGTTATCGCTATTATTACAAAGAAAACCTGATAACTTTTGGTCATCCAACAGAACAAAATTAATTTTAAATAAAAGGTGTCAAATATGGAAGGCGTGCGTAAATACCAGAACCAGAAATCGAATGCCACAAACCAGAAGTACGTGCGTTTCGGAGATATAGTCGCTCAAAGTCACCGATAGGTATTTTTAGTACTTTTAGGTTAAGTTCCCTCGAAATCCTGACATGATGGCCCAAAACGGATTACGACATCGTGCTCAACACATCAAAAACCTTCCGGGTACGGTAATGGAATCCTGTTGGTCGAACATTTTTTTTTGTAAACATGTGTTTCGAATTTAACAGAATTTAAACAAAGCTGCATAAAATCATTTATATTTTTAGTCATAGCCTAAATGCGCTTTGTAGCTACATGTGTTAAACAAGTTTCTTTTTTGCGAAAAACATAAATGCGTGAATAAAAATTCATCAAACTAGATACAAAGTTTATCTAGTTTCAATAATTTATTCCAAACTCACTTTAACTGGACTATTCATTAAATAAATATAATTTGCTATTTATTTCTTTGTGTCTATTTACTTCTGTTTCAAGAAACAGAATGACAGATTTCATGAAAATGTAATCCATTAGAATAAAAAAAATTTAAGACGAGGCAGATAAATAAATTCATTTTAGGCCTTTATTCTCATTTTTAACTGAATCTTCATGACCGTAGAGGGGTATGTAGATACTAGTTTAATCGGCATGGCCGCAGGGGACTATGTGGATGCTAGTGTTAGAATGAGAATTTTCAAATGAGAAATTAGACCCACTCATTTTAGGATTTTAATTTGCTAGCATAACCAGAATTCAGGTTATCGAAATAAAAGAAATCTTTGCAATTTCATTAATATTTTTGCACATAGTTTTTCTTTTAGTTCTCATAGATAGTTATTTTTTTCTGCTGTTTGCAAGTTTTCAGAAATAACACCATGTTTACTATTTATAAAAATGCTAAATATGACAGGTAAAGAGAATCACGTGATTGGTTTTGCCCTTGTTATTTGGCATTGTTCTTTAAGCAAAAACTATCGGCAAAATAAAAATTAACTTAAATTTATTGAGTAATAAGAATTTTCACATTTGACGCGGACTTTATCGGTCACGGCGAAGCCGCAGTGTAAGTTAAAAAATAATATACCTAAATAGAACATTACAAGTTAAATACAAATGCATAAAAAATATGTTAGGTGTTCTATTTAAAAAATCCTTATATTAGCTTGCCACCAATATGCCAAACACAAAATAACTTTAAAATATACCACTTTTGATATCCTACGATTTGCATCCGAGATATTTTATCAAACGGTTGAGGAGTTATTGACTAACACTATGTAATTCCAAGAGTGGTAAAAATATAGTGGATTATTTCTGAAGCTCTATCATGAATGTTAATTGCACATGATCTTGAAAATTCCCAAGTGCGGCCGCGCGAGTGGTTTTGGCAAAAAATAATTTCCAATACTTCTTGGACTCGTTTTTGGTTAATAATTGGGGCGACTTCGTTTTGATCGGCTAAAATTTTTTTCAATTCAATTTTTGACAGAATGATGACAGATTAGTCGAATAGTTTAGCATAATCTTTTAAAACACAATAGTCCTACGCATGTAGACAGAAAACAACGTAATTTTTTTGAGAAAATGCACGAATCGAGATGTTTGCCCAAAGTGAAAGGGGACTGTACCTGCTGGCTTCCGGTCGCCGTCTTCCAAAACGCGAATGACGTTGTATCTCCGTTCCTGTTCGTTTTTTCGGAAAATTTTTGAGAACTAAAGTTATATAAAATCATTTTATCTTTCATTTTTAATTTACATTTTCTTGTAGGATTGATATTGTAAGTTACAGCCTGTTTGGAAAAAATTTTTTCTTATCCATTTTTCATTTACTAAATGAAACTTTCGGATGTAAAACTCTAAATAAAAATTATAGAAGATGTAAGTATCTTTAATTTAAATGCTCAACGAAGTTTTTGTGACAGATAGTTTTAAAGCTGTGGACGCGCGAATTCGGCTCCGCAGATTTCAACGCTTACGCCTGGTCCATGGACCAGTATGATTACTCACGGTAATGTGAACTCAATTTCAACTTGAAAGTTGCCTGCTTTATTATCCTGTAGTGAGATGTATTATACTACGCATGTGATTATAACGAATCTTCAACATTCCACATATTTATGGTGTATCGTATTATACATTAGATTATATTTTCTCAAATGTGCCATTGCACGTTAATTGGATTAAATAAAAATATATCTAATCATTGTTCACTAAATTTTTGTGATTGGTTGGACGTATCGTATTTTGTTTTGTTTCATGTTTCAGGCAGTCCAATTTACCGAATCATCAACTAAAAATATTACAAACATCGCAAATATTACTGACAATTTTGTAAAATGTTTTTTAATATATAATAAGATTTGAAATATGAATATATAACAAATGGGATTTATTGCGTTGTAACTTTTACAATATCAGTTCTACTCGCAATCCTACAAAAAAAAGTTACTTAAATCAAAAATGAAAGATAACATGATTTTCTACAACTTTAGTTCTTATCAAGGTTCCGACTCTACCTATGTCCCCATCCACTTTGGGCAAAAATCTCGATTCGTGCGTCTTTTCAAAAACTTAATTCTAAATGCACTGGACTAAAAACAGTATATTAATACACTATAGAAGATATTGAGAACAGGCTTTAAAAGTGTAATCAGTGTTCAATTTATTTATACTCTTCGCAATCGAATTTGGAACAATTTTCAAAATGTTGGTCCATCTGTCTGTCCGCATGTTCGTCCGTCCTTCACGTTTTTTAAAGAACGATAACTTAAGAAAGAAACGTTCAATTATATTGAAATTTGAATAGTAAGTTATAGTTATAGAGGAGCAACCACTTTTTAAGATCATCCGTCATTAAGTAAAGTTGTTTTTAATTATTTAAATAAAAAAAAATCATATAATAATAATACATAAAATGTATGAAAGCAAGTACTCACAGCACGGTAATATTCTAGACACTAGACACCATATTTTACTAAGTAACATTACACCTATGATGAAAAATTATCAAAAACAAACATTTATTTATATTATCCTTTCCAGTGTTATTCAAAAAGATGTCGAAATTTATCCTAGGGCTATTGGCCGTAATAACGACCGTAACGGCATCCCCATTTCAACTTACTGACCAATATGTGGAAGATTTCAAACATGGACTAGAAGAATTAAAAGTATTGTCAAAAGAATATGAGTATCATGAAGCAGATTTTAACCCAGATGCTGTTAACGAACACCAGGCTTTAACAGGTACGAAGTGATTTTATATAAAAGAGGAGCTGTAAGTATTGATATCGCTAAAAATATTATCGGTAATACCCGAATTTCAACTAAACATTAATATTTCATTAACGAGAATACCAAGAATTAATTAAGTATAATGTTATGCGTACGGATTTTATTACCAAAATTTATAATTATAATTATTATTTCTTTGTGTTTCTAACAAGGTACATCTCAGAAAAACAATCTTTAGGTATTTTGCAGACAACTTTTATACATTTCATCTAATATTTAACATAAGAAAACCTAATTACTTATTGATTATGAATAGTGTTAAATCAATTCTGAAAACGCTAGTATACTAATAAATTATTGAATGACATCATTCTGAAATTATAATAATTATTATAAACATCTTTATTCGTGAATTTAAAGCCAACTCTTGTTAAGTTCAGATAAAATAGGACAATACTGAATATAATACATTATCCAAAATTATACTACAATACAATGGCTGCTTTCTCTCTTTTCAGACGCCGAAGACTTTGACTTTATTGTCATCGGATCTGGAGCTTCCGGTGCGGTTATTGCAAATAGACTATCGGAAGTGCCCGAATGGAAGGTATTACTTTTGGAAGCTGGTGCGCCCGAAACTAAAATCACTCAAGTACCAGCGATATATTCTTATCTTCAAACCACACCCTACAACTGGAGGTTCACTACTGTTTCACAAAACAAATCTTGTTTAGGTAAGTTGATTTTCATAATAACACCTATATGAAAAATCTAGAGGTCTCATGTTAGAGCCTTGCGGCACCCCAAACAATACAGTTAAATATAGGGCCAGCTAATTCAGGATAGGTATACCATATTGCTTTAGATATATTTAATTCTACAAACGTATATTTTAGGTGCGGAAGACAATAAATGTTCCATACCAGCTGGTAAGGCTCTAGGTGGAAACACAGCTATAAATTCCATGTTGTATACCCGTGGAAATCATAAGGATTACGACATATGGGCCGATTTAGACGTTGAGGGTTGGTGCTGGAAAGACGTACTTCCTTACTTTAAAAAAATCGAGGACGCCCACGTCCACGATTTGGATAGGAAGCATCATAGTTTAGGTGAGTTCCCTCATCAATGTTGATCTTTTCCATCTTATGACATTATCTTCTTTAATAGGAGGCCCCGTTCACCTAGAAAACTTCCAACACTCCTCCAACCTTGCACCACACATTTTGGAAGGCGCACACGAAATAGGCATCAAGACCGTCGACTATAACGGCAAGGAACAACTCGGGCTGGGTGTTCCTCAAGTTACCACGAACAACGGAAAAAGGCAGAGCACCGCTCAAGCCTACTTGGTACCAGCACATACAAGAAAGAACCTGGAGGTGAGGCCATTAAGCCAAGTAGTCAAACTGATTGTCAAGCCTCATACCAATGAATGTTACGGCATTCAATACATCCATGATGGACACCTCTACGTCGTTAAAGCAGGCAAGGAGGTCGTTCTAGCAGCCGGAGCAATTAACACTCCACAGCTCCTATTGCTTTCTGGTGAGTCATCATATTTTTACAATTCTAGGTCAATATTTTGCTAATTACATGCAAAAACATATAAAAGTTAATGTGTGCACTAAAACCAACTAATACTTAATATGAATATCCACATGATGCTAGGTGCTGGAGGACTGGTAGGGTGAGATTTAATGGATGAACTAAAACGTCTAGAAAGGTGTTAGGAGTAAAAACAGAAGAAGTAGCAAGCGGGGATGAGTTCATACACCAGTTGGACAATCTTCAACCAATACGCTCTAATTATCAAGTTCGAGAACTTGTTCGTCGAGTAAAATATACGCCTCTGAAAGGAGGCAAACAGATGGCGTATTGAAACTTTTTGAAGATATTTGCTCTAACCCATCAGCAACAACAGCTCGATGTTCCAAAAAATACGTCCCTCGCGCTCTCCTGAATTTTCCCACTTCTTGGTTACAAATCAATTGGAGAGGCTAATATAGAAAGTTTATGAATCAAGAAAAACAGCACCGCAAGACGTTATTAAAGGGCCAGTGAAGGCGGTATAGCTCTATCTGACGGTGACTGTGAGAACGATGGAAAACCCAAGAACTAGAAGATTCATGTGACTAACGTTGGTGGTCCTCCTCCCAGCTAAAGGTTCAGATTCATAATATTAGAATACTGCTCTATAATCTGGTGTCCCAATTATATATCATCAGTTTAGAATATGTCCAAAAGACGTTTCTATGATGCTGTCCACTTAATTTGGGGTAATTGAGAGATGAATATGCTTACAACGACCTTGCTCATCCTAATATTAATACCTTACTTAGACTTCGAATATTGGAGGTTCATATATCCTTTCTAAAAGGAAACTTAATTCGAATATATTTATGTACCTCTTCCCTATACCAATTATGGACAAAAAGAGACTAGGCTTTTAAGAACTGCTAATACAGTTCAAAACAAGCTAAGCGTTATATTCTTCGCCGATTTACTGCACTTTTTATATAATTGTTGCACACTCTATAGGATACTCTTCGCATTTTTTTTGTAAATAATATTAGTTTTAGACTTTTAACTTTTACAAAACAAATAAAAAATAATGTAAAATTTTTTTTGATTTAAAAAATTTATAACTTCTGTATTTATTGATCGATTTTCTTCAAAAACAATAGGGTTCCTCCTCTAGCTAACACTAACTTACTGTCCAAATTCAGTCAATACAATCTGACTTTTCGTTCTTAAGTTATCGTGCTTACAAGAAACGTGACGGACCGACAAACAGACGGACTGACATGCGGACGGACTTTTTGAAAGTTGTTCACAATTGGATCACCAACACAGTGACATGAAAAATTTTTCTCTACCAGTAATATTACTGGTTTTAGAAATGTGCCGATCGAATGCAATATACTCTTCGTTTTGTATTTGCGAAGAGTAGATTTTTTGGATCTTCACCTTCATCATTCAAGAAGCTAAGATTCAAACGTTAGACTGATGTCATCAGAAAGGTGATAAGCCAGAGCTTTCATCCAGCAAAGGGAAATTAGCTAGACATATGTAAATCACAGAAGGTGATCTGAATAAGAAGATAATTACTCAAAATCATGAAATAGTTGGGTGCACCACAAGGACTAGTTCTTATCTCTTATATAATTATTTCACAAAATCGTCGATATTTTTTCCAACTAGCTCTTCTTATGGCGAAATCTCATAATGCATTTTATTAATCAGTTTATATTCCGTTAAATCAAGGAAACGCAGTGACCCTTTAAAACATGTTTTACTTTTCAGGAATTGGACCAAAAGAAGACCTCGAACACCTTGACATCCACCCAGTGGCCGATCTTAAGGTGGGACATAACCTCAAAGATCACATTGCTTTCATAGGGCTTAACTTCGTGTTTAACGAGACCAGCACAGAAGAACACAAAGAATACGACGCTGTGGTGGACTACCTCAAGAACGGCAAGGGGCCACTTACCTCAATTGGAATAGAAGCACTGGGCTTTCTGAAAACTGAAATATCAAAAGATAAGGCCGACTACCCTGATGTTGAATTTTTAATTTCGACAGATCTATACAACAAAGGTAAGATTTCAAATATACCCCAGACAAAAGACTAATTTGCGGAAAAACCCATTTCGCTGGATTCTTACTATTTTAAACAATTCCTCAAAAGTCGTCATCGATATCCCGTGAGCTATATGGGTTGAAAGGGGATGGATAAGAGTTTCCTGCGAATATCTCGCAAAGCATTGATTTTTATGCAAAAATAATGCAAATACACTTCGAGGTCTATAAAATTTGCTACAAAAAAGTGCAACTTCTTCTCTTTGGAGAGATGATTTAAAATAGCCATATCTCACTACATGCGAAAATCCAGCGAGCTGGGAATTTTTACACAGACGAATACTAACTATACTGTGCTAATAAGTTTAAATTATATTTTGGTTATATTTTCGTTTTCGTAGGCCACGAGCACTTGAAGCATTTAAGGATTAAAAAAGAAGTATACGACGCTGTTTGGGCTCCACTGGAAGGCAAGAAAGGCTTCACCATCGCCGTGGTGCTCCTTCACCCCAAGTCAACTGGGGTTGTAGCTCTTCACGACAAAGACCCATTGCATCACCCATTGATAAACCCAAATTACTTGCACGATGAGGACGATCATGATGTAGAAACGATTCTGGCTGGAATCCACAAGGCACTGAAACTCGCCCATAGCGAGTCTTTGCAAAAACTCGGCATCCACTTAAATCACAACAAAGTTCCCGGTTGCGAGCATGCCGAAACCGATGACGATTACTGGAAGTGTGCCATCAGGCACTTAACTGTGAGTTTGGGAGAGGTTAGTGGTACTGCTAAAATGGGTCCAGAAACAGACAAGGGGGCCGTGGTGGATCATAAGTTGCGAGTATATGGTGTTCACAAGTTGAGGGTCGCTGACGCCAGTGTGATCCCAGTGACTATTTCTGGGCATCTTGCCGCTCCTACTATCCTGATTGGCGAAAAGGCTGCTGATCTGATCAAAGAAGACTGGAAATGAGTTGGGGGAATTTTTGTTCTTGATTATATTAAAGGTTAATTATTTATTCGTTTTATGTAATGTAGTTGTCTAGTTAAATAAATGTTTACTATTTTCCATTAATTACTTTTTTTTGTTTAATAAATATGAAGTGTGGTTAGATATATGCATAAATTGTTATTTTCCTTGACGAATATATTCAACATTCTTACCAGTAACTCTATTAATAGAAATAGTTAATCTGTAACCTGATTTGCTTATGTTTGTCCTATAAAATATTAGCTGCAGTTACTCTGCGTTGCTCGGCGCCTAACCAGTGATTAAAATGCGGTTAGAAAATCATTTCTAAATTAATAACGCTGGCACATGACAAAAATAAGTTGCAGTGAGAATGATCAGAGTATCAAATTCCTATGTTTTTAAGGGTGCTGTAAAGCTGACCTTAGTTTTTAACAGTTAGCTCTCGTTCCCTTATAATTAGCAAAGAATTCCCCATTCTCCTCTCGCGGAAGGGACGTTCAGTACGGTCAGAGAATAGGTCGAAGGGATGCGTCGGCTTTATGGAGATGAGTCCTATGCGGACGGATCAAGTTTGGACGGATTGGACGTGCCGCCCAGAGGTATAGAGGTGGCACCGAGATGGAATGAAACCGAATGCGGGACATTGTTGGGTGGGCGAGGAGGTCAAGTGTGGGTGTTGACTCGCCCCCACCTCCATCAGGACGGCGACAGCAAGGCGGACGGACAGAAATATGGCTGGAGGCGGATCTGTCCCCATCCCATTTTCCTTACATTTCAACCCAATGATGATCCTCAATAACAATTTTGTCACATGAACAGGCAGACAAAATTGTTAGTGGGAATCGATGTTGCCTATGTTCCGTGGGAAAACTATTGGTGAAGATCGATATTAGATCGAAATGTAAGGAAAATGGGATGAAGAGAGATCCGCTGACGAGAATTTTTCTAGTTCTTCTTTTATTACAGGTAATGATCGGAAGTACATAGACAAAATAGGCAGCGGCACAATAAGTGTAGTATAATGTAATATTCCCAGAATCTAACACAGCCATCTAAAGATGGTTTAACAAAAATGTTATCTGTATTTCACTTAAAAATATAGGTCTATACTAATGAGATTAACTGAACGGTCACTGTGCTGGGATTTAAAGTGGTTGGAGCCAATTGGACTTTTTCATCCTCACATAACTGTAGCATGGAATATTTAATCGCCCTGTATCAGAGGTCAATCAAATGTTCCTTTTTTGTTTTTTGTATTTTGAATTTCTTAGTGATGTCGAAAATTGTCTCATGCAAATATATCCACAAATATTACATAAGTCTATTTTTGTTGTTTAAACAATCCGAGGTCAAGTACAAAATGAATTTTAAACATAATGCATGGTTTCCTGGTAAATCAAGTATTAAAATATAAAATGAAACATTAATTAACAAAAATAACCTAAAAATGTGAAATTATTTCAGAGGAATTTTATTAAAATTTAGTTGATTTAGTTCAGTCTAGACATTTCACCTTGAAATTGCTGCGACTCTTGCAGTTTTACATCGTTAAAGTCATCCATTTGTTTTGTCGCACAAAATGTGAAAATTGAGCTAACATTGTCTTGAGCGAATGGAGCCAAAAAACGAAATCGATCTTAGGTAAATCAACGAAAACATATAAAAACACGAGTTGAGAAAGTTTGTCAAATTTTCAAACACAGTCCATGTTTTTCTGGCAAAAATTGCTGCGGCTAACGCCACCATACCGATTCTTATGTGCAAAATATCGGATATTTCGGAATATCTCGTTTCCGATGAATCCTGCATTAAAACTAACACAGGCACACAAAAAAAAGTTTGTTCTAATCTTTCAACCAGGCCACTCTACCCGTATGGATTTTGAGCCACTGAATCCAAATCTGGCGTCAGAATTGGGCCTACACCCACCAGTTTTCTGTATCATTCAAAAATAATCCAGAAGTGGGTCAAAAAGGATGGTTTCTAAGAATTTATCAAAGTACACAAAAAAAAACGCCCAGCAATCGGGTAACTGTAAGTAAGTAATTTTTTACACTCAGCGCCCAAATTATAGTAAAACAACCCCTTACAGGTTATAAAACTACCCTAAATGACAAAATCCCATGTAGGTATCACGTGAAAAAATCTGAAATAATTTTTATTTTGAGTGGAAATTTTTGGACTTCTAATTTGATGAAAATCTACCCCTAGGTTGCTGTAAAACTACCCCAAAAAAATAAGTCATATGGAAATAAGTAAAAATAAAGTCATGCGATTCTCAGCACATTCTGTATATTAATTACGTACATTGTAAGATTGATTGAATACAAACAGACATTAAAAAAAACATTCTTAAGGAGGGATATAACCACCCCCAGTTAAGTAAAATATATCCATTGCGTTTTATAGAGTAAAGTAATTTTTTTATTAATTTTCTTGAATATTAAGTTTGTGTGCCGATGCGCGATGGTATGAAAAGATTTGCTTTTAACTTGTTCAAAAACAACCCCTGATGTTTCAGAAAAATCAAAAGTAAAAAAGTTGTTTATTTCAGAAAATTTTATTTTTGTTTCTTTTGGCTTCTTCTACTGTAACGAAATCTCAAAATTTTCCGGAAACGAGTCTATGTGGTTATGAAGAAAATGAAGTTTCAAGTTCATGTGCACACCAATTTACCAAAGTTACTGACCAGCTTCTTCACCATCTCCTTATAATGTTCAATTTTATGATCCCGAAAAAATTTTCAACTAGGTCGTGAAGATTTCAGTAAAGAACAAAAACATAGATTTCACCAAGATCTAAAAGTTATGGAAACAAGCTATTAGGGAAACTGGAGCAATAATATGATGGTTGACTATGTTTGGACGCTAAAGTGAGATTTAGAAACAGCAAAAAACGAAGACTGCCACTACGTAGATCCTTCAAAAATAAAAGATTTGGTTACAGTAGAAAAAACTAAAAGAAACAAAAATAAAATTTTTTGAAATAAACAACTTTTTTAATTTTGATTTTCTGGAAAAACCAAGGGCTGTTTTTGAACAAGTTAAAAGTAAGTATTTTACTGCCATCGGCACGCAAACTTAATATTCAAGAAAATTAATAAAAAAATTACTTTAATCTTTAAGACGCAATGGATATATTTTCTTTAATTGGGGGTGGTTATATCCCTCCTTAAGAATAATTTTTGTGTGTTTCTGTAATCAAGTGTCTTAAAATATACTTAAGTAATATACAGAATGTGCTGAGAATTGCAGGTCTTTATTTTTACGTATTTCCATATGACATATTTTTTCTGGGAGTAGTCTTACAGCACCCTAGGGGTAGATGGTGATAACATTAAAACTCCAAAAACATCCACTCAAAAATAAAAATTATTTCAGATTTTTCAACGTGATACATGGGATTTTATCATTTAGGGTGGTTTTATAACCTGTAAGGGGTTGTTTTACTTTTTTTTTTAATTGTTATCTGATTTACGTGGCAGATGTATTTATTTGGTCGAAATTTAACAGTTCAAGATGGCGGCGTCTATGTGGCGAATAAATCTTGTAATTTATGGCCTGGTTCGTCTAAAAGTCGGTATCTGGCGATTCTGGCCAATATTTATAACATGCAACTTTGTGAAGCCTCAGATACTGAGTTTCATCAGAATTAGGCAATAAATGATCAAATTTATCAGCTGTATTCATTTTGAATTTTTCAATTTCGAACGCATATTTATAGTCTGCGGTCTTAAATATCCCCAGATACCAATTTTTACAGAAACTGTTTTCTTTTTCACATAAAAACCAATATAGCGGCATTACAGGAGGCCATTTTTGTCAGAAAGGTATAGGCTCTCTTTTAATGGGACATACAAAATTTGAAAAATATTCTCAATTTGCATTTAGCCGCCGGGTATTGCGTATAGGAGACTATTTGGAGGTACATAAATTTAAACTGGTTGCAGATGTCTTCAATTTATTTATTTATTTTTTAATTTAGTGGTAGTAATGGCTAGGGAATGTACTCACTCCATCAGCTCAGTGTTGCCGTCCGAAATTTAAAACCTATATTTTAGAAAAACACACAAGACAGTAGTTTAGTTAAATTTGAGCAACAAGAAATTTTTTGACCTAAAAGTTTTGAAAGAAAAAAGGGGCACTTCAGAATGACTTTCCAACGAAAAATTAACATCTTCAAGGACGATTATGCTATGTGGTATATTTCTTAAGAGACAAAGTCGATTTTTTTTAGAGATCCACAAGTCACAAAGGTCCGTTCATAGGA
Organism: Stenurella melanura; assembly: GCA_963583905.1. Taxonomy (NCBI): domain Eukaryota; kingdom Metazoa; phylum Arthropoda; class Insecta; order Coleoptera; family Cerambycidae; genus Stenurella; species Stenurella melanura. The sequence continues at coordinate 37,585,066 of OY757315.1, read as the reverse complement.
CAAAGTCGATTTTTTTAGAGACCCACAAGCCACAAAGGACCATTCACAGAACTACATTCTTCATTTGCAATATGACAATTCGAGGATTTAACCTTCTCTATCCAGATGATCAATTCTGTACTGTATAGTGCACACGTTTTAAACATTTTCTAAGAGAATATGTATCACGTTATGTGGCCGGAAATTGATGGTCTCCAAATTCACCAGATCTGAGTCTTCTGGAGTATTCTATTCCGCTATGGCTAACCTCTGCCAGGGCGTTTAAAGGTGATAAAAGAAATCCTGAAAATTCTTAAAGATTAAAAGTCTGAGCTAAAATTTCTACGGCTAATGACGTCTATTGTATGCAACACCGTTGCACATTATTTACATATCTACAAATATAATCTGAAGCAACACACAGTGGGATAAAAACAGAAAAATGGATAAAAGTCGTTCTCCTCAATTTTTAAGATACTTAAATACATTTTTTTAATATACTCAGGAAACATCAGGGTTTCACGTATGCCTTCGATATTGTTCATTAATATATTTTTGAGGTTAGGAAGTCTGTTAAAAGTATGAAAAATACTTAAGAAAATTAAAGGTTTTTGTTTTATGACGACAAAAATGTATCCTAAATATTTCCTTAAGTTTTCATATAGATCATTTGGGTCGCTGATTCGGAAAATCGTGGTTTCGAACCCAGGGGCTTTTAGCAATAATTGCAATATTAATCTTAAGCAGTAAAATTTACGTTAAATTGAGCGAAATTTTATTAAAAGGGGTTAATTAGAGAGGGTGAAAACTACCCCTCAAATGATGTAAAATGAAAAATGCTTATTTAATTTTTTTATTTTTACTATTTGCTTTCGATTCGAATCAGTGGCCATTTTTAAACAATAACAAATTATTTTAACCCGCTCTTGGGGGTTAAACCACCCTTAAGTACCCTTTAAAACCCCAAAATTCAAGTGCAATAAGAAAATTAGCTTTCAAATACTAGTTTCTTGCATTTTTATGATAAATGTATTAATAATTTTAAAACATTTTTACTAAATATTTTCAGCCTTTTAGGGGCATAGCCACCCCTAAATCGACTAAAATATGATATCAAATTTTATTTTTAGTATTTGCCTTTAATCCGAATCAATGTTCATTTGAAAGAAAAACAAATTAAAAATTTTTTATTTTATGAGGACAAAAATGTTTTCAAAATATACTTTTAAGCAATTTTGTTTAATATGAAATTTTGTTATTCTGTTAATAACTTATATGGTCTAAAATTTACCATAACCAACATAAAGAAAACAATAAAAAGACTTGAAACAGTACTTTTTTAAGTAAAATCAAATTTTCGGCTGGACTATTGTAAAATTACCCTATATGGCTACATACTTTGATGCACTTGATATAATTTGTATATTCAATCGTCCTCATAAAATAAAAATTATAATTTGTTGTTTAAAAATGGCCATTGATTCGAATTGAAAGCAAATGGTAAAAACAATGTTATCGTATTTTTTTTCAAGTCGATTTAGGTGTGGTTTCTCCCACTAAAAGATTGACAATATTTTAATTATTAATACTGTTAAATACCATGAAACACAAAAAGCTTATATTTACTGCACTTGAATTTAGGGGCTCTATGGGTAGTTACTGATAGACTTAACCCCACGAGGGGGTTAAAATAATTTTTTATTGTTTGAAAATGGCCACTGATTCGAATCGAAAGCAAATAGTAAAAAAAAATGTTAATAGATATTATTTTCAAGTCTAATTAGGCCCCCTAAAAGGCTGAAAATATTTAGTCAAAATATAAAAAAATTATTAATACATTTAAAATATAAAAATGCAAAAAAACTAATATTTGAATCTTAATTTTCTTATTCCACTTGAATTTAGGGGTTCTAAAGGGTAGTTTACCCCCAAGATTGGATTAAAATAATTTTTTATTGATCTAAATGGCCATTGATTTGAATCGAAAGAAAATAGTAAACAAAAGTTTAAACAAGCATTTTTCATTTTAGGGGTAGTTTTCACCATTTTAATAAAATTTTCCTCCATTTAAGGTAAGTTAGTTATATTTGATTTTTTAAGATTTATATTCAAATTATTGCAAAAAAGCAGTAAGAGGGATGTTTCTTCCATATTTCGAGGGTTGTCCCATAATTTAGGGGTTCGGAACTACGATTTTCAGACGCAGCGACCCAAGAAACCTATACAGTAACTTTAAAAAATATTTAGGGTACATTTTTGTCATCACAATAAAAATTTTAAATTTAAAAAAAATATTTTCCATACTTTTAACAGATTTCTAACCTCAAAAAATGAATATTGAAAAAAATCGGAGGCATACGTGAAACCCTGATGTATATTAAAAAATATTATTGAAATATCTTAAAAATTAAGCCGTAGAAGACTTTTGTCCATTTTAATATGTTTTTATCCCACTGTGCAACGTCGCATATACGTAGTATTGAATATTTAAAAATTAACATTTTGCAATCACATTATTTGGCTCTTGTTATTCATTACTTTTGACAAACCCTGTATTGTATTATTATTTAGAAGTAATTTATCTCATCAAGCGACAAAATTCTAGGAAAATACAAATTAATTTACAAAAATATCATTACTGTGACTGACAATAGATAAGGAGATGTAAACTGTACCTGTACGGTGGTAGAGGTGATTGAAATTGATTTCTATTAATGCACAGATAACCGTATCAGCGGTCGTTGACCACGGCTTCATATTATGATAACTGGCGAACTTGTAGTTTAAGCCAGAGTGAACCTAGCGAAAAAATGAAAAACACAAAGATATTGAGGTTCTTTTCGTAATTCTTGGAACACTGGTAAAGTTCCCTGGCATTTTAAAATAGCAGGTTTTTGTCTTCATGATTTATATTTGACAGGTACATATAAAAATTCTAACAGAAATTCCAAGAAAATGTCTCAGCAGCGTTAGAATACTTCATCATATCGGTGTAACCCCCAATATCGACATAATATTAACCACTAATTAAAAAAACCAAATCGTCAGTACAGAAATACCAACAAAGAACATCGTTACGGACGAAACTAATTAGCAAAGCTCGTAAAAGATAACATGCAGTAGGTAATTCCACATAACCATTGTAGTAGGTATTGTATGGTTTAAGGGCGCGCCATTTTTATGGGAATGAAAATGGTTTATAGATTATGATATTTCAGTAAATATGAACAGCAAGAAAAACGTACTTAATTTAGATGAATAATTACATAAAATTGCTGTGTTTTGGTTCAACTTTACAGCAGGAAAGTCCTACATTTTTTATTTAAAATAATTACAAAGCACTCATTGTTTTGCACATTACATCGTTATTCTTCAAGCTGTACGGATAGAAAAAAAATCGTACCAAAGAGTACTTCAAGTCCTTTATTTTATTACACGTATTTTTAACATTATACTAATTGTTTCTGACATACTTGAGATTTAAACACTATACCTCGAGTTTGAGCGCCATTTTTTAACTATCATATTCTTAGAACTATTCATCGTAGAGAAATAAACAAAAAAATACCAATTTCATAATCTAATCTTTTGTACCATACCGCTTTTTCCATAAATGAAAGATTTTTTAGTTATTTACGAAAAACAAACTCAATGTAACGAAATTGAGTAAAACACTACTATGTTTTTACCACTATATTTATTTAAATATAGTGGTAAAAAACATAGTAGTGTTTTACTCAATTTCGTTATTGTCATGGATTACCACAGAGTAACGGCTTCCTCAATCAATTTCCTGAAACTCAATGTAACCATTTTTTAAAACTAAAATCATAATCCTCAAATCGTTACAACTTGGAAAATACAAACTTTCATGAATAATTGTACACCTTTTTTTTCCTAAAATATGATACTATATCAGATTCGGTGGTTACTCTTTCACTATTTTGCTCACCACTCCAGAGGTGGTGGGAACTACCCACAAATAAAAATCATCGATTTAGAGACATTTTTTTGTACTCAGTATTAGAAATTCAATGCAAAAAAAAAATCATAAAAATCCATTCAGTATAATTGAGATTTTTTACTTCTTGTGTCTATTAAATTAAATCACATTGGTTTTAGTAACTCATTGTTAAATTTCTTTATATCCTATTTGAACAATAGATTCCAGTACGTCTATTATAACGGTTATAAGAAAACGGTTTTAAGAAAATAAGAAAACATTACTTCTTGTGTCTATTCAATTAAATCACATTGGTTTTAGTAACTCATTATTAAATTTCTTTATATCCTACTTGAACAATAGATTCCAGTACGTCTATTATAACGGTTATAGGTAAAATAATTATCTTCTCACGTCAGGTGTGCCTCAAGAGTTCAACTTGGGCCCACTTCTATGTATCATATTTATTAATGACATGCGATAATTTAGACTGTGAGAAACTGCTTTTTGCCGAAGATCTCAAGATATTTAGTGAAATTAATAAAATAGATGACTGAATAAATTTACAGCATCGGATTCATAAAATTGGATTGTACTGTATATCCAACAAATTTGAAACAAATATGTCAAAATGTCAAGTAATAACATATACACGTAAAGCATCTCAAACAGAATTTTCCTATATTTTTAATAACATGGTCCTCTCAAGAGGTCAAACACTTGGGTATATTATTTGATTCTAAGTTGGATTTTGTGGAGCACATTAGTGTAATAACAAATTTAGCATTAAGACTACTAGGTTTTATAATAAGAAACTGTAAACAATTTTCAAATACTGAAGCTCTAAAAACGCTGTATTTTTCACTTATTCGATCAAACATTGAGTATGGTGCAATAATTTGGAACCCGATTTATAACGTCAATTCACAGACTCTAGAAAGAATTCAACGAATGTTTATGAAGTAGCCTTTAAGGTTGAAAATAAATAGAAGATTAACTATGTATTCAATACTATTGTATAAGTTGGTCAATTATATAATAGACTGTCCGATTTCAATACTCCCAGATTGGGTGCACGCCATAATGCTCTATTCTACTGTCCTATGTATCGCACAAATGTCGCACAGGAATCTCCCATTTATGCCGCGATGGAATTATATAACACCTTGAGTGATCGATGTGATATATTTAATTCCTCATTCAAACAATATACTAAATTTGTTAAAAGTATTCATAAATAAAATATTATCAGTTTAAATATATTATTACAATAGATTTAATTATTGTTATTTTCAATGTATGTTAATACAGGTTACTATAATATGGTTACTATATATTGCTCACTATTCTTTAAGATATCTACACATCTACTGTTCGCTTAGGTTATATATCTCTTGATATATGTATTTGTATTTTAATGGCTCTAATAGCTGTATAGCATAGGCAACTATGTAAAATTTTATAGTATGACATGCATCAATCTAAATCTAATATCACTATTATTACCATTATTAGTATCACTTACGTTGTCCTGTAATTGGAATATTGTGTTGCGCAATAAAAATCTATTATTATTATTATTACAAAGTTCCTGGCCACTATTTTGGTTCCTCTCTTTTTAAATTTGCAATTTTCCTCCTTGAATTAATATTTACCAACCCCAAAAACATAAATCATGATTCTTTTTTATACATATGATTAAAATTATTGCATTTGGATTAATCATTACTTTAAAATTATTTCTTGAATTTGTCAATAAGCTACTAAATAAACAAAGATCTCGGTAAATTCTAATAATAAACATTTTAGTATTGAATTTTAGCAATACAATGCAACAAACGCCATGAAAATGTATTCACTAGTGTTCTCGTTCGAGGTTCTTCACTTTTTACGACTAACGACACTCCACTACTTTAGCAATACTCATTTTATGAGTATCCATATCCATGTAGCGGAGTGGAAGTGTAATAATTGTAAAATAAAATCAATGCTGAAATAGGTTTCAAATGACACGAAGCGTGGAAAGTCTACATTGAAGCGAAAAAAAAAAAAAATGTTCTCTGTTGGTCTGTAACTTTTTTGTGCGCATGATTAGTTTGGAACGGTTTGAGATATTGACTACAAATTTCATATAGGTATTATAATGAGATTTGAAACGAAATTATATTTTGGACTTATTCCATTGAAATTTTGGGGGTAAATAGGGGTAAATAAGTAAAGCAAGCTATTAAGAGACACAACGTGGAAATTGGTGTATATATTAGAAACCAAGGCACTACATTTTATATAATATCTGCTACATCCACCATCACCCCCACTCCATTATTAAAGAAGATAACAAAATAAAGTTATGATTTAATATGTACGAGAACAAACGTTATCAAAAAATTTTTTGACACCGGCTATTACAACCTTGAGGCAGATAATTCAATTATGATATTCAAAGTCCATGATTATTTCTAAATAATGGAGTGCAAATATAACAAATATATATGTTTTAGTTTAAAGAGATTTGCATGGGAAATCTGGATGTGGAAGTAGTGATTCCTTAGGCAGCGGTTTTTTTATTCTGGTCTTATATTTTTTTGTCTACCATCAGCAATATTCAACTAACGAAAAGAATTTTTTTAAATATTTTTAAACACCATTCTTAAGAAGCACAAGGTAAGCAGAAGTACTTTATTTAATTAATGCTTTCGAAGTAGCTATTGCTTGTTTCAATTCTATATATTTGGTCTGGGTTTATATTTGTTCTGTGTTCTCTGCAATATTCAATTTATTAAAAAAGTATATATCTCTATTACATTAGTAACATTTTTCTTAAGAAGCACAAGGTAAGTGAAGTACTTCATTTAACTAGTATTTTCGAAGTAGCTTTTAATTGTTTGAATTCTCTATTTTTCCAATTCTGAGTTCAAATTGTTTCTCCCGTCTGCAATATATATTTTATTAAAAGTAAAAATATTTCTATTACCTTAAAACTAGGTATTTCCCTTAACAAGCACTAGGTAAGTGAAGTACTTCATTTAACGAATATTTTCAAAAATTATTTAATTGTTTGACTTCTCTATTTCTTATTCTGGGTCTATATTTTTTCTCTCTTCTGCAATATTTATTTTATTAAAAGAAAAATATTCATTAATTTAAAAACATTACTCTTCCGAAGCACTAGGTAAATAAAGTACTTCATTTAACTAGTATTTTCCAAGTAGCTTCCAATTGTTTGAATTCATTATTTCTCTAATACTAAGTTCACATTGTATCTCCCGTCTGCAATATTTATATTATTAAAAGTAAAAATATTTCTATTACCTTAGAACTAGGTATTTCTCTTAAGAAGCACTAGGTAAGTGAAGTACTTCATTTAACGAATGTTTTTGAAATATAATTTAATCGTTTGACTTCTCTATTTCTTATTCTGGGTCTATATTTTTCTCTCTTCTGCAATATTTATTTCATTAAAAGAAAAACTATTATTTATTAATTTAGAAACATTTTTCTTCTTCTTCTACTTCATTTAACTAATATTTCCGAAGTAGCTTTTAATTTCTTTAATTTTAAGTTTGTATTTTTTTCTACACTCTGCAATATTTATTTTATTTAAAGAATAAATATTTGTACTACTTTGTATGTTTCTCAAAAAGCGCAAACAAGATTTAAATTTTTTATTTTTTATATTCTGGTTTCGTATCTTTTACCGTTTAATTTAGTGTTTGCATAGTTTACATTGATTATCTATAACTCTTTCACAAAATCCGCACGCCTCTGCATCTAGCCAAACCACCCAAAGCAAACCTGAAACCAATAAATAAAAAATAAAACCTATAAAATGACTATCCGCACGCATCCTGACCAGTTATGTCAAACAACCTTCGAAGATGAGGTCAAAGTCAAGTGTACTCTTCTTGTGCCTATCGTTAATAGGGGTAAATTCGTCATTTTCCCCTTTCGAATTAGTTGATAATTACGTCGCAGAATTTCAAGACGGCATAGGACAATTTCAGGAACAATTTAAAACATCCCTTAAATACGAGGAGCAAGTTCAAGAGTACGATGCTACAAAATACAATGAGACGCAAGCCACCATGGGTAAGTGTACACGTCAATTTATTTTTTAATATGGATAATTGTTGCAACTGGTGATGGTAACCTTCGCTATTGCAAAATACTTTGCGGTAACAAGGGTGAGTCACCATGTTTATTAATTGTATTGTTAATTCATTTGCTTTGTTTCGCATTTGTAAAATATTAATAATAAACACATTCTATTAAATGAATTCACATTATTATATCTGTTTTTAATTTAATCAAATAGGAACATTACAAATGGACACACTTTGGTAATAATCAATGTAGAAAAAAAAATTGTTCATAAATTCGTTCCATGACGTTGTGAACTCAAATAACGAATAAAAAATATCTGTGCGTCTGTATATACATACAGGGTGTAATTAGTGTCAGGTTATTAATAAAACACTGGTGATGGGGAACGATTAGACAAACAAAAAACCTTATATAATATGGGGTCTAAAGCCCACAGTTTTGGAGAAAATTTGTTTTTAATGATATTGTATGAGAACTGCTGGCATATTGGGGTAGGCTGTATTGTCTGCCCGTCTTGTGATATTCTCAAGCAATATCTTAGTTTATATCGTTACTTGACTAAGAACTATACGACCCGTTCGTTGGTTTTGTATGTTGCCTTCGTTCTTTTTGAAAAATTAGAAAAAAATCTGAAGCATTCACTTCGACTATATACAACAAATCCCAAGATTCTATACTCTTACCAGCTGTTTTACTTATTCTCCCCCCTTTACCTCTCAACTCTTCACCAGATATGTTCAAGAAACAATCCAATTCCAAATCTCGTTATAATACATACGTATAAAAAATTTCAAGTTAATATCTTAAACCGTTCCAGAGAAAACATGCGCACAAAAAGTTACAGACAGACTGACAGAACGACCGACGGACAGTCAGACTTCAGAATTTAAAATCTCGACATTTCATGACATTTTAAATAATAATACAAATAATTTTAATTTCTTACGATTACTATAATTCCATTCCTCTCCGTGGATATGGAAGTAAATGAATTGTTCTGTTATTTGGTGTTTTTGTTCCCTGTTAAGAATAAAGGTATTACTGTTATTATTAATTTTATTCGCTGTTTAGTTCTGATCTCTTTATTATGTTTACCTACGTTGATTTCTATAGAGACCAAAGACTCAATTTTTAATTTTCGATACCCGATTGGAAAATTTTATGTGCACAATTCGTTAAAAAAAATTGATTTTTCCTAACTATAAATACACATAATTATTTTCTATTATTGTATCTCGCACGTCTAACTTTTCGTTTTTAAATTTTCTTATAATACATTTTTTAAGCTTTTAACACTTCTTTCTTCTAACTTACAAATGTTAACAAATCACATTTAAATTTTATAAATTAAAAGCTCCCATAATCTTGTTCCAAATTAAGAAACACATGTAAATAAATCCGCTGTTTAAACACCTGCGGCCATCCTGTGCTTGCGTTGGTCAGAACGGGATAACGAATTTTTACATTTTTATAATTGGTTTAAAAAGTCAAGTGGCCCCATCAAAGTGCCGAGATTCTTGCTTTGAGACCGCGCGGCGGCGAGGACATAAGTAGTCAGGTAACCTTTACATGTTTTATTACTATTATATGATTCGTCCATTGACCCAGAAAAGCAGTGGTTGTCAAATGTCTCCTACCCTAACATTCAAATATTCGACTAAGGTCAGTGTTCTTTAAAGAGCCCCTAGAGGAAAAAGTCATACAGGATTTTTGTTTGTCTAGTCGATCCCCATCATCAGTTATGTTTAATGACATGAAACTAATTACACTCAATATTTGTATGCATTAGTAGACCATTTCTTGTAAGCACGATGAACGTAAAACTGACTATGTGAAAGCATGGTAGAATACTCCCTATTCATAAATTGAGCCATATCGGCAATATAGGGCAATCACCAGAGACGTGTAACCTATCAAGTTCTTTTTAAACTGAGCTATATTATATTTTTAGGATAATATGGCTTTTCACTAAGCCCACAAAAATCGGAAGATGTATAATATATCGAAACTATAACCAGCTCGGTGGCAATGCTGAAGGTGTTTGGCTTGCGACTACGGAGTCCCGGGTTCGAATCCTGGTCAGGGTATGGATGTTAGTGGCATTTTTTCATGTGTTACCGAGACGGTAGCAGTGACCTAGACCGCTGTTGGGTGGCACAACATGTCTAGTCGCTGTTATCTCTCCTGAGTTCGAGTCTCAGCTGCGGTAGATGGCAATATCGCAGGGAATGGTTGTTGTGTTGATGTCTATGTGTATGTGTCCTGGTTGAGTGGTAGAGCAGCAATAGCTGAACTCCGCCAGGACGTTAATATAAACAAGGCATTAAAATAACATAAATAATTTACACTGTCTCCGATGTTCGAAGAAGCTTTATGTAGATTAAGAATTGTTCTATGTTACTCTAATTGCATCCGGGCGAGTACTCATTAAATACGATAATTTCTGTTAGACTGAATTACTCTTTTCCAATTTAGAACATTTGTCAAATGGCACGGTAGAAGACTCCTTCCTGAAATTGGATATTATTCGTTATAGACAGCGATCGCCAGAGGCGTATTAACAGTCACGTCTTTTCAAAATATATTTTGTCTTTTGTTATAATTTTATGACAAACTTTTACAAGACACTGCAAAATAGAGTGTTCCTCAGGACTGAAGGAAATTCATGTAAATTAAAACAAATATCAATTTATCTTTAGTAAGTATTATTGAACTAAGATTCGTTTAAAAAGATTTTTCCTAAACGAAAGAAAGTTGCAGTAGTTGCAGAAAGACAAAATAAACATTAAATTCTCTTGGACTTCAAATCCTTATTTTAGATCTGGAACATACGTAGAGCATTGTAGACATAACGTCTACAAAACTATTTGATGAAGAAAAATAATAATAGATAGTTGACGCTATTGCCAACCAATATTGCTTTTAGTGAAAAATTCACCTTTAAAAAAACAATGAAAAATAGATATGACGAAAGAGAATAATTTTGGCACGTAGCTAACACAACTGCCAAGGAAGAAACCTACTATACAAGTTCAAATTCTTCTCTGTAATTGCACATTTTTAACACAAGAATTACAAAGCCCGGTCTACACGCATCCAGTAATTTAGTTATGTAGTGTTCTTTAGCAGTTTAGTGCAAATTTAATGTGTGTTTTTATTGGTAGGGTACCGATTTGGTTGAAAGATTTCGTTGACTATTGGGAGCAGTTTAGTAAGTGTCTAACACAATGAAATCCACTTTGGTTCATTAGTGCACGAACCCAACTTTACTAAGTAACTCGACTAAGGGCCGGTTTATCAATGCGAGGATAAAGTTATCCTATGGTTAAAGCACAGTTTAATATTTACAGTTGGGTCACGTTCAATCATTTTGGTCCATGCTCGTTACTTCTGCTATCGGCGCGTAGACGCGTGGAATTAGAAAGAAGTGACCCAACTGTATTATAAACTGTACTTTAACCATCGGATAACTTTTATCCTCGCATTAATAACCGGCCCTTAATTATGCTGAATTCCAGATTTCCAGCAATGTCCAGATGCCTCATAATTTAGTACTGTGGGAGAGGGGGAAAGCAACTCGACGAGAAAATAGAGATAGTTCTATTCCACTGTACTAAATTGGTTACTCAACAAACTAATTAATGACTACTGGACGAAATAATTGCGTTTAAACGAGTCAAGTACTGTAATTTAATTCAACTTGACTAAATTACTGGTCGTGTCTAGACTGCGCTTTATTCTTGTTCGATTAAATCCAATTTGCATTCCTTTCTTTGATTTTCTATTGCAATGAACGATTTTTTAAAAATCACCGTCAAATAACATTAAATAGTACTGTTTTAAATGTTTTCACATCTCGCATATCTAGACTTTTGGGGATAGGCTATAACTGTTTATTAATTCAGCTGGACTTTACTTTTTCCTATGTTAAACAAATATTACGAAAACAGCAAAACAACACTTAAGAACAGGTACATAAATAATAGTTACCAAATTATAAATTAAATTAATTATATACGTGTGTAATGCATAGAGAATTCGAGGTAATCAAATATTTGAAAACACATATTTAAATGGTCATTGTTAAAATATTAAATAAATATCATCATAAAAAGCACTCTTTAATATGCTTAATATACGTAGTTTATTATAATTAGGTAATTCCCTGTAATTACTATATAATGCTGAAATATTAATTCAAAAATAAACAACTTAGTACGACGGCTGTATATCTTATAATTCCATTATGGCTAGCTTTCTCCAAAATACGTCTGTAGAAGTTTTATAAAACTTTCGTCTCTATTTGGCACCTTTCATTTATCATGTATTTACTCTGTTGATTGACCACCCTGTATATTTTGCACTGAAAGTTTATCAGGTCTTTTCCTTAACAATAGCGTCAATTACTAGCCAAATATTAATTTTCTCTGAGAAATGGCTTTTTGCATATAGTTCTAACAGACTGACAGAAAGATTAGGCATTGAAAGTCGTTAACTTTCGTAATCTATATAATAAGGTGTTTTCACAAATTTTAAATTATCTTTGATTGTGAAGATAATACTTAATTATGGTTAAAAACACTTGAATTTTGACATAATATATAATAATACCTTAAAATAGGCCATTTTTAATTTTGAAATAAAATTTTACCGCCAAAAACATTAAATCATTTCACTACGCACTCATGACGTCATCAGTTGCATTGTCAGTAAACAAACGTCATTCGGTATTATAAAGACACGTTTATTTTGTCAAGCATTTTATAATGAAACCTAAGTGGTTTTTTATGCCAAAATGCAAAAATAGATCCAAAAACGTACCTGGAAGAACACTTTTACAGCAGGTAAATGTCCTAAAGCGAATAAAATCTTGTTTACCACTATTTAAACGCTATTTAAGTTATTAATAAAACCGATGACGTCATTGCCAATCATAGCGTAATTTGCATACCCGTTCAATTATTAAAAGTTTATGTTACTTATTTGTTGAAATTTTAGTTTGGTGGACGATACAATGATACTTAAATATCAAGAAGTAGTATAACAAGTACTTCATTTTAATAGTATCAAAAAGCAAATTTGCACATAATAAAAACACATTAATAAAATAAAAACACTTAATACAAATAAACCCTTTTTCAGAAGATGTTTTAACCGCAGGATAAAGTAACATGTTTTGTTTTAGATGCTGAGGAATTTGACTTCATCATCATCGGTTCAGGAGCATCAGGATCTGCAATCGCGCATAGATTATCAGAGGTACCAGAATGGAGGATCCTGCTCCTAGAAGCCGGTCCCGCCGAAACTACTATAACGCAAGTCCCCTCTATGCAGCCTTATTTACGGAGTTCAGCATACAACTGGGGGTACAAAACCACTCCACAAAATACGTCGTACTTGGGTAAGCAAAGTTTTACTGGTTCTGATCGGGTGATGAAGAAAATAATGCAGGACAAAGTACGTTACAAAAAACGCAAAAAAATATTGAAAGATGTTAGTCTCGGTGTTTATTTTAATAATTTGTAAAGAAATACGATTACAGTTGAACCAATAAAACTATTAACGTCAAACAAATAATTTTAACATTATTTGATATGATACTAAAATTTATTGGCTTCTCGGAAAATTCGGTGACACTGATTTCTTAAAACTACAAAGGGAAGTCCAACGGCAATTTATCCTATGGAGTTCCTCAGGAATCCATTTTAGGGCTATTATTATTTTGCATTTACATGTGCAAAATTGCCAGTGTTTTAAAAAGTTGTAATGGTAGTTACGCTGATGACGAGGAAATTTATTATTCATTTAATAACATGGATATTTATAACGCCAATAACAAGATAAGCAGCAACATAAAATAATTGTGAAGCATCAGTGTGGCTCAAATTTATATTCGTAAAAAACAAATTTCCATTTTTTCTTATCTCACCCTCCAGATTAGTTCGGAATCCTCAAAAATTATCTTCAAATTTGAGCAATATCAGTTAATATTAGAAGGTGCTCCGAGACTATGAAGTTTTCCATGTTATTCTTAAAGAGTAAGAGATGTTTTCCGTACATTTTCAACACAATTGTATAAATTAAATGAAACAAAAATCGCAAACAAGTTCCCTCTTCAGAATGGTACAGAGAATACGAATTATTAATTCTTTTTAAATTAATTCCCCGTATGACCCTATTGTGTGGTCTATTTTTGACCTCATGGGGTCATTTTTAGGGTCCTATTAAAAGGTTTCTTATGAAAGTTTAATTTAAAACGAAATTATTAATTCGTATTTTCTACACCATTCTGAAAAGCTGACTTGTGTGCGATTTCTATTTCACTGTATTCTAAGATTCTATCGTAAGTTTACAAGAACATGTCTTTTACCTATAAGAATTACACGGGAAACGTCATGCTCTTGTGGGGGCACGTGTTAATATAACTAAACTGATTTTGCTTAAATTTAGAAAAGACAATTTCTTTTGGGATAGGAATAAATCTGGGGTGTAAGACAAAGACCCTTAATTTTTAAGTCACCCAAGTGGTTCGCCGTAGTGGAAAATAATATTGGTATTATTATAAAAATAATAATACATTAATATCCACTAGTAGCGTAAAAATATTTAAATTTAGAATAATTATATCCACATCATTCCATGCCTTCTAAATCTCTGAAAGATTAATTAAATGACACTAGTTTTATATCATTTTTAGTTGTGACGTTCTACATGATTTGTGTTTAGATAAAATGCATACAAACATGATAAAACAAGTACAAAAATAGCGTCGTAAGTTTACATATGGAGTAAAAAATATGAAAACATATCTCACAAAATTAAAGAAACAAATTGGCTAAGTATCGATGCTAGAAGACAAATTTATTCAATCACATTTTTTCATAATATTATTTATAAAGGTGCTCCATATTTATACAATAAAGTAAGGTTTCATTCAGATGTTCACATTCTTATGTCAAGATATAAAGGACAACTCTCATCATCTCCTTACAGAACTACCATTTACCACAGATCTTTTTCATGTAACATTTACTGTTTATAAAATCTTTACCTCCTGTTTCCAACATCGATCTACTACAAGCTTAAAAAATCGAATAGAAAAGATCCTAACACTAACTGAAAGTAAAATAAATTAGCTGTAACCAATATTTGTCCCCATATACAATCCCTTATTCTAATATTCTAATAGTAAACTGCCCTACAGATTGTAAATAAAAAATATGTCAAATCATTCAATTAAGACTAGAACCACGATAACAATCTCTCTGTGAGACTTGTCTGGGATTTTTTTTTGTACATAAGAATTCTTTATTTTCTATTTCTTTGTAAAATTATTTATTATGCAAATAAACTTTATTATTATTATATCACTTCCACAGGTATGGAGAATCACCAATGTGCCATTGGTACCGGAAAATCACTTGGTGGAGAGACAGCAACTAACGATATGTTGTACACCAGAGGACACCCATACGACTATGACCTCTGGGCTGACACCGGCTTGATCGGTTGGTGCTGGGACAGCGTAAAGCCCTATTTTGAAAATCTCGAGGATGCTTTTGCTGAAAACTTGGACAGAAAACAACATCATTACGGTATGCGCTGATTTTCATAGTAAACATAAGAGGGTGCATAGGGTTACCAAAAGAATTTTATTACAACGTCCGATTCGCTAACGCAGAAGGCTAATAGATCAAGAAACAGCTGCGTCATCATCAATGATTTAAGAGGTAGAAACAGTCAAACTTTATCACAATTTAAAATAGATTGTAACTTGACTAACACTTACTACCGACGAATCAACAAAAACTAAAAATTAAAACATCTCTGATAGATGATCCAGTTGTAGAAATTTTTGAAAACATTCCAGACAGCACTCTGGTATGTTGTCAATGACAATATTTTTGCTTTTTACAAGAAGTATATTATCAGAGAGATTATGGTGAGAATGCTGCTGCAGTTAAATTTTGTGATTGGTCTTCAACTGTGTCACAAAATATTGCTGCAAAAGCTTCAATACTCTGATTTCAGACGTCTTTGATTTGCCTGAATTCAATTCAATCTTAAAAACAGCATTTATGTGGTGAGATCTATCGGCCAATATTCCAATAAATTGGAGTGACAAGGCTATATGCACTTGGTCTAGTTCTCTTTTACCGTATATTATTGATTTGGCAACTATCAATATATCAGGAAATTTTAAGCTTCGTATAGACCACAACATCACTTGATGCCATAATACAGATTTGAAGATATTACTTGAGACAATTTGTTGAATATTTCTAAAGTATAAAGAATACATGATTTAAACTTTGAACATTGTTAAAGTTAACGTAATAACCGTTACAACTTGGAAGAACTTCTCCTTCTAAGTAAAAAAGTAAAAACCCTCCAGAACGCTCCAGTAGAATTGGGAACCACCACCAAGTAAGAAGCGTCAGTTTTTCAAGGCTAAACTTTCTTATATCCAACATGAGAAACTCAATACAAAAAGGTCATGAAAATCCATTCGGTATATTTGGATTTTAAGGTAAAAAACTATCGGCAGTACACTTAAAATATGATTCCATTCTAGGATTTCCGCAGTCAATAAATTTTAAACGGCATATTAATTTTACAAAAACCAGCAGTAATTTGTATGTGTACAACTCCATTTATAACTTCTGTTTGTTGTTCACTAAATACTAAGTAATTTTGCGCCGTCACGTAAATTTCTCTTCTGAAAAATAATTTGGGAGGGCTGTAAGAAAATCGATCAGTCATATCATAATTTGTGATGTTAAAATTGAGCTTTAATAAACTTCCTGATGATGGCAACATGGTTGGCAAACTCACGACAAGTAAATCTGTAAACGGTTTCAAAGACAATATCACACAGAAGCTTTGAAATCCCAGGCGTACAACTCAAAACTTTTAACAAATAACGTTAATTTCAAAAACATTTGTATTGTTTTAGGTGGACCAATTCATATAGAAAACTTCCAACATACCACTCCATTTGCGGAACACCTGCTGGAAGCTGTCCACGAAGCGGGCCTTAGAAAAATCGACTACAACGGCAAAGAAAGACTCGGCTTCGGCATCCCTCAAGTTACCACCAAATCTGGGAAAAGGAACAGTGCCTCCCAAGCCTATTTAGCAACGGCGTACCGAAGAAAGAATCTGGTTGTAAGACCTCAGAGTCACGTTATCAAAATCATCGTAAGCCCCCACACGAAGGAAGCCTCTGGGGTTAAATACATTCTCGATGATCACCTGCATGTAGCTAAGGCTACAAAAGAAATAATTTTATCTGCAGGGGCTATTGGCAGCCCCCACCTTCTTTTGCTTTCTGGTAGGTTTAAAACAATTTATAAAACAATTATAGCGAATTCCTACACCGGAAACTACCAATACTTGTTCGGACCTTCACTTCAAAGGAATTACAAGAGTAGATAGATTGTAGATTGTTTAAGGGGTCGCTTGGCTCATTGTTCTCTTCACCCAGGATTCTAACTTTTTATAATGCTTGGAATTTACCTCTGACATAATTCCACTATCTTCAGGCAGTTTTCTGCTTCTAAATCTGCTTCTGGTGTGTGTATTATCCTTGTGATCTCTTAATTGTATTCCTTCTTTTGATTTGCCGTTGTTTCCTAGCGCATATGATCCTTTCAGTTGTTGTAACATGGTCTCCTTATATTCAGTTTATTACTGTTCAGTTGTAGCGTTTTCTTTAATGAGTGTGTCGTGTCCCGTCTCTGGACGTGTCCGCATTATTTTATTGCATACGATTTTGTTCTTTTAATTAACGTTTCCCCTCTATATAGTAATGCTGACCTTTTCTGTCGTTTCTGTGGTTTGAGCAGTCAATTACTGTATAAAAAGAACGGACCAATAATACACCCAAGCATTTATTTTCTACGAGTGCTGGATTACTTCTCAACCAAAATAGAAATTATCCGCTGTCCCATTTAAGCAAAAGACTGCATAGAGTAGACCAAAATGTTCATTGATATAAAAACATTTCAACATTAGACTTCAAATTGGTAAACCTCTATTTAAATCAGCTTCAATTAGTTCCTGGAGTAAATGAGTATTCAAAGGGTTTCTGATATCTTGGAGGATTTGTAGTGTGATGTACAGGAACTTATGGCGTTGATACCTGTGTGAGGTTCCTTCTAATAGCAAGAGCTTCTTCGCGTGTCGATTTCTACTATAGCTACAGCACAACCTGTTCTAATAAAGTTAGTTATATAAAGTGTAAACCTGTTTCGTTCTTTGTTTATCGACATTAAAATTACTTTATCGTCGTAGGAAAAGTTCATTAGCTTTTTTCCTTCAATACAACATTACCCCAACCAATTAAGAAATCACTCTTGCAGAACATGATTAACCAGATTGTAGATTGTTTAGATGTCGTGGCATTCACATCTAGTTAATCCACAGGATTTGTATACTTTTGACAACGCTTGTAATTTTCCTGGGAGCTTATTACTTCATTTTTAAGTATACATTCCAGGGTCAATTTGCAGTCTCGCAGTGATCGCATTTATCAGGGTCAGTGGGATATTAGATTACATGTGATTACCGTTAGGTCAGACTTTTAAAGTTCGAGAAGCCTTGTGTGTGTTGTCGAATTCGCCTGTCTTTGACTTGGAGTATTTATTCACTAACACCTGTTCTCTTTTTTCCCATTTTGGGAGCTCTCTCAATACATTTCTTTTAACTGCTATCAGCTATTTCATTATTTTATATTTCCACCCACATCAAGGCAACCGTGTGGCCTTGGGGATTGCTTGCGTTCACACATAATTTTAGAGTAGGATCTGAGAGCTTTTAATACTAAAGTATATACATCTTTGCTCTCACTGAAAAAGATCCAATCCAGCAAAAACTAAGGAATATATGTCAAGTTCTTACCATTTTGATGACATTGACTTCCTAGATAGTAAAATTAGTTCTCGTCCCGCATAATACGTGTGCCGTCTTACTCCAATTCTGTCACCGGAGTACCACACGTCGTTTTATTGGTCACCATTTTGATTCCAGTATGCTCCTTTTCATTCTGTCGCACCAGACGGAAGCGTCTGTAGCAAGTCGGGGTGGGGATAATACGTTTGTAATAGATAGCTTAATGTAGCTGACACTAAGTCAATATTCAATATATATGCTTCTTTATGTTTACTGATATCAGAAAGATATATTTACGCATATGAATGTCTATACCAACATTCATTATTTAACAACCCAAGATTCTCAACAAATTTGTCACCTCTTCAGTTTCCCGTTTTATTGGTAAATGTCATTCTGTTACTTGTACTGCTTCCTGTCGTGGACCAAAGAAACGCATCTACTATCTGCCAGATGGTACACATAGTAGTGTAATTATAAAGAGGTTTCCAAGATGCCGCACTAATAAAAAGAGTTGAATAATAAATGCTACTTCCATCATATTGCGGCTATCAATTCGCTTTATATCTTAGTTTCATTTAGGAATAAAAAACATTACAAATTTGTGAATTTTGCAGGTATAGGACCAAAAGAAGACTTAGAACCCTTAGAAATTCCTGTGGTATCCGATATTAAAGTTGGACATAATCTACATGACCACATTTCTTTCCCTATTCATTATATTTTCAACTCCAGTGAAATAGTAGCTCACACTGAAGATGAGGTATACAGTTACCTTAAGAATGGCAAAGGCCCATTAGCAACGCATGGTTTGGAATTGGTAGGGTTCTTGAAAACTGAAAAATCTAAGTCTAAGATAGATTGGCCAGATGTGGAATTTCTGATAAGAAGAGACACCTACAACGAAGGTAAACATATTTGTAATAAATTAGACTTATAACGTCCCCAAAAAATCTGTACATTTATAAAACATTTTTGTTTGTAAGCAGCTCAAGAAGTTTATATAAAATAATAAGATTGCTAATTAACAAACAACCTCTGTATTTCTACTACAGTTTGAGGATTTTTTTACGTTTAGGTTAGGACCATTATCTATAGTGGAATCAAACTCACATCTACGTAATATAGAGTAATGTGTCAATCTCAAAACTCTGTCATATTTTTGATAAATCTTTATTAACAATGTTCCAATTCTCGTTAGATGCCATCTTAAAAGTAACAGATGATAAATGGATGTGTCTGAATTAGAATTTGTTCTAACCCCCAAAAGATCTGAACTATTTCATTTTAAATTTAAAGTGAATCCTCCCATTTTGATATTTAAGCATCGACGCTGTTTGAAAATCTTCTAAGATAATACCTTTACCAAAGGCTGGCAATATATTCGATTTAGCCTTAGATTAATCAACATATTAATGACCTATTCTAAAATCATTTAAAGATCAGGTGAAACAAAATAATTTATTACCTATTAACCAGTCTGGTATTCGTAAGGAATATAGCACAAGTGTACTCTTTGAACTAGTCGGTGATATTGTACAATCATTTAGGATTCAATTTTAGTGTTATCGAATGCAGTTTTACATTATCTTGGATTCTACCCTATATCTATAAAGTTCATGAAGCAGTATATAACCAGACACCAGAGAGTCAGTATCTACAAACAGTAAATCAAGTTGTCCTACAAGGTTCACTATTGGGCTCTCTTATCTTTACATTACACACAGATGAAAGTCAAAATAAATATTCTTCAAAATTTACTGTTTTATGTTTTTTTTTAAAGAGGCTAATATTAAAAATGGTTGCAGAAGAATTAATCAAGGTATATATTAAAACATCTAACGCTTTTTGTCTACAAAGGCAACAAATTCCAAAGTAACGTTATGTAGGAGAGACATAAGAGACAGTTGTATGGAAATCATTAACACAAATTAGCAACGCGCAAATTGAGCTTACGGAAACATGGACGGCGCAGTGATTCAAAAATGAATTTTTGTGGACAAAATTCGATCTACACCTAACTTTATTACTTGAAATCACTAAATTTGTTTTAAAAGTATTCTCAAAACAATACTTTACAACGCCTAACTGCCCAAATTGAAGCAAATTGGCTAAAAACCTTAATTTTGATTTAGTGTATAAGATAAGAGATAAAATTCTCGTTACTAATTATTTGAAAATTGATCTCTCCGGTGACTAAGCTCAAAAAGTAATGCAATTTTCACTAAAATTACTTTAATGGCATTATGTTAGTCATATAACCTTCCAAATTTTTGTCGCAATATTCCCTGAAAATTTGAGCTGAATCAGTCAAGCAGTTTTGGAGTTATAATCAAACAAACATATATTGAATTTTCTATATTAGTAAGATAGTAAGATAATGGATTCTTTAAATTGATATTCAAGAAATCAACACTTCTTTATTTATCAATCCAAAAAGCCTAGAATACTATGATCATACTATAGTTTAATAAATTATTTATGTATAAATTATGTAATTATGTAATTGGACCACTTTTGGGTAAAACGAATATCATATTCGTAATCAACGACCCAATAACATAATGTACAACCATTAAAAAAACAGAGATCTTAAATGTAGGTCCATCCTCGCCATTTCACTGTCAATATTCTATTTCTCAAAAAATAAGTCAAAAAAACAAAAAAATTTAGGTTTTAGCCAATTTGCCTCAATTCGGGCAGTTAGGCGTTGTTAAGTATTGTTTTGAGAATACTTAAAAAAAATTGTCGTTTTAAGCAAAACTCCGGTGTAGATCGAATTTTGCCTACAAAAATTCATTTTGAATCACTGTGCGGTGGCGCGATAAACGTGATAAACTCGACGTCATTCCAAGTCGTGGAGTACTGGAGACGCCGCGCCGCCAACCGCGATTTTATCTGATCAGTGGTTTCCGAGATTATGGACGGTGTAGTTCGAATTTTGCTACTAACGAGCAACAGGAGTAGAAGCTCTGGTGGGGCATCGGGGAAACTGATGGTGAGGATGGGGAAACAAATCAACTATCCCCATCCTGAGCATAACATTGTCGAATTTTGTTGCGAATTTCCATATTGTATAGATTCTCATTACAAAAACAGTCCTGAAGATCTTAACGATGTAGAAAATATTCTTTCCATAAAAAAAAGGCCAAATCTGCCACTCTAGGTATGCTATTTACTCTCGTAAACACAAATAGCTGTTAGAAATAAATACACAACAGCATTGTTTTAACAAATCTCTTGTAACAGTAAAAGTTTTAAATTTATTTTCTCTATATATTAATGAGTTCTATAGATCAACACATTTTTTTCTTTTTAGTTCACAACCATTTACGATTCCCGCACGTGACTAAAGAA
Organism: Stenurella melanura; assembly: GCA_963583905.1. Lineage (NCBI taxonomy): Eukaryota > Metazoa > Arthropoda > Insecta > Coleoptera > Cerambycidae > Stenurella > Stenurella melanura. Next base: position 37,562,790 of record OY757315.1, on the reverse strand, counting down.
ATCTACGATGCCGTGTTGCTACCTCTGGAGGGTCAAGAAGGCTTCACCATAGAAATAGTCCTACTACACCCGAAATCCAAGGGTTATTTAAAACTGTACAACGGCGATCCTTTGCATCAACCCTTGATAAATCCAAATTCTCTCTCAGACATAGACGACGAAGACATAGAGACCATTTTGGCTGGTATTCATAAGGCTTTGGAATTAGCCAACACAGAATCTCTGCAAAAATTTGGAATTCACTTGAACCATCACCAAGTACCCGGTTGTGAGCACGCTGAGATCAATGATGCGTACTGGGAATGTGCCATCAGGCATTTATCCTCGAGTCTGCGGCATGTCAGCGGGACAGCCAAAATGGGAACGGAAATGGACAAAGAAGCTGTGGTGGATAAAGAATTGAGGGTGTATGGGGTTCACAACTTAAGAGTGGCAGACGCCAGTGTTATTCCCGTTAGTATATCAGGACACTTGATGGCTCCGGAATACATGATTGGGGAACAGGCTGCTGAGTTAATAAAAGCCGAGTGGCTTGGAAAGAAGAAATGTGGTAATCCATTTTCGGCGTTAGCGAAAACCTAAAATAAGTATCAGGTTAAAGAAGGTGCAAGACATCTATTCTTAGCATATACCGCCACTTTTTATTTTATCAGTATAAGACTTCAATGAATGACTTTTTGTAATAAAAACTAAACTTGTGTATATACAACAATATTATATTTATTTAATAAACTGTAGAAAAATATTACCTAGTATTTAGTTGAACCGTGAAGACACTTGCGTCTTACCTGAAAAAAAAAACAAAAGTTAATATATTGTAGTAATATACTAAGTACTTTAGTTCAGTCGATGGAGTGCTAAAATCAACGAAATCTCTAATTTAAGTGCTAATGAATGGATTATGATCAACCTTTATACAATGTGTTTGTAATCACGTTAATAAAAGGGTTGAAAAAATATTAAAGTAGGAAATTGTCTTTGAAATTGTAGCGCTTTAAATATATGTAATTTAGAAATTTGAAAAAATTCAGGCGTATGCATTGAGACCTTCTCAACATTTCTTGTCTCTTAGAGTTTTTTTTATGACATGCTAATTTTTCGAGTTACGGGGAATTTTTCACGATAAATAATGTACTACTAATGCACATTAAAAAATACATGAATATTCGAAAAATGAGCGTGACTTAGGTATATTTAAAAAAAAATATGAAACCTATATAGTTTTCAAAGGTTCAACATAATTTTTAAATTCAAAATGTGCAATAAATGTAGTACATTATTTATCGTGAAAAACTGCCTGTAACTCGGAATAATTAGCAAGTTCCAAAAAAATTCCAAGAGACAAAAAATGTTTAGAAGGCCTCAATGCATACGTCTGAATATTTTCAAATTTTTATACAGGGTGTCTACTAAATCTTATTCTTAAAATTCCACTTTTCCAGATTATCCAGATAATATTTTATCTAAATTCTAGGTTTTTAACTTCCTACATTCGAACAAATATGAAAGTATGTATTTTACCTCAAAAAAAATTATAAATAAATTCTATGACCCAATAAGTAACGTTTATTCTCGAGAACCCAATTACCAGCTGAATTATTTCTACAAAGATATCACTGTTTTTTAGTCTTTAAAGTCTTTCTCTTTTATAATTAACCAGAATTAACAATACAAAAAATTACAGAAACAGTGAAATAGTACAAACAAAAAATCTATCTATTCAAATATTATATTTTCAACGTAAACTATTATAGTTCTCATGCAGAACCAGAGCCACAGATATTACCACACGGCGGCGGCGCTGATCGCGGCCAAACTGTTTGAACCATATACCTATTAAGGTGGCCATTCCCTAGAAAGAGACATGCGATAGGAAAATATTTATTATTTTTGGCCATAACTTTTTTCTCTTAGTACGTATATTTAAAAAAACTATGAGAGTACCTAAGTAGAACCATAACAAGACTATAACTATGAATTTTCACTAGATAATTTTAGTGGTTTGCAAAATAGCTCGATTTAAATTTAAAAATTATGTTAATCTTCCTATTTCGTAGTTTTAAATCGAGCTATTTCCCAAAGCACTGAAATTATTATCTGAAAATTCATAATAATAGTCTTATTATGGTTCTACTTAGGTAATTTTATAGGTTTTTTTTTTAAATATATGTACTAAGAAAAACAGTTATGGGCAAAAATAATAAACATTTCCCTATCGAATGTCTCTGTCTAGGGAATGGCCACCTTAACTATATACTGCTATCACACTATAAACCACTTTGTACGGAATTGAGGCTAGAGAAGTAGATAGATTTCCATCTCTGCTGGGAACTTGGGACCCAACGCGCACGCTCTGACGACACGATCTGATGAGGGAGTAAGGGAGCGTGCTCTTGTAACAGGCCTGTGGTCGGTGGCCAATTTCTCCGGTGAGATTGTGGCCATTTACCTTCTATGTTCAGTTCAACTGTCACAATCTCACGTCACTCAGGCATGCTCACCATACCCAGAGTACTACTCTTAAAGGATAGAGAGACAGGCTTTCCTTGGCGTCAAGTTACGAACGGAACTCATAGGATATAGTTAAATGTATATGATTTGAACTACCAGAGACAATCAACTCTGGAACTACTAGGAATAAATAATAACTTGGAAAAATGCGCTCACGTACTCATATAATTATATAAAATTTGTATCAAGAAGTGTTCATAATCTTCGTCTGCGAGATGTTTCTAACAGATTTAATAGTCTGTATTAATAACTTCATCACATTAGGATTTTGTCATAACCTCAAAAAACCCATAATTTAAGCGATTTCGATATCTCTTCACATAACTCTCTGTAACTTTCTGGACAAAAATGACCACCTTCTTTTTTGTACTAGATCGAATGCAAATTAAATTTCCAATCCGATGATGTGGGGCGCGATATTTGCTTTTTCAGTGAGATATCGGACGCCAAAATGAGAGGTCGATTTGAAATAATTTTGATAAAAGCGTCAAAAAGCACCCAAAATTTACTAGACTGAAAGGTTTAATATGAATTGTTTTAATATTTTGCAGTTCAGATTTATTTATAGTCCATTTATAGCAAGTGCGGCAATTTTTCTATATATGAAAAAAAGAATGAAGCTTTCGTTGCAAATTCAGTTGTCGGGTGAATTTTGTCCAGAATTTCCCACTATGCGGCGTGGCGTCACCATTCTACTAATAGCTGGGATGTGGAGACTTATACTTACCTAAAGCTCAAAAGATAGGATCCATGGTACAAAGCAAGAAATTTGGTCAGCACCTTCTTATTAAACCTAGGATTTAGCATTGCATAAAATAAATATAAATCGTGTATTTATTTTTTGTTTCGCGGGATTATTTAGAAAATTTTCAATAAAATAACAACCACGCGTTCACACTAAAACGTTCCCGACTTCATGCATATTAAGATAAAGTTAATTATAAATATCATTTAACAACAAACGTGCTACAGATACAGAAAAACAATTGAGCGGTGAAAACCAATTATTAAACCAAGAAAAATAAATATGTATCTATATTTAAGTAGTGTTTTAGCATATTTATTTTGCTACAATTTTGTGCAATCACATAAAATTCATAAGTCGCACAGAAGACAATGTAAGTTAATACTGACATATTTTTTCACTTTTCCAAATTGCCAGTGATTATAACTGAAAATTTCGGAAAATATGTTGAAAGAATTATAATTTTCAGACGAAAAATACGATTTTATAATAGTAGGTGGGGGAACAGCTGGGTCAGTATTGGCAACGAGACTCTCCGAAACATCCTACTGGAAGATTCTGTTACTTGAAGCTGGTGGAAAAAATGAAGTGCTCAATCAGTATCCCGCAATTACAGTAAAATACCAAAACAGCAACTTGGACTGGCATTATGAGACTGAGCGACAAAAGAATTGCTGTGCCGGGCTAAATGATCAAAAACTGTATTGGCCCGCGGGAAAAGTTCTTGGAGGTAAAAAAGTCCTCATTTTAACTGAGAATATGAAAAAACTGGAGAAGTGTAAACAAATTATGTGACTACTGGTGTATTCTAAACCTCTTTGAAATTTTAATAACTCAGGTTAAAACATGAAGATTATGTAGTTTGTCCACGACCGCTTTATATTGTACCACTTGTGTTTGTTCAGTCATAATTATATACATTATTACAACGAAATTGAGTAAAACACTACTATGTTTCTTACCACTATATTTGCACAAAACGTGACTGCAGTTTCAATAGTTTAGGTCATTTTCAAACTATGATTCAACTAAGAATGAAATACAAAGATTTGGTCCCTATTTAAATATGTTTCTAGAATTAAACAGATTGGAGAATTATGAAAGTACACAGGTAGTTTATGATATCCTAACCATACAAGGGTGGGGTTTATCAGAAACATTAATTACATTTTGGTAGTAGTAAAGAGAGGCGAATACATGATATCTAATTGACTATTTAACAAAATTAAATCATCCTTATTACTGGTATTTGTGTATTTCTAATGCTTCTAACATATTAAGTTTCAAACCTTTGCTAGCATAGTGCAGGATTTCCATATTATTAATATCTGGGATGTTGGGTCCACTATGTGATTAGAAAAAAAAGTATCAATTTTCTGTAGTCTGAAGGACCTGTCGTGATCGAGGTAACTGGTTATATGCTATTGCACTCTGAGTAATTTAACTTATATACTCCAGATTTTTCGTATCTATTTGTTTTATCTTTGGCGTTGTAAATTAAAATTGATAATTTTAAATGCTATTTTGATGTTATGTGTTTCAATCAATCTCAAAATTTGCCCGAAAATTTCAAATTGCTTTTGATCATTTGACGATAAAATAACAAATAATAACCAATTTTAAACGAACTTTAATGTTCTACAACTTTTACTGTGAGGACTCTGTTGTAAAACTAAGGGCTAAGCGAAAGAAGCATTTTTAGAAAATTTGCAATTTTTGCAAGTTGAACAGAAAAGAAATTAATACTAACAATCTTGTAGGAAATTTTATCAGCTTTCATTTTGAATAGAAATCTTTTAGCTGTGATGCACTATTTTCGAGATATAAGTGAAAAACTAAAAAAAGTTACTAATATACGATTCAAATGTATTGACCCCTCATTTTATCCATGTATGTCTCAGAAACGAAGGAGCAGAAAAAATTGAAAAAATTATGTGTTTATTATGAGTCTGTTCTAAATCATTCACTGAAATTTGAATAATGCACATTGGACACTTTTGAAGTTCTGCTAAGTTATATTGAAAAATGTCCTACTTTTTAAGAAAATTTTGACCATACCAGTTTTAAATCCATTATATCTTGGAAAATATGCTTACTATATAAATATTATTGTAGGCACCGATAAAGCCCGGCATTTTTTGTACGAGGAAATTTTTTCATAATTTTTTATATTAAAACTTTGCAGTTATTCTCAAAAACGTGACGCCATGTCTATTCGGTTATTTATCAGTGTATTTAAATTTTTTTTTGTTAAAATAGTTAATTATATAAAATGTAAACATGTTCATAAAAAATAATTGGTATATGTCAAATATTAATTTAATTATCAAGCGTAAAGGATAATATCATTGCAAGTTTGCAAGAATATTATCTATTACGCGTGATAACTAAATTAATACTTGATATATACCAATATTTGTTCTGAAAATACTTACATTTTAAGTATACAATTAGTATTTTGGAACAAAAAATTATGAAAAAATTTTCTCGTACAAAAAATGCCGTACTCTATCGACGTCTAAAATATTATTTACATAGTAGGATTATTTTCAAACATACAATGTATTTAAAACTGGTATGATCAAAATTTCCTTAAAAAGTAGGACATTCTTCAACAGAACATCAAAAATGGTTAATGTACACTATTCAAATTTCAGTGATTGGTTTAGAATAGAGTAATAATAAACACATAATTTTTTTCAATTTTTTCTGCTCCTCCACTTCCGAGATATTCGCGGTTAAAGTGAGGGGTCAATACATTTGAATCGTACATTAGTGTGTTTACCTCCTAACTACTTCAAACACAGCCCGAAGTAAAAAAATTCGGTTCCCGACCGTGTCCTCTACACCCTCTTCATTGATTAGATGAAAAGCCTAGGCGCAGCAATCTAGCGTATCTAATTTAGTACTATACTTCCGAATTTTAAAGGTACTTCAGAAATAAATTACATGGTGTATAGCAGAGGTAACAAATACGACTATGATCGATGGGCGAGAAAAGGTAACCCGGGTTGGTCGTACACGGAAGTGTTGCCGTACTTTTTAAAATCTGAGAATTATCACTTCGAAGTGTTCAACAGAAAATACCATAATAGAACTGGGCTGATGAATATAGAGCATCCCTATACCACAAACGTCTCCGATATATTTCTTAATGGTGCTAAAGAACTAGGTAAACGTTATTATCCAACGTACTAATAATGGAAAATAAAACAATGTTTTAACGTTATATTTCAGGTTACGATACACACGATTATAACGGCAGAACTCAACTTAGATTTTCGAAAATTAAGGCACACATCCTCAAAGGAAAGCGACACGGTGTCTTTCAAGCATTCCTGGAGCCTACTTACCGTAACAGGAAGAATTTAACTATAATTGATTTCGCTCATATTACCAGAATATTAATAAACAAACGCACGAAAAAGGCGGAGGGAGTGATTTATGTAAAAAATAATCGTATTCATAGAGTGCTCTGCAGCAAAGAAGTTATTCTATCAGCAGGAGTCGTGGGATCTTCGAAACTGTTGATGCTATCTGGAATAGGTAAAATATATTTATTCAACACAGGCACAGAATAGGCCTAATATGATGGTGATTTTATATATAGAATGTAATGTATTACACACTAGTGAGAGAATATCCAAAGAGTCACTAGTGAGAGAATGTACAAAAACCTTTTGATTTGAAAATTCTTGACTCATTTTTTTTTTTAATAAGCAATCAGTTTTTCATGTTTAGAGATATTATATTGATAAGCTTTTAAAGTTGCCTTCGGCATTGAATACTTTTTCCGCACTGAAAAAGCTGCACACTTTTTCTGTACGCTAAGAAAATAAGCAAGCATCTTAATGCTTGCTTATTTTCTTACATTACATCTTCATTTACACCATACAGAGAGAAATCGCTTTGGAACATTTTGCACAATGTTGTGGAACAACGTCTTGTTGCATGTTTTTAAACAATTGTAAAATTTTAGGGCACAACGTTATATAGTTTTACACATTTTAATTGTGCATAATTCTTGTCCGTTCTATTTGTCCAATATAAAGATTTAGTTACGACGAATTTATTGAAAACTTCGACCAACAAATTGGCGAAATTTAGAGTTTAATTTATTTATTTTTTCTCAACAAATCATAGCCAATTTAACTAAATTAATTGTTAATAGTATCCTCAAACTATATATTTTGTTGCCATTCTAATTACAATTAGTTTTAAGTAATTGTTTAAAGGATTTGCACAACTTGTGTAACATAAAAGTGTGATATTATTTTATAAACGGTTGTTGACAAACTTGTGAAAGTAGGAGTCCCAATATATTTATTTCCGCTGAACAATAATAGTAATCTATGTCGCCCGCACAAATTGCACAATTTAAAGACATACTATTCACAATCAGTTTGGTGATATTGTTTTAAATTTTTTTATAATTGTTTCATTTGTTTCACGTAAAGTTTATTGGTTAAAAATTGTACTGACTGCGCCGGCCATGCTACGCATATACGCGCAGGCAATTACGCATCAGATCCAGGTGATATTTCGTTAAGTGAAGACGTACACTTCCGAATTATACAAGTACTTACATTTGTGATGGAATTTGTTGAAAACTTATTAACCGAATGGGGTTTCCTAGATGTAATTCCATGCAGCATTCACAGAGGTAAGTCCTTCACACAGAGTTATAGATTTGCATATAGTTCTCTTAAATTAACTTCGTCAACATATAAATATAAAAATGATTTCTTGTTTATATGCGAAGAATGCATGATACCTATCTTCTAATACTTGATTTCGTTTACAGCTTGAGAGTAATTTCGTTTTCTTATGCGAAGCGACAGAAAGCTGTTCCTAAACTACTAGGTAAACCCAAAAGGCAAACTTGTAAAAGAACTGCTTCAAAACGAAGATATTCTGATGGTAAGCAATACATTTGATTTTTGTGATGAACTGATAAATGTTATTTTTTTAAGAATATGACGTGACTACGACATAAGCTTTATTACTACAAACTGCTTTAATAGAAGCTAAAAAGAAGAAGCACTGGAAGCCTTCCAAATTAGAATTATTAAATGGACTTATTTTAAGCATAAATGTAAGTCACCTACTTCTTTTCAACTAAAACTTTATGCATATAAAATTTATTTGTATTTAAAAAAATAGAAATGTTTTCATTTACCATATGATAATATATAAATGCATGCTCTATTATGTATTGTTGTTCTGTTAAAATAAAATATTTATTCTTTAATTTTTTTTAATTGAAATCCTTTAGGAATACCTCCAATTTTGGAAATAATATTTCACAATTTGTGTTACAGAATAATACAATTAAAATGAAGTGGGTACATATAGTGTGTGAAATGAGTGCACAGTGAACCAAAAAATATATACTGTTGCGTATTTTCCACCTTTTAAGAAACACCCTGTATGAATCCGTGGGTTCTAAATAATTTCAACAAGAGATAAACACTAACACTTTATTTAATAATTTACTGACTATACAATACTTCAAAATAACCACACTTTGTTTACTTGATATTTGACCTCACTTTTTCGCTACTAATTTCACTTTTATAAACTTCCTTCTTCATAAAACTTCTTCTTCCGCGCTGGTAATCGCGCCTTATATACTCCGAATTTGACTCTCTAGATCCATCTAGAAGCAATCAAGAATCTTCTCCAACCACATTCCAGAAAAGTCCATTTCTTTCTGCTGGCTTCCAGTCACAATTAATAGGCATAGGCGTATCATCTCCAGTTCCAAGGGGGTGTAATTCATAACAATACATAATTTGGAGATTATAGAGTAATAAATTGTGCAAAACTAATCCCGGTTCATACATTACTGAACAGCTTCTTTGAATTAAGTGTATATATTGTGCAAAATCAATTACAAAGTTGACAAAATAAACATACAATTTGAGGATTTCTTATTTAGAAATTGTGGAAAACTAAAACACATTCTTTTAAAAAACTATAAACATTGTGTCACTTAAGAGCACAATTTTTTGTAAATATGTTTTACAAAAGAAGAGGTTTAGATGTGAATGTCTGTTTAGGAAACCTTCAGAATATATTTAAAAATTTCACACAAATTGTAGAAACTAACTTCCACAAGTGGAATAAAATTATGTATTTTTATGCAACCATAATTCAAATTTGTAAAGAATTCAATTTATGTGATTTTTAAGTTTGTACAAAAATTTCAAACAATGTTAATGCATAAACTGTACAAAATCATTGCCCCAAAAATGTATTATTTATTTGCACAAATTGTTCCTGTCACCATTTTAAGACCAATTTGGAGTACAATTTTCTACAAATGTGGTAAAATATCACACACATTTTTCTCTGTGCAGTAACACCTCTGCGTTTTGCCCAATCGTTATATTCGCTGAATTCCTTGTAATAAAAAGCTTGGGTATTAAGTTTAAACAAACTTCATTCGCTTCCTTTCTATTTTCTTCCGAGACATATCGATTTTCATCCATATTTCACAACTAATGATTATTTTTACCTTGTTACCCACATTTTTATTTCCACATTCACGTAGTGGATACAATACTTCCCTTCAGTATACAAGGAAAGTAAAAAGAAAATATGTTAATTTAGACATGTTGAGAGGCAAGTGATTAGATGAGCACAGTCATTAACCATATTTAAGTTATTAAGATTTTCACAATCTTACAAAGTCTTTCTACGTTCAGATTAACTACAATATACCATTTATAAAAACAACAAAGATGAGGGGAATCAGTACGGTCCATTGACCTTCTATATTTGGAATATTTTATTTAATATTTATTTTTTACTGTCGGTGACCATTCTGTATATTTTTTTGACCAAAAGTTATCAGGTATTTGCCTTGTAACAATAGTTCTTACTGCATTTCGATTATTATTATCATATGTCGTTTCTTAATTAATAATTTTTTAGTGACCGCCAAATAAAGATGGAAGTTCTGTGTAAATACGTTTACTGATTTTTCTAAAATAGGTAACTCTCATGAGTACATTTATCATATAACCGGTCAAATGTTGCAGAATACAACCTTTGCTTTATAAATAAATGAAAGTTTCACTTCTTGCGATTCCTGGCCAATTTTTCGTAATTTAAGGAAGTTAGTAGTGTGATTTTTCACTTCTAACATGTTTTAACATCAACGGTTGAAAATGATTTAACTTCCTTCGCACCGTTGATTTGCAAAATTTTATCTTTCTCACATTTTATAACCTACTGAATGGAAAGTCGACCGTAAGTTTACCATGCTTAACTCTGAGAAGACAGAAATTTCAGTAATAGTATTCACAGCGACAAAGTAAAAGGGCTAAGGTTACCTTGCGAATACCTGAGCCGACGACGGTACTTGTGACATGAAAGCATAAAATGAATGCCAAATTGTACGCCTTACTCAATAATGGTATGCAATTACATCACTATTTAATTAATAAGATGTTGTTAGGCAACTCCGAATCTGCTACAAGAATTACACCTGTAGGTATGGTAGGTTGCATATTCAAATTAACTATAATATGATCAAACTCGTGGTTGAAGCCGAGTAAACCAAACATCAGTCATAAGCAGAGTTCGGATGACAGAGTTCTATTTCACGATTTAAGAGAGACGAACTCAGATGCATTTGTAAGAATGTTTCTATTTTGTAGGTATTGACGTATTTTGTTAATGTGACGATGCTATAATTTGGTGGAATATGCACAATAAGAATCACACTTAGTGCACTAAAAGTATTCAAATATTGTCTTCCTGCCACATATATTTTTTCTTTTCAAGCGGTGCTCGGGGAATCTGCAAAATATCACAATTAACCAGTATGTTACTGGTAAATAACCTCTACGCCTGTGACTTTTACGTCAAAGGATCAGTTAGAGGTTGTTTTTTTTAATAAATAACACAAATAAGTATAAAAACTTGAAATTGAATATTCGCCGACGTTTCAGAAATCTAATCTGTTTCCTTTTTCAGGGCTTTTTTTGAAAAATCTTTTTTGCTGTGTATGATAAATACACAGCTCTAAGAATATTTGTTATATTCAATATCCATAGATACTTACTATTTCCATAGAACTGTTGATATAGTTAACAGTTTTTTTTTAGTTTTTATACAATGTTAAGTTTGTGAAGTTCTTCCTATAACATTGGCAACCAAGTTGTACAGACATTTACGAAATAATTCGACATGCATCTATCCTCATTCAATAATATTATCGCGGATTCTTTAATTTTTCTTTTTTTGCTATCTGCCTCCTTTGTTAAAATTAAAATAATTAAAATTTTAACAAAAGAGACAAAAAAATGTAGGAATTATTCACTGTTTAACTGGTACTTTATTACTAGTTTCTGCAAAATGAGCGAAATTAATAATATACGTAAAACTAAAACTAATATCTGACACTAGATAAAAGTAATGAAAGAATACAATTCTCTGGTGCTGTGGATTAATTTATTTTTGAGAGTGCTATATATTTGCAAATCTGAGCAAATTTGACTACCTAATAGTTTTCTATAGGACCTAAAGCTCATTTGAAAGAACTACATATACCATTAATACAAGACCTGCCAGTCGGTCAGTGTATATGGGACCACATTTCCTACTTTGGACTGAATTACCTGACGAATTTGCAGAATGATTTTAACAATTTTGGACCCTACGCTACTGGCATGTACAGGTAAGTGTATGTTTAAGGACATGCGCATGAATAGTATCGATTATATTAGATGAATTCTCACATCATAATTTAATAATTCCTCAATATATTTCCCCCATATTTGGGTACCTATAAGATTTTCAGACACGTGTTCTACACAACTTTGCCAATTTAACTCTCAGTAAGGCCAGACAAACTCTTTTTACGATGTTCTGAGGAAATGTGCATATTAATACTTATTTTAACCGCCCACAAGAGTGCTTTATCAAAACAGTTAGGTAATTTCCAGTAATGCCACAAAGCAGATATATCAATAATTGTAAACGTCTGCCAATACGTTCTGAAAAAGCAGATGTGTTAAAATTAATTTAAATTCCAATTCAATTTATCATGCTATATAAAAATGTGTTTCATAGTACATAGAAGTAAACAATATACATGGCAATCTGATGTAAGATTAAGATCTGGTAATCAGAGAACATTGGATAACATTTCCTTCCTCATTTCAGCTGCAATAGTTGTCATATAGGTATCGCTTCGAGTCCCGCTGGCATTGAGGCAATTGGATTTATAAAAGTCAACAACACAGGTGGAATTCCTAACGTACCAGACGTAGAACTATTATTGGTTAATCATCTAATCAACAAAAATATAAAGATTTTAACTAACATCGAAAATTCTCTGTACGATAAATGTTTTGGAATGGCAGAGGAATTCGTAAGTAAGTAAAATATGTGAACGAAAGTAAATGATTTTATTTCACGTAAAATATGTCATTTTAGACAGGTTGTCCCAAAATTTCATTAATAAGTCATACAGTGTGTCCACGAGAAAACTTTTTTATGTGTAATTTTACGAGGAAAAAATATTTATTTTAGGATTTTAATTTGCTAGCATAACCAGAAGTCAGGTTATCGAAAGAATGTAAAGATTTCATTAATATTTTTTACATATAGTTTTTCCTTTAGTTCTCATAGATAGTTTTTTTTCCGCTGTTTGCAAAATCCTATAAAGAATATGTTTCAAATCATTCTTGTTATGAAAAGTCCGAAAATGATAACATTTACAAAAATTTACATATGTTGCCAAATATTTGCAAAAATGCTACAAAGACTAAAATGCCTTGTGAATATTTTGAACATTGGTAGTAAACAAAATGTTATGGACTAAAATTTATAATCAATTATAATGCCTTGAACTTCTACTGCCAAATTAATTATCTGCTCTTTTTAAAAAAATCCACGTTTCTGCAAACAATTTTTCCTAGTCGTTTAATTTAAACTGTCTAAATTATTACTATATACTGATATTTGATATCCCATAAGTGAAAATCCACAATAGTCAGGTAATCAAAGAATTGGGCCATAAAACTTCCCTGTGGCTCCCCTATACGAAATGTCCTCCCTAAAACCATAAAACTAACATGTTTGTTTATTTCTAAGCATTTTTAATATTTTGCTACGTCAAATATAATCACATGACACTGAAATAACAATAAGTATCGTTGATGTATACTAGATTAGATGTTAGTAAAACGGTTAAGAACTGTTTGCAGGAACTTGAATCTTTGAAAAAAACAGAAACATAATTTGACAATGGCGGGTCAAAATATCATAACTGGCTATAAACAATCCATAACAATTTTTTTACTAGAATTTTTGAAAATATTTACAAATGAAGGGCACACTTCTATTTCTAGTTTTTCCCATTTTTGCAAAAATTTGGCACCCTGTACAAATAAAAAGTTTTCCCTCTTAAATATGCTCCAGATCTGCATATTCATGATTACCGGCGGTAGCGCGGTCATTACTTACTACGCAGTATAGTGGGTGGCGCTATGTTAAAAAAAGACATCCCGTGTGCAGGTTAATGATTAAGTGTAAAGAGTGGTATCGGTGTGTTCAGAGGGATGTGTGGAACACGAAAAGCGTTGGTGGCCACCAGCGGGACGTGTCTGTCGTTTTCTTGAGGGGGGAGGGGGAGTTCAGTAAGCTAAAATCTAAAGATCAGTTGATAACTCCATAACCATCAACTTTACGAAAAAAAGTTATATGAACAAAATGAAAGATAATACATTTTTCTACAATAGATGTCCTATATGCTTGCGTGCTACGAGCAAGCGTTTGCGAGATAAAGTAAAATGTACTAATTATGTTTGCCGAAAGAGTATTATTATACAATACCGTTGCTCATAGTCATGTAATTGTTTTACTGAAAGTCAAGCTTAATTGCTCAATGACACTATGCGAGCTAATACAGTTATAGGCCCAAAATGAAAGATAATATAGGTACTTTTCTACAATAGTTTCCTATACATATACAGTACCGTTGCTCATAGTAATGTAATTGTTTTACTGAAAGTCAAGCTTAATTGCTAAGTAACACTATGCGAACTAAAACAGTTATAGGCCCAAAATGAAAGATAATATAGGTACTTTTCTACAATAGTTTCCTATGCATGTACAATACCGTTGCTTATAGTAATGTAATTGTTTTACCGAAAGTCAAGCTTAATTGCTCAATAACACTATGCGAACTAAAACAGTTATAGGCCCAAAATGAAATACAATATAGGTACTTTTCTACAATAGTTTCCTATGCATATACAATACCGTTGCTCATAGTAATGTAATTGTTTTACTGAAAGTCAAGCTTAATTGCTCAATAACACTATGCGAACTAAAACAGTTATAGGCCCAAAATGAAAGATAATATATATAGGTACTTTTCTATAATAGTTTCCTATGCATATATGTGCACATAAATAAGACACATTTGTCTGCTACAAAGTTATTTATTAATATAAGGTTAAGTCAATAGAATTAGCCGTCACCCTCAAACTCTTCATCTTCGTCACTGACTATTTCCATTATATTGTGCACATTGTCGCAGGTTTCTTCTTGTCCAAGGCAAGCACACATCTCTGTGCATGGAAGTTGGCTCATAACACATTTACAGGGTGGTGCACATCTTCCACGGCTGCAGGAACATTTTATTAGTGAAATGAGTTCTTCTGGGCCACATGGGAGGTCGAAAAGCTCTCGTACCAACGTTCCATTCTCAGTATTCCATCCAAATTCTACAGCTGAGGGAAGACATGGATGTGGTACAACACAGCGTAGCCACTCCATAGCCTGGTAGTTTGCTCTACGTATTGCGGGTCGTAATGCTGCTCTTGTTGGTGGCATATTCCCCGCTAGGGCCAGTTTTTGCGTAAAGAACCACCATCTTAGCTCCCCCAGTGTATAAATTTGAAGTTTTTGTGTTGGTCGTAAGTACACAGTGCATACATATATTTCTATGCTGTCGTATGTCTCATTTTGTATCATTGAACCACCTAGCGATGCCAACGCTTCCAACACATCATCATCTGCATCTAAATATCTTCTCCAAAAGGAAGTTTTTGCTTTGCCATTAAACGACCCAGTGACATCTGCACCAGAAATAGCATGCATTCCTAATAGAGCAGCAGCTCGCATTGGTCCAAGGGCACTGTACCCATTACCCAAAACAATCTCGCGTCCTTTTCAGTGACACGCGTTCAGAAACATTCTTACGTTTGGGGCATGAAAATACTGCACATGGTATTTCGCACTCGATAAGGGATTTAAGTTGCCGTCGAGTCTTTACGTTGTCAACCATTACATCTAAGCCATTAGATGAACAGATATTCAAATATGTTGTATGGAGATCAGCCATGCATGCAATATTGCCCGATTCTAGAAATTCCTTCAGCAAGTTAAAAAATTCCACGTCGGAAGCTGTTATTGCCATCGACGAGTGGTCTGTAGTAGGATTACAGTTTGCCTTGCGCAAAACATTTACAACGTTTTTTGTCCAGCATTCGCGGTGATAAAGAACATCAATAGCATGTGCATCGGTTTCACTTATGCACTCACTAAGCCTAACTTTCCATGTATTGTTCCCACTCACTTCAACAGCTTTCTTTAAGTTCCTTCCACCAGTATCATCCGAAACGTGATGTAAAGGATACGTTTTTGTTTCTTTTCCATCACAGAAGAAGCATAATTTCTTGTCATAAGCAGAAGTTAGGCGCCTTGTGAATGGCGCTGCGTAACTGGTACTTGCATCAACTTCAGTGTCAATGGCGCTTTCTTGTTGATCTTGCACCTCCTGGTTTTGGAACTTCTTGGCCACCGTGTTTCGTCTCTTTTTATGAGTTATTTTCTTGTAGCATGATAAGTGCCATTCAGCACCGAATTCCTTTAAATTCTTCACTGATGCATCACCACCAACTGATTTTAAAATATTCTTGTACTCAGGATCATTCCATGAAGATAAAGTGAAAATTGTTTCAGATAATAACTTGGTAGAACTCTTCAGAACGATTCATAATAAAGTTTTCTTTTGTTGACGATTGACAGATGATGCATGGGTCAACCTTCTTTCTCGTTTTACCCGCCGATGTATCAACTTTGGCAACACCCTGCATTGTGATTATGCGAATCGCTTAGAATAACAATGTAGGTACTACCTGTAATAAAAGAT
Organism: Stenurella melanura; assembly: GCA_963583905.1. Taxonomy (NCBI): domain Eukaryota; kingdom Metazoa; phylum Arthropoda; class Insecta; order Coleoptera; family Cerambycidae; genus Stenurella; species Stenurella melanura. Next base: position 37,546,357 of record OY757315.1, on the reverse strand, counting down.
ATTAATTTTAGTCAGTTCTTATAGTGAATTAAACTTGACATTCAGTAAAACAATTAAATTACTATGAACAGCGGTATTGTGTAATAATAATATTGTTTCGGCAACATAATTAATACATTTTACTTTATCTCACGAACCCCTACTCGTAGCACATAGGCTCATAGGACAACTATTGTACAAAAATTTATTATCTTTCATTTTGGTCCTATAACATTTTTTCGTAAAGCTGATGGTTTTGGAGTTATCAACGGATATTTAGATTTTAACTTACCAAAACCCCCTCCCCCCTCAAGAAAACGACAGACACGTCTCGCTGGTGGCCACCAACGCTTTTCGTGTTCCACACGTCCCTCTGAACACACCGATACCACTCTTTACACTTAATCATTAACCGACACACGGAACTACATAAATGTATGCACTAGTAGGCCGAGACTGATAATTCTATACAACGTTGTCATTGTTCGACATTTTCCATTATTATATTGTACTATACCCTGAACATACATAGCAGAGCAAGTTGTGTTAACATGTCCTTCTTAAGTTAACATCCGAATACGATAGAATACGATACCGCCCCCGCCTTACGAGATTAAAAAACCTATAAAACAAAAGAACTAACACATTTAAAACCCATATATTTGTTTTCCAGGTGTGAACGTATTTCCAATATTATTACACCCGAAATCAAAAGGTTTCATAAAACTTCGGTCAAAGGATCCATTCGATCCACCTATTATACAACCCAATTATCTGTCAGAGGAGGAGGACGTTGAAAAATTGGTGGATGCAATTAAATTTATAGAAAAACTAATGGAAACCAAAGCATTTGCAGATGTAAGTTCGAAAGCGATAAAAATAAGTATTATCCTCTAAGCGGCAAAATAACCTTACGTCAAAAAATAACTATTCTAGGCGGACGCAGCTCTTTACCCCGTCCCCGTTTGTGAGAAATTCAAAATGTACTCTAAAGAGTACTGGGCTTGTGCTGTGAGGACACTGACAATGAGTTTAAATGATTATATGGGTGGATGCATAATGGGACCGTCCACTGACAAGGACGCTGTTGTTGACAGTAGGCTACAGGTAGAAATTGAGTTATCTTAAGTACTATCTAACAGATGAATAATACAGAGCGGTAGGGCTTACGCAAAAGTCCTTGACGAGTCTGCAATAAAATGCCTTACGTATACCTTAAGTCTTTGACTTTGTTTTTATTAGTAGATTCGTCTGATAAGGGATTAATAACACAGGCCCACAAAATAAAGAAAGACTATATGTACTTTTAAGCAGAATATGATACCCCCGATATATTGAATCTGATACCGCCGTACAATGATCTTTTAGATGAAGTAAATAATCCTTTAATTACAATTAAAATAATTGGACATCAATGATATTGATCATATGAATATTCAGATTTTAAAAATATTGAATTCGATTCTTATATAATTCCTATTAATGAAATAAAAAGATTTACTTTTCGTCTTCTAGATGTTGATAATCGAATAGTTATTCCTTACGTATCTAAAAATCTTTTTTGGACAAAAATCTGCCTACAAGTCAAATCTTAATCAATTTTGATCTACCTTGGCTTAAAATGTAGTTTATTAGCTACACTTTCAGAGTATGCTGTCCAAATTGCAAACCCCGATTTTCTAACCTCAAAAAATGTATTAAATATGAGAGTAATCACTTTTTTCTATTTCTGCAAGTCAAATTAATCAATTTTTCTGTGTCATCATTAATTGATTTTCATCACAAAGATGTATCCCTAATGTTATTCAATATTAAATATTTTTTTGTATATTTTTGTTTCTCACCATTCCAAATAATTTCACACATTTTTTTTTCTTGATTTCATATTTCATTTTTGTAACACTGTTTAATGTATATAAAACAATTTAAAATTGAAATTTAAAGATTCTTTTCTTCAAATCTTTTTCTATAAATCAATACAATGTCAATATTAACAATTTTATAGATATAGTTAATAATTACATTTAATGAAAAAGCGAGAATAATATCGCATCCATAATTTTTGATATTTGCACAAAATTAGAATATATTCACTTATAAAATACAATTATTCAGATCCCTGCATAATGTGATAAAGCTTGCACTTTAATCTATAATAATAAATTTGGTAAGACTGATGGTATTATCAATATCTAGTTAACTTCTTCAATATATAATACATAATTATCAAGATAATTAATATCAAAAAAATTTTCGATTGCATCTTTTAAATAGATATTAGATATTAGGTAGATATACTAATATCACAGGTCAACATTTTATCTAGGCTTATGCACGGACATCGGAGGTGGTATTCTAAGGTTTTAGGGGTCGCTGATTACGACGAGCGGGTCGGTTGGGCTCCATCACGTCAAGTTCAAGGTCATTTGAAGGTCAAGCGGTCAAAAACACTTAAAAAAAATCTGGAAAAATTCATGGATATGTTTTTGAGATCACTGAATCCGAGTACGGTGTTTGTTTTTACTGTGCATGCATCCTCGAGGCTGTTCAAGGTCATCTCAAGGTCATTTGAGGGGGTTTTGAGACAAAAATGGTACCACCCGAAAAATCTGAAAAAATGCCTACGTTCGTTTTCGAGGACCCCGAATCTGAACCAGAGGTCAGTCGACCTCATTTCAAGGTCATTTGAAGGTCAAGCGGTCAAAAAACCTTCCAAAAAATCTGAAACAATTCATGGACATGTTTTGAGGATGCGTGCAGAGTAAAAACAAACACAGGACTCGGATTCAGTGACCTCAAAAACATATCCATGAATTTTTTCAGATTTTTTGGAAGGTTTTTTGACCGTTTGACCTTCAAATCACCCTAAACTTGACATGATGGAGCCTAACCGACCCGCTCATCGTAATCAGCGACCCCAAAAACCCTAGAACACCATCTCCGATGCCCGTGCACAAGCCTAGATAAAATGTTGATCTGTGTATTTAATTAACGTCTTCGATGTATCTCCATAATTATTGTTTTGTTATTTATGGCATACATCTTTTACTTTAATGATTTACAAACCTCTTTTATTTGTAGGTAAAATTTTAATTCATTGGCTCTGAAAATATTTTTTTTCATAACAAAATATGGTAATAACTGAAAGTAGGTAATTTATAAAACACATTAAAAAAATTTCAAGTAGGGTAATTATGTTTTGTTGAATTTTTTCATTTTAGGAAATCGGGGTTTGCAATTTACGCAGTATACTCTGAAACTGTAGGCAATAACCTACATTTTAAGTCAAGGTAGATAAAAATTGGTTAAGATTTGACTTGTAGAAATAGAAAAAAGTGATTACTTTCATGTTTGATACATTTTTTGAGGTTAGAAAATCAGGGTTTTCAATTTAGGCAGTATAGGGCGCGTGCAAAATCTGACAGCTAACGAGAGTGAAGAGCATATAACCTCAATGTTCCAAATTAATTATCGTGAATTTCGCTGTTTACGTTTGCTTTTTTTAACTTTCTTGTGTTATCAGCTATTGAAATAAATTCAAATGCTGTTAATTATTCTGTTACCAGTTTACGACAAAAATCCATCATACTGTATGGAATCTTTAAAAGATGTGTAATTATTACTTAACATTGGAATTTAATACTTATTATGTAACATATTTAATAAATACATAGTAGTATACCTACCGCATGGACGAAAATAAAGTTATAGTTATTTCAGATTGCCGTCGATTTACATCAAAGAAGATAAGTTTGTGGTCAATTAAGAGTTCAAAAGAAAAGTGGTTAAATGCTTTAAGGCTGCATAACCCATAAATTTATTTGTTAGTCAATCTTAGATGAGTTACCTTACCTAGTTCAGCAGGTTTTCCTAAAAATTACAGAGTATAAAATTTAAATTAATTATTATCCTTAAAGATTATCCGTTAAGATAATGTCTGGAACTATGACCATATTTCACCTTTGACTCAGTAAGATCGGATATCTCTAAGGCACTTTTCGCTTTGCTCTTTGGATTGAGCACAAACTTTTCTTCTTTTGGTGTAAATCTGTAAATTCTGAAATAATTTATAATTTTATTTTCGTGCATGCAGAAGGTATTTACTACTACGTATTCATTAAATAAGTTTTTTAATATAATAAACACTAAATTCTAATGTTAAGTAATAATCACATACCTTTAAAAGCTTAAATTGCCATTCGGTGAGACTTCGACAACCAAATACCATAGAATATGATGGCTTTTTGTCGTAAACTGACAACAGAATTATTAACAGCATTTAAATCTTAAATAATCTAAATATGCTCCATATATAATAATAAGATCAATCCCATACATTGTTTAATTACGAAGAAAATTACTAAAAACACATAGGTAAACAATGCACATCTCGCCAAATCAAAGGAAATAAATATTATTGTACGAAACAGGTAATTGTCCATATCTAATGAAAACTAAACTTAAAAATGTTTATTTCAATAGCTGATAGAACAAAAAAGTTAAAAAACCAAACGAAAACAGCGAATTTCACGTTAATTAATTTGGAACATTGAGGTTATATGCCCTCCACTCTCGTTAGCTGTCAGATTTTGCACGCGCCCTATACTCTGAAAGTGTAGCCAATAACCTACATTTTAAGCCAAGGTAGATCAATTTTTTTCCACTTTGCGCCGTCAGAATAGCTTCATCACATTAAGATTTTTCCCTAACCTCAAAAAATTGCTGAAAATCAGTGAGAATCTTAATAAGGAGGGGATCAGGAAAAATCCTGACGTGACGGAGTCATTCGGGTATTTGATTCAGCGACTCTAAATACAAAGGGGGTATCACGCTCTGCTCAAAAGAACATCACCATTTTTTTGTGTGCCTGTTATTAAATAATACACTGTGTACAGAAAATTTAGGACATTATAAAAAGTACACGGGCACAAGTACCTTCAATTTTTTTCCGTGTATGTTTTGCATAGTTTTTAGATGTACAGAGTTCTTTGTCGCATTACCATTTTTTCTAATTTTCAGATAGACGCAAAGAATTGTCATTCTTTAATTATGGCGGAGGCGCGAGCATCAAAAGTTAAAGACTCAAAATGGTGAATCCAATAGGGTTGCCATAATTGCATAACTTTTGTAGATGCACATGAAATTGAACCACTAGAAAACGTGGGAAAAAATGTTTGAGGAAAATCAGCCCTTCTTTAAAAAAACAGTCTCTTAAAATTTTAAGGTAAAATTTCACCATTGCGCGTCGTTCGGTTAAACGAACCATTACCGAGTATCGGTGAAAAAATGAAAAAATAACAATATCGAACTTAACGCAAGGCAGTTTGGAACATGTAAAGGCCCAATTGGCATCAAGTTATGATAAATGACGGCTTGCATCCATAACTGTTCAAAAACTCTACAGAATACATTTAAACACACTTGAACAAAATCAACTAACTACAGAATGAGAGAGTTCATTGTGTATTTATCATACACAACAAAAAAGATTTTTTTTTAAATCCTTGAAAAAGGAAACAGATTAGATTTCCGAAACGTCGGCGAAATATTTAATTTCAAGTTTTTATACTTATTTGTGCTATTTATTTTAAAAAAAAGCAACCTCGAACTGATCCTTTGACGTAAAAGTCACAGGCGTAGAGATTATTTACCAGTAACATACTAGTTAATTGTGATATTCTGTAGATTTTCCGAGCATCGCTTAAAAAGAAAAAATACATGTGGCAGGAAGTCCCAAAGAATTGAAAAGAAAAAATGTATTTATTTATTTATTCTTTTACACGACTCAACAGGACGAAAGTCCCAATTACAGAGTCGGAATACTAACACTAAATATTGTGCTATGACAGAAGTAGGTACTACAAATTATGTCCATATATACACTTTGAATCCTTAATTCTACAATTAAATCCTTAGTTATACAAATTATGTTCATATATATTCTTTACATCCTTAATTCTACAATGAAAAATATCAATATTATTCTGTATATGATTATAATTCCCGCATATGACATTAATAGGTGAATACATTAATAGATTGGTGCGTGAAGCTTTGATATGAAATGTTTGGTGGAGTCGAGTTGATTTAGAGGGAACTCGTAGGTCAATGAGTTTTAATAGATCAGAACAGTCGAGTTTATTGTTTAATATTTTAGACAGAGTTACAATTCCGTGTCATTCTTGGCGAGTTTGAAGTGAATTAAGTGAGAATCTATATATTTACCAAAATATCGTTACTAATTCCAACAAGTGGATAGGTCTTGTCCTCGGTGTAGCTTAAGTATTTTAAAAATTTTCTTTGAATATTCTCCAGTTTATTAATATGAACGATGTAGTAGGGACTCCAGATTACGTCAGCATACTCCAATTTACTTCTGACAAACGGGTTAAATAGAAGCTTCATAGTTTCAACATTCTTGAAATCTTTGGAGTTTCTAATTATGAATCCCAATGATTTAAAAGCTGAAGATGCGATGTTATTTATGTGATAAATAAAAGTCATCTTGATATCAAAAGTAACACCTAGATCCTTAAATCTATCAACTCTTTGTATGACAATACCGTTTATTTTATACTCATTAATGAAAATATTATGCCCACGTGAGTAAGTGACAACATTACATTTTTCAACATTTAGAAATAGTTCATTTTTATTGCACCAGTTATCAATATTTTCCAAATCTGACTTGAGCAATTCTGTATCATCATTGCAGTTTACGCTGTAGTAAATTTTTAGGTCATCGGCATAGAGTAGATGTGGGCACTGTAAGTTTATAACTATGTCATTGATATTATTTTTCTAAATTGTTTTAACTGTTATGATAAAATTTAAGCTCTAATTTTCTGGTTTTATGATTGTTTTTTGCCAGACTGTTACTTCCTTCGCACACCGAAGGAAAGTATTGTATTCGAGAAAAAATTACCCTCCGAGATTTTCACGTTTCAGATCATGTAGATTACGAAAATATAGGTTCTTCAATTCCGTCTGTCGGTCTGTTGTCTTTCTGTTGGTGCATTGTGCATTAATTAAAAAACTACTTGACAGAGAACAGTTAAATTTGGTAGATAGTTGGCGCTACTGATGGTTTACCTTGGAGTCCTTGTGGACAACACCTGAACAGGCAACCGCGATAAATGCCGTGAGGCTGTCGGACCTGCTACACAGCAGAGGGAGACCAACCACAACATTACATGAATCACAAGGAAGAAGAATACGTGGTGGAAAGTTCCAAAAAGAGAAGTAGAGGAGGAAGGAAGATATGTGTCAAAAAGTTTGAAAGTAGAACAATAAAATTTCAGGTCACATCGATTCTCAAGTCAAAATATAAGTGCATTCTATTTACAATAAAATAACAAAATTTTAGGTGTCTGATGAAACGCCTATGCACTGACCGTGATACTTATCGACCCCACCTTTTTTAATTGCGCTCTTATGCAGTCGCACGTAATGATTATAACTGCGGAACAGTTCATTATTACACAAAGTTAAAGTTGAGCGTTGTGACAGTGTTTCGTCAGAAATTAATTAACGGAAAAAACAAGCCTCCGATTAAACAATCTAGCTCTAAAAATTATGATAACATGAATGTATAAAAAATTATGTATAAAACAACATAGTACGTATAGTATTGCTATTTTCGATTGAGAAATTCAGTCTAAAGTGTTGCTACCAGGATAAACCATTACAAGGCCTGCCTGTAACAGAACAACACCGAAACCGTGCTTGAATATCACAAAAGATACCCGTATACGAATATAGTCAACCAAATATCACCTGTTAAATTACAAAAAATATTAAAAAAATATGTTTTTAAAATTAAATAATTGATAACTTTTTTATTTATTGATCTATATTGTTTAAAATCAATAACTAACACTAACTTACTGTCCAAATTTCAACACAATCGGACATCTTATTCTTAAGTTATCGTGACGGACAGACGGACGGACATTTTGAAAATTGTTCAGAATTCGATCACCAACACAATGATATGAAAATTTCCTCTCTACCAGTAATATTACCGGTTTTAAAAATGTGCCGATCGAATGCAATATACTCTTCGTTTTGTATTTGCGAGGAGTATAATAATCGTGTTTATCAATTAATATAAAGTAGTAAAACAATATTCAATTTATTCCAATAATTAAAATATTCTAAAAATTTTCGGTGGATGACATTGCTGCAATTATATGTAATTCCCTTGTCTCTCTTTTTTATTATTTTCCCAAGAGTCTAATTGTTAACAAAAGTATACTTGTCTTCACATGAAAAGGACATGAAAACCGGCCATCAGAATATCCAAATTACTACTGACAAAAGTACTACAGTGCAGTTCTTCAAATTTTTGAGTATTAGAATGAAAATAATACTAGAGATTTAAAAATCGTGTTTCCTGTAGAAACTTAATGACTTCTCTGGTAAATTGAAAAATCTTAGGCTGTTTTGCATCAAGATAGGAATATCACGCATTGGTGGACGCACTGCCCATCCTTCGTGACATCGACAGAAAAATTCAAAGTACGGCTCTGTTTATCTGTTCCCTGTGTATGACGTTCTAGTTAGGGGTGATTTACGTAACTATATCACAAGAGTTAGAAATATTAATTAAAAGAGACGTGTTTCTGTTTATTTCTTACCTTAATCATGCCAGAACATAAATAATAAAAGTAGAGCACGGCAAAAAATACGAAATATAAATTATCCATCCATAATGACTTTTCATTTGTAAATGTAATTAGAAACTAAATATTCTTAGCATAACTCCAGGCGGGTTTCCTTTCATACTGCCAATTGAAATCTCTATAAAACACTAATTTCCAGGCGCTGGCGCTGGCTCTGAGAATGAATCATATCTCACACTTACATAAGTAAAGCAGTAAAAAACGGGTTACTTTTAAATTGAACAAAGCAGTCTGGAAAGCAATAACTCAAATAAATAAGCAGTTCATTTATGTTGGTCATCACGCTTTACATAAGAGTAATAATAACAATAATAATAAATTAATTGATCTTTAGAAAATATACATTTTATAGATACGTCCAGATGGATAGTGAATCTCCATTTTGAATAAAACTTATAAACTAAAGTTAGGGTGTATCACATGTAAAAAGTAACAGAATATGGACAAACTTCTAAGTTAGCAAACAATACAATACACACATATTCATAAATAAATCTATAATTTATTTCAGGGTACTGTATTTCCAACTATAAAATTGCTTAAATTTTCATTCACAACCTGGTAAAATTCTTCAGTGTTGTATAAACAATTCTCAGTTAGAATCTTTTTTAATCTTTTTTTAAGCACATGCAGTGGCAGATTACAAAATGTCATTGGTAGAACATTTAGCATTCTAACTACGATGTTATTGCTTATCTGCGGTCTGTTTTGTGGTGTTACTAAGTTGCTCTTATTTCTGGCAATGATGTTTTATCTATTAAGTAATACATTATATTTATTATTTAATATAGTGTAGAGAAATAAAGCATGACCAGGACTCCCTTATTTTAGCTTGGTCGGCAGCTTTCAGTTTTTACGTGCCATATAAAAATGGAGTGAACTATATTCCTTCATTTTTCGGTTTTCATTCCTGAGACATTCTACCTCACTTCTAAATAACGCCTGAGGAATCTATATTAGTGGCATACGACCTCTGCGCCTGCAGCTTTTATGTCAAAGGAACAATTAGAATGTGTTATTTGACAAATGATATGAATAAGAATAAAAATACGAACATAACGCATTTGCTGACATTTCGGAAACGGAACCCGTTTCCATTTTCAAAGCTTTGTAAGAAAATAATCATATTCTTAAAGCGTGTATTAATAATATACACAGCTTGCAAACTGGGATACCTAACGAAGAAGGATCAAAACCTACTTGCTTCGGAATGAATTTAATTATAAAATTATCTCCAAGAAATGGTTCGGACTCCATCATAAACTGTAGGCCTCTCTTATCTCTATCTTATACAAAACCCCAGATTTACGGTCGCTTGAGAGGCGGTCAAAGAAATATATTAAGACACATTATCCTTGTGTTGTAGGTTCATGGTGTCAACAATTTAATGGTGGTAGATGCTAGTGTTATTCCTGTAACAATATCAGGGCATGCAGGGGCGCCCACAATTATGATTGGTGAAAAGGCAGCAGATATGTTAAAAGAGAAATACCACGTGTGATATGATATATTATGTTAAGTTTTCTGTCACTACTTTTAGCCTTCATATTACATTAACAGAACTTTTAAATATTACAATACATGATAATTAGTTAATTATGAGGCCACATATCAATGATATAATTATTAATGTACAAACTGAATTTCTATGTGCACAAAATATGAGGAATAAAGCTTTTAAACACAAATTGACTTCTTTTCATTCCAAAAATCCTTAAAGTATCACAGAGCTTGGCTATTACAAAGAACGGGTGTCTATATGGAGTAATCCTTTAAATTTTAAATTATATTTGTTAACATTGACAATGAATTTTGACCGCTGGTATTTGAATATGTTATTTAAAAATTATTCCTTGAAACATTAGAGGTCATATAACTAAAATATAAACATGCATGTATCTCTAGTTTCTTTAACTAAACTTACTCTTCGTTTTATTTTGAAATTGCACCTTTGTCCGTTAAATTGAGAATAACTTCTTAGTTTTTCCCATGGAGCAGATATTTAATTTTTAGTTTCTGAAAGCCTATTGTGTGTAGAAGTTTCTGGTATACAAGTCATACCCGGTAAACTGTTATTAAAAAAAAATCTAAGAGGATTCATCAGAGGTCACAAATTATTTTATTATTATTTATTTTTACTGAAGTAAATAGTTTAGATTCTGCTTTAGTCGTAACTTACTTATCAATAACCATTACTAAAATAAAAAAAGATGATAAAAATAATAACAATAATTAAAAAAAAATGTAATAAGGCGCCATCGAAAAATTATAAAAACGTGAATATTGGAAAACAATAAATAATCGGATGATAAGGAGTTATTCTGATCGGTATTGATGCCCTTTATTTAGTATAGTAATCGTAAAAAAAATTCTGTCTGTCTGTAACTTCTTTTGTCTGCGCGTTTTCTCCGGAATCGTTTAAGACTTAACTTGAAATTTTGTACACGTATATATTATAACAAGATCTGGAATTATGTAAAGCAAGCTGGTAAGAGTACAGAAACTTGAAATTTCATGTACTACAAGCCAAGGCCTCAAAATAGTAGATAGGGGAAAATAAGTAAAGCAAGCTAGTAAGAATACAGAAATTTGGGATTTAGTGTATATACTAGAAACCAAGGCCTCAGATTTCTTTCCAATATTTCTCATACCCCACCACCTCCGCTCCATTATTAATGGGATTCATAACACAAAATTGAGATATTCGCTTGAAAGTTAGTACACGTATGTACTGTAATGACATCTGATTGAGATGATTCCATTGAAGGGTTGGGAGGTGCTAGGTTGTGAATAGGGGAAAATAAGTAGGGTAACTAGAAACTTTATTTTTAACGTATATGGTAGAAACCAACGCCTGAAATTTTTCTATCTGCCCCAAATATTATTAAAATTCTATAACCAATAATAATTTCCACACACTAGAGTGCAAATCTAGTCATGATGTTTCCTTTAAAGTGACTTGGATGAAAAATCTGGATGTGGAAGTAGTGATTCCTTAGGCAGCGGTTTTTTATTAGTAACGTCTACTGTCGTGTTATCCTGTATAATAATATTACCGTATTATAGAAATATTGGAATAAATCACACAAAAGATTTTTATGAACTGTTGTTAACGAACTCTTTGTGTGAATGCTATTTCTGTCTATTGCGTACCGGTTATGTTATATCAAAATATTGTTGGAATGGCGTTCTTATAAGTTACAACAACTCAAATAAACAAAGCAAACGATAATGCTAAATCTCTTTTTATTTTTATCTATCCATGATTAATAATAGACCTAATGTTAATGGGTTTGTCACATATATAAATATAAAAAAGAGAAAAATTACAAGTAGACCATTTACAGTGCCATCTTGCTTAACTGAACACCGTCATTTGTGAGTATTCTATTCTTATTAACAAACAAATGTTCGTTTCAATTTATTTTTGTTCCACCTTCAGAGTGTGAAATTTAATGTTGCAACATTCTTAAAACTTTTTAGTCTTTACCCGATTTAAAACAAATTTGTCTCAAAACACAGGGGGCCATTACGACCTACTTATGGTCACAAAATCATTTACATTCTTGCAAAGCCATCTGCAATGCAAGAGTATATGAAAAGAAAAGAATATACTTTTATTAAAAAAAATATTAACAAAAGTTAGTCAGAAGCATCCAAATACATTGGTCCAAAATCTTTTCCATTGTAAAAAAAAATAAATTGTGATAAAAATAATATTCTAAAATACCATTTAATATGGGTCTCTTGTTATGGAAACCACGCTGGATTCATTCTCTACAGTTTCTACTAACATAATCTTAATTTAACAATCAATGAATTATATAAATATTATTTTGTTTGCTTTTGCGACTTTTACTCAGAAATATTTGAAATATTTTTTGTTCAACCAAAGTTTGCTAGATATGTGGATGGTTTCGATCATGCATTGTATGTGGTTGTGGATATAAATAGAGTAAATGATTTTGTTGTCACAAGCAGATCTTAATGACTTCCATCTCTTGAACTCAATTTGATTTAGATTTGATAAAAACGTACAAAGTTACAATAGAAATAGAAATAATTTATTGACGTTATCAACAATACAGTTTTACATAAGTCACATTACAGTTTTGAGATAAAAATACAAAGAAGTAAAAAAAATAAAACATACGCTAAAGTTTGTAAATGACACTGACAAATATATAAATATAAACACTTTCACAAACAAACATAATTGGTGTGTTACATGTGTTGGGTTTCATTTGAAAGGTCAGTCGCCAAAAATTCCTGAAAGGAGTAGACGGTTCCTTCTATTAGCAAATTTTTTATGTGGCGGGCAACTGATTGCTCTGGGAGAGAGGTAATATGAGATGGCAGCTTGTTAAAGAAGACGGGACCATAATAATTAATTCCGTTTCTGCTTTTTTCTAATCTCAAGTATTTCAGATCTATGTAGTTTCTCGACCTTGTGTCGTGATCATGCACGCTCAGGTGACTGGTATAATCATTTCGATTTAGCCTTATATAAAGTAAGCACGTGTATATGTAAAAAGCTGGCACAGTTAATATATTGAGTTCTTTGAATTTATGCCTTACCTCATCTCTATAACCAATACCCGACATCACTCTAATTACGCGTCTTTGTAAACCAAATATTCTGCTTAGATGATTAGTATGTCCCCATGTTAGTATCGCATAAAAAAATGTTCCTTGAAACATAGAGTAGTATGCCGTTTTTACGACATTAAGGGACACCTCCCTGACTAAGTTGATTATCATATATATACACACTTAGATAGTTTTTTAAAAACATAGTCGACATGTTGGTCCCAACAAAGTTTGGGATCGAGAACCACGCCTAAAAATTTAACCTTATTTGGGTTTTGATAGTTTCCAAAACCACGGGTGGAAAATACTATATTTTCAGTTTTGCTGGTGTTTAAGCACAACATGTTCGATTGGAACCATTCAGAAGCACTCGACTGTGTTCGTCGCATAATATTTTCTAAGTCTACTATGTTTTTGTGACTATTTATTTTGGTTGCATCGTCAGCATACAATACAAAACTGGCATGTGATACATACTGAGGCAAATCGTTGACATATATCAAGAATAACAAGGGTCCGAGGATGGACCCCTGTGGTACTCCATGATACGTTTTATTTATGGACGATGCAATATAGGTACAGGTTCAGTCGGCAGGAAAGTGTTAGACTTGGAGAATGTATCCTACACACAAGCGTATGACCAAAAAAACTCAAAAGCTGTAATTCGATTTTTATTTATCGCTCTTTATAAGTTTAATCGAGTAAGATAACACTTCACATCTGTCAAACATTAACTTCATTTTTGATTGATGGTTTACGACTTTAAAAACTCATAAACAATGCTACACGTCTAACTAGCACCTTGAATACGGAAGAATGGTGTGTTTGTTTTTGCAATGTGAATGCTAGTGCTGCAGTTCAAGAATATCGACAATGATTGGCACACCGCAACGTTTCGAGTAGTAACGTTTTTGCCACGGTCTTTTTAACACATTACGTAATAGTGGTAAACTTCCATGAACATAAAGTTGGCACCCAGAGTTAGCACCCCAGATTCACACTAGGTCTGAAACGGCAACGTAAAGAGCGGCCGCGCCACCGCTGACGGGGATTATCTTGTTTCAAGGAGTAGAAGAGGCTTATCAGGGGTGGAAAGCGGCAGCTCGTTGCCGGATCGAATTTTCCGATGAAAAAAAAAATTTTCCGGCTCTGAAATGCACATGCAAAGTGCTGCAGCGATTCGGGTCGTGGCAATCATCATGATTCAGTGTAAACTAACCGCCTTCCAATTTTCAGCGCGGCATCTCAATGCCAAGTGGAGTTTTCCGGGGGAAAAAGTTTTCCGACCGTGGAAGGGAAGGGAACCGAGCTGTCATGATTTTCTCTCTGTGGATGCTTTTCTTTTAACAATAGGTATCCCTTGACCCATTTTCAGCGCGGCAGCTCAACGCCAAGTCGAGTTTTCCGGGGGAAAAAGAGTGTTCCGTCCGTAGAAGGTAAGGGCCACGAGCTGTCGCAATTTTCTCTCTGTGGATGCTTTTTTATTAACAACAGGTACCCTATGACCAACTTTCGCGGCAGCTCTTGGCCCTTCCCTTCTATGTTCGGAAAACTCCTTCCCCCCGGAAAACTCGACTTGGCGTTGAGCTGCCGCGCTGAAAATAAGTCAAAAGATACCTATTGTTAAAAGAAAAGTATCCACAGAGAGAAAATCGTGGCAGCTCGGGGTCTTATGTTGTTCTATATCCACATTTGTTCGAAAATAAGTTATATACACCATTTTTCTTAAAATTTTGAGCTTGTTCTATACCCGTCAAAAAAAATTAGCTATCATGTTTAATAAACCAGATTTCAGAGTCCAGTTTGTCCTACATTCCAAGTAAAAATAAAAATTAGTTGTAATTTTAAACTATATCCGCATTTAACATTGTAATGGTCTATACTTAAATATATGCAATTATGCTTTAAAATCATTTTGTCCTATATCCTACTAAATTCACTTTAGTCTATATCCCATTTATAGTGGCTGGAATTGCTGAGACAGTGTTGTGACTGTTTTGTTCTATATCCGCCAGAGTTCTGATGCGGGCGTAAAGTTTGTCAGTGTCAACGTTTTTTGTTTATTTTACGTATTAAATAATACATAATGAGTATAATAAATGAATCACTATCCCATCCCACCCATCTAAGTCATTAGAGTTCCCAAATACCAAGTAAGACACCCTCCACAAAAGATGCAAATGAAGAGAAACCATCAAAAGATAATGATATAAAAGCACGAAATTCAAGAAAAAGTGGAGAAACACACAAAAATACAAAAAATGGGATAATAAAACCAAGCACGAAACCAAAAAATAAGAAAACCGCCAACTCCAAAGGTACCGTAGGTAATAAAAAGGAAAAAGGAGTAAAATAATAAAAAGAAAACTCTGAAATATTTAAAGTTAGAAACGTGTTTCTTTATTTGCATATTTTATAATATAAAGTTACTTTACTAATGTAGTTATTTAAAAGAAAAATAAAATTGCATTAAAATTAAAAATTATTTTAATAGTAAAAATGATAGCACATTCAGCTGTATTCATAAAATTATATTGCAGTTTTCAAAAATTACGCCTTAGTCTCGTATATCCTTGCAATGTGCTCTATATCCGGTCAAACAAAAAAAAGCTATTTGTGGACTATATCCATTTTTTCAATGTTTATTTATTTTCTCACAACGAGTATAAAAGCAGTAAATAAATGGACACTACACTAAAAATTAATTTCAATGTAAAATTCATCACAATTTCAGTTAAATGTATCTCAAAAATATACTAACCTTCATCTCCTGTAAAATTCATAAAAACAGATATAGAACAACATAATCCCTCGGTGACAATGTATATGTATATCTATATGACTTGCGGTCACTTTTGCGCTTCCGGGTAACTGACCCTTTAATCCTTACCAAAAAAACCTTACGCTAAAATATAATTTATGGGGTTACTTAAAATCGAAACTCTACTTTTACAAGCCAAAGAACGCCCACGATTTAAAAGACAGAATAAGGCAAAAAATTAATTAAACCACCCGGGAAACGATACAAAATGTTTTAGAAGAATTTCGGCAACGTCTCCATTAATGTTAATAGCAACGGGCGCCCAGTCTGAACATTTGATTTAAACTGTTGGATGTTCTTTTGTTTACTTAGTAACGTTAAAAATGTGTCACTTTTCAATAAAAAAATAAAGAAATTTAAAAAATCTTATGTACCTGAATAGAGAATTAAAAACACTCTCAAATGAGCTATAACACGCACCCTCGTTCCATTTAAAAATTTTAAAGGAGTAGCTGTCACTCCAAGGGGGTTGAAGGGGGAGGTATAAAATTATACTAAAAAAACGTCATTTTATAATTAAAATTTGATGTGTTTAAGATTTTACTCATAAATTCTCTGTATATTATGAGCACGATGGAGTTCCTCCACATTCTGCTCATTTGATCACGCAGCATTTGAATAAAACTTTTCCGGACGATGATTGGTCGCGGTGGTCTTATAAGTTGGCCAACAATGTCTCCAGACCTCACACCGTTAGACTTCTGGAAATGGATAAAACGATGTGCATAAATCAAAGGTGGACAATGGGGTATGCAATTGTTCATATTTTGAATACTGCCACTCAGATAAAGCAACACCGAGACTACTTCAGGATAGTAACACGTTCTTTTCATAAATGAGCCACAACATGTTTGGAGGTCCACTGGACATATTTGACAATCTATTGTAGATTAAACTTTCATAATTTATATTTTAAAAATTCTTGTTAATGTTAAGACGGCATAATGCGAAAACAAACAAAAATGGGATGGTAACTATTGACTTATTAGATACACACTTTTATGTAGTATTCACTGCCGGAGTTTGACAATTTCCTCCCGACTTACCCTGAATAGTGTGATTAAATATCTATCTGCCTATCTGTGTCAAAAAAGCAATATTTAACCCGACGCTGTCGCTCATGAGAAGACCCGCAACCTTCTCAACCTGAGCAGGGTCACAGAAATAATCTTGTTCAACTTGATTTTTTTTTTAAATTTGGCATTGAAAAAACACGGCAAAGTACATGAACCTGCTATCAGACTGAATGGTTAGTGCTACGAACCAAAACGGACGTCCTGCAATGTAAAATTTGTTATTGAAGTTTAAATATAATATCGTGAAGATATACGCGTAATCCACAAATTAAGGTACTTAAAACTAAGCCTATAAATTAAGTCGCTAATTAAATTACTTTTACTATAATTATGCTAAGTGAGGTTTCGATTAAACAGTTTGTATAAAAGTTTATTTTCCTTAGACTGTATAGTTCAGTGAGAATGTGAGGTAATGTTGAAGAACTTATTAATAGTGGTAAGCAGTTTAATAGTAGCATCCATAATATAGACAAGAAATTGTGACAATACATTTTATAGCTAATTTATGTATAGTAATTTTGATGATTGCAACATTAAACTTTGTCTATAAAACAGTGAAATTTAATAAAAAAAAGTAACAACAAATACTAATGAACTAATTAAAATAAATTGCACGAAAATAACTGTAAAATAGTAAAAATAATAATTAATTTCTGGAAGAAAAAGACAAGAGAGACAACTTATTGTATGCCTTTATTTTGAAATATGTTTAGTAAATTGACATTTACAAAAAGAAATTTCTATTTCATGTAGTAAAGGGTGGTGAAGACTTCTGGAGTGGCCGTTAGGAGGCGCTAGAATTCACAACATTGGAAACCGTTTCGCGACATAAAGTTATTTAAAATATGACTAGTCGATGTTAATGACAAAAAACATCTGTAGACTCGAGAAGAAGTAACAGATTTTTCGGAGAGAAACAGATTACATATTCATTGTGGTGATTAAGAGAATTATTGACTCCATCTGTCCGAGTTTCCAAAATTTGTAGCAGTAGTCCCTCTTCAAGAGGAAGCCCAACTAGTAATGTAATGTTTTATAAAAGTTATAGAAATGTTTCTGGCACAAATGTTATAAAACAACATTAGGTTCCCTCAGAACACTTTCATCACGTTTTCACAGCAGCTAGCTATAAATGCAAAATTGGCACCATCTTATAAAATACTTCAGTCGCTGTTGATATTTGGTAACGTCTATTGGAACCATTACAAAATAATTATATAAACATTTCCGTAGGCCCTATGAAAATTTAGTATCATCACTATATAGCAGTTTTATTAAAGCTTCATTTAACTGTACTATAAATCACACTTCTCTGTTTGTCAAATTACTGCTATAAAACAACTAAACATCTGTTTTATAAGACGTTTTACGTAGCCATTATTAAAAAAAACCGCTGCTTTATAGACATTAATAAAATAAAATGATTTCTTAAATGTATCCTAAAAGTTGCAAGAGGTGTTTCTGACACTAAAGGCATATGGCATTGTGATTTAATACTAGGTACCTAATACCATATAATAATTATTTAAGAGACTTGTTCTGGCGTACGACTGCAATTTTTGATGCGGAGGAAATTTTACTGTAAACTATGGCCATGTTTTTAATAAATTTTCAACGCGCTACACATTTTTTGATGATTTTTAATAATTTTTGAAATTTTATAAATATATATTTTATGAATTTTAATTTTCTTTCAATGTCACTTACACTGATTTGTTTCAGTAGTCATAACTGTAAAGTTCGTACGTATTTGACTCCATAAATTCTTTTAAATATTTGATATTTTACATTTTTATATCTCGTCATATTTACCATCACGAACGCTGGCCTTTTAAGACGGCTTCCCTCTATAAAACACTTTTGTGTTAGTAGCAAGCATTTCAAGATATTGAAACTATTAGACGATTCCTATAAAACATCTATGCGCCTCATTGTAACTTTTACGTGAATCTTAGAAAATAGAATACTCGCTTTCGCAATACTTTTGCAGCTCTTATGATTAAACTGTTAGGGCTGAGTTGTAAACGCAACCATAGAAACAGAATTGGTTCAATTTGCATAAATATAACCTAGAAATTAATGGCAGAAAATCACCTTATTTACAAAGCTGTTTATTTACGGTTTATTTATTGCCAAAAACACGTAGTTATTTTTACTAGTGGAAGCATCAGTACCTTGGCATATGACCTAATATGTTGTTAATAGTGCAGTGAGTTTCATTATACAGTAGTATAAACTGTGTCTTGTTGCCAAAACTACTACGCTGTTAATACATGTACCTAATAATTTTATAACCACTTTTCAAGTTTCTCCGTTGCCCTCATGTTTTTACGTTCGCCGATATATGATCTAGCAAGATCTGCACCGCTCTGTCAATGTTGGTAACCAAAATTTTGGAAGAATAAATAAACTTGTATACTAAAATCAAATTTTCATTAAAAGACAAACTTTAATTATGACTAAATATAAATACACAACTAACGCAGGAAATCAATTTTATTGAGTATGTTTTATTGTATTGTTAGCCAACACATTTTCATGCTCAAGCAAACAATTTAGTTTTGTAATGACTGCTGCTTTTTCCATATTACAGCAAATACAATGCTATATAATAGTTACATAACATACCCTGGAACAACAATTTATTCTTAAGAGCAAAATTGTCAAATAGACTTTTAATATAACTGTTTTGTAAGATGATAAGAAATAACTATACAATAATTCCAATACATATTTATAACGGTGCTAAAAATGCTGCTGAACATTACTAAAAAATCATTATGAAACAATTTAGTTTTATAAGCTGAAATTTTTTATAACTTAGTCACGGAAGCATTTATAAAATCATTTTTTAACTGCATTATAAGATATTTAATAATTTTGCTGTAGAAACGTTTTAATGATAAATTTATAAAATAGTTCAGTTGCAGACAACAAAATAGTATTTTCTGAAATTCTAATATAATCAATTAGCAATTAGAAGCATTAATAAAATAACAGTAAAACAAAATTGTCGTAGAACAATTAAATTATAAAACAAATTAACTGGTTGGGAGGTAATTTATTATTTATGTCATTACTCGCTTGCAATTTTATGAAATATATGATTGATTGATTGATTAGCCAGCAAACAAACAATATTTTTTTCGTTTTTATTTAATAAAATGAAAACGGTTTAGCGGATCCGGAAAACTCTTGACTGAATCGAAAGATATTTTCAATACGCGTCATTTGGCGAAAGGCACAACTCATTTTGTCAAACCGTTCATTTGTTATAGCCAAAATAAATTTCTTAATTAACAAATTGATTAGTCCGAAACTAATGAGGTCGGGATATTGTTTTTTTTCACAAAACATGCCTTTTATACCAACGAACATATCTTCTTTTTTGGTCCGATATGTTCAATACTTTTTGATTGTTTAAACAATTGGCATAATTTCTTAATTAGCAAATAACTTTTTTTTCGAAAGTTTGATCGACTTCAAACCAACTTTAAACAATAAATATTGATGTCGGGCATAGCCCCCATAGAAGTCTGCACGATTGCAACTTTTTTCTTTGGTTTATTTAAAGTTTAAATTTATTTTGTAAATTAACAAATGGAATATCTCGGCTCTGGGTAAGCGTATCGAAATGAGGTTTTGTGCATATAAAAGTGCTTGGAAAAAGGAAAATTTTGAGACCAGAAACAACTTCACCGGATAACCGGAACCGGAAATAAAAATGATATTGCGTGAGAGGCTATAATTTGTTTATTAACAACTTTTTGGACACAAGGTTTGGTGCAAATGAAAGCTAACAAGTTTTTCCATCAACCACAGAAAGTTCTACAAAAAATATCCAGTCCCTGAAGAGTAATACGCGTTTTTGACCCTTAAAAAAATCTCTCCCGCAACGTGAAAATAGTAAGATTTGACGTGCAATGGGGTGGCGGGTTCGATCCTCGGTGTGGGAAAATGTTTTCGTCAAATTTGCTTTTTTTTTTCATGTAACCAAGTATTTTTTATGATAATAAATGTTTTCACTTTCTGAGAAATTTTTAAAAACGACGTAAAAACTTTTTTTTGCAATTTTCATTAAATAAATGGCTATCTTGCAACAAACATATGATTGTCCTTGTCCAACGAGGGTTTCTCGGTAATTTTTGTTTTCTTTTTACTACTTTCTGTGAAAGAGAAGGCTTATTTTACTTTATTTGAGGGGTGGTTCCATGATTTCGACTATAAGAAATATAGAGCATGCAAAGCAGATGCACAGCATCCGATCGAGAGTTACGGATTTAACGAATTTCTCAAGAATAAATAATTATTTATAGCGTTTTTTACAGCTTAAAAATTATTTTATTATAGGAAACATTTTATTGCACGAAAAAAAGTGAATTTGACAACAGCAAAAAATTGCCCACACCAAGGATCCAACCCGCCACCCCATTGCGCGTCAAATCTTACTATATTCACGTTGCGGGAGAGATTTTTTTAAGGGTCAAAAACGCGTATAACTTCAGGGATTGAATATTATTTGTAGAACTTTTTGTGGTTGATGGAAAAACTTGTTAGCTTTCATTTGCACCAACCTCGTGTCCAAAAAGTTGTTAATAAACAAATTATAGCCTCTCGCGCAATATCACTTTTATGTCCGGTTCCGGTTATCCGATCAAGTTATTTCTGGTCTCAAAATTTTCCTTTTTCCAAGCACTTTCATATGCACGAAACCTTATTTCGATACGCTTGCCCAGAGCCGAGATATTCCATTTGTTAATTTGATAAATTAAAGAAAAAAGTTGCATTCGTGTACACTTCTATGGGGGTTATGCCCGACATCAATATTTATCGTTCAACATTGGTTTAAAGTCGATCAAACCTTCAAAAAAAAGTTATTTGCTAATTAACAAATTATTCCAATTGTTTAAACAATCAAAAAGTATTGAACATACCGGGCCAAAAAAAATATGGTGTATTATTTGGTGTAAAAGGCATGTTTTTTGAAAAAAACAATATCCAGACCTCATTAATTTCGGAGTAATCAATTTGTTAATTAAGAAATTTATTTTGGATACAACAAATGAACGGGTTGACAAGATGAGTTGTGCCTGACGCCAAATGACGCGTATTGAAAGCATCTTTCGATTGAACCAAGATTTTTCAGATCTGTCAAACAGTTTTCATTTCATTAAATAAAAACGAAAAAAAAATTGTTTACATAATTATTTAACCATGATGCTCGCAGTTTAGGAAAATTTTTCATAAGAAAATCTTGTTCAACGGAATCTTTTCTATGAAAATTCATGGCTATAGAAAACTTTTGGGAAACATCCCAGGCAGACTCGCCTACCATTATGATGTGTTAAAACATTTTCTACTTTGTTTTCTATCACTGAATTTATTGTAACCAAAACGTTACTGCAGTTTCGGCACTTAACTGCCATTTTCAAACGTCTGAATGTTTGAAAATGGCATGTTAAGCGCCGAAACTGTAGTAACGTTTTAGTTACAATAAATTCAGTGATAAAAAACAAAGTAGAAAGTGTTTTAACAGATCATCAATATATATTTAAATCAAGTTAGTGTCTGATAATAAACAAATTTTAAAAAAAAATAAGAAAAATAGAGAGAGTGCATTCCCGAACAATTACAAACACAAATTTAAAAGAAAAATTATGATGAGGATCTTTTTATTTTATTTTCTTTAATTACGATTTATATCAACCCTGGTAAAAGTAGTGCTAGTATGTATGTTTCCCTTTTCAACATTGTAAATGTCATCTTTAAATATTCAAAATATATTTCCAAACACTAGTAGAATTTGTATATGCAATATATAGGAAAAGTGTTTCATCCTGTACCTAATATAAACTAATTGACTTTTTCCAACTTATTTCTCCGATGGCTATTGTGGTTTGAATGATTTAAATGATGCAGTTTTATTTTATATATTTTGCAAATGTATAAACACATAAAAAGTTCAAAGGTGCATTTTGATCTATACATACTACATAACATAAACGCAAATAAAGAGCTAAAATGCATTTCTAAATATCACGTAAACTTTATTATTTTAAAATTATTTTTAATCAACCGTGATCTTTAACAACTTATTCTTGACCATGAATAATTACCACAGCACTTAACAGTCATTCTGCAACAAAAATATTTAAGTATATGCAATTTCAAAATTTTACATATTTTTAATTATTGATGCGTCTATAAATATAAAAAAAAATATGTTGATTTATATAAACTTATTTATTTCTCCAACATGAACTCACTCACACGACAAAAATGGTGTGAAAGAATTGCCAATCGAAGTACATAGAATACAGTAAATTTAATAAAATTAATAATATAATATTACAAGAATTCAATAAACAAAGCGTCATCAAAGTCGAAGTAGACATTTCTCTTGGTTTCATTGACGGTCTATGGGACATAAATCTGGCCTTCTAGCTGCCCTGTGCCATCGTGAATATATTGACGCTACATAAAGGGAGCTAAAGTTACTACTAAATCCGGATTCAAGATGTCGATGACATGCCAATATTGTTTTCGTCACCATAACCGAACCACCTCCATATCTAACTACACTAAGATATATTGCTCATTAGGGAGTGGAACAAACATTAAATATTATTAAATTTAGTTTCAAAACTTGGGAAAAATTGTCAAGTAGCTTGCAAAGTTTTTAAAATTTTCATCGGATATATTCCACCTTGGATCATACGCACGTATAAAATGAGTTTTTAACAGTGTATTGTCATGAAGTGACTTATAGTTTCTGATAGCGCTTTCTTAAATGTATGCGAAGCAGATGCCAAATGGCACCCGTATTCGATTACTTAACTTAAAGTACATTTTATAGTAAGGCAGTTTGTATTTTAAGAAGACGTTGAAATTTTCCGACTTTTCTAAATTCTTAACCACAAGGGATTTATTCGCGGGCACGAAACTTTCTGAATTATACCAGACATTCGGAGATACTCTTTATGCGACTTCTACCAAGAGTATGATATAAGGTTTAAACAAGCCGCTATTATCCAAAATTCACACTTACTGAAATTAAAAATAAGTCTTGCAGTTTTTTAAATTAATTGGAAATACAAATATGCCCATGAGCGCTGCATCTGAAAAGGACATAAAATTAACTTAAATACTGGCTCCTGAATAAGTAGAATTTTTATAAAAATCATTTTATAAAAGACAAATGGATCCATCTACCTCTCGATTCTTTATTCCTTAAATAAAAAAGATTTTCTCCACCCCAAACAAAATAAAGCGCAACTGTAGATATCGACGTTTTGAAGTAATTGTTTTTCATCAGATGGCTAAAAAAGAAAGATAATAAAAATCCTAACACAACTGAAGGTATTATCTATTACGGTATATCCTAAGGCTCCCTACTAGAGCCACTCTTAATCATTTTATATCTATTGGCGATATTACGCAATAATTTTTAAAACGTAAAATAACCTAAATAATGATCGGGATATAATATACTTTTAAATGCGTCAGTACTAACGTAGGCGCCATTAGAGCCCAATATAGAATAATCAATAATGAGGAAGTAAAGCTTTTGAATTTAATTCCAACAAAGTAAATAATTAGGAATTTTACCACCAACATTGTCGTGATTATCCTAAATAGTACCAATCAATAACATAATGTCACTATTAGTTCTATTTTCAGGACAAAATCATGGATTTATGCATTACCATTTTCTTAATAAGTCTTCAAATAATATACGAAACAAGTGCTAACATATATGAAAACGATGCCTCAACAATGGATAATTTGCCGCACACGATAAATGTAGAAAGGCATACCTCACAAAATAGATATAAAGCAGACATAATAGGTAAGAAATAAGTATATACTATAGACATTGAGATGTTAAATATACCACTGATCATTTTAGAATACATTATAGTATTAATATTTTCTTCATTCAAGATTTTCTAAGGTGATTGAATCATCGATAGGAATTTCTAAAATAGAATCAACACTGCATTAAAACCACATCCATTTTTTGTGCAAAAAACTTCAAAATTTCAAGTTCTGCTGATAAATTAATGCAAAAAATTGTGACAAAATTAGACCTAGATCCTCAAGTTTTACTTGCCCCTGAATGATTCTCGCACATAGTTCTCAGTTTGCTTATTCATAAAATATAAAAGTAAGCAATTCCCGATTCCAGTTTATAGGAACTTTTTTCTTATTTTGAAAAGTTCTATCACTACTTTCATGATAACTCCGTCAGTGTTTATCTTTTATTTAAATTGTTCATTTAGAAATGATTTATCGATAGATAAAATTTTGGCTTGCCTTTTTCCCTAAAAATATTTAATTACATAAAATTTCAGAAGATCAGTACGACTTCATCATAGTAGGCTCCGGTTCTGCAGGCTCTGTGATAGCCAATCGGCTTTCCGAAAATTCAAACTGGAAAATTCTGTTGTTGGAGGCGGGCCAACCTGCTAACTTGTTTACAAAAATTCCGCTCATAGCGCCAGCATTCCAATTAACTCCTTACAATTGGGGTTATACCATGGAGAAGCAAGACGGATTTTGCAACGCCATGGAGGATCAACTTTGTGCGTGGCCAAGAGGACGAGGACTTGGGGGAAGTACGATTATCAATTACGTAATTTACACAAGAGGAAATCCGTTGGATTTTAAAAGATGGGAGGCACAGGGTAAGTTCACTTTTAAGTAGAAACTTTAGATTTCGGATAACTGTCTAGGAAATGGGATTCGCATAGAGATATTCGATGTCCGATACACAAATACAACTGAAGAAATTTTCAACTTAAAAGAAAAACACGAAATAAAAAAGTTTTTAGATTTAAAAATTAGCACAAATATAAAGACAGACCAGCAAATTCTAGAAATTACTCAATACCACAACGATATTTTTTTAAATTGAGTATCTTGGAGTAAAAAAAGGACATTAGTATGCATAGTTTTGTAATAGTAAAATTATGACTTTATACCTTCTGGGGTATCCCCAGGAGTACATATCTCTTGGACGTCCAAAGCCTCTTGCGTTTTATTAATAAACAATTTAGTTTTTTGAACCGCGTGTGTTTTTAGGTAAAAAGGGTGCATATCTCCGGCTCTACAGGTCCGATTGGGACAAACAAAGAACCAAAATTTTCATAATTAAAATTCGGACAAATCTGGTTTTGGATCATTTGAGTACGTACATAATACAAAAGTGAATAAACTCAGACATATACTCTTGGTGATACAACAGAGGGTCTGGAATCATAATTTTGCTGTTTTTTTTTTGTCTTTTTTACTGCACTAGTAGCAAAGTAGATGAAATATTCAGTTAGTAACATTATAGAACAACAACAAATAGCACTAACAACTATAGTATACAAGTTGAACTTGTGAATGCTCAGATGCTATGATAACCAGAATGTCTCATAAAATCAAAGATTTTTTTGGTTAACATTTCATTCTAGACTTTCACTCTTCGGGTAATGCGATTGCAACAGGAATTACGCTACCAACGCTGCGCCGACAATGCGTGTTGGCCTTTAAAAAACATTCAGTTCATGCTATTCTCGCCTGGTTATTAAATTACCTACTACTGTATACAATAAGTATACAGTTACATTAAAAGTACATCCTAACTTCAAAAAATTCAAATTTCTCGATTTTTCTTATTTTTTACTAATATACGATTCAAATGACCCCTCACTTTAACTGCGAATATCTCAGACACGGGGAGCTGAAAAAATTGAAAAAATTATGTCTTCATTATGAGACTATTCTAAATCAATCACTGATATTTGAATAATGTACATTGGACACTATTGAAGTTCTGCTAAGATATATTGAAAAAGTCCTACTTTTTAAAGACATTTTGATCATACCAGTTTTTATTCCGTTATATTTTGAAAAATATGCATACTATGTAAATAATATTTTATACATCGATAAAGCACGGCATTTTTTGTAGGGGGAAACTTTTCCAGAATTTTTTATTCTAAAATTCTGCAGTTATTCGCAAAAACGTGATGTCATGTTTATTCGGTTATTTATCAATGTATTTAAAAAATGTTTGTTAAAATAGTTAATTATATAAAATATAAGCATTTTCAGAAAAAAGAATTAGTATATATCAAATATTAATTTAGTTATCAAGTGTAAAGGATAATATCATTCCAAGTTTGCACTAATATTATTTATTACGTTTGATAATTAAATTAATGTTTGATACATACCAATTATCTTTTCTGAAAATGCTTACATTTTACATAATTAACTATTTTAACAAACATTTTTTAAATACATTGATAAATAACCGAATAAACATGACGTCACGTTTTTGAGAATCGCTGCAAAATTTTAAAAGAAAAAATTATGAAAAAAGTTTCTCGTACAAAAAATGCCGTGCTTTAACGGTGACTAAAATATTATTTAGATAGCAGGCATATCTTTCAAGATATAATGGATTTAAAACTGGTATGGTCAAGATGTCCTTAAAAAGTAGGACATTTTTCAATATAACTTAGCAGAACTTCAAAAGTGTTCAATGTACATTATTCAAATTTCAGTGATTTATTTAGAATAGACTCATAATAAACACATAATTTTTTCAATTTTTTCTGCTCCTCCATTTCTGAGATATTCGCGGTTAAAGTGAGGGGTCAATACATTTGAATCGTATATTAATAATGCAATTAGTTCGGTAAAAATCATCATATCCTTACAAAAATGGGAGGAAATATGTATTTTTATGCTATAGACACGTGATCAGACTTAAAAAAAAATCGTTTTTACGGCCACAATTGAACATTTTCGAAAAAAATTATAACGTTTACCATTTAATGAGAAATGGTCGTAATATACTTTTTTTAAGTGTAGGTTTTTTCTGTAGTTTCTTGTGAACTTCAGAATCTGTTTATCAAGTTAACTAAAAGAAAATTAAATTTCACTTTTTTGATATTTTTTCATATATGCCGCATCTTTTATGCCGAATTTTCATATAAGCTTTGTATAACTTTGCGTAACAGCCATGATTTTAATGATGCGAAAACCTTAAAAATGCTTTATTTTGCTTTCTCTCGGTCTAAACTGGAGTATGCTTCACTTGTCTGGCAATCTGGGTATAATACTCATAATGATAAATTGGAAAATATTCAACGCCGCTTTCTGAAATTTTTAAACTGGAAAACTGAAGGCACATATCCACCAATTGGAGCTTTTCAAAATCAATTACTTGAAAAATTGATATTACCAGTCTTTCCGAAAGGCGTGAGTCCTTTGCTTTGCGTTTTCTAGATAAAATTATGCATAATAAAATAGATTGTAGTGAAATATTAAGCCAACTGAACTTTTATGTCCCACGGATTAATTCTCGTCATTCTCAAAGCTTTTATTTATCCACTCCTAGATCTAACGTATTAAAATTTTCTCCTCTTTTTAATATTTGTACTTGCTATGAAACTCATTGCAGTGAATTGGACATATTTGCCTAGCAGCCAGAAATTTAATCTACTGTCGTGCAGTCTAATCGCCTTCATAATTTCTATTTGTATATTTTAGTTAGGTTAGGTTAAGTTAGTTTAGATTTGCATCCTATAAACGGTTTTGTACCGTTGGATGATGTATGATTAAATAGAATATAATAAATAAATAAAATAAAACGAAATTTAATTAAATTATGAATATTACATGACAGTTAAAATAATTATTTGAAAGAGATAACCATTTAAGCGCAACTTTGACTGACAGTATCAAATGGATATTAAAAGAGCTTTCGTAAGGTGTATTACTATATTTACATTTTAACTTGTTAAATATAATCTGACATAAGTTCACAAAAGTACATAAAAAACCTACACTTTAAAAAAAGTTTACCATACCACCATTTCTCATTAAATGGCAAGTGTTTTAATGTTTTTCGAAAATGGCCAATTGTCGCCGTAAAAATGATTTTTTTTTTGAAACTTAAATCACACATTTACAGCATAAAAATTCATATTTTCTCCAATTTCTGTAAAGATTTAATGATTCTTACCCCACGTATTGCATTATTAGCAAAAAAAACTTGAGATACTTGAATTTTATGAGGTTAGGATCTGAAATTTTTACGCCAACATAACAGTTCGACAGTTAATTCATTTACGAGTATCTTAGTTTTTTTTTTCTACAACCAATGGACCGGCGATATTTCAAAAATAGTGTAGTAATGGACTCGAAATGCATCAAAAATCACTTTTATGTGCTTTACTCGCGAAGCCGCAGCCCGATCTCGCTAATTTTTCTGCTTTTGACTCATTTGCACATACAAAATGAAAACAAAAAACAAAAAAATTCAACTTCCCGATTACATTATTTTCCATCAATTTTTTTGACGAATTTCCTTCCACTATTTCGGCATTATCTAGAGATGATCAAATCTGATAATAATTTAATCATATCGAGATGAAGTAAACTTGGTTTGGCGATGGCGAAACGCACATCAACCTGGCATAGCATTGGGTGTTTTGGTGTTTGAGAAAATTACTTCAAGCTCAATAAACAGAACATAACTCCATCTTTTAATTATTTTTTTGTTTACAGGTAATCCAGGTTGGTCATATGAAGATGTACTTCCTTATTATCTCAAATCGGAGAGCTGCAATTTGGGAAATACTTGCAAGAGCCCGTTTCACAAAAAAGGTGGCTACCTCAGCGTGGAATATCCCTA
The DNA here is from genome assembly GCA_963583905.1 of Stenurella melanura. Lineage (NCBI taxonomy): Eukaryota > Metazoa > Arthropoda > Insecta > Coleoptera > Cerambycidae > Stenurella > Stenurella melanura. The sequence continues at coordinate 37,516,510 of OY757315.1, read as the reverse complement.
TGCGTCCAAATTAACCGCAGCCTTTTTAAAAGCAGGTTAGATAATTAACATTAAAAGAATATCGCTTCTGTATTCCGTAAATATTCGTATTTGGTCTCAAAGATTGATTATAATGCTAATTGCCTTCAAAACAATAATTATTTTTTCATATATACGGACCTGACAGTATATATACAATAATACAGTGAAAATATGGGAATATATTTAGGTGTTTCCTTGCAATTTGTTCCAATTTAAAAAAATGGTGCGAAATTTCTCATATTGGACCTCAAATTCCTGTTCAGCGGTTTGAAATACTTGAGAATAAGATATTACGATCTACGGATTTTTTTTGTGTGCCAGTTTAATAGAAAGTTTGTTACTCTGTCCTCTGACGAAACGGGAGGTAATCGCGAAAAGCAGGACAGAGTTTTCAGAGGGACAGATTATCGCGAACGTCACTCACCGATGGGTGGATGAGGTTGTCTCATCAGGTACTGAGAAATACAGAAAACTTCTATTTATCATCATCTATTAGTCTATTTCGCGTTTTTTATCGAATACCAATGTACTAAAGGACCCCGTAACAATTTAGATGTCTTACCTTATCGAGTCACATTTTTTATCCTGTTAGAATGCACATACCTGGAAAAAAACAAAACAATTAGTAAATGGAATAAATGCATAACCAAATCAATGCAATTAATTAAAGATAATTAAATAAATAATTAAAAAATCATTTGCGTCATGTCTAATTTACAAATTTATGTATTTACGATAATGATTACAACGACAATATTGAACAATGAATATAATGACAATGAACTATAAATATTCAGTTTACCGTTCAATCATGATTATTATTAGTCGTTCTATTTAAGGGAAGTCTATTTGTCACATAAAGTACTGTTTTTAATTAACTTTAAAGGTCACCGAATAACGATTTTATATCAATGGAAATGCGAGGATCGCTTCTCTGCAAATGAAAATTAGAACAGCCAATAACGCGAAAATGTCATGTAGACTATAAATATAGGCCCAATTCATTTGAGGGTACATTAAAAAAGAAAATTATCAAAAAATTACTAATAAGTTCTAATACAAGGACTATTTCCCTCATTAACAACAACAACCTCCATATTCAAATTTTCACTTTTGAAAACCATTGTTCTGGTATCACAGGTTTATTTTGTTAACATCTTTAATAATAGAGTGAAGGGTGGTGTATATGTATATGTCATACAAATAATGCTTTGGCTCCTAGTATATCCACAGAATCAAAAGTTTCTAGATTCTTACTAGCTTGCCTTATTTATTTACTCCTATTTACCTCCCACCCCTACAACGGAAGTCTCAAAATAATATAATCTCGTCATAATACATATATGTACCAAAAATTTCAACTCAATCTTTTTATTTTATTTTATTTACCCCTTTAAAAATGAAGTGGGGGTGGTGGTTACTTTACTTATTTGCCACCACTTACCCCATAAAATACAATATAATATGCTTGAATATTGCAAACGATATCCGTATTGGAAAATAGTTCACCAGATACGCTTACCTCAAACGAAAGTAGTCGATTGTTTATCTGGCTCACAATTACAAGTCCCTTATAAGCTCTAAGCTTCTGAATATTGCCGGTAGCAATGACATTTATTTACTTTCATTCACAGCCGGTTTTACAATCGCTAGTTAACTTCCAGTCAGAGTTAACTTTCAGGTTATTATAGAAATTGGGTTTTACAATAGCTGGTCATTTTCGATGTGGTAGTTATCTAGTAGTTAACTTTACTAGCAGATGAGGTGTGGGTAAACTAGAAGTTGGCAGTTTACTGGCAATTTATAACCTATAAAATAACTGTCACAAAATAATTTTTTGATATTTTGCCTAAAGATGGATATGTGCGAAGTAAATGCATATAGCAGTGATGAGTAGCCAAGAATCCTGTATAGACCTAACTTTTTCGAAGAATACGATGGAATTTTTTTTTTAATAGATCGAGACTAAATACTACCTACGTACTTAGTAATAGACCACTAACTCATAACTTGCTTCTAACATTTATATTTGATAGCAGGTGACGTGACTTTGGACCAAAATTCATACATTTTATGTATATTACCCATTTTTCCAGTACCAACATTATAAATTTTATTCACAACCTCTCGTTTACAAATCATCACTTAACTTTATATTGAAAAACGCACGTGTCGGTAAAGTTATCGTTAACCTGCAAGTAAAAGTCAACTAACATGAAAGTTAATTTGCGATTGTAAAACCGGCTGTCAATGAATTTATACAGTTGCTCAATACATAATAATGTAATATAAATAAATCATTTACATCGTACCTATCAATTAATATAAAGTGGTAAAACAATATTTACAATAATTAAAAAGTTGATTGATTGATTGATTTGCCAGCGTGAGGTGGGCATTGCTGCCAATTCCGGTGCATGGAGATTTGTTCCACCACGCAGCCCGATCGCCCGCCGAACGTCCATCTGCAGTCGCCCAGTCGTCTATTCATGCGGCTCGACCCCCCAGTGCTTTTATATACCGCCGAACCGCGACCGGCTGCATGCGCTGGATTGGACATTGGACATGCTTGTTGTCAGCAGCGAGAGCTGCATGAAGCATGGGGTAGGAGTATAGGATGGAGCGTGTAGGCGTTTGTGAGATGCTTCTTTTAGGTTTTCGTGCTTCTTTTTGTAGGCTGTTTTGATTGTTTCCCTCCTTTTTAGTTGATTCGTTAGGTATGTTTCTAGGTATTTCATTATATTTGTGGTTCTGTAGTCTCGTATTTTGTATTCTTCCCCACTTGTTGGACTTGTTTTTGTCAATGGGTCTCGAACCATTATTAGGCTCTTCTTGAAGTTTATTTTAATTCCAGAGGAATCCAGATGTGGTGTCATGTTTCTTAGAAATTTAACTATGTCTTGTTCTTCCTCGGCGATGATGAGTATATCGTCGGCGTATGCAAGTATGATAGGGGGCTTTATCGTGCCATCGTTTCCATTGAAATTCTGATTCTCCTTTATTGTGCTTTCTATCACTTGGTCCAGGACTATGGTGAATAATTGGGGGGGGATAGGGGACATCCTTGTTTGACTCCTATATTCTTCATTTTTGATTTCGTCGTCTGTCCAAACCATTGTATGTTTTCGTGTCATTGTTGACCAATTTAGTTCCTTTCCTGTTAATTGTTTTACTATCTCCTCCTGGTATTTCTTCTTGATTTCTTCGTTCTGTAGCAGGGAGATGTGTCATTTACTGTTTTGTTGTATCTTCTTTTTTTGTGCTTTTTGTTTCTTTACACTAGTATTCCATATATTTTGTGATCTATTTTGTCGTTTGTTGCTTGTTTTGTCTTAATGTTTTTAACCCTGTCCCTTATTTTTCTATCCACTAGGATATGGTCTATTTGAGAGTTGATGTTTCCTTTACTCCAGGTATTAAGGCAGGTTAGGTTCTTGCTCCATGTGTTTCTAACTGTTAGATCGAGCATATGTGCCATGTTCTTTAGCGAGCTTCCATTTAAGTGTGCCATGACGGTTCCGATTTATTCTAAATGGCCCATGTAATGCTATAAAAATCGAAATCCCGTTAAAAATACTAAATTATGTGATTTATGAGCAAATAAAATTACCAAAATTGTTTTTGGGGAAAAACTCAAGTTTTTCAAATGGAACCATATCGGTGCCTTGGTACCATTTATTTATTAGTACTATTAATAAGGAATGTATTCATATGTCGTATTAAAATGTGCGATAAATACAAACAAAACTACAGCTAAAAGAAAATAAGAAAATACAATTTTGTTCTAATTAAATGTTAAGCAGTAACTAAGGTGGCTTAGAAAACAATGAAATATTTAGCTTGTCAAACATGTGTTGGTTTAACGGTGTTTTTATTGTGTCTTTAAAAATTGTTTAAAAATTTTGTTAATTATGTTCAAAACGCCACAACTTTATACAAGATATGAAAAAGTGGACATGTTAATTATTATTTATGGGGAAAGTAAAAAAAATGCAATTGCAGCTATGGACCTTCGTGATTATGAACGTAGGATGGAATATTACGATTGGATTTTGTATAATAACGTGCAGCCAAACAATGATTTTTTGGGACTGGTTTTATTTTCGGACGAGTCAAGGTTTACAAATTTGGGATTATTTAACCGACAAAATACAAAATATTGGTCAGAAGAAAATTAAAATTTATTACGGGAGAGCAACTTTCAAGTGCGGTTCGGTTTCAATATTTGGTTTGGAATAATCGGTAGTAGAATCATTTGTTCAGTAATATTTGAAGGACCTCTGACTGGTGCCAGATACTTGAGATTCCTGGAAAATGAGATTGAGGACATTTTAGATGAGTTACCTTTAGATTTAGGACAGGATAATAATTGATTACCTTCAATGGAGATTTGGAGAAAACGTAATTTCGACGAATGGTCCTGTGAGGTGGCTTCCAAGGTCACCTAATTTAACGCCTCTTGATTTCTTTGTTTTGGGTCATTTAAAAAATATTGTCGATGCAACCGCCGTTCATACCTTGAAGACCTGAAGCTACGAGTAAGACGAGCAATTAATAGTATAACGGCCCAGCAATTGGTGAACGTTCTTTAAGAAACAGCTGTGCGAGTTCAGAAGTGCATTGACGTTAATGGACACAATTTTGAGCAATTGTTGTAATGCCTTGTGTAAATTTTTTGTATTCCTAAACCACCTCATGTGTGACAAGGTAATTAGAATAAAATTGTATTTTCTTCTTTTCTTTTAGTTGTAATTTTGTTTGTATTTATCGCACATTTTAATACGACATATGAATAAATTCCTTATTACTAGTAAGTACTAATAAATGGTACCACGGTACTGACATGGTTCCATTTGAAAAAATTGAGTTTTGCCCCAAAAACAATTTTGGTGAATTTTATTTGCTCATAAATCACGTAATTTAGTGTTTTTAGAGGGATTTCGATTTTTGTAGCATTACACAGGTCATTTAAAATAAATCGGAACCGTCATGGCACACTTAAATGGAAAACTGAAAATTATATTATAAAAAAACGTATGTTAAGTGTCATTTATTTGGCATCGTTGGATTCAGAAAATTATGCAGAATTCAAAAATGCAATAATATATAGGGTGTTCCATTTAGAAATCGAAAATTAGTGTCACTTCCGGCGAAACCAGAAGTCGAAAAAAAATCAATTATATGTCAAAAAGTGCCGCTTATTATGTATGTAGTATACCCTAAATTTCAATCAATTATCTCCAAAACTTAAGGAGAAAAGGGGGGTATACCATTATTCTGTTACACTCGGCATAGTCACTTAAGAAAATTAGCTACTCGACCTGGCGGTCCAGTGGCTAACTTTTCTTTGGGTGACTAATGTGCATAATTACACACTAATACAATAAATAACTATTATCATAAAAGCTTCATATTTTATTCATCATCACAATCTTCATTGATTACTACAGGATAAAAATCTTCTCCCCCACTGAACCTCTAGCGCTCTATACGTCAGTACTGCCCTTGAAAAAGTTTTTTTGTGGTTTGTGTGCCTAAGAAAAATGTTGTTTGTTTATTTATTTAAATACAGTTTTAATTTTTTTTAAGCATGTTCTATTTAGTGTCTGCTATACTGATAAAAATTTAGAAAAATACAATCAATATAATATTACTTGTTAACTGCGGGAAGCAGATATTTCTACGAAGGCTAACGGCAGGTAGCATATTTTTTTAAGAGCGTTATCTGCGGCGTACAGGCAGCTCACCTAGTCGAAAAGAGTGCCGCAGAGCCAGGGGTTAATGGAATTGGATGCGACACTTGAAAAAAATGAGTCCGTTTGTCATTGGTCATAAGTACTAGTGAGGTAAATTTTATGACTAATTTATTAGAAATTTGAAAAAGTAAGTCGGTTTATGATCGGTCATAAGTACTAATAGACAAAATTTTTTCAAAGTACACAAACCACAAAAAAGCTGCTTCAAAAGCAGTACTGGCGTACAGAGCATCGAACGATACAGTGCGGGAGACAATTTTATCCTGTGGTTATTAATGAAATTAGTGTCGACGCTTAATATAGGTTTATTTATATATGTTTATAACAAAATTAATTTAAAAGTACTTTTTTAATTCTTTCACTCATTTTCTTTGAACGTGAATTCATTTTCAAATTTTTATTTTCATTTTTCATATTGTTAAAAAATCTAAAAAATGTATATAAAATGCAGATCAAATAATGGTCTAGCAGAGCCTTTTCGTTTGGTTAGTCTGGGTAAAATAGTTTTCGAGAAAAACTAATTTAAAAAATAGTCTTGATGGCGTTTATTATTAATTATCTCAAGGACCAATGGAGGTCAGGGGCTGAGAGAGTGTCAATCGTGTATTTATGATTTGTCGACATTATAATATAAGTTACTTCAAAGATCACTTCCGTTTCGCCTGGCTTATCCGACTAGACCTTTTGATATTCGGATGGTATTTCAAACGAGAAACTCTTCAAGATGTACTTTAATAAAAACAAAACCACTAAACCACGAGCAAAATTCAAAAAACCCTTTAATCTAAGATTGGGTGACCACAAGAATTACATTAGGAAAAATTAAATTCAGAGATATTTGCGTACACGCTTGTGAGAACAGACACAGAACACTGGAACTCGGCAAGAATTGTAAACAAAAGAGACTGATAGTAAAAAAAAGAACAATTAAAGAATCAGCAACAATATTGTAAAATGAGGATATATGTCTATACAACCTGGTTGCCTCTCTTATAATAAAAACGTCACAAACTTAATATTGTATAAAATGAAACTGTTAACTATATCAATAATTCTATGCAAGTATTCCTGGATAATAAATATAACAAACATATTCTTAGAACTGCAAATTTAACATACTCAACACGAAAGATTTTCCAGGAAAAAAGCCTTGAAAAATCGAAACGTTGGCGAAATATTTCATTTTTATAAATTAATACCTATATACGTCATTTATCAAAAAACAACCTCTATCTGATCCTTTGACGTAAAAGTCACATTGCTTCCCAGCAACTTATTAGTTAATTAGCTTATTTTGTAGATTCCACGGACGTTATTTATATGCGAAAATACATATGGCAGGAAGTCACAAAAAAAATTGAATAATTAACGTTTGTTCTTTTGTAATTTCAGGTCAACAACTAGGCGAAAATCTAGTAGACTACAACAGTGCCAACTTCATGGGCTATTCCCGAATACAAGCGAATTTAAAACGTGGTCGTCGTCACAGCGCCGCAGCAGCTTTCCTCGATCCAATCTCCGACCGAAAAAATCTACGAATCGTTACTTCGGCTCGAGTAACTAAAGTCTTAATAGATCCAGCGACGAAAGCGGCATATGGAGTCGAGTTTTATAAAAATCACATAAAACGTACTCTAACGGCTAGAAAGGAGGTTATTCTGTCAGCGGGAACGTTCCATTCTGCTCAACTCTTGATGCTCAGCGGAGTTGGTCCAAAGGAACACTTGAAGGAACTAGGTAAGAAAATGTAGTACTGCTTGTGAACACAATAAGTACTGTAAACAAGATGTATAAATAATCTGTAGTCAAACATTTGTTTGAAAGCAAAAGAATGTTTTTGTATAGTAGAATATTTGGAAAATAGTTGCGATTAGTCAAAAGTTTTATATATTGCTACTATTCAAGTCCCATCTGGCATGGTGCAACGGCTAAGACCGCCCAGAAACCAAAAGTCATGGAACATTTTATGCGTGCCATCTTAAATTCATCACGATACACCTCTCTCGGAGACTTATATGTACGTTATCACAATACTCCTCTAGCGGACTACGTTCAGCTAAAATATTTTACAGTTTCAGCTGAGCGCCGGTCTGTTAACAAGTAACATTACACAAATTAGAGAGCATAATGCCCCACTTCGAGTAATACACTGCCTTACCAGGCCTATTTTTCGGCAGCCTGTCTAGCCACGACTTTGACTACTATACACTAAAATCCAGCAAACTTCTTCCTACCATAGTTTACAATTTTTCACTGTCTTCTATCCCCTCTTCGTTTATTTTTGTTTTTTTGTTGTTGTTTATACTAAATTACTCTCTTTCTCATCATCACATTTATATAATCATAATTTTTGGTGTTGTTACCGCTCCCAACAGTTATGGATAGAAACAGGCAGAAATTCATGTATTTTTTCTCATCAAAATGTAATGTGTTTAACCGCAGTGTCTTCCTACCGGATATGGTTCCTTCCTCCCCTATTTTCTAATAATAGCAGATACATTTAACCGATTTATTACTTCTTGCGGCAAACGTACGTAGTACTATCCAAGATCAAGCAACAATTATATATTATTATTAGCTGGCTGATTGCTGTTTCCAAGGTTATCCTTAAACCATTAACTTCAATTAATTTTTAATGAAATCTATTTTCCTGGGTATTCCAATAGGAAGTCTATTAGTATATCTAAAAATAAACTCTATGTAAACATTTTTAAAAGCCGCTAGTGTACCGTTAAGACTATTTATCTTACTAAAATAGCTGCATCTGGAAAAAATATCTGACAGCTCTTGAATCTTGGAGTGATTTATATAATGAATATCCGTTTTTTTAAACATGCATAATGTAGTCCAATAAAGTATTCTCGCGCGTTATTTGTAATAGCAGGGAAGCGTAAATAAAATAACTTATCAAATAACGATTTTTGTCAGACTGAGTTGGGTTATAATGATAAGCAAATACATATTAAAGAAGCTAACTATTATAAATATTCTTCGCCGATTTACTGCACTTTTTTATATATTTGTTGCACATTCTATAGGATACACTTCGCAGTTCTTTTGTAAAAATATTAGTTTTAGACATTTTTTTTTAATTACAAAACATTTTTTTCAATTTTAAGCAATTAGATTTTGATCGATTTTCTTCATAAACAATAGGGTTCTTCCACTAGCGAATACTAACTTACTGTCTAGATTTCAACATAATCGTACTTTCCATTCTTAAGTTATCATGCTTACAAGAAACGTGGCGGACAGACAGACAGGCGGACGGACGGACTGACAGACAGACACACGAACGGACGGATATTTTGAATTTGTCCGGAATCGATCACCAACACAGTGATAGGATAATTCTTTCTATATGAGCAATATTACCGGTTTTAGAAATGTGGAAATCGAATGCAATATACTCTTCGTTTTGTAGTAGGCTAAGCATATTAGGATTCTCAGAGAAAAGTTTTGCTATAATTTTTATTTTCTCATCCTCCATGTTTTTTGGGTCGCTGAACACGAATTTGAAGTTTGCAGGCAAAGATTTGGCCCGGAAATTTGTTTTTTTTGCACTTTTTGCCCAAATTTTGGCACTTCTCTCAGTTTTTGGCCTATATCTCAGAAATGAAGCGTTTTTTCGGCAAGCCCACTCCATACAAAATTAAAGTAGACAAAATTTCCTGCATTTTTTTATATATCACTTTTTTGTAAGACTAACCGTTCCGCCGCCAGAGCGCACCAAAAAAGGGCCATATTCCCAGACCCAGTATACCTTACTTGAATAATGAATATAGGGAAAGTAATTCAAAAAATGGAGACAAACAAATGAAATGCAGTTATTACTAAAGTTGTTATGTACAGTGTACTATAATCAGTAGTATAATATATACTCATATTATTATAATGATAAATGTTGCGAATGTTGAATGTTAAACGGGGTGAGTAGTAATCTGCACATGTTTACTGTTGAAGATACTCTTGTACACACTTTCGTTTTTCAAGGAACTGTCACATCCTCTTCAGTCCGTTCATCTAGGCTCCTTATTTTTTTCATGTGGTGGGGGGGTCTGTAATGAACAGAATATATGGGTCAGCTTGTACATTCATATTAACTACTTTAGACAGGTACATTTATGCTCCTAGTGTGTGATTGTCGTTTTTGGGGAAGGAAATGTTACACACCTTCGTCCTCCTTGTCCACACTTTCTTCGATGGTCTCGACAACCGGGGAGAAGGGGAAGCCCAGTTCGTCGTGTACTTCGACGTCGAATGGTCTGTCCTCAAGGGTACTTGTCAGATCTGTCTCGATTGTCACGTTGTTGCAGGACCCCTCACAGTTGGTGTATAGATTGGTGCAATCGAGGCCGGCATTTTTGCAGCTTCATTTTTTTTGCGCAAGTCTTGGCGCATCTGCATGACACCAGACGCAGCAGTTCGGGAGCAACAGAGGCTTGTAGAGAGGTGATCGGTTCCAGGCAATTTGTTGCTCGTTTCCACCCCAATCTTCGGCATTTTTCAATGCAACTATTTTTGATGAGGTCTTGAAAGCTGTCTTCTTATAAATAATGTACCTCAGATGGTTCATCGACGGTTCAGTCCTACCTGTGTAGCCGTACATGTTGACCAGGAATCTCTCCACTGCTGCAATGCTTTCTAGAGTTGCCCCAGGGTCTTTGAACACACTTACAGCATCGGAAAGGGGGGGGGGGGGGGGTTGGTGAGAGTTTTCACAAATTTCAAATTTCCTTGGTTGTAAAGTGATGAAGTCATATCACACTCACTCATTGCGTGAGGAAATATGATGTGTTCTTTAATGGTTTTGTTTCGCAGAGTGTGCATAGGAGACTAGGTGGTTGGAGGAACGTTTCCCTTTCCTGATTTCAGGAAGAATACGTTTTCTCGTTGGCAAAGACCCGTGAAGATGACCAACAGGTCGATGTCCTCTGCAACCACCACCACAGTCTCAGTACGTTCAGCCAAAGACAGGGCTTCGTTTACAATGACGGTGTCGGCATCTTCTGTGGCATGTCTCCATGTCATTCTTTGAGAGTGTAACTTCGCTAGGATCATGGAAATCAATCTTCTTTTGTTGTTCGTATTGGCCAGGAATTTCTCTTTCTCTGTGGTCGGTATCATGTTCTTATCTAAGAGAATATCAGCGGAAATCATTTTCATAGGCCTCTTCAACCGTTCAGCACTTTTTATTCCACCTTTCGTACCTTCAGGATATCCATCGAAGACAACGATGTCTGTGGCCCACAGATATTAATGACGTAGTCAACATACCTGTTGCATATTGCAGAGAAAGATTGTTTCTTGGGCCAGAAAACTCTGTGAAATAAGAACCCACCGTCGATCACATATTGCACTTTTCCGCTGAACTTGTTTTGTGTGGGTATATATGCTTTGTATAGAGCAGATTTGGTTCCTTTTCTTAAACCATTTTCCATTTCATGAGAACCCATACAAAACACGAGTTAATTATAAATTATTTCCGATCATAACAAGGGCGTGAATTTCACTAAATATGGGAATATGGCCCTTTTTTGGCGCGCTCTAGCGGTGGAACAGTTACTCTTCCAAAAAAACATTATATATGAAAAATTTAGGAAATTTTGTCTACTTTAATTTTGTATAGAATGGGCTTGTCGAAAAAACGCTTCCTTCCTGAGATATAGGCTAAAAACTAAACACTAAAGTGTCAAAATTTGGGCAAAAAGTGCCAAAAACAAAGTTCCGGGCCAAATTCTTGCCTGCAAACTTTAAAATTATATTCAGCGACCCAAAAAACATAGAGGGTGAGAAAATCAAAACTATAGCAAAACTTTCCTCTGAACCCCCATTTTTTTCCTAATATGCCTAACCTATATTTGCGAATCGGTTACAAAAATTTATGAAATAAAATTTCACGATTCGGTTAAGTGAACCGTGAACTTTGTAATCTAGTACGGACATTGAGTTTGGTTAAAAACGAGTTCGATTTATTAAGCTGGTCATTTTCAAGAAAGAGACATTCCATAGGGAAATATTTATTATTTGTTGGCCAGAACGTTTGTTCCTTACGTATATTTAAAAAACTATACGACTACCTCAGTAGAACCAGACTATTACTATGAATTTTCTCTCAATAATTCCAGTCGTTTCCAAAATAATTACATTTAAAACTACATAATAGGAAGATTAGCTTAATCTTTAAATTTAAATCTAACTGTTTTGCAAACCACTAAAATTATTGAGCGGAAATTCATAATAACAGTCTTGTTATGGTTCTACTTAGGTAGTTTTATAGTTTTTTTTTTTTTTTCAAATACACGTACTAATAAAAATAAGTTATCGATTATCGGATGTCTCTTTCTTGGAAATGGCCACCTTAAGGTGGCCATTCCCTAGAAAGAGACATCCTATAGGGAAATATTTATTATTTTTGGCCATAATTTTTTGTTCTTAGTACGTATATTTAAAAAAACTATAAGAGTACCTAAGTAGAACCATAACAAGACTATTACTATGAATTTTCACTCAATTATTTCAGTGGTTTGTAAAATAGCTAGATTTAAATTTAAAAATTATATTAATCTTCCTATTTCGTAATTTTAAATCTAGCTATTTTGCAAACCACTGAAATTATCGAGTGAAAATTTATAGTAATAGTCTTGTCATGGTTCTACTTAGGTACTCTTATAGTTTTTTTAAATATACATACTAAGAAAAAAAAGTTATGGCCAAAATTAATAAATATTTCCCTATCGGATGTCTCTTTCTAGGGCATGGCCACCTTAACTTGATTATTTTTATGTCGACCTCAATATTAATATTAGGTGACAACGTTCAATTAACTGAACCGATCTTTCAACGTTTGTCTTAAGATTTCATAAGCTTATATTATTATATGACAACCCAACATGCAAATCGGTTAAATAGATACCGAGCTATTCGAACACTAACAGTCTTCATGACATCATAATTGTATGATCTACACAAGCGCGCGACAGCAGGTATTTGTGGACTAGGGAGATACGAAAATTCTATATAACATCAAATGGCTTCTCTATTATAAGTTTCCAAAGACGGTATGAAAAGTTTCACCTAATAAATAATTAAAGAAAATGATGTTTAAATGATGACGAAAAAAGTACATTCATTGGTCAATTCATTTACGATGAAGAGAATGATATTTTCTGCGGTAGGTTCTTGGTGAAACATACTAAATACAATAAGGATTAAAAACACTTGGTATTACTGTTTCACAATTATTATTCAGATTTCTCTGACATATGTTTCGGCCTTTCAACCATTAGTTGTTATAACTCTTTGATAATGGTCGAAAGGCCGAAACATATGTCAGAGAAATCTGAATAATAATTGTGAAACAGTAATACCAAGTGTTTTTAATCCTTATTCTATGACATTTTCGTTATTTTTCGGAGTAGGGGCTCTCAGCTTGCCTTTAACATTCTCTATTTCAGAAACAATGTATATCCGAGCAAACGGGAGCTTTTTCTTATTTTTAGCCTTGAATTCTACTTTCGACATAGTGTAGGGATTTAATTTTATGTGCATTTGTAATATCCGTTTGTACCCATAAATAAACAGGCTGAATTGGAAAAAAAATCGTCATCACTTCTTTTTTAGGTATACCACTGATTCAAAATTTACCAGTAGGAGAAACTATGTATGATCACATATCCTACCTAGGTTTGATATTCACTATAAATCAAACAGTTGTGTCCACCTTCCAAGCTCTTAATCCCATGGAATCGCTGAACTGGCTTTTTAAAGGAACTGGATTTTTAACGTCCTTGGGAGGAGTGGAGTCTCTAGCGTATATAAAAACTGACGCGTCAAAGGAGAAGGAAAATTACCCAGACATAGAACTGATATTAGCGAGTAAGTACACGTAGTTGTAACAGTCCAAATGTGCTACGAAGATCAAGTTTGGGGCCACTCTCGTGTATATCGCGTACTAATTATATTCGCATAAACAATAAGTTAAATTCACGTGGTGCACATTTCAAAACAATTATGCCGTTACAGGCCTTCGAAGATCTTAGCCTTTTCTGTAATCCCTCCTCCTACGAATCATGACTTAAATCATCATCTCTATAAATTTTTATTAGTACTTATCTTTGTTTCAAAACATGATGCTTAGTAAGTGTCCATATCTCAAGGTCACATGTTGACATCCTAAAAACCAATCAATAAAAATGATTTGAGACACTTCTTAAGGTTCTTGGAGCTTATCGATGTAATCCTAAAATGATCTGAAATGGCCAGATAGCTCTAACCCTACTATTCCTCAGATACATTAAATCAACTTCGGATACCTGGCCACTCAGACATAGGAGGAATTATCGAAGTGACCAGACATCCCAAGAAGAGTAGGTACGGTGATTTATAGGACTAGGACCTCTTAGCGTAACCTCTTGGTAATACCATTTTTATATATTGTCCCACTCGAAAACAGTATATTGTTTTTGAAAACTAGGGTAACATAACACTGGGTATTGTACGTTCTTTGCATTGTCCTTTAGATGTTTTAGAAGATTTAAACAGATTCATCTTTCCAATCGTCAATTGTATCAGATTTGTCAAGTGCTATAATTAATACGATTTTTGATGGGATCGTAAGCACACCAAGTTTCTTGAGAGATCTTCGATGGCCACGTAGAATTAAAACAATTTTCCATTACTAAAAACCTTTTTTCTTTTTAGGAAGAGCCATACGACTGTAAATAATTTATGGGTAGTCTGTCTGTTGCACTTAGATAACATTAATTGTTCCAATTTTTTTTTTACTTTCTTTTTTAGGCATTGGTTCCCTGCAATTTGACTACGGAATTATATCAAGGCGAGAACTACGAATAAGACAAGACTTCTACAAAGCATACTTCGAACCTCTAGAGAATAAGCCCTGCTATTCAATTTTACCAATGTTACTTCATCCGAAGTCTAAGGGATACTTAAAATTACGATCCAAGGACCCATTCGAGCGGCCTCTGTTGTACGGCAACTATTTCTCAGATCCGGAAAATCACGATTTAAAGACTTTAATCAGTGCAATTAGGTATATCCAGAAACTGGCGAAGACTGAAGCTTTCCAAGCGTATGGAGCGCAACTGTACAAAAAACCTTTACCTGGTAAGTGTTGTTAAAAGCAACTATGTTTTTGGGTAATTGTCAGTACGGATTATGTAATACATTTCCGATAAAAGTAGGTTTTACGTACAAACATTTTAAAATGAAATAAAATTCACTTTATCACGTGATGGCAGTATTATGTCATTAATTTATAAGCGTGTCATGACTGTTCCGATTTATTTGTAAAATGCTGGAAAAATCGTAATCCTGTCGAAAACACTAAATTATGTGGATATATGAGTAAATAATGTTGGGTTTTGTACCAGATATCGTATTATGTTTACGTCTAGTTTTAATGTACGATCCCGAAGATTAATTTGATCTGCAACCGAATTCTGAATTCTTTCTGTTGTCATTTCAGGATGCCAGCATTTTATTTTCGACTCCGACGACTATTGGGAATGCGCTTTAAGAAGCCTAGGAGACACCCTCCACCATCAAATCTCGACATGTAAAATGGGGCCAAAAAATGACTCACAATCCGTGGTGGACCATAGACTGAGAGTATACGGAGTGTCAAATCTACGAGTGGCAGATACTAGTGTTATACCTGTGACTTTATCGGCACATACAAGTGCTCCTGGTATGATGATAGGAGAAAAAGCTTCGGATATAATAAAAGAGGACTGGACTTTTAGTGGTTGATGTGCGTGTATGTTGTAATTGTATGTTGTTATTAATTTATTTATGTGGTAACATTATTGTTGTTGTCAAATATATACCACAGTTTATGAATATTAAATTGTTAATTTCTTATCAGAACTCAATAAACAAATAGTAAATTATGTAGCGAGTGTGCAAAATTTTCATCGTTGAAAAATTAGGGAGTCTGCATTACCATCTTAGAAAGTGAAGCAATTTTACCAGTTGAATAAGAATAGGTAGCCTAAAAACTAAAATCCGTCTACGAAACTATCGATTAATTATTATTAATTATATTGCATTATAATTTCAATGTAAACCTCCCATCGAGACATTTACTTTAATACCTATTTGGATATGGTTTAAAGACAATTTTTATATCAACCGAGGCAATATGGCGGCCCGTGAGCGCCATATTGTATTTTTATAGCCTATGTTACTCTTAACATTGAGACGCATCCAACGACACCTCATTTATAAAAATTGACCCAGTAGTCTGGTACATAGACATAGACTACCAAACTCCTTTTCGGGTTTGCCGCAGTCAGATAAAAGAGTTAAAGAACTTTTTGTGATGTGTAAAAACATCAGGTGCATATTTTTCTACAAGAGAGAATATTTTAATCAAAATGATGTAACACAGTGAAGAAAGTGAATTTCATTGTATGCCAGGGTGGCTCTAAATTATACTTGTGAAAAATTAACTAAAATTTAATTCATTTTTCTTGTCTCCTAATTTTTCTCGAAATCTTAAAAAATATATATCTGTATTGGAGCAACAACGGTTGATATTAACACATACATCAAAGATCATGAAAATTTCCATGTAGGTATTTCGGTGTGACGCTAAGGAAGCCGAGATATTCAAGAAAAACTAAAACACCATACAAGAATGTTCAAAAATTGTCATAAAATGGCCAATACGAGTGCCTTCCGGCAAGCCGTGTCGTAGTAAAGTTAGCGAGTAAAGTGAACCTTGATGTTTGGAAACGATAAAAAAAATTGCTATTTTAACACTGTCCCTATATCACTAAAATTTCTGCTCATATGACTCCACTATTATGGGAAAAAGTCATTTTTCGTAAATTTGCTATAGAAAGAAAATGGGATAGTTAAGAGGGAGTTGACAGGACGCATTCTTTTCAACGAATATGTGGCTGCAGAAACCAGGCAAACATTTTTGAGTGCAGAATTTCTGCAATAAAGCTGTCACTGAATGGTGACTTCTCCGTTTGACGGGTTTGGAGGGGGGAGGAGAGTGAGGGGAATGATCCGTTCAGGGTGGAATCGATTAAATATTGTTAGTAGATATTAAAAACAAGTTTTTCCTTAAAAAATAAATTAGGCCAAAAACCGACCTTAGAGTCCGTCCTCCTTTGAAGATATATTTTTTTTAATTTAGAACAAGTTTAGGGGGTGAGATGGAAAAATTTTAACTTGTTCTTTCGAGCCACCCTACGTCCAAACATTTTGTAGACCGAAGATATTGCAGTGTTACGTTTAATTTCAGAACGTCTAACAAAAAATCCTATAAATTTCAGTATAGTGTAAAAAAAAAGACGACATATTCTCTCGACATATAATAAACACAATTTAAGCATGAAAAATAAATAATTTAAAAGAGTGGTGCGGTGAATATAAGCAATAAATGAAATGCAAAAAAATAATATGAAACAGGAAAAATGACATGCAAAAGATCTATTTTAAAGTTCTAAAAAGAACTGATTGTGACTTTAGTTCTGAAACGAACTGTTTGTAATTTTAATTATGAATAGTACTGTTTTAAGTCTTTTTATTGGTTTTTTTTATGTTGGTTATGGTAAACTTTAGACCCGATAAGTTTATTAGCAGAATAACAAAATTATTTAAAATTATATTTGGAGAATATTTTTGTTTTCATAAAATGAAACACTTGTTTTAATTTATTTTTGTTTAAAATGGCCACTGATTCGAATTGAAAGCAAATTGGTAAAAGAAGTTTTTGTTATCACATTTTTTTTTAAGTCGATGGGTGGTTTTACCCCTTAAAAGACTGAAAATATTTAGCACAAATATATTAAAACTATTAATACAATTAAAAATGCAAAGAACTTATTTTTTTATTGCACTCGAATTTAGAGGTTATAAAGGGTAGTTAAGGTCAAGAAAGCTATCGACAGTGCACAAAAAATTTGTTATTCCTAAAAATGAATATGAAGATAAAATGGTACTATTCATTCAGTCCGAACTAAAAGAAATTAAAAAAGATCCTACCAACACTTTTCAATTAAAAACAAAACAATTTCTATGGGCAAATAATACTTTATTCAGTAGTTCAAACAAATATAAATTAGCACACGTGAACCCGCGGTCTCCCAGACTTTACCGCCTCATTAACAATCACAAAGAAAATGCACTCATAAGACAAGTAGTTTCATATATTAATAGCCCCACGGAAAAATTAGGTAAAAAGTCAATTCAATTTTTAGAAATCTTACTAAATTCAAAGCTCGCATGCAGTTAAAAACTCTATTGAACTCACGAAATTATTACACAATAAAGCAATTCTAGAAAATATTAAATTAGTATCCTTTGATGTCTCAAATATCTTTTCCAATATTCCCACTGACCAATGTAAATCTTTGGCAGATATTTGTATGTCTCACTTAGAAGAACAAATAATCAATTCACAGCTAGGAAAAACATATATAAAATTTTGGAATAGATATGTAGACGATATATTAGCCTGCTTCACAGGTACAGAGAGACAACTAAGTATATTTCTAAATTACATAAATAACATTCACCCTAATATTAAATTCACAGTTGAGGCAGAGAAAGATAATAAAATCAACTTTCTGGATCTAACCCTAACACACAAAAGTAAAATTCACTTTAATATTTATAGAAAGCCAACTTTCACGGATACAACAATTTCAAGTTTTTCACGGAGCTCCAAATCGCATAAATTAGCTGCATATATTTCCATGATACAGAGACATTACCTCTTTTAGAAGAAAATTTAAGAATTGAACTAGACACCATAAAATCAATAGCCCTACATAACGGTTTTCAAGAAAAAACAATAGTAAACTTAACTAACAAAAAAACAATTCAAATTAGCTTGTTTCAGTATATATTCGCATATTAAAGACAGCAGCAGTAACAAAAAATATGTAACCCTAATCTACTTTGGTGATATATCTGATAGAATTGGTAACATTTTGTCGGCACATAATCTGAAAGTCAGTTTTAAACCAGCTTTTAAATTATCCAATATATTGTACAATGCTAAGGATAAAACTGATCCTCTAAAACAATCAGGAGTTTATAAAATTACATGTCCAGATTGTAATGCCTTGTATATAGGTCAAACTGGTCGTTCTTTCGAAATTGGATACAAAAAACATTTACGTTGTTTTAATTTTCAAAAAAAGACTCAACCTTTGTAAATCGTATTTTAGAAACTAGTCACAATTTTCCAAATATTAACGACCTAAGGATATTACACATGATTGACATAGGTTTTAAATTAAATTTACTAAAATTAATAGAAATTATTAAATCCAACAATATTCCCGGAAACAATCTTCTGAATGACCAGTTGGACCTATATTAATCCACTCTGTTTAATGCATTAAAATAATCGTTTACTAAGAAACTTACCTAATTTACATAATTTACTACTTATTTCAATTCTAAATGTTTACTGGTTCTAAGATTTGATCAATTAGTACCTAGAATAGGGTAATTATAGTACTTAGTATAAACATGCATAGACATTTGTAAATTCATTCATTAATTTGAATCAACGTTTGAAAATGGTAGGTTAAGGTACCGAAACTGCAGTAACGTGTACGTTACAATAAATTCAGTGATAGGAAACAAAGTAGTCTCCTTTCTTATCTCGTCGTGATTAACTATCACAAAATATCGGCTTCCACAATCGATTTTTTATACAATTTTTAGATTTTCGTCCATTTAAAAAATTCGTAGATGACGTGATATCTCGAAAAATAGGGTATCTGTTGGAAATCAAAGTACGTCACCAAATAGAATAGAAAAACTACAGAAACTTTTGTTAAGGGTATTTTTTAATCTTATAGTTTGGCCAGAAATCAGGTGTTTCTACATATTTACTCAACGCTGTATATAGGCTACCATTCTAATTATGTTAAAATCAGAGACGGAAAAACAATAACTATTCTCAAGGCATATTTTATCCAGCAGATTATATTTTGTCACGAACACATGTATGTATCCAATTCATTAGTCAGAATTAGAATTTTTAGAGAACCAATTATGTTGATTGTGTTGCTATGGTGATCAAACAGGGTGACTATTTACAATTAAAAGGAAAATTCGATTATTATACTCTCCGTAAATACAAAACGAACAGCATTTGATCGGTATATTTCTAAAACCGGTAACATCGCTCGCAGCGAAAAAATTTACATATCACTGCGTTGATGATCGAATTCTGAAAATGTCCATCCGTCTGTCTGCCTATCTGTCCATCCGTCACATTTCTTGTAAGCACGGAAACTTAAGGAAGAAAGGTCCGATTGTCTTAAAATTTGAAGAGTAAGTGTAAGCTAGAGAAAGAGTCCTATTTTGAACAAAATCAATCAGTAAATTAAAAAAGTTATTAATTAGTGTCAACCGGGGCTTATGTGATACAGTCTATAACCTGAAGGCTATTGTAATACATTTGAAAACAATATTTAAACATTGCATGAAGATAGTGAATAATTCAGGGTAGGAAGGTAAAATAGATATAAAGGGTGATTCGTGAGGAGAGGGTCATACTTTACCAAAAGATAGAAAACATTGAGGTGATCTTAAATCCCCAAACAGTAATGGCTAAAGCGGCCCTGTTTTCGAAATACAGGGTGTTTTATATTTTTTGGAAGAGTTTTCTTTCCGCCATATATCTGTAATGCGTAAGCGGAATCCAATGAAATTCTGTATTTTGATTACAGTAGTCATTCACCATCTAATGCCTGGGACATTAATAAAATATCAGGGCCGGACCCAGAATAAAAATATGTTTAATTTATTCCTAGAAAATAACACTCTGTATACTGTTTATGAAATATTTGACATTAAAATGTTAATTTACACCTAGAAAGATACATCCCATAAAAAATCGTTTGGCACCATTTCATTGTTTAAATTAAAAAATTAAATTGTTGAGGGTTCAATTTTTTTTTCCTTTAAATGAGAAATTGAGAGAAAAAAGTCACTCTAGGGGTTAACTACATTTTTTTCCCCCATCTGCACTACCAAACGGTAGTTCTCCAAACTCTGGTTTCAGCAATATTTAATTTATTGCAAGAGTAATTAATTGTTACAATCGTCTAGTCTTGCCATAACATTTGTTTTAAAAGTTATGGCTACGAATTTTTTAATAATCAAGTAGGTACCCGTCAAAAATCGGTCCTATTGTAATTAAGAAGTGTCGCGTCACCACTGTTGCTTTTACTGGTTACAATATTGTCTTGCAATAATTCTAAATCATGCCGTTTACATACACGAGTAGAGAGTACGCAAATATGGTTTTTGTCTATGGATATTGCAATGGCAATGCAAAAGCTGCTGAAAGGGAACACAGACGCCGGTTTGTAAATCAACGTGTACCAGATTATAAAACATTTTATAGTGTTTAGACATCTTTCTGAAACTGGAACCATTCCCTCAATCACGAAAATAGAACGTCCTGTTAGGCAGACCCAGCAAGTAAAATATTTGATTTTAAATATGGTTGACCAGAACCCAAAAATCAGCACAAGAAGAATTGGACAACAATTAAATATTTCTCAAACCAGAGTTTGAAGAACTATTAAGGGCGAACAAATGCATCCTTATCATATCCATATTGTCCAACGATTGGTGCCAGGCGATGAAGTATTTCGGTTAACTTTTTGCCGCTGGGTTTTATCCCATAGACGAACTATGTTAAGAGTATTTTTTACCGATGAATCTCAATTTACCCGTGATGGTATAAATAATACTCGAAATTTTCATATTTGGAGTCACGAGAATCCCCGTGCAATAATCCAAAAGAATTCCCAACATAGATTTTCTGTAAATGTGTGGTGTGGGATGTTCAATAATAATCTCATAAGTCCTCATATTTTTGAAGGTCGCTTAAATGATGACAATTATTTAGATTTTTTACAACATACCCTGCCAAATTTATTAAATAATGTAAACACAAGAGGAGTGTGGTTTCAACATGATGGGGCTACGCCGCATTTTTCGGTACGAGTCAGAAACTATCTGAATGAACAATATCCAAATAGGTGGATTGGTCGGGGTGGTCCCGTTGCATGGCCTCCAATATCACCAGATCTCACACCCCTTGGCTATTTTTTGTGGGGCAATTTAAAAACTGAAGTAAAGAAGAAATAAATACCAGAGAGTAGTCGGTTGCAAGAATTGAGCATTTTTGTAATGACATTAAAAACAATTTAAAAATTGTTAGAAAAACCGTAAATGAAATGACAAATCGATCAATAAAATGTATTGAATTTGGCGGTGGTCACTTTGAAAATAGCTGTGATTCAAAATAATTTAATTGGATTTAGTAAGTTTGACTGATTTCTTATGTTCTAGTTGAATTGTTAATTCTTATTATTTGTTATTTTGTTAAGTTTATTAATTACACATTCATTACAAAATATTTTTTTTATTTCACCAGGCATATGTGATGAATTTTTATTCTCCCTATTTGCACTACATTTTGCTAGTGCAGATAGGGAACAAAAAAAAAATGTAGTTAATCCCTGTGACTTTTTTCTCTCAATTTCTCATTTAAAGAAAAAAAAATTGAACCCTCAACAATTTATTTTTTTTTATTTAAACAATGAAATGGTACCAACAGATTTTTTTATGGGATGCTGTATCTTTCTTGGTGCAAATTAATATTTTAATGTCAAATATTTTATAAACAGTATACAGAGTGTTATATTCCAGGAATAACTAAATATTTTTATTCTGGGTCCGGCCCTGATATTTTATTAATATCCCAGGCATTGGATGGTGAATGACTACTGTAATCAAAATAAAAGATTTCATTGGATTCCGCTTACGCATCCCAGATATATGGCGAAAAGAATATTCTTTCAAAAAATATAAAACACCCTGTATTTCGAAAACGGGGCCGCTTTAGCCATTACTGTTTGGGGATTTAAGCTCACCCCAATGTTTTCTATCTTTTGGCAAAGTACGACCCTCTTCTCACGAATCACCGTGTATAATTTAAGGTAGGTAATAATTTGTCTTTCAGAACGAAATTAACGTAACAAAATTGAGAGGTAACATTTTTTATAAAAAAAACTTTTATGTTTTTAGTTGAAACTTTTATCATGGATTATTTATTTTAAACTTTTGTTAAATGCTTATACATGATTGAATTCAGAAAACTTTGGCAATCATTTATAACTATAACAGTTTAACATTATCTATTAGAAAATGCAATATATTAGCTGTTCAAGTTGGGCGGTTCTTTTGAAGTATTTGAAGCAATATAGTTGCTTTGGTAAACGACCAATGTTCAGTATACAACTATAATATTTTACATAGTGTTTACTTTTAGTATTAAGAGTTTCTTGTTTAATTTGATATTTTATTTTAATAAACGCATCAACAAAACTTCATTTTTTTAAATTTATCTATACATTTTGCTTTCCTTAAATAGAGCCCAACTTCTTAACACTCTAAATAAAGGCTCTACCACTCAGAACTGTTACTAGTCGAGATTATTTTGTTTTACCTCATAGAAAACCTTTTTTGTCCTTGTGTTGAATAATGAATAAACTAAAATCGCTATAACTCAAGAACTATTGGTAAACTGTGTATCGTGTTAGCACTCTTGCTTCGACATATACCCACAGCAAGTTGATACACCGTTTTATCACAAAAGCCCATTGCTGTCTCATTAATAGTCCCATTGGCTGGGTTACTGTGATACACGTTTATTATTTTTTTGTCATCGTGTGCAATATTTGCTATCCATTTTTTATGCATTCTTAAAGATGATCCCAAATGTTATACGTGTGTTATTCTTTAAGCCAAGACATTTAAAAGTTATTATAAAAGATTCAATTTTTGTCTCTTATTAGCCTCGATTTATTTTTTTTTTAAACTCATTTTTTTTGTTTCGTAATTAAATAAAAAACATCAAAAACGAAAACAATCCCTCGCCTCTTCGGAGGGTTGTTAAAAAACTTAAAAGTAATAAATTTGCCACAAATGCGATAAGATTATAGGCCCAGTTTGCAAAGGGTTTCATAGAAATCATTTAGACAGGATAATAATTGAACAGGCATTAAAAAATCAATCGCTAAAAACATCAACATTTCCTGAATGCTGGAAACTGGCAAGAGTGTGCCCCATACGTAAAAATGGTGACATAAGTGATATGCTTATCCACAAACGTATTTCTATTTTATCCAATTTTCGAGGTGTCGATTTATAACGTAATATATCCTGCTGTAAACAATTTAATTTCTATATCTCAACATGGCTTTACGAAAAAGCGCTCTGTAATATCTAACTTAGCGTGTCTAACCTAATTTATTTCTAATATACTGGACAAACGGGGGCAGGTGGATGTGGCTGGAGTACACTGGCTTTTCGAAGGCTTTTGACCGCATCGACCATAGACTTTTAGTGTATAAACTTGACAATTTAATGATACACTTGAGTCCTACTTACAAAGCCGATTATATTATGTTCAATACAATGGTTTTAAATGAAATACATATGTCGCAACCTCTGGCGTACCTTAGGGTTCAAACTTGGGTCCACTCCTATTGTCGGAATTTATTAATGACTTGATGGATTGAATTGCAACAAAGTTCACTTTGTGGATGATCTGATTTTATTTAGTGAAATTACTACCATAGGGGATTCTGCAAGGTACACGAACAAATAAATGTCATTGAGAATTGGTGCCCAATAAATTATCAATGAATGTATCAAAATGTAAAGTTACGACTTATTCACGAAAAGTAAATCCCGTTGAATATTCATACAGTTTTAATGACATCTCTTTAACTCATTGTGCTAGTATTAATGATTTGGGTATACTGTTCGATCTCAGATTGGAATTCACAGAACACATTAACTTAATTACTAAATCTGCGTTAAAAACACTCGGTTTTGTTATAAAAAATTCAAAAAATTTTACTAATACAGACGTATTAAAAACAATATATTTATGTTTTGTGCGTTTGAAATTGGCGTATGGTTCAGTAATATGGAACACTATTCCAACGGAAACATTTATCTCTTAAATTTGATCACCAATATCCAGAACAGGGATATTGTTTAATGTTAACACGGTTTAACTTGAATTCGTTAGAAAACAGAAGAATTATCTTAAATTTAATGTTTATTTACAAGCTGATCAATAATACAATAGACTCTCCAGAATTCCTATCTCAAATTAATTTTAGAATTCCACGTTTAGGCTCGTGTCAAATCTTTACTTTTGCACTACCATCTAAAAGAACAAACATCCTTACTAAATCACCCATTTATTCCATGATGGAAACATATCAGTCAGGGCAAAATAGTTGGAAAACGCCTTTACTCGGAACCAGAGTGATTGTGCATAAAACTACATGTGTGATAGCTCATTTTATTCGTTAGAGTCTCTAGATCAAAGTTGGAAACAGTTTTTTGAGGGGTCAGCTGATAATTTGTTTATTGTGGAAACATAAACAATAAAAGTGATGTTCGATGAAACATTATATGAAATAAGGCACTTCCTCCATAAATTGACGTCATTTTTTGATTTCAGTGTCATTTCTTATATTTTTGGGGTCACTCGTTCCGATTCTAATGTCAAAAAAGTACCAATACTAGAGGGCGCCACAGAAAAATTTAAGTGAATATGAAAATAATGACAAATGAATATTACATGAAATAAGGTTTTTTTTTCGAAATTCTGTGTCATTTTTACATTTCCTTGTCATGTTTTACGTTCCCTGGTTCACTCATTCTGATGCTGAAGGCAAAAAATGCGAATCGTAGAGGGTGCCACAGAAGAAACTAACATCAGATGGAAACAATTACCAACATGAAAAAAGCTGCTATCTCCCTAACTCTTCAGGCATTCTTCATGTTATTGTGGAGCGTTCATTTTTTGTTCCAATGGCAAAATAGTGCCAATTATAGAGGAAGCCACAGACAAGACGGACATCGGGTGAAAATAACGATGATTTAGGATAATTATATGCTGTAAACTTCATATCCTGTATTTTGTTTATTTTACCAAAGAAAAACGCAATGCTCGGTACGCTATAAGCGTTTTCATTCATCCTCATACGGTAAAAAAATGAGACAAGTTTTTACGAACTCTTTGTGAATTTCTTTGTAAAATTACAAACGTTTGTAATTTTATGAACAAGTTTGTGAAATTACCAAGAGTCCAGGAATTTTCGGCAAAAGTTTGGAATATTACGAAGAGTTTCGAAATTTACAAAGAAATCTCGAAAATATTACGAAAATGATTACAATTTTACAAATATTTTCGCACTGTTGCAAACATTTTTGAGACCTTCGTAAATTTCCAAGCTCTTTGTAAAATTACAAACTTCCGCCGAAAATTCCTGGAATCCTTTGTAATTTTACAAACATTTCTATAAAATTACAAACGTTTGTAATTTTATAAATGTGAGTCCGGGATTTTGCATGTGAAGACCTCCTGGAATTCTCGCGGATTCTCTCTAGGATTGAAATTTTTCCCTACTTTAGAATCCGAGAAGCAGATTTCAAAATATTGCAGAATATAATCAGGGGTCATCGTTATTTTTACCCGATGTCCGTCTTTTCTGTGGCGCCCTCTATGATTGACACTATTTTGCCATTAGAACAAAACATGAACGCTCCACAATAACATGAAAAATGCCTCAAGAGTTAGGGAGATAGCAGCTTTTTTCATGTTGGTAATTGTTTCCATCTGATGTTAGTTTCTTCTGTGGCGCCCTCTACGGTTCGCATTTTTTGCCTTCAGCATCAGAATGAGTGAACCAGAGAACGTAAAACATGACAAGGAAATATAAAAATTACAAAGAATTTCGAGAAAAAAAAACCTTATTATTCATTTGTCATTATTTTCATCTTCACTTAACTTTTTCTGTGGCGCCCTCTAGTGTTGGTACTTTTTTGACATTAGAATCGGAACGAGTGACCCCAAAAATATAAGAAATGACACTGAAATCAAAAAATGACGTCAATTTATGGAGCCAGTGCCTTATTTCATATAATGCTTCATCGAACATCACTTTTATTGTTTATATTTCCGCAATAAACAAATTATCAACTAACCCCTCAAAAAACTGTTTCCAACTTTGATCTGAGACTCTAATGAATAAAATGAGCCATCATACATGCAGTTCCATGCACAATCACTCTGGTTCCGAGTAAACTAGTAGGGGAGCCCACGATGCTAAATGGGGATTTACTCGAGCGTCGTAGGTAACTATTTGATTTTGAAGATTAGATGGTACAAAGAAAAAAGGTTATATGATGTATACCCTTTCCCCGGTGGGGGAAGCGTCTACAGGCTTTCAAAAATGTAAAAAAAAACAATCACATGGAAATACTCGAGCGCGTCAGATATTGATAGTGTATATGCCCCACGTTTTTCCGATGACGGAGGTATGTTAATCTGCCGGTTTGCATGGTGGGAGCGGCCGCACGGAAGTGTTAAAAATGGGAAAAATAAAAATTTACTCGAGCGCGTCAGATATTCAGAGGGGATGTTAAGTGAACCCGAACGAAGCTCCCATTCAAAAGACTGACGATTCGGATGTGACGCAAGCTTGTGGCGGCTTTTTGAAAATGCAAAGGAAAATAGCTATTTTGAAATACTCGAGCGCGTCAAATTTTCATACAGATGGTTTAGCTTGATGTCCTGGTCGTGCTGATCAATAATCTGACGATTATTTGGAGGGATTTTCTTAATCTGACGGTTTGAAAAAAAATATTTTTATGATTTTTTTTTAAACCACTGAATGTGATAAATAAAATGCACGGAAAATAGCATGAAAATAAAAAAAAATTACAAATTTTGTTGAAATTTGTAAAGAAAGTTTTTTATTTTATTTTCTGCACACGTAAATCTATTTCTTTTAATTATAATACATATAAACACATATATTACATGTATATATACTTTCGGTAATCTCTTTCTCTGATAAAATTACCAATGATAAATAAATAACAGGTAAAAAAATTTTGACCGAGGTTCATAAAAAACGATATTTTTAAACTTTTTGATAGTTTTATTGGTGGGTGATAACTTTACAGAATTCACAAAAAATTAATGAAACAAAATAAACATGTTAAAAATATTTTGTTTTGATCTTCATCTTCATCCGTGGAATTATCATCATACAGCAAGTCTGGTTCGATTTGATCATCAATTTCATCCACAGCCTGCATATCTATAACAAGAAATCCTGATGTACCTGAATCTGGAGTATCCCCTAGAATATCTGGTGTTATGACTACATCTTCATATACTTCTGGTAATTGATCACCAATGGCGTGATGTCTGGCGTGTGGGAACGGTGCGAGAGAGTGAGAGACAGAGAAATAGTGAAAGGGAGAGAGATGCGCGGAGTGGGGAATACGTGCTTCACTGCGGTGCACGCGCTAAACTTTATTGACGATTTTTGTTACTTCGGCTTGTGGAAATCGGCAGATTATATTTTTCCCATTATCCTTGAATTATTTCCTTCAAAACAAAAAAAATTCGACCGCGCTCGAGAATGTCGAGGTGACGTTTTTTTTTTGCAAGTTTGTGACCCTCCCACTCCCTTGCGTAACGCTGAAATCGTCAGATTATTGAAACGCACACTTTCCAGCATGTAATTAACCCATCACACCTTAATCTGACGCGCTCGAGTATTTCCAACTATGGATTTTTTTTTACTATTCTGATCGGCTGCCCTACACGCGCGGCCCTATATAGAGGGCTTAGATATGGTGGAGGTACCCAACAGCGTGCAAGGTATTCCCTATATGTTAATCTGCCGCGCTTGAGTAAATCCCAAAATCCCCTATTGGGCTCCCCTACTAAACCGCCTATTTTGCCCTGACTATATAACTCTATTGGTGACTATTGTGACATATTTAGTATTTCTTTAAATAATTACTACAAGACAATAAAACTATGTGCTCGAAATGGATTGTAACCTACATTTAAGTACATAACCGTAATATTAAGCTACTCTAAATTAAATAGTTATTTTATACTTTCTATATTTAATATTTTATATTGTATACTTTGCATTTATGTAATTTATTTCTATTTTGTAAAATAGTCTCTGTTTTCTGTTGGGTAATAAATTCTTTATTATTATTATCATTATTAAAAAATTATCGAATTACGAACCTCCTCTTCAATAATTTTTAAAATCGACTAAAAGTAAGATTCTCTCTCTCAAATCTGTAGACATAGACAATATTTTCAAGAGTGTGTTTGAATAGAATTTACAACCACAAGCAACGTTCAAGTCTAACGAAATTGCTGTAGCAGTTTTTATAGACATACGAGGAGTATTTGATAATATCTCCAATATATCCACAGTTGCTATCATCACACAGGCAAAGGCACTGAAACAACCATTTACCAGTGGATCGGAATCAATCGAAATGAGAAGAATGACTACTAGCCCATTTGAAGAGCCAGTTACCCCCACTGGCTCTTCAAATGGGCTAGTAGTCATTCTTCTCATTTCGATTGATTCCGATCCACTGGTAAATGGTTGTTTCAGTGCCTTTGCCTGTGTGATGATAGCAACTGTGGATATATTGGAGATATTATCAAATACTCCTCGTATGTCTATAAAAACTGTATAACTCTTCCCTAGGTGTTTGCAAGACAGAATTCTCTCGAAAACCGTGGATCATCTGGCGGAAAAACTAGATACTTTAATTATTAAATAATACTGATACCCAAGGATGTGTAGATGGCCATGTTAATCCGAAGAGACAAAAAAATTAGTTTGCATACTAAAACAAAAAGATGTTGATTTTTTAATCCATTTGCCTTCTTTTCCTGTGTGATCCATTTGTCTATTCTCAGCAAATTCCAATGCAAATTGTGCTGTATATTTTCCAGACAATGTCACTCTATATTGTAACTTTGTACAGTCGTAAAACTAACTGTAAATTCGTTATTATCGGCAAAGAACCTTAATTGCTGTGTTTGTTAATAGGTGCTTGCACGTTCTCAATTTTTTTCTTTAATGTCACATTACACGATTCAAAACAGATTGATACACATTTAAAATATGGAACGTCGTTTATTAATATTATTGGTGACGCTGTTAATACAATCAACAACATCGCAGTTAATTAATGATATCGGAAGGACAATATTAGTGAACTTATTAAATACTACCAACGAATTCGAAAGGTTATACGAGAAGTATGTTTTGGATACAGATGAACATTATTGGAAAATAACTGATAAAGCAGGTAAAACATATTTTTTTAAATTTAATGAATATTACCAACCACCCAAACAACAAGAGCACACTGCTGTTGACGAAAAGCCTCGCAGATATGCTTAGCTATCAGATAAATGTCTGAGGTAAAATTATTTACATACTGGTTCGCCGAAGAGAACTGCTGCTGTAATTGTTATATTATGTTCCTCAAGGGTCAACACTGAGTCCACTTTTATTTATGATGTATTTTAACGATTTGCTCGAGTTTGTCAGTAGGGATAATGTTACTGTGCTTGCTAATGATACCACTCATTAAGGGTTCCGGCAGTAGTCCTGAGATACTATCAGAAAAAAAGTTGTTCCTGAGGAACTTAGTAGCTAGTAAGAATAGTAAAAATATTACCAAGAAATCTGCCCCATATCTTATTATTAATCTCACTCTAATGTTAGTTTTTCGTGTTTATTAATCACACTCACACGCTCTTTTCTTAAGCATCTGCTGAGTTTATATTGCCGAGTGTTTCGTCTATCGGGGCAAATTAGAAAAGTGCAAATCGATAGTTCCTGTGCCTTGTAGTTCACGTAAAAGTTATTATTTGTGAATTTTATTCACATCTGCAGAGGCTAAGCTGCCAATCAAATCGTAGGCCGATATAAACCAATGTAAATTAGAGTTCCATTTATCAAACAGTGCTCTTAGTTTTCTCGTACCTTGTAAGTCCGATTTGGATCATTTACATAAGTTTTCTATGCCACCCCACAACAACACTGCCACTTAATTTCGACAGACGGGTGGTTTAAGCATCCTTTATAAATCGTATATCGAGGGAAGTCAAGCTTTTTGTACCCATGGTTCTGGTTGCATGTTTTCTAACTTCTGGTCTGGCTGTTTTTCCGGAAATATAATGCATGTAGACTCTAACCAGTTCAACTCATAATATTGTGATATTAAAAATTATCTTTGTGAAAGATGGTCATGGAATTTAAAATTGCTGCCTCACATATCAATCCCATATGCGACACTCCTTTGATCTAGCCGCCGATAACCTAGGATATTTACTCTGAATGTAACACGTTGCCAGTTTGGGCAAGAATACTTCATATTTAGAGAAAATATTTTGCCGGTTGTATTGCCAGTATACTTTCTGTAAATGATTTTTGCAGTTTTTGAACATACACTCCATTTTCCTTCGTTGGTAGTCACTAACAATAATGCACAGAATATTGTTTTACAAAAGTATATTATTTATCACGTAAACACTAGCAAAAGTACACAAAATTCTTAAACTAAATAAAACCACAAAGTCGCAAAATTCTAAGAGGTTAGGTTAGATCACATGTCAAATTATTTGAAATTAAAATAACAACGGACAATTCCTGTCACGCCAAAATTAAATACGCTCGGGATGATTCAGATAATCCGAATCGGAATTTAGTACCTGACTGAAGTAGGTAACAGAGGATTTTAATGGTATAATTATAATATTTGCTTATCTGCTTCATAAAATACATTTACCTACATCGCATAATTCCTTACATTACCTATTTGTATCATTTGTAAGGTTTATTTTAAAATAATAGTGAAATCCGTACGTCTTAAGAAAATTCAATCTTCTATTGCAGCTAAACTCTTTAGCTTATGTGCAGTTATTTCAAAAATATGGCGGACTGAAGTTCTGGTCAAAAACCATAAAACACCCCTTATCTCAAAAACGGCTCACATTCAACGGTAAGTATAGGGGTGTTTTCAACTCAGCTGAGTGTGCTCTACCTTCCACTAGAGTATGTCCTAACTGGGACACCCTGTATTGACGAGTAAATTGAAAGAAACGCAAACCCAATTATTCTCCTGCGAGAAATTGTAATTCAAACACCAACTTTTTGGCGGTGGAGACTCAGCATAACTATGCGTATTATCAGTGATCTACATCTACTCTTTTGAGATGAAACCACGCCAGTCTGGCAGATCGCCATTAAGTTACTGATAAACCACTGTCAGACGTTTGGGGTGGTATGTCGGCAAAGAGATCGGTATGACTGCATCTTATATGGGTGCATGTCCAAGAATTTCTTTACAAACGTTCGAAAGTCTAATTTCCTGAAAGAGACATATCAAAGGTTTTACACGCTCTTGTTGCATACACTGGCGAACTTCAATTAACAACTTCTTCTGTGTGAACGGTTGGCCCACCAGCACCTTTTTTTAATCAGACGAAACAAACCAACACAATTCTTAAGTTTGGGAAGTTCTCCTGAAAATCAACCAAACAACGCTGACTGTATTCCCAAATTCCATTAACTAGCACACCAGTTTTAATGCAGGCTTCAGTCATTATGTTTTCTGCTCTGTGTTGAAAATCATAATTAAAACGACTCAAAAACTGATTTTAGATTATAAAAGAAAGAAAATCCCAACAGAATCCTATGTTCTGAGAATTAAAAAATTATTGACAATGATTACAAAAGGATAACAAGCTAAAACAGCAGTTTTTTTAATTTCATGAACACCTTGATCAAGATCGATTTTGATATGATATATTTTGTTTCAATTTTTCAGAAAGTGAGTACGATTTCATCATCGTAGGGAGTGGATCTGCTGGAGCCGTTATTGCCAACAGGTTATCCGAAAACCGAAGCTGGAAAATACTTCTTCTGGAAGCGGGACAAACTGAAGACGCACTCGTGAGAATTCCTCTTACAGCAGGTGGTTTCCAAGGTACCAGTTACGACTGGCAATACAGGATAGAAACACAGCCAAATATGTGCTTAGGCTACGAAGAGAAAAGAATGCCTTGGCCGCGTGGAAAAGCGCTAGGTGGAAGCAGCGTCTTGAACTTAATGATGTACGTAAGGGGAAATAAAAGGGATTTCGAAGAATGGGCCGCCCTAGGAAATCCAGGTTAGTGGTGATGGTACGGGCAAATAAGCGAAAATTGCCGAGTCTTGGAATAAAGACATTTTATTCTATTATCTTGTTTTGGACATCACAGAGCATGCTATTTGAGATAAGTGCAAATCGATTCGCTTTCCACTTTTCCGATAAAAAATGCCTAACAGTCGATCTCGAAATTATGACCCATTTAGGGGAGTTTAGTAGGGTATGAAAATATGAAAATTAATTTTCTTTAATGGTCAAATAGAGCTCATCGAGTACAATGTTCCAAAAAAATTATAATGAAATCGGACAACGCATTCACAATAACAGGATAACTCTTTCTCATTTCCAAATATACTTTACATCTGTCATTAACACTTTATATTTTGCAGGATGGTCCTACGACGAAGTGCTTCCGTTTTTCAAAAAATCCGAAAAGGCACGCCGCCTAGAAGGCATAGATGAGAAGTATCATGGAAAAAATGGTTACTTAGGTGTCGAAAATCCTTACAGAGCCCTTTTGGCTGATACTATATTGGAAGCTGGTGAAGAGCTTGGCCTTCCGGAAATCGACTATAATTCACCAATTCATTCTTTTGGAGTTGCCAAATTGCAAGCAACCCTGTGGAATGGCAGACGAAATAGCGTCGCCAGGGCATTTTTGCATCCCATCAAAGACAGAACTAATTTGGATATTGTCATTGGAGCGTTTGTTACAAAAATTCTCATTGATGAGAATACGAGGGAGGCTTACGGGGTTACGTATGAACAAGACGATAAAACATATACTGTCACTGCCAGAAAAGAGGTTATAGTATCGGCAGGTAAATATGATAAAAGTATAGGTACTAATATGGAAAAATGGGTTATTATCAAAAAGAAATAGCAGCAAAAAGAAATAATATCAAAACGACTGCCTATTGGCAAATAATATTAGAGCATAATGGCAACTAAAAGACTGAATAAGCAATCGACTGCTTTAATCATTATGTTCTGCTTACTTAACAAAACATGATGTTAATTCAACGCACACTACGTTAACATCGATGTAAAATAAAATAGCAAAGTCGAGTTTCCACTGCATATTTGAGAAAAATTTAAAACTTGAGTCCTTTGCTTTTCCATTAGACATCCTAATGTGATAACACCCAAATTTGTTGTTATGGCCTATTTACTTTTGTCGCTGTATACCAGCGGACGGAGATCCTTTTCCACCGATAATGTGGTATTTTCATTATTTCATTTCGCCTCGACCACTCGAGAAACCAACCATTGCTTCTTCTTAGCCATAACCTCCAGACAGACGTATCGTAACTTACGCTTTATTTCAGTTGGTTTCCCTATGATTATGGTACGTCTGACCACACCAAGCCAATTTTCCTGGCGGCTGTCCGTACGGCGTAACCAAAATTCTCCTCCATCTCCTTTCATCTGATGTTCAAGGTGTCCAATGAGTGATAGAATGCGAGAGAATATGACGTTGGGGTGCGTATATTTCAGATAATCGAGCTGTCGGCGCGATGGGCTATTTAAGGGTTGGCCAAAAGCCCTACTGTTGTTCATCAAGCTAAGATACATAGGTACTTAATATTTTATCTTGCCCTCTTGATAAGCTGCAAACTGATAACTGGACTCTAGGTGACATGAGGAATATGACCACTTTCGCGCACACAATAATCTGTCATTAAGAGAGTCCGTAATCACAGAATAATAAAACAATCAGAATGGAATCTTTCAGGGAAGGGGAAGTTTCGCGCATTTCTAGGCGCGCATCCAATTCGCCATGTTCCTGGGGTAAAACAACTGATAATCGTGTGCTCTATACAGAGTTGCCAGATGTACAATAATTTCTGATGAACTAGGAATAAATAATTGTATAGTTTTGTCACAAAAGCATTAATATTCATGTGGTACATTTTGCAGTAATCAAATGTCTTCAAATTCAATTTCTTGAAAAATAAGATGGTTACATGAAAAAGATTATATACTAAAATTAATAATTTTCATGTACCTTATAGTAATTTCAAAAACTCATCTGGCAACATTACGTATAACCTATTGGTCATAAGTTGACAGATATTATTTATTTTTTCGTTTGTTTTGCTGTTTATTTACATTGATCAATGCCTGACTGCATTTGTTTTGCATAATACTCTCATTTAAAATAACTCAATAATATTTTAAAGTAATATTGACATATCGTCTAATCCATTTATAATTCGTTCGAGCCTGGATACACAGGCGTAGGTATACTATAATGTTTCCACGTCGATCTCGTACATCTTCACATTTTTGTGTGCCTAATCAATCCCGTGAGTAATGTTTTGCACTAAAATTATAATATAACATAGTCAATACATATATTCCTTTACACGCATAATGAAACAATTTATACACACCTCTCATATGACCTAATTTCAGTATAGGGTATTTATTCGTTATTGTATTGTATTTTAGAAACAATTTTATATCGAAAATTTCAGAACGGTATATTTACTACTATTTAATTAATCATTGGCATTAAAATTTATAGATTTATTAATAAAACAAAATATACGTGTAATTATTACACAGGGATAAAGTCAATCGTCTAGAATAAAAATAGACATTTATTGTCCCATGACATTGAGTTAAAATCTTCAACAGTTTTGTAGAAAAATATTGTAATATGGTTAGGCATTTAAAAATTCCTCTACAGAATACTTAGAAACAATTTTTAATGACATATGCGTATGCTTTCAGATTATATTAAAGAATTGTTGAATTGAAATGGCATTGTTTGACATATATGACAATTTATGTATTTACTGTAAAATAATGCATTTTAATAAAATGGGCTGTTCTTATAAAGTTCATATTACAAGTCATTCACGCCCTTCGTATCATAATAGTTATTATTATTTAAACGCTGTGTAAAGATATTAAAATTTGTTTTTAACATGGCGTTAGTGTGATCCACTGTTTTTTACAAAATTAGTACCTACGATAAAATGAGAAGTTCAGCACTAACATACAAAGGGAACTTTTAGAAAATTCAGAAGCAATTATTTTATAGTTTCTTGAGAAAAGCTGAAAAGTGTATTCTACAAAATTAAATTACAAATTCCTAAGTGCGGACCTGACTACAACAGTACAGAATACGCCCCTGATTTTAACCCCAACAAGATGGCCCATTCTGGAGTTAAACTGTATATGGGCAATGCTCAGAGTTTCCCTTCTGATTGTTTTATTATTCTGTGCCGTAATGTTCAAGGTGTTTACACACCCTAGTAAACTCTTAAAAGTTACTTATTAACCTACGAACTAATCGTAATGCTTATTACTTCACTTATTATTATATAAGCATTATGCCCCACTTGTTACTACATTTTGAAAAAAAATGTAGTATACGTTTAGCATTTTTCCGGTGGACCGTCGAAACCCGAAAAAAACGTCGGATCGATGTGAAAGTCATATCTATCGATTCGAGAGCGAATTTAGAAAATTCCGTCCGTCGGTCAGTCGGTCTGTCGGTCTGTCTGTCTGTCGGACTGTCTGTCACGCCCAGCCCCCTTAATCCGTTTTCGGATTGCGATGAAACTTGGGTGGTTAATAGGAGGTCTTTAGAAAACCTTAACGCCGGAAGCTCGGGTCCGTTCGGAAACCGGAAGTACCCGATATAGACGTTTCGAGTTTTTCGGGAGAAATTGAATAACTCGATAACGGGTAGTCGGATCGAGACGTTTCAAAAAAGAAATGGTGCCGCTGGCGAAGCTCTACAAATAAGTATACCAGAGGCTATGTCGAAAAACAAATGAAAATTGATTTTTTTGCAAAAAAACTGGTTTTCTCGAAATCGGGCTAGGAAGCACGATAACTGTCCAGAATATTGATCGATTTCGATGAGACTTGGTGGGATCAAAGGTACCCGGCCACAAATCAAGCCTATTGCTGGCGGCTCGAATCCGTTGACCGCAAGTATGTTTTCCAGGGCCGAGTATGATTTTACAAAGAAATTAATAACTCCCGAACCGAAGGTCCGATTTTGATTTTTAAAAATGGCAATTGTAGGGCTCGATTAGTTCTATTAGTTGACGTTGGTGAGAAATTTGACAAAACAAAAGCGAATCTACAAATCCTGGAAAATTTGATTTTTTTTATAAATTCTACAAATTCCGAACAATTTCCTAATAAAAATCGAAAATTAACTATTCCGTCGATCGATCTCTATAACCAGTACAAGGCATGGACCTTTTTGGACAAAAAATATAAAACAGAGTTTTTTAGAAAAACTTAAAATAAACGAGTTATGTACGAAAATGCATTCCAAAGAATTATTTAAGAAAAGATTACAAATTGATAAATTCTCCGTGCGATAGAGGTGCAAAAAATAATGTAATGTTATATTTAAAATATCATCATTCATTTCCTTATTTTCGTTTACTAAATAAAAATAGAACGTATGCCCTTTCCCTGTTTCAAAATGTAGTTAGCTTTTACTTTAGTCAATGCAAAAAAAAAAGAAAAATAAATCAAGTACTGAGTCATCTTGCGACCCTCTGCTGAAAATGTAATGAATCATCCCAACAAATTGAATAAAAAGCATATCAAAATGTAGTTTTTTTCACTTGTTAATTTACTTTCCTGATCGCTTTCTTTCAGTTCACTTGCTCTCAGTTCTTAATTCCAGTCAGAACTACTTGCAACTGATCATCTCGCCCAGTACTCAAGGATGGATTTTCTCGAATTTTTCTAGAATCTTATTTCTAGCGCCATCTCCTAGACGATTGCTTAACTTCTAGTCTCAAAGTAGTAGTGGCGCGTTATCTCTTGGATTGTTTTGGAAGTATAAAATTCTATGGTACGGCACTGGATAAAGTAACAATGTTATGGCTGTACTCATTTGTGGCTGCACATATTTTACTCTATATACCTATTTAGGTGTTGCAATTACGCCCTTTGGAAATCTGACTACGTGCAAAAATCTAGCAACTTTATCAACGTGTTACACCAAACATGTTTGGAATTGGTACTATTTCTTTTCATTTTTTAGTTTATGATTGCAGAATCATTTCTCTATTTATAAAAATCGAAGAAATTTTAACCGTTTAGATGTTGTGACATTTTTCTCGACATTTCAGTATTCATCTCCCAACTAGCAATTTTATAAAAGCTGTAGAAATGCTTGACATTTTTCTAAAACAACGTTACTCTCAGGAACACGTTCGAAACATTTTTACAACTGCTATAAACGCAAAACTGGCACTATCTTACAATATACTTCAGTTGCTGTTGATATTTTTTAGCGACTATTGCAACCATTACAAAATAATATACATATTTCCGCAGGTCTTACCGTCACTATACAAGAGTTTTATTAAAGCTTCAATTAATTATGCTCTACAACACATCTCGCTGTTTCTTACATTATTACAATAAAACAACTAAACATCTGTTTTATAAGTGCTCTTATAGCCGTTATTATACTATTCGCAAATACAAAACGAAGAATATATTGCATTCGGTCGACACATTTCTAAAACCGGTAATATTGCTCGTAGGAAAAAGTGTTCATATCATTGTGTTCGTGATCGAATTCTCAACAACTTTCAAAATGTCCGTCCGTCTGTCTGTCTGTTTGTACCTCCGTCCGTCATGTTTCTTGTCAGCACGATAACTTAAGAACGAAAAGTCCGATTGTATTGAAACTTGGACACTAAGTTAGAGGTAGCTAGAGGAAGAGCTCCATTGTTTTAATAAAATCAACATCAACAAACAAAAAAGTTACAATTTTTTTCAATTAAAAAAAAAATTATGTTTTGTAATTAAACAAAAAATTTCTAAAACTAATATTATTTACAAGACAAACTACGAAGAGTATCCTATAGAATGTACAACAATTACATAAAAACTACAGTAAATCTCTTTATACTCTTTAGCCTGTTTCTAATTATTTTTGGAATTTTATAAAAATCGATTTTATGTCTTAAGTTTTTTTAGTCATAGCTATATAGTTAGCACCTTTTTAACTCCATACATTCTAATAAACGTTTGTTATTTTAACTTTTTTATACTGTTAAATTTAATATCTCAAAAGCTGATTTTTTAAAATGGCCTCTATAAAATACTTTTGTGTCAATAGCAAGCATTTTAAGATAATTAAACTATTAGACGATTCCTCTAAAACATCTATAAAATAATGCGCCTTATAGTAACTTTTACGTGAATCTAATAAAACAGATTACTCACTTCCCTCATACTTTTGCTCTTATGATAAATCTGAGTTGTAAATTCAACCATGGAAACAGTTACCCATTGGTTCGATCTGCATAAATATAACCTAAAAATTAATGGAAGTGAATCACTTTAGTTGCAGAGTTGTTTATTTATGGTACATTTATTGCAATATTGTACTAGTTGAAGCATTTTGACATATTGTTATATGTTCCCGCTCCTAGGAAACCCCCTGTAAAAATCCGTAGGTTCCAAAACAAATTATAATAAGGAACAAATTATAATAAGGAATAAATATAATAACTACACACAGAAACTATACAATACTTTTATTAAGATACACTTTTACTGACCAAAATAATCTTTAACAATGTCTGATATTGATATTTTCACTCTGTATTTACTTTGGATTTCTAACTTCCCACTTGTCATTCAAAACTTCCTTTTCCGCCATGCATCTTGCCTTATCCTCTAAAAATGCCTTTAGATACATTCAGAAATCTTCTATACCCTTCTCGGCGGCAATCCAGAACAATGTAGACACTTGGTCTTCTTCTATAAATTTGTAGATCGTACTTATACCAGTGTCTCAGAGATGGCGCACATCTCAGGCTTTGATGACCAGTTGCAGTTGCCTAACCATTGACACTTAATTTTTTATTTATTTTAATTTTTTTATTTTATTTATTTTCAGCTTCTACTTATGAGCATATCAGCCTCCAGTCCCTAGAGGGCGCGAGCGCGTAACACTATGATTCTGGACATGATATATTAAAAATGAATTATTATTTGTTTGCTTATAATTGTATTGAAACATTCTTTATAGGATTTTGCAAACAGCAGAAAAATTAACTATCTATAAAAGAAAAACTTTGTGTAGAAATATTAATTAAATCATTGCTTTCTTTCGATAACCTGAATTCTGGTTATGCTAGCAAGTTAAAATCCTAAAATGAATTTGTCTAATTTCTTATTTGACAATTCTCATTCTAACACTAGCATCCACACAGTCCCCTACGGCCATGCAGATTAAACTAGTATCCACATAACCCCCTACGATTATGAAGATTCAGTTAAAAATGAGAACAAAGACCTAAAATGAATTTATTTATCTACAATGTCTTAAAAAAATTTTCATTCCAATGGATTACATTTTCATGAAATCTATCATTCTGTTTCCTGGAAATGCTTAGCCTTTGAAACGTTTTTCGCCCTTATTCTGGAGCTCATCAGAAAGACATAAAGCCATTCATAAAGATGTTTCATGCAAAACCAAGACAATTTCTATGAATAAGTGTGAAATGATTATATTTGACATTGACAATGTAGATAAATAAATTCATTTTAGGTCTTTGTTCTCATTTTTAACTGAATCTTCATAATCGTAGGGGGTTATGTGGATACTAGTTTAATCTGCATGGCCGTAGGGGACTGTGTGGATGCTAGTGTTAGAATGAGAATTGTCAAATAAGAAATTAGACAAATTCATTTTAGGATTTTAACTTGCTAGCATAACCAGAATTCAGGTTATCGAAAGAAAGCAATGATTTCATTAATATTTCTACACAAAGTTTTTCTTTTATAGATAGTTAATTTTTCTGCTGTTTGCAAAATCCTATAAAGAATGTTTCAATATGATATATTAGTAATTCAATGAGTGGAATGCATTTTGTTTCATTTTACTGCTGTCTTATTGCCCAAATCACTATGCCGTTAATACATGTAATATTTTTTTAATCATTTTAAAGAAAAAATTTCACTTTCCTAAAATCTAATGTCTTTAATTTCGTCTTTACATGATCTGGCAAGATCTGCACCACTGTCAATGACAGTATCCAACATTTTTGGGGAATAATTATTCTATAAACTTTTGTGCTATAATTATGAAAAATTTTCATTAAAAAACAAACTTTAATTATGATAAAATATAAACACACAGCTAATTCAGGAAATTAATTATCTCAAATATGTTTTACTGTATTGTTAGGGACAGCATTTTTATGTTCAAGTAAATAATTTTGTTTTGTAATGACTTTGTTGCTATTTCCATAATCTAGCAAATACAAACCTATATAGGTAATAATTATATATTAGACTCTGGAACAACAATTTATTGTCTAATGTATATTTATAACGGTACTGAAAATGCTGCTGAACGTTACTAAAAACGCTCAATTTGGTTTTATAAGCGGAAACGTTTTATAACTTAGTCACAGAAACGTTTATAAAATAATTTCATAAAACAGTTTAGTTGCAGACAATAAAACAGTATTTTCTGGAACTTCAATATAACCAGTTAGCTTTTAAAAGCATTAATAAAATAACAATAAAACAAAATAATCGTAGAATATTTAAATTATAAAGCATATTTACTGGTTGAGCCAGGACGATATTATTGAGATTAGTAAAAACCTGGCAATATTCCTTCAGAAATATGTAAATAATCAAGTTTTGTTGATCTAAGAAACAGATACTAATATCCTGGATTATTGAATATAATTTTCTTTTATTTCAGGTACCATAAATTCTCCTCAGCTGCTTATGCTCTCCGGTGTGGGGCCTAAGGAACACCTGAAAGAACTAGGAATAAAGACGATCCAAAATTTGCCAGTCGGCGAAAATCTGCAAGACCATTTGACATTTTACGGTACTGCCTTCAAATTATGTTTTGATCTTGACCAAACCATTATCAGACTGGGTACGAGCATACCGGATTATATCATTAATGGAAAAGGGCCTCTAACAACACCAGGAGGTGTGGAAGCACTTGTTTTTATAAATACTACCGAGTCTGAGGTCGAAGACCAACCAGATATTGAAGTGATGTGTCTTAGAACTTCACCAGCAGCAGACTTCGGAAATGTCGGAAAAGAAGGTAACGGTGAGGCAGCTAGGTGGCTTTTTTGGAAATTCATCGTTACAAGAACTTTGCGTGACTTAACTAATTCCGACGAACGTATATCACGATATGTTTTATCGTGACCACGGGCATTCCGTCAGTATGTCCATGGTGCAAGATAAACGTCTTCTTAACACGCTTTTATTAGGTCGACCTATAACTATGTAAGTAAAAACTGAATTTCACCCACTTCTAAACAATGTCGCGCCGAAAAAGCCACCCAGTTCCCGTAATACAGGGTGTAATCAGTTTCATGTCATTAAAAAAAACTGGTAACGGGGACCGACTAGACAAACAAACCTTTATGACTTTTCCCTCCAGGGGCGCTTTGAAAAAACTGACCTAGGTCAACCTTTTTAATATACATATATATTTTTTTAATATTAATGTAGAAAATTATTGAGAACCACTGCTTTTCTTGGTCAATGAACTTGTAGTTCCCAATTATACAACTTTTAAATTGTCATAAAAAAGTGCAAAGGCCTTGGATCATCGACCGCCTTTGATGGACCGCCTCAACCGAACTGAGGCAATTATAAAGAGGTAAATAATTCGTTATCTTTTCCTGCACAACTGCAAGAAAATAATGGCCGTAGAAGTTTAAACAGAGCATTTCATACATGTGTGTCTTTTAATTTGGAACAAAATATTGGATTAATGCTTATAATTTAGAGTATTTAAATGTGATTTATTATCGTTTGTAAGATAAATGAGTGCCCTGT
Source organism: Stenurella melanura (assembly GCA_963583905.1). NCBI lineage: Eukaryota > Metazoa > Arthropoda > Insecta > Coleoptera > Cerambycidae > Stenurella > Stenurella melanura. The sequence goes on along the minus strand of OY757315.1, from coordinate 37,473,800 downwards.
GTTAAAAGCTTACCTAAGTGAATTATTCGAAATCTGCATCAATACACAGTTCGGTACGTCGAATTAAGGACATACGTACCTACTCCGTTCAACACTAAACAATAAACTATCAACTAACGTTGTCAATAAAGAAAAATAAAAGAAAAACTTAGTCCAAAATACAAAAGAACGAACAAATAAGTTGTGTCTGTACGTAATCAAGAATTTAACGCCTTGAACGGTAAAGTCAATAAAATAAATCTTCACTATAAATACACAGCGACCCGAAATTCAAGAATAACAAAAACAACGAACGGCGGGTTGGACGTGTGTACATAACGAAACACCCAAAGAAACTAAAATATTGCACAAGGGAGAGTCAGAGTATAGTTTTCTTCAGATCAGATCTACTAAACACTCAGAAGACGTCGACGTCTTTCTGCTTATTTACCGCACCGCTAAAGACCGCCGTCATTTTATAGCTATCTACACAAATATTAAGTATCATAGGCAAAGACACGCCCGACGACCTAAATCTACCTCAATATTCCAGCAGTTCTCAAAAGATTTTATTGAAAATTTGCGAAATTTTTGTTCATTTTTTTTCTCCAAAACTATGAGCTTTAGACCCCATGCTATATAAGGTTCTTTTGTTTGTCTTGTCGTTCCCTACCACTAGTTTTTTTAATGACATGAAACTAATTACACCCTGTATAATATTAAATATCAAATATTATCTCGAAAAAACAATACTACAGGCCATAGCGGAGACATGCCTAATGATTTAAGTCATTCCTTGTCAAAGAATTCCAGGATATTATTGATCCTTGGAAATTCTTGCCATGGAGTATCTTATGTCAGAGAATCAAAACACTTCACATAATTTAAATATGTTGTGAGTTTTCTGTGTATAGATAAAAATATTGAGTGTTATCTCAGCTTGAGACGAAAATTTTTCAACCAGAGTACTACACAAAACTAGCTCTTTTTTTAACTAAATTTTTCGTTCGATTATATGTCGCAGAAGCATTTCAAAGAAATAGAAACATCGATTTTTCTTTGTTAAACCTAGTGATATGCATATATTATTTAATGTTCCATTCAACTGATATTTAACAAGCTTCCTACGATGCACAGTGACACGAATCGCAACATTTTCGTTTAAAATTATCTAGAGCACTTGTTCCGCAACCGATTGGGATAATATTTTTTCAAAACACTGGTTATTAAATTTCCAAAAAACGTAAGGGAGCCTATTTTTGGATTATGCTAACCAAAATTATTGATCTTAGCCGAAATGGTCATGTTCGATTTAAATCTTAATAAAACATTTCTCTTATCCAATTTACATAAATCTTGTTACCTGGGGATTTTTGAGATCGCTGAATACGAATCTGATATACACGTTGTCATAAACCAACCTACAAGATGGCGGGATCAATAGCGGTTATAAAATGCTAAAAAATTATACTTCATTTTCCACCAATTTTTAGAATTTTATCACCGCCATTGTTTCCGCCATCTTGCTGGTTGGTTTATGACCAGAGATCGGGAAGTTTATCTCGGTGCCAGAGACAGCTCTCATATATACGTAATATTATATTACAAACATTTACTGAAACAATCAGAAAAACAACGAAGTGGTGAAATATTTATTATTGCCAGCTACATTGTATTTTTGGTAACAAACTTAAAAACGGTAATAGTCTTACAAAAACAAGTAAAACATATTTGGCAAGTAAACAGACAATTTTGAATCAAACACACACTTTTAGGTTCTGTTTAATGCGTGGCGTGTTTATTTCATTTTATGTTAATACGTATACTTAACAACTTTTATTGGAAATCTACTACATTTGTGAAACACCCTGCCAATTACCTAAAAACATAGTTGATTTTTTATATTTGCACCCACCGAGTGTCAACAATAAGCTACAGTTTACGAAGGTATTTTTATGTTTTTTACGGCTTTATCTCCTTTAATTATATGGCGCCGCCGAAATTGTAAAATATTTCAAAATCGCCTTTTACCTACACTCTGGCAATTATTGGCATTTAAGTCAACAAGGGAAAGGGTAGACCATCCCAGATCGCAGTTTTGCAAACCGTAGTGTAAATCTGGCCATATGTACGTACGTATGTATCTAAAAAATTGGTGTGATATTATACAAAGTCGGCGGTATACAAAAATGTCTAGTGCTTCTCCAGCTGCAATAGGCTTGTGGATAGGCGATTACCTAGAACTGCAGTTTGATGGAACAGATCTTTATTGTAGTAGTTGCAAGAAAACAATTTCTTGGACATCTAAAACAAATGTTAATAGACAATTCCTCACAAAACATATTAGTGCTAGTGGCACTACTGATAGTGCCAGTCAACGCAGTTTTAATTTTTTAGTGGAAGTGATGGTGGGATATATAACATACCGCGCTCAAAACTAGATAATCCACTTTTTAGACAATTTTTGGAAAACTGTATTAGTGGCAAATATAACAATGTTCAGGTGCCGTCGAAAATATTTATCAACGGAGTGTGACAATGTTCGACAAAAAATTTCTTCTGAGCTTACTGGGAAATACATCTGGGTTAGTGTGGACGAAACCACCAATGCTTGTGGTGAGAAGGTAGCAAATGTTTTAGTGGGTGCATTGGAGGTTCAGTGCGTGGACACTTGATCGTCTCTACAGTTGTAGAAACGACAAATTGCCGCATTATAGTGAAGGCAGTGAATTATATGAGCGCTGCAGGACGAATTATGAAGGAAATACAACGCAGTATGCTGCATGTAACATGTCTAGCCTATGGTCTCCACAGAATTGCTGAAACTATTAGAGGGTGCTACGCTAATGTTGATAACTTAACATCTAGTGCAAAGAAAGTCTACCTGAAAGCACCACATCGTGTACGGTTATTTAAAAAAATACTTCCAAATACAACATTACCTCCAGCGCCCATTATAACATTATAACATGATTCCAAAGAGTTTTAAAAACCAATCCCGGATTTTTAACGATGTCGTCTGTAACAGACCTTTTAAATGGTAAAGAAGTAGACTTTTCCACACCAGGCGTCAATAGGACAACTTTAAGAAATTACACATATTTTAAAGACGCTCCGCTCCGATGATATCTGTTGGCGTTGAGCGGTTTTTTCTCAATATAAAGGGATTTTTAATGACAGGCGGCGAAGGTAAACTTCAGAGCATTTAGAACAAACAATAATAATATACTTTTATATTCGTTATAGATCGTGAAAAATTACATATGTGTGGGTTACTTTAAGATAGTGAAAAATACACGTGTGTGTTTTAGTTCAATGTTACATCCCCCATTACCTCCTCTTCGAGTGAGTGTTTATAATAAACTGACCATATTAACTTTAGATATTGCGGAATTCCCTAAAAAAAAGTACGAGGTAAGATAAATTGTATCATACTTGCATAAAAATCTTTCCGCGCCGGCAGAACCAACCCTGACTTTTACGCCACTGAGATAAAATTACCGATCTCTGTTTATGACCATTTTGATATCAGATTCGTATTCAGCGACCTCAAAAACCCCGGATATCAAGTTTTATGTAAATTGGATAAGAAAAAAGTTTTTTCTACCCACGAATAAACAAATACCTGGCTAACCTGAACGTAACTATTCCCAACATCTATCCCTTGAATATCAAAACACAACCTCCATGGACAATACCCTTACCCATATGTGACACCAAACTAACACAATACAATAAACAGGACACCAATGACGAGATCATAAAAAGACAATTATATGACATAATTAACCAGTACCAAGAATACAGCCAAGTTTTCACTGATGCATCCAAAACGGAAGAAGCTGTCGGCGCAGCATTTATAACCACCAACACAACACATCAATTTAAGTTACCGGCAAACAGCAGCACATTTACAGGTGAAATATATGCCATTTTAGAAGCACTAAAGTATATTAACATCCATGACAGTCAGAAAACTTTAGTAATAACAGATTCCTTGAGTGCCATCTATGGAATTAAACAACTGTATCCCAATAACCCTTTGAAATTAATTAAAGAGGAACTATTCCTCTTGCAGGAGAACAATTTGTCACATTTATGTGGATACCTTCTCACATTGGGATACAAGGTAATGAGCAAGCCGATAGATCTGCACGAGACGCTACTTCAAGTGTAAACTCTACGGCTGTGACCACATCTCTACATACGGACTTGAAGCAACACGTAAAGAAATTAATACAAAAACAGTGGCAATATGAATGGGAACAGAAAAGAACTAAGCTAAACGAAGTCAAAGCTTCAGTCAAACCATGGTCCCTAGCCCCTAAAGGTAGACGAAACCAAATAATCCTGACGCGGCTACGCTTGCAGAGAAAAAAATTTCATATCACCGTGTTGGTGATCGAATTCTGAACAACTTTCAAAATGTCCGTCCGTCCGTCCATCACGTTTCTTGAAAGCATAACTTAAAAACGAAATGTTAGAGTGTACCTACTGAAATTTGGACAGTGAGTTAGTGTTAGCTAGAGGAAGATCCCTATATATTTGAACAAAATCGACCAATAAATAAAAAATTTATTAATTTTCTTAATAAAAAAAATGTTTTGTTTTATAATTAAACAAAAAATGTCTAAAACTAATATTATTTACCAAAAATATATTATTTACAAAACAAGCTGCGGAGAGTATCCTATAGAATGAGCAACAATATATAAAAAGTGCAGTAAATAGGCGAAGAGTATAATGGTTAGCTTGTTTCAAATATATATATATTGATACTATGATATAAATACAAATGAAATAAACACCAAACTATAATTGCTTCTACAGCATATCAGCATAATTTCGGTGTCTTGGAAACTGTGCTAATCATATTTTGATATATAGTTATCAAATGTGGCATAGCATTGTTTAAAAGGACATGTGTTTTTAAAATTATGTATTAATTTGATAGTCAAAATAATTTAAAGTTCCCGCCAATCGTCTTTACTACTGCTTCCAACCACCAGAAGCGCGTCAATTTCGTTCGAATGTACGGTCGTTGAGCGTCTATAATGTGGGTAGTTTGTGCTAGGAATTATTAAATACACCAAAAGTTAACGTCACAAAGAACAAAATCATTATATATCTACTATGATCCCAAAGACCTGCAATTTTCACCACGAGAGACATTACCATTTTGAATATACATTCATTAGTTCTTTTTTTTTCCAGCTTTGAAGTGGACCGACGACGTTTACAACAGCTTTTATGGAACTCTTCAAAAAGAGTATCACTGGTCATTATGTCCAGTTCTGCTCCACCCAAAATCGAAGGGATATTTGAGACTACAATCTACTGACCCTCACGAACACCCGTTACTTTACCCCATGTATTTCACAGATCCCGAGAGGAAGGACGTGAAAACCATGATAGCGGGCATTCGGAGAATCCAGGAACTAGGCAAGACTCAAGCTTTTAAACAAATAGGTGCAAGCCTACACTCAGACAAAGTCTATGGCTGTGAAGAAATTACTTTTGACACCGATGAGTATTGGGAGTGTGCTTTACGTGTCTTTGCTAGTACTCTCTACCACATCATTGGGACTAATAAGATGGGGCCACGCCAGGATAAGACATCTGTTGTTAGCAATCGCCTGAAAGTGCATGGGATCCAGAACCTAAGGGTTTGCGACTGCAGCGTTATGCCCGTCCATGTAAGTGGGCATACAAACGCCATTGCCATAGCGATTGGGGAGAAATGTGCGGACTACATAAAGAAAACTTGGGGAGTTCGATATTAAAAGCGAACAAACATTTTATTAACCTGTAACGTTCTCACAAAGTACTTCAATAAATACAGAGTATTTTGGCATTTCCAAATTTTTATTCTACTAAACTTCAATACTGCTAAAAAAATCAGTGGTGTCTCATCTCAGTTCCTGGAAGCCAGTCCATACTTGAGAATCATTTCCTTCTTATAGTTCGTATGGTTTATTCAGTGTCAATTTGAAAATCATAAAAAACGACAAAGGAATATTTCAAAACACCAGCGATGTCATAAGCGTAGACCGACAATTTTTAGAATCACTTTTTAATTATACCTAGTAAATATTGTTTTATTACTTTATATTAATTGACAGGCATGATGTAAATTATTGATTTATAATAAATAAGGTTAGTTTAATGGACAACTCCATAAATGATTCAATAGAAATAAATATCATTTAACCTACGGAAGTGCTACCGGCAATGTTAAAAATGAACGAACCAAAAGGTGGTAATGAACTTGTAATGGTAAGCCAGGTAAACAATCGACTACTTTCGATTGAGTTAAGCGCATAATATAGCTGGTTAACTATATTCGTATACGTGTATCGCTTGTAATATTCAAGCACCACGGTCTCGGTGCTATTCCATCACAAACAGACTATAGACAGACAGACAGACAGTTTATTCATGTGAGACATAATACAATGTATACACTTGTCAACAGATTAAAAGTAATGTTAAAATATTAAAAAATTAAAAAATACATTATATACTTACAAAAAACATTAATAGTAAAAAAATTATTAAAAAACTGCTTAAAGATCTAACAATATCAAGTTATATGTTGAAAATAGTCAATAAACTCTTGGACTTCATAAAAAACCTCCTCTTTCAGAAAACTTTTAATTTTTTTAATAAATTTTGTATCGTTTAGATTTTTCCATTCATTTGGTAAGAGATTATATAGTTGTACTGATTTATACCTGTAACTATTAATGTTCTTCGATAAACGGAAAAATGGAGTCACTATAGATATGTGTCTAGTATTATAGCTAGTTTGAATGTAGTATTCCCTAACATGGTTATGTGCATAGATAATACATTCAAATATGTACTGATTGATGGAAGTAAGTATACCTAAATTTTTAAACAACGGTCTACAGGTGTCATTAAATTTAGAATTTGAAATGATTCTTACTGCTCGTTTTTGCAATTTTAAAATTTTAGCGGCATGTGAAGATCCTCCCAAAAGTAAGATACCATAGCTCATTACGCTATGGAAAAGAGCATGATATGTCATTAAGACAACACTATTATTCACTAAGTTAGTTATATTTTTCAATAGATAGATGCAACTTGACAGCTTTTTGGATAGGCTATCTATGTGAGATTCCCAGGTTAACTTACTATCAAAAATTAGACCTAAACACTTTACAGGATTATTATTTTCGATGCAGACATGAGGGTTTAAGTTGAAAATAAGTGTTTGAGTTTTCTCTTCATTTAACTTTAATTTAATATTGTTAAAATAATCCTGAGCTTGTAACTGTGTTTCCTCCGACATACTGATAAGATGTTTTAAATTTCTATTAGCCGAGAGTAAGGTGGTTGATATGTCATTTACATATATTATGAACAAAATTGGTCCTAAGATGGATCGCTGGGGTACTCCATGCTCTAGAGGCTTTAGTGAGGACTTCATAGTACCATGACTGACACACTGATATCTGTTCATAATATAGCTTTGAATAAAAGTTAGAGCAGGCCCTCTGATGTCATAACTTTCCAATTTTATTAACAGTATTTCGGGGGAAACACAGTCAAACGGAGGATAATGATTTATCCTGGTAACAACGCTTTAGACTGAACTTCTAAATTGTGAATAGAAATAATATACAGTGATTATTTGCATGTGATGAAAGTAGCTACGAAGTGCGCGTTGATCTCGCTGATATCTCCTATATTCATTATCTTGTACGTATGTCTAGTAGAACTGCGTCATCCGTTTCAAATACGCTAACCAGGTTTGGCGTTAATACATTGTATTGTTATATGATTCAGTGACGTCGTAATATTCTTTAGCCATGTTTATGGTGTTTTCGGTGTTTTTCGTATAAAAGTACCCGCGTAATCGTTCTTTCTTTTTTTTTTACTGTTCTTTAAGGACTCTAAATAAGACACAAGAAATATTTCCGTCTAAAACTTCAAAAATGCCGGCTAACGTTTGAATTCGCAAACAACTGGTCGGGATGCGAATATAATTCAATATTTTATTTAGCAGGTAAGTTAAAATATTAATCATCATAAGCACCTGCTTATGGTAAATATTCAATGTTTCAGCGTATTGTGGATGCGAAATTTCGTCCAGTACGCCAGTACTGCAAGTCTTGACCCTCAATATATTTGATTTATGCAGATACTCAAAGTCATCTGCAAAAATTACTGGACTAAGTGTAGTCAATAATTCAGTAAGATTTCTTACAAATAAAAATTTTTTTGAAGGATTTTATTATGCGCCTGACAGAGTTCCGATGCTTCTTGTTGTGTCATTAAATAGACTAAAGAGTTGAATGTTTAATAGAAAAAATTGGCTGTGGAACCGTGTGAACATTATTTTTTTTAAATGCTTTTATTAGAAACACTGATTTCGGGATTTATAGTTCATGATTTTTGAAATTAGTTGTAAGGATTACAATTTGAAGAATGTTGGACAGACAAAACGGACATTATAGCAAGATTCAAGGAACATATGAATCGTATCAAAAATTTAAAAACTGAAAAGTCTACTGTAGGAGTACATATCTTTGACAACAATCATAGAATAGAGATCAGTTAAAATTTAAACTTAATTAGAAATCTAGTACATGAATAATAGATAGTGGAATGCGTTTGAAAGCTTAGAAATTGTCAGATATAAAAACAGTATGAATAATAGTGAAATGACTATCTCAAGTAGTTGTGTTTTGTTGTGTCCTTTACGTACTTCCAGTTTCTTTGTATCTAGTTTTCCATATAGTATTTTATGGACTGGGTTACCTTTTGTTGCTCTTTTTGGCTTTGGCTTTTTAACCCTCTCCCTTATTTTTCTATCTACCAGGATATGGTCCATTTAGTAGTTGGTGTTTGCGCTGCTTCTTGTATTCAGACAGGTTTGGCTCTTGCTCCATGTGTTTTTTATTGTACCATCGTAGAGTGTGCCAAGTTTTTAAAATTTTGATTCTTAACTATGAAGTCAAAAGTATTGTATAATAATTTATGACTTTTTTAATTTTTCAATTGAAAAAGTGTTAGAACTAAAAGTGCTTTGTGCTCGTGAGTTTAAATTATTATCTAAAAGGGCTTAGTAACCGCGAGGACTTCGTTATTTAAATTGCTTAGTGCTCAGCAATTCCATTTTTTTGTAAGTTCACATGCAAGGCCTAAAGATATAAAAATGTATTTATTGTAAAAAAAAAACATTTTTTATTATACTTTTAGAGCGTAAAGAAACGAAAAATTTACTATTTTTCAATTTTGAAAAATTAATAACATTGAAAACTTCAACTTCAACTTTACGAAAAAAGTTGTCGGACATTTCTTGTTGGAAATCGGTGAATAAATATTTTAAAGGGTTGTTTGAAAGAGAAGATGTAATATTTCCCTTTGTTGATTGATGATTGATTGATTTATTTGCCAGCGTACGGTGGGCATTGCTGCCGATTCCGGGCATCCATGGAGGTTCGTTCCAACACGCCGCTTGGTCGTATGTCGAACACGCCCAACGGACGGCCAAACCGCGTGCCGGAACCAAATCTCGGATGTTTTATATACCGCCGGACCTGCTGCATACGCCGGGTTGGACATTGGACATGCTTGTTGTCAGCAGCGAGAATATAGGATGGGAAGTGTAGGTGTTTGTGAGATGTTTCGTTTAAGTTTCCATGCTTATATTAAGTTTCCATCTGTCATCATCGGTTGGGATGTGCAGGTGTTTGCGAGATGCTTCTTTTCAGTTTCCATGTTTCTTTTAAGTTTCCATCTATCGTCATCTCCTTATTTTCCTTCTTCTAAGTTTTCTGTTTCTTCTGTTTCTGATTCTGGCAGCTTTCATTTTCTTATTTTTGTTTTGTTTTTTTATTTATTAACCGTTCCACAGGTAAATATCCGTTTACTGTGGAGTTGCTGGGAAGGCCCTTATCTCGCGGTAACAATATTTCTTTTGCGCGTCATGAGAAAAGATGTCCGAAGGAATAGTTTGCTCACCCTGTATGTTGCTTATTTGAGACAATCGGTTTCAATTTCCGCCTTCCAAATTAATAATAAAATATTATGTTTTGAATCTATAAATCGAGGTGATAAAAATTAAGATGATAAAGATCAGATAGAAAGATGGAATAGAATAATATCAATTAAATCAGATAAAATAAAATAAATCCATTTATAGCTTATCTGTCTTTCTGCAGCGACTTGTGATTGCTGTTTTATTTTATTTCCTTTCCGTTTCTTTCTTGGGTTGAGTTGATTTTATCCATTTAAAAACTTTCCACTGTATGCAATTACTTTAGGTCACAACACAGCTATACTGCTTTGTAAACATATGTGCCTCCCTGTAATATTTCCCTTAAACAAAATTATTTTAAACAATATCAGACCAGGTTACCGACTGATAACATGGATTTTCATAATCGATGCTGTCTTCTGAACTATTTTGAATTTAATTTTCAATTTTAATGCATAAATCTTTTTTTGTAATTTTACTTGGGCTTAAGTTAACTACTTATTTCCTTCACCAGTACTACCTGCATAAGTGTGCCAAAACATGTCATGAGCAACATCATTATTATTACTCTGGTTAACGACGCCATCGTTGTGTAAGATTATCTAGCAATTTTTGCCAATGGAAAATCATCACTGTCATCTGAATTTCCTACTACTAAATAATATTGTGCAAATTTTACTTAAATTTTTTATAGCAAATTTTCAGATTTTAGAAATAAGAGATAGGGTAACCTAAGGCCGATAATCGGCCATGTAAATATCCACATCGGCCTAAAAAGATCATATCGGTCGATCCCTAGTCGGTATGAAGTATAACATTAAAAATCGACAATTCCATTTTTTTTTGAAGTTCATATCCAAGGTTTAAAGATATTACAAAAAACTATGTATTGTAAAAAAAAACAATTTTGTAATTATACTGTTACAGCGTCAAAAAAACAAGAAATCGGCGATATTTTAAACACTAATTTTTACAAATTAATAAGATTGAAAATATGAAAAAAAAAGTTATCAAACATTTCTTATTCGAAACTCATACGTCCATACCGCCTGCTCTATAACATAATTTATGACTAATATTTACTGAAAGATAGATAACGATCGGTAGTAAAAATATATTATAAAATTACGATACGTGTAGGTTGACTACATTAAAAATGAATTAGTTGCAACGAAATTTTATCTCACCTTATCTGACAATTTGTTGTCATGTATATTATCTATACCGACCTTCAACTTGTAAGTTCTATTCGCCTCGGTGTCGGAAAATAGTAAACAAATTAAAGAAATTGTGGGCGTGCTCGAGTCAGATACCAACTCCCGTCCACAAAAAAACATATTTTTTTTAACTTAAGAAAAACATAATTTTTTTTTGAAAAAAGATTTTTTTTTAAAATAAGTTTAGAATGTCATAAAACGTGGACATTTAAAATCTGAGCAAAAAAAAAATGTTTTTCCCACCATCCATTTTATAGTAGTAAACAAATTCTCGAATTTTGTTTTTTTTTGTAATTGATTTAGAATGTCATGAAATGTAGAAATTTTAAATGAGAGCAAACAATTTTTTCCGTTATCTACTCTATAGTAGTGGTATTTTTTATTCCAATATTCAGCAATTTTTACTTTCCTCGCATAGGTACCAAAGGGAAGTATTGTATTCGAGAAAAAAGTCACCATCCGAGATTTTTTCGGATTTTCACGTTTCAGATCATGTACATTACGAAAATATAGGTTTTTTCAATTCCATCAGTCTGTCTGTCTGTCTGTTGGTGCATTAACTAAAACACTACGAGACCTTCACGAAATAATTTACAGGGTAGACCGTCTAAAGGGAAAATAGATAATGGAAAAAACAATTTTTCGCTGAAATTTAAAATTTCCACGTGTTGTGACATTCTAATATCTTTAAACATTTTTTTTTCAAAGATAATTTTAAAAAATGTTTTTGACACAATAGACTGATTGAAGAAACAACATTTTTGCTACAATTTAAAATTTCCACGTTTTATGACAATCTAGACCTACTTTAAAAAAATATTTTGAAAATTTTTTCACTACTAGAATAGATGAAAAAAAATGTGCTCAAATTTAAAACGTCCACGCTTCATGACATTCTAAACCTATTTAAAAAAAAAAGTAATCGCTGCTATACTTCCACCACTACGTGGATGTGGAACTAAAAATATGACAGATGGCAATAATACTTGGCATATAGTTAACACTTGGCAAGAAAGACATCTATTATAGTTTTATTGAAAAATATACAGGGTGATCATCCTAGGAAATAATTCAACCATGGATTCCATATTTGGCACCTTCTATTTAATATTGAATTTTTGCTGTCGGATGACCACTCCGTATATTTTTTTCAGCAAAAGTTATCGGGTTTTCTTTGTAATAATAGTGATAACTACATTCCGATTATTATTCTTATACGTCGTTTCGTAATTAAACATTTTTTAGAGTGACCTCCCTGTATAAAAAAGAGGGAAGTTCTGTGTAAATACCTTTACCGATATTTTTTTATTTTCAAGAAATATTTAAAAAAATAGGTTTAGAGTGTCATGAAACGTGGAAATTTTAAATTTGAGCAAAAACCATTTTTTGGTTTTCCATTTATTGGTGACATTGTTCCAAGTTCTTTTTTTCTGAAATAGGTTTAGAATGTCATAAAACGTGTAAATTTTAAATTTGAGCGAAAATAATTGTTTTTCATTATCTATTCCCTTTAGACGGTCAAATACTTATATGTTTCTCCCAGATCCATATTTCGTATCAAACATTGACCATTCACGATTTTCTGATTTTTGACATCGCTGAAGGACCTCTGCCACGAATTTGTCCATTCTAATGTCATCACTGAACGATTTAACGATATCTGGCTCTTGCTTGACTTACATTCTTAACAAACATTATTAGTGTTATTATCCGTTTCTATTATAATTATAAAGAAAATACGCATTTACAAGAAAGAGCATCATGCAGGGTATTGAAATGGTAGACAATAGAGGAATCTAAAAATATTTCTCCAATATTCTTAATAATGTTTTCTTAATTAACTATAACTGTTAATAATCACATAAACAAAATTTGTTTGTTGTTAGGGACTAACAAAGTCCCTGAACTGGTATCTGCTATTCGACTTTTCTATTATAAAATACTTAAATTTTAGAAAAAGAAAACTATAATACTTATTTTTCGTTCTATGTAATAATAATTTTCAGAATTTCATTTTCGATTTTCTTCATTTTTGTTATTAATTGTAATAGTAAATTAATTATTGGGAACATATTGGGTGTAATTAATTTTGTATGACTATGAAAAGGAAACTTGAAGTATTGAAGAAAATCTATTTATTCTCTTGTTTCTGGAATAAAGATAGGTACCTCGGCATAGATTATAATTTTATCATAAATAACTATGACGTGTTTGTAAGAATAAAAAAAACATATTTTTATAGGATTACACTTATAAGCAAACAAAAAAATAATTCTCTTTAAAAAAAATTCCTGTGTATTCGTAAACGGTTAAAACTTTCCAGAATATTTTATTGAATTAAATGTTCGTGAATAGATCATAATATGGCTTATATGAATAAAACATTTAAATAGGAAGTTTACCTGTTACGGCAAGAATATAATAATTAAGTATTACTTCATTTTATCTAAAATAATATTAATAATATTAATAAATAATAAACATAGAACCATGTGTCCCAATAAAATTTATAAATATATTACATACTACAAAAAAACCATTTCTTTCAAAATTGTGTAATCATTAACAATATAAAGAAAGCTCTATATTACTAGTTTAGTTTTTTTTCAGAGCAATTTGATATTTTGTTTTGCGTAGTGTGTCAAATGGATGAAAATTGGGAATATCCGGGATTTTACAAAAAAAAACTCCTAATACAAATAGCAAAATCGACCTAATACGTATTATGCTGAAAATATGTAAAATTTCATCGTTCTCATTTTTATACCGACCTCAATATCGACATTAGTTAAAAAGATTCAATTAACCGAACAGAGGTGACATTCTATTTCATTATTTTTGTTGACGTTTTTTAAAAAAATTTGCCATCCCATTTCTTTGGTGGCCTCTTTGTAGTTTTTACAAAGTAAAATAAATATCTCCACGTACCAATATTTCCATGAATTTTCGCAGAAGTTATATATGTAATTATGGCAGACATATCGGATTCGCCATATTATGTATTAACGTTTGATATCAGATTAAGTATCAGCTACAGTAGAACATACCTGATTACACATTCTAACACAATTTTACGCGTGGTGGCTTCGCCAAAATATACCTTATATTAGACAGCTTCATGAAACTAATAGAGAACCACCGTCGAGCTATACTCTAGATTTTTCAAAATATATCCAAAGAAATCCCTTATTAGACCAGTCATTTTAGTTGAAAACATCAAACTAATTGTAAAAGAAATAAACTACTGTATTTAGACCTAGAATAATATCCCCAACAACATACAAAAAGTCTATAAAAATTTAAGTATAGGAAAGCCGCCATATTGGCCGTCATCTTGGGTTTACTCTCGAAATCTATGAAATGCATATATTGCTCCGATTAACTTCAAATAAATATCCCAAGAAAGCAAATAAATCGGCTCTGGCCAATACCATGTGGACCAAGGTATGGGAAAGCCGCCATATTGGCCGCCATCTTGGGTTTACTCTCGAAATCTATGAATTGCATATATCGCTCCGATTAACTTCAAATATATATCCCCAAGAAAAGCAAATAAATCGACTCTGGCCAATACCATGTGGACCAAGGTACGGAAAAGCAGCCATATTGGCCGCCATTTTGGGTTTACTCTCGAAATCTATGAAATGCATAATATTGCTCCGATTAACTTCAAATATATATCAACAAGAAAAGCAAATAAATCGGCTCTGGCCAATACCATGCGGACCAAGGTGGAGAAATTACAGATAGCTGCAGCAGAAACACCACTTTCTGATCCACTTTACGGATGTGCTTTACTGCATCGATTATCATGGTCGATTGGTAAAATTGTTCTCAGATATCTGTCATAGCTATACAAATTACATTCTTACAAGGTATGGTAAATCGGTTGTGATTGTGTTTGATGGATATTTGGATGGTTTTTCCATTAAGGATGCCACCCACATTAGAAAACAAAACGAATAAGCAGCGTTTTTTGATGATGCTTAGTGAAAGCTTTGAAACTGTTGGATGTTAGACACATACACATATACCTGGAGATGTAGATCTTCTGATCACTTAGACAGCAGTTGGTGCGCCTGAACAAAGAGATGTCAATTCAGACGACACTGATGTCCTGATACTTCTGTTTCTATGTTAAAATGGAGAATAAAAAAGTAACATTCAAACCAGAACCAGAGCGTGGTGCAAATGATATCCGATAATGGAACAATCAAACTACAAAATCGTCATTGGGATTAAATGAAAAATACATCATTCATGGAGTATAAGTATTCAACAATGCAAAAAGTCTGAAAGTTTGAGGAAGACATAATTACTGTCCGTAAAAATGCTATTATTGCCATATATGGAGAAAAGACTTAGGATACTTTGGATGAACTACAATACAAATGTTTCAGTACAAAGGTGGCTAACAAAAATATGATTCGATGTTCAAGCCCAGTCACTTCCACCGACTTCAGCTGCTGCTAAATTCCATAATTTACGGGTCCACTACCAAACTCAGGTTTAGAAAGGAAATACATCTCTTCTACCTAAGGACTGGGGTTGGCAATTACACGCTGGTCAACTCCTACCATTACTCACTAACCTTCAACCAGCACTACCAGTTCTGTTCGGTATCATAAGATGTAAATGCAAGACATATTATAGTACTTCAAGATGCTCATGCAGAAGCCATGGTTTGGAATGCTCATCAGCTTGCAGTGAATGTCAAAGTATGCTCTGCAGTAACTCAAATATAGAAGACGTGTACGACGATGGTGTTTCTGATGAAGTGATACATGTTGGAAATGACAGAAGTATTTTGGTTGTGTTAGTAGTTTTTTCAAAGAGCGTACAGTAATTTTTAAACGATTTTGTACAAGTTTAATAAAGCTTATTTAAAAACTTATACAGTTTCCTTTATTATTAACATTTTGTAATAAATGGAACATGATAGAAACAAAATTAGTCTTTATATGATTCATGTATAAAAGTGAATCATTATTAGTTTGCTTATAATTGTAATAAAATATATTGTTTATAGGATTGATGGTTCCTGGTTCAAAAAAACGTTCCACTTGGTACATATTTAAAGTTAATCGGAGCAATATATGCATTTTATAAAATTCGAGAGTAAATCCAAGAATAGATATTATTCCAAGTCTAAAAAATCTTAGTTTATTTCTTTTATAATTAGTTTAATGTTTAACCATTTGTTCACCTAAAGTGACTCGTCTATACCCAACTAGCAAGCAAGCAAAATAGACCAACCGCATAGGCAGAATAATTATACGAGGTCAAGAATTACTTAATTTCGTTTTAATCACTTACTATAAAGTAATAATAGCCTTAAATTCGTTGCTTAGGTTGTAAAGCACTTGTTTTTTACTCAGAAGATGTGTTCATGACCCACTGATCTTGTAAGTAACTCTGCCGAGTTAGAAATTACCTAAAACCAACCTCAAAAATACCCTCAAAGTTCATAGACACATTAAGTTATTTTGAAAGGCAAATTAACATAAATTTTACCTAAAAATTGTCTTCAGAGTCCATAGGTCTATTTAAAGACATTCAGCAAGGTAAGAATTTACCACAAATTGACTTCAAAAATTACCTCTTAGTCATACACATAATAAGTCATTTAATAGGTTGCAAATGACTTAATTCTAACCATTCAAAATTCAAAAAAAGGCGAATTAATATTTTAGAAAACACCTGTTAAAATAATTACCATTCAGTAACCATAGAGTCAAAATTACCATGGGTATTGACCTGTTGGAACTAACGACAATAGACAAAGTCAAAATTACCAGTAAAAATATACAACAAGCATTTTGGCCTTGTTTATTCTTCAAAGGCTAGCTAAACCGTAAACTTCATCAGTTAGGCACTAGGTATCGGTTGTTGTAGAGTGACGCCATGTTATATTGTACAGTAAACATTAAAAACAAAATATGGAGAATAAAAATAGATTCAAGCCTTACCGATATTCCACAAATTATTATAGGGTTATAAAGAAAATAGGAGGAAATAATAATGACAAGACACTCAAGAGAAGATGTCAAGTGACAAATACAAAATCTGATGTGATAACTGTGGCATCTGGGACTACTTTTATTAAAAACAATAATCAATTAACTGAAATCGATCAAACAACAGATTTTTGTGATAACTATAGTGTATTTCGTGATGATAACTATAGTGTATTTCATAACACCGCGACGATTTTAAAATACGCCATTATAAAACAATCACCACTAGGTCACGGAAATTACTAAACTGGGACATTGGATCTAATAGTCAACAGTGTAGAGCAAATTGACTTACTTTATCACTTACTTTAAAGTCTGTATTTTTTAAATAGGAAATGTGGACCTCAAAATCGAAAATATTGGTTACATCGCCTTCGGTTTAAGAAAACTTGTTTTATAGGTTTATATTCGAGGACAATTAGACTTTCAAATTTAACAAGTTAACAACTCCATATTTAACTTGAAAAATATTCGTTCGCCATTTTGAAAGATAATGGCACACTGTTTTGAAGTTGACATTTAAATTGATTGTTTTGCAAAATATACTTGCAGTTACTTCAATAAATCATATTTCGATTTCCAGAAATCAGTTGGACATATTGTTAGACAATTACCAGAGTTTTAAAAGATTTTAAAAAAATAACATTTTAAATTTTTATTTCATTTGTATTTATTTTAAGAGCGCACACTTTTTTTAGAAGTACAATAGTTACATTTACAGTAAATTTTAATTCGCAATTAATTTTCTTCCAAACACGGTGATAGATACCATTCCAAATATAATTTGATTAAATCCACTCATGTATCCCCTACCAATAGTATATTTCTATTATCGATAAACCATGTACAACTTATAACGTAAAACATGGGCGTCATGTTGGTCATTCTGTAGTTATTAACCACCAGCAATTCTAGTTCCCCTTCTCTTAATTGTTTTTGTGGTATGGGTAAATAGCTATTATTTAAGTAGGTAATAAATAAAGAGTAATTACGTTAAAATTACCACAACTTGACTTATTGACAGGGTTATGTTACCTTTAAATGTCTTTGACATCTTGAACAAAGTGTCCTAGCTTGCCTAATTTTTACTTCAGATTTACTTTAATTTTTTTCCCCACAATGGTAAACTTGTGGTTACTTTTAGGTAAAAATGCCTATCACCAAATTAGTCAAACCGAAATTCTGATCTATTAGTAGGACGAATTAACGTAAACTCGACAATAAATGTTGGTTGGGTACACCATTCCAGAAATATAAATGGACAAACATAAAAAAACCATACACACGGATCGAACTGAGAACCTCCTCAATACACATTTTTTTAAAGCCGGAAAAAAATAGTCGATGTCTATGTTGAACTAAGTGATAATAGTTTAAGAAATTCTAATTTTTATTAATTAAAAAATTAAAGTTATAATTGGTTTATACGACGATGGTGCACATGTCGAATATAATGAATTTTTCATGGAAACAATTCATAACATTATACCGAATGGCATAAAGTATGGGGACAGCAGGGTAACTCGAAAAATACGAATCTTAGAAAAAAAACTTTACATACAAAAGTTGTAGGCAATTTCCCTGGTTATCTGAGAGTGACCTTGAGCCTGACCTTGGCCGCTACCTTCAATGTCAATGAAGGTCAAGTCGATTTTTTCAAATGAAACACACTACTTTTAATTCGGGAAATGAACGGAGCGGAAAGTTCTACGTTCGGATATGACCTTCGGCACTTACAAAATTGACCTGCAAAGGTCATGTTTACACCATAATTTTGTAAGTGCAGAACGTCATCTACGAACGTAAAATTTTCCGCTCGTTTCATTTCCGGGGTTAAAAGGTTCCATTTAGAAAAGTCGACTTGATCTTCAAATAACCTTGAATGCCACGTTCAAGGTCAAATCCAAGGTCACCGTAAGGTAGCCATGAAAATTTCCAACTATTTAAAGTTTTCTTTCTAGGATTCGTATTTTTCAAGTTATTCTGTTGTTCCCGTACTTGTCCTGTTATTACAGCAGATGTTCAAATTGTTCGCCACTGACATTTTGACAGAGAACTAGACGGATATAAAAATTATCAATTGTACTTATCATTTCTGGTGTAATTTCAGCGCACACATCTATTATTCGCTGTTGCAAAATTGAAGTTCAAGAGTAAAGTAGAGATGACCTCTAGAGGTCAATTTTTAAGTGCCGAAAGTCATATCCGAACGTAAAATTTTTCACTCATTTTATTTCCGGGGTTAAAAATAGGGGATACGATTTGAAATAATCAACTTGACCTTCAAATTACTCTTAAGGTCACGGTCAAGATCAAATTCAAGATCGCTGTCAGATAGCCAGGGAAAATTCCTACAACTTTTGTATTTAAAGTTTTTTTCTAGGATTCGTATTTTTCAAGTTATCCTGCTCTTCTCATACTTTTATGCCACGTGTATACGTACAAATATTTTGCACTATGGAATGTAGACCCAAAATAAATAAGTAAAACATTTAAAAAAAATGTATTTTCCAACTCAAACTTATTTTTTTAATCGTTTTTTTTTTAAGTAAAATTAATTAGAAATACGAAATAGGCATTTTTTTTAGTGTAGTTAACAACCATAAATAGAAGACAGACGAGACGAGGAAATTGAGCTCACTTTCATTGATGCGGGTTTTACAATGTGGTCGTTCTGTCATTTAAAAATATTAAAGTAGTTCTACTTTACTTGTTTAATTGTTTTAAATTAAAAAAAATAACTGAAATTTATTTTTAATTTATACTTTAAACCAATTCAGCACCTTTTTACGAACATTTCAATCCCAATTCACTTGAAGTAAACAATTCCATTATTTTTAATTACTTTCACAACCAAGAAGCTCTCGACAACTTTAAACTACATAGCAATAGTACCACTGCAAGACGCCACTATTGACAAAAATGTACATCCAACTGCAAAAAAGTGTTTTAGTGATGGGAATAAAACTAACTTTTTGTTTATTATAACGCAAGTGTGTTTAACTACTGTTAGTAATGAAACTAATAGCGGTTAATTTAACTCCAATAATACTGAATCACCATCTCATTCACCACACCCAGCATTGTTAATATTCATTACAAATTAACCTACTTAAAAACTAGTCAAATCAAACACGCTGACAATACTGTAAGATTAAAGCGTTAGCCCACAATAACGTAAGGCGTAAAAAACGTATTAAAAGTGTTTTTGAGTTGCCGACGCCGACAACGACGGCATCTTTTATGAAAAACAGTTAGCAACATTCTTGTAAGTCGGCTGGCACTTATCCGGTGTTTTTGTACGTTTATATTTCTTACATATGTAATAATAATAAATATAATAAAATGGGAGTTGGGGAAACGACCTAGAACTTGACCTAATTTGGACAGCGTTACTGACCAAGTACTAAGACAAGCGTAGGCATTATAATGCAAAATATTTGTACGTATACACCAAACATCCTGTATAATAACGAAATAGACACTGTATAGTGTATACCCTAAAAAGTGTATGTGTATGATTGTACAACCTTCGATATTGTCTTAATTAATATATAAGACCACGTTATGCGATTGCATGACTTTGTCTTACTTTAGTTATTGGCAATGCGTATGGCCTTGTTTTGATACGGCAATCTCTTACATCGTTCAAAGATATAAAATATGTGTATTCGTTTCATTTTTTTTAAGAAAGCCAGTTTCTGCTTATGAAAAAAGTATAAGTTAACCCGTTATGGTCAAGCTAAATAAAATATATCAATATTTCAAAGCCGAAGTCAACAAACATAATTTTTCAGGTACCAATCATCAGGTTCGAACTGAGACGCACGGTGTAACAACCAGACAGATTCATACAATAACAAGACGATTTTTTAATTTAAAATATGCTATGGTAAACATAATATTAACATAAAGCCGGTGATAATTAATTGCCAGTCTGGAACCAGTAAGAATGAAAACATTTTCTTGATTTTTCAAATCTAAACTGGATTTGAGTGAAAGTGAATCGCACTTCAGGTTTAATACTTTTAGGTGGTCCGTACTGTCGTCATTCATTCGAAATATTATTGTCCGGTGAAAATGAAAGGAATGTGTATGTTTTTGGCGACATGTGCTTAAGTTAGTGTTAGTGCATCGTAGTAATACCATTTTGGATATAATTTTTAAAGAGGTAATTTTTTCATTTAATTTAATCCACTTAACGTTCTCAAAGTATCTTCAACTTGATACTTTAAAAACCCAAGGACTTACTCGAATAAAAAGACACATCGAGTGCCAAATGGTTCAACTTTCCTACAAAGTGCTAGCGATAATTTTGTAAATATTTTTTGTATTTTTGTAAGCTATCGAAGAATAACAGTGCAAATAAATCTAATTTAGGATTATTAAAGATTGTCAGTTGACAAGGATTGATTGAACAGTAAACATACAAAAGCCCTAATAGTAGATAAGACCCTATAGAGGATAGCCCTAAAACAATGCAAAAAAAACAGGTGATTAAAAATAATAAGGGACATATAGCAGTTTTGCAGTTTTTCTGCAATCTTCTGACTCCCTTAAAATATCAAATTCATATTTTAAACTTAGTCATAGGCCATCTGGACGCTAGTTGAAATGGTATCAGTCAAACCCTCTCTTCTGTTTAAGGTGTAGTTTTAGGGGGTGATTGTCAGTATTTGTCTGATTTTTATTTTTTTTTTTAATTTCTAGAAATTATTGTAAAAACTAATTTCAAGCTCATTAGAAATAAAAAAGGTATTCTCATTGCATTTCGATAAACCAAGCCGTTCTGGAGTTCTTTGTGTTTAAAAAACAACGTGCATTTATAAAATTTTATTAATAAATTTGCTTCGTCTCTCCTACTGTCTAACTTTTGTAGAACAATAATCAATTTATTCGAGGACTACCTGTGTATGTCTCAAAATGCCCTGACCGACCCCTGGGTAAGACGTGTGTCATCCTTGCTGTAGATCCTTTTGCTTTATCTCACCTTAGGTTCCGGTATCGATGCGGTTAAGGAATATAGGTATAGTTAAAAAAATTCATAATAAAAAACAAAATCGAATGATACAACATAGGTGGCTAAAGGAAAGTTTCCAAGGCCAAAAGATAGAGGAAGTAACATTAATAAATTCTCTTACGCATAAAGAATGCTTATACAAGTATAATAATGTCAAATAAAACTTTTTATAATAAAAACGAATTCATAAACTACAAACAAATAATTTTTCAATGTAGGTAAATATTTGCTATCAAGTAGTGTGCCCTTATCTTACTGTATATCACATGAGTTACTTGTGGAAAAGCTAGGCTCTTATGGCATAAGAGGTCTAACGCTGCCTCTCTTCAATTCTTATCTCAGCAACAGGCAACAATGTGTTGCTATTGATAATATTGATTCCAAACTTCTACAAATAAGGTATGGGGTGCCTCAAAGCTCTGTACTGGGGACCTTATTGTTCATTTCATATGCAAATGATTTGTTTCATTTTGTCTTCCACATTGAAAAAATTATTTATTCGTAGCTTATGAATTTGTTTTTAGTATAAAGTGTTATGTCACTGATATACTTCGAAAAAATGTATTCACTTTAAATTGTGAAGACTTCAAGGAATTCCTTTTATTATTCTATTCTATAGAGAACTGCATTCTTAGAAAAGCTTATATAAAAGAAGGATAGTGATTGGACACTAATAAAAACACTAATCGTTCGCAAAGATATCATGAATAATTCAATAGGGAAGACGGAAACGAAAGAAGACATTCAAAACTCTACAAACCAGGTGGCGTAGAAAATAGAATATTAGCGCATTTGGTAACTCAACGCGCTCCTGCTCTTATCGGCGACATTTGCCGCGCTATAAATCGTATACTGTTAATCCTACAATAAAAAAACTTTAGATAAAATTTATAGATAATTGTATGCTCTACAGGACTGATACTAACCTTTTTTCCATAAAATCAATACTTTGTAATATATTTTGAAAGGATCATTTAAGAAAACTTCAGAAACTGTTGACTTTACAAAAAAGTGTTCAATAAAAAGAAGTAGAAAATTTATTTCTTTGATTGACCGATTTGTCAGCGTAAGGTAGGCATTGCTGCCACTTCCGAACATCCAATCTGGATGTTTATATTTAACGGCGGACCGGCTGCATACACTGGACTGGATATGGGACATGCTTGCTGCCAGCAGCGAGAGCCACATGACGCAATCATCATCTTCTCATTTATTCTTCGTCTGAGCCTTCTGTTTCTCGTTTCTGAATGTAGCAGTGTGCACCTTCTCCTGCCCACTTGCGTCCATATATGGTTTCATGTTCCCCAGAAATCTGTATTTCCGTTTCAACGTCCTGCATGAGTACGTCCACTTCGTTTGTATGCCAAGACATACATTAGCTCGCCGTAAGTAGCTTTTGTTTATTAACCAATCCACAGGTAAACATCCATTTAACTGTAACAATAATCTGTGATCATTTTTAAGGGAGATATACACCACCAAAGTCAAAGGTCCGAGAATTTCGCTTCTCCGGCGACATGGGTTTGTCTCGGGAGCAACTGCATCCGAACGAGAGACCATAAAATTACGCAAAAAGGACAGGGAAATCTGCCTTAAAAATAACCATCGGTCATCGTGCCGCCCACATTCGGTCTCAGTGCTCCAAAATACGTATATGGATATGGTGGTCAGCTCATTTAAGCTTTTTATTTACTTGCTTGAGATTTTTCGGGCACTCTGACGGTGTTATTTGAGGTTAGAAAAAGGCAAGAGCCATCGGATTCGTATTCAGCAGGTCACAATGCATGAGAAGATATACGTCTGCCTTCTCGCATTCGATTTTTTTTGTGTGTCTGTGTAATTAATAAGGATTAATAAACTAATACTGCTTATATCACTTATCTATTTCGTGCATGTGTGGCAGCTTCTTTCTCTATTCTGTAGGATTCCCACACTACTTGCACTCGCTGTTTCACCACATATCTTAGAAGCCAGCTTGTTTGTTATTCACTGAAGCTAAATATGTGCTGCACAGTTTGTATTATATTGCCAGATGTTTGTGTCCTTTTTTCAAGTTGTCTATATACACTTTTAGTTGATGCAATACTCAACCAATATATGTTAATCAAATATCAACTATATGAAATAGCCAGACTTATGCTAATTCATATCAATTAGTGTAGGATTGTCCACGCTTTAATTCAACACAATTTCTCACAATTTTAAATGAGTTTATTCGAAATTTCGTAAGTGCTACACAAAACACGCCTTCGACGCCAACCACTTACTCTCTTCAGAAGTAGGAAATTTACTTCTGAACAAAAAAGGTCCTTAAAAATTTTATCGTAGGATCATTACCGAAAAATTGTTCTCCAATCTGACGGCCAACGCCCATGCCCTACACAGTCAACCTTTTGGTTTTACACTCACGAAACACCCCCTACTAATACCACATACTAAGACCGTGGCTACAATTTTTGTTAAATAATGTATTAATTTGACTGGACTAAAATTCACTGTAGATATATTATCTAAATAGGATAATTGATCACTTGGTCGAATTCACAATTGTATTACAATTGCTTAACAATAATAATTGTAGCATTTTTCGTAATTCAAATCTTTAGAACCTAGACAGACATGTTATTATCGTCTAATATGTAATCCACAGCTCATTACAGCGTACCCAAATTAAGCTAGGAAAGGTACACAAATCAAATCATATTACTATTATCTATGAAAGTTTAATTAGTTTAATTAATTTAATTACATGTTAGAATTACGTACTTAGCGTAACTTACTTTTTTGTATAATTACGATAGTGACAAATGGACAAAATAATAATTGTGCACAAGGCTCCAATTACTGTCTCAAAAGTAAGACATAAGTATAGACGCAAGTGAAATCTTACAAATGGTTTAACTAACAAATCGTAAAGAAAACGTAAAGTTAATTTATGAAACGAAAAAATTATAAAAAAAAATTCCGGGTAAGATGCGCAATTCATAAAGTTTTTTAAATCTTTATTTAAATTTTTCGTGTTTTAATATTAACGTCCTGGTGAGTGGTGAAGTTTAGCCATAACTTAAGAGTGAGCAAGATGACAAGATGAATCCAAAATTCTGCGTCTAGATGGAACTAGCCACTACTGTGGCTATCTAGTTTGTAGTTCGTACTTTCTTTGCACTGCGGCACACGTCTGAAATTCGCTAAACATCAAAAAATGCCCATTTAACTCGAAATGAACATTTCGCGGGTGCAATTTACGATGTGCCGAAAACGGCAATTTCGACCATTCGATCGCGATATCATACGGCCTTCTAGGTCGCGTATTAAGGAAGATCCGGTCGATTGAAAAATTGTGCTTTCAGCTCCTCGTCGCCTCAACTTAAATTTTAAATTGTATAGAAGTGGTTTCATCTACTAAAACAGCATTGTATTAAAATTATGATTAACAATAAGCTGTTTTTGGCAAATCGGGCGATGTTATTAAACTGAAAATAGGTGTAAGTTGTACATAAATATATACTATAGGATTGCTGAAGAATATTTTTCGCTAAAATTGGCTTGTTAGGGAGATCTCTCTTCACTTGGTGCGTTACCCCTTGTTCCCCACTGATCTTGCCGCCTTGCTCACTCTTAAGCAGAACACCAATACAATAACCATTCCTTGCGGCATTGCCATATATGGCAACTGATTTGGAGTTTGAAAAGATAACAGTGACTAGGCGCATTAACTCACCACAACCGAGGTCTAGTTAAGTGTTATCTTCTCCATACATAAAAAGTCAACCACCAAGCCACAATTTGAACCCAGAACTCATTAGTTTGCAAGCTTTAACCTGAACCACTGACTTGGTCGTGATTTAATGTGGGGTTTTCTTCTGGTATTGTAGCGCTGTATTAACAATCCTTCACTTGATAATTTTTCCATTGCATTAAAAAATTTCAATTATCGAAGATTAGATAATTGGATAAATTCAATTTAATCTAACTTCATCCTGATAAGCGCTGGGCGGCTGAATGAACATTACATTCGTTTCATAATAATCGTATTAAAAATATCTATACCTACGTTTTAAAATAAAATCGATGTATATCGAATTTACGCAACGTTCTTTCGAATTTCAGTGACTATTTTCAATTTCGATATCCTGTACATTTTCGTATATTTTCGTGGTCAATCAACCAGAGTGAAGTTAAATGTTTAGGAGTAATTCTGCATAAAAAATTACCTGGATTTCTCATCATGAAAGAACACTTACTGGTAAAGCCTTCCGTTACTTATTAATTTTAGTTTTTTGTAATTCTTAGTTTAGTAATAGTATTTAATATACGATTCAAATGTATTGATCCCTCGCTTTAACCGCGAATATCTCAGAAACGGAGGAGCAGAAAAAAATGAAAAAATTATGTGATATTCGCGGTTAAAGTGGGGAGTCAATACATTTGAATCGTATATTAGCTGTTTTAATTTTGTTAATTTATATCTGGAATTAATCATATCCGCGCCCCCTTAGCCTGGCAGAAATTCTACATTGCCTACATGAGCAGAGTGTAAACAGATAGCCGCTATAACACACTAGCCTATGGGCAAAGGAGCCAGAAAAGTTCTGTTTCAAAAAGAAAATGCCAGGTTTTTCGACGGAAATATGTACCTCTAAGTATGTATAACAATTGTACGTAAAATCCAACAGATGAAAATTAGTGTCTATGTTTATTAACAACTGAAGTTATGAGAAACGACTTTCTGGCTTGTCTAAATTTATCTTTAGATTTTACGAAAATACATCCGTGCAAGAAGCTGTAGATATTAAAAATATCTACAAAATGATCCCAACCGCAAAAGTCGGTTAATTTGGCTATTGACTATGTCGAAAAAAACAGGGGTAAAAGGAACTAATTCGTTAAAGGCATTTTAGTGTTTCATAGGTTCAATTATACCCGAACGGAATGAATTAGTCCCCTCTTAAGATTTTTAACTATAATTCAGAGACTATACATTTGACGTTTTGTAGAGAATCAAATTTCCTATCGAAATGGCACTTTGCAAAGTCAAACAATAATTCTGTTTTCAACGAAATAAGTCAAAAACATTATTTAAAAAAAAACGTTAATTTAATTTTTGTGTATAACTTTTTTTTGAGTGGATTTATGTATAGGAATCAGTTCATAAAAAAGAAAGCTGACGTAATTTCCGTCAAAATGGTGACCATAAAGGTATTTTTGATAAGAATTGGCTGAGATACAGTCGTTCAAAATTACCTTTTTACGATTTTACAACTTTTTACCTTTACTCCACGTTATTTTTAATTTTTACACACAAAAGTTGTTTTTATTCTATACAAAAGTATTTTCGGTTTATTAGTGATAATGATAAAGGTATTTATAACGAAATCGAGTAAAACACTACTATGTTTTTTACCACTATATTTGCACAAAACGTGACTGCAGTTTCAACGCTTTAGGTCATTTTCAAACGATGATTCAACTAAGAATGAAATACAAAAGATTTGGTCCCTATTTAAATATGTTTCTAGAATTAAACAGATTCGAGAATTATGAAAGTACACAGGTAGTTTATGATATCCTAACTATCTAAGGGTGGGGTTTCTCAGAAATATTAATTACATTTTGGTAGCAGTAAAAAAAGGCGAATACATAATATCTAATTTATCATGTAACAAAATTAAATCATCCTTATTATTGTATTTGTATATTTCCAATGTTTCTAACAATTTAAGTTTCAAACCTTTGCTAGCATAGTGTAGGATTTCCATATTATTAATATCTCGGAAGTTATGTCCACTCTGTAATGTGTGATTAGAAAAAGCAGAATTTGTTTTTTGTAGTCTGAAGGACCTATCATGATCGAGGTATCTGGTTCTAAAATTACGTCCGGTCTGTCCTATATATATGCTATTTCACTCTGAGCAATTTAATCTATAAACTCCAGATTTTTCGTATCTATTTGTTTTATCCTTGGTGTTGTAAATTAAATTTGATAATTCTTGTTGGGGTTTAAATGCTATCTTGATATTATGTGTTTTGAGAATATTTGATATTTTCTCTGTTAGTGTATCACAGTATGTGATGGTAGCGTAAGGTGTTTGTTTTTCTTCTCTAACTATGGGATAAATTGCTTTAAAAGTACACTGGTTTTGTTTTTTGTTTATTAATTTGGCGATAGTTTCTGTGGAGAAACCATTGTTCTTGGCTATTTTTTGAATCATTGAGAGCTCTGTTTTTATTTGTGTTTCTGACAAAGGCAACGAAAAAGCTCTATGTAGCATTGAATTATAAGCTGCTAGTTTGTGTGCGTATGGATGGCAATAATCAAAGGGGATAGTTATATCAGTATATGTAGGTTTTCGAAAAATATCAAATTTGAATTGGTTATTTTTATGTGTGATAGTTAGGTCTAGAAAATTTATTGCATGATTTGTTTCTCGTTCTAATGTAAATTTAATTTTGGGGTGTATGTTATTAATAGAATCTAGAAAAGTGTGTAATTGTCTAGTAATACCCTTAAAGCATGCCAAAACGTCGTCGACATATCTATACCAAAATGAATGTGATTCCTGCCTGGTTGAGAATTTAGTATACTTTCCTCTAAATTAGACATAAAAATATCCGCTAATAAACGGCTTAGAGGTGATCCCATCGATAGACCGCTCGCTGTTTTGAATATAAAATTGATTATTGAATTGAAAGTAATTTTGACTGAGGCATGTGTCGAAAGCTAGTAAAATTTCTGTTGATATAATGCTATTTAGTTTACTTTTATCTAGTAAATTTTGAATAAGTTTTAAACATTCATCTGGGGGGTTATTTGAAAACGTGTTTTTAACGTCGAATGATACCAGAAATGAATTATGTGGGGAATGTGTATTTTTTAACTTCCCTGCTAATTATAAGGAGAATTAGCAGAGAAGTTAAACAATACACATTCCCCACAAAAAGAAATAATAAACAAAAAACAAAACCAGTATACTTTATTATCACTTTAATATTATTAATTGCATTTGGAAAACATATTGACTGTAAACTCTAAACGTTAAAGTAAAGGAAAGAAATTATACATTATTTCTACAATGGTGTCACTTCGGACAATTTTATATTGGATATTTTCATGTTTATTCTATTACAATACGATAATTAATAACATTTCTATAAAAAAGTAACAAATCTAAAGCTTTAGCAAAGATTAGAGAACTAACAAGATAGCACAGTCAAACGGAGAAGACGAAATAGACGAGGACACTGAACTCCAATTTAAGGGGACACGACATCCAGTGGAAACAGTTTCAGGATTTGTCGCGTACGCATTAAATGAATTTGACCAAGCTTACTAAAAGATAGGTTAGCTCATTAGAATCGACAAGTGCTACGTCACGTATAGACCTCGATGACAGCTGCGTGTGGCTGTTTTTTCCTCATTTTATAGAAAAAAGTTTCAAAATTCTTCTTTCAATCTACAATTCTATCCTAACCAAATAGATACCTTACATATAAACATAGAAATACTTCAAGTGACATATATTACAAAGTAACCTGTTTTTTTTTAGTGAACTTGGATACTGACAGTCAGCTGAGTTCGGTCGTTCTATCAGGACAGTGTTGTCCATTTTTCACTATTGGCCTCTCTTTCTAATGTTTCTTCTCCGTCTGATTGTCACATTATGGCAACTGCGCGATAGATCCAATTTAAATGTCGAGGTCAATGGCGTCATTGCTAAAAGATAAAAGGTTTTCCGCCGGCTGTCCTATCTTGCTAATTCTCTAATATTTGGCTTTAGAATAATAATTATATATTCAGTGGTAGTTCTTGGGTATATGATCTAACTGTGTCTTAGTGTAAAAATGAACAAATAACGAAACGAAATGAGGCCCAATTAACCAAGAGACTTGGTATAGCCCGGTAGGAAGCGACAGATTTTTCACGTTAATATCTATAAAGCTAGATTTTTTTCCAAAGAGAGTTAGATAGTATCTATAATGAAGGTGCAATTCTACCAAACAATTGGTGGTACATAAATGTGTAATAAATTAAACAACATGTTGCAAAAAAAATAGATGGACGAAAATTTCGTTTTTCGAATTATCAAAAAATGACGACTCGCCCTCGCTCCTGCCGGCCCCAATTTTCGATTTTCACCCCGCAATTTACGTTGTACGGTTATTGCCGACTTGCCGACTTTCTCCTCGCCAACTTGCGGTCGTGCTAATCGGCGACTATTTTTAAGTGGTTTCCCGAGTTCGAATCCCGCCCGGGGATACTTTTTTTCGTTTTCAATTTTTCGCCAGATATTTTTGATTCTATAATTGCTATTCGCTCCGTTCTATTGCATTTCTCGGAGAAGAATGGTGTACGTTCGTTAACGCGGTGGAGTAATACAAAAGCCATCGGAGATTGCTGACTACAACAAATGAAAAGATTTCATAGACATTTCGGATAAAAATAAAGTTCTACTCGACCTCATTACGAAAGTCGATAAAATCGTATGGTAAAATAGCAATTGAGCTTCTATTTGGGTCAGCACTTGCCAACGCTTACACAATGCACCACTCACCAATCAGAAACTCTCTATCACTTCTTTCAAAGAGGAGTTGGTCAGCCATTTCTTGGATCTTTCTAAGCTTGAAAATATTGAAACGTCTAACCCACGTGCTTGCGAAGGTCACCACTTAGAAAAGGTGCCATCTTCTACCCGAAGAAGATGTGTAACATGTTAAGTAAAACTTTCCTCCGAAAATGGAAGAAAATTTGAACAAATATAACGCAATTTTATCGCTTCAGATGTATTCTGTGCGACATATTTTACTGCATTACGTGATTTTGTAATATTTATAGTTGTAATATATAAGCGGTTTTTGATATTAGAATTTTCTTTTTTTATATATTTTTTCACTTATAATAATAATAATTGGCTTGGCGTATTCCGCGGTGGAAAATGCAAAACTTCTCCGAGAAATGCAATAGAACGAAGCGAACAGCAATTATAGAATAAAAAATATCTGCCGAAAAATTGAAAACGAAAAAAAAAGTATCCCCGGACGGGATTCGAACTCAGGAAACCACTTAAAAATAGTCACCGATTAGCACGACCGCAAGTCAATTTTTCAAACGTAAGAATTGAATAAATACGGCGACTTGAGACCCGTTCTATGTCTCGATGGCGAGAAGGTCGGCAATGACCGTATAACGTGAATCGCGAGGTAAAAATCGAAAATTGGGTCCAGCAGGAGCGAAGGCGAATCGTCATTTTTTGACAATTCGTGACAATTCGAAAAACGAAATTTTCTTTGAAAGAGGAGCTGGTCAGCCATTTTTTGCAACATGTTATTTAATTTTTTACTCATTTATGCACCACTAAGAGTTTGGTAGAATTGCACTTTCATTACAGATACTATCTAAACTCTCCTTGGAAAAAAATGTAGCTTTATAGAAATGATTTCACGAAAACTGTCGCTGCCTCCCGGGTTAGTACACTTAATGTAATTCGTAATTTTTAGTTAATACCTTTTTTCAAGGCTGTTTTAAATTAAAGTTTGTGCAAAGAACATTCACCAAAATACACAATTGATATTGCTTGTAATTCTTGAAGGAGTATTTGTTATTGATAAGTCCATAATGCAAGGACGCGAATTCAAGTTTTCTGGGTGGCAGGAGGTGCAAGAAAGCGAGAGTCCCTTAGAAATTCTTTAACATTACAACATACATTTCTCACATTTAAAAATTTTGTCCGTCCTACGACGCCTTTAGGTTCTTACGTCATCGCGCGCCATACAACTTGCTCTTATGAACGCCCTGCCCCCATCATAAAATAAATCAAGCCTTTATGATACAGTTCAACATAAACATAATTTATGAAATGCTTCGATACGTTATCTTTCTTTCAAGCAGCCTAATGGCACTTGCTTTCTAGTTTACGAGATCAAGAACTGATTTACAATGTCAGCCCATTATACAACACCTACTAACTCACTTTCACCTGGGATGGTATTCATTGACATTGCCATTGAATCGCGAACACAGTTACGTGCCTAACCGATTTAATTAAAAACCAATTAGTTAAATATTTCACGTGTTACAAAAATTACCTAATAACCTGATGATATAAAATAAAAATAGAAGTTTTACGCATAATTTTATACGAAACTTTCACTAATATATATTAAAGTATAAGGACTGCACACCCATATTGGATTATGAAACAAACATGGAATTTCCACTAGGAGAAACGTCGTTTATTATTTTCTTACACATAACTAGGAAGTTATTATATTCAGTCACATACGGGGTTGGGTCAATGTGCAGAAACGCCTGATTTGTGGCTAAATTATAATAGCCCAGGCGGTGTAGCTAATTTTGTCTATAAATCTCAAAGATGTTCGTAGGCAGATGATTTATTTTTTTATGAGATCTCTGAAGTGTAATTAATAAGACCATCTAAAGTTTGCATGATTTCCAGACCAGCCACATTAAAAAAAAACAAAAACTTTTTTTTAGACATTTTTCAAAATTTTTAACATGAGCCCATGTATGGAAAAATAAATAATATTTTCATAAAGAGCCTTACATTTTAAGCAGAAAATGTCTCTACAATTATTTTTATTAAAGTCACAGGATGTCCGTAAAAAAATATTAAAGTAGTGGAGCGAGCGAGGTATGAATCTTCGTCGTGCTATATTTGGAAAATATAACCTCAGGTACGAAATATATTATGAGAATACAATATTCGTTAGAGGAAATAATAGAAAATAATTATTATAAGTGATATTCATTCTATAAAGTCATACACAACGTAATAGCAGTAGAATCGGAGTCGAGCGAAGCCGACGCTCCCGCGCCGGTAGCTGAATACAGGGCTTTATATTATATACAGGTAGCGAAATGTGTTGTGGCAGCCCACTTACCACTTATTGTAAAAAATTTGTATTATCGGTAACTAAGAATAGAAAAAACAAAAAAAATAATAATAACAAAACATTTTGAAAATTAGAAATTAACTCCAAATTAAGATCCTGGAAAAACAAATGTAAAAAATGGCTTTGTGAATTGAAATTATTGTTATAATATATACCTAACTATATATTCCATTACTACTTTTATTATTTATAGTTTATCGATTAGACAACTAAATGTGTCTTTCCACTATATTCTATGTATACGTGATACTCTTGTCTACTTATTCTGTAAGTATCAAAATTTGTATTATATTTCTTAGCGAACTGTAAATATCGGTATTTTTACTTATCACGAGATACACTGAAGATTCAGAAAGACATGAAGAATTATATTTTTTTTAATATTTGAAAATCTGGTACCTTTTACTTTATAACTGTATTTGTTTTATGTACCTAGGTAATTTTTTGTCTGAGTCCCGATAACATGTATATACTGGGTGTCCCAGAATTGAGTTCCCGGATGGGAACCTGAGATCATATCGGGCCCGTATAACCCAACCC
Source organism: Stenurella melanura (assembly GCA_963583905.1). Taxonomy (NCBI): domain Eukaryota; kingdom Metazoa; phylum Arthropoda; class Insecta; order Coleoptera; family Cerambycidae; genus Stenurella; species Stenurella melanura. Next base: position 37,440,107 of record OY757315.1, on the reverse strand, counting down.
AACTTACCTTAGTCCAAAAATGCATCCCTGAGGAAGTACATCCTCTTAAAGTAAGACAGAGAAAAACATTTCTTTTTCAATAATTTCCGTTATACCAAAGATAAAATTTTCAAATTTTAATAGGAGCTGTATCTCTAAAAGTACTCTATGTATACTTGACAACAACCAAATATCTTTTGTTTTCAAATTTTTATCATAATAATTAATATTTGATGGCTACATTTTTTAATCGCCCTGTAAAATTACGGAATAGTATTGAAAGAACTGCAAAGAGGTACTCTTAAAATTTTTTGTAATATTAATCAAAATACGAGGAATTATCATTTTTTCCTCCATGTGTATTTAACATTTATTTACAATTCTAGATTAAAATGTTGTAATAACAGAAAAGTACAGTTTGTTCTATAAAGTACATTAATAACAAATGCTCCACATGACGTCTACCTATTTCAGTACACAAATTAATACTTTTAAAATTTTGTGTAATATCAACAAAAAGTCAAGAAAGTCATTTTTCCTCTGTAGGTCACAGGTGCTTGTGAAACAGGAAACCTGTTGCGTTTGAGAAACAAAAGATATTTAGTTGTTATCAAGCTTACATAGAGTACTTATAGAGATACAGGTTCCATAAAATTTGAAAATTTTATCTTCAATATAACGGAAAAGAGTATATTAAAGTATAAGTGGATATTAAGGTTTTAAAGACCAGTTATCCACGAATACTTTACGCTATTTTATTTTATTGGTACACTTTGAAATCAGAAATACTGGTATTATTACTACAAAAAATGGAAATAAGAATTAAGAATGTAAAATGGTTGAATTAGTGATGTGACATCAGGGTACCTGTCAGTGTCAAATGTGGAATGCAAAAATTAATTTTCAATCCGTCACATAGGACTAATTATATTGTCACTACAATTGTTACTGGTTGTATATTGCTTTAAAATGAGTTCTAACATTGATTACTTAAATAGAAAAGCAGATTCGCGGTTAATACCGCAAAAATTCCTGTCAGGTCAATAATTAAAAAGGTGATATTTTGACTCGCAGTTGTTGCCATGGTAACTTTAAAACACGCGCGTTTTTTAAAGTTGGATTTAAACACTCTGAGGCGTACTTTAAATAAGTAAAATCGGGCACCAATAAAAAAAATATATTTGCCTCACTTTAAGAGAATGTAATTCCTCAGGGATGCATTTTTGGACCCAGGTAAGTTGGGTTATACGGATCCAGTATGAACTCAAGAATCACAGGTTTCCGTCCGGGAACTCAATTCTGGGACACCCTGTATATATATATTTGTTCCATAAATTCTGAAAGTATGAAATTACAATAATTTCAGTAGTATTTTAACTTACATTGATTTAAGCAAATGTAAGTTAATGAGGTTCAAACTGACATATTTCTAGAAATTATGAATTATCATACAATATACAAAAAGGAATCACTACTTCCACATCCAGATTCTTCATCCAAGTCACTTTAAAGGAAACATATTGACAATATTTGCTCTCTAGTATGTGGAAATTATTGGTCATAGAATTTTAATAATATTTGAGGCAGATGTCATAGAAAAGTTTGTTCAGTTGGTTTCTACCATATACGTTAAAAATGAAGTTTCTAGTTCACCCTACTTATTTTCTACTATTCACAACTTACCACCTCCCACCCCTTCAATGAAGTCATCTCAATCAGATGTCACTAAAATACATACGTGTACTAATTTTCAAGTGAATATCTCAATTTGATGTTATCAACCTCATTAATAATGAAGCGGAGGTGGTGGAGTTTGAAAAATATTAGAAATAAATCTGAGGCCTTGGTTTCTATTATATACACCGAATCCCAAATTTCTGTACTCTTATCAGCTTGATTTACTTATTTTCCCCTAGTCGCTCCTATTAACCCCAACCCTTCTACGGAATCATCCCAAAATATAATCTAGTTTCAGATGTCGTTATAATACATGCGACTACCAAATTACAAGTGAATATCTCTCAACCACTTTAATAATGTAGTAAGGGTAGTGGAAGGGTTGAAAATATTATTAAAAAATATGAGGCCTTGGCTTCTAGGACATACACCGAATTTCAAGTTGCAATACTCTTACCAGCTTGCTTTACTTATTTTTCTCTATTTACCTCTACTTACTTCACTCCTTCAACGCAATCATGTCAAAACATAATCTAGTTTCAGATGTAGTTATAATACATAAATGTACCAAATTTAAATTTAATTTTATCAACTCTTTTAATAAGGGTGGGGGATGGAAAATACTAATAAAAAAACCTGAGACCTTCGCTTCTAATATATACACCAAATCTCAAATTTCTGTACTTTTACCAGCTTGCTTTACTTATTTTCCCTTATATACCCCTATTTAACCCCCAACACTTCAACGATATCGTCTCAAAATATAATCTAGTTCCAGATGTCGTTATAATACATATGCGTACTAAATTTCATTTGAAAATCTCAATTTTATTTTATCAACCCGTTGAATAATGGAGTAGGGATGGGGGGGCTGAAATATATTATTAAAAAATCTGAGGCCTTGGCTTCTAGTACCAAATTTCAAATGAATATCTCAATTATATTTTATCAACCCTTTTAATAATGAAGTAGGGGTGGTGGGGGTTGAAAAATATTATAAATAATCTGAGACCTTGGCTTCTAGTACATACACCGAATTTCAAGTTTCTGTGGTCTTACCAGCTTGCTTTACTTATTTTCCCCTATTTACCCCTATTTAACCCCCACTCCTTCAACGCAATCATGTCAAAATATAATCTAGTTCCAGATGTCGTTATAATACATATGCGTACTAAATTTCATGTGAATATCTCAATTTTGTTATCAACCCCTAGAATAATGGAGTAGGGCTGGTGGGGGGCTGAAATATATTATTAAAAAATCTGAGGCCATTGCCACTAGTACGTACACCGAATTTCAAGTTTCTGTACTTATACCAGCTTGCTTTACTTATTTCCCCCTATTTACCCCTAAATAACCCCCAACCCTTCAAAAGAATCATCTCAAAGAATAATCTAGTTCCAGATGTCGTTATAATTCATACGTGTACCAAATTTCAAATGAATATCGCAATTTTATTTTATCAACCCTTTTAATAATGAAGTAGGGGGATGAAAAATACTATAAATAATCTGAGTCCTTGGCTTCTAGTACATACACCGAATTTCAAGTTTCTGTAGTCTTACCAGCTTGCTTTACTTATTTTCCCCTATTTACCCCTATTTAACCCCCAACCCTTCAACGAAATCATCTCAAAATATAATCTAGTTCCAGATGTCGTTATAATACATACGTGTACCAAATTTCAAATGAAAATCTCAATTTTATTTTATCAACCCTTTTCATATTGAAGTGGGGGTGGTGGGGGTTGAAAAATATTACAAAAAAATCTGACGCTTTGGCTTCTAGTACATATACCGAATTTCAAGTTTCTGTAGTCTTACCAGCTTGCTTTACTTATTTACCCCTATTAACCCCCAACCCTTCAACGGAATCATCTCAAATTATAATCTAGTTCCAGATGTCGTTATGATACACACGTGTACCAAATTTCAAATGAATATCTCAATTTTATTTTATCAACCCTTTTCATATTGGAGTAAAGGTGGTGGGGGTTAAAAAATATTATAAAAAAATCTGACGCTTCGGCTTCTAGTACATACACCGAATTTCAAGTTTCTGTACTCTTACCAACTTGTTTTACTTATATTCCCCTATTTACCCCAAATTAACCCCCAACCCTTCAGCGGAATCATCTCAAAATATAATCCAATTTCAGACGTCGTTATAATACATACGTGTACGAAATTTCAAATGAAAATCTCAACTTTATTTTATCAACCCCACTAATGGGGTAGGGGTGGTGGGGGGGTTGAAAAATATTATAAAAAAATCTGAGGCCTTAACTTATAGTACATACACCGAATTTCAAGTTTCTGTACTCTTACAAGCTTGCTTTACTTATTTTCCCCTATTTACCCCTATTTAACCACCAACCCTTCACCGAATATCCTCAAAAAACAATCCAGTTCCAGATCTCGTTATAATATATACGTGTACAAAATTTCAAGTCAATATCTTAAACCGTTCCGGAGAAAACGTGCGGACAAAAAAAAAGTTACAGACAGACAGACAGACCGACAGACAGACCGACAGACAGACAGAAAATTTTTTTTCGCTCAAATTTAAAATCTCGACGTTTCATGACATTCTAAACCTATTTCACGAATAAAAATTTTTGAAATTTTTTTTGCGATTACTATACTTCCAATCCACTACGTGGATGTGGAAGTAAAATTAGGTTATTTTCAAAATACAATACATATATTGATGATTTGCTTCTACAGTGTCCGACAAAGAGTCTGCATCATAAGGAAACTTCTTTAATCAATAGTTTTTTTAAACGGGTTTCAGCATGATTAATAACAACAAAGTTGCCAAAAATATTTATCATGTCAACTGTGACATCTCCTAAATGTCATTAGAAATATTAAAATAGCCTGAAATGCCTTTATTTATCAGAATATGAAAAAGTACCATAAGGAAAAGTTGTTTGTAATTACATTAAGAATCTAGATGTGAAGTTTGGTTTGAAAATTTCAATGTTTTAGTTTCTTAATTTTAATATGTAACATTTAATTTCTTTTTTGTTTACAGTTGAGTTAATTTGAAATATTTCAATGCAAAGTATACATGAATGTTGCATTTCTTTTTTAAATGTAATTAATAATGGCAAAACACATTTCTTACAAAAAGCAACAGGACAGTCGTCGACTATTTTCAGTAATTCTGAACTCTTACTGTGGAATTTTGCATGGTAACCTGCTTAAATGTTAAATAAACAATTGTTCATTTAAACCGAATTTAGATTAGATAAATAAAACTCACAATTCCTATTAAAATTTACCTCAAAAACCTTAAAAGTGAATAAAATACAGATTTACTTAAAAACTTTAAACCATGCTTTCGATCTATAGTCTCCTAAATTAAATACTAAATTTCTGCACGTCTTTCTTCTCTTTCCATACATATCATTGTCATATTGCAAAATTCTTTGGTTAAAAACATCAGCTGGGCCCCTATTTGTTCTATTTTCGACGTGTATTAAAATAATTTCAATTTTTTCTTCTATAATAAGAATTTTTTAAACGACCAGAAGCAACAGACAAATTAGACTTTATTGTAGACATAGCATGTTTGGTTTTCGAGCAATTCAATTTCAAATATACGAAAATTCGCGCGCATTAAAAATGCAAGTTTTGCAATTTTTTTCAATATCGATTTTCTCGAAAACCATGGCTTACAGAAGAAAATTACAAGCGGACCTTTTTTAGGTAATTAGTCAAGCATTCTTTTTTTATGATGAGAAATTTTTTTTATGTATAATCCCTCCACTAACAGTTACTGAAGGAAAATCTCTGACAACATTTTTTGTTATGGAAATCTTTATAATTATTGGACTGCTGCCGCGCACAGAGCGGAATTTTCGTCTGCCAGTTTAATTGGGGTATGTGAAGTACATATACTATCTACCTATGTAGACACATACCGACAATAATCATTAATTTAAAAAAAATTCCTCCACCCTCCATATTCTCCCACCATACCAAAAATTTTCAGAGGGAAAAAAGTTTCGTAGTTATATGCTCTCTTCGATTACTGAGTCACCGAGTGACAAACGGTAACTTTTCATCGTCGATTTGGCATGCCATTTCCTTTGCACTATCTTTAATTAGAGACCTAAAACGGCATTTAACTCCACGTATTTCGTTAGATATGAATGTTTAAAAAATTAATGTTTCTAAACTTTCATTTTATCTGGCCGGTAAGGTAGCGTACTGAAATATAACGGTAAACATTCACTTTTACACTTAATACTTACACTTAATACAGAGCATACATGGTGTGAAAAATTTTCCGAAAATCGCATTAAAATTAATTTCCTTATTTGTCGTACGATTCTGCTGTAAATAGATGCTCGGGGGTTATTGCCCTCGCTGATCACGAATATGGCATCGTAATCGCAAAATTCAAAACGGCGCGCGGCGGCGACAAAATGGCGGATGATATTTATCATTTATGGTCTCATTCCGCTTAAAATTGGTATGTGGGCGTTTTCGAGGTCACTGATGACGAATGTGAAATCGGAATTGAAAAATTCAAAATGGCGGCATGAGTTGGCGGACACATCTTGTCATTTATGGCCTGATTCGTCTGAAACTCGGTATGTGAGGATTGTCGAAGTCACAGATCGTGAATATGTGAACGTCGCTCAAATATTGAAAATGGCGGCGTTAGCTTAGCCGAATATTTACGATTTACTATAATTTCGTCATTTATCGTCCGATTCCGCTGAAAATCGGGTGGGGGTTACTGAAGTAGCAGATTACGAAATTGAAAATGGTGGTACGATAACGCAGGCAAATTTTAATATTTATGGTTCGATCAGGGTAGGCACCTTTCTCACCAAATGTCTGCTGTATATTTCGAAAACTAAGTCGAAATCATACACACACTATTGTGTATGTATAAATATCAGACATTGTTTTTTCATTTAATTTAGTATCTGATGGACATGGAAAGAAAATCTTTATAGTAATCGTGTGTATACGGGAATGTTAAAAATGTTAGCCGACGTAATGATAATGCCGTTGCTGTTAATGTGCGGAAAATTTTCCTGGAGGTCGTTATCCTGATTCAGGCGCGTCGAGCAAAGATTTGAATCGAGCTTATGTTTTAGATAGCGACATAATGTGAGAACCTGAGGCACTAATTGCATTTATCGTAGCAAGGCGCCATTCGTACAACAGCCATTCATAAGGTCGCAAGTAAGAGATAGTGGGCAAGAAGATAATTGTCGGAGCTTCATTTGGTTTGATGCACAACTATTTTTTTTTGTTTGATAGCCCAGTTCCGAGGGAAAAAGCAATGGGAAAATAATCCTTATGATAACTTTTTATTTTTTTCATAAGTTTTTAGTGGTAGGAAGGTATAATAAAATAATAAAAAGTTACCAAGGCCACCGTGGCGGACAAAATAAAATGGAGTCAAACTTCAAAAAAAATTTTTGGAAATAACTTTTAAAATACGAATAATACAAAAACCATCGAAGAGGTGAAAATTGAAGATCACAAAACTCTAAACGCGTAAAACAAGAATCAAACTTATGGAGTCACGACCCAACGCACGAACGCCTTATTCTGTATAATAACTGTAACAATTTTGTGGAAATAATTGGATCGTAATACAGAAAAGAATATTTTGAAGGCAAAAGTGCAGCTGTCATTACTATACAGGGTGGAGCAATAGTGCGTCGGACCTGATACGCATCTGAATTTAAGATTGGAGCGCCGGAGAATTCGTGAACTGATTAATGGGCCATTCTTTGTCTATGTGACAATTGTTGTTTCTATTCACTCAGTTATTTTTAGCATTCAAGATAATAATACAGGACCGAAATAGTTTTCAAGATTTTGTTGTAAGTAATTTGCAAGGTATTAATGGCATTACTTAGCAAAATTCATATTTTTTAAGATAAACAAATTTATTTAAGGTTATCTACTTTTCTCTTAAAAAGTACAGTTTCTTAGACGTAAATATTTTCTGGCGATTTGACGTAAGTAAAATATTAATATACTTAAAATATTTGTTTTAGATTTATGTCCATTTGTAGTTTAAAGCACTTTTTTTCAGGAGACATGAGCGACATTAGGTTAAGAATATTGCAATATATGGAATATTTGGGAAGCACTAAAAATTCTAAGTGTGTGTATGAACATGTTTTAAATGCAGGACATATTATTTTTTGTGTTACAATCTATTCAACACAAAACTTGATAAATGTGTATGCTCTGTGTTTACAAACAAGTGCTTAGATTCAAATCCCCATGAAATTAGTGGCACATTGAACATAAATGGAAAAATCGTAACTGTTGGGCAAATGTTGTGTTCATGCAAGGCAGGGAACAGTGGAAAATGCAAACATATTTCAGCGGTTCTGATTAAGTGTACTAGGTGTATATATAACTAAAACTTAAAGAGGCGTTATCGTGCCCAAGCAATTGAATTCAATGATATTATGTGCTTATGTTGTTTTCTCTTTTCTGCTGCTTGTTTTTGTTTTAGAGAAAATCTTCAAAATCTGGAAGAAATATCACAGACTAATGTTAAATGTGTTTGGTCAACGCAAACACATAAGACGAAGGAAATATACAAACCCGTGTCTATAAATGAAATGCCTTGTTTAGCGATTGGATGTATTGTATGTACATGCTTTCCTAATAAAGACTTTATTATTATTATTATTATTACTAATGTTAATATAGAGGTGGATGATAAAAAATTATTGGATATGCGAATTGAATATATGAAAAAGTTCCAGATTCCGCTCTTGCGAAACACATGTATGAAATGTTTGTTATTAACGAGTGGGGTTTAGAGATTTTGACAACATATTGGTGAATTTGTAGGTATCATCGCCGGGTTCATTTGTTTGTTTTTCGCGTATAGAGGTACATACAAACATACAAAAAAAAAATATTAAATAATTCTTTAAGTAAATGAAACAGTATTTTGTAAAATATTAAATATTCAATGATAAAACAACAATGGTGCAATAGTTACATATTACTTTTAAATATACTGGAATTACGTATTTTATTTTAAAAATTTCACTACATTTTGTGATTGCCAGGCCACTCCACTTCTGTTGTCACTCGAGCCCTGGACCCGGTTATTTACACCAGTTTTCTCCCTGTCGATGGCTGGTTAAACACTATGATATTTTTAATAATTTAATATCGTTTTATCATTTTACTTAATATTGTAGTGAAGAAAACTACATTGAAACTGTGTACACTTAGGACTGTGTTTAGGAAACAATGGCCTAGTAATTAGTTTAACTAAGTACCAGTAGGTGGCGTACTCGTTATTTTCGGACGCGTATATCTCGAGTTCTACGATAGCTAGAAATTCTCTAAAAAATTGCAATTAAATTAGATAAAAAAGTCTATAACTGGAAAGTATTTTCGAACATACAGGGTGAGCCGAGACGAAATTCCAGGACCAAGTGCCTTTTTTTTAATGTATATGTATGTATATCAGTATATATATAATCTGCAGATGGTATTTAAAAAAATCACCACAGTCATAATTATGGGTTTTAAGAAAAACTTATGTGAATACCACTTACGAGACATCTAATTAATGTTTTTGAATCATTTTCATTTTCTAAAATTGTACAGGGTGGCCAAAAATTATTTTTACAATTAAGAACTTTTTAAATTAAATTTGTTCAATTTTTCAAATGGAACACCCTGTATATTTTTCAACGATGTGATGTAAAAAATTAAAAACTAACATTTGTTGTAAGTGCTTCCCTATGGCTAATTGCAATCATTTTCGTTTTATAAATAAATAAGTGTCAAATTCAAGAATAAACTTAAAAAGAGGTTCTCTCAAATAAGTCGTTAGAAAAATTTATAATAGGTGTTCGACGTGTTGCCCATTTTGATGAACACACGTCTTTATGCAATTTTGAAATGAGGCCATTTAGTGGGACCATTTCTTCTAATGCATTGAAATGAGTAAATAGTATTTAACAGGCCCTTTACTGCAATATTTTCTGTAAATTTTTTTGCCGTTTTCGTTATTCGACAAGCAATAAAACCACAGTTTGGTATAAATTGTCGTGTACAACGGAGCATTTATCACACTTATCGGTCGTTAGTTGCAATTTGTATTGCATTTAAAATATTTGGAATTTTACAACATGAATTTTAATAAAGCGGAACTTGTAGACATGACTTTTGTTTTGGGCGAGTCAGACAGAAATTGCCAATAGAATTAATCACCAACGTTATCCTGAAAGAAGGATTCCTGATGTTAGCAGCTTCCAAAACCTTCTCGATGGATTTCTGGAAACTGGAAATGTCGAATATAAAAAAAAGTGAAAGAATGAAACGTATTGTGAACGAAGAAAATGAGTCATGTTAGTCCAAGAGAAGTGAGCTCATTAGTAGGAATAAGTAGACGGTCTGTGGGTCGAATCTTAAAAACAAATAAGTTGCATGCATATCATATTCAAATGCACCAGGAATTATCTGATGACGATTTTCAAAAGCGCCTACAATTTTGTAATTGGGCCAGAGGTAAAATACAAGAGGATGTCAACTTCTTCAATAATGCTTTATTCACTGATGAGGCAACTTTTCATAAAAATGGATTTGTTAATAGGCACAATTTCCATTATTATGCTTTGGAAAATCCCCACTTTTTTATGCAAGTTGATAACCAACACAGATGGTCTATAAATGTTTGGGGAGGAATATTTGGGGAATATGTAATAGAGCCACATTTCTTTGGTGGTACATTGACTGGAGCTATTTACCTTCATTTTTTGGAAAATTATCTGCCACAATTATTGGTAAATCTCCCTGAAAGAATTCGAAATAGGATGTGGTTTCAGCAAGATGGTGCTCCACCACATTTTTAAATGCAGTTAGAGACCATTTAAATAATACCTACCCTCATCAATGGATTGGAAGAAATGGACCCACTAAGTGGCCTGCTAGATCCCCAGATCTTACAAAAAATGGATTTCATTTTATGGGGATACGTGAAGGAAATTGTTTATAGAGACACACCAACAAGTTCGAGTTCTATGATAGCTAGAAATTTTTTAAAACATTGCAAGTAAACTAGATAAAAAGTCTATAACTGGAAATTATTTTCAATCATACAGGGCGAGCCAAGACGAAATTACAGGACCAACAATAACAGAACAAAATATGAAGGAAATAATAATAACTGCCTTTAGATCTATCACACCGGCAGCATAGGCGTAATTCAGGGGGGGGGCAAGGGTAGGCAACTGCCCCCCCAATATTAATTCTTCCGGAAAAAATAACAAGGTTTTCAATACCTTTAGGCAGGGTTGGATTAAGACTTTGTGGAGTCTGTGGCTAAATTTTGAGCGGCACCTTTTTGCAATTCTAAAACCACAGACAAGCTGTTACACTCTTAAACGAGACACACTGTATATGTCATGACGAAAAGATTTATTGTTTAAAAATTGTTAATGTTTAAACATTGAAAAAAATGCGAGTTTTAGTGTTTTTGACTTTTAATAACTTCTGAATGGAAATAAATTTTTAGATTCTGCAAAAATAATCAGAAACTTCAACCTCAAAATGCCGAAATTACATGAATTGTTCCAAAGTTATAGCATGCTATGATTACTATCGCAAAAACATGGCGCGCTACACCGAAAACTCCCAATTTTGAAATCGGTGTTTAACTTTAATATTGATGTAATTTTTATAATTCCTCCGGCGTTTTGAAGTTAAAGCCTTGCACTTTCAGAATATTTTTTCAGAATCTAAAAATTTCTTTCCGCTCTAAAGTTATTAAACGTAAAAATGGTAAGAAATGCATTTTTTAGTGTTTATACGTTAACAACTTTTTAAATTAAAATTTTTCGACATAACATATATGACTTTTTTCTTGTTTTGACTCATACTTTACGATAGAAGTATCTTTGAATCGAAAATCAAGTTATCGCAAAAAATTCAAATTGTACACATCAACGAGCGCTCGCCAACATATCAGAACGTATGCAAACGACAATCGTCTAAAAAACGCTTGCACAACCGTTCGGTGAACGATCAAGTCTTCCGATTTTTGCGCGAGCCTTATTTACTAAATTGTTTTTTCACATCATTCGCTTTCCCTCTTTTGAGTTAAATATTACCTCAATTGGATTTAGGGTTTCCTATTTATGGTTTGACTTTTGTAGCACTCGCCTTCCCTGGGTCATTTGGGTTTATCGGGTTATCGTTTAAGAATTACAGGGTTCACTTTGCCTCCATCTATTGTGTTATCTGTGAAAAATTCCTGCCTACGCAATAAAAATGCTGAAATTACGTCACTGACCGGCAGTTTTAGGAACAGTGGAAACCTCATTTAAAGCGCATAGAGATGTGTGTCAATCAAAATGGGCAACACGTGGAACATTTTTTATAATTTTTTTTATGAATTTTTCATTTTTAATTTTTCTTCAAGTTTATTTTTGAATTTTGTAATTATTGCTCAATAAAACGAAATTGGTTGCAATTAGCAATAGGAAAGTACAAAAAATATTCGTTTTTCATTTCTACATCACATAGATGAAAATATACAGGGTGCTCCATTTGAAAAAATTGAGAAAATTCAATTTAAAAAATTCTTAATTAAAAAATAATTTTTGGCCACCCCGTACAGTTTTAGGAAATGAAAATGGTTAAAAAACATTAATTAGATGTCTCGTAACTGGTATTCACATGAGTTCTTCTTAAAACCCATAATTGTGACCGTGGTGATTTTTTTAATATCCATCTGCAGATTGCATTATTTCAACAAAAAAATTCATTACATTCAAGTGGTTGGAAGATATTTAATGCTAATATAGGAATGAGTAGAGCCTAGAAAGAGGCCAAAAATTGTACATTTTTGAAGCCCCTTTCTATATACATAGCATTCCATTTAAAGAAAAGGCACTTGGTCCTGGCATTTCGTCTTGGCTCACCCTGTATGTTCGAAAATAATTTTCAATTATAGACTTTTTTATCTAGTTTACTTACTAATTTTCTACTTATTAACACCGGCAAAATACTGAACAAATGTACTTAAACTTTAAAATTGAGAAAGGTTCGCAAAACGAGAATTTACTATACCCTGTAGGTAGATGATGACCGAACAGAAGTTAGGCCAAGAGTAACGATATCCTCTCCACCGAAATAATACGTTTCAAAAAGTGGGCCGTAAACTTTAAACCCTCGACCAATTAGGATCTTCTTTACTTTAAACCGTACTCATTTGAAATTACCTAACGGACCATGGTATTTATCATATGGCCTAAGTTAACATTTTAATACCAGTCCAGCAGATGGAAAAAAACCCCTTTTGTTCCTTGCTTTGCCTTTGTATTGGGGAAAAAATCTGCCTTCTTTGGTCTGTCTATCTTATGGTCTATTACATATGTTCCTAGAATTCTCTATCAACTGTTTTAGTCTTGAAAATCTCACTAGACCTCCCGGCGAGGCCGTATTTAACAACTGTCCATAACTGCAAGTAAGAAAGGCGAATTGGACATAAAATAATTTGGATGGTTATTTATTGTTTACAAGTGGCTAACGTCGACTACCTAATAAAGAGTAAAGTTAACAAAGCACGTTTCCTGGGCTCAAAGTAAATCAGTTTGCAAGATAAAACAGATGTTTCTATGACCAGTATTTTATTGTAGTTTACTAAAGTCTCGACCCTTAAAATGTTACCAAGATCGGAATACGGTTATTCTGTTGCGACAGGGCCGGACTTGGCTCCCTTAATTTGACTTTTGTTACAACTTTTCTGCTCGATTATATTTCGATCTATTTTTTAGGTACGATGTATGACAAATTTGTATGTAATTTGTTATGCAAAAGTATTTTTCTTCATTTGCTACCCTGTTCCATTATATAACATTTTTTGCTATAATAGGCTCATTTGATATACATAAAATTTTCTTACTTCTTATTGGGTATTTTGCCACTGAAAAATATTTAAAAATTTTAATGAAAAAACCTCCGCGCCAAACGGATCAGACAGAGGTTGTTTCTTGAATACTTGACTGTTTCAAAAATAATTTTTTTTTACAAAAATTTTAGATTTTTTAGGTTATGTTTTTCTGTTATCATATTTTCAGCAGATGTCCGTTGTAAATGCATTAATCCTGAATGGGAGAAAAGGAAATACCATTTCCAAGAATCCCGTAGGGGCGCTGCAATAAGCCGAAGATATCAATACTTGGTACACGGCTGCACTCGGAATATATTTTTTTACTGGAAAACTGCAAAGTGTACCACTCTGTATATCTAGAATAGAGTGCTCTTTATAGAACCGGTAGTACAATTTCCCAAAAACCCGTAGGGACGATGCAATAAGCCAAAGATATCAATACTTGGTACTCGGCTACTCTCGGATTTTATTTTTTTATTAGAAAACTACAAAGTGTGCCACTTTGAATTTTTCACAGTATATCTATATAGAATAAAGTACTCTTTATAGCACTGGTAATAATATTTCCAAATATCCCGTAGGGGCGATGCAATAAGCTAAAGATATCAATACTTGGTACACAGCTGCTCTCGGATTATATTTTTTTACTCGAAAACTACAAGGTGTGCCACTTTGATTTTTTCACAGTATATCTAGAATTAGGTGCTCTTTATAGCACTGCTAATAGTATTTCCATATATCCTGTAGGGGCGATGCAATAAGCCAAAGATATCAATACTTGGTACGCAGCTACTCTCGGATTATATTTTTTTACTCGAAAACTACAAAGTGTACCACTCTGAATTTTTCAAAGTATATCTAGAATAAAGTGCTCTTTATAGTACTGGTAGTACCATTTCCTAAAAACCCGTAGGGGCGAAGCAATAAGCCAAAGATATCAGTACTTACTACAAGGCTGCTCTCGGACTATACTTTCTTACTCGAAAACTACAAAGTGTACCAATTTGAAATTTTCACAGTATATCTAGAATAAAGTGCTCTTTATAGCACCGGTAGTACCATTTCCCAAAAAGGGACGATGCAATATGCCAAAGATATCAATACTTGGCACGCGGCTACTCTCGGATTATATTTTTTTACGCGAAAGCTACAAAGTGTACCACTCTTAATTTTTCACAGTAATCTAGAATAAAGTGCTCTTTATAGTACTGGTAGTACCATTTCCCAAAAACCCGTAGGGGCGAAGCAATAAGCCAAAGATATCAGTATTTACTACACGGCTGCTCTCGGACTATACTTTCTTACTCGAAAAACTACAAAGCGTACTAATTTGAAATTTTTACAGTATATCTAGAATAAAGTGATCTTTATAGTACTGGTAGTAACATTTCCCAAAAACTCGTAGGGGCGATGCAATAAGCCAAAGATATCAATAATTGGTACGCGGCTGCTCTCGGACTATATTTTTTACTCGAAAACTACAAAGTGTACCACTCTGAAAAGGAAATTTGGTTAAATATAAAGCTGACAGACGATGTTAGCCAATAAAATTGATTTATTTAAATTTTTTAGGTTATGTAACACATTTTCGTATATATTGTTGTTCGCAAAAGTATTTTTCTTCATTTGCTGCCTTGTAATTCCATTATATTCCATTATATTATATTCACTTGATCTAGATTAAAAAAATTATAAAAATTGTCCAGTACTTATTATTTTTCATTTTTTAGGTTATGTTTTATTTATTTCAAAATTGTAGCAGGCCGGCGTTGAAGCTACATTCCTCACGAGCATATGAAAAAAATATATTAAATTTGGTCAACATTTAAGCTGGATTTTTGTCCGCAATATTTTTAAAAATTTCTAGCTATCGTAGAACTCGAAATATCGATGTCCGACGCGCTACTGCCCCACCCTGTGTAAGAGCGTTTTACCTAAAATAGGTTTGTTTTTCCTTCTTTGAATTATATACATCTACACCATTTCTAATCATTTTAACAATTTTCATGCTATGCTAATTACATCGTTTTACACAGGTGTACAACATTTTTAGTATTTGCTTGCTTAAAGTTAAAGATCTTGCAAGTTGATTCATTTTACGCCCATATGTCTGCAAAGGAAAAATAAACAAGCAACAAAATAGAAAGTATTCTTAACCAACGGCAATGTCGATATTTGGTAACAAGATCCAATTTTAACCCAGCGATGATGAAAGAAATAGTGACTTGCAAAATTCGTGTGTTTTTGGGTAGCGGATTGTGAGCTTAGGAAAAATTGTACAAAGATTTAGCAGATCTCAAATTAACGGTCATTAGGAACCAAAAAAAGCATTTTTCTTAGTTTTTTGAAAATATTCAGTAATTACCCCTATTCAGGGATTGAAATGAATAAATCTGTATTATTTCTCTTAAATCAATCTTAAAAAAGCGAAATTATGTATTTTCTATCAAAATATAAAAAAAATCAAACATTTTTAAAATATTCTAAAAATAAAATATTTAAATGTTTCAAGTCATAAAAAAAACTTCAATAGATTTTATTAATTTTTTATAATGTCTCTCTTTTGTAGTCGTTTAGGAATACTTCAGTCCTTAGAAAGTGCGTTTTCGTCAAAATTATTAATAAAAATATGTTCTCATTTGTGATGACTTGAAACATTTAAATATTTTATTTTCAGAATTATTTTAAATATATTTGATTTTTTTATATTTTGGGGATGATTTCCCCCCTTCGAGGACCTATGGGTGAATTCTTAACCCTTCTTGAGAGAAAATACATAATTTCGCTTTTTTAAGATTAATTTAATAAAAATAATACAAACAGAATTGTTTTTAGATTTATTCATTTCAACCTCCGAATAGGGGTAATTACTGAACTTTTCTGTTCGTGCCTTCTCTCTGCGTCTCTATTTTTTTCGCTGCTTTTTTATCTTTTTTCTATGTTTGGTGTGTGTTCATTTTCAAAAAACCAAGAACAATGCCTCTTTTGATTCCTAATGATGATTAGTTTGAGACCTGATAACTCTTTTAGGATTTTTCCCAGGCTCGCAATCCGCGACCCAAGAACAGACGAAAAATGAGCTTTTTTGCGGTCACTCTTTTATTTCCCAATTTTTAGTGACCATTTTTGTAGACGGTTGAGTTTTTAATTTTTGTTTTTAAGACTTGGGAATTTATTCGCAGTACATGTGCCCTCCGACAAACGGGCAGGACGAGTATTCAGACAGATTACCCAAGAGACTAGAAGAAATAGGAATAGAAAAATGAACACAATAATACTAGGAGACTTCAACGCGCATATAGGAAAGGACGACCAAACACATGAAGACAAGAATATCATAGGAAAAACCTTACTTCACACATGGACAAACGATAATGGAAGCTTGCTAAAAAACTTGGCACATCTGTTAGATCTAACAGTTAGAAACACATGGAGCAAGAACCTAACCTGCCTTAATACCTGGAGTAAAGGAAACATCAACTCTCAAATAGACCATATCCTAGTGGATAGAAAAATAAGGGACAGGGTCAAAAATATTAAGGCAAAACAAGCAACAAACGTCAAAACAGATCACAAAATATTATATGGAACACTACTAATAAAGAAACAAGAAGAAAAAAAGAAAAAAAAAAGATACAACAAAACAGCAAATGACACATGGAACATCTCACTGCTACAGAACAAAGGAATAAAAAAGAAATACCAGGAGGAGATAGAAAAACAGTTAACAGGAAAGGAACTAAATTGGTCAGCAATGGGTTTAAAAATCAAAATAGCGGCGAGGAAAACGTTGAAAAGGAACAAATCCCCTATGAGCCCAACAAGAAAAGACACGAAAAGAAATTACGAAAAACTAAAGAAAATAAAGGCCACAGGAAAACAATATACAGAAAACACTGCAATACAATGGTTTGGACAGACGACGGAATCAAAAATGAAGAATATAGGAGTCAAACAAGGATGTCCCCTATCCCCCCGACTATTCACCACAGTTCTGGACCAAGTCAAAACAGCCTACAGAGTCACAAGAGCTCTACTACCCTTTATTGAGGACAACAAACCGCCATGGTGCCTAACCAAAAAGGTATACACGACCATCATAATGCCTACGATGATATATGGAGTCAAAAACGCAGCAACGATAAAGGCCAACCGAAGAAGCCTGAGAAGAGCTGAAAGGGACATTATCCAACTGCTAGCAAAAACAGGAAAACCACAAAAACGACAGAAAACGTCAGCATTACTAGAGGGAAGAACAATAATCAAAAGAATAGAATCATACGCAATGAAATACTGGGGACATGCCCAAAGACGGGACACGACACACCTACTGAAGAAAGCGCTGCGAATGAACAGCAACAAACTGAAAATAGGGAGGCCATGCTACACATGGATTACAACAATCGAGAGGATTATGAATAAGCTAGGAAAGGATTATACACACTGGGAAAAGTTGGCACAACAAAAAATGGAACACAATAAAGAAATATCAAGGATATACACACTGCCAGACTCAGAAACAGAAGAAACAGAAAACTCAGAAGTAGAATAGGAGAGAAGATGATCACAGACAGAAACTAAGAAGAAGCATATCACAAAAGTAAAAGTAAAAAGAAGCACGAAAACCTAAAAGAAGCATCTCACAAACGCCTACACTTTCCATCCGATGAAGACAGAAGGAAAACAAGAAGAGACATCTCACAAACACCTACACGCTCCATCCTATACTCCTACCCCATGCGTCATGCGGCTCTCGCTGCTGACAACAAGCATGTCCAATGTCCAATCCAGCGTATGCAGCTGGTCCGGCGGTATATAAAAGCACTGGGGGTTTGTTCTGGCACACGGTGGGATGATCGGTGGGCGATCGGGCTGCGTGGTGGAACAAATCTCCCTGCACCGGAATTGGCAGCAATGCCCACCTTACGCTGGCAAATCAATCAATCAATCAATCAATTCATTTAACAATTTTGTTCGTTCCTGTTTAGTTCCACAAAAGTGGAAATGAAATTCAGCAGTCAATCCAATTGCAACATTTGTCTTATTTTTCGCAGTTTAAGAATCTTAATTTTTTCATCTTATGTAATAACACTAGGGTTAGAATTTTACCAGTAAGAAATTCTTGTGGGACGTGGTTACTTCTATGTTGTTTAGTAATATAAAGAGTGTACAACATGTACATTGACATCTTACTATCTGATACCAATTTTTACGATTTATATTATTTTTGGCAACATAGGAAAAAATGTATAGAAAAAATTTAAAACGTGAGTGATATTGGGGGGATCATTACACGAATAAATTAAATAAATACATGAAACATATTTCTAATACTAAATGTTACTGTTAATTACCTCCAAATGCTTCCTTGGCAATTTTGGTGTTTATTGGGGCTTTTTGACTCACCTAGAAAAAACAATAAGTATAAATATTTAATAAACACAGCGGCAGTAACTTAATATACGCGGACATCGGTATATCTCGAATGTAATGTAGTGATGGTTGGAAATTCAAATATTGTAATGCGTAAACTGGCCCAAGGCCGCAGAGAAGTCTTAGCTGCAAAGAGTTCTCGCGCATGCTTCAACTATTTACATGATGAGTAAAAACAAAAGGAGCAATTTTGTACTGACCCAAGTCCCGCCCATATATATTATGCGTTCATAGTCCCACTGTCAGAAACCGAAATGGTATATAGTTCTAGTATCGAAGCAATACTCCCGAGAGTATGTACGTCAATGTATGACGCAAGATTATTATTACGATCAAAGCGTTCATTGATATACAGAGTGTCCCTATAAAAACTCCCAGGCGGATATATTCTAAACGAATAGAGATATTTTAATTCTGTAAAAGCCAATTTTTAGAGCATAAAGAGAGCTTCATTTCTGAATATAATTGTTTTTTTAATACATCAGTATATGTTTATGGCGCTGTGCTCTAAAAAAATATTTCGATCGTATAAACTTTGAAATGGGGTTTATGTGAAAGAAAATGCATTTCTAAGCAGATTATGTTCTAAAAAAAATACCATAAAACTAACAATTTTCGAGATATTTGAGTCCAAATGTTCGCATTTGCCAATATTGAATAATTGTAATCTCTTCAACATTTAACTCCTTTAAGTGGAACAATCTGTATTTAATTTACAAAATTCAGAAGAAAATATTTAAAGAATTTTTCATGTCTTATGAATTACATATATTTGAAGTAATCCTTGGAAAAAAAAACTAAAAATATTATTTATCATATAATTCGAACATTTAAGCAATAAAAAAACAATTACGAACATAAAACAATTCTTACAAACTAATGAAATTAAAATAAAAACAATATTTTAGTAGGTGTTCAAAATTATTGCCATTTTCATTAACACACATCGTAAACCTATTAATTAGTTCAGATTTACAAACTTTTAATAATGTATGTCGATTAATGGCGGCAACACTAGCATAAATTTTATTATAAAGATCTGCCATGTCTTCTATTACACTTCACTTTTTAAAATCCCCATAAATAAGTCTAATGGAGTAATGTCAGGAGATCGAGCGGGTCATCTAAGGACTCCATTGGTACCAATCCATCTTCCTGGGTATGTTTGATTTAAATAATTAACAACGTTGTGATGATTATGTGGGCCTGCTCCATCCTGATGAAACCATATATTATAATAAATAAAAATTATTTTCTACTTTTTAGTGCAATTCAGTTATAAAAGAAAACCATTATGTTAAATAAGAAATGTTTTAAATTTATTCCTCACATCCGCATCTCCCGATTAAGTATATGCAAAAAAATATATTCAGGTTGGGGTGGTCCGTTAACTGCCATAAGTAAACAATTTAATTATTAACTAACAAATAGTTATTATCAATGATTGAAAATGCTTCCTTTAGCTGAAAAAGGCAAAAATAAACACGTTTATTCCTTGTAATTTTTCAAAGCATGCTTTCTTAAAAAGTTAAAGGTTTACTGAATAAAAAACACGAAATTTAGTATTATTAAAATAAATCGTTGATAATGTTAATAGACCTTGTAAAATGCTCCATTCAAAAAGATATAAATTTTTAAGAAAAATTAAATTTCGACGAAATTTACATAAAAAATTGACTTGAAAGACCGGAAAATGCCCTTCGGCATAGTTTTTCGTCGAAAGCCCGATAAAAATAATTTCATTGAAAATTCACTTGAAAATGACTTAGAGAAATATTGTTCAGACCGCGAACGGCGAGCTTCTCGAAGGATTCTGACGAAGATTACAAGTAAACTGAAAATTTCAGTGCATAATATAAAAGTGAATAATTTTTTTAAAGTTTGACACATACATTTTACTATCATATCTGACTGTACTCTAGGCATTTCTGACTAAAAGGTTTACCGAATGAAACGATTTTCAAAAAGAAATTGTCGCTATTGCCCCGCAATTGTTAGTAACAATGATTTTGTTGCTAATTTGCAAAATTGAGGTAAATTAAAAAACAAAATGTATTTTTAGATAATTTGATGAAAAATAACAACTTTTTTCTCTTGTAATATTTCGTGAAAAACTGTTGAAAACTCCGAAAATATGCACGTTACAAAGAAATTACAAGAGACCAAAATTTTAAAGAATGTATTAATCACGTCTCAATGTTTCCAGATTTTCCATTTTCCGATAAGGGTCTCTTTTCGTGTTTCTCCGGAAAAACTTGGACAAAGTACACTTTAGGAAAAAGTCATAGAGGAAAAATGTCTTGTATTTAATAATACATTTACCAGAATATCTCGTAACTTTTTATTCCCCCTACCCATTTTTGAAAAATTCGAACCGCTATATCCCGGAAAACATGCATTTTATCGAAAATTTTACAAAAGTAAAAAGTTGTTACGATTCGTCAGATTATATAAAAAAATTTAGTTTACCTCAATTTTGCTAGTTAATAATTAGCAATAAAATAATTGTTTATAACAATTGCGAGGCAATAGCGACAATATTTTTTTTTAGAGTTTGATCTAGACATCAAAACGAACAGAATCCACAGAGTTCCGTGAAAATCAATTTATTCGGTAAACTATTTCAAGTTTAGGTCGATTTTCGTCTAATTTGCCTACAGTACTGCGAGTCTGAATCTTTTTGTATAGTTCTCTCATATATTTAAAGCAAATAAAAAATGTCGGTGTATTTGATCTTTACCGCAAAGTCAAAGGCGCCGATACTTTTTATGTGCCTTAAGTATTTGAAGAGAACTATACAGTCGATTGTTACAATACTTTCGCCGCAGTATGAGTTGCCACAGGTGGTGCTCTCTGACAAGTTGGTTTGTATACAATTAGCTTAGACTTGAATATATCTATTTTTTGTATTTGTTGAAGTTTACTCTCAATAAATGAAAATCTCTTTTGAATTCGACTCTTTTTGATCCACTAGACCTAAGATTGACGACCTGCGTGTAACTCTATGGCGTGAATCGGATAACTGTTTACCACGTGTCGACTCCGATCCCGTTAAATTTTTGTGCAGCAACTGGAATCCTCACAGAATCTATCGATGTTCTTAAGTTTAAAACGTATTTCTCAAGTGTTAGTTTATAACGGGGACGGTAACTCAGTGGTTTAGCGCGTTTAGCTTTCATACTGGCATACCTAGCGAAGCAGGTTCGATCCCTGCTTACCGCGAAATAATTTTAATTATAAAATTATCCCCAAGATGTGGTTCGGACTCCACTATAAACTGTAGGGCCTCGTTTCTCTTTACCTTACACAAAATCATTCTGGATTTTCAAGGAGTTACCTCGGTGACTTGAGAAGCGGTTGAGAAAACATTTTAAGAAAAACATAAGATCTGATCAGAAGTGCACCGCTAGACAACAAAATACGACGGAAGGGCAGGCTGTAACAATCGCAGTAAGTACAATCTTCTTAATTTTCGTCTTGGGGAATCTTAAGTTACTTGAATCCCCTTGAGCGTGGATATAGCTAGATATCGTTGCGAAGGCACGGCTGGCGCCTGTCCATTATAAATTTTTGCCATGTCCCTCAGACGCGCGATACTACGTTCATTCACAATAACAACTTTTTGTTAGTTAACAAATAAATGACTTATATCAATTAACGGACCACCCCAACTTGAAACTTTTTCGCATTAACTTAGTCAGGGGGTGCGAGGCATGAGTGAAAAAAGATTTTACGGCGTTAAAATGTTTTTCAAAAATCGGCTACCGAATTCACTTTTTAAGTGTTAAAAGGGGTAAACCGCAGGCCTAAATAATCAATCTTGATAATTATAAAAAAAATATTTATATATTTTTAGTACATTTTATTTCAATGTACTAAAAATATATAGATTTTTTTATAATTATCAAGTTTGATTAGACAGGCAAAAAAAAGTCTGAAGGTAAACCCCCTCCTGCCCCTGTGTATTTTGGGACGCTGGAACCAAATATGACAATAAAAAAAAGGTTTTAATTATCCAATTGTCCCCTTACAATCCTCCTGGGGAGTTGAAATTCCACTTGTTCTAAAAATTTGAAAAGTACGTATAATAATAATAATAATAACAATAATTTATTAATTCATTTGCCATTTAAACAATGGGTAGAACAAGAAATAAAACCTTAATTAATTAATGTAAGATAATTACACAAACTTAATAAAAACACTGTCAATTACTTTCTCCAAAACAAGAGACATATATAAAACATAATATAAATATGTGATACTATACAATCAAATATTTAACAGTTAACATAGTCAGTAAATTAAATTTATGAATAGGTATCGTTAGGAAATTAATGAATCGCACAAATATTCGCCTACACTATAGTAGCACTTTTTAAGCAAAATTTTTTTTCACACTGGATTTAAAAGTTTGTATTGTTTTCTTATCGTAAATTGATTGAGGCAGCTTATTATATAATTTGGGACCGATCTAATGAGGCGACTTTTCGAATAAAGTTGTTCTGCGCTGGGGAAGCTTTATTAGAGAGCCACTACGAGTGGGGTATTCGTGGGAGTCATTATTTTTCACAAAATTCTCATGGTTTTGTTCCACATATGTTAGTGATTTTAAAATGGAATATTTTATAAAATAAGGTTTACATAAGTCTTGAAATTTTAGATTCCAAAATACAAAGGGGCAGGGGATTTACTTCTGGGTTTCGACTTTTTTGTGTGTGTGTGCCTGTGTTAATAGTCGAAATATTATTTTCTATAGAAACTCCCTTTTTAGCAAATTTAATAAAGGGTCGAAAAATGGGTTATTAAGGGAAATAAATCCAATATACTTGACATTTTGGAATCCGACGTGGAAATTGATGGGTTTTTATGTTCTATAGCGTCCCCCAATTTAATAAGAGTCTAGCACCCTTAAGAGCCACCCTTACCGTGCACGTTCGCAGTTTTTTGCAATTTACCGCAAATCGGTCACGATTTCGCAATTTTAGCCTACCTCTGTACAAAAATGATCCTTATAAAATTCTACACAAAACAAGGCATTTACCTTTTTCCCTATTTATAGTAGTTCTCAAGCTACCAGCGTCCCAATGTAGGGGTAGTTTTTGAAAAAACTTTTTCTTGTTTTCCATAATAAAGTCACAATTATAGTTTTATATTCAATATTCAACAAAAACCTTTGTCCAACTCTTTTTGAGAACTCACGAACCTTATTCCCAGG
The DNA here is from genome assembly GCA_963583905.1 of Stenurella melanura. Classification (NCBI taxonomy): domain Eukaryota; kingdom Metazoa; phylum Arthropoda; class Insecta; order Coleoptera; family Cerambycidae; genus Stenurella; species Stenurella melanura. The sequence goes on along the minus strand of OY757315.1, from coordinate 37,415,887 downwards.
TAAATGGGTTTAAATTAGCAACAAAAAAACTACCCCTATATTAAAATGCTTATAGTTTGAGGGCCATTGTATATAGGAAAAAGGTGAATAACATGCAGGTTCTTATAAGAATTATTTTTGCACAGAGGATTAAATTGCGAAATCGTGGCAGGTAAAATGCAAAAACTACGAACGTGTACGTGAGGGGTGGCTTTTAGGGGTGCCAAACTTTAATAAAATCGGGGGCTGCCATAAAATATTCAAGCCACCACTTTTCGCGTCGGATCCCGAAAGGGCAAGTTTATTGGATTTATTTCCCTTATTATTAATAATTTCAACCCATTTGGTAGAGGAGTAGCTAATATTTACATATATCAAAAAATAAAAATTATCTCTGGCGTCTTTCTAATTGGAAGAAAATTTCAAAGTCACATGAATTTCTGCAAAAATCGCCAATTTTCCAATATATTTTTATCTTCTTCGTGCACAGAGAAGGGTAGTAGCACTTTATACTATTTTATACTTTATATTATTATATTGAATCATTGTAAATTTTTTCCACCCCCTGAGCTCATTTAAAAATTGCCTTCCCGACGTGGATCGGTCGCCTTATATACCCCACAAGATGTATCATAGGGCATTCTGGTGCAAGCTCAAATTTTCTAGTATAGAAACCTTCATCCAACATTTTCTAGAGTATTCGATTGGTTTCTTTAAAAACCCATCCAAATTGTACTGTAACCACCATCTTTGACGCGATAGCTGAAACTGCAAATTAACTAAAAATAACTAACAAACTGACATAACTTTATTGCACGTATGTTAAGAGTTTCTTGCACAAAATTAATGGAGGACTGAAGGCATATTTATGATCAATAATTAATAAGCAGCAGCCATTTTCGCTTTACAAATTTTACAATCATGCTTAAAAGTACAGTATTTAGAGAAGGAGGCATTTAAATAATTTTTTGATCCGCCATCTTGAATTTCTTACTGGAACTTAAAACTGGGGCAATTTTAATTTAAAAATAGTAATCAGTAATATTTGAAACTCTTCAGAATTAACTTTAACTAAAATATTTTCTTATCATTTAGCACTTTATAGCCGCCATATTGATTCGGCCATGGTTGGTTCACAACAATTTGGATATCATCTTCGTGATCTGCAACCTCGAAAACTCCCGAGTTGCAAGATTTATGTAAATTGGTTAAAAAAATGTTTTTTGTAAGATTTTTTGGCCATTTAGACACATTGGCCGCCTTCAGGTTTTCATATTTCAGAAATCGGTCATGACAGACTTTTTCGTAATCAAATCACAAATGTTTAAAAAATATATCCCAGTCGGTTGTAAAATAACAACTCTAGATAATTTTGAACGAAGAAACTTTTTTCTGGGCCACTCTGTGCAACAGCCGCTTTCCATAAGGAATGTGCGCGTTCCTTTTAGCAATTTAACGACCTAATTTCACGCAAATCTCCAAAAGTATGCAGTTATCTCAACCCTATCGGATTCGTTATTTTGGATTTTTAACTTTTCAAATCAGATTCAGTATTAATTTCACTGCAAATATAATTATTAGTTGTTAGCCATGATTACCGGCGACTCCGCCAAAACTCAAAATGCTGAAATTTTGCTCACCTAACACACTAGGCATAGCTTGATGAAACTAATTTTTACAGATTTTAGTCTGTAACTGACCTAACAGTGGGCTCGCTTCTGTATTCCTCAGAATTCCAGATCTATCACCAATGGACTTTTGCGGATAGGGTAGGATGAAAGACTTGTGTACATTGAAAACAATCAGAGTCGTGCTAAACTGACAACAAGAGGAGAAAACAAGCTATCCTATAATTGCGAAAAGAAACAAGACTGAAAAGGACTACGGTTTAACTAAGAAGACTAGCATGAAAATGCATTAGAATCACGAATCATATTTAGAACATTAAAAATAATAATTTTATGAGCTTGTAAATAGAGCTAATGAAAATATGGCCTTGTTCTTGCTGACACTTGACATATTTAAGTTTCGATTGAATGAAAAATAGAGTGAGGGTGATAGGGAGGAAGGGGATGGAGAATATTATAAAAAAAATTGAGGCCTCCGCTTCTAGTATACCGGGTGGCCACGAGTCAATGTATGCCCCCAATATTTTGGTTGTTTTTGTATTTAAAAATTTCGTTTTTGGTACACATAAATTAGACAATAATAAGCTACTTTTAGACTAACAGGAATAAAAATATCACTTCCGGCTAAACCGGAAGTGACATCAACTTTTTTTTCTTAAATGGAATGACTATATTTTTTTTATGGTTTCTCATTAAGCATAAATTTCTACATGCAACAGTTTTTTCAGATGTAAAAAATTCCAGAAAATAAGTGAGTCAGATGAATGCGATGTAAGAAAATTACTAAGTAGGCTATGGAAATTATTAGTAAGGTTGTAGACTTGTCTGTACAGAAGAAAATAGTTGTTTGAATTACTGATAGTTAACAGTATTTTTAGTTTTTTTTTCAAAACAACGGAATTTCATTTTCATTTTCATTTCCGTAGGGGTCCTATGGAATTTTTTTTAATGAAACTGTGCTATTTCTTTTATTAATCAGAAACAATGATTCATAAACTATAATTTTTCCGCCATTAATCATTTCTTACCGATATCCTTCGTAATAATGTAAGTATTTTCAAAAAGTAAGCGCCAGCAAATCATTTTAATAAGGTACCTATCTGCATTTAAATCCAAAATTGCAGATAGCCTTGAAAATGACAGACATTCGCAACAATTGAATTAGTCTTGACTTACTCACTAATTTTCTGAAGCAAGTATATTAAAGTTGTTATAAATAAGAAAATTAATATAAAATGGCTGAAAATTATTCAAGAGATGAAAAAGTTGACAAGATCATTATTTATGGAGAGACTCGACGTAATGCAACTAGAGCACAAAGTCTGTATGGACGGAGATATCCAGAAAGAAGACAACCTCCGAGAAACTATTTCGCCCAGTTGGAGCACCAATTTAGAACTGAACCTAATGTGGAAATTGAAAAAAGATTTATTGTGGATGAAGAAACAGAAATTAATGTATTAGCTTTAGTGCATGTTGACCCAACCATTTCGATAAGACAAATTGAACATGAATTACCAGTTTCCAAAGAATCAGTCGGAAAAATATTAAAGAAACACGGCTGCCGTTCTTATAAATATCAATTGCATCAATTTTTGTATGAGAATGATTATCAACGAAGAATAACCTTTTGTAATTGGTTACAGTTACGCCAATTAAGAAATGACAATTTTATCAAAAACATTTTGTTCACTGATGAATCGAGATTTACAAACCTTGGGTTATATAATCGAAACAACACTCGATATTGGGCAATTGATAATCCTCACATTATGAGACAGTGGCGGTTTCAGGAGAGGTTTGGCTTCAATGTTTGGTTAGGCGTACTGGGCGACCATATCATAGGTCCAATAATTTTTAACGAAACTCTAACTGGACCAAGATATCTAGAATTTCTCCAAAATATAATAGTTCCGCAGATTAATCAAATTCCAATACCAATATTGACGAGGTTTACTTCCAACAAGACGGGGCTGGACCACACAATGCTATTATCGTTAGGGATGACTTAAATCAATTATTTCCAGATCGTTGATTTGGGCCCGTGGTCCAGTCAGATGGCCTGCAAGGTCGCCTAACTTAACCCCACTCGATTTTTTATATGGGCGCATTTGAAAAATAGAGTCTACATGACTGCTCCAACCACAAAGCAAGATCTGGAAGAAAGAGTTCGACACGAAATTGCACAAGTAACACCTCAACAATTACAGAATGTTAGACGTGCAACGAAAAGTCGCGCTACTCTGCATTAATCATCACGGTGAACAGTTTGAACAATTTTTATAATGCTTTATTATAATTTAGGTTTTAAATAGTTTTGTTATTCTTGGTAATTTATTCATGGTTATAATGTTATACCTATTAAAATTATTTCTTGTTTAATTTGTGTCTACTTTCTAAATGTACTTCTATTATTACGAAGGATATCGTTAAGAAATGATTAATGGCGAAAAAATTATAGTTTATGAGTCATTATTTCTGATTAATAAAAGAAATAGCACATTTCCATTAAAAAAAAATCCATAGGACCCCTACGGAAATGAAAATGAAATTCCGTTTTTTTGAAAAAGAACTAAAAATACTGGTACCTATTAGTAATTCAAACAACTATTTTCTGCTTTACAGACAAGTCTACAACCTTACTAATAATTTCCATTGCCTACTTAGTATTTTTTTTACATCGCATTCATCTGATGCGGCCATTTTGAAAAAATAAAAAAATTGTTCGTATCTCACTTATTTTTTGGAATTTTTTACATCTGAAAAAACTGTTGCACTTAGAAATTTATGCTTAATGAGAAACCATTAAAAAAAAGTAGTCATTCCATTTAAGAAAAAAAAAGTTGATATTTTCATTCCCGTTAGTCTAAAAGTAGCCTATTATTGTTAAATTTATTTGGTTCCAAAAACCAAATTTTTAAATACGAAAAGAACCAAAATATTGGGGGCGTACTTGACTCGTGGCCACCCGGTATGCACCAACAAATCCCAAATTTCTGTACTCTTACCAGCTTGCTTTAATTATTTTCCCCTATTTACCCCCCGTATAAATTCCAAATACAATCCCGTTTCAGATATTGTTATTACATGTACATACGTGTACAGAATTTCCAGTCAATATCTTAAACCGTTCCACAGAAAACGTGCGTACAAAAAAGTTACAGACCGACAGAACTTTTTTTCGCTCAAATTTAAAATGTCGACGTTGGTGACATTCTAAACAAATTTCAACAAAGAAAAATGTTTTAATTGTTTTTACGATTACTATACTTCCACTCCGCCATGTGGTGTGGAAGTAATTATGGTATAATAAACTAATAAACTTCGATGATATGTATAATATCACATGGAGAGGATCAAATAAAGTAGTTTTCAAAATAATTGTAACACCTAGACGTTTTTTAAATTTTACTTCGACGCCATAAACTATCATTGCTGTTTTTGTCTGTGAATTTTTTTTTTTTCAAGTCAACAGAACTTTAGGTTTTCTTTGTTGAAAGTTTCATTATTTCAAATAACGAAAAAAGTATTTCAGAATATCAAAAGTTAAATTAAGTGCATAATAAATGATGATAAATGAAAATTTAAATGAGACCACAAACTGGACGTTGTAAAACACCGCTAAGGGTATATGTTTGGTCAAATAGATGCCAACTGATCTTATTTACCTCCCTATTCAGCATCGGCATCGCCTTATCCAACACCCTGTGTGTAAAAAACAGACACATTGGGCGATTTAAGAAGCATATCGTTTTTCAAAATCGACTAAAAATTATTACAATTGAGTCGTTAGTACAAAGACGGAGTTTTTTGTTTTCTGTCACTAAGTATATCTTATCAGTTTAAATATGCTGAAAAAAGACAGACAAAGGAATACTTCATAACACGAGAGATGTCATAAGCGCCGACCGATAATTTTCAGAATCACTTTTAATTGTTGTAAATATTATTTTACTACTTTATATTAATTGATAGTCATGATGTATGTGAATTATTTATTTATAGTAGATTATTTAATTCTAGTAGATAATGTTAATTTAATGAACAACCCCATATAGTCCAGTCAATGAAGTATTTCTGTTCAGAAAACTTTGTAACAGATCGAAATCGAGTGAAACCTTTTTTATTATATTTTTTAGGCCAAAAATAGAAATTTCTATATTATTAGAAGATCTGCTTTTTGTTTTTACAATTGCGCTTAAGAAATATGTATGTAAAAAAAAGTGTAATCTGATTATATTTTTATATTTTTCGATGAAATGATTGTTACAATATAAAATTTTCCATAAAAATGTACTTCTACAACTTTATGAAGCACCTCAGAAGATGTTTTGATCACTTAACACAACAACAATTCTTTGATTCCAATCAAGACTGAGAAACCACCAGCTCCAAAATATTTGTTGCAAATCATTTTCTGCAATTGTGAGGGTGAATGTAAGAGTTGCAGTTGCATAAAAACCGGACTGTACAGCATAGGTTGCAGCGGTCAAACATGTTCGAACGTTGACCAATCCCTTTTAATCGCAGAGAGTGTTGATATGGAAGGGGATGAAGTCAATAACGAAGACATCGAATAAACTTTATTAAGAAATGACAATACATTTTTTAATTTAAATTTTGTAATTGTTCTGTTTTTGAAATTGAATAAATTATTTTGCAATGTAAAATATGGTTACTTTTTTATTTATTAGCCTCTTAAAAGATAAAGTTTCATTTTTTTCAGTTTTCAATCTTCAGATTCGTAATCAGTGACCCCGGAAACCCTCGAGTACTGAATATGGCCTGAATAACTTGATTTTTACAACTATTATAATTTTATGTCCGCTATTTGTCTGCCATATTGGATCCGCCATTTTGAATTTTCAAGTATCGTCAATAAATTCGTGATTAACGACCCCAACAACACCCGAGTACAGAATTTGGTCGGAATACCTTGATTTTTACAACTTTTATTATTTTAAGCCACCCCTATATAAGCTATATTCGATCCGCTGTTTTAAAAAAAATATTTTTAAATTAGATTCACATTCAGCGACCCCGAAAACCGTTAAACACTTAAACGGAACCTTCTAATTCAATGAAGTCGCATCAAAAAAAGAAGAAAATTTGTGAAAATTGAGTATTTTAGAAACTTGTTTTCAATTTCCCTAATTCTCAAGGTAAAAGCAGATCATCTAATAATATAGACCTTTGTATTTTTGCTATAAAAAATATAATAAAAAAGGTTTCATTCGATTTCAATCTGTTAGAACGTTTTCTGAATTCCAGGCACTTTTTTTTACTTCATTGACTGCTGTGATATGATTCAATAAAAGTAAATAAACATTTTACCCATGGACAGATAATGGACTTCTAATGGTGAGGTAAACAATCAACTCGATCACAAATAGGCATTGTAATGAATGATTATCCTGGTAGCAAGGCTTTAGACTGAATTTCCAAATTAATAATAGAAATACAATACCTTTATCGATAAACTTAGTGTATTATCAGCAACTGAATCACTATACATTATAGAATATCCACTCCGTTACTCAACATTACATCGAAAATTGGGACGACCTCGGGGAACCATATTTAACCCCAACTATATCAATCCATAAACTTAAACCAAAATCTCCTATGTTTTCTGTTTTTTTTTTTAGAATTTCGTCAAGAAAAAATGAAGTACCAAATACTACTAACTGTGATATATTTATTTCAAATAGCCAATTCCTACCTAGAAACTCCTGAAATAGTTGCGAGCATAGTATCTATTGCAAATGAGGTAAACAGATTGTATGGAGAATTCACGCACAGAGAAGACTTCGGGCAATGGTTCAAGAGGCAAAATCGGAAAGGCAAAGTGGCAGGTAAGAAAAAGTACTTTTGACATATAATGCTGAGGTCTCACCATCCCTATTTTATTGAATTTGCAGGAAAAGAATATGACTTCATCATTGTGGGATCGGGTTCAGCGGGATCCGTTATAGCTAACAGACTGTCGGAAGTTTCCCACTGGAGAATACTCTTATTGGAAGCGGGAGAGCCAGAAACCAATTTGATGTCTATACCTCTCTTTGCGCCTGGCTTTCAAAATACAAAGTACGACTGGAGCGATCGAATGCAATATCAGCCCAATGTATGCCTAGGTCTCAAGGATTATATAATGGCGTGGCCCAGAGGGAGAGCCTTGGGTGGCACCAGTGTAATAAACTATATGATTTACACAAGGGGGAACAAGTGGGACTATGATAATTGGGCGGCACAAGGGAATATGGGTGAGGACACTCAACTTTTTAATAAATAATAATAATAATAATATAGTCCATTTGGAAATGGAAGAGACTAATAAAAACTTTAGAGAAGAACCGGCCATGGGCGTGCTACTATACAGGTTGTTTCAAGCATGCGGTCATTAATTACTAAGAGCGATTCTACATCAAACAATATGAAAAGAGTTCATATAAACATGGATCCGCACATGCCTGCTAAGGGCGCTGCGGGCGTCTAAAAGGGGCAACTAACCCGAACATACGATTTTAGGGATGACTCTTACAACATTTTATTACTATATATAATAGTCATAACGTTTTTTGTTTAAAATACGGGGATCGTGGGCTTAGGTTCATTGTTTTGTTATGTCTGGGGTGTTATTATAGCTTCATTTAAGGTAATTTTCCGTGTTACTGTTAGAAGGAAATTTCGTTGGTTAATCTAAAAATGATAAACACACATACAAAATTTAGTAATCACTACAAGGGGGTTTATATCTTATGACTTATTGTAATTGTTCAAGCTAATGCTATTTGCTCTCACCTGTAGTGGAGAACATCTCATTTAGTTAAACAGATAAGATTGTAAACATTCGAATTTACCTCTCCTTGGTCAGCTGTCATATGTAAGAGCTAGGGAATAGTGTGTTACCAACATTTCCCTAGTAGCACAAATATTGCACCAATATATAATCCATATAGGACCAATACATGAATATTGGTCCTATATAGGACCAATATAAAAATATTGGTTCAATATTGGTCCAATATTTTGTGCTACTAGGGTTGGTTCTAAATGAAACATTTACTAAAGTCATTAAATCGTGGTTTTATTCATTTTATTGTTTATATGGTCCAATAATGGGTTTTGTGTATGTTAGTTTTTATTCTGAGTTTTAATCATTCTATGGCTGGAACTAATTTTCTGTTACTTATCAATTCCTAGGGTATTTTCCTATGAGATTTTGAATTGTGATTGGTCTTAAAAAAAAACAGGTATTTAGGAAAAAACGGTTGGTTTCGAAAACCGGCGTGCTCCTTTTTTCTTTATCGAGTCGTCAAGCCGATTAGTCAAGAATTTTATAATTGCTTGCAAAAGCAACCCCAACTTAATTACGGGGGATTATACGATAAAATTCTTACATTTGGAAGGCGTGTGTAACTGTTTGAAACCAAATTTTACTATAGAAGACTTCTAAATAGGCAATAAATACGACATAGTTAAATACCTGTTTGTGCCCTGACGATATGGTGGGTAAGCACCATCTTGCATTTTCTGGAAATACTGACTCATAATTTTTGTCATTCTTTTATGTAGGAAATTTGGGTAATTTGAGACAATTAGGAAAAATCTGGAAAATTAGACATTGTACTCAAGTGGTGCTAATTTACATAAAATTGTGAAGCTGAAAAGCTGTGGATGTCTATTTGGTTTTTATCGACTTGGAAATTGGTGAATCGATTGTTGGAAGGTCCCGCGACGCCATTTTCTGAGTCGTCGTTTTGGTAAGGTCACTTGGTCACATGTCACAGTTGAGACACATGGTTTCTGGTTATGAGGTCCTATGAATTTAAACGATGAGATACTGGAGCTGAGGTGTACATTGCAGTAACAACAGCATAGTAACTTGTACGAACAGGAATTTTTGCTCAACGCTGGATACCGGATGAGTACCTTTTATTTCAATGTTACCAGGATAACTAAAAGTTATATGTGTAATAATACTCTGCTGTTATATTTTAATCTTTACTTATTTCTCTAGATATGATATCTATGATTAAATATTTTCATTAGTTACTCAAGTAAGCATATTATTATGTGAAAATAAGACATGTGAGTAACTGCGCAGTTAACATCTTATTTACAGGCATTTTATGGTTATATCATTAGTTTATAAGATATATCAATTTTTTTACTTACGTTGTTTATTGGCAGCGTCAATTTAGGGTAACACATTTTAATTTAACATAACTATAAATCATTGACAGTACATCGTTAGAGATCGTTAGTAAATCGTCAGTATATTTTTAACAATTCATTTGCATCAACCAATAGTAGTTTTTGTAAAAAAGTAGAATATTTTTATTTGTAAGTTATTGGTTTGGTATTATTACTGATCGTAGATCTAGCGAATAAGATTCTTCTTTTAAATTTCCTATTAAGTAATAACGCTCATAAAAGTGAGACATTTTGTACTTTTGTAATTGTATTTTGTATGTAAATTAAATATTTCTTTTAAATAGATTTCTATTGTGTTTTGACTTAGATTAAATTAAACACGGTTTTTGGTAGTTTTTTTATAACCGGTGTGTCATACTCAATCTAAGGGGGCTGGAATTTATAGGAAATTACTTGGTGCTCATTTCAACTTATGGCAAAATTGAAATCGTTAAAAATAAACGATCTTCACCTCTCAGATTTTCGTGATAGAGCTAGCCAACCTTAAGATTTAAGAACTAATTGTAATTCAGAGTCAAGTTTCACTTTGTATTACTAAATTTCAACTTAACCCGTAACAGTTTTTCGCATTAGAGTAGGCTGTATTGTTCAAATAATACTCATTTTATTGAGTCACAAGTTCAAAATTAATGTTGGTTCCTGGTTCCCACGGAATTACATAAATATTAGGGGGCAAAATTTATATTGTTACGTGTTTTCCACCTTTCTGGAAACACCCTGTATGAATCCGTGCGTTCTAAATAATTTTAACAAGGGGTAAACCACTAACACTTTATTTAATCATTTACTGATTACAAAATACTTCTTAATTAACCAAACTTTTACACTTTGTTTACTTTATATTTAACCTCACTTTTTCGCTGCCAAACTTCACTTTAATAAAACTTCTCCTTCTGCGCCGGTAATCGCGCCTTATATACTCTGAAATTGCCTCTAGATCCATCCAGAACACAATCAAGAATCTTCTCTCACCACACTCTAGAAAACTATATCTCTTTCTACAAGTTTCCAGTCACTCACTATTCGGCATAGGCGTATCAATCTCCAGTTTCAAGGGGGTGTAATACATAACAATATTTTATTTTTTTACACTATGAAGTAATTCTCCAATCTTATTCCAAAAAGTATATGTTGTTACTTAGGATATGAGCATCTCACAAAAAAAAAAAGAGTGGTGTTGCATCACAGTTCATAAAAGAAAATTGTTGCAAAATTAAAATAATTTTTTCTTACCCCTTATTGTAAAAAAAAATCAAGCCGGCGTTAGGGGTCAATCATTCTCGTAATGGTAGGAACTTAACTCCCAAATATGAACCAAATCCAAGCCGGGGCAGCTAACCTATGCTATCTGTATAATTTTTCTATGAAAAATCCATTTTTACTAAAAACTATATAAAAAAATCAAAAAACTTTACTTTAAAGTACTATTTCTTACGAGCATTTAAAAAAAAACATTTTTAACAAAACGGTAAAAATTGGAGGACAGAAAGAATTTTGTCCACGTTCGTATCATTGTATGTCGATGACTTGAGAAGCGGTTATGAAAACATAATTCCACAGAAAATTTCAATAAATAAGCTAATCAAAAATCAGAAAATGTATGTTTAAATTTTTAGGTTGGTCCTACTACGAAGTCCTACCTTATTTCATGAAATCTGAACGAGCCCGACTGGGGAGAGGAGATTACCGATACCACAACACCAACGGTTATCTAAGCGTGGAGGACACATACCAATCTCCTCTAGTAGAAGCTTTCATACAAGCTGGGAACGAACTTGGTCTACCCAATTGGGACTACAGCACCCCTACTTCGTCCGTTGGTGTATCAACAGTACAGGCCACCATGCGGAATGGTCAAAGAGCGAGTGCCGCCAATGCCTTCTTGTGGCCAATCAAAGATAGACCGAATTTGGATATTGTAACCTCAGCCTTCGTCACGAGAATACTGATTGATCCACACACGAGGGAAGCTTTCGGGGTGCAATACGAAAATTTTGGAAAAATATATCAAGTTCTCGCGAAGAGAGAAGTAATATTGTCCGCAGGTAGGGTGTTATAATACTTTTACTGCACAATGCAAATACTTAAATCACAATCTCATTCATCATTCCTAGTTAGGTCAATTTTAACTACTTTACCTAAAGATTAGATAAATGAAGCACATTGACAACACTGTATAATTGGCAAGCGGCAGTATAGCCTACAACTAAATAACGCAAGGTCGAGGCATTTTGTTAGGTTTTCTATTTCTTATGGATGCAATAAACATAATAAAAAGGTAGATGTGGGTCGCAAACAGACCTTGGGCTTGGCTTAATTTGGCCGCGTTATTGACCCAGTCAATATTACAACCACTTCTATCTGACCTTAAATATCGTATTTTTAGAAAATGTTAATTTAAGAAAAACCGTTGGAGTACAATAAAAATGTATTTTTTACTTCTTTTGGATCAATGACTCATCAAGCAAAGTATGCACCAGACACTTTGTACAACCAATAATGTTGTACATTAAATAATAGACTAATAAAGTTCTCTAAAAACCTTTCAGGCACGTTCAATTCCCCACAGCTGCTCATGCTCTCCGGAATAGGCCCAAGAGAGCACCTAGAAGAACTGGGAATACCCGTCCTCCAAGATTCTCCTGTTGGCCAAAACCTACACGACCATTTATCCTTTGCGGGCCTATCTTTTCTCATAAATCAAGATGTAGATCTCACAAGGAAAAGAGTACTTGCTAATATAAAGCGGTACATGCTAAATGGTACAGGTCCTTTGACGAGTTTAGGAGGAGTGGAAGGTATTGGTTACATAAAGACCTCTATATCCAGAAACATTCAAGACCAACCGGACATTGAACTTATTTTTGTTGGAGCGACGTTGGCCAGTGATTATGGAGTTATTACAAGAACAGGTACGTAAATAAAAATAAACATAACATAAGAGTAAACACAATACTCTTCAGCAATTTATAGAAACTTACAAAATTGTTGAGCATCTACATCAAGATATAGAGTATCTTATTTTTCGCAGTTTTTATAAATATTAGTTTTATCAATTTTTATTGTTATGATGTCAACTTGGTGAAAGAATCATCAGTACAAAATAAATATATCCAACTTATTTATGCCGCAAACGCGCGACGCTAGATTTCGAGTCTTTAGCTTTAGTTTCTTAACTGCATTTACTATTTATTCATGTGCTAACCTATTATATTGTATGTACGCTATTTACATTTTTGTGTACAATCTATTTTACTGTATTCACTACTGATGTGCACAGCTTACCACCACAGAAATATAACACAGGCACACAAAATGAAGGTCATATACTCTTGAGCAGAGCACGGTACCCTGTATTTTGAGTGACCGAATCCGACGCCGCCATTAGACGTCAAGATTTTCCCCTAATCCCCCTACTAATTTAGATTTTCACTGATTTTTAGTAATTTTTTTTAGGTTGCAAAAAGATCCTGAAGTGATGGAGCAGCAGCTCAAAGTACACGGTGGCATCATGCTCGCCTTAAGAATACATTACTTTCTTTGTGTGCCTGTATAATTATTGTAAGCTTTCTGTTAGATGATGTTATCTGCCCGTGTTTTAATTTGCTTTTATTAATTCAACTGTTGCGTGTTCTGATTAATCCGTATTAATTAGCTTCACTTTGTTGAGTCACAAAATAATTTTCAAAATCTAAAGTGTAATCATTAGACCACCGTTTAATTATTGATGTTAATGTCTATAATATACTGTGTCTAGGGAAAAGCCACATGTCGACGATTAAATATTGTATTATTCTGAAATGTATATTAGTAAAACATATACATAAGGATAGGAAATAACATTTTACATTTCTATTGAGTTAGACATAACAATCAACAAGATTTTTTTTTGTTTCAATTATTAATAACGTTTTTATTTATTGATTGATATTATCTCAAATTAGTAGGCTTCCATTGTATACAATTGGAATTTTCTTTCTTAAGTTATCGTGCTTAAAAAGAACTCGATAGCGGGAGAAACGGACGACGGACGGGCAGCCGGCCATATTAAAAGTTGTTCAAAATTCATGCATTAACACGTGGACATTTTTCCCTACGACCGACGTTTGCGGCTTTACAAATGTACTGATGAAGTGCATACCAGCTGTCCAGAAGATACACTCCTATTTTTCTTAATTTTTCTAGGTACAAATTTGAAATTAGGAAACAGACACATTTTTTGACATAGCCAGACCCATCTGATCTCCTGGGCATCCGGTATACTCTCTGTTTTCATGTTTGCGAAAAGTACAATAACATAAACACAGTACACATATTATAGCCCGGGAGACAGCGACAGTTTTCGTGAAATCATTTCTATAACGCTAGATTTTTTTCCAAAGAGAGTTCAGATAGTATCTATATTGAAGGTGCAATTCTACCAAACTCTAAGTGGTGCATAAATCAGTAAAAAATTAAAGAAAAAATAGATGGACGAAAATCGAGACACAGACATAGAATGGGTCTCCCATCGCCGTATTTATTCAGTTCTTACGTTTGAAAAATTGACTTGCGGTCGTGCTAATCGGCGACTATTTTTAAGCGCTTATACCAAACTAATTATAAGTGAAAAAATATATGAAAAAAATCTAATATTAAAAACCGCTTATATATTACAACTATAAATATTACAAAAACACGTAATGCAGTAAAATTTGTCGCACTGAATACATCTGAAGAGATAAAATTGAGTTATATTTTGTACAAATTTTCGTCCAATTTCGGAGGAAAGTTTTGCTTAACATGTCACACATCTTCTTCGGTCAGAAGATGGAACCTTTTCTAACAGCCGATTTTACAATCGCAAGTTAACTTTCATGTTAACTGACTGTTACTTGCAGGTTAACTACAACTTTACCGTTTTTCAATATAAAGTTAAGTGATGGTTTGTAAACGAGAGGTTGGGAATAAAATTTATAATGTTGGTACTGGAAAAATGGGTAATATACATAAAATGTATGAATTTTGGCCAAAGTCACGCCACCTTCTATCAAATATAAATGTCAGTAGCAATTTATGAGTTAGTGGTCTATTATTAAGTAAGTAGTATTTAGTCTCGATCTATTTAAAAAATCTCTTTCATCGAATTCTTCGAAAAAGTTAAGTCTATACCGGATTACCTTGGCTCCTCATCGCTGATATATGAACTTACTTCATATATATCCATTTTCAAGCGAAATTTCAAAAAATTATTTTGTGACAGTTATTTTATAGGTTATAAATTGCCAGTAAACTGCCAACTTCTAGTTTACCCACAACATTGAAAATAACCAGCTATTGTAAAACCCAATTTCTATAATAACCTGAAAGTTAACTCTGACTGGAAGTTAACCATCTATTGTAAAACCGGCTGTAAGTGGTGACCTTCGCGAGTACGTGGATTGGACGTTTTAATATTTTCAAGCTCAAAAAGATCCAAGAAATGACTAACCAGCTCCTCTTTGAAGGAAGTGATAGAGAGTTACTGATTGGTGATTTTCTGGTGCATTATGTAGGCGTTGGCAAGTGCTGGCCCAAATAGAAGCTCAATTGCTATTTTACTATACCATTTTATCGACTTTCTTAATACAGTCGAATAGGACTTTATTTGGTCCGAAATGTCTTCAAACCTTTGCATTTATTGCAGTCAGCAATCTCAGATGGCTTTTGTACTACTCCACCTCGTCAATGAACGTACACCATTCTTCTCCGAGAAATGCAATAGAACGGACCGAATAGCAATTATAGAATCAAAAATATCTGTCGAAAAGTAGAAAACAAAAAAAAAAATATCCCCGGGCGGGATTCCAACTCGGGAAACCACTTAAAAATAGTCGCCGATTAGCACGACCGCAAGTCAATTTTTCAAACGTAAGAACTGAATAAATACGGCGATCGGAGACCCGCTCTATGTCTCGAAGGCGAGAAGAAGGTCGGCAATGACCGTACAACGTGAATCTCGAGGTGAAAATCGAAAATTGGGGCCGGCAGGAGATAAGGCGAATCGTCATTTCTTGACAATTCGAAAAACAAAATTTTCGTACATCTATTTTTTCTTTAATTTTTTACTCATTTATGCACCACTAAGAGTTTGGTAGAATTGCACCTTCATTATAGATACTATCTAAACTCTCTTTGGAAAAAAATCTCCCGGGCTATAAACACAGTACACGTATTAGATAACTACCATATTCAAAGCTAAGACTGTTCGAAGGACGCTTACACTTTAAAGCGGAAACGCACATACATCGACAATCCAGGTGTCAGAGCTGGGTGCCGAACTCAGTATAAGATAGACAATGTGTCCAAGCGTATTTGCCATACAATACGCTTAGGCCTCTGCGCCACCGTTCATATCATTTATATACTCGTAATAAAACATGATTTTTTTTATTTTCAGGTATGAGAATTCGAGATGACGTCTACGACAGTATATTCCGACCAATACACGCCAAACATCACTGGACCATATTCCCAATGTTGTTGCATCCAAAATCCATCGGCTGGCTCAAGCTGCGATCCGCGAATCCTCGCGACCGCCCCCTCCTCTACGGAAACTACTTCACCGACCCAAACAACGAAGATATAAGAACTTTTATAGCGGCCATTCGGGTCATCCAAGGAATATCGCGCACGGCCGCGTTTCAAAGATACGGTTCCCGCTTGAATCCGAGGCCCATGGCAGGATGTAAACATCTGATATTCGATAGCGACCAGTACTGGGAATGTGCTCTCAGATCTATCTCCGTTACTCTTCATCATCAAGTGGGCACGGCCAAGATGGGCCCATCCGACGATCCTACCGCAGTTGTTAACGACCGCCTTCAGGTGTACGGGGTGGGAAGGTTAAGGGTTGCAGACTGTAGTGTTATACCTTTTGCTTTATCAGCGCATACGAATGCACCAGCTATAATGGTGGGCGAGAAAGCGGCTGACATTATTAAAGAGTTCTGGCAAGAGCGGCATTAAACGATTTTTTAGAAGTGTACATAGTATTTGCAAAGAAGAAAATCTGCAAGTTATTTGAGACATTTTCAGGGTTATTGCATTCATTATTTGTGGATTGTAAAGTGGGCATTCCGCAAGTACGGCTGTGGCCATCATGTCGACAATGGAGCCATTTTTGGTCGATCGAGCCGGATTTAAAATTTTCATTTTAGATAACAAATATTTTGAAAAATACTATGTACAATTACCGGTTGTTCAGCTAAAAGAAAGGTGGCGTTATGCATGAAAATCGGCTAATACAGGTGAATTGGGAATCTTGAAATAAGAACTGTAAGGAAAAATTAAGACCATAAGTAGATAATTGCGTCTATTATCTGTTATTAAGTTCTCATTAATTGTAAGTTATCAATATCTGTATATTATTCGAGATAAGACATATGCTCTTTAAATCTAGTCATAATTAGGCGTGTTGTCTGTCTAAGTTTAAACCTCAAAAACTCATCAACATTGGGGAATATCATTTCCTGAAAGTTGAATTTATTTAACAGTGATAAAGGTAGTACTATATTTTAGATAAGGGCGCTATTATGAAAAGGTGGAAAACCTTATTAATAATAGTTCTCATAAAAAACTTGCCAGAAATTAATTACAAGAATAATTAATATGCATACTTTTTTTTTTGTACATTTGCATTTTGTATAAATGATTTTTATCTATTTTTATTTCACCATGTAAATAACGAGAAACCGTACACATTTAGTGTTTAATTTTCTAATTTTAATATTTATTAAATGTAAGTCTTACGAATCTTAGTGATATATTAATACTAACTGTAACATTAATTATACTTAGTGCTCTACATTATTAAAGTGTTTATTATAAGATTTATAGTTAATAGTTATTATTTCTATTATTTTTATGTTCCCACCTGTGTTCTCTACATGAAGTGAACCCGTAGATTGTGCATATTGTGTAATTCTAACTTAATAGGTGCTCCATGGTCGAATTGTGACGTCACCGTCATTTTTTAATGGAACATACTGTTTTTGGTAAATATGTGGAAGGTGCGTCGAATTAATATTCCAAATAATCCACATCGGACTCATTTTGCTCGAACTGTTCTGAATCTACAGCATTTTCATTAATTATTTTTTTTACTACACGATGTTATACAATTATCAAACAGATTATACTACAGATTTTATATGAATACAATGTTGAAGTAACTTATTTAATTTTTTTTGTATTGGAGAAGGCTTTCTCTTTGAATTTTCTTTAAGAAAAAAAAAATGTAAATATTTTTTTATAATATAATGTCATCAGAGCATTGAATTTTTGTAGTATGAAAAATTTTAAATTATCGAAAATAGTGCCAGAAAGGCTGGTGTAAAAGAAGGCAACTGAGTGTTACTTGGAATGCTAATTCGACGTACTTTCCACATGCGTAGGAAAAATAGTGTGTCCACCCTCTATATCGGAGTTCAATTTCAAAATATTCGGAATTAGAAACAAAAATTGATCTGTCCCCGGATTTTTCATTAAAATAAATATTTTAGTTGAAAATGAATTTGTGCAATATTTTACAAAATATCATTATTATTTATAAGAACTATTAATGAAAAAAAATAATAATAATATACAAGCAAGCTGAGACAAACGTACCTAAATAATTTAATTCCGTAATAAGGATAATAGGGATTATAATTTAGCAGTCAGTATATAGGGTGACCCAGAATTGAGTTCCCGGACGGGAACCTGACATTCCTGAGGTCATTCTGAGCCCTCCTTGGTCCAAAAATGCATCCCTGAGGAAGTACA
The DNA here is from genome assembly GCA_963583905.1 of Stenurella melanura. Taxonomy (NCBI): domain Eukaryota; kingdom Metazoa; phylum Arthropoda; class Insecta; order Coleoptera; family Cerambycidae; genus Stenurella; species Stenurella melanura. The sequence goes on along the minus strand of OY757315.1, from coordinate 37,397,279 downwards.
TCCTCTTAAAGTGAGACAGAAAAAAATTGTTTTCCCATCATTTCCGTTATATTGAAGAAAAAGTTAAATTAAACATATACTTGCTATTTTTGACGTTACTGATGAATTAATTTTTGCATTGCCATGACAATACTACAGGTTTTCTGTTTCACAAGCACCTATGATGACCTATAGGGAAAGAACGACAATTCTTGAATTTCTGTTCATATTACATAAAATTTTAAAAGTATTAATTTGTGTACGAAAACAGTTGGACATTATGTGCAGCATTTGTTATGAATGTAATTTTTGTTAAATAGACTACTTTTCCGTTATTACAAAATTTCGTTCTGGAATTGTAAATAAATGTTAAATACAAATAGAGGCAAAACCGATATCTTGTATTTTGATTAATATTACGAAAAAATAAGAGTACCTTTGTTGCAGCCCCCAGTAATTTTACAGGGTGATTAAAAAAATATCGCCAGACAAATATTAATTACTATGAAAAAAATTGAGAAACAAAAGATATTTGGGTGTTATCAAGTTCACATAGAGTACTTATAGGGATACAGCTCCCACCAAAATTTCAAAATTTGGTCTTCAATATACTTAACGGAAATAATAGGAAAAAATATTTTTTGTGACTCGCTTTAAGAGGGTATACTTCCTCAGGGATGCATTTTCGGACAAAGAGTTGGGTTATATGGGCTCAATATGAACCCAGGAATCGCAGGTCTCCGTCCGGGAACTCAATTCTGGGACACTCTGTATATATTTCGTAGATAGTTTAGAATGTTGTTAAATCTATAACGATCTGATCCACAAAGATTATTCATATCTAGTGCGCTAGTAGTTATTATAGAGTACATTTAAATAATTGTTTCAATGATATCGAACAATACAAAATAAACTGATTGCAATAAGCCTCAGCAGAAAAAAATATCCTGTGTGGCGTATGTTATACCACGACTGCTAAAAGCCTGAAACTGCAGTATACGGATGGTATAGTATAAATGATCTCAATTGGGACAGCATAAAAACGAAAACTCGAAGTAAAGGCGGCATCTCCTTTATGGGACAGAGGCGGCGGCGGTAGAAATGTAAAAATGCTTTAAATACTAAATTATTACTTGTTAAATTGTTAAAGAAAGGGATTTGTATAGTCTTTATTCAATAGAAGTGGTTATAGAAAAAATATGTTTATCACATTTGATAAGTCACATAAACGATATATTCTGTTTATGTATTCTATTGTCTAGTGACCTACCTCTCGTTCTATCTTCTAGCGGCAAAGTTATGTAATCTTGGTCGGGAGTTGCATAGATGGTATATAATCCTTCCGAAGGGGTGCAAAGCAGCGACGGTCTTGTTCATTAAATGTTAGGCCATGATACTATGAACTATGCAGTAGAAAATTTCTACTATTCTATAAAGGAAAGATTCGGCAAAATTTTTAAGGGGGAAGTCGTTTCCTGGCATCGGTAATTGGTCTCATTAGCGGAAATAGGTCGACGTTAAATAAACAAATTTCAAAAAAGCTTTGTTTATGAACTTTAAATAAACAATATTTCATTCGTCACTATCGGAGTTTTCAGAACTTGAATCGGTATTTACATTAATAATTGAATTAATAGGTGGTAATACAGAATATTCATTTTCCTTTTTTATTACATGAGATACACATTTCCACCATATATCGCTTTTGCCTATTTCGTCTACTATTATCTTTGTATTCTTTACGGCAGACTCACTTAATTGTGGCGATTGATTATATTGACGTAGCCTTGTTTTTATATCAGCCCACACTATTTCAATGGGGTTGAAAACGCAATAACATGGAGGCAGACCAATAATAGTATGATCGTGTGCTTCAAAAATGTTTTTAACGGCACATTCCTTTTTAAACTTTTGCTCTCCAATCAGTTCTAAAGTCTTTTTTGTGTTTAATTCAGCTGTTCCTTTGCCCACTTCTCAAGTATTTCGGCTGTCATATCCTCCTGGTAGTCGGCAGAGGATTGCTTGATATTTTTAGCGGACAACAACGCATTTGGAATAAAACCGTTTTTACTTGCTGCATGTAGAATTATAATTCTTTTTCCCCTAGAACATGGAGCACTTAAATTACACTTTTTGGTGTTATCTACCCAACCATACTGAACTACATCATGGATGTCAAACCATGTTTCGTCAAGATAAATGATGTCTCTATTTGCATCTCGGTATTCTTTTATTTTACGCTGGTACTCGTGTCGATAATCAACGATGCGTGCTGATTCCATAACTACCATTCGTTTGTCCAATTTTTTGTACCTAAAACCGCAAATTATCTAATGATTTATAGTTATAATCTGGATAGTCATTTCTAATGTGGGCACCTTCTGTTCGTTATAAAAGTCATACACAAATCGACCAACGAAATCAAGTTTTTTAAGTTTTTGTCCAACTCTTTTCCGTTTAATAGAATGATCAACTACATCCCCGGCTCTAATAACCCTGTAAATTGTAGTACGGCTAAATTTGGTTAATTCACAAATTCTCTTCAGAATTTGATTATATGAAGAATCAATATTTTCGCCTTTTAAACAGGAGTAAATATTCAAAACAACCCTTTGACTTTGAACGTGTAAGTCTTTATTTTCAAATTCCGCTTGTATAGGCTCTGTATCAAAATCCTCCGTTTCGTTGTCACTACTATCGAAAGGCCTCCAAAATGCCATTTTAAACAATTAATTGCAAAAAATCACTCAAACACAGTAATAAAACTAATAATTTGTTAAAATATTCACTAGAATTAAGTAATTTATAACGCTGCCTGGCTGCACTGCATTGCGCTGTACAGATCATACGATACAAAGAGTGCATACGTATTTTTTGTTTTATATATTAATTGAGCTCGTAAATATTATATATCATACGCCACACAGGATAACTTTTTCTGCTGGGGCTTATTGCAATCAATTTATTTTGTATTGTGCATTACTAAATAACGTGCATTGTTCAATATACATTGCAACAATGTAGCATTATTTAAATGTGCTCTTAAATAACTACTAGCGCACTAGCTGAGTTTTTTATGAGATTATAGAACGGAATCTCTGTGTATTTAATATATGCAACCCTCAAGAAGCAAATTCGTATTTGTTGTGGAGTATAGTATCTTTAATATTTTATAAAAAAGTATAATGAAAGAATGTAAAAAAACATTTATTTTATATACATATTAAGACATGGAGAATGAAAAGAAAAGTAAATTTCATAAGAAAAGAACATTTTAACATATGTATAGCAGTTAATACTATTCACACAATTCGTGTTGCTCTATATTTATTACATTTATTTATATCAGCTATTAACAAAAGCACACTTTGAGATATATTAAATTACCATAGGAGTAAATGACGTCACACAGCTGTTAATATGAGAGCGCGTTTCTTGGTAAATTTTGAAGATATAGAGACTGTATAAAATTCTACTTTTTTGCATTTACCTCTAAAATCGATATGCTAAATGAGCCTATACAGTCATGTGAAGCGTTCACATTTCGCCATTACACGATGTCAGAAAAAAATACTTCTGTTCTATGAAGAGTAATACGTTTCAAGTGATTTATTTTTGTTTGCACATAATTAGTTGAATTAAAACATAATCTTTATAGAATTTGGCAAACAGGAGGAAAGTAATATATAAAAGATAAGAAGAAAAACTATTGACTCGATAGAAACAGATATATTGATACACAAACTAAATAATCTAATGTCTTTTTTATCCAACCGTAAAATTATTGTGCAACTAAACAGAACTAGGTCGGAAAATTATAACATAGACTTAGGAGTCGTCCAAGGATCCGTTCTTGGACCTCTGCTCTTCCTTTTGTTTACAAATGATCTACCGAATCATATGCCACAATATTGTAAAATTATAATGTATGCTGATGATACCAGCTTAATTGAGTCTTCCATAGATCCGGATATTATTAAAATTCAACTGAAAACTATACTCAAGGAATTTAATCTGGGTAACAAAAAATCGTCTTATTCTAAATACTGAGAAAACAGTATGTATCATTTTTTTCAACAAAAAGCAACCTATATCAGATATAAATTTAACAATGGACGGTATACCAATCATATTTTCCAAAACGTTAAAGTACTAAGGGATTTACCTTGATGAACAATTAAGCTGGTCAGAACACATTAATAATTTAGCTAAAAAATTAAACAGCTGTTATTTCGCCCTTCTCAATTTGAAAAGATTCTTTGAAATGAAATTTCTCATCAATATCTACTATGCTTTAGGATACAGTCACATTAGTTATAATACTCAACTGTGGGGCTACTCCGCTAACACACACCGAATATTTGTCAGTCAAAAGAGAATCATTAGATTGATATTTAATCTAAAATTTCAAGACTCATGTAAACCTTATTTTATAAAATATTCAATTTTAACTGTGCCCTATATTTTTATTTTAAAATCACTAACATATGTAAAACAAAACCATGAGAATTTTGTGAAAAATAATGACTCCCACAAATACCCCACGTAGTGCCTCTTTAATAAAGCTCCCCCAGCACAAAACAACTTTATTCGAAAAGGCACCTGATTACATCGGTCCCAAATTATACAACAAGCTTCCTCAATCAATTCGCGAGAAAAAAACAATACAAACATTTAAAACCAGTGCGAAAAAAATGTTGCTTAAAAAGTGCTACTATAGTGTGGGCGAATATTTGTACGATTCATTAATGTCCTAACGATACCTATTTATAAATTTAATTTATTGACTATGTTAAGTGTCAAGTATACAGGGTCCTGCAGCTCACCTCCCGTCTTCTACTACACCTAAACGATTTATTTTAGAAAAATGATTCAAACGGGACAATAGACTATTTGTTAGAGAGCATATTTTAAAAATATTTTTGAATATACAGGGTGTTCCAGAAATTAGTGGTGCATCAAAGTTGTATCTTTTTAAATGGAACACCCTGTAGTTTTATTGATTTTTGGGACCCTTTCGAGCTACTGTACATATCCCTAGAATATTATCAAATTTGATTTGATAGTTCCAGAGGAATAAATTAAAATCGAAAAAAAAAATATTTTCGTCATATTTTAAAAAATTTATAAAAAATAGAAGAAACATCTTCAAACCAAAACTAAGGAACAGGTTGCTTATAATAAAAGGTTAGTTTATCCTACTATGAATATCGTAAAAATAACTTATACAGGATGTTCAAAATTCAATGCCAAACTTTTCAAAATGTAATGCTATTTTTCTCCATTTTTTCAAATGGGACATCCTGTATATTTTTATCTCATCGGATGCAGAATTAAAAAATGAGCATATTTTTTAATTACAATTATCTCGACTATCTTAAAGGTTTCACAGATATTCGTCAAAAACTACTACAAATCGTAAAATTATTATCTAATAGTTAAGTAAAACTATTTTTCAAATCAATAACTAGAACTTATGTTCAATATGTGTTCCGTTTTATCATTTAGCTCCTCTAATTTTATTAAATAAGCAAATACCTAAATTAGACAGTTTCTCATATAACTGTCTATGCAGTTCTCCTCTTGAAGGCGTAAATGAAGGGGAGTAAACAGAAATCATATTCCTGTTGTTTCTTAACCATAATAAGGTAATTTAGTAGATAGCCATGGAAACAAATTTGCTTACAAACTGTCATACAAATAGACATATGTCAATATTTTAAATTACGTATTAGTAATTTACAAGTTTTAAGCATTTTTTGTGATGGAGTACAGCAGAGAAGAGCTAGTAGATATGATTTTCATATTAGGAGAATCAGAAAGAAACTGTTTTTTGGCAAGTCGAGTTTACGCACAGCGTTATCCGGAACGGAGACATCCAGACAAAAGAAGCCTGAACAACTTATTAGAGAGATTTGTACAAACGGGACATGTAGACTATACAAAACCAGTTAGAAATAGACCCGCTCGAAATGAAGAAAATGAATTGTCTGTGCTATTATCTGTTACGGAAAACCCTTTCGTTAGTCAAAAAGCAGTCGGTGATGCCGTAGGTGTAAGTGAGAGAACCGTTCAACGAATTTTAAAGGACAACCGTTTTCATCCCTACCATATCCAGTTTCATCAACAACTCTTCGATGCAGATTTTGAGCAACGTGTCGAATTTTGCAATTGGGCGCAAGCTAAAATTAGGATAAATTGTGAGTTTTTTTTATAAGGTTTTGTTTTCTGATGAGGCCACATTTCATAAAAACGGATTTGTGAATCGCCATAACTTTCATTACTATTCCGACCACAACCCAAGGATTTTTAGGCAGGTTGACCAACAACGCAGATGGTCAATAAATGTGTGGGGGGGAATTATTGGTGAACATGTTATTGGTCCTCACTTTTTTAACGGACATTTGAATGGTGCTATGTATCTTGATTTTTTGCAAAATCAATTGCCAAATTTATGTCAAAATTTACCAATACCTTTGAGAGATGCAATGTGGCTGCAACACGACGGAGCCCCAGCACATTATTCATTACAAGTCAGGGACCATCTCAATACAACCTTTCCAAACCGGTGGATTGGAAGAGGAGGGCCGCCCCGATCACCCGACTTCACTAAATTGGATTTCTTCTTGTGGGTCTACGTTAAGGAAATCGTTTATCAGGAACCTCCAACCACACCAGAAAACATGCAGCAAAGAATCAGGAACGCATTTCAAAACATTACACCCGACCTATTAGGAAGAGTAGCAAGATCATTTCATACCCGCCTTCGTTTGTGCCTCCAAGAGAACGGAAGACATATTGAACATAAGTTCTAGTTATTGATTTGAAAAATGTTAAGTAAAACTATTAGATAATAATTTTGCGATTTGTAGTAGTTTTTGACGAATATCTGTGAAACCTTTAAGATAGTCGAGATAATTGTAATTAAAAAATATGCTCATTTTTTAATTCTGCATCCGATGAGATAAAAATATACAGGGTGTCCCATTTGAAAAAATGGAGAAAAATAGCATTACATTTTGAAAAGTTTGGCATTGAATTTTGAACATCCTGTATAAGTTATTTTTACGATATTCATAGTAGGATAAACTAACCTTTTATTATAAGCAACCTGTTCCTTAGTTTTGGTTTGAAGATGTTTTTTCTATTTTTTATAAATTTTTTAAAATATGACGAAAAAAATTTTTTTTTTTCGATTTTAATTTATTCCTCTGGAACTATCAAATCAAATTTGATAATATTCTAGGGATATGTACAGTAGCTCGAAGGGGTCCCAAAAATCAATAAAACTACAGGGTGTTCCATTTAAAAAGATACAACTTTGATGCACCACCAATTTCTGGAACACCCTGTATATTCAAAAATATTTTTAAAATGTGCTCTCTAACAAACAGTCTATTGTCCCGTTTGAATCATTTTTCTAAAATAAATCGTTTAGGTGTAGTAGAAGACGGGAGGTGAGCTGCAGGACCCTGTATGATTGTATATCATCACATATTTATGTTATGTTTTATATATGTCTCTTGTTTTGATTAAAGTAATTGATAGTGTGTTTATTAACTTTTTGTAATTATTCTACATTAATTAACTAAGGTTTTGTGACTTGTTCTATCCATTGTTTAAATGGCAAACGAATTAATAAATTATTATTATTATTATTATTTTTCCCTTTTTCTCAGATTGCTCTGGTTTGTAAGCAGTTTACATCGGTCCGTAGACAAAAAGCCAGTCTACTCAATAAAAAATTAAAATCTACTGAAGTAAATGTCAAAATTAGGCTTTGTATTTCTCTATTAAATTTTTAAAATGTTTAAACTTTTGTCTTGGTTCTTTTCCTCTTGCATGCTGAAGAGCTCCAGACGAACATTTAAAAGGCATTACCAAGAGATAAGATGATAGATAAAAATTAAAAATTCCTTTTTGTAAGTAATCCTTTCAATGTAATTTGTTTGAGACGAAGTTTATAAATAAATTCAATTTGGGGCATTTCTGCTCTCTAGCACAATCTGATGTAGGTTGTTAGAGAAATACAAAGCATAATTTTAATATTATTTTCATATCTATACAACTTAATTTACTAAAGAATTACATTTATTAAAACTAAAATATTTTATTAAGTAATTGATTACAGCATAATAAGAAAAAAAACATTAATGGTAATTTAGAATAATACAGATTTGAAAAAAAAAAAACAAAAAAAAATAACTGTCAGGTGTGGGGTTCGAACCCACGCTCCCTTTCGAGAACCAGAGCTTAAATCTGGCGCCTTAGACCGCTCGGCCAACCTGACTCGTACAGAAAACCTGGAATAGGTCGCATACAATGGAAAGTCGTTATAATAACATACTCGTAAATACAAAATATAGAGTATACAGCATTTAATTACTTTAATTCATTTTGATAACTGGTTGATTTTTTTCATTTCGTAAAACGAAATCTCACAGTTACAGTGGGAAATACAGAAAAATATAGTTTTCAAAATATAAACGATCCCATGTAGGCAACTTCTTTAGGGTTATTCATTAGAATAAAAAACTATCTAGGACGTTTTAAAACATTTCATGAATATTATTGCTAGTGATACACATACATACAGGGTGAGTCAGTAGTGCACGGACAGTCAATATCTCCACATAGTCCAATAAATCTGTTTTTTGCATTAAAAAAAAACTTGGCGTTGCACAAAAAAAAGTTTAATAGCAGAGTTATGTAACTTTTTAATACGGATCGAGCCGGCCCGATCCGGTCTCAGAAAATTGCAAAATTAATTAGTTATTGCAAAAAACCGTTAAAAATCGCATTTTTTGAAATACTTGTATCTCCGTGAAGAAACGATATTCTTTAACGAAACTCGGTGAAAGCGTAGTCCAAGATATGTCGAATAAGAGCGTTTTTACAGATTTGCAAAATATTGCAAATTCCTTGCAATAATCGATTTTTTCGAAAAAGACGCGTTCTTTTCAATGTCCAATAGCTCACACAGGCCATCATATTTTTATACCGGATCGGTCGGAAAAGTTTCTCTAACAGTTGCGCTAACCTGTGCCTAACCTCTCTTCCAGTTGTAGTTGGCCTCCTTTTGCTGTATAGCTTGTTCGACAGCTCCATGCCACCTATCACGGCTGAGTGTTAGGCGCCCGACAACATTCGTTGCATTTGGCAAGTAAAATTTTGTTATTGTAATAGCGTAAAGTGTTATACAGTTGACGCAGAAGTTCTGCGATCATAGGAAAGTTGAGTACAATTTACACTTACCTAATCTCACTATCGTAAATATCCAATGAGGTATCCAGTGTTGGCAGATCTACTTTATTCATACATAATGACGCCAAGTTTTGTAGAATGATAGAATCTAATTGATTAAAATAAAATAAAATTCAAATTTTTATAATTTATATTAAACAATAAAATCACTATGTTTAGCTCATTTGCTTCTTTATCTTACCAAAACGTAACTAAGAGTTGGGTTTTAAAAAATATAAATTGTTTGCATGATAAATGAAATAATCTGGGAACACTGATGCAGTAATACCATGAAGGCTTGCTCTCTATTGAGCACGACAAGGACATCGAAACATCGACCGAGAGGGTTGTCACTGCCGCTGCCCATCTAGGAGACAGGCGGCGAAGGAGTTTAGTAATGCAGGAAAGGTAAAGTGGAATGCACGTCCCTTCGCTAAATCTAATAAATTGCTATTATGGAACAATTTTATAATTTGGAAACTAAAAAAGTAATTCTCAACACAAAAATAATTCTTAAAAATGGGTAAAACAAAATAATATTCTAAAAGATTTTAAAAATGTATGGAGTTAAGGAACATATATTACTTACACCTAACAAGTTTAATGTAATAAATGCTCAAATAGACTTCCCTGCTGAGCTGAGCAATATCCCAAACGATTATAAAGTCATTGGCGAACATTTCCCAACATAACAGGTGTAACAGCTAAGCAGGCGTTTTCAATATTTAATTGAAGTTCCTGCAAATTGTTGGGCCTGTTTTCCTGAAAACCATAATTTTTTTATTTTAAGTGGCCCCACAAGAAAAAGTCACAAGGCGCAAGATCTGGTGACCTAGCTGGCCATAAGATATGATCATGCCCAGAAATAAGTGTTACTTCCAAATACTGCCGAACGATAACTCTATTATGGGGAGGGCAATGTTCTGAGACCGGATCGGGCCGGCTCGATCTGTATTAAAAAGTTACACAATTAAACTTTTCTTTGTGCAATGTTTTTTTTTAAAGCAAAAAACTGTTTTTCGCAAACTTTGCCCGCCATTTTGAAGAGGACGCAAGTTCGTCATTTGTTTTAAAAACAGTTCAAAAACAAAAACAAAACAATTCTACGGAAAATTTCCGATTTTTTACATACCTCGGTTTGCTGTTAATAATTTTTGTAGGTAAAACCCTGAGTTACTGGACTAACAACCGTTTGAAGGGGTGTTAGCAGAATAAGTAAAGTAAAATGGCCCCAAAAGCTTTTGGACCTAATTCGGCATCAGTAGATCGACACTAGGAAAAGAAATGTTTTCCTTTTACCTCCATGTCGCCACTGGTAACCCTTGTACCCTAATATAATTTTTTGGTTTCATTCTTTATCTGTGCGTTAATTATTATGAAAAAAATGGAGAATGTAGATGTGATTTAAGTACATCTTAGAAGAGAAGAATTGTGCTGATTTTGCTGCTCGTTCGTATAAAAAAAAGAAATATTGAAGAAACCAAATAATTAATTATTCATTCTCATACACACCATTTTTACCAAACATTTTTCTAAGATGTACTTAAATCACATCTATAATCCGCATTCTCTCATAATAATTAACACACAACTTGCCAAGACAAAAAATGAAAACGAAAAATTATATTTATTAGGGTACATTTCCTTTTCTATTTTCGACCTACTGATGCTGAATTAGATTCACACGCTTCTGGGGTCATTTTACCATACTTATTCCTTTGAAAAAATGTCTCAAATAAAAATTGTACAAAATCAAAAATGACTTTTCAATATACAGGATGTCCCAGAATTGAGTTCCCGGACGGAAACCTGCGATTCCTGGATTCATACTGATCTCATATAACCCAACTTACTTTAGTCCAAAATGCATCCATGAGGATGTACATCCTGTTGAAGTGAGTTATAAAAAAAAATTCTTTCTAATAATTTCCCTTATATTGAACACAAAATTTTGAAAGTTTGATGGGAGCTGTATCCCTAGAAGTATTCTATTTAAACTTGATAACACACAAATATCTTTTGTTTCTCCATTTGTCATAATAATTCATATTTGACTGGCTATTTTTTTATCAATCTGTAAAATTACGAAATACTTGAACATTTTTGCAGAGCACTGAAACGGCTACAAAAAATATATTCTTAAAATTTTTTGTAATATTAACCAAAATACAAGAAATTATCGTTTTTTTCCTCTATTTGCATTCAACATTTTTTTACAATTCCAGAACAAAATTTTGTAATAACAGAAAAGTAGTTTATTTAACAAAAATTACATTAATAACAAATGCTCCACATGACGTCCACCTGTTTCAATACCCAAATTAACACTTTTAAAAATTTGTGTAATATCAGCCCAAAATCAAGAATTATTGTTTTTCCCAATGTGTAGTAGGTGTTTGTGAAACAGAAAACCTGTCGTGTTGTAATATCAATACAAAAATTAATTCATCAGTAACGTAAAAATATAGCAAATATATGTTTAATTTAAATTTATCTTCAATATATCGGAAATTATTGGAAACATTTTTTTTTTCTGTCCCACTTTAAGAGGATGTACTTCCTCAGGGATGCATTTTTGGACTAAGGTAAGTTGGGTCACATATGGCCAAAATGACCTCAGGAATTACAGGTTCCCGTCCGGGAAATTAATTCATCAGTAACGTAAAAAAATAGCAAATATATGTTTAATTTAAATTTATCTTCAATATATCGGAAATTATTGGAAACATTTTTTTTTTCTGTTCCACTTTAAGAGGATGTACTTCCTCGGGGATGCATTTTTGGACTAAGGTAAGTTGGGTCACATATGGCCAAAATGACATCAGGAATTACAGGTTCCCGTCCGGGAACTCAATTCTGGGACACCCTGTATAGGATATTCATACAGTGGCAAGCTATTACTAGGATTTTTTAAATTAGATAATTTTTTTTGTATATTTATATTTGACTCGTAACTCTCTGTCAAGCATACACCATTTTTGGTCTTACGCTGCAATGTTGCCACGTTATTCCACTTTTTCTACAAAAAATTGATATTTGCGGTCAAGAGTAAAATCTGCAAAAACATACTTTCACAAATTCATAATTTCACGTCGCCGAATGTTAGTCAAGACCCTGTAGTTTCCAGACCTCTCAGAGTCGAACCTAATTCTATAGGGTGTCCTCCACGATGATTCAAATTTTTACATTTTTAAGCCGTCATACCTCAATTTTTTCAAATGGAACACCTGGTATGTTTTTCCTTAAAATGTTTCAGCAATCAATTGCCTATATGCTAATATCAATTTCGACAAAACGAGCGACTAGCAAAAAAAAAACAAAGTTAAAGAATCAGCAACAATATTGTAGAATGAAGATACTTATTAAATTTCAGAATATTTAACAATTAGAACAAAAATTGTTTTTAAGAGATCAAATATTAACTGAATTATTTCAAAATGTTTTTATTAATTTTTGGAACATTCTAGCAATAACTGCGATGGAAGAAAAAATCAAAAAATTAAAATTTCCAAAAATTGGATAAAAACTTCTGATAAAAATTACAGCTATTTTTTGACCTCCTACAAAAATATTTTGTTCTATAGAATGATTTCATAATGTGTGTTGTTTTGGAGTTAAACATTCTCAACGTTTTAATATTGCAGATTTATTGGCCCAGTTTTAAGGAAAAAGGTTAACTTTATAAAAAAAAATCTCAAGAGACATTTTTTTTGTTTTTACTCAAAAAATAACATGTCGCATGCCGTCCCAAAAGTTAAAAAAGAATAATTTTTTATCATTTTTCTTAACGTTAAAAATTCTTTTGAAATTTTTTTTTGCCTTTTTAGGACTGAACACCCATAAAACAAACAAAAAATAACTGCGCCCCTCAGATTCATAAAGTAGACATTTTTTACCCTGCAACAATATTTTTGTTGTAGCTCCGAAGTTTAGAGAGAGTGGGGTCGCATTTCCCAGAGAATGTCGCATATAAGTACAAAAAATATTTTGAAAACAGCCTTTATTTTAAAAAATGTACTAAAATGTAAAAAATTATTTTTAAATTCTTGTACTTGGAAAATAAAGGCTTTGGGAGCGGTTATATAACACTATTGTACAGTTACACTGCTCAATTGACCGCTCCCGAAGCGTTTAGTTTCCTTAAAAATTATTTTTTACTTTTTAGTACATTTTTTTAAATAAAAGCTTTGTTTTAAAAGTAGCAGAACCCTTTCATTTGATACCCGTGACAAAGAGGTTGTGATGAAAAAGGTAATCCGCCATCCTGGGGCGTCCGCCATATTGGATTTATAATGACTTACATAGCTTATCGCATTTTACTCGTCAAACCCTTTCATTTGATATCCACATCAAGGAGGTTGCGAGGCAAAAAATAATCCGCAGACTTGGGACGTCCGCCATATTGGATTTAGAACGATATTAGTTGCACAATATTGCATTGTCACCGGACCTACATACGTGTGCAAAATTTATATCAGACAGACAGATAACAAAGCAAGTTAAATAAAGGCGTTTAAAATATTGCAGCACATTATACAAATACAGTCAGTCATCTTAAACAATGAAATACTTCAGTTCCATCTATGAATTTTAGCTAATTAGTAAATACTAACAAATTGGTTAAAAGTTGAAAAATCATAAATAATCGTATACCTACGCTCTAGATACACGTGTTATTATTTGAAATTATTACATTGTTCTTGATAACATTAAAGTAAATTTGAGAAAAATATGCACGGGTGATTATTTTAGTCGTAAGTTGTAAAGTTGGAGGGTTCAAATGTTTTGTGTTACAAGAACGTGCAGATCTACTTGAAGATTCTTGATAATAAAGGAGAAATCGATCAGTCAATCCCTTAGGTACGTGCCTTATCGTGGAGCATAACGGAACAAGAAATTATTGTTAACGTTCGAATTTATAATGTATTATCTATAAGGTCTTTTCCATAAAACAGCAAAAAGGATTTTCATGTGGAATATATATAAAATAGAATTAAACTGACTGCTACAACGGGTATACAGGGTGTTTCGTGAGTGACTGGCCATACGCTAGTGAAGGGTACAGAACCCTAAGACGATTTAAGAATGACCTTTATTAGATCTCTAATGCCTAATTAAATCTTTCCCCACAAAATTAATGTCGTTCATGTTGTTACTGATGTTTTTGTGACCAACAGTCACCCAAATATTTTTTAAATGGATTTATTGTGAAACGCCGCTGTTAATTCTCGAGGTGTTAAAAGTGTGCCAAAAAAAATAACTACATGGTTCAGGCACACTGTTAGACTATTTCGAAAATCTGTATTGTACATTGCCAAAATCCATATACAGGATGATGTTTTAGGTAAGATCCAAAATGAAAAAAATTGGCTCGGGCCCTGACTTTTCTTTGTTTTCGATACTGAATAATGTAGGCCTCTATTAGCAAAATATATCTATTAAATTTGGTACAATTTGCTACAGCCATTATGAAAATACGGCCGTCTAAATTTTGGAAAAAAATAGAAACCACGCTGTATATCAGAAACGAAAGGCATTAGAGATCTAATAAAGGTCATTCTTATATCGTCTTAGGGTTCTGTACGCCTCACTAGCGTATGGCCAGTCACCCACGAAACACCCTGTATACTAATATACTTACGACTTAAATGTCTCGAAGGCTGGCTTTAACCCTGATTATTTCAAAAACGGAAAAATGGAACAAATTGAAAAAATCTTTTGTTCATTATTTGTCCATTGTAAACCACTCACCGACATTTTATTACATTAGATTGTACCCATTTTAAATGAGATTCTCGTCATATTAAGTTTTAAGTGTTAATGTAAATGTATTAATATTATGTAAAACTTTGTAACGGTATGAAGAAATATGCTGGACAATCCTATGTGGTAATTTTTCGCTTGTTGGACAAAACCCTTCGTTATTATTTGCAAAAATGTGCTATCTTGTCTGTTGAGTTGGATCTTTGGATATAAGGCGATGACTATTTTTCAGATATTATCTTTTAATCCAAGAACCAGCATAAAACATCAAAGGGTCATTAATTACAGCTTTGCAATACGTAAATAATGAAAGAAATAATGCGCTAAGTAAAAAATTAAGCAACGTCGAAGAGGAATGCTTCTAGACGCTAGCCAGGGCTGGACTTTGTGTATTAATATAAATTAGCATATGTGGAACACTTTTATTGTTTATCTCAGTGTTAATACATTTGAGTAAGCTGAGCACGACTTGAGTGCACGCACCCCTGGACATACTGAATGAATCTCACTATCTATCTATAATAATTAATTAACACCTTTCTCTATTTCTCGCATTGTTATCAATAGTGCTTGAAAACTTAATATTTGATATGTCAGAATTAGTTTTTTTTTTTTAATATTTACATTTTGTATAATCATCATTGTATCAAAAAATTATTAAATACCTTGAACCAAATAAGTACTATTACATTTTCTATGTACCAATTGTGTAACTTAAGCCAAAACATATTAGGATGATCTGGCAAAATCATAAAATATTGTAGCCTTACGATATGAAGCACCTACTAATAATACTACTGACAGTGGCATGCTTAACGGAAAAATCGAATTCCTCTCTAACCAACATTGATATAGTGTCAAGTATTGTAACAGCTGGGAATGAGATAAGCAGATTATTTCAAAAATTCGTACTCAGGCAAGGTTTCAACCGTTGGCTCAAAATGCATGAGTACAAAACTAAAAACATTTCAGGTAACAATACATATATATATTTTCATAAAAATTCCATTTAAACTATTTCTATTTACAGGAAAAGAGTACGATTTTATTATAGTAGGATCTGGTTCGGCTGGATCTGTTATAGCGAATAGATTATCAGAAGTTTCACATTGGAAAATACTCCTATTAGAAGCAGGTATACCAGAGACATATTTGATGAGCGTACCTCTCCTAGCGCCTTCCTTTCAAAACACAAGGTGCGATTGGAAGGACCTAATGGAATATCAGCCGAATGTATGTCTAGGCCTAGAGGAAAACAGAATGGCATGGCCCAGAGGAAAGGCATTAGGGGGCACCACAGTAATGAACTACATGATTTATACCAGAGGAAACAAGTGGGACTACGACAATTGGTCAGCACAAGGAAATCCAGGTGAGTATAAACTGATAAAGTCGATTGGTATAGGCAAATAGCCATGAACCTAATTTCGATAAATTCTTTAGAACACAGGCAGCCGATAAAGAAGGCCTCAGCTTATTAAAAATACGTGTTTGGATCAAATCAGAAAAATCGATAAATATACCACAATACAACAGTACATTCTGTTAAGAAAATAAAGGAAGCAGACCGCGTTCTGTCACAAATCATCTTTAAGATATGTAGTTGATACATGAAGAAGGCAGATTTTTAACCTTATATTTAATGGCTTCGGGTCTATATAGTATCTTGCAATATCAGAAGTTCCGCAGGGGTCTGTTCTTGGGCTCATGTAATTCAACACGTCCATAAATTTTCATGAAACAACCATAGTTATGAAAGGTGTACAGGCACATAAACTCAAACGTGTGCTTTTCTTATTTTTAAGTTGGCTCTTTTCTCATTTCTAGGATGGTCTTATGAAGAAGTTCTACCTTACTACTTAAAATCTGAACGAGCTCGGTTAAGAAATGCGAACTACATATATCACAACACTAACGGCTATCTAAACGTCGAGGACGTATACCAATCTCCCATAGTAAAAGCCTTCATAGAAGCTGGACCCGAGCTAGATTTACCTTACTGGGACTATAACAGTCCTACTTCATCGTTCGGTGTATCAACAGTGCAGGCAACCGTAAGGGACGGTCATAGGGCGAGTGTGGCTACTGCCTTCTTGTGGCCAATTAGGAACAGGGCAAATTTGGATATTGTAACTTCAGCATTTGTGACAAAAATACTCATCGACGAACAGACGAAGGAAGCTTATGGGGTTAAATATGAAAGAAAGGGAAAAACATATGAGGTCTTTGCAAAAAAAGAAGTAATATTGTCTGCAGGTTCGTATATACCGTACAAGAAAACCACTATACGCAAAATCGTTTGAAAAAAATAAGAAAATTTACTTTAATCGAAGAGTGTCATCAAAATCCAAAAAATTATTACAATAAAACTGTTCCAACTTGCTTTCAGGTGCATTCAATTCGCCTCAGCTACTCATGCTCTCCGGGATAGGTCCAAGAAAGCATCTAGAAGAACTAGGAATACCAGTACTTCAAGACTCTTCCGTAGGCCAAAACTTGCACGATCATTTAACTTTCCCGGGTATCTCTTTCCAGATAGATCAACCCATAGCAATTGAGATTATTAGTACACTTACTACCACAGTGCAATACAAAATAAGGAACACAGGTCCATTTACATCTTTGGGAGGAGTGGAAGGCATTGGTTACATAAAAACATCTGTATCTAAGAGTATACAAGACCAACCTGACATTGAACTCATCCTACTAGGAGGAACGTTAGCAAGTGATTATGGACTTGTTACAAGAATTGGTATGTATATAAACAAGGAATGATTAAACAAAACATCTCAAAATCATCTTTACTATCTAATAATTCTGTACTGCCTTACTTAATCCATAAAAATACCTTGAGGGAGGTGCTGGTGGAACCTCTTACGTGACACGGACGTTAAGGTGGTTCTCACAAACACACGAATTCAGATATTTTTTGTGTACCGATGCACAGACCCACAAAAAAAGTGATGTTACCGAGACCCGACATAGTAATCCCTATGTAATTCGACGTGCTGGACACGAATCCGATGTCCATTTAACCTGATCCCCCACCAATTTTTAGAAAGTCGCGAAAATAACTTAGGTTATTTTCGCTATTTAAAAAATGGTGGGTGATGAAGCTAAGCGGACACTGGATTCATGTTCAACACGTGAAATACATAGGGATTACTATGTCGGGTCCCGGTAACAGAGCGCTCCTTTTTTGTGTGTGCCTGTGTATCTTTTTCACCATGAAATTTTCTGTAATTTGATACAACACACTATTTTTTATAATTTTTTAAAAATTCGTTCAAGATGGCGGCCAAAAAAATGCATTTTGCACACTCAGATTTTTCTAGACTTTTAGTATATCTAAAAGATAACGTCTTTGTACGAATTAGTTCCACCTAGCACATATTTTTTGCATATATCTACTGTCCTAGTAGGAAAACAAAGTATTTTCAGGCCATTTTCCATAAGTAATGAAGAGAGAGAGTCGTTAGCTATTTAAAGTGCCGTTTTCCCATGCTATTCGCCCCTTTACTTCAAACCAGATCAGTTCAATAGAATTAAACCAACAGACCTGAAAAGATTGATTACGCAGTCACACAGAAAATTACTAAATTTTGACGCACCGAATACGAATTCGTCCAATTTGTTCCATGATATCAAAATTTTTCATAAATTCAAGAGAAAGGTCAAAATTAGTTGAATATATGTTTTGCAAAGTCGTTACTTTCAACATAATTATACTTATTGGTAACATTATTATATGTTATACTTGTCCTCTGAATTTGAATGGGTCATCAGAAAAGAACCAGCATATCGCAGTATTACAACTTCTCAGGTGCAGGACATAAACTCTCCCTTATCACCGCTACCAAAACGCTGAGTTTTGACCATTCTTGTGAATTTTGATAATATCGAATAAATTAGATCACGAACGCGGGTACGGGCGATACAGTACATCTGTCCATTAGTACATGACGAAAAAAAAGTTCTTGTGTGGTTGTGTTATGAACTCTCTGCGCCTTAAGTAATTTTAATAGATTCAAGAGCGGAAATAAAAAATAATAATACGACAAGGTTGCCGGAAGGTAAGTTTAACTAGACAACGTCATTGAAAATATACCTGATGGCATAAAAGTATGGGAACAACAGGATAACTTGAAAAATACGAATCCTAGAAAAAAAATTTAATTACAAAAGTTGTAGGCAATTGCCCTGGCCATCTGGCAGTTGCTTTGGATTTGACCTTGGCCGTGGCCGTCAAGGGCATTTGAAGATCGAGTCGATTTTTCCAAATAGGACCATCTACTTTTAACCCCGGAAATGAACGAGCAGAAAATTTTACGTTCGGAGATGACCGTCGGCATTTACAAAATTATGGTGTAATGATGACCTTTAGAGGTCAGTTTTGTAAGTGTCGAAGGTCATATACGAACGAAAAATTCTTCACTCGTTTCATTTTCGGGGTTAAAAGTAGTGGGTTCTCTATAAAGTTTTACGGATAAGATATGCAACACTCTGTCTCATTTACCCTCGGTTGGTACACAAATTAATGATTTCTGTATTTTTCTAGGCATGAGAATCAAAGACGACGTCTACAACAGTTTATTCAAGTCATTAAATCCCAAATATACCTGGTGCATTATTCCTATGTTACTGCATCCAAAATCCATCGGCTGGCTCAAGCTGCGCTCAGCAAACCCTTACGACCGTCCTCTTTTCTACGGAAACTTCTTCACTGACCCCAAAAACGAGGACATAAAAACATTCATAGCAGCCATTCGGTTCATCCAAAAAATATCAGGCACAAAAGCTTTTCAAAGATACGGTTCCCGCTTAAATACAAGACCAATGGCGGGTTGTACGCATCATAAGTTCGACAGCGACAAATACTGGGAATGTGCCTTGAGGTCCATCGCTGTCACACTCCATCATCAAGTTGGCACGGCCAAGATGGGTCCAGCCAATGATTCAACTGCTGTAGTCAACAACCACCTTCAGGTTTATGGGGTGAAAAACTTGAGGGTTGCAGACTGTAGTATTATACCCTTCGCCTTATCGGCGCATACAAATGCGCCAGCTATTATGGTCGGGGAAAAAGCCGCTGATATGATTAAGCAATTTTGGGGAGAGCCTTTATAGATTTAAGGATTACAAGTAAAATTAGCGTTTACAAGTAGAATTTAGTCAGTACTGATAGATTGTTATTTAAAATACATAAAATAAATGATTAAATAAGTAAGTAACGGCTTCATTAAAGCGTGAAATAATCAGGATTAGAAGGAGCAAGAAGTTTGCGCACAGAAGAAACAGCGCCATCTCTCGAGTCGAATGCGGAAACGCTCGTATACACTAAAGATCCATAGAGTATATATTTCAATAATTTTATATTAATCGATTAAAGCTATATTAAATTGTTTAAAAAATATATACAGGGTGATTTTTTAAGGCTGCCATTAGAATAGTTCCCACACGCAGATGAGATACACATTTAAGATTTGAACCCCACCATAGTCGACCATTGCGAGTCCGAAAATAATAATTTCAAAATTGTAGCACTTCGAAATGACTATATGAGTCTAAGTCGAAACATGTAGCACACTCCATACCTAAGCCCAGCAGTTTCGGATATATTTGACATTTGACAAAAATTTGACAAGTGCAACGGTTTGCAAGAACCGTTATAACTTTCTTCGTGTGGAAATCCTCATTTGCTCTTTGACACGAAGAAAGAACACAATAAATTCCATAATAGTATACCAAGTGTTTCATTTTTCACGTTACATTTTTTCAAATTAAATCCTCAAAAACTTTTTTATTTCAAGTGGAGCAACCTGTATTTTCTTTACATCAAATTATGTAAAAAATTAAATTCCCTGTTTTCTAGTATAAACATTGTAAGGGTTAAAGTTACAGCTACTTGAAATATTGGCGATTTTCTTAAAGGTTCAAGATATTGTAGTATAAATTGCCATCAACCTAGCCATAATTAGAAGCAACCATTAATGTCAGTCATTCTCTTATGTTTAAAAATGTCAGCACGTTTAAATTACGCCCAAGAAGATTTCTAGATTTGTTTATTATATATTAGTACAGGCAAATTAAAAATTTACGGTAACAAAAATTAATAAAAGGATCATATCTGGGATTTAAGTAGGTAATAACCTGGAGAATGAGATGATGCATTCTTTGCACTTCCAAGTTCCGGGAAAATTCAAAAAAATTTGGAAAAACTTTTTGATTTTCGGTTTTTTTTGCTCTAGCGGCCAAAATAATGAAAACAGAGAAAGAAGTTCCCAACAAAAGATGTACCTCGTCTTTTTCTCTACAAAAAAGGCTTAAGTAAGACAAATTTGTGTCTTACTTAAGCCGTTTAGAAGATAAATCGAGTTTTCCACTTATAGTTTTAAGCCGCTTCGATACGCGCGAAAAATAGAATTCTCCAGGAGTTTCGTACGACCGGGCTCATCGATCGATAATTCTTACTATTCGGAGCCCCTAAAAAAAATGAAAATAACATAAAATGTAGAGAAAAGTCTCAACTTTAATGTGGAACTAATCACAAAATTCATCAAAAATTTTATCAAAGAAAGAAAGTGTCAGAAGATGGCTTACAGCCGGTTTTACAATCGCAAGTTAACTTTCATGTTAGTTGACTATTACTTGCAGGTTAACTATAACTTTACCGACACATGCGTTTTTCAATATAAAGTTAAGTGATGATTTGTAAACGAGAGGTTGTGAATAAAATTTATAATGTTGGTACTGGAAAAATGGGTAATATACATAAAATGTATGAATTTTGGTCCAAAGTCACGTCACCTGCTATCAAATATAACTGTCAGAAGCAATTTATGAGTTAGTGGTCTATTATTAAGTAAGTAGGTAGTATTTAGTCTCGATCTATTTAAAAAATCTCTTCCATCATATTCTTCGAAAAAGTTAGGACTATACAGGATTACCTTGGCTACTCATCACTGCTATATGCATTTACTTCGCACATATCCATTTTTAGGCAAAATATCAAAAAATTATTTTGTGACAGTTATTTTATAGGTTATAAATTGTCAGTAAACTGCCAACTTCAAGTTTACCCACACCTCATCTGCTAGTAAAGTTAACTACTAGATAACTACCACATCGAAGATGACCAGATATTGTAAAACCCAATTTCTATAATAACCTGAAAGTTAACTCTGACTGGAAGTTAACTAGCGATTGTAAAACCGGCTGTTAGTGAACTTTGTACAGGTGATCCACAGATTTATTCATATCTTTGCCGAGAGTCGTTAGAATGATATTTGGTTTTGCTTATATATTCTTATATAATGATATATTAATTCAATTTTGGAGTTCAATTCGCTATATCTAAAGTAATAATAATAGCACAGTCTTAATTTTTGGATTATAAGTACAATAAAACATATTCTTTCGAGTGACTTTGAGTTTTTTAAATGCGCGCAGTACTTTTTGAATTTGTCTACATTATTCATACACGTTCAGGAAAAGCACAATTATACAGTAAAACATATACAACTTATTTGTTTCTTAACATTCTTCAATCAAATTTTCACGAAATATAGATTAAAGTGCGTGGAATCAAATCCATGCAGTGAAAAAGCACCCATTTGTTACGGGAGAAATAGGCAGGTTGCATAAAACTCAAAAATGTGAATAAATCAACTGTATAAAGTTTACTGAGTCATCTTCTAACACTTTTTTCTCTTTGATAAAAATTTGTATGAATTTTGTGATTAGTTCCACATTAAAGCTGAGACTTTTCTCTACATTTTACGTTGTTCTCATTTTTTTTGAGCGGCTCTGAATAGTAATAATTATCGATCGATATGTCCGGTCGTACGAAACTTCCAGAGAATTTTCATTTTCCGCGCATTTCGGAGCGACTCAAAACTATAAGTGAAAAACTGGATTTATCTCCTAAACGGCTTAAGTAAGACAAAGATTTGTAAAGACCTATTTTGTAGAGAAAGAAACGAGCTACACATTTTGTTGAAAACTGTTTTCTGTATTTTCATTATTTTAGCCGTTAGAGCAAAAAAACCGAAAATCAAAAAGTTTCTCCGAATTTTTTTGAATTTTCCCGGAACTTGGAAGTGCAAAGAATTCATCATTCCATTCTACAGGTTATTAACTACTTAAATCCCAGAGGTGATTCTTTTATTAATTTTTGCGAGGTTTTTACAACATTTTGCCTTCATTGCCTGTACTATATGGGGAATGTGATATTACCAAGAACATGTAACACATTTGCTAGTCGATACCCACAAGAATAGAAACAATTCACCATACACTGTAGAACGTATTTTGGATAATTTTTGAATATTTGGCTCTGTCAAAGCAGGAATTCTAAGAAGGAAAATATAGAAATAACAATTGGGGGTGTTTTCGGGCATTTCCAATGATGCCATTAAGGCACGCTGCTCTGGAATCGGGATTATCCAAGAACACAATTCACAAAATTTTGTCAAAACTTAAATCCATTTTCGTTCCATATGGTTCAACAATTAAAAGAAACCGATTTCCTGACGAGAGAGAATTTTTGTGAATTTATTTTAATAAGACATGAAGGTGGCAATTATTTTTTGGGAAATATTATATGGACAGGTGATGCTAAATTTACCAAAAATGGACTTTTTAATAAGACACAATTCCCATTATTGGATTATTTCGAATCTTAATATATTCAGGGAGCTAAATATTCAAGAGTATTAGCAGTTTAATGTTTACTGTGCCATGAGAAACGATAGAGTGGTGACATCACAATTTTTCGAGGAAAATTAAAACATTAAGTTAACAACAGTTCTTCTTCAGCTAATACGTCCAAGGCTTTCTCCTTAGAATTCCTGCCTTGACAGATCTAAACATTCTAAAATTATCCAGTATGCGTTTCTGTTCTTGTGGGTACCGAGTAGCAAATGTGTACACCTTCTTGGTATTTATCACATTCTCCATGAATAATAAACAAATCTAAAAGGAGAATAAGTATTAAAGACACTTCCTATTACTGTTTCACAGTTTTTATTCAGATTTCTCTGACATATGTTTCGGCCTTTCGACCATTATCAAAGAGTTATAACAACTAACCAAAAAGTGACCATTACAAGACATTTATAGGATTTGAGAGGTATAGAGAACCTAATTAACATTTTATTACTTATTTATAATATAGCTACTACTAGGAATTTAATTTAAATTTTTAATCACTATTTCTGGGTATGTTTAATTTTAGTATGATGTCTATTGTGGGGATATTAAAATTTTGTTTTGTGTATTAGTAACGTTTTTCTGTTTATTTAAGGCCTTCTTAATTTCCAAAATTTCAAGCATGTCTAACCTATTTCCCTCATTGACATTGTGCAAAAGTTTAATACTACTACCGTTGAAAAAATGGTTTTTATCTATACAATGTTCTGCGAAACCAGCTGATTTTTTATTCTCAAAAAATAGACTTTTTGTGTTCATTTACCCGTACGTCTAAGCTTCGACCACTCTGACCTATATATAGAGCATCGCAATCGTCACAATTTATTTCATATACACCCGCTTCTTCAGTTTTTTCTTTGTTGTTAATCAACAAGCGACCTAAGTTGTTTGTATTTGAGGAAATGGTATTAATGCCAAGTTTACTTAACCTATTACAAATTGAGTTGCTAATATGTTTACAAAATTAATACTATGCCACTTTTTATCTTCTTTGGGTTATAAAAATGTTTTTTCAACAACTTTGTTTGTTCTTAATTAGCTTGTCGATGAAAGATGTGTGATATCCATTGTTTTTTGCTATTATTCAATGGGTTGTAACTTCTTTTTGACATTATTTAAAAAAAAAATACAGGGTGTTCCATTTTAAATAAAAAAGTTTATGAGGTTTGAATTTGACAAAATGTAACGTGAAAAATAAAACACTTGGTATACTATTATGGAATTCATTTTTATTGTAGAGAGTAGCTCATCTTATCTGTTTCTACGCGCCAAAGAGCAAATGAGGATCTCCTACAGGAAGAAAGTTATAACGTAAACCATTGCACCTGTCAATTTTTTTATAAAATGTCAAATATTTCCGAAACTGCTGAGTTTAGATATAGATATGTTGTGATAGACGTTTCGACTCAGAATTTTATGGTCATTTCGAAGAGTCAAAAATATGTAGGGTGTTCTATTTAAAGTAGGCAAGTTGGTATCGACTTTCGGTATTTCCGGAAGTGCCACCATTTTCAAATTATTACTTTCAGACTCGCAATGATCGACTATGGTAAGGTACCAAATCTCAAATGTCTATCTCACCTGCAAGTGGGAAATATTCTAATGGCCGCCTTAAAAGAATCGCCCTGTATATTGGCTCCTTCAGAATTTCTTTAGGTTAAGTGCATTTTAATAGTCATCATACTTATCATCTAAATTTGTCAAAAATGTTATCGTGAACAATCCTCCATTTCTACTTTCCACGCTTACTAAAGGGAAGTACTGTAATCGTGAAATAATCACTCTCCGAGATTTCTTCGGATTTTCATGTTTCAGAATATGATAGATTACAAAAATTAAGGTCCTTAAATTCCCGTTTTCTCTCGGTCTGTTGTCTGTCTGTTGGCGCTATACTTGAAAATCTATTTGACGGACAACAGTCAAATTTGATTGGTAGTTGACGCTACTGCCAGCGAAGAAATTGATAGACTTTCTGGAAAATATACGGGGTGGATCGCCTAAAGAGAATAAATAATGAAAAGAAAATGTGATAAGTGTCAATAATAGTTAACTTGAAATAATGGAAACACCTCACTTAATTAAGATTTCTAGCTCTTGCGACATAATTACCCAGGGAACAGATAAACAGAACCGTACTTTGAATTTATCTGTCAATGTCGCGAAGGACAGGCAATGCGTCCACCAATGCATAAGATATTCCTATCTTGGCGCAAAATAGAGCAAGATATTTTAATTTACCAGAAACGTTATTAAGTTTCTACCAAAAACACGATTTTTAAATCTCTAGGATTATTTTGCTCATTTTAATACGCAAAAATTTGAGGTACGGCTCTGTACTACCTTGTCAGTAGTAATTGTACCGACTTTGATATTTCAATGTCCAGTTTTTATGGCCTTTCTTGTGTGCACTAAACAAATGGAGACAAGTATGTTCTCTAACGGATGACCACTCTGCATATTTTGTTAACCAAAAGTTATCAGGTTTTCTTTGTAGCAGCAGTGATAACTACATTCCAATTTATTATTATCCGATGTCGTTTCTTAATTTTTACACTGATCACCCTGTATAAATAACAAGTGAAGATTTGTGTAAATAGATTTACCGATTTTTTATTTTTGTAATACGACTAACACGACCGACGATATTTGAAAAAAACCGAGAGAAAACGACGTTTTGCAATTTTAATTGTTTAAACGAATATGTTCCCAAACTCACCTGAAGTCCAAAACTTACAGTATACTACTTTATATATGCGTTTCAGGTACCCGCAAAAATTTGAGCTCCCTAATAGTCCAGGGGGTGACTGCAAATTTGTGCGGGGAACGAGTGGACGGGATTTAGCAGTTTAGAATACTGCAATAGTATGCCCTAAACTCATAACCGCTGGTCGGACGATCACGGTCCCTGGCGGTAATGAGTAATTACGGTAATTGTTTATTGGGGCAATGGGGTGATTGTGGTGACAAAGTGGACGGTTTTTTTTAAACTAATTTGTTAATTATGATCCAAATAATGTAAAATGCTCGGTCGGCCGATCCCTACCCCTGGCGATAGCCTTGGCCGACCATTAACAACAATGCAATTTTTAATGTCTAGCCTCCCCCAAGGAGTGACCAGGTCGGCCTTGGTCTATTCAAAGGAACAAAAATTTTCCTTTCATAAAACCCTGGTCGGCCGATCTGGGTTCCTGGCTTTAATGCACAGGGGGGATTGTGGTGACAGAGTGGATGATTTTTTGTTTAAACTTTTTTTATTGTAATCTCGAGTCTAAAATGCTCGGTCGGCCGACCCCCACCCCTGGTGATGTCCTTGGTTGTAAAACAGTTTAATTTAAAAGTACGAACTATGAAAATGGGGCATAATTTTTAAATTTAAATCTAACTATTTTGCAATCCACTGAAATTATTGAGTGAAAATTAATAGTAATCTTCTTGTTAAGGTTCTACTTAGGTAGTCTATAATTTTTTAAAATATACGTACTAAGAGAAAAAAGTTATGGCCAAAAATAGTAAATATTTCCCTATCGGATTATTATAACATCAGAATAAAACAGGGGATTTTCTTACTTTTTATTGGGTATTTTGCCACAATTACAGACAAAACAGGGGATTTTAAAAAATGTTTACTCAAAATATGTATAATTTGTTTTCTACAGAATTTCGAAACGAATAATATCTACGTTTATGAGATTATAATAAGGAAGCACGTTTTCCTTCGGTGTGTTGTTGGTGTCCAGATTTTACCAAATGTGGCCTTAGCAGGCCCCTGGTTAGTGCCGTAATATGTCCCTTTATAAACAAAACAAAATTAATAGGACAAGTTTTTCCTCGGTAAGAATCGTAAAAGTCACTAATGGGGTTTCTTAAAAAACCAAAGTTGGTGGCCATATCTTACATAGGGTGGCCTCAATAGGCCCTTGATAAATGTCAGCATATGTGTGCCCTTCCAAAACAAACAACTTTCATTCGGACAATTTTTTTCTTTAATCCAAATTTAAAGTTATTCCAAGTGTAACTTCAAAATGAAACACGTATATTTATTTCAATAAATGGTATATGCATTTTCTTAATTAACATCGTAGATATTTTTTTTCAAATGTAATTTTATAAAAGCAAAATGCCATCATAAACACGCGATGAATTCCGATCATACAGTCAGAAAAAAATTTCTAGTTTTGAGTAAATCCATGTATTTGAATTAGATTTTATTGAATCAAAGATTTTTTTCCTCTAAAACAAACAATTCTTTATTTACTTTAAGAAAATTGATTTATTTGATATTACGTAATTTAATATCTTAGAAACGATTTAAAAAAATCATAAAATGAAATAAATAATTTACTTGAATTAAGTAAAATTTTATACAATTAAATAAATGATTTACTTAAAACAAAGAAACATTTCATAGGTTCGTATTTAAATTAGAACGTTTTCTTAAAACTATAGAAATTTACCTAAAACTATAGTACACTTTTTCTCTGAGTGCAGTTGCTACAACATTTATCCCCCCCCCCCTTTAGGGGGGGAAGAAGTTATAAAAGTGAAAACAGCGAGATAATAACAATTCTTTTGATAATTCACCCTTTCGAATATTCCAAGACCGATCTGCTAAATTTGTGCGTGAGAAAAGGCATTTACAATGTTGCAAATGGTCGGCCAAGGACATCACCAGGGGTGGGGGTCGGCCGATCGAGCATTTTAGACTCGAGATTACAATAAAAAAAAAAGTTTAAACAAAAAATCGTCCACTCTGTCACCACAATTCCCCCTGTGCCCCCACGACAATTAGTGTAATTACTCATTAAAGTCAGGGACCGAGATCGGCCGACCAGGGTTTTATGAAAGGAAAAATTTTGTTCTTTCGAATAGACCAAGGCCGACCTGGTTACTCCTTGGGGGAGGCTAGGCATTAAAAATTGTATTGTTGTTAATGGTCGGCCAAGGCTATCGCCAGGGGTGGGGATCGGCCGACCGAGCATTTTACATTCTTTGGATCATAATTAACAAATTAGTTTATAAAAAACCGTCCACTTTGTCACCACAATCGCCTCATTGCCCCAATAAACAATTACCGTAATTACTCATTACCGCCAGGGACCGTGATCGGCCGACCAGCGGTTATGAGTTTAGGGCATACTATTGCAGTATTCTAAACTGCTAAATCCCGTCCACTCGTTCCCCGCACAAATTTGCAGTCGCCTCCTGGACCATAAACTATTTCCTTATTTCAATT
This sequence comes from Stenurella melanura, assembly GCA_963583905.1. Classification (NCBI taxonomy): domain Eukaryota; kingdom Metazoa; phylum Arthropoda; class Insecta; order Coleoptera; family Cerambycidae; genus Stenurella; species Stenurella melanura. The sequence goes on along the minus strand of OY757315.1, from coordinate 37,368,352 downwards.
TTTCGCCTTATTTTTATTCCACTGTAATCAGAAAAAATTGTGATTTTCATAAAATAAGCATGTACTCTCTAGCTGTACGTGTTATTATTTAAATTTATGACATTGTTGTTGATAACTTTTAAGTAAATATGAGAAAAATATGTATACTTAGGTGATTATTTTAATTATAATTAAGTTAACCTGGAGAGTTCAAATATTATGTGATACAGGAACGTGAAGATCTCCTTGAAAATTCTTGACAATAAAGGAGGAACCGATCCGTCAATCTCTTAGGTACGTGTTTTATTGTGCTTATTTGGAGATTAAAATCGAAACTGTTATTAATGATAGAATTTTATAATTTATCATGTATAGGGTCTTCCGAATAAATCACGCAAAAGAACTTTCACATGGAATCTATTTAAAACAGGCTGTAAAGCTGCTACGTAGGGTATTCAGTAGTTCATTCTAGGGGTCATACAAACCTTCCACAGAGTTCAGGGGTTAGAGGGAAGTTCGTTCCCGTATGTGTGTGAAGTTAGCACCCCAATTTCGAAAATTTGGAACGATTTGGTTTGCAAGTACCGCGTTCTCCTGCACATCCATGAAATCCAAACATCAACATAATCGGCTATAAAACTAAAAGCATCGATCACTAACAACTTAACCTCTAAAGCATTTTTAAGCAAGACGCATAAGTATAATCACGTATTAGGCTGTAAAAGTATTACACAACTAACCTAATCTATCCCCTAACGTATCTGGAAGCAATTAACCATATAGTCTATGACGAACCCCAAAAACTTTAATTAAATCATAATAACAGAACTTTTCTAGCTTATCAACGATAAATAAGTTTTATTTCGACATCTCAAACAAATTATTTTATCAATATGTCTTTCATAATATATTTTAACATTGGAAATGTTTATGTTCGTATATGGTGGTCGAGTTACCAGTTTTCGTTCAAGGTTAAAAGACAGCGGTGTCGCGGTCGAGTGAGACTCTGTCGTATATGCAACGGCTGATATATAAAAATGTAATATGGGTTGAATATATCACAGGGGGTCATTTACCAGTTTTCACTTAAGGTCGAAAGGATCGTAGTTTATGTTTTATGTATGGTGTTATCATTTCCAATGTCTCGATGGTTGCAAGAATTGCGAAATCTGTGAATTTTTTTACGGAATTCTCTAAGTACGACCAGTGTCGTGGATGACAGAGTTTATTTTTATTTCCTATGTACTGAATTTTAGTCATATCGAAACAAAATCATTTTGTAGGTATAGTAACTTGATCAACTACTTGACACCATAAAATTAACCTTCATTTAACTAAACATTCGATAAACTGTTTAAGAATACGATGTTATTAAACAAGTATTGTCATGGGTACACACACAGGGTACATATGTAGTCTAGGTGTACACTAAATGGAGGAATAATAGCATATGCATATACATATAAGATTAGGTAAAACTTATTTTTATATTGAAATCATTTTTATAATTTAGCGATTAATGATAAGAAGCATATTATATTACTAATTTTGTATTTTACATTGTATGTGTATTCTATATTGTATTATTAATTATAAATAAATTACTTACTTACTTACTTTTTAAGTTGCTGCTTTACTTTCTATTATTTTGCCATGTTAGTAAACTGTTAATACGTTCATTTATATTCAATATTTCTATGTAATTATTATCTAACGTATACCATGATCATTATATATTATTATGATCTAGCAAAGTCATTAAATATTGTAGACTCGCGATATGAAGTACCTATTAGTAACACTATTGACACTGATGATATGTTTAACTGAAAAATCCAATTCATCCTTAACCCGCACAGAAATACTGTCTAGTATTGTAACAGTTGGAAATGAAATAAGCAGATTATTCGGAGAATTCGTACTCAAGCAAGATTTTAACCGCTGGCTTAAAATGCACGAGTACAAGATTGAAAAAATTCCAGGTAATAATGGATATTTGCATAAAAATTCAATTCAAACTATTCTATTTGAGTTTCAGGCAAAGAATACGATTTTATCATAGTAGGGTCCGGTTCGGCCGGATCCGTCATAGCAAACAGATTGTCTGAAATTTCACACTGGAAAATACTCCTGTTAGAAGCAGGTATACCAGAGACAAATTTGATGTCTGTACCTTACCTGCCGCCTGCTTTTCAAAACACAAGGTACGAGTGGAAAGACCTAATGGAGTATCAGCCCAACGTGTGTCTAGGTCTAGAGGAAAACAGAATGGCCTGGCCCAGGGGAAAGGCCTTGGGGGGCACCACCGTAATAAACTATATGATTTACACCAGAGGGAACAAGTGGGACTACGAGAATTGGTCGGCACAAGGAAACCCAGGTAAGTATAAATAAGCACATAAAGTCCATTGGCACAGGCAAAGAGAGAAGCTATGACTTTAACTTTGATAAATTCTTTGGAAAATCAGCAAGCGTCACAGAAGGCCTCGGTTTCACTGAACAAAAAGACGTGTAAGACTTAAACCATATCATGCAAATCGATAGAAACACCACAATATAGAAGTATACCTTGCTAAGAACAAGGCAAAGGCCTCAGACACCGCTGACTTCCATCAGAAATCATCTTTAACATGTAAAGAGAAACCTGTGAGAAAGAACAGTTCTTCCAACCGGGTTTGCCTAGTGTCTTGCGGTATTAAAGCTCCGCAGGGGTCTGTTCTTGGACGAATGTATATAAATCAACATGTTCATAAACGAAAGCAAAACCATAGTTATGAGAGTTGTACATGCATATAAACTCAAATACATATTTCTCTTATTTTTCAATTGGTCTTTTCTCTTTAGGATGGTCTTATGAAGAAGTTCTACCTTACTACTTAAAATCTGAACGAGCTCGATTAAGAAATGCGAACTACATGTATCACAACACTAACGGCTATCTAAGCGTCGAGGACGTATACCAATCTCCCATAGTAAAAGCCTTCATAGAAGCTGGACCCGAGCTAGGTTTGCCTTATTGGGACTACAACAGTCCTACTTCATCGTTCGGTGTGTCAACAGTGCAGGCAACCGTAAGGGACGGTCACAGAGCGAGTGTGGCTACTGCCTTCTTGTGGCCAATTAGGAACAGGGCAAATCTGGATATTGTAACATCAGCATTTGTGACAAAAATACTAATCGATGAACAGACGAAAAAAGCTTATGGAGTTAAATATGAAAGAAAGGGAAAAGTCTATGAGGTTTTCGCAAAGAAAGAAGTCATATTGTCTGCAGGTTTGTATATATTCAGTAAGTGCCCAGGAAAACTGTTTACTTTGGGTAAAATTATTTAAAAATTTGACAATGTTCACTTTAATCGAAGAGGAGTGTGTAGTAAACTAGGGGTGGGGGTAGAAAAGGGGTACTTTTCTTATTATCCCACCGCTGCCACCATTGTAGTAAACTAGGGGTGGGGGTAGAAAAGGGGTACTTTTCTTATTGTCCCTCCCTAGCCACCATTGTAGTGCTCGAGGGGTGGGGGTAAATTTGTATTGCTCTTTTATTTCTATTTTTAACGGTTCGTCCTTCTGCGCGTAGGCATTATTACTTTGCACAACACTAACAAAACTTCCATACTCTCCTATATCTGCTTCTAAAAACCCATCTGTTTGTGTGTATTTATTATTAACTTGATTTTCCTCAACATTTATATCCTCATTCGCACCTTTTAAATTTTCTATAGATACAAGCGGTATTTCAACATTATATACTCTTAACACATTTCTACCATAGCAAATATTAACTTTATTTTTACCAAAAAATCTCTACCTAAAATTCCTGCAACACCCAGCGGTACTTGATCATCACAAACTATTAATTCGGACTCCCCTATATAAAAATTATTAAAATCACATTTTGCGATAGTTGTACCTACAATTGGAATACCATGGCCTGTGACTCCGGTTAACTTAATATCTGGTCTCTCAAAAATCTCAGTATTTTTATTTAAACAACTCCTTTTAATTAAAGAAACAGCTGACCCAGTGTCCACTAAAAATTCCATTGGGTTATTATTCACAAAAATGTTCACATAACCTGGCGAATTAATCGTGTCATAATAAATTTGTGGTATTTGCAAGGTGTACCTATCATTTTCATCTAGCCCAAAATTACATTCTAACTTTAATTCCTCGTTATTATTATAGCAAATATTATTATTTATGTTCCCTTGTCCCTGTAAATATTCCGTATCTGCCCTATAGCCTACGTTTCTACCTTCTTCATTATTAAAATGTCTATTATTTTCGCCGTAATTATCCTGTCTTCCTTATGCCCTGTAATCTAAATTTCTACTTTGTTCGTAGTTCGAAGATCTGCGATTTTCGCCGTAATTGTTATGATTTTCCCTATAACCTCCATTTCTGCCTGTTTCACCACTAAAATGTCCCCGGTTTCCGCTAAAATTATTACTCATATTTTCCCTAAAATTTGTTTGATTACCTCCCCTATTTCCTTGACTATAATTATGCCGATTTTCTTGAAAATTCCGGCCTCGATTATTCTGAAAATTATCACCTCTATTTCCAAAATCTCTGTAATTATTCCCCATTCGACAGTCCCTAGCATAATGTCCTGACCTACCACATTTAAAACAATTTACATCATTAATATTTGATACCTGAGATTGACGCGGTTGATTGATTGATTTGCCAGCGTAAGGTGGGAGGTTCGGTTGAGTTTCTCAAAGTGAACAGATGCATCGAAGAACGCTCTCGAAATAAGCTCTAAAACACATGTTTAAACACCGCTAATTTATATAAAATTTAGGCCATCGATAGGTCCAGAAATTCTGCGTGTCGTGAAGTGAAATAGTTAATATACAAAGTTTATATGGAATAAATATTTGATTATTTCTAGTACAGGGCATTCTGTAATATAAGTAAGTGCGGCGTGTTACGATAAGCCTGTCTGTACCCAAAAAGACCTCTTGAAGTGCCAGGGTAATAAATATATCAGTGTCAAGTAATATAAAATTAGACGTTGGCACCAGAACCCCAATGCTTTCTTGGAAAGTGTAAATAAACAATTCGCATGAAGTGGAGTTCCATAGATTCAACAAACATCACCAGCCTACTACAAGAAAGAAAGATAAGATATACCTTTATTTAACTGATTTATTATTTATGTTTGCCCCTCTATTTTTTAGTATTATTTTTACTTTACTTTTATAATATCTTTTTTATTCCCATTTGGAAAACGGCAGTTTGAATTAGGCACTACAAAAATCAAAACAATATACAGGGTGTGCGGAGGTTTCTCTCGGGCCGCTTATTCTTCCTGCCTGGCAAATTCTTCGGCTTTGTCTACTGTTAAATTATCCTCACGCATGAATACTGTCCCTACGTTTTTTAATAAGTTTTTATTCAACCCTGTTGTGAATTGATTCAGTACTAATTGTTCTACCTTTTTAATTAAACCCGGTTTCTCATTGTTATTTGCCGTCGCTAAATCTTCCTCTAAAATTAAAACACCCAGTAACTTTACCCTTGCGGCATACTGATTTACACCCTCATCGTGCCTTTAATAACACTTATTTAAATGACTTAAAGCTTGCCCCGGTACTATAATTGGTGAAAATCTCTTGACAAATTTTGCTTTGAATTCTACATACTCCAGTGAGTCTAATGTAGGGTCCGCCTTAAAATAATCATATGCATCACCTATAAGTCTATATTTAATGATTTTTAACGTAGTTTCCTCGCTCCATTCGTCTAATTTCGACCTTTGTTCGACCTTTTCAAAATACCTCTTAACATTGTACTTTCCTGAAAATTGTTCTACAGTGTTTGCAATCATTCCCCAGCTCATTTTTTGACCTGGTAGTGCAGGTTGAACCTGTGGTACTTGCACTTGCTCTGCTGCATTTTTAACTATTTATTCAATCAATTACTCAATATTCAAAATTAAATTATAAAATATGTGACTTCAAAAAAATTGCAGTTTTTACTTTAAAAAAATTCTTAAAAAAAAAAATTATTAAAACTTTGAAAAACTCTAGAAAATTCTACTCCACTTTTCCTTTAAAATTTTAATCCCACCGCTGCCACCATTGTAGTAAACTAGGGGTGGGGGTAGAAAAGGGGTACTTTTCTTATTGCCCCTCCCTAGCCACCATTGTAGTGCTCGAGGGGTGGGGGTAAATTTGTATTCCTCTTTTTAATCAATCCCACCGTGTCGCCATTGTAACGAACCGAGGGGTGGTTATTAACCCCACAACACACCACACAAAAATTAGAAATGTAAGTTATAATAAAGACTAATAATAAAGAAATTATCCAAATAGTTGGTAGTTTCGCTGCCACCACTCTGATTTAACAGAGAAATAAATAGTTAATAGGTAGTGCTCTTCGGGGCTGTGAATTCGTGAGCCCTGAATATTAAAGGTAAGTGGACAGAACTCCCTTAGAGAGAGAATAATACTAGTTCTCTGAATTTAGTTACTTTTAATGACATATCGAAATTTTACAAGCAATTTGTTTACAAAAGTTAATTAACTTCTTCCGGAAATGACAACGGAAATTTACAAATATCGAAACAATTTACGTTAATAAAATAAAAATATATTTATATATAAAACACTATTCCATGTAATGGCAATAAAAGGTACTCTTAATCGTGGAGAGCATTTCAACACCCCCACATATTATTACCCCATGTAATACGACATATCAAACAATAAAACAATATTTATATAGCGGACAGTATCTCTTACTCATATCATCATGTCCCTCGACGAACGATCACTTTATTTTAACGTTATTAGGAAAATTAAACTCGCGTATTTTACTCTACATCCAAAAATAAGTTCTTCCAAGTGAAGGTTGAAAAATTGACAATTATTTAGGATTATATATATATTAAACTTCACTTGGGTAAATTTTGACAAACTATTACAAATTTCGGGTTCCCCAACTTCACCGAACGAAAGCTGACTTGGGAACTCCCTGACTTTCAACCGCGCATAGGCTGTTGATATAAATATGCAAGCTCTGCATCTTTTCAGACCAACCATCGTATGATACCTATATACGGGGTGTACAGTATGACATATATATAACGGGGTGGTACAAGTGTGTTTCATAAGAATCAAAAAAAAATACATATATTACTACAAAAATGTCCTTGCTTTCTTTCAGGTGCGTTCAATTCACCACAACTACTCATGCTCTCTGGGATAGGTCCAAGAAAGCATCTAGAAGAATTAGGAATTTCAGTACTTCAAGACTCTTCCGTAGGCCAAAATTTGCACGATCATTTAACCTTCCCGGCTCTCTCTTTCCTCATGGATCAAGCCATAGCAACTGATTTAATTAGTGCACTTGGTACCACAGGGCAATACATAATAAATAACACAGGTCCGTTGACAGCTTTAGGAGGAGTGGAAGGTATCGGTTACATAAAAACCTCTGTATCTAAGAATATACAAGACCAACCTGATATCGAACTTATCCTACTCGGAGGATCTATAGCAAGTGATTATGGAGTTACAAGAACTGGTATGTATATAAATAGTGAATGATTGAATACAAACATCTTAAAATAATCAATAAGAGACATTTCTTAATTTTACAAATTTATATTTCACTCTTAAATAATAGTACAGCAGCCAGCATGCAATTATCTGACAGATTTGAACCAGCTAATCATGTTTCTTAAATAATGGCAGAACAAAGAAAGTGATATGAGAAATTTTCCTAATAGTGGAAACTTCAATAAACAACTCGAAGTGTCTTTTACAATTGGCGCAAGTATTGGTATCAAGCGAATTTTTCTTTATCGATCCTCAGTGGGGGCTCAGAGGCAGATATTCTAAACCTGCACTTGGCATGCCAAACAAGCATCAAGATGATGTCTTTATTATCAATTAATTACCACTTCGTAATTACAAAAATACACATCCCTGTTACTGAAAGTTCAGAGGCAGACATATTGAACCTGAGAGGTGTCTACTTTTAAGCCATGACTAGTAAGTATCAGGCTGAATTATTTGAATTAATTAATTTAATTTACAGATTACGTTTTCACTATTAAGAATAACTTTTACCACTTTTGTTGTCGACCATGCTCGAGACTCTAGAGCAAAGGATCAATCAGGTCTAGCTGACACTTTTGTAGTATAGTGGTTATTGCTATACAGGGTGTAATTAGTTTCATGTCAATTAAAAAAATTGGTGGTAGGGAACGACAAGACAAACAAAAAAAACCTTATATAACATGGGGTCTAAAGCTCATAGTTTTGGAGAAAAAAAAATAAACAAAAATTTCGCAAATTTTCAATAAAATTTTTTGAGAACGGCTGGAATATTGAGGTAGGTTTAGATTCAGATCTGATCTGAAGAAAACTATACTCTAACTCTCCCTTGCGCAACATTTTAGTTACTGTGGGTGTTTCGTTATGTACACACGTTGTTTTTGTTATTTTTGAATTTCGCGTCATTGTGTATTTATAGTTAAGATTTATTTTATTGATACCGTTCAAGTTGTCAAATTCTTGATTACGTACAGACACAACTTACTTGTTCGTTCTTTTTGTATTCCTTTTTGGCTTTTGTACCAAGTTTTTATTTTATTTTTCTTTATTGACAACGTTAGTTGATAGTTTAGTGTTTAGTGTTGAACGAAGTGCGTATGTCCTTAATTCGACGTACCGAACTGTGTATTGATGCAGATGCAGAGATTTTGAACACAGGTCCGTTGACAGCTTTAGGAGGAGTGGAAGGTATCGGTTACATAAAAACCTCTGTATCTAAGAATATACAAGACCAACCTGACATTGACATTTAGGTAGGTATTAAGCTTTTAACCCAGGACACTCATTTATGTTACAAATGTTAATAAACCACATTTAAATTTTCTAAATTATAAACAATCCAATATTTTGCTCCAAATTAAAATAAATGTAATGAACATGTAAAGAAATGCTCTGTTTAAACCTCTATGACCATTATTTGCTTGCAATTGTGCACGGAGAGAACGAATTATTTACCTCTTTATAATTGCCTCAGTTCAGTTGAGGCGGTCCATCAAAGGCGGTCGATGATCCAATGCCTTTGCTTTGACACCGCAGACCACCGCGTGTGCCGGCGAGCACTTTTTTATGACAATTTAAAAGTAGATTAATTGGGAACTACAAGTCCATTGACCAAGAAAAGCAGTGGTTCTCAATTGTTGTCTACCATAATATTAAAAATGTTGACCTAGATCAGTTTTTTCAAAGTACCCTAGAGGGAAAACTCATAAAGGTTTTTTGTTTGTCTAGTCGGTCCCCAATTACCAGTTTTTTTTTTAATCACATGAAACTGATTACACCCTGTATATGGCTTATTGCTTATTAAGCAGAGGAAAGCGTGATTATGACTAGAGTCGTGGTTTATCGCGCTTCAAATTGCGATCAGTGCTTTTCAAATTACTAATAACTTTACTTTACCTAACACATCCAGTCATTTATTTTTCATTATCTACACTAGAAATAAACTAGGGCGAGTTTATCAAATTTTAAATAGTTGTAATGGCGTCTAGAAACATCCAATTGAGACGTATGATATTGCTAGGAAGACTATTGATTTGCTAGGTTTTTAGTAGTAGAAAATAAAAAGTCATCAAGACCACCGTGAGCTGAACATAAAACAAAATGTGGTAAAACTTAAAAAAAAAGTTTAAAAAAAAAGTTTTTAAAAATAACTTTTAAAATACAAAAAATACTAATCCTATTGTAGAGGTAAAAATTCAAATTGAAAATAAAATGAAGTGATTCTTTTTTTCATAAAACCCAATTACAACCTAATTTAAAGGAATTTAGCAATTAACGTATTTTTGTAACATCAGAATTGGCCCAATTTTTAACGAAGAGTTGTTCGTAGTTTTCAAGATATTTATAAAATATCGTTTCTTTTTTAACTTCTTGTAACTTTCTAGGTATGAGAATTCGAGACGACGCCTACTACAGTATATTTGGCTCATTGAATCCCAGATACATCTGGTCTATAGCGCCTATGCTACTACATCCAAAATCTATCGGCTGGCTCAAGTTGCGGTCAGCAAACCCTTACGACCGCCCACTTTTCTATGGGAACTTCTTCACCGATCCCAAAAACGAAGACATAAAAACCTTTATAGCCGCCATTCGGTTCATCCAGAAAATATCAGGCACAAAAGCTTTCCAAAAATATGGTTCTCGCTTGAATACAAGGCCAATTGCAGGATGTACAAACCTTAAGTTCAATAGCGACAAATACTGGGAATGTGCTTTGAGGTCCATCGCCGTCACACTCCATCATCAAGTTGGCACCGCTAAAATGGGTCCAGCCAATGACTCGACCGCTGTAGTCAACAACCACCTTCAGGTTTATGGGGTGGAAGGGTTGAGGGTTGCGGACTGTAGCATTATACCCTTTGCGTTATCGGCGCATACGAATGCGCCTGCTATAATGATCGGGGAAAAAGCTGCTGATATTATTAAGCAATTTTGGGGAGAGTCTTCAGAGATATAAGGATTATGAGAAAAATCATCTTTTACAAGTTTCAGTTCCATAACTGCTAATAGATCATTTATATCGAAATGTATAAAAAAATAAAGCAAACAACGATTTTAGTAAAGGATGAAATAGTTGTCAGCTTATTCCTGACAGGCATATAATATGTGATATTAAATACAACGACTAAAGAAGTTGGTTTTCGCTTTCTTATTTCTAGTGTCACCTTAGTTTTTAACCGAAGCGACGTTTAAAAAATTTCAAAACGAAGAGCTTCTAAATACACGTTGGGTTAGAACGTTTTGCTTTCGTGTCTGTTCAGCGATTTCTGTGGATTTCTACAAAATCTTTTGTAAAATGTAGAGTGCAGAGTATGACAAAGCGGTGATCCCATATTTTTCACCAAGTTATGTCTAGTATAAAAGGAGCAACGATCGGAAAGAAGTACTTTATATTAGAGAATATTTGAAGTGGCGCTGGAGGCAAATAGGGATATTAAGAGCACCTCATTGAATCTGATATCAAATGGTATTGATTCAAAGTGGCCAATCCAATAGAGCTCTCAAAAACACCAACACACCACACATCATGTTAGACAACCCCCCAGATTCATAATTGCATAACTTTTGTATATTTATATGAAACTGGGCCAGTGAAAAGGAGTTTTCTTTAATTGAACGGTCTCTAAAAATTATGAAATAAAATATCACCGCCGCGGCGGTGATATAGATAATATAGATTCTGAACGTCGCACAGTGTGGCATTTTTTAGGTCAACATTTGACTCCTCCTTTGTAATTCAACCAAAATCAATTGATTTGGGCTCAAATTTTCATAATGAAGAACTGTCAAAATTGCAATTTAACTTATTTTTGACACATGACAGCTGTCATTCTTGGCCGAAGTTGGTAATTTTTGGGCCCCCTTATGTATGTAATAAAATCTAAAGAACCAAATACCATTTTATTTTAAGTTCTTTTATTCGCAGAATTTGTATATAAGTATCACAAACGATAAGATCAAAGGTCTACGAACTACGAACATGTTTTGATTATTTTTGGTAAATTTTTAGTCATTTACCAACAACTACTAAGTTAAAATTATCAGAGTCTTTTATAATATCTCAACTTGACTATGGAAACGTAATTTATGGAATGTGTCTTACTGCTGCAGAACAATATAGACTGCAAAAGTTGCAAAACTCATGCTTATATTTCTCTGTAGCGATACCTAGTTGTGATCATATCACTACTTTTGTTCTAATTATTATTACTAATTGTTCTAATTTGCCATTTTTTTATATGCATATTTAAATAGTTGACTATATCTTTTCACTTCTGTTTTGTATTCCTACTTTTTTTATATTACTGATTTGGTGCTTATCTCTTACTTTCTGTACTTAATGTAATTTTCTATTTTGATATTACTTTTATTCACAACCATACAGTAATAATCAAATTGTCTTACATGTCAAAAGTTAGAAAGTATGACATTTCAAATTTGATTCGACAATTGAACTGAAATATGACATTTCGGGTTGGAAAGTGATATGTCGGGTTGGAAAGTAATATCTCGGATTGGAAAGTGACCACTTTCCAACCTGAATATTAAAAACGACGTGACGTCACTTTGACCTTTGCCCTTTGAGATAAGAATTTTAAACGGTTTATTTGGCTTTTTCTTCATTAAGGAGGATGATTGCGAATAAATTATTATACAAACCGTGGTGAAAAGTTTCACTGCTGTCTCGAGAATTAGTTGACCGCTTCGCGCCTCGGTCACTTATCTCATCTCTCGACAACAATGAAACACTTTTCACCTCATATTTCACCTTTCATATTTTTATATTTTACTGATTTCGTGCTTATCTCTTACTTTCTGTACTTTATGTAATTTTTTATCTGAGTTTCTGGTTGGGATTAATACTAGCATTTACTTTATTTAACCTGGCGGGGTGTTATTAACACCCCGCCAGGTTAAATAAAGTTTATTTATTATTATTTATTATTTTTTTATATTTATAATTTTTGACATATAGGCGAGGGGTGATCCACTCTGGAAAATATGTGCATGTAATGCAAAAACCGGGAATTATTGTAGGTAATTCGAGTATTGACGCAAAATTGCACGTAATTTGGATGTATTGCAAAGTAATGCAGGAGAAGGCAATGTAATATAAGGTAATGCGATTTAATGCCAGGGTAATGCAACATAATACAGCGGAATGCAGTGTAATGCGTGATAATGCAGTGTAATGCAGCGTGACACAATTTCATAAATTTTGTCCCCTTTAAAAGTTTTAATTATTTATTCTGACGCTGTATATTTAGTACTATAAATAGAAGCAGAGGGGGCAAGTCAATAAACAACCATTTTTATGAAATCTTAGAAAAACGCGTAATTTTTAACTACTCTTGTATAATACGTCGTTGACGTGAGAAAATATCTTTGACACAAAATAAAATACATACTTACATGCATTCCAGAATGGCAAGTAAAACAATTGCTATGGGTAAGTATGGTTTATTTTTAATAAAACAGACTACAGACTAATTTTGAAAGGTTCTGCTCATACCTTTTAATCGTGAATGGACCACTTCCCACAACATTTATTGGTCCATAAAATATAAATTTATTTTATTCATTTTTAATGGAGTTACCATTTTCCAGATACCATTGTTACCGTTTTCGAGACAAATGTCTGCAAATTATTATTATCATTATTAATTTTTTCAGTTTATTTTATTTTTTGTTATGTTAATAATATAAAGTTATATTATGCGCCTTACAATTATTGTCACAGTTATTTCCTCTAAGTGATTTACCGATATATGAATTTTCATGGTTTCTTAATTTTGGACTCATTTATCTGGAAAATGGTAACTTCTATCAAAATATTGTTGTATAGGAAGAAAATTGTAGAAAATTTTATGAACGTTGTTTTTTGTGAAAAAGGTTTTTGTTCATTTGGTTTAGTTTTTGTGTTAAATAACAAAAACAAAAGTTCTTTCTAACATATGGCCGCCATTTTGACAGTACAGCCAGTTTATTCTTTTTTTAGGGCATGTCTTAAATTGTTCCTTACGAGGTTCCTTAGGCTTTAATCTTTATGAAAAACATTGTCCCCAAGCACCAGGGGGGGGAGGCACGTACAACTAGCGAGAGCTCCCCGGCTAAATGTTAATATTACTCGTTTCTAAGGTCGTTTCCATGAGAATAAATAAATAAATATCACAAGTCTGATACTGCACTACATGGAAGCGAGGTCTCAAGTCTTCCATAGAAGTGTTGTCGGCAGACGCAGTAAGTGCGATAGAAGCATTTTTAATTATTATTGAAATGAAATGCAGAATTTCATCCGAAAAAGGAACCCCTAGAAAACTATAACTGATATACAACGCTACGGCTCCTCCCACATCCATCCAACTACTGATTTTAGCAACATTTATCGGTTGAAAGAAAAAAAAATTAAATTTATATTTAGTAATAATTTAACACGCAAATTTTAATAGCATAATAAAAAAATATGATAGGAAAAACCATCACCATAATGACACGGTGAATAGAACATATTTATAACATATTTATGGGTATTGAAACATGTTCTTTATAGGATTTTACAAACAGCAGAAAATATAACTATCTATAACTAAAAGAAAAATTTGGTGTAAAAATATTAATGAAATCTTTGCACTCTTTCGATAACTTGAATTCTGGTTATGCTAGCAAGTTAAAATCCTAAAATGAATTTGTCTAATTTCTTATGTGATAATTCTCATTCTAACACTAGCCTCCACACAGTCCCCTTCGGCCATGCAGATTCAACTAGTATCTATATAACCCCCTACGATCATGAAGATTCAGTTAAAAATGAAAACAAAGGCCTAAAATGAATTTATTTATCTACCTTGTCTTAAAAAATTTCATTCTAATGGATTACATTTTCATGAAATCTTATCATTCTGTTTCTTGGAAATGCTTAGCCTTTAAAACATCTTTATGAGCGGCTTTATGTCTTTCTGATGAGCTCCAGAATAAGGGCGAAAAACGTTTCAAAGGCTAAGCATTTCCAAGAAACAAAATAATAGATTTCATGAAAATGTAATCCATTAGAATGAAACATTTTTAAGACAAGGTAGATAAATAAATTCATGTTAGGCCTTTGTTCTCATTTTTAACTGAATCTTCATAATCGTAGGGGGTTATGTAGATACTAGTTTAATCTGCATGGCCGTAGTGGACTGTATGGATGTTAGTGTTGGAATGAGAATTGTTAAATAAGAAATTAGACAAATTCATTTTAGGATTTTAATTTGCTAGCATAACCAGAATTCAGGTTATCAAAAGAATGCAAAGATTTCTTTAATATTTTTACACAAAGATTTTCTTTTAGTTATAGATTGTTATTTTTTCTGCTGTTTGCCAAATCCTATAAAGAATATGTTTCAATACAATTATAAGCAAACAAATAATAACTAATTTTTAAATATATTTATGGGTAATCGGATGATGCCCGATATGCGTAACCCGTCGCTGCACGTTCACATTAGCACGAAAATCGGGTTGTCAATAAACATTGTGGAAAATGAAGCTTAGAAATGATAAAAAGAAACCCTCGAAGAAACAAAAATGCAAAATAATACAGTATTTCGAAGTAATGTCGCGTAATGTGAAGTAATGCGACGTAATGCAAAGTATTGTAGAGTAATTCGGGATAATGTAAGGTAATGCAATGTATTGCCCAAGTAATGTGAGGTAATGCGAGACAATTTGATACACGTAATGCCGGAGTGGCTCACCCCTCGCATATAGGATTCGAAATTCATGGTTCTGAAACCTAAAAGTCCAAATCATTTTAGAAATGATCATTCTTTTGCCAATACTGATATTTCTCGGGTCCTATTTTGTGTGTAAAAAAATCTAAAGTACCAAAACCCATGTATTTTAAATTATTTTATCCGCAGAATTTGAATCTACGTATAACAAAATGAAAAGGTCAAAAGGCTGTGCACTGTGACTATTTTTTGGTCATTTTTGGTCATATAACCATGTATGTCACATTCTGCAATATTTTTTGCACACATAGGATTTAAATTTCATGGTTCTGAAATCTAATGATCTAAATAATTTTAGAAACGGCCAATTTTTGGCCAATATTGGTAATTTTCAGGTCCCTTTTTGTGTGTAACAAAATCTAAAGTAGGTACCAAAATAATAAAAAAATATTTGCAGTATAATATATATACAACACACATTTTTAAATGACTTCAACTAGTTATTTTTATATTTAATTCGTAAATCGAAACAATTTTATTTCATCATTTTTTGTGATCGTTTTTTTAAACGTAGTTCAATATTTTCAAAAAAGTTTTTATTATTCATCACATAAGTAAATTAACGTTAAACACAGTTTAAATTACACATAAATATGTTGGATTAAAAAACAAGTTGAGACAATTTACACCAACACATTAAGTGTTAAAAAACTGCAATTTCTAACACATTTATATAAATTGTTTTTTCATTGCAACTAAAATTCTTACGTGTGTTAGAATAATCGAGAAATTAATCATTGTACTTATTTGCTCCTTGTACTTTGTACCAATATCAATTTTCCCTTTTTAACACTTTTCATAATAACATTGAACTTGTTAAGTAATGAGGCTGTTTGTCAATTGAGTTTAATTACTTATTAAAGTTTTAATCATCTATTAGAACAGTCGCAACATTTTTCGACATCAACTAATCCCACAATATAGGATTTGAAATGTAGGCATAAAAGTGTAAAAATGGGCCAAAATAATTGTCAGATTTGATTAAAAAGGTCACCGCATATTTCGACAATTTCTCCACCCTCGATTCAAACTATTTTTAACAAAAAGTTTATTTTTTTATTTATTTATCCAGTAGATCATAAAACATAGTATAGGAAACGTCAGAATATTATTACAGCTGAACAAAATTGCAAAATTACATTAAAATAGAGCATAAAAATATAACGGGACAATAATATAAAAGTGCTATAGACAGAATGTGAATAAGTTAAATATTAAAAGAATATAAAATTATAATATACAGTCATTGTAGAAAATGTAAAACATAAAGTAGGTATGTATATCAATTTAGTAAAATAACAATTAAAAAAAGACAACCGCAATATAAAATGAGTTAAGAAAACTAAAATCCTAAATATTCTTGGGTACTATAAAAACAGTTATCAAGTAGAAAAGATTTAAGATTATTTTTGAACAGATTGATATTTTCTATGTATTTTATTTCTGTCATTAATTTGTTATATAATTTAATTCTTACCTACACAGGACTTTCACATACATGGACAAACTACGTGCAGGAATTGACAACATAGACCTTTGTCTCAATTCATAATGGTGAAATCGCTGTTAATTGTAAATATCTTCAAATTTGTTTTAACGTATATTAAAATTTTATAAATCTAAATACAAGGAAGTGTTAACAGCTTTAAATCTTTGAAATAAGTTCTACATGATACTCTTGCAGATATTCCTACAATGTTTCGTATCGCATTTTTCTGAATTTTAAATAATCTGTTAAAATAACATGAGGGTCTCCAAAATATTAATCCATAATGTAGGCGAGATGCAAATTGCGTATGATGAAAAGATATCACAAAGTAGTGTCATTACTAATATTTTTTAATCTGTACAAAGCGTAACACAACGATGCAAGCTTTTTCGAGAGATAATCTATATGCATGTCCCGATTCAAAGTGTTTATCTACAAGTAAACCAAGAAATTTTGTATTCTCTACTTGAGCAATGAACTTTCCTTCAACTTTTATCAAATAACTTTTATCCATTCAGGAATTACGGGATGAAAAATTCATAAACACTGTTTTAGTTTTATTTAAACGCAACTTGTTCATACCAAATCCGGTTTTTCAATTTTACAGTTATATTATGCATTTTTGAACTTCCTTCGGTTATATTGGAATCGGAGCATAAATATGTTTTATCATCTGTATACATTGTTAAAAGAATTTCACAGCTGGCTACGTTAGAAATATCATTAATAAAACTTAAGAACAACAAGGGTCCTAAAATGAATCCCTGTGGGACTCTTATATTAACGCTTGTCACATCTGAATATACACCATTAATATCCACAATCGAGTTTCTATCGTTAAAGTTAACCACTACAAAATTTTTCTCCTAAGACCATAGTTTTAGAGAGTAAACATATTTACAAGAATAATACTTCCATCTAAAACCTCTTATAATTCCCTTATTTGTATAAGGGCGAAACCAGACATTTACAAATCAGGCGCGTTAAGTATAATAATATTTACATATTACCAGGGCTATTATCTCGTCAGCGCAAGACAGGTATGCAACGACCGACAGAAATTCTTAGAGCCTATACGTTATATGTCGGAGTCTAACAGACAACGACGGCACATAATAGGCGCCATCTAGCTGTCGACGATTTTCCCCTTTTGCATTAGGCTTTGAATGTGTTCGATAATTGCGGACATTTTGGTGATATCAGGAATTTTGTGACCGTTCTAATTGCTAGTGAAAATTACCAATTTTTTATTTCAAATGTAATAACATGTATGTTTGTACTGGATCACATAGTGATCCTTAATATAAATTCAGCAACATTAAGATTAAGTGGTGCCATATCTACTAGTTACTAATATTGAGGAAATGGAGGAGATTGTTTTTAAATAATTTTGTTCATGTTTTATGCCATTTTAAGAAAAGGTTGCGAAAATAACAATCTCCGTAAATACCCACCCCTAAGCATATTTCTCTCACGATTTTTCTCGTATTTCGGAAGTCATTTTATACAGACTGCATGCGAAAAAACATAAATTGCCACTTTCTCAAAAAACGCCCTTTAGAAACCCATCCCTGTTCTTGAATTTTTAAAGTTATTTTTCTAATACATTCATAAATCCTAAATCGTTGAAAACACTTTTGGCCACTTTGTTGTGCTTTTGCGCCCTGTGAGCTGCTAGTGATGAAACAAAATATTAATGTCAGGTTCAAAAAACCACTTCCAGTGACTCATTTAACTAGATTCTGTATATGTCATTTACTAGGTATCACTCACTATCTTGATTAAAAAAAAGCAATGCAATGAAAGTAGTAACACGAATTCTATTTATAAATACGATGGTGTTGCCAGAAAACAAATAAAAAAACTTACATTAAAAAGATTAGCCTGCATATCATATTAGAGCAGGCGGTATGGGCGCACCGTATACACCACAATATATTACTTGAAAAATTAAATTATATTGATTACAGTAATTTAGAATTAAATTTCTTTATATGATATTTAGAAAACCGGTTACAATATGTTCACTATAATGGTTTAAAGTCGAATACTTGTCTAGCAATATCAGGGGTGCCTCAAGGGTCAGGCTTAAGGCCACTTTTGTTTGTTATATTTATAGATGATGTAACATATTTTGATACCTAAATATTAAAACATGTTATTCCGTTGCGAACGACAGCCGAATTTTGGTGGAGAGCATAGGCCGTGGGTTAGGATTGTGTGTGGACACTCAAGAGGGCGCCACCGGCTGTATATTACGTAATAAGATTTAAATAATTTTGCCAGCTCGGAACAAAATTAAGTTATTAGCAACCATGCGATGGAATACTCAAAATATATCTGTAATATCTAAACTCTACTTTACTCTCAAATCTCAAAATTTAAGCAAATATCAGGAGTATCAGTGCAAATAATAAGAACATGTAGACATTAGACATTTATTACAACACACGTGAGATATACACAATAAAAAGAATAAAAAACTTTACCTAATTGTGGCTTATGCGTATTAAAAATATTCTGTGCCGTTGATAAAAACTTGATTTGAATTCAAACTCAATTCTTTGACTGAGACTTTCTTGCAACTACGAGTTTGCCAATATACAACAACTATGAGTTATAACTTACAACCATGAATTAAAGATTTACCATGAATTAAAGATTTACCATGAATTAAATATTATATGCGTGACACAATAGTAGGTGAATTAACATCTCACGGTACCATGGGTGTTTTACAGCAAAACTCTTAAATATATTATCATTCTATACACGTAACTTAGAGCTTGATTTATAGTTGCAAGATTGAGTTATTACTTACTTCAACATATGAACTAAAACCACTGAATTAAACTATAATATTTTCTTTAGAATATTTAACTAAAATGAACAAAAAAACCTGGTTAAGGCCTTGGCATTTCCTGTGACGACTGCAGTGTGACTTGTCACCATTTCTCTCGACGTTGGCTGCAACTGCAGTTCCGTGTTGCATCAAGTTGCTACCTGAATCTCCGGGAGACTGCTGCGAACGACTCTGCCAGTCCTAAACTTCTCAAAGTGTCAGCGTAACCCAAAACCAAATATCTGAGTAATAGACTTCCTCCTATTACTCCTCCAACTACTGGGTCCCCTTACACAACCAAAATTACAGCACCAAAACTGGGCTCATCCCAATTGTAAGCCTCTCCAAACATAACTTATTCTCAAAGGGCCAGTCCCTCCAAACATACACTTGTACCAAAGATATGCTTATACCAAACATGGGCTTATACCAAACATGGGCTTATACCAAACATGGGCTTATACCAAACATGGGCTTATACCAAACATGGGCTTATACCAAACACTCTGTAATAATTACAATAAATAAGAACTAAATAAAACATCAACTAAGTAAAATAAAAAGCCTACCTCCTATAGAGAGTATTGTATAACCTTCACGAAACACGTGGCGATCAGATTTATGGCAACCGACAAAACTCCTTCCTGGGAATTCACAAAATCTTCACAGCAAGGCGGTGAGGACCATTGGGTACATCAATCAAATCCCTTTTCAGTGCAAACGATGTAAAACCCAAAAATTCCACACAAAATCGGAACCGCCGCTGTTCACTCGTGGCTGTCTCAAAGATGAATCCCCGACGGAAAATCCGCTTGACAATTCACCATGTTCTTAGTGTTGCCAACTTGAGCATCTAGAGAACTCTTTCTCTGGCCAATAAAAATGCGCCAACAAAAAGGACTTGTAATTTAAAGACTGAATTACACCATTGTGTAATATCCCAACAACAGAATACGTGAGTAACACCCTTAACTTAAAATATTATACACAAAAGAAAGCACGCTTTCTTTCCCTGTTAAGAATTTCAGATATGCAACCCACTATGCCCCTTGAAGTACGAGTGGTTGCCTATCAAACAAACGAATTAATGGGTTAATTTACTGTATTGAAACTGAAATTATTAATGTAGATTTTTCAAATGCTACACCACCCCCTTCCAAAAATAAAAAAAGAAAAAATCTTAACCAAAAAAAAAACTTAAAACTCAAAAAAATATTCTTTTCTTTTTTAACGTTACATCTGCCAGTGACCACAGGTGTTACAACGGAAAGCTCAAATGACATGAATTGCTTGGATACTTTGGTAACTGCGTGTACCACACGTCCATAAGGAATCAAAATCAGTGAAAGTCATAATCGGTAAAAGTCATAATCGGTAAAATCATAATCGGGAAAGTCTTATCCAAGGGAAACTCAAAATCACGAGACTATAACAAACTGATCAGATGAACACTACACAACAATACAAATCAAAATGATCTCATAACCAAATAATCTATCTACAAAACACAAATCAAAATTCAAACTTCCAATTTGAAGCCTGATGTGGGACATCTTAGCCCACCGAAATTTCAGAATTTGAACCAAAGTGAGCCTTTAGGTCCTTAACGTGCCATTCACCAGCGTCAGTTCCATCAACATTGGTGAGGGCATACACTACACGCGAAACTTTCTTACGTACCCTACACAGTACATACTTAGGAGCTAACTTCCTAGAGAACCCAATCGCCGCGTCCGAGAGAACTTTATTTTTGCGCCAAACAAGGTCGCCTTCCTTAAACGAAACGTCTCTCTTCCGGAGATTGTAAACTCTACTATTGCGCTGATACGCAACATGAAGTCTTTTACGAACTTCCTTAAAAACATCTACAAGGCACTTCAACTCTGAAGCATAGCCTTGCCTATCACCTGGCGATATCTCAACATCGTCAGTGGAGACTACTTCTCCATAATAATTTCCTGAAATAGGAACATGTCTACCAAAATTCAAAAAGGACGGGGTGAACCCGGTCACCTCATGCTTTGCAGTGTTAATAGCCTGCCTAATCTTATGAATTTCTTTGTCCCAATTCTTGTGCTCTTTTATGTAGCACCTAATGGCAGTACCAACTGTCTTGTTATTGCGCTCAACAAAATTGCACTGTGGAGAATAACGTGCACTGAACCAAATCTTTTGTACCTGATACTCTTTTGCCAGTTTCTTAAACTCAGAGCCTGCAAACTGTTTTCCATTATCACACAAAATGAACTGAGGTACACCAAAGACAAGAAAAACTTCATTCTCTATGAACTTAACCACGTTTTGAGCGGTAGCCTTACGCATAGGACAAACTAATGTGTACTTCGTGAACCAGTCACCTACCACAAGTAAATGAGTGTTTCCCTTCGAAGATCGTGGGAATGGGCCCATAATATCAACAGACACTATCTGCCAAGGATAACTTGCAGATTTTTCGCCACCCATAAGTCCCATTCTAGCCGTGTTTGCTATTTTCTGAGAAGCACAAACTTGACACTTTCGAACATACTTCATGACGTCCTGGCGCATTTTTGGCCAGTAATAATGTTCTTGCAGACGAGCCAATGTCTTGAAGAACCCAAAATGTGCACAAACTGCAGGATCATGGCATGAACTCATGATTTGCTGCCTTTGTCCCTTCGGAACAAGTAACTTCCACTCCGTAAGATTTGTCTGCACCGATACACGAGATGGAATGAGCTTATAGACTAAACCATTTACCACTTTCCATTGAGGATAACGTTTTGGAAAAGAGGAAATATTTTCACGCATGGATAGATACCAATCATCCAAATTTTCCAAAGAAATTTCCAACAGAAGAACTTCCGGTTCGGCCGGAGGAATGCGAGACAGTGCATCTGGAACTACATTGCAAGAACCTTTTCGATGAACCATATCAAAAGTATGTTGGCGCAGTCGAACTGCCCAACGTGCCAATTTTCCCGTCGGATTCTTTAAGTTGTTCAACCATAGCAACGAATGATGATCAGTGACCACTGTGAATCGAGTTCCTTCGACATAAGGCCTGAATTTCTCGGTACAAAACAAAACACTCAAACATTCTCGCTGTGTCACTGAATAGTTTCTCTCCGCTCGAGACAACGATCTGCTTGCATAAGCAATAACTCTTTCCTCACCATCCAAAAATTGTGTCAGAACACCACCTATCCCCGTATCACTCGCATCACTCTGAATCGTGAAAGGTTTAGAGAAATCAGGTTGCGACAATATAGGGGCGGAAACCAATGCTTCCTTGATTTTTAGAAAAGATGTTTCTGCTTCTGCAGACCATGAGATAGGCTGTTTCTTCTTCTTTCCCTTCGTGAGATCACTCAAGGGAGCTACCAAGGTAGAAAAGTTGCTTATGAATCTCCTGTACCATGAACAAAGACCAAGAAATCTCTTGACTTCTGTTACATTCGTAGGACGAGGATAGTTCACCATAGAAGAAACCTTATCAGGATCTGTACTTAGACCATTTGAACCCACGACAAAACCTAGAAATTTCAAGGACGTCTTGAAAAATTCGCACTTTTTCAGATTAATAGTGAGATTGGCCTCTTTCAAAAGGTCTCTCACTTCTGAAAGCAACTGAACATGTTCCTCAAAGGTGGAACTCGTAATGATCACATCATCCAAGTATGCAAAGATCTTAGGCTCATACTTGGGACCGAAGATTGCGTCAACCAATCTTTGCTGTGTTTGACTAGCATTACACAAACCAAATGGCATGACCGTAAAATGAAATAGACCTCTACCAGCTACACTAAATGCTGTCTTTTCCTTGGATGACTCATCCAATGGAATTTGCCAAAAAGCTTTCCTCAAGTCTATTGACGAGATGTACTTAGCATCACGCAGCAGATTAAGTATTCTGTCGATATTCGGCAGAGGGTAGGAATCATGCTTGGTTATCTCGTTGAGAGGACGACCATCAAAACAAAAACGATATTCTCCACAACTCTTTTTGACCAGGAGCACAGGAGAGCTCCAAGGGCTGTGAGAAGGTTCCACAACACCTAACTTAAGCATGTCATCTAACTCAGAATTTAAGATTTTCATCATGTACGGAGACATGTGATACTGTTTCTTCTTAAATGGCTTAGCATCTCCAGTGTCAATTGTTAAAGTTATTTTGTTAGTGCGCCCCAATGTGGTCTCACTACTAACTTCCTCGAAAGATTTAATAACTTCATCAGCTTTTCTCCGCTGATGAACACTAAGCTCCTCAAGTGTCATCAAATCATAAACCTTGCCAACATTTCCCGAACTTTGAGTCAACTCAACATTGGCATGACCCAATGTGCTTTGCACATACCAGTGGTCTGCTTTGAAATCTACCATAATTTCAAACTGCTTCGCAAAGTCACTACCAAAAATAAAAGACTGAGGCAAAGAAGGCACTACTAAAGCTTTCACAATTTGACAGACATTTCCTATACATATGGGCAAATCAACCAAACCTGTTACTGTTTGCTGATTCCCATTCGCAACAAACACACTTTGAGTATGAGACGGATTGATCTCTAAGTTCAATTGTCTCAATAACTCAAGGCCACCTGAACCAATAATAGAAGCATTTGCTCCCGAATCAAGCAGAGCCACTATGTCCCTACCATACAATTTTACAGAAACGTAAGGCCTGTTGTCAGTACCTTTCTTAACAAACAATGGCGCAGCTTGCCCATGCAAGTCTGTCTTACCCGAAAACTTATAAAAATTCCTAACATGTGAGAGCCAAGACTGCCACTCTCTCTTACTAAAATACGAAAATTTCCGTTTGGCCAACTCACTGGGAACAGTGTGGCGGACAGAACACACCTTCCTTACTGGTTCTTTGGAACACTTCTTGCAATCAGCTAACCTAACATTAGGCGTACCACAACGAAAACAAAATATTTTCCTCTTAGCTTTGCAAGACGAAAAAGTGTGGTTGGGCTTACCACAATTCCAACAAATTTTTCTACTCCGAGCCTGTGCTGAAGTACTGGGATTACTGACGCTATTCCCCTTTCCTGAAGTACTTGCGACTACCTGATCTACCTTAGTACTTACCAGATCAACATTAGGAGTTGTACTCCCTACATGACCAAGGTGAATATTACTCTCTACATTTTCTTTACTATGACACGAACAGCAACATTGACTAGTTGAATGTGACTCTTCAACTGATAAGTTAGAAACTTGCGGTACACAACTACGTCTAGATATTACGTAAGCAGCATCCTCTAATTTTTTGCATAAACTAAACAATTTAGCAACTGTATCTGCCTCACATAAAGCTAATTGACCTAAATATTCCGGCAATAAATTATTCCGAATGTGCTTAACTTTCGTGACTTCACTAGGAGCATGACTAAGTCGACTATACAAATTTTCCATTTGCGCAAAGAATATGGTTACCTTTTCATGCTTCTTTTGCTTACGACTTTTAATTTGTTCCCAAATTTCATCTTCCGCGTTGGGTGGTAAAAAGTCTTTCTTTATTAAAGAAACTAAAGAGGCCCAACTATCTACACTAGTCTTAATGCTGCGATACCAAACAAAAGCATCTCCCACAAAAAGTTCTACAGCGGCATTAAATAATTCTTGCTCATCAACCTTACGCGCCTGCGCTAACTCATTAGCACGCTCAATGAAAGAATAAACAGTTTTCGGATCCCCATTAAATTTTACTCCCCACTGAGAAATTGGAATAGTTTTGCTCGCGCACGTCACTACAGGAGTGGGCACGTGAACAACCTGACTGTGCACAGTTTGATTCAAGTCATCATTCGGAACCGTAGCTGTAACTCGTTCATGTAAATCGGCCTCTAATTCTATACACGTCGCATAGGATTCATTTCTAAAAGTGTTTGCAGCTTCCGCGTTATCACCTTCTACAATAATGCGTTGAACACGACCGGTAACATGAGCAATACGAGACTTTATTCTCTTAAACAAAGAATCAGAGGAAGTGCCCTCGAAATCAGCAATTAAACTTTTGATCGAATCTAATGTAGCATTCACAGCTTGCTGCTCAGCATTGAAATCAAGTTTATAAGTATCTAAATTGATAAGACGACCCGGCCTATCACGTTCTTTTTCCAACAATCTACTTAAGATTTTCCTCTTATCTTGTTGATTTCTATTGGAATAAACATTTCTGATGTTCAACTCATATTCCAACTCCTCAAGCAATAAATGATTAGATTTAAAAGTATCTTCCATGATCAAAAAAATTTAAAAAATGCAAATTTCTAACTAAATTAAACGTTAATGTAAAGAGCAATAACAATCACAAATGCAGGTAGTAAACAAACACACAAGTCCGCTGCTTAAAATAGCAAAATGTTCCAAAAACTCTAAGTCCCAACACTTACTTACTTACTTACTACACCCTGTATAGTAAAATATACAATTGCTATTAAGTGCAGCAAACACCAAACTTAAAACTGCAGCAAGAATTATCATCAATAAATTCAATCACAAATTTTGGAAATATTCTTTTCCACCCTGTATATTGATTTAATAATTCCCCTCAAAATCTGAAATATTTTCTAACACTATGCAGTTTTAATTTCGTAACCAGTACTTTTTCGGAAAATGTAGTCTATTTTTTTTAAAAGTGGCAACGTCGCAAATCAATCGCCGGAGTCTAAAGAAATGCCAGTGTTTTATTGTACATCTCACAAAAACTTTATAAATAGGAACTGTATTCCTGCATGAAATAAAATAGAAATGCTAATGTCTACACACGTCCCTGATATTTGATTAAAATTAAATTAATTACTACTAAATTACTTAAACAAAACCAAAAATTATTGTGTCCACACTCGGCTCTTATTAAAATATGAAACTTTATTACTCTAAGTGTACTTTTGGTGTAACAATCGAGCCTCCACGTTGTTGCGTCACTTTTGGTGTAGCATCGGGCCTCCACGTTGTAGCGCTACTTTTGGTGTAACATATTTTGATACCTAAATATTAAAACATGTTATTCCGTTGCGAACGACAGCCGAATTTTGGTGGAGAGCATAGGCCGTGGGTTAGGATTGTGTGTGGACACTCAAGAGGGCGCCACCGGCTGTATATTACGTAATAAGATTTAAATAATTTTGCCAGCTCGGAACAAAATTAAGTTATTAGCAACCATGCGATGGAATACTCAAAATATATCTGTAATATCTAAACTCTACTTTACTCTCAAATCTCAAAATTTAAGCAAATATCAGGAGTATCAGTGCAAATAATAAGAACATGTAGACATTAGACATTTATTACAACACACGTGAGATATACACAATAAAAAGAATAAAAAACTTTACCTAATTGTGGCTTATGCGTATTAAAAATATTCTGTGCCGTTGATAAAAACTTGATTTGAATTCAAACTCAATTCTTTGACTGAGACTTTCTTGCAACTACGAGTTTGCCAATATACAACAACTATGAGTTATAACTTACAACCATGAATTAAAGATTTACCATGAATTAAATATTATATGCGTGACACAATAGTAGGTGAATTAACATCTCACGGTACCATGGGTGTTTTACAGCAAAACTCTTAAATATATTATCATTCTATACACGTAACTTAGAGCTTGATTTATAGTTGCAAGATTGAGTTATTACTTACTTCAACATATGAACTAAAACCACTGAATTAAACTATAATATTTTCTTTAGAATATTTAACTAAAATGAACAAAAAAACCTGGTTAAGGCCTTGGCATTTCCTGTGACGACTGCAGTGTGACTTGTCACCATTTCTCTCGACGTTGGCTGCAACTGCAGTTCCGTGTTGCATCAAGTTGCTACCTGAATCTCCGGGAGACTGCTGCGAACGACTCTGCCAGTCCTAAACTTCTCAAAGTGTCAGCGTAACCCAAAACCAAATATCTGAGTAATAGACTTCCTCCTATTACTCCTCCAACTACTGGGTCCCCTTACACAACCAAAATTACAGCACCAAACCTGTGCTCATCCCAATTGTAAGCCTCTCCAAACATAACTTATTCTCAAAGGGCCAGTCCCTCCAAACATACACTTGTACCAAAGATATGCTTATACCAAACATGGGCTTATACCAAACATGGGCTTATACCAAACATGGGCTTATACCAAACATGGGCTTATACCAAACACTCTGTAATAATTACAATAAATAAGAACTAAATAAAACATCAACTAAGTAAAATAAAAAGCCTACCTCCTATAGAGAGTATTGTATAACCTTCACGAAACACGTGGCGATCAGATTTATGGCAACCGACAAAACTCCTTCCTGGGAATTCACAAAATCTTCACAGCAAGGCGGTGAGGACCATTGGGTACATCAATCAAATCCCTTTTCAGTGCAAACGATGTAAAACCCAAAAATTCCACACAAAATCGGAACCGCCGCTGTTCACTCGTGGCTGTCTCAAAGATGAATCCCCGACGGAAAATCCGCTTGACAATTCACCATGTTCTTAGTGTTGCCAACTTGAGCATCTAGAGAACTCTTTCTCTGGCCAATAAAAATGCGCCAACAAAAAGGACTTGTAATTTAAAGACTGAATTACACCATTGTGTAATATCCCAACAACAGAATACGTGAGTAACACCCTTAACTTAAAATATTATACACAAAAGAAAGCACGCTTTCTTTCCCTGTTAAGAATTTCAGATATGCAACCCACTATGCCCCTTGAAGTACGAGTGGTTGCCTATCAAACAAACGAATTAATGGGTTAATTTACTGTATTGAAACTGAAATTATTAATGTAGATTTTTCAAATGCTACAATGATTTACGTGACATGCTATATTGCGAAAAACTTTTATTTGCAGACGATTTAAAAATATTTCGTGAAATTAAAATCGAGGACTGTCTATGCCCAACTTTACAACAGCAAATACGCAAAATCGAATTATGTACATACGTTGTATTTCTCAATGGTACGATTAAAACTTGAGTATGGTGCGATAATTTGGAACCCCAACAACGTTCACTCACAAGCAATAGAGAAAATTCAACGAAAATTTATGAAGTACTTAGTTTTCAGAATTGACACGAACTATCCAGAGCAGGGATATCCAAACACTCTGTTGCTGTCAAGATTATACATGAAATCGTTAGAGAATAGAAGAATACTAATTACTTTAGGATTTTTATATAAACTACTTAACCATTTAATTGACCGTCCAACACTATTAGTCTCCCATTTACTCTATGATGAAACTATATAACAAGATTAGCAGTCAACTTGATATATTTAACACACGTTTAAGTCATTACATCAAGACCGTTACAACAGTTTATTGAAATCATCAATATCATTTTGAATCTATTGTTGTCTTTAATAATATTTAATTGTTCTTTACAAGTTATGCTATAATGGTGTTACTGTTATTCTTTACTATGTATTAGTTCCTGCATAGGCAGTACTCGTTCCTAGTATAGTTCTTAGCATTATCATGTGTGACGGACATTATCCTGTAATTGGATTGAATTATTCTGTTGGACAATAAATCTATTATTAATATTATTATTATGAGTATCAAATATATTTCGAACGTAATTTTATTGCTCCAATCAGTTTGTTGGGAATCGGTAAAAGAATATAAAAACAATTTACGTGATTTAAAAAAATGCAATTGTTCTTTTTGTTACCAACAAAATTGTTTTAAACAATATAAGACCATTTTAGCAAAAACAAATCCATTCGAAATGTATTCAAAGCGAATGTGCCCATATCACCTAGTCTAATATCTGGTCTATAAATATCAGTACTCTATTACGCATTTTTTATCTGTGATATCATTGAATTAAACTTATGCGTATATTTGTTTACTTATCTACCTACGTACACCATACAGGGTGCCTCATAGGTTATACGCCAAATTAAAGAGGAATATGGGTCATTCATTTTTTATCAATTTTTTTATATTGTTACGTGTTTTCCACCCTTTAGGAAACACCCTGTATGAATCCGTGGGTTCTAAATAATTTTAACAAGGGGTAAACCACTAACACTTTATTTAATAATTTACTGACTATACAATACTTCAAAATAACCTTTACACTTTGTTTACTTAATATTTAACCTCACTTTTCGCTATTAATTTCACTTTAATAAACTTCTTATTCTGCGCCGGTAATCGTGCCTTATATATACTCTTAAATTGCCTCTAGATCCATCCAGAATCTTCTCCCGCCACACTCTAGAAAACTCTATCTCTTTCTACAAGTTTCCAGTCACTATTAGGCATAGGCGTATCAATCTCCAGTTCCAAGGGGGTGTAATACATAACAATATGAATACAATTTTAATCCGTTAATTATACAGTGTGTTTCTGAAATAATGTTTCAAGCTACTGTAGCGTGTGGCATTCACCAAAATAAATCAAAGAGTTTCTATAAACTTCAGGCATAAAACGTAATCCTAAGGAGTTACAGGTCCTTAAAGGGCTTCAAATGAAATTCGTTTTCTCTATTATTCGAAGAAATAAATGGAAAAAATTTTTAAATAATGAAATTGGGCCATTTCGTCATTCACGCAGCGATCACCAGCAGGTACATGTAATTTTTATATAAAATATATTGTATTATAATTTTAAAGTAAATTGTTACTACATGAAAACGTGAAAATTAAAAAGACCATGTTTTTATATTAAAAAGATTCATATTTTTCTTATTTACTGATCGATATATAAAAACCATGGTTTTTCCTCCAGCTATCGTTCAATTTCTGTCCAAATTTTAATACAATCCGACTTTTCTTTAAGATATCTTGCTTGTAAAGAACAGATGAACGGACAGACGGACATTTTGAAAGCTGTTCAGCATTCGTGCAGTAACTCAATGATAAGAATTTTTTTAATTACGAGTGACAGTTATTGTTTTAGAAATATGTACAACAACCGTAATATGTTCTTCGCTTTTTTATTTATCGATCGATTTTGCTCAAAAATTATCGGACTTTTCGTTCTTAAGTTATCGTGCTTACAAGAAACGTGACGGACGAACAGACAGACGGACAGACAGACAGACAGACAGACAGACAGACAGACAGACAGACAGACAGACAGACATACATGCGGACAGACAGACAGACAGACAGACGGACGGACAGACAGGCGGACAGACAGACGGACAGACGGGTGGACATTTTGAAAGTTGTTCAGAATTCGATCACCAACACAGCGATATGAATTTTTTTTTCTACTAGCAATATTACCGGTTTTAGAAATGCGCCGATCGAATGCAATATACTCTTCGTTTTGTATTGTATTTGTATTTGCTAACTCAAAAATGCTGTCAATGCCTACTTGAAATTTTCTGCTCAGTTTGTAATTTATAAATTATCGACGTTCTTATAAATACTAGAAGAAAACTATAGAATATAGCCATGTGAAATATTATATTTATTTTAAAAATGAGGATTACGATTCTCGAGTTAGATACAGACTTTAAAAAATAAAGTAACACCCTGTATATTGTTAGATTTAGGTGTCATTATTTTCTCAACATGACGTATACAAACTTGCTAAAAAAGTATTTAATATGGTTTTTTAAATTTTCGAATCGGTTCAGAATTAACCAAGTTAGAGGGGGAGACATTTATGATGAATCACCCTGTACAATAAATGCATATTATATCAAAAGGAAATGTTATTCAACTATGGAGCTTAATTTGGGTGTTTATTACTAACACATTATTACGTTCCAACTGAATAAATTGTAATGGGAACATTTCGTTTATCTATTGCAAAATGTTTACTAAAAATAAGCCATGGCTTACATATGTATATGTACGTTACGTATTTTTATATCACAATCTAGGCACATATACTCCAAAACTAGGAATTTAAACTACAGCCGACGTAACTATTATCAACCTTATACAATATGTACAATTTTGTGCAGTGTGTGGAAATCTTTTCTTAGACTGTTACTGGTATCACTAGACATAATTTTGTATGTAATGAAAATACCTGTTTCTTTATTAACGAATTCAACTTCATAGTCCAGTACCATGGTATATAACTAAAAATGACAGGCGAAAATCCATGTTACAAACAAGTACAAACAAATTTCTTGATTATCATAATTTTATTTTATACTTAAAAACAACAATTATTTCGTCACACGTCTTCAGATGTTGAGTCAATAATGAAACTGCTTAATAAAAAGAAGGGGTAATAAATTAACAAAATTATGCAAATAATTTTGTTAATTTGGAAGTTGTAATGGGCTATTTTAGTAAGAATGTTTTATTAACGTTATTGGCAAGTATTCATGTACCATATTTTTTAAGAAATTTTACAGTTTTAATTCACAGATGAAATATATTAAAAATGTGAAATTTGAACACTGATTTGGATGACGTCACTTCAACTATTTGTTGTCGTTGTTGTTACTGTTGTATTGACTGTTAATTTCCCACTACTATATTTGTCAGTTGTCATTTTATATCAGATGTCAGAAAGTTAGGTTAGGGTTGTGTTTACCAGCTGAAACATAATGTTTAAGGAACGTCTCGTGTCAAGTTGTTCAAATAATAATATTAATAACCCAAAGAAAATATTACTTTACTTTCTCAAAGAAGAAAATTGCGATATCAAATGGTAAAAGTACAAAAGTACCTAGAATGGGAACATTTTCTGCTATGAAGACATAAGTCGACTGTCACTTCGTCACTTACCGATTTGTCTTCATCAATGAATCCAACATAGATAGCTTAAATATACTGTGCAGCCTAAGTTACAGTGACGTCACCGACAAACGCGTGATTGAAGTACGCTATATAAATAAATATTATATATAACCAGTTTTTGTTCAGGGTCAAAAGACAGCGGTGTCGCGGTCGACTGAGACTATCGTATGCAACGGCTGATATACGCAAATGTAATATGGGTTGCATATATCACAGGGGGTCAAGTTACCAGTTTTCATTTAAGGTGGAAATACAGCGGTGTCGCGGTCGAGTGAAACTGCGTATATGCAACGGCTGATATACGCAAATGTAATATTGGTTGCATATATCACAGAGGGTCAAGTTACCAGTTTTCATTTAAGGTGGAAATACAGCGGTGTAGTGGATCGTGCTAGAAAGTTGAAAAAGTTTATGTTTTATGTATGGTGTTATCATTTCCAATGTCCTGATGATTGCAAGGATTGCGAAATCTGTGATTTTTTTTCTAAAACTAAGAAAAAACTATATATGAAATCTAATAGCTCAGAATCCGTTGCAATGTTAAAATTTTCGAATAAATAGTTTAAGATTGGCGCACATACTCAAAAAGCCTATTTAAAACAAATTTAAAAGTGGTGGATAATTAATATCTAATTCATCATTTAATATAGTATTTTACTTCCACATCCACGTAGTGGATTGGAAGTATAGTAATTGCAAAAAAAATTTCAAAAATTTTTATTCGTGAAATAGGTTTAGAATGTCATGAAACGTCGAGATTTTAAATTTGAGCGAAAAAAGAATTTTCTGTCTGTCTGTCTGTCGGTCTGTCTGTCTGTAACTTTTTTTTTTTGTCCGCACGTTTTCTCCGGAACGGTTTAAGATATTGACCTGAAATTTTGTACACGTATATATTATAACGAGATCTGGTACTGGATTGTTTTTTGAGGATATCCGATGAAGGGTTGGGGGTTAAATAGGGGTAAATAGGGGAAAATAATAAGTAAAGCAAGCTTGTGAGAGTACAGAAACTTGAAATTCGGTGTATGTACTAGAAGTTAAGGCCCCAGATTTTTTTATAATAATTTTCAACCCTCCACCACCCCTACACCATTAAGGGGGTTGATAAAATAAAGTTGAGATATTCATTTGAAATTTCGTACACGTATGTATTATAACGACGTCTGGAATTAGATTATATTTTGGGAAGATTCCTTTGAAGGGTTGGGGGTTAATTTGGGGTAAATAAAGGAATATAAGTAAAACAAGTTAGTAAGAGTACAGAAACTTGAAATTCGGTGTATGTACTAGAAGCCAAAGCGTCAGATTTTTTAATAATATTTTTCAACCCCCACCACCCCTACTCCAATATGAAAAGGGTTGATAAAATAAAATTGAGATGTTCATTTGAAATTTGGTACACGTATGTATTATAACGACATCTGGAACTAGATTATATTTTGAGATGATTCCGTTGAAGGGTTGGGGGGTAAATAGTGGTAAATAGGGGAAAATAAGTAAAGCAAGCTAGTAAGACTACAGAAACTTGAAATTCGGTGTATGTACTAGAAGCCAAGGTCTCAGATTATTTATAATATTTTTCAACCCCCACCACCCCTACTTCATTATTAAAAGGGTCGATAAAATAAAATCGAGATATTCATTTGAAATTTGGTACACGTATGAATTATAACGACATCTAGAACTAGATTATACCTTGAGATGATTCCGTTGAAGGCTTGGGGGTTATTTAGGGGTAAATAGGGGGAAATAAGCAAAACAAGCTGGTATGAGTACAGAAACTTAAAATTCGGTGTATGTACTAGAAGCCAAGGCCTCAAATTTTTTAATAATATATTTCAGCCCCCACTCCATTATTCAAGGGGTTGATAAAATAAAAATGACATATTCACATGAAATTTAGTACGCATATGTATTATAACGACATCTGGAACTAGATTATATTTTGAGATGATTCCGTTGCAGGATTGGGGGTTAAATAGGGGTATATAAGGGAAAATAAGTAAAGCAAGCTGGTAAAAGTACAGAAATTTGGGATTTGGTGTATATGTATACTAGAAGTAAAGGTCTCAGGTTTTTTTACTAGTAATTTCCATCCCCCCACCACCCCCACTCCCTTATTAAAAGAGTTGAAAAAATTAAATTTAAATTTTCACTTGAAATTTGGTACATTTATGTGTTATAACTATATCTGAAACTAGATTATATTTTGACATGATTGCGTTGAAGGAGTGGGGATAGGTAGAGGTATATAGGGAAAGATATGTAAAGCAAGCTGGTAAGAGTACTGCAATTTGAAATTTGATGTATGTCCTAGAAGCCAAGGCCTCAGATTTTTTAATAATATTTTTCAACCCTTCCACTACCCTTACTACATTATTAAAGGGGTTGATAAAATAAAATTGAGATATTCACTTGTAATTTGGTAGACTTATGTAATATAACGACATCCGGAACTAGATTATATTTTAGGATGATTCCGTAGATTGGGGTTAACAGGAGTAACTACGGGAAAATAAGTAAATAAAGCTGGTAAGAGTACAGAAATGTTGGATTCGGTGTATATACTAGAAACCAAGGCCTCAGATTTCTTTCTAATATTTTTCAAACTCCACCACCTCCGCTTCATTATTAATGGGATTGATAACATCAAATTGAGATATTCACTTGAAAGTTAGTACACGTATGTATTGTAGTGACATCTGATTGAGATGACTCCATTGAAGGGGTGGGAGGTGGTAGGTTGTGAATAGTGGAAAATAAGTAGGGTAAACTAGAAACTTCATTTTTAACGTGTATGCGAGAAACCAACTGCTCAAACTTTTCTATGACATCTGCCCCAGATATTATTAAAATTCTATGACCAATAATTTCCACATACTAGAGTGCAAATATAGTCAAGATGTTTCCTTTAAAGTCACTTGGATGAAGACTTCTAGATGTGGAAGTAGTGATTCCTTAGGCAACGGTTTTTCTTTAAATAATCATTTCTAATGATTCTAACAGTGCCAATTTTAGTCCTTTATTTTCTTGTCGCAAAATTGAAACTGTCATTAAAACTTTGGTATTCTTCTATCAAGTGGTTAGCAAAAGTAGAATCTTATATTTTTCAATATTATAACATCTCTTTTCATCTTTTTTTAAACGTCCTTTCCGCCTGTCCAATTAATATTTTAGGGCATGTACCACATGTCACCTCACAGACTCCGTTTTTACTTTCTTTCGTTATTCTATCTTTGTTATTCTTAATGAATTTTCCTAGGGTATTATTAGTTTTATAAGAAATTCTAATATTATGTGTTTTTCGTTAATATTTTAAATGATGAGTCCACTTAAACAACACCTAACTATAAATTACTTACATTTATTTCACTATTTTTCCGTACAACCACAGATATACATTATAGCCCAAGAGCCCACGACACCGAGTGTGAAAGAGCTTCGTAAAATCTAATATTTATTCATTAGTTTATTCAAAAATAATGGTCAGCCTGCGCGCTGATAGAACAGCGAGCAATCAGCTCTTATTTTCGAAGCGGATCCGTGTCGCTGGAGAAGCGAAATCCTCAGACCTCGTACTTTGGCGGCCGCCAATTCACTTAAAAATTACAGGAACCAATCGTGCCCCACATCATCGAATTGGAAATTTAATTTCCAGTCAATCAAGCATAAAAAAGGGGCGGTCATTTTTGCTTGGAAAAGGTTAGAGCGGTTTATGCGAAAAGATGTGGAAATCGCATAAATTTTTTTATGGTTTTTCCAAAAAAAAATGAAACTGCCCGCAAGAACCTGAAAACCTTCAGGGGTACGTAAGAAGACGAGCGAAATCGAATGGCGCAAACCGCAGCTCTGTATCTCCGTCCGTTTTCGAGATTGAGCCATCGGAAGTAGGCAAAAATCGGTCTTTTAATCTACTTCCGATGGCTCTATCTCGAAAACGAAACGAGATACCGAGCTGCGGTTTGCGCCATTCAATTTCTATCGCCTTCCTACGTACCCCTGAATTTTTTTAGATTCTTGCGGGCGCTTTCATTCTTTTGGAAAAACCATATAGTACAGGCAAATGAACAATTAAGGGTAGCAAAAATTAATAAAAGGATCATCTCTGGGATTTAAGTAGGTAATAACCTGGAGAATGAGATGATGCATTCTTTGCAGTTCCAAGTTCCAGGAAAATTTTTTAAAAAATTGGAAACATTTTTGATTTTCGGTTTTTTTGCTCTAGCGGCCAAAATAATGAAAACAGAGAAAGAAGTTCCCAACAAAAGTTGTAGCTCGTCTTTTTCTCTACAAAAAGGGTCTTTACAAATTTTTGTCTTACTTAAGCCGTTTAGAAGATAAATCGAGTTTTCCACTTGCAGTTTTAAGCCACTTCGAAATACGCGAAATGAGAATCCTCCAGGAGTTTCGTACGACCGGGCTCATCGATCGATAATTCTTACTATTCAGAGCCTCTAAAAAAATTAAAATAACATAAAATGTAGAGAAAAGCCTCCGCTTTAACGTGGAACTAATCAGAAAATTCATAAAAAATTTTATCAAGGAGAGAAAGTGTCAGAAGATGGCTTAGTGAACTTTGTACAGTTGATCCACAGATTTATTCATATCTTTGCCGGGAGTAGTTAGAATGATAATTCATTTTGCTTATATATTCTTATATAATGATATATTAATCCAATTAACATTTTGGTACAATTACTTTTGTTGGAAAAATATGCCTTGCGATCAAAGCAGAGGGTATATTTCCCATCGATCAATCACCTCCAAATTTTGGAGTTCAAGTCGCTATATCTTAAGTGATAATAATAGCACAGTCTTAATTTTTGGACTGTAAGTACAATAAAACATATTCTTTCGAACGACTTTAGAGTTTTTTAAATGCGCGCAGTACTTTTTGAATTTGTCTACATTATTCATACACGTTCAGAAAATGCACAATTATACAGTAAAACATATACAATTTATTTGTTTCTTAACATTC
Organism: Stenurella melanura; assembly: GCA_963583905.1. Classification (NCBI taxonomy): domain Eukaryota; kingdom Metazoa; phylum Arthropoda; class Insecta; order Coleoptera; family Cerambycidae; genus Stenurella; species Stenurella melanura. The sequence goes on along the minus strand of OY757315.1, from coordinate 37,331,013 downwards.
TTCAATGAAATTTTCACGAAATATAGATTAAAGTGCGTGGAATCGAATCCATGCAGTGAAAAAGCACCCATTGTTACGGGACAAATAGGCAGGGTGCATAAAACTCAAAGATGTGAATAAATCAAATGTATACAGTTTACTAATCCATCTTCTAACACTTTTTTCTCTATGATAAAAATTTGTATGAATTTTATGATTAGTTCCACATTAAAGCTGAGACTTTTCTCTACATTTTACGTTGCTTTCATTTTTTTTAGCTGCTTTGAATAGTAATAATTATCGATCGATATGTCCGGTCATACGAAACTCCCAGAGAATTCTCATTTTCCGTGCATTTCGGAGCGGCTCAAAACTATAAGTGGAAAACTGGATTTATCTCCTAAACGGCTTAAGTAAGACAAAAATTGGTAAAGGCCTATTTTGTAGAGAAAGAGATGAGCTACAAATTTCGTTCAAAACTTTTTTCTGTATTTTCATTATTTTAGCAAAAAAACCCAATATCAAAAAGTTTTTCCAAATTTTTTTGAATTTTCCCGGAACTTGGAAGTGCAAAGAATGCATCATTCCATTCTATAGGTTATTAACTACTTAAATCCCAGAGATGTTTCTTTTGTTAATTTTTGCGAGGTTTTTACAACATTTTGCCTTCATTGCCTGTACTAATACAACAGTATTAAAAAATGTATGCGATTTCGACATCTCTTCGCATAAACCGCTCTAACAATGATGTGGGACACGATATTATTCCTGTAATTTGTAAATCAGAAAGCGTCCGGCAAAGTGAGAGGTCCGAGGGTTTTGCTTCTCCAGCGACACGGGTCAGCTTCGAAAAGGAGAGCTGACTGCTCGCTGTTTTTGAATAAACTAATAAATAAATAAACTAATAAATATACATTAAATTTTATAAAACTCTTTCACTCTCGGTGTCGTGAGCTCTCGGGCTATTACATACATACATACATACATACATTATTACATCTGCAATGTTACCTAGTGGTAAGACTATATTTATTTTTCAACCTCCTTAAATTCACTTTCTTAGAGCTTACAATTTTTAACATAAAGATTCAGAGTTTCAAAGCATCATCTAGTTTTTAATCTCCTCAAAAACGCCCCCTTAGTGGTTATAATTTTTTCACTCTTCTTTGGTTCCTACATTCACAGGTATAATATTATACTCATAGACTTTCTGAACTCCAGAAATGTAAATTTATTTTTTAGCCCCTCAAAACCACCCATTTAGTTCTAAGAATATTTTAGCTATTTCTCTGGTCTTCTAACAATTTTGAGTTCATTTAGACACACGTAGAATCGTATTCATCTCAATGTTGCAAATGTCCCACTGTGAATCAATTTAAGCTAATCCAGAAGCCTCCAACTGTCGCGAATTGACGATCTTTCAATAAGCATGATACAACAAAAAGTTCAAAGTTTATTTCTAAGGATAAGTTAGTACTCACACACAAGTATTGCATTTTATTTTCTTAAAGCGAACATCTGACTGGTTAATTTTAATTTCATAACGCGGGAATGAGCAACATGCATGAATTTTAGAAATGCAATAATTTATTATTTTTTCGTTATATATGTTATATAAGTTGAGAAAGTAATGAAGAAAAGGTATAAAGAAATGTGTAGCCTAAATAAACGACTTTGAAATTCAAAATTTTATGGGAACATATCCACGTGACTGAAAACACCACGCTATTGGTCTGACGTCATTCGGCATAATGTCTAATGGTCGTCTATCTGCCAAGGGGTTAAATCGTAAATTGTTTTGTGTTTTATAAATGTGTATTGATATTTTCATAAAAGAAATCATTCATTTATTGATTTATTTTAATTATTAAGTGGCAAAAATGACGGACAGTGGGTTTTTACGGGGCCAGAGTGACAATTTGCCCGTTGTTAATGTGTTTATGATGACAAACTTTCTTGCTACTAATACTGATTTTATTAGTGCAGAAATTGGAGGTACTAAAGCAACAAGGTATGTGTCATTCATTATTCTAAACATTAATTCAATTGTGCCCATTTTTATCCTTTTACTGTAGTTAAATATACAAATTATTTATGTACCTAACCTCAAAATAGGTAAACAAGGCAATGTTTTAATGTTATATTAATTAATATTTTTCATCTTAGAATGCCTTACTTTTTTATATAATAAATACCTCCCGTCACTTACTAAGTACGTAGTTTTAAGTAGGTAGGTACATTAATAGTAAAAATAACTGTTAACATACATAGGTATATATAAATATATAACTGGATAATATGTAGAATGTCGAGAAGTTACATTATTCCCACCGTTCTTATACATTTATACATTTTAATTCAAGGTTCCTATTAACAGAAGTTAGTAAACTTTTGTATTCCTATAAATAGAAAAGTGACCAAATTCACCATGATATGTAAACAAATTATCATAATAATATTAGGGTTAGGTACATATTTTCATAATATTATAAAATAATTAGTTTTAATGGGTAAATTTACATCAAAATGATCCTGGCAGCAATATAATCTTGAGGATGACGATAATTCTGCATTTCGGTCGTCTCGTCTCATAGCTCTGCACCATTTCTTCCTAACTTTATCGCGTCTAGGCACATTAAAAAATAACTTTTCTGGAGTTTTTATTGTAGTATTTGTACATTTGGGCACAATACAATATTTATAGCTACTTTTCTTTGTATTTTCCATAACACAACATAAATAATGTGTACACATTCGCAATCACAATACGTTTTCCGTCGGTGCGATGTGCCCGATGACGTCACACACAAGTAGCTCGGAAACTTCTCCATTTAAACGCAGTTAAATTGACAGCTGCAGTAAATAATTTTTTTAACCTTTAATTAGAACATAAAACAAAAATAAAATACTGGAAAGATAATGTAAGTAATCTATTCATCTGTGATGTTTAAAAAAATTATGCATTTTGCTCATTGCATAACTTCATTTTCGCCGCCTTTTTATTGTGGGGAAATGTTGATAAGAGAAAAATATGTTGCGATAATCTTCCCCTCTTTGTCAGAAGACAGCTTGCTCTCTTTTCTGAAATGTGAGGTGAACTTGCATGTGAGTTTGAGGTTATAATGGTTAAGGCTGTAATGGAAATAAGAATTATGCTGTTAATTATAACCGCTATCTGTGGTGAAAATGAAGTTTATTATATTTCAATTATTGTGAAATTAAAATTTACTGTCGCTACAAAAAAATGCTGATAAACGTGATGATGGTTATTAAAGATATTATTTTATTTATTTTACTGCAAAACTCATACGCAAGACATGTGTGAGTTCCTACCTTTAGATGAGACATAAATTTAAAACAAGAGATATTTAACTAAGTTCCAGTACTGACCATACACGTGCCTCTGTGTTAGCGAAAATAATCAATATGATTCTGCGAGGGGTAAATAAGGATCATTGAGATAATGGCGTGGCGCCTTCCATAGTAAATATAGACAATTTATTATTAAGCTGGTAAAGTAATTTTGCCGCAGCAAGCAGGACTGTTTAATCTGAGGGAGCGAAGAAAGGAAGGAATAATGAACAAGGAAACTGAAAAACGCTATTTGTAGTGTTGTGTGAGATGTGCCTAAATTCCTCATCCTCCAATATTTTATTTATTATACAGATGGTAATCGTAAAAAAAAAACGAAAAATTCGTTTTTGCTGAAACATGTTCAGAATGTCATGAAACGCCGAGATTTGAAATTTTAGAAAAAAAAATCTGTCTGTCGGTCGGTCTGTAACTATTTCTGTGCGCACGATTACACTGAAATGGTGTAAGACGTTCGTTTGAAATTTGGTACACGTATGTAAATAAGTATAACAAGTTAGGAAGCGTTTCATACTTGGGATTTTCTATGAGGGCTACCCTTCGTTCAGCAGAGTTATTCACAACACATAACTATCTCAAACTATGCCCATGTTTGTTTAATACACTTCATTTATTCCTATTGGTCAGCAGCTTCCTCTAAAATATCACTAGAAACATCTGGCATTGTAAAAAATTTAAAACATGTCTTGCTTGGATACAAAGTCCTCGAGTCGTTTTTGACAACAGAATCCAATTGAATGCATTTCAGAGGATGCTCCATTTTTTCATTCTGCAGCCTCTGTCATTTTCCGCTCTGTGTCAAAATTGACTTAATTATCGAAAAAAGCTAAAGCTACTGTCACGCAGGCCTTAATATTTATTTGAAGCACCCGGTACATCATTTTAGTAAAGAACAGGAATTAACAGTATTTGAGAATTAAGATTATTTTATTGTTTAAATGAAGCATATTCCACTTAGTAACAAATAAATTTACCAAGCAGCAGAAACTCAGCCAGGGCTGCTTTGTAACTATGGCGAAATGTTGAAATGTAAAAACAGTAACGGCTCAAGAAAAAGGGTGTCAAAGTTAGTTTTGGGTTTTAAGTTTTGTTAGGTTGAGTGGCTGCGGAGTGCGGGTGCTGCGTGGCCCAAAATAAAGTTATGACTGTAATAATTGGTATTTTCTTTATAGGATTTTGCAAACATTGGAAAGGAAAGTTATCTATGAGAACTAAAGGAAAAACTATATATATATATAAAAATATTAATGAAATCTTTGCATTCTTTCGATAACCTGACTTCTGGTTATCGAAAGAATGCAAAGATTTCATTAATATTTTTATATATATAGTTTTTCCTTTAGTTCTCATAGATAGCTTTTCTTTCCAATGTTTGCAAAATCCTATAAAGAAAATGTTTCATTACTATAAGCAAACAAATAATAAATAATTCACTTTTAATAATTGGTACTTTAAAAAATTATAACCCAACCTTCATACCTTTACAACAAAATCAAGTTTCGTACAGATGTTCACAATATAAATGTACGACGTAAAGGTAAATCACAATTCCCCAACATCGCACAGCTCTCTTCCAATCGTCATATTCATATAATGTTGCTAGGCTATATAATAAGGTTCCGGATGACATGAAATGGCTACCCACTCACTCGTTCAAAAATAAGCTTAAGAAAATGCTCTTCGAAGGCGTTATTAAATTTTGAATTTTAGATTAGCCAAATTTGAGAAATGTAACTTGATTTCGTCAGGTTAGACGTTCATCTCCGGTTTTGTTGTGTCTCCACATACTTGTTTCATACACGGGTATGTGTGTGTGAATATTTATAAGATGTACATTATGTATATATAATTTAACTAGGTGTTAAGAAACTGACCCACCGGAGAAAACAGTAGTAAATATTCATGTGGTTTACAATAATTTGTCTAATATTTTATCATTTTAACGTTCTATTATCTTCGGTGGGTGTTTGTGGTTGAGTGGAAGAGCGTAGGTCCTCATACCCTGAGGATCAGCGAACTCCTTTGGATAGATGTATCATTAAATTATTACATTTTGTAAATGTGTTCTATTTGAATATCTATCAATAAAAGCAATTATTATTATTATTATTAAGTTTTGTTTTCCTATTACGTGAGAACCAAGCACACTCTCTTATTAAAATGCGGTTTTAGTGAGTTTTTGATAAAAACAAATAAAATCATGAGACTGTTTTACAGTTAAAAATTAGCCTACTATCTTTTTTTTAATTAGGTACATTTTTCTACATAGCGACGGACACCACTGGTGGATTTTTAAATATTTTACCACAATCTCCTGATGGGTAAATACCTTCCACCCAAATAAAAAAACAGCATGGTTAATAAGAGAACTGTGATATGGGAGTCATGAAAAGTATACTGTATATATGACATTATTTATTCGTCATATCGAGGTCAAGGTTAACGCTAATTCAAAAAAGTTGTTAAATGCAATTTTCATTGTCAATAAATATATTGAATATAATATGAACAATAAACATATTTATTATGTTAGCAACTAATATAAATAATTATATATACTATATGAGAATATTCTAAAAACATTGCTGGTCGTCATCTGCGGTATGCTCATGTGCTTAAGTGTGTTAGTTACAAGGTAGTGAAAAAGATTTAAATAATGAGAATAAGCTTTTAAATATTGCTAAAATAGCAACACTTCCTGTAATCATTCATGGTTGAGTAGTTGAAGCAGGAGTTGCTCAATCTTAGACACCTGACTTATGAGATTGAGGGCATTAAATCCGAAGATCTAGCAAGGCAATCTATACATTCAAAGAGATGCGAACCGAACCGAATACTTCTTTCAGGAGTTGAGCTACCCCTCTCAATTTAACCCCAATACTGAGGTTATGGGAAAGAGCAATAACTTCAAAATCGCAGAATTATGTTCCCTTATGTAATTACTACAAATCTTTAATGATTCTCCATTAATTTTCTCAAAAATGTCATTGCCCGTTTTGAATAAAATCTGAATTTTGTTTCACTCAATCTTTCTCTGTTACATGGTTAACCCAATCGTCCACAGTAACCACAATAAACAAGTGCACAAATTTAATTAAATATATCAATTACACTACCCTGCAAAATTTTGAAAATTTTGTGCCCCTGGACAATGAATAGTTGTTTCTGAGGTAATTTTTCTCGCTGAAACCGAATGCGGGCTCAGAATCGCTCTATCGCGTCAGGTTTTTGAGATATTCTAACTTAAAAGTGCAAAAACACTGTTTTTTACATTTTGAGTGTATGTAGAATTGTCACTTTTTTGTAACAAAAAGACAAGACAAAGTACCTTGAAGTCCTGGTCTTACTCTTCAAAATGCTGTTGAGTTTGTGCAAATATCTTTGTTTTCGCCGAGATATCGCATTTCTGAATTTGCATGTTCGTGAATTTCTCGGTATACGAAAATTTTATGGCCAGTTTTTAATACACTAAGAGAATCTAAGTAAAGACGCCACTGTTACATTAAAAAAAAAAATTCATAAAAGTTCCATATACGCTATTGTAAATTTAATCAACTCAGGTCGGCCATATTGTATTTTCTTCGAAAAATTTTGAGAATCTGATCTTAGATTCTGAACGAGCAGATCTTTTGACATAAGAAAATATTGACTCGTTATTGACGTTTAAAGATTTTTTACGTTTCTTTGAGATCCCACACTCGCAACCAACGTTAGGAAATGTAACCTGCGTAAGATGTCTCCTTTCTTAAAAGCTTTTCTTTAACTTGCTTTGTGTGTTGGTTTGTTAGTTGGTATATTTAAGTCAAATCTTTCAGTCACAATTCCCTTGATACGGGTATCAAATGAAAGGGTTTAAAGAGTAAAATACGATAAACTATGTAACGTCATTCTAAATCAAATATTGCGGACGCCCTAGGATGGTGGATTATCTTTTCTCTAACACTATTTCAGAAATTACAAATTCCACAACGAAAAACTGTGTCGGAACAAGTATCATTCCAACACACTGTATGGTATAATACCGCATGGTTTTCGACGAATCAGAAGCTGTTAGTGGTTCGGTTGCTATGGTTACGTCGAACAAAAGGTAGCTTCGCATTGACGTTTTCAACAGTTTTAAAGTTTTTTGTATAATTTCTAAAATCTTGTTAGAGAAAGTATAGTCTACAACACGTTTGGAATGGCATATTTCACACTCGCGAACCGTAGTCCTCGTGGAATATTGGCCATTCTTGGTTTATTATAGAATACACTATTTCTTTACAACACCCTTTACATGGGTATCAAAGTAAAGAGTTTTGTTTGTCTGATATTTGAAAAATCTTTTATTTAAAAATAAATAAATAAAAAGTAAAAAATGACTTTTAAAATGAATACATCTGGAAACCAAAAGGGGACGGTCAAATAACACTGTTGCACAGATATTTGGTCACGTGACCGCCCCCAAAACTTGTAGTTGTATGAATTTAAAAAATATATTTTTTACTTTTTAATAATAGTCCAATAATTATTAAGATTTCCATAACAAAAAATGTTATCCTTCAGTAACTGTTAGTGGAGGGATTATACATCACAAAACCACAAAAATCTGTTCTGGGGGTATCGCGCAACCCCCTCCAAAGAACCACCCCTTCGGTGAAAAAAGCTTTATTTTACTGATAACTCGTTAAACGTTGAAGATATAAAAACATTGCTCATCATAAAAAAGAAAGCTTAACTAATTGCTTAAAAAAAAAAGTTGTCTTGTAATTTTCTTGTATATGCCATCGTTTTCCAGAAAATCGGTATTGAAAAAAATTGGAAAATTGCGCACGAATTTTCGTTTATTTGAAATTTTCTGTGCGCGGTATATAGAAAAAATTGAATTGCTCGAAAACCAGACATGCTAGGAAGAAAAATCAAAATGGGCTTTAAAGGGGATATAAAATACTCTTTTGTGTTTCCATTTTTGATGATTATTGATATCTATTAGTATCTAAAAATAACAATATAATATAGTAGCCTCTTGATCTTTTGCACTCTTCGCCATTCGCAGCCCATAAAAAATAACTTTAATATAAGTTATAAATTCATTATCTTTTAGTTCAAAGTAGTACTTCAATGCAGAAAAAGTTAGGAATAAAAATATTCACATTTACAAATTTACCAGCATGTCGAAGTTAGCCAAATTTTGGCCAATTTTTTATTGTTTCCTAAAAATTAAAAGACCCAAACATCTTAAAATTCAGCTCTAAATTTTTTTTTCTGTTTATGTAACATATAACTATTGTTTCTAATCATTTAATAGTTAAAAAATTGTATTAAAAAAATATCACCAAAAAATTGCAGCCTTTTTTGGATTTTCTTGGCTAACTTTAACATGCTGCTAAATTTGTAAATGTGAATATTTTTATTCCTAACTTTTTCTCCATTGAACTACTACCTTGAACTTATATTACGTCAGTCATTTTGTATGGGCCTGTGAATAGTTAGATGTACAAAAAATCAAGAGATAACTATATTATATTGTTATACTAATAAATATCAATAGCACTCAAAAATGGCAACACAAGAGAGTATTTTATATCCCCTTTAAAACCCACTTTCAGTTTTCTTCCTAGCTTGTTTGGTTTTCGAGCAATTCAATTTTTTCTATAGGCCGCGCGCAAAAAATTTCAAATAAACGAAAATTCGCGCGCATTAAAAATACAAATTTTGCAATTTTTGTCAATATCGATTTTCTCGAAAACCATGGCAGATACAAGTAAATTACAACAGGACTTTTTAGGCAATTAGTCAAGCTTTTTTTTCATAATGAGCAATTTTTTTATATCTTCAACGGGTAACGAATTATCAGTAAAATAAGGCTTTTTTCACCGAAGGGGTGGTTTTTTTTGGTGGGGTTGCGCGGCACCCGCAGAACTGATTTTTGTGGTTTTGTGATGTTTAATACTCGCACTAACAGTTACGGGAGGAAAATCCCAGATGACATTTTTTGCGAGCTTCTAGTGTATTTTTTACTTTATCGATTGGACATAAGTACATTTTCTTAAATAAGTTTCATTTTTAAATATTTTTTATATATAGGTACTTAATTTTATCATAGTAGGTATATATCAGGTCAACAACATACATTTCTGTACTTAACTTTTTCGAAGACGTTTAATTCGCTTTACAAAATATTTCCTTCTTTTAATAATTTTTTAGGGATAATTAAAAAGAACTGAGAAATTCACGTGCTGATTTCTAGGCTGATTCATCTTTAAATTTAATGCTGTGCCATATAAAGGGCGAGTGACGGCTATTAGAGTAATCTAGACTACCCTATAAACTACAGACAACTCAACATCAACAGAGGGTAAGCGGCTCCATCGATTCCGGTTTACTTTATATAGATAGGTCGGGCTCAAAGTCGCCAAACACATTGTAGTCAGTGCATTGAACTTTTATTTTAACGTAAGCTATGTGACAAACGGCTGATACAGGGTTTTCCAATACTAGAGCTTGTTGGAAGTATACAATTGTACATGATACTCGACGGCTTAATCCTTTACGCTAATAGGCCAGGACCTACGTGGCTTATCGATAAATGAACTTCTATTAACGACGAAATAGACATCTGCATGTCAGCTCGTCAGTTTGACCATAGTTCAATATACAGTATGTCCACAGTTAGAGCGGATAAGAGAATAAATTCCTTCATTTCCCATTTTACGCAGAATATGTATTTTTTATGAAAAGTTTTGATTTTGTTAAAAATATTATTGACATGTCATGTATAGGGTGTTCAGAAAATGAAAAAATCTGAAAATGATGTAAGAGTAATAAAATACGTTCTATTTTAACGACATGAAACACTGTCACTAAGAAAAGTTGTTTAGAATTAAAATTCATGTCAGAATTCCAATTTGTTGATAAATCTGTGGAATTTGCTGTTGAAAATAAAAGTACTTAGTTTAAGATTATTACAGTATAATTAGCCGTCTTATTTAATAATTTTTGTAAGAAGAAATACCTTTTATTTTACCGTACGTTTTACGTTTTACCGCATGATATCCTTTGACACTTATGAAAAATTTTAAAAATTTCGAATTAGGCAGATTTATTTTTAAATCCCATTTAAGCATCACAAAAAATCAATTTATGGTACATACCTAAATGTAGATAATATTCTAATTTGTTATTCAGGACACACTCAAGAATGTAAATAATAACTTTGATCAGCAGTAGGGGAGAGGGGGATACTTGATCTGGAGGGATACTTGATCATATCAACATTGTTTAGTTATATTACTGTAAAAAAGTAAATATCACTAACATTATTCTGTGCTTAACATTGCCTTTAACATTTCACATTTGTCCAAATTAATCAATAGCAGGGAAATTAGTGAACATTTGTGAATTTCGGCACAAAATAACAATGTATGCACGTGGCACGTGGTCAAGTATCCCATGCTTTAGGTTTTAGGTAGGTATAACTCTTCAATTTTTAATGATGACGTTTTGCCCTCATTTGTCACTGATCGAGAGGAACCAAAAGAGTTGTCCGTGGAGAGAATAATTCCATAGCAAGTTGAACATGAAGAGCTGTTATCCCTAAATACAATCACCTCAAAAAATGAAATATTTGCCATTGTGGCTTTTAGAGGCGTTATACATGATGTAGACCACGAGGAAGGAAAATGCAGAGTAACGTCTCTCAAATGAGTAGATAACACGCGAAAGTTATTTTCATTGAACGAAAATGGTATCTGTGACATAAACTTTAATGAAAGAATTGGCATAGCACCCGACCTGAATATTCTCATGAAAAGGCAACGATGATAAACTTGTTGATCAAGTATCCCTCTAATGATCAAGTATCCTATACCTACTGATCAAGAATCCCACCTAGTGGGGATACCTGTGCGAATTACATCAAAAATAAAAATCTACAATACAATTTGTTTAAAGCCTTTAAAGGCCGTTCTTAATACAAATAATCAAATATATAACTACCAAGTTTCCGATGTATCCGATTTAGTTCCATAGATACAAACCGTTTCTCCAACTTTTTGAATTAGACAAAACTGTGATCTCGACTGTGATCAAGTATCTCTCCTTTCCCCTACATACCCAAACATATACTTCACCACAGAAATAGAACAGAATCGACAAATAAACTTTTTAGATCTTACCATAAACATTTAAATTTTAAAAACGTGTCTTCTTACGTTTCGGTTTATTATTACCCATCGTCAGAGATGTTTATTATTATTTAATTAGGTACTACAGTATGTCTCACTTAATATGTAACAAGGCAATAATTCCTTTGTTTTCTGTCCAATTTATATCAAACTGATCTTAAAAGATAGAGGTCATCAAGGTCTATAAGACCACAAAATCACTTTCCGTCTTTAAGTGCAAGGCCATCTGCGATACTAAATTGTATGAAAAAAAATGAAAAAATCATAGTAGGCATTCTTTAATCAAAAAAATTTGTTAACAAAACTTGTTCGAAATCATTCAAAAACCCTAAATCCACCAAAAAAATCGGTAGTAAGACGAACTTTAAATTTTAGATTCAAAAAATTTTTTATTTCTACAGAAGGAAGTCCAACTAACGCGGACATTTGGTAGATTGTGGAATAAACAGGCTGTCCATTTTTTTATCAGGGTCCTCGAGAATATCTCACTTAATATCGGTCATGCAAAAAAAATGTTTCCACGAAAATTGTGCCGATTTTTATAAGGTAAAAAATGGTTTAAAGACTTTTGAAATTCATGGCCTACTTTAAGAGTTATAACGGAAAATGCCGAAAATGTGAAATATGTCTAAGTAAAATCTTTTCGACGAAAACTCCAAGGCAACAATTTTTTGCAAGGCAGAGTATTTCAACGGGATTTTATCAAAATTCATTATGCATCTATGGATGAATGCACTTTTAAATGCAATTTTGGGCCCTAAAGGTCTCCTAAATGCTTATAAAAGACACTATATGACAAGTGAAGTTTAAATAATAATAAAACAATACATTTTCAACAAATCTAAACTTTTTTGAATCCTATAAACTTGAAAACATAACGAAAAAGAGCAAAATTCATGAAAAGTGCACTTTTTTCCATAAAAGTACATATAAATCTATGTTCCACAACCTACCAAATATCCGCGTTAGTTGGCCTTGCTTCTGTAGACCTCAAATAACAATTTTAAAAAAATGGATGGACCTAAAATTTCGGCCTCAAATGTTGGCCCGGTCGGACTAATACTATTTTAACATTTTTAGATGTTTTACGTTTGACTGTTTCGATTCAGCTTGCAAGAGTTTCATCAGAACGGTAAACCACAAATACAATATACCTGCTCCTCCTTTCTGCGAAGGGTATAATACCCAATTTGTTAAATTGCTAATAGGAATAATGATCATAATTATGGAGATTTTCAACTCATTTTTAAGCTAAGTGAAATTTATTTTTAACGTAACATTTATGAACAAATTCAAATTTACCGAAGAAAAGGGTAAAGTTACCACAGTAATTACCCCTTCGATACATTTCGGGTTAATGCCCTGGCTAATGGCGACTATTGCATGAGTGGCTATTAACAGTGGCTGTCTGTGGATTTTAGCCACAAGTGGACACTTGTACAAACATAAACAAATCGTAATAAATACGTTACATACTTCCGAAAATAAAACGATGTTTGGCGAGAAATTACGATTGTTAAGGAAAGGGAAGAAATGAGGCCCGCCGTGTCCACATTTCACCTACAAACTACAAAGCCCGGTATCTATTTGAATTTGCATTTCATCATTTACAAATAATATTATTTTTATAATAATAATAATCATAATTAATGTCACACTAACCTATTTTTCTATTATTTATCAAATACGAAATTAGAAATTAATTAATCATTTAATCAACTTTAACACGTTTATTAATTAGTCATCTTTCATTTTCCAGTTTCATTTTGATATATTGTGAAATGTAAACATATTCTATTTAATAATTCAAAATTCAATATTCATTATTCATAAGTTTATTAAGTTTTCTTTAAGCGTGGCATGCCCTCCCTGAATATAAATCGCCTAAAGACGCAAGACATAGACTTACGTCCTGTTTTGATACGTATTGTAGGCGCAAGATCGAAGAAAATGATGCGTAGACGTAGTATAACACAATTTTAGTGTCCGGCAATGTCCGCTGCCCACCCTGCTTACCAGTGGTTAGAGTTTAGGCTCATGCGCATAATTAGTAACGGCAAGCCACCCGGTATTAAGATTAAGCGGATTCGTATGTGAACTTGGCAGAGGCGGATTAATATGCAGTACAGTATTAAAAATATTATCATAAATAAAAATTTTAATTTTATAATTTTTATATTAAAATTAATTAACGGCAAAATTTTGTGACTCACTACTGCTTGGCCTTGGCGCTCTTAGATAATTGGGTGGGCACTGCCTATCAGGCCATCCCTGACGGGCCGTCGCCACTGGCTATTAAGACAGTCAGTCTATCAATTAACAATAATCTCAATAGTTTTCGAACATCTGTTACTACTCCAATGTCTTTAGATTTTTGTTTCGGAAATTATCTGCACTCGCCGAAGATTTGGAAGGATATTTTCAAAACGGTAGAAGTAATAATTTGAAAAGTTTACCGACTTAACCATTGTGCAATTTTTTTATTTAACAAAGGACGTAGGATAAGCAAGGACTAGATTCTCTGAAAATATCTGACTTTTCTTTTTAATAGTACACCTTATGAGAGTCACCCCTCTTCATATTATATCTATCGATCCCAAAGTCCCAACGTTATATTTACTACCTACATTCACAACTGACATAATAATGAGGTTAGGTCGTAAATTATACGGTTAATTTTGATCGAATTATTGTGTTATGGGATATTTACCATTTTTAAATTTAGTAGTTCAAGAGCAACTATAAGACAGTTTCTTAAAGAGATTGAAAAATGCTAAATTGTTTGTGGGAATAGGCTGTTTTCAATATAGTCTTGACAACGTATTGGAAGATTTGAAGATTTCCAAAAACAGAATGATAGATTTCATGAAAATGTAATCCATTAGGATGAAAATTTTTAACACAAGGTAGGTAAATAAATTCATTTTAGGCCTTTGTTCTCATTTTTAACTGAATCTTCATGACTGTATATGGTTATGTAGATACTAGTTTAATCTGCATGGCCGTAGGTGACTGTGTGGAGCTAGTTGTTCAATGAGAATTTTCAAGTAAGAAATTATACAAATTCATTTTAGCATTTCAATTTGCTAGAATAACCAGAATTCAGGTTATCGAAAGAATGAAAAGATTTCATTAATATTTTTACACATAGTTTTTCTTTTAGTTCTCCTAGATAATAATTTTTTATAAAGAATATGTTTCAATACATTTGAAATCCCCGCAAATGCTCGAAAATGCGGAAATATCTCCATTATATGAAGGTATACGTAAAAACTTATACCTAATACGAAATTTTATTTGCAAAATAGTGATCCATGCCAGGGTTCCCACCAACATTGGAATTTTGAATTCCCTGACTTTCCCTGACTTTCCAGGAACAAAATTTAAATTTTCCAGGACCAAAATATGAAAATATAGTACATTCCAATACGACTTTGTATATAAGTGGATATTAATGTATTTGTATTATCATCAGATCGGCATGGAAAAAATATGAGAAAACCATTAAAGTAATTTTTGTTGTTATTTATTTTAAATAATGAATAGTTAAAATTACACCTATATTTCTTAGCGAAATATATAAAATTCAAATCTAATAGGTAATAACTTCCACATCCACTTAGTAGATCGGAAGTATGGTAATCGTAAAAAAAAATTGAAATCTTTAACATTGGAAATGTATATTCGTATATGGGCGTCGAGTTACCAGTTTTCGTTCAAGGTCAAAAGACAGCGGTGTCGGGGTGGAGTGGGACTGTCGTATAGTTACCAGTTTTCATTTAAGGTCGAAATACAGCGGTGCCTCAATTGAGAGTGGATTGTAGCTGGAAAAAGTTTATGTTTTATGTATGGTGTTATCATTTCCAATGTCCCGATGGTTGCAAGAATTGCGAAATCTGTGAATTTCTTTTTCTTGAAATAGGCTTAGAATGTCATGGAACGTCAAAATTTTAAATTTGAGCGAAAAAAAATTGTGTCTGTCTGTAACTTTTATTGTCCGCACGTTTTCTCCGGAACGGTTTAAGATATTGACTTAAAATTTTGTACACGTATACATTATAATGAGAGCAAGCTGCTACGAGTACAGGAACTTCAAATTCGGTGTATGTACTAGAAGCCAAGGCATCAGATTTTGTTATAATATTTTTTGGTACAAATATGTATTATAATGACATCGGAAACTAGATTATATTTTGACATGATTCCGTTGATGGAGTGGGGGAAAGTAAAGGTAAATAGGGAAAAATAAGTAAAGCAAGCTGGTAAGAGTACAGAAACTTGGGATTTGGTGTATATACTAGAAACAAAGGCCTCAGATTTCTTTCTAGTATTTTTTATTCTATGGCCAATAATATCCACATACTAAAGTCAAATATAGTCAAGATGTTTCCATTAAAGTGACTTGGACTAGAAATCTGGATGTAGAAGTAGTGATTCCTTAGGCAGCGTTTTTTTTTGTACAGTAGAAAGTCAATTAAAAATATTTTACGTGATGACTGAAATTTCAGGATTTTATTGAAATTTCTTGGATTCCCTGACTTTTCCAGGTCTCCAGGACCACATTTTGGATTCCCTGACTTTACCAGGTTTCCAGGTTTTTCCAGGTTGGTGGGAACCCTGCATGCCCCTGATGTTTGCAAATTAGCCCCTTATTTTTTATTCTACTAGTGTGCTAGTTGGGAATACATTTAAGCAGATAGGTATAGGTGCCGGGGTACGTATTTAAAGGATTAAAAGCTGATTTTCATTTCACAATTATTTTAATCTCTAGTTTGTAGGCACGTAGATACTTTTTTATTTACTAGATTCTATATTAAAATAATTTATTATTTACATTATATTATGACTTTATAATCGCTTGTAGATAAGGACAATAAATAAACAATTATCTCGCTTCGTGCTCAAAATACTACTCGAATTTCCATAATTCTCATTGAGATTTTTACTAAATGTTCTATTTCTCGACTGCAGAGACTAATTACTCTGGAAACAACTGCCCTCGCCATTAAGTGTTTTCACTATACGCAAAGGACCCTGCAGAATCCTTATGGGAAATGGCTTTCGGTCAAACTCTTTGAAGTCTGGATTCTGGTAGTTCTTGATATGTAGAACAAAAGTTCTCGAGGGCGCTAACTGGCCGCTAAGTCCTAAAAACTTAAATGGTTTTGAGATATAGCCCTCTGAAGTTGGATTTTACGTGCATTCTGCAGCACATGTGCCCAGTGCCCATGTCACCTCTATTTTATGGTTTTTTGGCTATGTTCGGCATCAAAATATCATTAAACATCCAGGTGACAACCTGATGAATACAACGTTAGGTACACGTGACAGGCACAATAAGGAGCTGAAAAAAATATGTAATATTGAAGTGATAGAGTCCGGGCCGTCGAGAGAAAATCGGGGCCCTGGAGTAGTAACATACGGGCCCCCCGCCCCGCTTATATAATTTCGAACAGCGGTGGGTGTTGTGCCACACAATGATCAATTTGTCATAGAATAGAATATTTATCTTGCTTTCACTAATGCAAATCAAAATTTGCATATGCATCTCGACGGATTTCAGAAATTCAGGGAATCCGGGCCCCCTCAAAAACTCCGGGCCCGGAGGGAAACTCCCCACCCCCGTCTCGTCGGACCTGGATAGAATAAGAGAGTATCGTGATACAGAATAAAAATCGGCCCTTTTCAGGACCAAATGATGTGTTAAGTCCGATCTTGCAACCTCCCCGCGGTGCACATTGGGTCATGCTAATGCAGACGCCCATCTCTCTTATCTGTAAGCCTATATCTGTAAGCACGAGCTTAGACATATGCAGTAGGCTCTAACAGACGTATCTCTAATTGATCTTCTCAAGCGATTATAAACATTAACCATAATCGATTCCTAGTATTAGTTGTTAAAAGCCAAAGTCTCCGATCAAAGAACTTATACCTAGATATATAATGTGTACCTATTCGTTTATTTGTTTCTGAGATTATCACCCTCTGATGTACTTCAGTTGTAAACATTCTCTACGTTCTGATTGGCTAGTCGATTTATTCACGGCTTTTACCGTCATAGTCGTAACATGATGTGGTTCTGTTTACAGTTGTAATAAGGTAAAATAAAATAATCTATGTGCTCAGATGACTCAATGTATTTCTGGTAGGTACAAATCAATCCATTTTTTGATTCGTGAATTTTTTTTTCAGTTAGGGTTGATTTCCCAGATAGTTGGGGAGAAGCTTATAAAAGACCTCGCACCAAATGCATGGGTAATGTTGTCGACGGAATCGTTGCAAATTCAAGTCATAGAATCCTTAGCTCATCCTTAATGAACACAGTTATGGATAAAGTTCCGAAATGTCTTTATTTTAAAAATACGCAGGTCGAAGCTCCATAATTCAAAATTTTTAAAACCGCGATTTTACTTATTTTTTATCGAAATGGTAAATACTTATAATATTTAATTTGCGGTAAGAATATAATACTGATGTACAATGCAACATAGGAAAATGCATTATTCTAATATTTATATAAAATGTGACTTCGGAATTTTAAAGTAAAATTGACATTTTTATTGCATAGTATTTAAAAACACAGGACAAATTCACATCACGTTGCTATAATAATATAAATAAAGCATAATATTATTTAATTTCTATGACTTCTTAGTAAAAATGAGTTACTGAAATGTAAACTAAAAGTCTGAGTTATACTAATATCTCTCAATTATTCAGAAGGGCTTATCAAAATAGATTATGCTTTATTTGTAATCAACAGTTTAATAAATAATTCAAAAAAGTTGCGTAAAATCGCGTTTTTAAAATTTTTAATTTTGGAACTCGAACCGGCTGTATTTTTAAAATAAAGGCATTTTGGAACTTTATCCATAACAATTTTCATCGAGAATGATCTAAGGATTATATGCCTTCAATTAAAAAAAATTACTCATGCATTTGGTGCGGGGTTCTTTAGTTTTGTCTATATTTAGTGTTAGTAGATTTTGTTTTAGCCAGTTTGTTATTAGTTGAAGACCAATTTCCGCTTCTATTTTGGTGCCATCAACAAAAAACAATACAGTATCGTCAGCATAGGTGATAGATTTTCCAGAGATCGGTAGATTTAACATATCATTAATATATATCTGAAATAAAATGGGACCAAGTACAGCTCCCTGAAGAACACCATACTTAATTAAGTTCTCTCTACTTTTTCATTATCAATGATTACAATTTGAGTTCTATTTGTCAAATAGTCCTCGATTAAGTTACCGCATATACCTCGAATACCGTATTTATTTAGTTTGTCTAGAAGTTTGGGATGTGACACAGTGTCGAAAGCCTTCGTGAGGTCTAAAAATATTTCCAAAGGCTTTTTCGTCATATTTAATGCATTGGTGACCTCTTGTGTTAAGCTATGCATAGCTGTGGATGTTCCCTCCTTGAAGCCAAACTGGGAAGATATGATGTTATATTTTTTTAAATGTTCAAGGATTCTGGTCTTTATACATTTTTCTATTAATTTAGCAAAATTATTTAAAATTGATATTGGCCGATAGTTTTTCATTTCAAGTCTCCAGATTTAAATATTGGTTTGATCCAAACTTTTTTAAATTGTCTCGGAAATATACCTATCACAAATGTTAAATTTATAATGTAAAGTAATAGTTTAATAATGTGTGTGGCTGTGTTCTTGCTTGTTTTTACCCCTATATTGTCTAAACCTGAGGATGCACTATTTTTCAAGCCATTTATGTTATTCAATATTTAATTTTCTGAAACAGGAAATTTGTTTTGCCATTTTTTCTCCTATTTTTTACTTGTTATGCAATTGTTTTCTAGTTTAATTTATTTCATTTTTTGATACATTTTCGTTTGTAGACTCGTTAATTATTGACCATATTCTTTCTATGTCCTTACCCGCCTCCTGAATTTTTCTTTTATAATAATCATTTTTTGTTACTTTAATTTACTTATTTATTTTATTTCTGTACGTTCTATACTTTTCTTTTTAGTTTATATTCTGAGGGTTTTTGATTACTTTTCGTTTGAGTTTATCCCTTTCCTGAATCGAAGTAACAAGACCTTCACTTATCCAAGGCTTTATTTTTTTAACTTGTTTGTTTTATTGTAATGTTTGGTCGTAACACTTCTAATGGCATGCTTGTATTTTACTAAAAATTTATTTGTAGCCAAATCTACCTCGGGTTCGTTTAGAATATCGGACCAATTTTTTTTTCTAGAATTTTTTATATTTATTATAATCAATTTCTTCGTGAGTTTTGGCTCCATTTTTTAATTCTTTATAATTTTTTAATTTTGGTATTAAACTAATCGCTACTATAATGGTCTGTAATACTTCACTCATTTTTCGGTCTCAAAAAGGAGGTTTTCTATTAACAATTCTAAAGTTTTACCCTCCAAATAACCTTGAAAATTCGTCTAATGCCACGGATTTTCCATAAAAAATTAATGACGTTAATGAAGCAAGGTCGAACGCGCGTTTTGCAGTACATACTTGGCGCGCGAAAAACCCTTTGCTTAGACAAATAAAATTTACACAAATTAAAAACTAAGGAATCATTTTAATGTTGGAAGTCTCATCTTTCTTATATAGAAGCAAATCATCGATATGTAATATAATCAGGGTGGGGCAATCGTGCATTGGGCCTCGATATCTCGAATTCTACTATAGCTAGAAATTTTTTAAACAATTGCAAGTAAACTAGATAAAAAAGTCTATAACTAGAAATTATTTTCTAACATACAGGGTGAGCCAAGACGAAATTACAGGACCAAGTGCCTTTTTTTAAATGGAATGCTATGTATATCAGTACATTTTTTGAAGCCTCTTTCTAGGCTCTATTCATTCCTATATTAGCATTGAATATCTCCCAACCACCTGGATGTAACGAATATTTTTGTTGAAATAATTCCAATCTGCAGATGGATATTAAAAAAAATCACCACAGTCACAATTATGGGTTTTAAGAAAAACTTATGTGAATACCAGTTACGATACATCTAGTTAATGTTTTTGAATCATTATCACTTTCTAAAACTGTACAGGGTGGCCAAAAATGATTCTTCAATTAAGAACTTTTTAAATTGAATTTCTCAGTTTTTTCAAATGGAACATCCTGTATATTTTTCAACGATGTGATGAAGAAATGAAAAACATTTTTTGTAAGTACTTCCCTATGGCTAATAGCAACCATTTTCGGTTTATAAATAAATAAGTGTCAAATTCAAGAATAAACTTTAAAAAAGAGGTTCCCTCAAATAATTCATTAGAAAAACTTATAATAGGTGTTCGACCTGTTGCCCATTTTGATTGACACACGTCTTTATGCAATTTTGAAATGAGGCCTCTGGGCTATACTTAGGTATATTGCATTTGATCGGCACATTTCTAAAAACGGTAATATCGCTCGCAGAGCAAAAAAAATTCATATCACTATGTTAGTGACCGAATTCTGAAAAACTTTCAAAATGTCTGTCTGTCCGTACGTCACGTTTCTTGTAAGCACGATAACTTAAGAATGAAAAGTCCGATTGTATTGAAATTTGAATACCTATACAGTAAGTTAATGTTAGCTAGAGGAAGAACCCCATTTTCGAACAATATTGATCAATAAATATAAAAGTTATCAATTAAGCAGATATTTAAATTTAAAATAAAGCTATTTTTTATTTTTTGTAACTAATCAAAAAATGGCTAAACAAAAATTTATATTTACAAAAAACTGCGAAGAGTATAATGGTTGGCTATTATAAGTACTTAGTTTATGGTTTTTGGGCATTTCCCTGGGTGTGTCACTGGATAATCACAATAACACGCTGTTATACAAACTCAACAGTTATGTTACGATATTATGATTGAACTACCGACACTGGCTAATAATATAGGTTGAACTTTATGGTGCCTTGACCTTTATAAATAAATGGATGTCTATTAATACAGAAATTTGGCGCCTGCATACAAATATAAAAAAGTGAAGAAACTGAACCACATTTTTTAGTCCAAATATTTGTAAACAAAAGTTTATTCTTGTAATCAATTAGGTATACCTATCTAGATTTCATTTATCTAAAGCGGTAATTCACAAACACTAAGTACGTAAAATTAATCAACTACGTGAATGAAAAACAATTATTTCAGGCAGTGCCGCTTCTGAACGTAAGAAAACAAAAACATAACCTATTCACGATCTGACAGGCGGCCTTGATAAAAATGCTTGGAATTGTGCAATAGTAAAAAAAATGAAAACATTGCATTGCATAAAAACCTGTATTTAAACGGAGGTTTTTTCAGGCAAGATAAATAAAGAGTTGAATTAAATTGACAGAGATACGCATTTAAATCAATTATTTACGATTTTCCTAACGACATGTATCCGAAAAAACCTATGTGCTTTAAAAAACAACTATATTTCGGATGCTTTTATTTTATTAATTACAAATTAATTAGAAAAAATTGTTTTTCACACTAACCTGAAACAATTAGGGCCTCGTTTGGTCCAACAGTATGAATATTTCCCATCTTTAAAAATCACTGCGCTACACTTCACAAAATTAAACCACAAGTCAACTGAATTTATTTAATAAATTTCACTAAAAACACCAACTATTACAAGACTGCTTATATGCAGAACGAACGCTATTCAGCCATGCTATGTCAACCACAGACGCATGCGTCGATCCGTCGTTTACCAAGAAACACCAATGTTTGTTTGTTTTTGTTTCAAAACCTACTTATTTACCCTTTAAATATTATTTACCCAATTAATTAAAGTTTAGAGGACCTAATTTAAAAAAAATCTAATCTGCTACCTATAGTATCGATTCGATAGTGAAACTATTAATTATCGGCGTCTTTCAGTGTCCGAATTTCAACCGACATACGTGATTGGCGTCGTCTGTTAGTAATAGTGACTCACACAAGAAACGTATAGCGTGGACAATTCCGTGAGTTTAGGGAGTTGTGGAGCATTGTGTGTTATACTTTTTGTTCAAAAAAGTAAGATATCTCATGTCTCTGTGGTATATTAGTACATTTTAAGTTTTTAGTTGATTGTTTACCATTGTAGTTTATTAACTGTAAGTAGAAATCGTTGTGAGGTAGTTTTTAGAGAAAATATGTCAACATAACCTTTATTTATAAATTGGTGTTATGTGCAACGGAAATGAAGCAACTTTTGTTTACTTTACTCTTAACTTTGTTTTATGTGCCATGCAGAATCGAATAAATAACCAGGCATTTCTCATTTTTGCAGATGTGTGATACCAGTGACTTAGATAGACAAATAGAACAGCTAAAAAAATGCGAAATTATCAAGGAAGGAGAAGTTAAAGCTTTGTGTGCGAAGGCCAGAGAAATTTTGGTAGAAGAAAGTAATGTACAACGTGTAGATTCCCCTGTAACGGTAAGGCTTGACAAGGAATCGTTTAGATCAGCACTCACAGTTTTCTTTCCAGGTTTGTGGAGACATTCATGGACAGTTTTACGATTTAAAAGAACTCTTTAAAGTAGGTGGTGATGTGCCCGAGACCAATTATTTATTCATGGGTGATTTCGTCGACCGAGGATTTTATAGCGTAGAAACATTTTTATTACTGTTAGCACTTAAGGTAAGTTTTGAGGGCAAGAACGGGAGGGGTTCCAAAACATTCATGTTTTAGTTTCGTCAAATTGAGCTTAGTTTTCTAATGATCATTTATTATTGTTTTATTGGTTGTAGGTTAGATATCCAGACCGTATAACCCTTATAAGAGGTAATCACGAATCCCGGCAAATTACCCAGGTATATGGCTTCTACGACGAATGTTTGAGAAAATATGGCTCGATAACAGTCTGGAGATACTGTACAGAAATATTTGATTACCTTTCCTTATCTGCTATTATTGATGGAAAGATATTTTGTGTTCACGGTGGTCTGTCACCATCCATACAAACATTAGATCAAATCAGGGTTATAGATCGTAAGCAAGAAGTGCCACATGATGGTCCCATGTGTGATTTACTATGGAGCGATCCAGAGGGTATGTAGATAAATGTTGCTGCTGAAAAAAGACGAGAAAGATGCAAAAATTTGTTGCGATTTTGTGAAAAACTTGTTGACCTATAAATATAGTTTTGATTTGAATTAAAGGTAGAAAGTTCCGTCGGCAGTACCATCACATATCTTGTGAAGCAAAATTCATGCTTAGTTGTTCATTCATTAATACATGAGTCTAAACGAGTCTTCATTCTGTGAGTTGTTTTTCATCATTGATTAGCCATCAATGATATCAAATCACAATAGGATAATAGAATCATTGAGTGATAACTTCCCATTATTTATTTCTCAATAAAAAGTGTCGATCACTTTTAGTTCTGTGCTACATTCCCCTTGACCCTTCTATTTGCTTTCTGGAATTATGTTCAATTTATGTGCAAAATAGTGTATCCCATGTGCTTCTGGCTGCGCTTTTAAGTTGTCAAAGATCTATTGCCATGCGCGAGTTCTAAAGCAGATTAGGTTAATGTGTGACCACACTAGTTCTATTGTCGCTCACTCCTAGTTATAACTAACGTCTATTCGTAGGGCTATGGCTGCGACTACAGAGCCACAAACCGGTTTATAGTGTTACTACTAGGATAAACAAATATGGTAGTCTGTACTCTTTAAGTCTGTGAAGAGTATTATCCTTCAAAAATGAGTAATTAATACGATTCTCACTTATGACATGCATAGTTCTCAAATGTTCTCGTACATTTTCAATGTCATTGAAAACTGTGTCACACACTAAACATTCGAAATTATTCATTTTTGAGGGATAGAACGCAATCTTCCCAAACTTAAAGAGTACAGACTAGCATATTTGTTTATTCTAATAGTAACGCTATAAGCTGGTACGCGGCTCTGCAGTCACAGTCATAACCCTACGAATAGATGCTAATCTTGTTATAGTTCACCCAGCAGATTCAAACAGTGAGAGTGAGAACCTGTTTCTTTCTTCAGGAGAACAGGTACATGGAACGTGTTCTGCTTTTTCCTCATCTTCCAGACACAGATGGCATTCGGTGTTTTCCACCAGTCCATGTTTGTAATAAACTCCTTTGAGTGAACTAATCCTGGTAGTTCCTGCCAGTGCTGGATTGTTTTCAGTTCGACCCAGGCTAGAATAGCAGCCTCGGCAGGGTTTGCAGATATGTCAAGTGCCAGTTCTGGTGCTATAAATTTGATTGCCGCGCCTTCACTGGCCAAAAATTCTTCCATGCCAGCGTGGCTAGGTATCCAGATCAGTCAGTTTGTTGTTTCGGCTCAGTCGAGTAAGAGCTTCCTGGCAATTCGATACCGTTTTAGAGTTACAACCGGTAGGATCCAAGGGCTTTAAGAGCCACTTGACTGTCTGAAAATATTTTTATTGATCTGTGTCCACACTGCATCTGTTTAAGCCTAATGCAGGTACCCACCCAAAGGCCTATTTCAATAGGAATTTATTTATTGTATATAGCAGTTTCTATGCAGAATATGTTACTATTCTTAGATAAGAAAAGGAAATAGTGCCATGTACCGACAGAAGTAACAACGAAATACACACACAGAGATGTTTCGAAATTGTTGTTCCTCATCAGCATAGTAACACTTAAGGAACAGTATCTATTGCTGTATATCCACACTGTGGAACACTACCTAAGTGTCGTGTTTGAAATCATAAATAAAATTCACAAATTTGTATGTATTTTAGGAATTAATCATAACAGTTTTACTTTAACGGATCATACAGAAGCAGGAGTATCTGTGGTTTATTTAATTGATTCAAGTTCACTTATTCTCATCGAGTAGGATGCAGAGAATGAAACTTGGTATTGAATACGAACAAAATATTTAAATAAACATAAAATGAAGTTATTTTAGTTTAACAAGGTTATTCTAAATAGTATATAATAAAACATGAACTGATAGAGAATCACAATCTCATTTAAAATGATTTAGAATGAAATTGGAAAACAAAAAAGTAAATTTTATAAAATCTGACATGCATGTCAAAACTTAGGGCTGAAAATCATATTTTGTGTAGAAACACTGTAAATCTACACAAAATGAATATTGAATGAAAGACTATCAACAGTAGTTGCAGTGCAGCGTAATTATTTTAGAAATAGTAAGTCCATATATTACAAAACACTGAATGACATTTTAAGTTTTCAGATATTTTCAAATATCATTGCAGAAAGGTGTTTTGTAAATGATATTTCACATCATGCAGAAAGAAAGGACTAATAGTATGATGTTAAATGTTTGTTGGCGTATCAATTTCTTGTTTTAGTTTATAATATAAGTATTCTGTCAGTATGGAAACTGCAGTACGTTTTTAACTACTAGCATTTTGTGTTTATCATTGCTATTCATCTAAATGTATGAATTAGTATTTATTTGAGATTGGAATTGTTAATTGTAGTTATAAGTAGATTTTAAGAAAGTGTATGTAATATGTCAATATATTTCGAGTAATTATAATTATTCACTTAATCCTGAAAAGTAGAATAAGAAACTTATCAGGAAAAATAAAGAATTAAAAACAGTATTCACTTAAGGTAAAGAACAAACAAAACTGAATAGTTTAAATTTTAAATTAAAATTAAATTTTGAAATATTAGATCAAAATAGAAAAAAACAATTGAAATATTGGAAATTAACCCATTGAAACGACTAAAAATAACAAATCAGTTAATCACACACCGCTGAACAGCGAGCTGCGAAATATATTCATCCAAGAATAAATAATAAATTGAAAATAAAAGTGGTGAATAAGTTGAAGGTTAGGATATTACAATCCAGATATATTGATATCAAGAATAAATTGTAAAAGTTGATTAAATATAAGAAGTGAGTATACTTTGAAAGTATTACGAAGTAGATTATCCGGAAAGCAGATTTAGAAGAGGGAAGTATTTGTTAATCCAGTTAGCAAATTTATATGGTGAAGAAACTTCAAACGTCAAGCAAGTGATAGAAATACTTCAAGGAAATCTTGAAAATAAATTGGAGGTTAGAAACAAACGTCAATCCAGTAAAGAAGAAGAAGAAGAAGCCTTGAGAGGTTAAAAAGTCAGTCAAGTGACATAATATTTCAAGGATCATAATAACCAGTTAGAGGTTATAATATAACATTACTCGAGTCGAAAGAAAGACAAGGTAAAGCTTTACTATATCAGAAATCCATGGTACATATTTATTTTAAATAAAGGCCATATTTATCATTTTAGTTAAGTTAGATTTTGTTATTTAAATTTGTTAATTACATTCCAAGTTCAAATTTGTTAATAAATTAATACTTTGTTCGTTCAATACTGAGTTTGATTTATTTAGATTGTTATCTTGATCGATGAGCATTTATTGAACCGACTTCGTTGGACCCTGAGTAAGAGTCATTCTATAGATTGTAGATGGTCATGCTAATGGTGTTCTATAGTCTATAATATTAACAGCTTTTAAGAAACTGTTTGGCGCTCAATAAAATCATTTCAATTTACTTTCAAAAAGAAATTTCGAACGTATAAAAAATAAAATAGATATCAGAATATAGAACATTTATGGCTTGTTAACGTGGAGCGATCAGGAAAGCGATTGAATAAATACAACTTGAGAATAGTTTATCATTTCAAGCATACATTTGATCAAATAATTTATTTTGATAGTTTTGACAACAAGGCATTGTCAAATTAAAAACAAATATAATTTATATGAGGTTAAAGTCAGGTAAGACAACAATGAATCAAGAAGAAACTACACCAGGTACATCCACAGTTCCACAAACACAAGTTGGTGACACAAACACACAACCAGACACAAACATGTTCCAGAAACTCATGGAAATGATGGGTGGAATAAATACAAATATGGACAAAAATATCCATCGACTTGAAGAAAACATTGGCAACATTAAGGTACAAATGGTACAAAATAACCAAACTTTAGAAGCAAACATAAATACACAAATTAGCAACATAAATACACAAATGGTACAAAATAACCAAACTTTAAAAGAAGACATTAGTCAAAATAACCAGCGACTAGAAGAAAATATTAACAAAAATATGCAAAAGCTGGAAGAAAGCAATATAGAAGTAAGAAATAAAATTGAAAATTTAGAGAGTAAATGGGAGAGAATGGGAGAGACAGTCAACGAAGAAATTGGTATTAAGGTAAATGAGGCAGCAAAAGAAATAAGAGAGGAAGTTGTAACTATGTTTGAAGATGGAATGACTGCAGTAGATAGCAGAATGAAGAAACAGGAGGATAAATACGATAGCAAAATAAAAGAACAGGATAGCAAGATAGAACAGAACACGAAGTTGTTGAAGGATACCACACGTACACAATTGACACAATTACCCACACATACTTACACATGCAACAAAACACCATTTTATTTTTACGGAGATAACCGCATACACCCTAAAATTTTAATTGCACGTTTGAAACAACACATGGAAACACAACACGTAAATGCAAACCTAAAAGCAAACATACAAGACATGTTAAAGGGAGAAGCGGAAATCTGGTATTCAGTTGTAATGGACAGGTTTGAGACTATAGAGGAATTTGAAGCTCTAGTCTTAAAACAATATTGGAGTGATTACACTCAGTTGAAAATAAGACAAGACCTATTTAATGGTAACTATGTAGAAAATAAAGGTATTTCTAGGGAAAATTATGTACTTAGAAAAGTATACAATATTAGACATCTAGAACCAAAATTCACAGAAAGTGAAATGGTCAGATATTTAGCTAGGCATTTTTCAGGGGATATCCAGAATGTTATTATTACGCAAAGAATTGCAAAGTTAGATGATTTGATTGATTATTTAAGAGAATTAGATGATTATCATCAGAGTTTTGATAGAAAGGCTAGTCAGAATAGGGAAAATAATAGTAGATATTATAACAAGTGGGGTTATGATCAGAATAAGAATGAAAGTGATAGAAGAGAAAGACAAGGTTATGGTCAATATGATAGGAAGGAAAAGCAGGGTTATGGTCGTCAATATGACAATGATAGAAAGGAACGAGGGGGTTATGAGAAACGTCAATATGACAATGATAGGTATGAAAAGCAGGGTTATGAGAAACGTCAATATGACAATGATAGGAATGAAAAGCAGGGTTATGAGAAACGTCAATATGACAATGATAGAAAGGAACGAGGAGGTTATGGTCAATATAAATATGACAATTATAGGAATGAAAAGCAGGGTTTTGAGAAACGTCATTATGATAATGATTGCAGAGAGAGAGGGGGTTATGTTAAAAATAATGAGTCATATGCAAAAGTGGCTAATATCAATATTCAAAGGGGAAATAGAGTAGATGAAAATACGCACTCTAATATAAATAAATTAGAAACAACAGCACAAGTAAATGATAGAAATAGAAATCAGGATTTTTAGATAAACTTGTTTTAAATGTAGGTAATAATTGTAAAAAAATAGGCGACTATATAGAAAATGATGTTATATTGGGAGAAGACATCTTATCAGAAAAAAAGGCAAATATTGTATTAGGAGAAAGAATCCTAAAAGTAGAAGGTGAAAGAATACCTTTCTGTAGTGTAAATGAAATAAATGGCAAATGTGCCGAAATAGTTAATGAATTGAATGGCAAAGGTGCCGAAATAGTTAATGAATTGAATGGCAATGATGCCGAAATAATTAATGTATCAAATGGCATAGAGTCCAATAATGATAATGAATTTTGCGGTGAGCATATAGTGGGAACCACATGTGTTCAAATAAATAATGATAAGAAGCCTGAAACCTTTCTGATAAGTCGTTACTCCAAATATGATAGAATTTTTAAAAATTTGTCTCAAAAATACAAAAATTCAATTGATTATGAACCTACAATAGCAAAGGGCTATGCGCAACAACTTGAAGTAGGTAATATTTTAAATGAAAACGAAAATGTTTTAAACTATAATAAGGAAGAATCATTACCGGGAAGTTGTCACATGGGGATAAATTATCCATATGATCCAGGATAGATTACTTTTAAGTTATCCAAATGATCCTGAGTAGATCACTTTTAAATTGTAAATAAACTTTGACAGTGTGAATGTCACATCATGTTGTTAAAACTAACAAAATTTTCACATGTCAAAATTCTATTAGTTTAGGGGGTTTTATGCTGTATATCCACACTGTGGAACACTACCTAAGTGTCGTGTTTGAAATCATAAATAAAATTCACAAATTTGTATGTATTTTAGGAATTAATCATAACAGTTTTACTTTAACGGATCATACAGAAGCAGGAGTATCTGTGGTTTATTTAATTGATTCAAGTTCACTTATTCTCATCGAGTAGGATGCAGAGAATGAAACTTGGTATTGAATACGAACAAAATATTTAAATAAACATAAAATGAAGTTATTTTAGTTTAACAAGGTTATTCTAAATAGTATATAATAAAACATGAACTGATAGAGAATCACAATCTCATTTAAAATGATTTAGAATGAAATTGGAAAACAAAAAAGTAAATTTTATAAAATCTGACATGCATGTCAAAACTTAGGGCTGAAAATCATATTTTGTGTAGAAACACTGTAAATCTACACAAAATGAATATTGAATGAAAGACTATCAACAGTAGTTGCAGTGCAGCGTAATTATTTTAGAAATAGTAAGTCCATATATTACAAAACACTGAATGACATTTTAAGTTTTCAGATATTTTCAAATATCATTGCAGAAAGGTGTTTTGTAAATGATATTTCACATCATGCAGAAAGAAAGGACTAATAGTATGATGTTAAATGTTTGTTGGCGTATCAATTTCTTGTTTTAGTTTATAATATAAGTATTCTGTCAGTATGGAAACTGCAGTACGTTTTTAACTACTAGCATTTTGTGTTTATCATTGCTATTCATCTAAATGTATGAATTAGTATTTATTTGAGATTGGAATTGTTAATTGTAGTTATAAGTAGATTTTAAGAAAGTGTATGTAATATGTCAATATATTTCGAGTAATTATAATTATTCACTTAATCCTGAAAAGTAGAATAAGAAACTTATCAGGAAAAATAAAGAATTAAAAACAGTATTCACTTAAGGTAAAGAACAAACAAAACTGAATAGTTTAAATTTTAAATTAAAATTAAATTTTGAAATATTAGATCAAAATAGAAAAAAACAATTGAAATATTGGAAATTAACCCATTGAAACGACTAAAAATAACAAATCAGTTAATCACACACCGCTGAACAGCGAGCTGCGAAATATATTCATCCAAGAATAAATAATAAATTGAAAATAAAAGTGGTGAATAAGTTGAAGGTTAGGATATTACAATCCAGATATATTGATATCAAGAATAAATTGTAAAAGTTGATTAAATATAAGAAGTGAGTATACTTTGAAAGTATTACGAAGTAGATTATCCGGAAAGCAGATTTAGAAGAGGGAAGTATTTGTTAATCCAGTTAGCAAATTTATATGGTGAAGAAACTTCAAACGTCAAGCAAGTGATAGAAATACTTCAAGGAAATCTTGAAAATAAATTGGAGGTTAGAAACAAACGTCAATCCAGTAAAGAAGAAGAAGAAGAAGCCTTGAGAGGTTAAAAAGTCAGTCAAGTGACATAATATTTCAAGGATCATAATAACCAGTTAGAGGTTATAATATAACATTACTCGAGTCGAAAGAAAGACAAGGTAAAGCTTTACTATATCAGAAATCCATGGTACATATTTATTTTAAATAAAGGCCATATTTATCATTTTAGTTAAGTTAGATTTTGTTATTTAAATTTGTTAATTACATTCCAAGTTCAAATTTGTTAATAAATTAATACTTTGTTCGTTCAATACTGAGTTTGATTTATTTAGATTGTTATCTTGATCGATGAGCATTTATTGAACCGACTTCGTTGGACCCTGAGTAAGAGTCATTCTATAGATTGTAGATGGTCATGCTAATGGTGTTCTATAGTCTATAATATTAACAGCTTTTAAGAAACTGTTTGGCGCTCAATAAAATCATTTCAATTTACTTTCAAAAAGTAATTTCGAACGTATAAAAAATAAAATAGATATCAGAATATAGAACACTATATTGGATAGACCAGAAATAACAGTTACTAATAGGCAAGAAGTACAGTAGATAGTGTCTACTTGTTGTTATTCTATGTCTAGTATGGTAGGCTGTTCGCTGTTTGTTAGATCGTTTTTCCAGGCAGTGTGGAAATTCTGACGAGTTTCTCATTCCTAAAATATTGATGATTCTTATGTTTTTAAATGTATCAGTATCACAGAGAAAATATCTGGTAATAGTAAGGCAATGTCATTAGAGAATAATTGTCTATATTTTTTCAATTGTACCAGTTACTGCAAGAATTCTGCATTTTATATTTTATGTATATTTTCTAATTTAATTCTGTTATTTATTCTGTAGATACACAGGGCTGGGGTGTCTCTCCTAGAGGAGCTGGCTATCTTTTTGGGTCAGACGTAGTAGCTCAGTTTAATGCCGCCAATGATATCGACATGATCTGCCGAGCTCACCAACTTGTGATGGAAGGATACAAGTGGCACTTCAATGAAACTGTACTCACCGTTTGGTCTGCACCTAATTATTGTTACAGGTAAGATTTGCCTGTTACAAGTCATTTTGTAGGCTAGACGGCAGTGATGAAAAAATGCTAAAAAATACATTTTTGGCCCATAGGCGAGATTAAAACCGCTTGATTTTATAATTAACAATTAGTAAGTAAAATAGGCCCTTTTTCTATATTTCTTTAAATGTCTCCGTTCCTTTTAGTATAACATAAGAAAATTGTTCGTTTTGTTTTTTTTTTTTTAATTGGCACCGATAGAGGTCACTGGGTGCAAATGACTTGCAAAGCTTTCAAAACACGTTATTTTCACTATTTCTTTACTCGAAAATAACTGCACATAGAGAGCTAAAAATTGAAGATGGTGTCTATGTTGTCCCAATAATGTACAAAAAATTTCGGTTTATTACTTTTTGAGTAATTAACGATCAATTTTTTTTATATGAGCAACTTTCTAAAATGCACTGGTTTTCCAGATTTTTGAACTTAAATATAATTTTTATAAATAACAAAAATCTTTATAACTTTTATTAAATTAAGTGCATATAAACTGTCTACGTAATTGTTTTATTAACTTTATTATTATCAGTTGTGGATATTTGAAAATATGCTACACTCTTTAAGCAATGATTTGATTCATCCAATATCATGTAATTGATCTAATGTTAAGTGAAGTTAAGTGAAATTCCTAGTTCCTTTATTTAAGAAATAACATGTAAATAATATTAGGAATGCATCGGGTACCCTACCCATCAAATTGGAAAAAGTAAGCTCTTGTGGATATCAGTGTGTAAATAATTTATTGCTAAAACATTTTAAGTAAAAGCATACGGGGTATTCCATTTGAAAAAAAAATAGTTGATAGCTTAGAAATGTAAAGATTTGAATTATCGTGGAGACACCTTGTAGAATTAGATTTGGCTTTGAAAGGCTTGGAAACAAGTACATGGCCTTGACTAACTTTCAGAGTGAACCGACAGTCAAATTTATGGAAATACTTTCTTTAGAAATAAGTCTTGAACTCTGCAAATGTATTTTTTATTGTTATCCGGTTAATACCCGCTAGTCATATCCGGTACAGGCCCTAATGATACCCAGTATGTGAATTTCAGGTGAAACCTGTTACCTGGCAATTACAAAAACAGTTACCCAGTGCATTTCTAATTTTTATGTAAAGCTGAAATAATTTATTTCACCGATCTGTTCAGTTAGTGTTTATATAGCAGCAACAATAAAAAAATTGCTTATTCCAATAACGACTCGTTGATTTAAAAATAACACAACAGCTTTGGCCAATCTCCTCTATAATTTTTGGCACTTTATTTACGTTTTATTTATGTGTTGATGTAGTCAAATAGTTTATCAAAATAGTTTTATTTTTATAAACTTAATACTGATCATAAAATGTCTAAATCGTTTAAACCTAAGAATGAAAATGATGTACTCCTTTTGTTTAATGTAAGTTAAAATATATTTCTTAAATTGGAATCAGTGACTAACTTGAGTATAAATGATTTATGTTGAATACTTATCTCTGTTCGAAACAGGGGAAGTAGGTTTCGTAGATGCAACAAAAATTTGCTAAAATATGGCAAAATGATGACTCATTCACTGCACTGTTACATATAAGTTGAATTATTTATTATTTATTTGCTTATAGTAATAAAACATATTCTTTATAGGATTTTGCAAACAGCGGATGTTCTCATAGATAGTTTTTTTTTTTTCGCTGTTTGCAAAATCCTATAAAGAATATGTTTCATACAAGTTGAGTTTCCTCCAAGGTTACCTTGCGCTGGAACTAATTTGCAAAAAAAAATCGCTTTTTTGTTAATTATAACGTTAATTTTATTTTGTATATTGTCACGTGTTACCACCCCTTATAGCTCCGTGGGTTCAAAAATTATAACAAGAGATAAACACTTGATTGAAAATCTCACAATACTTTTATTAAGTAAAATAAACGTTTGCTGACTATAATAACCTTTAACGAGGTTTATTACTTGATATTTACACTCTATATTGTTCACTTTGTATCTCTTCCGAATTATCTAACCTCAGTTCATTAGGAACTCCCTCCCCGCGTGTTTACAGCGGCTTATATACTGTAAAGGCGCCTCTAGAACCATCTAGCAAACACCATAACCTTCTCGCATGGTAATCTAGAATAATGTAGAAATCTCAATCCGTCTAGAAGCTTCCAGAAAACGTACTACCAGTGTCTCGGAGATGGCGCACACTACAGACTATGATGGTACTGCAGTTTCCTATCACCGTTACTATTTACTTCTGGCTACTACTCATGAGCTATGAACATCAACCCCTAAAGGACGTAAACTCAACAATATTTTATCTTTAGAATTAAAAACACATACGCACATTATTGCAAATGATGTCCGTGTGGGACGTAACTTTGAGAAACTTAATCATTACAAAAGGATAACATAAGCCACGCAGCAATTTTTAATTCCTAGACCAATTTTGACCTAGATAATTCTTTATATCACGGTATTTTGACTGTTGCTATCCTGTCAAGGTTTCCAGAAAATAAATGACTCATCTTTTGTGTTAAATCATGAAATATGGTGTTAATTTGAGGAATTCTTAATTTGATTGTTGACGAGAGCAGATGGGATAAAGGACTCTCATAGGTAGAGACCCCTTCAAGTGGTTATTGGTAAAAAAAATTGAACAAAAAGTGTTTTTTATCATCAAGTCGGTAACATGTGTTTATAGAGCAATATATACATATTGGCTCTGTTGTGACTTAACTCTAACCGGAATTGGTTTGGAAAGCGTAAATAAATAGTAAATTTCTGTTTGCAGTGATTAAAAAAATAAGTGTAGGAAACCAGCTCAAGAAAAGAAAATAAACTAGTGACCAATTAAACCAGGCGATGACAGAAAGATAAGCAATATTAATTTATTATATAAATTTAATTTATTAGTGCATAAACCTATTTTTAAATAACAGCTAACAGTCTCTAAGGCTACTGGGACTCGCTATTTACCGCGGTACAATTAATAATAGTTTCTTTCGGCAAACTAACAAAGGTCTTGAAAATCAAACAAAATTTACACACTAAAGCATGGAAATGAAAAAAAAACACAAAGTTTAGGAAATCTGAGACCACAACTGGAAGCAAGCAGGCAAGGCGAATATTCAGGCAGGAAAATGATTATCATAATGTTAAGCGATTTCAATGGTCATGCAGGAAAAGACAATGAGTGCATACAGATGAGAACTTCATTAGAAAACCTTACCACACACATAGTCAAAATAAAATGGTAACCTGCTAAAAACTTGGCACACAGTTCTTGGATGGCACAATAAGAAACACACGAAGCAAGAGCCAAACCTGTTTGAAACCATGGGCAATGCAAACACCAACTCCTAAATAGACCATATCCTAGTGGATACAAAAATAAGTAACAGGGTTAAAAATATTGTAATCTAGGGAATGGCGTGCAAAATTGATGACGAATAGTTACCATCTGCCACTCAGTAATTGAAGAGAGCATATTACGGAGAATATGGAGGGGGCATTTTTTTTTAAACGAATAGTTATCGATATCTGTCCATAAGTAGTTAGTATATGTACTTCACATACCCCAATTACACTGGCAGACAAAAATTCCGCTCAGTGCGCGGTAGAGAGAATTTTGAAAAGAAAAAAATTAATTTTTTTAAATTCCCCCTACCACACACCGAGCAGAATTTTTGTCTGCCAGTGTAATTGGGGTATGTGAAGTACATATACTAACTACCTATGTGGCTAGATATCGATAAACATTCATCTAAAAAAATGTTCCTCCCACTCCATATTCTCCCACCATACCAAAAATTTTCAGAGAGAAAAAAGTTTCGTAGTTATATGCTCTCTTCGATTATTGAGTGGCAGACGGTAACTTTTCGTCATCGATTTTGCACGCCATTTCCTTAACTAATAAGGCTAAAAGAGAAACAAGAAGCAACACAGCTGATAAAATACTATATGGAAAATAGAGACAAAGAGACTGGAAGTACATAGAGGATACTACAAAACACCAAATAATACTTGGAATATTTTCCTACTATGGAAAGAAGAATATAAAACAGAAATGCCAGGGGGAAATGGAAAACAATTAACGGGAGAAGAACTTAACTTAGCAATGGAGAATACGCTGACGCGGAAGAAGTCACCCATGAGCACACAATAAATAGGTGCGAACAACCAAAGAAACCTCTCCCATTTGCGATGGGCAGGACACGTGGCTCGAGCCCAAGAAAATAATTTGATAAAATGGGATTTTACCGCTGAATCAGTAGGGAGTAGAAAACAGGGCAGACCCAAGCGTAGGTGGACTGATCGTCTATCGGTGGATGCCAAGAACATAGGTGTCTCAAATAGGAGAAAAACAGGACAGAATGGTGAAAGAAGCTTAAGAAGGTCATGGCCTTATAAGAGATGTAGCACCAAGATGATGATGATGATGATGAATAGAAGGCCACAGAAAAGCAACAACACCAAATACATGAGCATAAGAACATCATGGGGAAAAACCTTAGCCGCGCATAGTCATACGAAAATAGAGGCTAGTTAGAGGATACAACAAAATAGCAAATAATTGTACCTAAAACATCTCCCCTCTACAGAACGAAGAACTCACAAGAAGGAATACGATAAAGAAATATCAAGGATATACACACTGCTAGATTCAGAAACCTTAGACCCAGAAGAAGAATAAACAAGGAGATGATGATAAGTGGAAAGTTAAAAGAAGCATCTCACAAAGACCTGCTCTTCGCACCCTATATTCCTACAACATGCGACATGTGGCTCTAGCCGCTGGAAACAAGTATGTTCTACATCTAATCTGGCGTTTGTAACCAGACCGGCGGTATATAAAGATATCCAGATTAGATATCCGGAAGTGGCAGCAATGTCTACCATACGGTGGCTAATCAATAAATGAGATATGACGTTAATTTAACATATTATGGCAGAGTCGGATTTACATCGGATGAGCCCAGGGGCATCCACAAATCCCCGCATGCAAAATTTTATAACTAACATTTTTTTTATTTTTAATTTATGATTATGAAAGTAAAGAAATAAATTGTACTGAAGAATATTTTCAATTTATTTAGAGCAAATATGCTGTTGCGCCATGATTAAAATTAATTATTCAAGTTTTTCTTGAAATGTCTCGCAAACTACGAATCGGATATCGAAAACATTTCTTTATTCATTAGCGTCTCATTTAAAGAAAACATTTAAAAGACCCCCAGTTTCTCCATTTCCCCGGACACCTTCAGATCCAGCTCTGTATTATGGCATGATTACTGTGATATACCTCCAGTCTCCTACGATTTTTAGTAACTACGGAAGATTTATAAAAAATAAGCCACTGTGTTTCTAAAAATAGTGCACTTTTTAATGGTAGCTGTGTATACACGAAATGCATTTTGACATCATAAAATTTTATTTTTAGGGTAAAACATTAACGCATACATTTCTGTATTTTTCAGGTGTGGCAACGTAGCTGCTATATTAGAACTTAATGAACACTTACAAAGAGACTTCACCATATTCGAGGCGGCACCCCAGGAGACAAGGGGGATTCCTTCGAAGAAACCGCAGGCAGATTACTTCCTGTAATATGAAATTAGTAGAATATTTTATTTGTTATGCGTAATACCCCTATTCCATTTTAATCATCTGTGTACATTGGAATTAATTATTTACCGTTATACTTCGTTAAGGTTAAGGCTAGTTTAAATTTTTTATTGAAATACCTGATTGCCCTTTATAAAAATGCAGGAAGCTAGAATTTTAAATTTTTGGGTATTTGTCATGTTAAACGTTGGACATTTTTATAAAGCGCAAGCAGTGGAGAAGAAAACTTTGAATAGAATTTTGTAATTATTCTTAGTGTGAATCTAGTTAGCTGACTGCAAATAACGCCTTAAAACAAAAGACTGTCAATTGTCAATTTGACATAAAGCTGCTGGGTTTGCGTTAAGAATTAAGTATTGTATATATAGATTAACTACCGTGTTTCATTTTGTATTCTACTGTGAACTTTTGAATAGAGATAAAGTTTTGTATTAGGTTGTTGATTATTTATCATCAGTTATTGTACTTATGTTAAGCCATCCAATCGTTAGTTGAAACAGGAAAATACTAAATACTAATATTTTATTAACGAAGGTAAGAATGAGTAGAACTTCATGATAAAATATACCAAAAGATTTTCTCACATGAATTCTTTTATTTGAAGTACAAGAATTTCTGTGAGACAAATCTTTTGGTTTCTTTCATCATAAAATTTTGTTTCATAAAACTTTATTTATGTATGTGAGAACAATCAAATTTTTTAACAATGTAGTAGGTAGGTACATTTAAAGATTCTGCGTCAACAGCGGTATTAAGGTATATAGAGTAGATCTACAGTATTAAATAGCAAAAGTCTCAAAATGGAACCCTGAGGTACTCCTGAAACTATCACATGTTTTTTTAGTTGTCAAGACATGTATATCATCATTTTACAATATTGCCATTCGTTCCATAAAATATTAACCTTTATTATTAGTTCCATATTTAAGCAATCAAGAGCTCTCATATCTAGCAAAGCCAAAGACATCATCAAGATTAGTTATTAAAGCAGTAGATATTTCATGATGCTTTCAGAAGCGAGAATGAACGATACGTATAACATCATGTAGATAGAGGTGACAATTGTTTATGATGGTGCTCTCACCATTTTTGGGAGTACCAAAAATAAACGTAGGTATTATGTAGCTATAGAAAACTAATTTTACTCCTTATTTTGTTGATTCAAGTCATTGTACATGTATTTTTATTGCCATATGCCTGAAGAAAATTTCCAGTGAAAACTAAAAAATACAGATTTCAGCCACTTTGATCCATTTCTTGCATCATCTTTGAAATGCTGTATCTCCCGTTCTATTTATCAGGTGTAACTCGTTCTAGGTTTATTTTATGCGGAATTTTACCTTTCTTTACGCATACAAGAAATCACTTAAAATGTACCTTTCGCTAATAACATTTAAGCTCATCTGTATTGTTTAAAAATTTGAATATTTTCATTTTGTGCATGAAGAAGCTATTTTATCAAATGAAATATTAGTATATATATTTGTTCCTGTTCAGCTACTTTTTTTGCCTCTATTGATTGGCCAATATTTTAGCCCAGTCATGCGCAGATTGTTAAATGTTACGGTTAACATATTTGCTTCATGACGTTAACAGTAGCATTTGAGTACCTTGATCAATAGTCACCACACCATCTTGTACAACAAATTTATTAAATACCCAACTAAATACCACGTATAATATTGTCGAACATACTGCCAAAATACATCTTTTTATATTAGAAATGTGTATTTAATGTTTGAATTAAAAATCCACGAGGTTACTACACAGCAGTCTAAAGTAATCTGTTCATAATTAAATTACAACATTTTGATCTCCCCATAGAGTTATGGCAGGAGCCAGTCAGATATCCACTGCACCCAGACGCCATGGCAATTGAGGTGTTGCTCTGGGTAAAGTCAGATAAAGCTAAGATAGATTTGAAAAACAATATATCTCCTGGTCACATAAAAAAGGCAAAAGTGTATGTATAGATAACTATCTGTGACTGGGCCACACAGGAAAATCACTGACCAAAAATCCGTTCCAAATAATTCTAACAGCGAGTGACTACGTCTGATGACAACTCATTTAAAATATAGTTTTCGAAGATTATTATATTAACAACATTGGAGAATAGTAATGCAAATGTATGTATCACTGTTCCTACAAATAAAACCTGATACGTAACTTTTGGTTTAAAAAATATACAGAGTGATCATCCGACAGAAAATGTAAATAAAATAAGTAAAAAAAAAATTAAGTTAAACGCTTTTATTGTAAAGAAACATAATGATGCAGATAATGTAGTAAAAGCTAAAAAATAAT
Organism: Stenurella melanura; assembly: GCA_963583905.1. Taxonomy (NCBI): domain Eukaryota; kingdom Metazoa; phylum Arthropoda; class Insecta; order Coleoptera; family Cerambycidae; genus Stenurella; species Stenurella melanura. The sequence goes on along the minus strand of OY757315.1, from coordinate 37,290,940 downwards.
TAGGTAAGTACTAGTCATCGCACCACTCTCCTCATCAATCTAGACTGAAATAAAATCGTGGGGCGAGTCGAATTTCTATTATCTACAGTCAATCGCTCATATCATTATAGGTATGCTTTGGATGCATCTTTTCAATAGACAACGTATGCAAAATGTGTGTAAAAGTAAATCTGTCACTATCATCGTGCGACATCGCAGAACGAACATTTACATATTTACTCAGGTTACGCTACGCCCCACGATTTTGTTTTAGTCTGATCGATGCTCTAGATGAGGAGAGTGGTGTGATGACTGCTACCTGGTACCTACTTAATTATTTTTTAGCTTTTAGTACATTATCTGCATCATTATTATGTTTCTTTATAATAAAACCGTTTAACTTAAAAACATTTTTTTACTCATTTTATTTTCAAGTTTCTAGTTTTTTATTTTAGCTACTTCTAAAGTGTACTGTGTTCTACTTGACAAGCCCTTTCATTTGATACCCATATTGAGGGAATTGAAAAAAAAAGTAATCCGCCATTTTGTGGCGGCGACCATCTTGGATTTTGAATTTTTTTCATGGTGTTTGATATAGAAAATGGTAGCACCTTAAACTAGAAAGAATAGGCTTTCGATTTGTTTAAAGATCATTGAGAAATATTAAAAAATAAGCCTATAAATGTGTTTGAAATACAAAATTATTCAGTTTTCAAGAACACGAAAATTTTCAGAAATATTTTTACTTCCACATCCGCGTAGTGGATGGAATTAAAAAATTTTTTTTATTGAAATAGGTTTAGAATGTTATGACATGTCGAGATTTTAAATTTGAGCGAAAAAAAATGAGCTGCCTGTCGGTCAGTCTGTCTGTAACTTTTTTTGTCCACAAGTTTTCTCTGGAACAGTTCAAGATATTGACTTCAAATTTTGTGTACGTATTAGTGGGGTCGGGTAGCTGAAAAAACTTTACATCTGGCAAGCAATGCGTCCCTTTGGATTCAGATAGTACATGGGTAGACGAGTCTAAAAAGTCTGGGACACAAATTTTGCTGGCCCTCTAGCGGTGTTGATGACGTAATCAATATGGCCTCCAAAGTTTTGTGACACTTCCACATTTCCTTATATAACTCGGGTTTGTATTTTAATATCAACCTATATTATTAGTGATTATTAATTAGGAGAAAACGTGCTTTCCAACGTTATATTTGGCGTCATTGTTTAAGTTTATAATACCAGAAATATTTGTATCTTTATCAAAATTTTTGTTTTTATTTTGATTTTTTCGAAACATTTTGTTAAATAACGTGGAATACATTACATGCAGCTGAAAACGTGTCCTATACTTTTCTGTTCGTCAAAAAATTACCTTTCGAACGGTACCTATATATGACTTTTATTTTATCACAAACAGTTGCTGAAAACTTGCCAAGAAAATGTAGCGTTGCACAGCGAGTCTTTATGCCAACAGGGCAATTTATATGGGTTTCGAAAAGTAACATATCGGCTTTATAACTATTTAAATAGCAAATGTAATAGCTGTAATTTTTTATGTATATCTAACTACATTCTTTTTTAGAGGGTATTTTTTTAAATCGTAGCCCCCCTCAAAATTTAAATTTCGGGAGGCAACTTCAAAAAAGAAATGTGTGTTTCTTTCTCAGGTAGACGTTGTGTGAGGAACTTGCATGTAAAGAAGATATTGCTTTCATCTACCTCATAGAAAGACAGAAATTACCCAATCATATCAACGAAGAGGAAACGTGAATTGGTTGGTGCTACGATTGACCTAGTGGTGGCTCCTTTTGTATGGGAATCTGTGTTTATTATGCCAGAAGCATTCAAAAGAGCGCTAAATCATTCCGGAATATGAAGGTTATTTAACAATGGCGAAGAATCTTGCAATTTTTGCTGAACATGGTGAGTAGGGTTTCTGATTTCCCGACTTTTTTTCATTCCCGGGAATCGGGAAATAAAATTTGTCGTTCCCGGGATTCCCGGGAAATACTAAATTTTTCATATGTTTCTTGAAAAACACAAATTTTTTGTTTCAAAATGTCACATCATCCAAATATTCATTTCACTTCCCTCGCATACCGAAGGTATGAGAAAAAATCACCCTCCGAGATTGTTTCGGATTTTGACATTTCAGAACACGTAGATTCCGAAAATATAGATTTTTCAATTTCGTCAGTCTGTCTGTCTGTCTGTTGGTGCATTAACTAAAAAAACTACTTGACGGAGAGCAGTCAAATTTGGTAGGTAGTTGACGCTACTGTCAGTAAAGAAATGGTTAAACTTTCACTGGAAAATATACAGGGTGGACCGTCCCAAGGGATAAAATAATGAAAACATTTTTTTTTGCTCAAATTTAAAATTTCCACGTTTCATGACACGCTAAACCTATATCTGAAAAAAAAAATTTGAAAATTTTTTTCACCATTTTTTAAAAAAATTTTACCACTAAAATAGATGAAAATTTTTTTTTTCTTGGTTTGAATTTAAAATTTCTACGTTTCATCAAATTCTAAACCTATAAAAAAAAAATAAAAAATTTGAAATTTTTTTAAATCATTTTTGAAAAATATTTTACCACTAAAATAGATGGAATTTTTTTTCCTTTTTTCAAATTAATTTTTTTTATTTTTTAGCGTTCTAAATCTATTTTTAAAAATATTAGAAAATTATTTTACCATTTTTTACAAAATTGTAACAATAAAATAGATGGAATTTTTTTTTCTTTGTTCAGATTTAAAATTTCCACGTTTCCACCATGGTATCCTAAAACTATTCAAAGAAATTTCAAAATGTTTTTCAAACATTTTTTTAAACATTTTTAATCCATTTCATTACTATAGAATAGACGAAACATTTTATTTGCTCAAATTTAAAATTTCATGACATTCCAAACCTATTTCGGAAAAAAAATTTGTAACATTTTTTTGCCATTTTGGAAAAAAATTTAACACTAGAATTGATGGAAAAATTTTTTTCGCTCAAATTTAAAAGTTTCACGTTTCATGACATTTCAGAAAAAAAATATTGAAAATTTTTTCACCAACATTTTTGAAAATTTTTTAGAAATGAAAATTTTTTTAACCACCACTATATTTCCACTCCATTACGTAAATGTGGGATTGAAAATATGACATATGGCAATAATATCTGGCATATGCACCTATTATACTTTTATTGAAAAATGTACAGAATGGTCATCTCAAGAAATAATTCAGTCGTGTTGGACATTTGTAAAGGTATTTGCGCAAGCCTTCCATATTTGGCACTTGTTATTTAGTATTGAACTTTTGCTGCTGGGTGAGCACTCTGTATATTTTTTTGACCAAAAGTTATCAGGTTTTCTTTGTAATACTAGCAATAACTATATTCCGATTATTATTCCCAATGTCATTTCATAATTAATAATTTTATAGAGTGACCGTCATGCACAAATAACGAGAGAAGTTCTTTGTAAATACCTTTACCGATTTTTTTAAATGTTTTTTTTCTTTGCTTTCTTTGGTCATAAAATAAATCCGTCAGTTTTGTTTAGTTTTATTTATAATTAAAAAGACACAACAACACTACCTACAGGAAATAATACAATAACCAAATAAAACATAAATGCCTTCCGACGCGCACGCTCTCTAAAATTTCGGAGCACCAAATTTAATATTTTTAAAACTTATTTTTATTTTGACGGGTCCGGGAAATCCCGACTGTTATTTCCCGGGAACGGGAACGATAAAAAGTGACATAATTCGCGGGAAATCCCGTCCCGGGATTCCCGGGACAGAAACCCTAATGGTGAGCTTCCAAGTGCTACAATAAATTTGAACAAATTCAAGACATTGATGGGGTATGGATTGAGTATGGTTGCGGCAAATACAGGAAACTCATTCCAATTCATGAGATTTGTGCCAAACTCTCATCGGAATTTTGTTGGCTTTTCATTCTGTAACCGGTTGCGACACACTTTCCACGTTTAGTGGGATTGGCAAGAAGACAACTTGGAAGGTCTGAATGTCATTTCGTGAAATTGATTGTGTATAGCATCAGCTTTGTACAGGCATCTCTGATACCGATGTCATGATCTGTTGCAGCGATTTGTTATTCTACTTTATGATCAAGCATCAGATCTTCAGAGCATCAATGACTGCAGACGAGTGTTATTTACAAGAAAGAACTGTGTAATTGTGAACATTCCTCCTACAGCAGATGCTTTAACACCAACACGTCAAACGAGCTACTCTCCAAGCAAGAATTTGGAACAACAGCCTGGTTGCACAATACACAATACCTTCGCCAACCAAGTGGGGATGGATAGTAACTTCAGGGGGATCATACCGACCTGTGTGGACAATTCCAGAAGTGCGAAAGCACTGTGTACAACTTACCTCCTGTACTTGCCGCAAGCGATGCATATCTTGTAAATGTGTTAAAATGGGGATCCGATGTACGAAACTTTGTGTATGCGAAGGACAGTGCTTCGACAGTGACCAGTAATCACAAGCAAATTTACACAAATCATTTGGATAATATTGCATATGACAGCAAAATTTTATTTTATTTGGATATTATGGCTGATATTAGTGTATTTAACAATGTATAGGATATTATTAAATTAAAATAATATTACATACTGTTGTTTCTCATTTTTGTACCTAATGTTTGAAAGTTATCTTACAGTTATGCCTTAAATGTGCCTCATGTCACTGCTTTTAAAACGGATATGAAAGTTTCATCGCCCTAAAAAAGGTAGAATGTATTTACATATACATAAAAAATTACAATAATTATATTTGCTACTTAAACAGTTGTAAAGCCGCTCTATTACTTTTCGGAAGCCATATAAATTATATTGTTGGTATAACGAGTCGCTGTGCAACGCTACATTGTCTTGGCAAATTTTCAGCAACTGTTTCTAATAAGGTAGAAGTCGTTCGAGAGGTAATTTTTTGATGAGCAAAAAAGCATAGGGCACGCTTTCAGCTATATGTAACGGATTCCAAGTTATTTAGCAAAGTGTTTCGAGAAAATCAAAATAAGAACAAAAATTTTAATAATGTTACAAATATTTCTGGTATTATGAACCTAAACAATGATGTCAAATATACCGTTGGAAAGCGCGTTTTCTCCTGATTAATAATCACCGATGATATGGTTAATATCAAAATACAAACCCGAGTTATAGAGGGAAATGTAGAAGCGTGTCACAAAACTTTGGCGGCCATGTTGATGACGTCATCAACACCGCTAGAGTTCCAGGAAAATTTGTGTCCCGGGCTTTTAAGACTCGTTTACCTATGTACTATCTGAATCCAAAGGGGCGCATTGGTTGCCAGATGTGAAATATTTTGATACAATTTTCAGCTACCCGACCCCACTATATGTATTATAACGAAATCTGCAACTGAATTATTTTTTGAAGATATCTGGTGAAGGGTTGCGGGGTAAATAAGGGAAAGTAAGTAAAGTAAGCTAGTACAAGTACAGAGACTTGGGATTTGTTGTATATACTAGAGGCAAAGGCCTAAGATTTTTTTATGACATTTTACAACCCCTCCACTACCCCACTCCATTATTAAAGGAACTGATAAAATTAAATTGAGATAATTACTTGAAAGTTGGTACACGTATGTGTTATAACCAGAGATCGGAAATTTTATCTCAGTGACGTAAAAGTCAGGATTGGCTTTGCCGGCGCGGAAAGATTCTTATGCAGGCATGATACAATTTACCTTACCTTGTACTTTTTTAGAGGGTTCCGTAATATCTAAAGTTAATATGGTCAGTTTACTATAAACACTCACTCGAAGAGGAGGTATTGTGGAATGTAACATTGAACTAAAACACACACATGTATTTTTCACTACCTTAAAGTAACACACACATATGTAATTTTTCACAACCTGTAACGAACGTAAAAGTATATTATTAATATTTGTTCTAAATGTTCTGAAGTTAACCTTCGTCGCCAGTCATTAAAAATCCATTTATAATGAGAAAAAGACCGCTGAACATCAACACAGGTCATTGCGTACTTAAAACATATGAAATTTTTAAATGTCGCCCTATTGACGCCTGATGTAGAAAAATCTACTTCTTTACCGTTTAAAAGGTCTATTACAGATGACATCATTACAAATCTGGGATTGGTTTTTAAACTCTTTGTAATTTTGTTTCAACCCTCTCAGCGATTTCTCTAGCTAATTGAAAAACATATTACCGGAGATCGAACACGATGTTCACTGCATCAACTGCAGTAAATTTTGATATTGTTGGCATATTTTGAAGGTCCCGTATGGCTAGAGGAATTCTCGAGAAACTTCCGTGTATGATCTTTACGTCTTCTTGACCGGTTGGATCCATAAATGCCTATTGAGACATCCACTAAAACATCATCTACCTTTTAATCACAGGCATTGGTGGTTTCGTCCGCATTAACCCAGATGTATTTATTTATTTAATACATTTGTCGAACAGTACAAAAGAACCAATTACAGGATGAGAAAGCGACAAAATACAAAAAAAATATATAAATACATAGCTTCTTACATACATATGAGTGACAATCTAAAATTAATTACAGTACACTACATGTTTGTGTTATTTTAACACTATGGGATGCTGCAATTCTTAAGAGAAGTATAAATTGTATTTATCGAACAGTCGAATATTGTACCGTCCTAAAGTTCCAGGACGCTACAGAATATATATAATTTAATTATGGGGTTCTTAAAACCACTATAATAGCAGATACTTTAAATTTGTTGACTTTTTGTTCACAGAAACCTAGAGCTGCCGAAGTCCTCATCCCCACTCGAAGATCTATCTTTAAAATATACACCGAGCGCCATCTGTACTTTACAAGCAAACCCAACCGATTCTTAACGAGTAGACTTGAATTAACTTTAAAATATACACCGAGCGCCATCTGTTATTCTACCAGCAAACCACCGGCTCTTACTAGTTAGAAATCTAGATAGTATTGGTAAAAATTAAACAATAAACTTTAATTAATAATTTGAAGCAATAGAAATTTAGTAACAAATAATAAATATTAATGGGAAGTAAAATAGTGCAATAATTAAGTAGATTTGATAATAAAAACAGAATTTTAAGTAAACACTTTTTATCATTTTGCGGTTGGCAACGATTGAAAGCTATTTAAAGGAGACAATAAATTAGGCATTTCCGATTCTTGAAGCCAAGAACAAGACGTGTCTGTGCTGACTTACCGCAGATTTAAAGCCTCAAATTCCTGGAGATAGGTAATTAAATAAACCAATATCTACTAAATTATAATCATTGACATTTATTGATTAATGTATATGTATTTAATTTGTAAAATTGCCAGCATTCAACCCGATGTTAAGGGATATTTAATAGGTTAATTTTTGAAGCGCTTGGGTATAGATGCACGCGTGCCATAAAAAACAGCGTCAGTAGCTAAAATCTATGTTGGATAAGGAATTACATTTAATTCTGTTGCTTATTGTTAAGGGGAATTAATTGTGAATTTAAAGTTTTAAACGCGATTTAAATATAGGTTTGAGCAATAGTAGAACGCGGTTTTTTAAAATTTTGTAAGGTTATAAAAATATCTTGGAATTTGGTAGGGGATTTTTAGAAGAAACGTTAAGGTCTTAAAGCATTACGTGGGGTATTAACGCACCCAGAGTGCCTTTTCAAACAGGTAAATGCAAGGTAGAGTAACACGATGGACTCTTTTAGGTGTGAGGTATTAAGTACCAGCCTGATGAGCTATTAAGTGCCAGCTTGAAGAGGTGGTAATGACCAGCCAATAATAAGCTTTGGGTGTCAATTTAAGTGACCAGCTTGATGGTGATGGTCCTGTGAGGATAACCTTGTTAGCCCAGGAGGAAATTTGTTTGTCCATATCCACACATGTCACTGAATATGGAGCTTGAATAGCGACTATATGGTAATCAATCTAAGTTTCAACTTTTATCAGAATACGAAGCAAACAGAGGAAGGGGAAGAGGAGATTTGAGTGGGACGAGGCGCTCTGGCAGCTCGTAAACAGGATTTGTGGTGAGAGTGTCATTCTCATTTGAACATCAACACGCTCAACTTCTTGTGGAATTTTCAATTAACATATAATTTTTAGCCTACAGCAAATGTAAATTTTTATCTTTAACTTTTCATCGGCCGTCAGCCTTATAACATTTTTACTCCTACATATAATTTATGTAAGGAAGGTAGCTACCCTCTAAATTCAATTTTTTGTTAATAAAATATCTAAATTTATATCAAATATTTACCATTTCCAGTTTTGTCTTTAAAATTTTAATATACAACTTATTTTTCTTACTTTGTGTTTTTCATAATAAATTTTCTAAAAAAATTCATGATACCTATGTAAACATCAAGGCCACTGGATAGCCACAGTCTTACATTTTGAAAACCAGTAAGGCATAGGTATCGAGCAATTGGCTATTGGCGCCTAACAATCCTAAATTTTTAATAATTTTCGAACCACGACCCAGCCTCCACAAAATAAATGAGAACCGGGTAGTTTCATCGTTCCTATTCCACTCAGGGGCAGGAATTGATGTTACAATATATCACAAGTATCACAAATTGAGTTGTAGGTAGAGCACATAACGAATATAGGAGACTTCAGCATTATGTTAGTTCGTGCCGGTTGACAATAAAATGTGAGCGGTTTGCGACTAGCGGCTCTTGGAACCAAGAAGTTCAACTGGCTTAGTGCAGGAGGGCAATCAACCCTGTTGTGTATGAGCGAAAACAGGAATTTTATAGCGTAGAATTGCTTTCTAAATTGTAGTGAGTCGAAGTCGAACCTATTTAACAGATACGTCTGGTCGCAGCCTCTGTTTGGATAATTACCATCAGTGCGAAAGCAGAGAAATTTTAAAAATTTCCTCAGAACAGACTCGATTGATTTAACTTGATAATCATAGATAGGGCTCCAGATAAGTGAGCAGTACTTGAGTTTAGACCGTATATAACAATAAAATAGTTTGCTTAAGACGTCATTGTTCCGGAAGACCTGACTTAGTCTTAAAATGAACCCTAAGGTTTTCATAGACGAGGAGACCGTTAACTCGATATGCTTGGCAAATGATAATTTGTCATCAAGAAAGACTCCTAGATCTCTGGTTGAGTCAGTACGTGGCAAAGATTGTGTGCCGATACGATAATCGTAGTCGATGGGTTCATCTTTTTGTGAGTAAGTTACAACCTTGCATTTGGATATATTTAGAGCCAGAGAGTTTAAATGATTATCATACACCATTGATAAATATTTTCTTCTGAATATCGTTTCCAACGACACCTGAACATTGTTATATTTACATCCCACCATCACCTCCACTAGATCTAAATTAAAACCATGTTGACTCACACTCAGTGGAGCCACTAGCAGTAATATCCTCTTTTGAGGAAATATGTCTATTAACATTTGTTTTAGACGTCTAAGAAATTGTTTTGTTGCAACTACTGCAATAGAGATCTGTTCCATCAAATTGCAGTTCTGGGAATTCGCGAATCCACAAGTCTAAGTCTATTGCAGCCTGAGAAGCACTAGACATTTTTATATACTGCCGACTCTATATAATTATAATTTCACACCAGGTTTGTAGATACTTTTACATACATATGGCTAGATGTATACTACGATTTGTAAAACTGCGATATGGGATGATCCACCCTTTCCCTTTATTAAATGTTGACGTAAATGCCAAGAATTACCACAATATCGGTAAACAGGGATTTTGTCAAAGCATTTTTTGATAATTTCGGCGGCGGCGTCTATTTAAAGGAGATAATAAAACCGCATAAATAAAAAGAATAAACGTACTGCTGTACACTGGAATATAATGTTAACACCTGGTCAGGGTCGAATGCTTTCAACATTGAGATTGTAAAAAATCAACTACGTCTTTAGGTAATTGTCAGTACATGTGTTATGTTGCCAGTAGTTAATTGGGTTTCTGTATTTAATTATTACGAAAATAAACAAAATAAACATGCCACGCATATTGAACAGAACAGGAAAGTGTGTGTTTGATTCAAAATTGTCTTTTATTTGCTAGATATGTTTTACATGTTTTTCTAAGAACTATTACCATTTTAAGTTAAATTTATTACCAAAAATATAATGTTGCTGTCAATAATAAATATTTCACCACTTCGTCGTTTTTCTGATTGTATCAGTAAATGTTTGCAATATAATATTATGTATATGTGAGAGCCGTCTCTAGCACCAAGATGAAATTCCCCATATCTGATTATAACATACGGAATTAGATTTTATTTTGAGATGATTTCCTTTAAAGAGACTTGGATGAAAAATCTGGATGTGGAAGTAGTGATTCCTTGCAATAGAATAGCACCCTCCACATTTAGATCCACAAGGTTATTCCAGATAGTGTACGTATATTTCAAAACTATATCTTTGAGTGCACTCTCGATAATCGAATTTGATGCTTCTGATTCCTGACTAACTGGTCAACGAATTGTCAAGTATATGGATAACCTTCAGAAATAGAACCTAGGCATCTTTTCTGAAGAATTTGTTACCGTCTGTGTACAGTATAGAGAATGTTTCGTCTTAATAGACAAATCTGGTGCTATAAGAAAAGCCAACAATTTGTTTTCATTGCCTAACTAATTACCTAATGATTTTAAATGTTCGCGAAACAGTCACTTTTGAGAATTCTAAGCTACCAATCAATCATTTTAAAAAATAGAGAATTTGCAAGAAATAATTAACAGTGTATTGGGTAGCTTAGGAGAAAAGCTGGATTCAAAATGTTCATGATTTTTAAAAAGAAACCCCGAATTTGAAATTGTAAAAGAAATAGAACAAATTAGTTCTGACGTAGAAGGCATTATGGATAACTGATTGTTCGGAATTCCCTCACTAAAACATAGTTCTTTATTTATTTCTTTCTAATCATAACTTAATATTAACCCAGGCTTCTGAATTGCCATATCGTGAAAAGATGCACATGTTCTCGCGCGTGCAGAATAAAACAGAGACTTGTAAGTAACAATTACCACTATACACGTGTACAATTTTCAATCCCTGTGTATTCCGCTTTCACTTATTTTCTTTTTCTCTCACTGCAGCGAACATCCCCATTATATACACACTCCGTTCACTGCAAGAAAGGACTGATATCAACTTTTTCTGGCTGTTTGTCAATAGGTGCAGGGAAGGGGGATGAACAAGACTTACAGTGTCCAGGTGGTGGAAGCGTCATGTGACCTGTTAAATTCTAATTGAAATTCCACATCAATGCTTTGTTGAGACTTTTAGCTTTCAATTTAATATATATTACCAGACTTCAAGGACAATAATCTAAAAATATCCCTGCCAGCATTTTCTTTTTGTCAGGCTCGGCCCTAGGCTCAGCGTTAGCCATTCCTCCGCGATTTTTTGAAGTTAGGTCTAGGGCCGAACATGATGGCAGAAAATGCTGGCAGGGATATATTTAGATTTTTCTCGACAAATGCTAACATATATCACATTGCAAGCAAAAAGTCTCAACAAAGTATTTACGTGGAATTTCAATTAGAATTTACCAAGTCACATGACCGCTTCCGCTGCCTAGACACAGTAAGTCTTGTTCACCCCCTCCCCACCATCTGCTGACGAAGAGCAAGCAAAAGCTGAAACCGGTCATTTTTTGTAGCAAATGAAGTGCCTATACAGTCCAAATTGAAAATAAGAAAACAACATTGAAAGCTGTATCAGAACAATTCAAGAGGGTGCAATTGCAACCCATGCTTTTCTTTATAGTTTTTTGTTTTATTCGTTAACTCTGATATACTGTTGCCAAAAATAAAATTTACTTACTAGCTTGCTTACTAGCAGTATGTCTGGACCTATCTAAAGCTTTCGATAGTATTGATACATACACTTTCATTCAAAAAATGGAAATTATGAAATCCGAGGAGTACCCCTAATACTGATGAAGTGATATTTACAGAAGAGATTGTAATGTACTGTTGAAACACACAAATCAGTGAACATTTTCAAATTGGACACAAAACCAACCCTTAACAGTAGATGTAGGTACCCCAAGGATACATCTTGGGCCCGTTCCTATACTTTACACAAATGAACTACATACTATAGTAAGTCAAGCCATATATATATTACAGTATGCAAATGATACTTTAATAATTTTTAATGAATCTGATTTGATAGATATAAATACAAAATTTATAGTACAATTAATTAATGATATGGAAGCATTTACTTATGTAGAAGAAAATGTAAATCTTTAATTATTATTAAAGTTCATAATAATCTTTCATCCTCATTGAGAAACTAACCTACATAAATTAAAACACGAACTCAAGCAATAATTACTTTAGCTGAAAGCCTATATTACAACCTAGATGAGTGAAATTAGATCATTTTTACTGTTTTCGCAGTAACCGACGTAGATTTTTTTTGCTCTGTTTATCTCTTTCAATATTGTGTAATTAATTTATTAGACTTTATTTAGATTACTCGCCATTTGATGGATACAAAAATACAATATTTTAGCATGTTGTAAGGCAAATGATTTATCATGTCTCTAGCTGTTACAAATATGTAGACTATACTATCTTTATATTTTTTTAGTTTTTGTTTGTAGATTGTATAATTTATTATTAATATAATTCATTAGCACTATTTGCCAATTATCAATTTAAAAAGACCGCCTTAATTACTATATTCTGAAATGTTGGTTGCATACAGAGTAGAACGGTTCAGACTTTAAATTGTGACATTGGTAGATGTCGCTTAACGCAAAGAAACTAATTTTTTACGTCACGTACGCCATTTTGATTGTCACAAGGACGTTTTCGTGTGTGATATCTATTTATGAAAAGGTGGCATATTTATTTGTAATTTCACTATTTTTATTATCTTATCTTGAGGAAAATGGTGTTATCATTTGATCTAAAAGTTTAAACGGCTATATTTTATGGTAAAAACAGAGTAAGTAGAGCTTTTCGTATCCGTTTTCACCTGTATTTGACATTTCACAACGTAACATTTTATTTTAATAAGGACATTTTTTTTGTAAACAAATTTGTGTCAGTATTTTGCCCTATTTTAATTATATTTGCTTGCCTTTAGAATGTACCAGGAGTGTCAGGGAAATGTGTAAAACTGTGCTAAAACTGTCATTTTCGCTGTCAAGATATTGCTGTAAGCAATAAAAAAAACTGTTAAAAGAGACGAAATGCCCTTGTCCATGTCTAAGCCAAAGCCACTATTAATACGCTGTCTTTACTAATATACCTGCTTTTGAATTTTGAATTCAATGTGACAGTTAATAAAATAATGTGATTTTCAAATCAGTACGAATAAATGGTTCTGTATTTATAATCAATTTTAACAATTTCATAAATCTGACAAATTGATAACGAGATAACTATGATGAAAGTCAAGGTGAAAATAAAGAATGTTAATTGAATTTTGCGAGAAATGTAACTTATATAGACATAATAAATTATCTAGCGATAAAAATTATGTAGGACAAGAGCACATTTTAATGTTCGAAAACAATGTGGTTACAACAAATTGAATTTTGTTAAATTTATGATAATAAAAAGGATGTTTTCCTTTTTCACATAGTGGTTAAAGTGGTGAAAACATGATCAGCATATTTTGATAGGGTTTGAAATTTTGCCAAAGTTGTTAAACATTTTACATCTGTGTCACGATATTGGCAAAGGTTTTTTTAGAGCAACCACATTATATGTCAAAATGTTTTTGTGATTTTATTTCTTTGTTTATGGAGTGCATTGATCGATAAATAAAATCCATGAATATAAATATTCCCCATTGATGAATGTAACTAATAATTATATAACAAAAAAGGTAAACATTTTTTGCACAAATATTTTTTAATAGGTTTAGGTAGATCTTATAAGATACAAGTAATAGTTTTTATGATGGGCATAGTTAAATTGAGGCCCTTGTGTTTGTTTTATAGTATTTATTATTTTAAAATACCTAAGCACATTCTTTTTTAGAGAATGTTGTGTTATTTGTTAATCTTTATTGCATAATTGTTTTTATGTTGAAGAATTAAGTAATTATTTACGTATATAATTAATGATATGAGAGTTGAATTAGATTCTTCGGCACAATTGCCAAGCCATCATAAAGGTAGAGACTAGTAATTTTTTAAAAAGTTCGGAGAAAATTTGGAAAACAAAAAGCCGAAAAGATGGAAAAGTACTTATTTACATAAGCATAGAAGCGATTAAATGTGTCTCATAAAATTTATTACAATGAATAAAAATGAATAAGTGAAAGTGGGCAGATAGTCAATTTGTGCCAAAAGGAACTTCTAAAACAAATGAACTTGCTAAAAAAATTCTTACAGTATAAATTCAGATATGTTTGTAAAGGGGAATGTGTAAGTACATTGATTTTCCAGCCAATAAGTTGAGCAAAATAAGTACAACATTGGCTTCTGGCTCAGATTTTGGACAAGACTAAGATAAATTGACATTGTTTTATTCAACTTCCTCAAAAGAATGGGTGATTCTCCACAAAGACTTTGAAAACTTTGGTTTTAAAAACTAAATACAAGAAAAAAAACATTCTAATTAGGTATAAAATTTTATTAAAATATTTATCTAAACAGAAATTGTTCTTATGGATCACATTTGATTTTTTATATTATTGGATTTAACACAGATTTTTAAAAAATGCGTGCAGAGGAATGATTTACGAACAGAGGAATGACATTTTCTTAAATTAAATGCGGTTACGCTTAGTTGTTTGACCCCAGTAAATTGACATGTAATTTAAATGCGAAAATTCTAAAGCATAATAGACATTCATTAAGTTCTTGGTATCAAGAATATTTTTCAGATTTACGATTGCAAAATATGTTGAGTTTAGCTTACTGGTTACAAAGCCAACATGTGCATCTCACATGAAGAGGGTAAATAAAAGTGGTGATAGGACACTGCCTTGGGGTACGCCATATTTCAGATATTCGAAATCTGATAACTCTGGGCCAATTTTAACTGATTTTTCGTTTGGTTAGAAAGGACTTTACCAAATCGTTCGTGCAACCCCTAATGCCCATCATGAACAATTTGTTTATCGAAAAATCACTATCCACACAATCAAATGCATGCGTGGGATCAAAAAATAAAGCTAATATATAGTTATTTCTGTCTAGTGATTTATAGATAAATTCTACGAGTTGGAATGCTGCAGTGCACGTTAAGTGATTTTTTCTGAACCCATGTTGGTTTACTGACAATAGTTTGTGTTTAGTTAGAAATGATTCCAAGTCGGTTGAAAACTATTTTTTCAAGCAATTTAGAAAAATTCATTAGTCCAGTTATAAATCTTCACATCTTCATATGGTATTTTTCAGGCTGGTTCTTGAGTACATAGTGAATTAAACTTAATTCGTCTTCAGTTTAATTTGCCTAACAACTATTGAGAGTTTTTAACTTCAAAAGAACTTAATGGTTGAAAATGTAAAATTTCTGAGGCATAATTGTTCATTGTAACTTAATGCACTTTTATAGTTTCAACAATAGGCATTATGTTTTCATTTTCAATCATAAGCTCGATATGCTCAATATGTGATTTGTTAATAGCGAAGTATGTCACAGTCTGTGTATTTTCCTTCAGACTGTTTAAAAGGGCATCAAAAGTTGCTATATATTTTCTCTCAGCCACAAGCCTATCGACAGTTCTCTTCGTGACCCGTCCAATATACCATTGGGAGCTCCCTTTCCATGGCCAGTATCCAAATAATTAAAAGTAATGCCTGAATTTGTTGAAACAATTTAAGAAGTTTATTTGATAAGAAGTAAAACATCGTCTTATTTCGATACTGAAAATAAGAGTATCTGCATATAAATTGTCGGAAATATAATGCAAGATTGGGCTAAGGTGAGCCCAAATTTCAGATGCATTGTGCTGAAGACATTGGGACAATGTGCAAAAGGACTTTGATTTCTTTCACAGTGTCGTCAGTCCTCTGGTTTTATTACTGCCAGAGGAATGGCGAACTTAAGATTTTCCCTCTCAAACTAAAACGTGATAACTTTATAACCTCACTTTTCTAGAAGGTATTAAGTGAGCTGATTTATTTCATAAACAAAATTTCAAACAGCATTCATAACAATATGTAATTAAATAATACTTACCAGAGGACTTTTTGTTATTGTGTGACACTGTAATTCATTATATATTTATTTATAACACAAAAACTGCAATATTTTGAATACCTGGTTACTGAATGGAAACTTATATAGAATGCTTTGTTTTCTGTACTAATAATTGCTAATCCTAGTGTCATCTAGTGATAAAAAATCAGACTATGATTTTTGGCAGAGGACTGATGATTATTTTGGTAACAGAATTTAACAAGTCATACATGGAAAATGCTTATTAACTTAAAATGTAAGAATAAGGGTATATATTAACAAAATAATATTCAGATTATAGTCAATATGTAAGTAACATCATGAATGTTTTTTTAATAATTTAAAATTCTTAAAACTAAGATTTTGTACATGCTTATACAATATCACATCTTTAATATAGATGAATAAGCAGGCAAAGGGTACCTCGGGATAAGATAGGTGAAATGCCCTTATTCACGAATTTTGGAATAAACCTGATGGGATGGTTTCTTGGGCCTAAAAAATGAGGTCTACAGGGTCCATACATTAAAATTGCCTTCCCAAAAAAAGGCTTGTTTTGATTTTTATTTTTTTTTACAAAAATGAAAGCAATTTAAAATTCTGAAAAAATGTGTGCATATATTAGCCCCAAAGATCTTTAACCTCAATTTTTGTGAGCCCTGTTGAGCACCATTAAGGCCCGTAAAAAAATTTAAAAATTTTTAAAGTTGAATATTTTTGTTATGATAAATAGGCTCGGAAAATTTTATTTCAACATTTTATTTGTGACCGAAACACGCAAATTTTAAAGTAGTTTACAAATTTCCAAATTTTTTTGAGGAAACTTCACCAACATTCAACGTTTTTTTGTGAGTTTATATAGGTATTTGATTCCTAATTTTGTATCCAGATATTTATCAATTTAGTAGGTACTTACATTGTGATATTGCCACATTATTCCACTTTTTCTGATTAAAAAATACATTTGCAAAGGCCAAGAAAATCTGCAAATAACGTATTTTCATAAATTTGACTGTTGCTTTACTTTCAATGTTAGTCAAGGCCATGTACTAGTTTCCCGACCTCCTAAAGTCTAACCTATTTACATGCAACGTGGTGTGTTCTCCACGATGATTGAAATTTTTCCATTTTTGAGTTACCATAATTCAAAATGGAACTCCGTACATGTTTTTACTAAAATGTTTCAGCAATCAGTTATCTGTACGCTGATACTCCATAGTCACCACCTTCTTTCGATGGTTTTTGAAAAACATATGTCGTAAAAGTAAGCTCCTATGGATATCCTTGTGTAAGTAATTGATTCCTGAGACATTTTAAGTAAAAACATGTAGGGAGTTCCATTTGAAAGAATTAAGTTATGACCAGAGGTCGGGATTACCTGTCGAATATGTGGTAAAGCCAGGGATGGCTTTAGGTGGATATGTATCTTACCTTGAAATTTTTTTTGCGACTTCCGTATTATCCAAAGCTGATAGTCACTTTATTATAAACACTCACTCGAAGAGAACTGGAGGTATAAGAGGACGTACTTAACACTGAATTAACATACACAAGTATTTTTCAATGCCAATTACAAGAATAAAAGTATATTACGAATATCTGTTCTAAATGTTTTGGAGTTAAACTTCACCGTCTTTCGTTGAAAATCCATTTAAATTGCGAGTAGAACCGCTTGATGTCGACAGATGTAACTGGGGCATACTTAAAATACCTAACCCTTCGCAATGTTACGACATTCATACCCGGTGTGGCAAAGTCTACTTCTTTGCCATTTAAAAGGTCTATTACACCTCTCATCGTAACAAATCCGGGATTTTTTTTTAAAACAGTCTTTGTACCCTCGCAGCAATATCTCCCTGTAATTGAAAAATGTGTTCACGAAGTTCCAACACAACGTTTATTGCATCCACTGTAGTAAATTCTGATGTTGGCTGATATTAAAGGTCCCATATTATGGCTAGTGGAATTCGTGAAAAACATCCGTGTATGTTCTCCGGATTTTCTTGAACACTTGATTCCGCAAATGCCTGTTGCACCCGTGAAACAGCAACTGCGTCATTTGAATTTAACTGCTGTTTTACGGATTTCATATTTTCAAAATGGAAGTAATAGCATGACGGTGCCTTTAGCCAAGTTCCCCATCGTGTTGTAATGGGTTCCGGAGGTACGTATAGCAAGCAGTTGCATTATTCATCTGTAAAACAGATCGTTCGCTTGGAACTTCTATCGTAGGCCCATCAGACGTGACTTTCTGTTATTTAAATTGTAACGCGCTAGTATTTAAGCTGATAGAAAAATCTCATGTCATTAATAAGTACATGAATTGATGATGTTTCTAGACCCAGACAGGTGGCTACGGGGTTCCCCAAGGGAGTGTGCTGGGCCCCTTATTATTTATTGTATTTTTCAATGATGTTGTCGCCTCTTTGCATGACACATTTATTTCCCTATTCGTAGATAATGCAGTTACCGCTGACGGTGAGAGTAACATCAATCTATTATCTACAAAAACAAATACCACAGTTTCCCTGATGGAGAATTATTGCTCGACTAACAGCTTAGCTTTAAATAATTTAAAAACCTACCTAATAGTATTCTATACAAAGCAGCTTGACATCAACTTATTAGTAAGAGCTAATAATAAAACCATCGTACAAAACGATGCTATAAAGTACCTTGGTGTACATATCGACTCTCATTTAACATGGAACGATCACATTGAGTCGTTCCTATCCAAATTATCTACACATTGCTTTCTTATAATGCAGACGAGAAAATTTGTCAATATAGATATATATTTAAAATGTGTTATTATGCATATGTACAATCTAGCCTTAATTATTGTGTAATCTGCTGGGGTAACTGCAGTCGCATAAATGAAATCCTTATATTGCAGAAAAAGATTTTACGTACTATGACCTTTAAAAATATACGTCATTCCTGCAGAACTCTATTCAAAGAACTCGATATTTTATCAATACCATCCCTTTACATACTCAGATGTGTGTCCTATGTAATGTCTTATTATGACAATTATATTCCCAGGGATAACTGTACTGAGCATGATTTAAGGATCAGTCAAAATCTGACGATTCCCCAACACAAACTGTCAATAGTAGCAAATGGTCCCAATGTCATATCCATCAAACTATATAATAAACTCCCTAAAAACATACGTATAAATAGCATTCACCTCTTTGAGAGCACAGTTCGAGTCACTTTAATCAGTCACAGCTTTTATTCCATAAGAGAATATTTAAGTTGTACTAGTTTTCAGGAGCGTACTTAGTAATATTAGCAATTCTTATCCTTATTTATTGTTCTGTATTCTGTTTACTACACTATGGTTTCGTCTTGAGTTACGTGTTTTACTATATTTTACAATGTGTTACAATTTTATGACTATGTTTCTATACCCTTAATAGGGTCCTATGAAAATAAAGATATTATTATTATTATTATTATTATTATAACATTCGTGATTTGGATTGTATGTAAGCATGTCATTTTATTAAAAATATAACTAAAACTGTGTAGTTATTTAAATATTTTTAGCAAATGGTTGAGAAAAACAATTTCATACTTTAAAAATTTCAATAACAGTAGTGAAAAAAGAATATTCATCACACTTGTTGCATTAAATGTTTACTTTCTCTTATATCATGTTCACATAGTTGGAACCTAAACAACAATTTGAGTATATTTTGCAGGTATGCAAATTAAAACTTTCCTCATAAATATTAAATAGGAACCATTAGAAAGTTTCTGCTACCTGACCTTATATAGTTGTTAACAAATTATTTATAAATACACCATCTTAGTAAACCATACTTTTGATTTTTTTACCTTTGTTTAATTCACATTTTACTTCTACCTTATTGTGAATAACCATAGAAATGAAACATATTCTGTATAGGATTTTGCAAACAGCTGAAAGAAAAACTATCTATGAGAACTAAAAGAAAAACTGTATAGTTTTTCTTTTAGTTCTCATAGATACTTTTTCTTTCCGCTGTTTGCGAAATCCTATAAAGAATATGTTTCATTACTATAAGCAAATAATAAATAATTCACTTTTAAACCATAGAAATATCCAAAACTTGCTGTGTAGTTTGTGTTTCTAATTATCAAATTTACAAGTAACAAAAATTTGATGCGATGCCTTATATGAAGTTTCCCAATATGTTGATTCAATCTCGTATAAGTAGATCCACACAATTTAAATATGTACAGTGTCCGACAAAAAATATTGATTATTTTAAATACTTAATAAGGGACGAACCAATTTGGTAATCACTACAGGAGTTTTTTGTACTAGTAATAAAATAACAATTAACTAACTGCCTCTTTTCAATCAATATAATATTGCTCGGCATGATTTCACTAAAAACAAAAGTACTGAATCAGCACTATACGAATTCAAAATATAATTATTAATGTCTTAGTTAATGAGCAGCGAGTTTTAGGTTTAGTTATAGATTTCTCACGTGCTGTTGATTACATTTTTCTGGACTGATTGCTAGTAAAATTATTTAAAGGGGGCTCAAATTGATCAAATAAAAAATGTTACATGTGCTAGTTGCTAGTTCCTATTCAGGGTGGACCACAAGGATCAATTCTAGAACCCTTGTTATTTATAGTTTTTGCCAACAATAAAATTAAATTCCTGAATAGCAGCTATCTCACACAATTATCTTTGTGCAAGGCTGATCGTCGTACCACCATCGGCTATATGTCCGAATATGTACGCTCAAGAGATAGGAGTATATTGATTATTGAAATTAATTACATATTAATTAAGTATATTTTTATTTTCATTTTCAATTACATGTGATGCAATACTTATATGAAAAAATATTTAAATGCCAAGACGGATGAGTTAGGTCGACAATGGTCATGGAAAAAGTTCCATTTCAATCTAGTTGTACCCAAGTGCACATTGACAGGAATGGACTTGAACACGTTTTGAGATGCCCATCAAAGCCTCATTTTATATACACATTCATACATAACCTATAAATTTATATATTCGCAACTAAAATAAAGTGTCGATGTCCGTTGAAATTCGATTATTATACTCTTCGCAAATACAAAACGAAGAGTACATTGCTTTCACTCAGCACATTTCTAAAACTGGTAATATTGCTCGTAGAGAAAACATTTTCATATCACTATGTTGGTGATCGAATTCTGAACAACTTTCGAAATGTCCGTCCGTCCGTCTGTCTGTCTGTCCGTCACGTTTCTTGTAAGCAAGATAACTTAAGAATGAAAAGTCCGATTGTATTGAAATTTGGACAGTAAGTTAGTGTTAGCTAGAGGAAGAACCCCATTGCTTTTGAGCAAAATCGATCAATAACTAAAAAAGTTATAAATTTTTTTAAATAAAAAAAAAAAATACACAATGCGCAACAATTATATAAAAAGTGCAGTAAATCAGCGAAGAGTATAGCTGTTAGCTTGTTATTATAATATGATCTCTGATAAAAGTTTCAAGTAATAGAGGATTCATTTAATCTTACTCTTGACTCCACACTGCTCGTAACCATATCTGACGTCTGGCTGCTTTATGTGGAAATATGGATTCGATGTGGGAAGTGAATAAAATTCAAATGCCGAAGTCGAGCTAGTATCTGTCACTGAATACTCAAAGACACTTTTCCTTTTTCCAGAACTTGTTATTATTTTTTTTTGTTTCACCTGAAGCATATGTACTTTAACATAGAGTACTGACAAACACTTATAATCGCTAGTGTTGCGACGCCCATGTTGTAATAGTATAAAGTGACTTAGACACCCTTAAAACTACCGCAGAATATGAATATACAAATACAATTTTTATGACTAGAAAGACTCGTTTGCAGTTAAGTAAAAAGAAAAATATCAGTTTTATTTAAAATATGAATGGAGGTTAACAATCTTTATCCTTTTGAGAATAATGATCTTGAAATTATTTATACTCAGTCAGTTAACATGCCAATTATTGTTTTTCACTACATATTAGTGTGGGCACTATATCTTGGCACATAATATTCAAAACTGCAAAAGTTGCTACGATTTGAACCAAATGGTGAAACATCATGGCCCACTAGTACTTTTAACATTATATTATGCAAATTTCCATTCACACTTGTAGATTGTTTTAAGTGTCGTTCGGCTCCTTCAGCCCTTCATCTTGATTTAACAGATCTTTCTGAATTTTTTATCAGAACTAAAATGACGAACAGTTAACTGGAGAACAAGCGTCCAAGTGAATTGAATGTTTATACTTCAGAAGTATGCTATAAGGATAGCCGCTATATGTTGATCAAATTTTCGAACAGGATATCCTTTATATTTTTGCATTTTTAGATTTTTTCATTTTTAATTTTATTCGTAGATGATCACGACTTGCTTATAATTGTATAATTCAGTCTGCAAGAACCCGTAATATACTATCTTTTTAAATAATACGATTATATAGAATTTATTCTTCATTAAATAGATTTGAGAAATCAACCCTACTCGGGGCCAACTTGTTATAAAAAATTGAATAACAAAACATTTCTTTTCTTAATTACACATTTATTTCGAAGAGAAAATAGACATTATCCATTCATTATTTTCGTAATTCAAAGGTTTAATTAAATAATAGATTGCCCAACAAAATTATTTGGCTTACTTTCCTAAAATAAACTAAAAATCTTCACTTTTTGAAAGAAATTAGCAATAATATATTGAACCAATAGAAAATAAGATACATGTTTTCAAAAATAACAAACAAACATGAAATTTGAAAATTATGTTCTACAAAATTAGCAGTCTTGTTCTGCTATGTGCTTTTGGAAACATATCAACCTCTTGAATATGATGGAGCAGGTATTGACACTTCTGAATTTTATTTTCTAAGAGACAGTTGATTTTATGTGTTCGGGCAGAATAGTGGTAGCATAGGGGTTAAAACTAAACAATTTTAACCCATGTCAACAGTCCTCAGAATGTAAATGTACATTGTGGGCAAGTAGACCATAGATGTACCAAATAAGTAAACCTGAAAGAGAGAAGCAGAAAAATAATTATGGTCACTGGTGGATACATTGACTCTGACGTGAGAAAAAATTACCACCGGTGGACATGCGGAGCCATATGTGTTAAAATTATTTTTAAATCTATTTATATTTAACTCTTAATTCTCTGCCCGAAAAAATATTATTATTACTATTATTCCGAAAATAGATCAGAGTACAGAAATAAATAAAAAATTACATCTTGTAGAGTGTTTTCATACATATCTCTACTTACATATACCTATTAAACCAAGGGCAAGAGCACATGATGAACTTTGGGTTCTGTTTTAAAACTTAATATAAAAACTGAAAATTGCTTGACACTATAAGGAGGAATTACATTTTTATGAAAACATATATTTGATATGTTGCAGCAATAATAGAGCATACTAATGAATAATAAATGAATAAATATCTTTATGTGAGGAAGGTGATACAAGCACAAAGTTTATTCTCATAAAATCAAAAGTATCGGGGCTGAAGGATTTCAATCGATGGCCGTTTCCTACAGTTTATCCCATAAAATACTTGTGTCATTATTATTGAAAAGTATTGTTAAATTGTATGGTAGGGATTTAGTAGGTAATTAATACCAGTGGCATACTTAAATCTAAAACAGCGTAAGCAGAATTTTTTACAAAATCTAAAGTGGCAAAATTTCAAATTATTTTATAAACCTTTCAATTTTATATTAGGGACTTAATATGCATTTCTAAAAGTTAATTTATTAGATATGTAAGTATGTATATTTCTCAAGCATACTTCTGTAAAATATTCTCAAATATTTTATGCTTTTTTTAATAAAGTAGCATTTATTCCTTTGCTAAATATAAAACTATTTTTTTTTATGAAATGGAATTTAACAGATAACACATCAAGTATTTTTTTAAACTCCCATACAGCCTATTTACTGTATGAAGAACTTTTAAGTCACAGTTTAATCTTATACATTCTTGTGTGTGTTCGTCTACTTGTTATTGTGTCCACATATAAAATTGTTTTTTACAAATTAATGTTCCCGAGAAATATCGACTGAAGCAAATTGATTCACACACTGGTAATTTTTTGCATTATTATTAGTATTTATTATTTAATAATAAATAACTTGTAAAACACATTAAGTATTATTCATAATAATAGTAATAATGTGTCTTTATTTTCATAGTTACGCACAATATTAACCCACAACAATCAAATGAAAGAACTCCTCAGAATCTTATGACAAATGGGTCTTGCCCAATTTAGCTTAATTTTTTATATGTTGTTCTATCGGATCTGGTCAAAAGTCTTCATAGACACAAAGTCCAAAAATTGATTGTTTTTGAGTTGAAATTAAGCTCTCAAAAATACTAATTTCAATAAATTAAATCCAAATGAATCAAAGGTAATATTAAATACTTTTTAAAATATTACAGTGTATCATAATTTTACAAACTACTATATATTTATATACAATATGATAAATAGCGCATTGATTATATTATAATATTAATAGTATTATATTAACAAAATGAAACTTATGCAACAAGTTTCTCAGAATTAAATTTTTTTCCTCCAATATGTCTTTATTTGGTGATTTTCTGATTCTCCCACTGTGAAAAATATCGACAAAATTGTTTTGTTCAAATGTTATAGCAAAACTTTCATACTGCTTGAATTGCGTTTTTGAATATTTGGCCTACGAAGACATGAAATTAAAGTGAAATATTTCGTTTAGTAAATATTCTACCCACTAGAAGCATCCTTTTGAACTGACTTACCTAGTCAGGCTATTTGTTTCGATTGCAATGAACATGGACTGCTAGATGGAGCTTCAATCCATTTTGTAGTCTTATGACTTCGATATGAGAATTTCAGGTCAGTCGTTACAGACCTACCTTGCACTGACGAGAGCCAACAGCTGAACTGCAGTCTGCCAATGGACAAGAACGGCTGGCACGAGAGTTCCTTTAATTAGGAAGAAAATCTTTTGGCTGATGTCTGTTGCAATCGAAATCTAGTGTTTTGTGGTAAAATGTAATTTTGCAATTCGTAATCCAGCGCTTGGCGAGACATGTAATTCGGAGAATAGTTGTTGATTTGCAATCCGGGTGTTATCCTAATGGAAATAAGAATTCATAGAGGAATTTGACAGAAATATTCGTTTAGTAAATTGCATGCCCTCTAGAAGTATATTTTTGAGACATAAGATGCCTTCAATAGTTACCTGGTAGTGTTTTACAATGTGAATTAATATCAAAATATTACTACATATGTTTTACAGTTTCAAACAACTTTAACAAAGAATAGAACAATATAAATTACATATTATTCACTTTATTTTTATTTTATTATTTTTTTTAAGGAAGATGGACGTCGTCGACCAACCAAACTCGATATACCATGTTGAACAAATCTCCATGTACCCGCTGCAGTCAACAGTTACAAACATACCCTTTGGCCTCTTGGCCGGGGAGTGTGGGGTGCATTCGGGATTATGTGTAGACGGATCGATTTTAATTACAAACTACCGCTTGTACCTGCAAAGCGGGAAGAATCACCACCATATTCCTTTGGGACTGATCGAGCTTGTGGAGTCTAGAGAGCTGTTCTTTTTGCATATTGGCTGTAAAGACGCTAGGACGTATAGGTGAGTCAAGTTTTATTCTCGCTGATTAATACCATAGGTATATGAGTTATTTGATGCAAAACCCGCCAAGTGGAAATGTGTTTAGAACAAGACACAAAAAAATTGATTCTAAAAATTAACAATTTGTAATTTGGTGAAGATATGTTTAAAGAATAATTTTTTCCATATATTTCATAATTTGGGAGATGACTCAGTGTAAAGTAAAGAGATCCTGAAATAGTTATTTACATTACTAGATGCGAAAGTTTTTTTTTAGGTGTGAGATAATTTTTTAACCGCCGAGGTGAAGCCGAGACCTTTCAAAAAACACCGAACACCTAAAGGGGCTTTTCACGTCGTGTAATGTATTAAATCTTTTCTACTACTGAAAGTTATTATGGGATTCACTAATTTAAAACTAATTATTTCATGATATTATTTGACGTTTTTGATCAATTTTATAGTATAGGAGGCTGTGACAATTATTTACATGCCGACGAGACCATTACTATCTGTTACCGAGGTTTATATTAGACATTTTAATTTCTGGTGGTTTCAAATTAAAATAAACAAATATGTTTGGTGGTGATGAAAATGGGATACAAGAAGCAGCCAATATTGCTTGTGTCGCTGTGGCCCAAGAAATCCAAAGCAAGGTATATGCAAACTTATGAAGCGTTTTTAAAATGGTGTGCCGACAGAAATGTTGCAGAAATCGGCGAAAATGTAATGTTGGCGTACTTTCTTGAAAGATCGGAAGTTTTATCTCTGGCAACACTATGGTCAGTGTATTCAATACTGAAGATGGCAACTTCATTTCACAATATTGAAGATATTTTGCGATTTAAAAGACTAATTGCTTTTATTAAAAGGAAGAATGACGGATATGAGGCTAAAAAATCTAACATTTTTACCAAGGCACAAATTACAAACTTTTTACTTGAGGCTCCAAATCAAAGTTACTTGACTATGAAAGTTGTAACAATAATGGGAGTAGCTGGGGCTTGCTGAACAGACGAGATGCATAAAATGAATAAAACGGACGTGGAATTTAAAGATGATTTAGCTATAATAAAAGTGTTACAAACCAAAAACAACTTTAAGAAGTTTTGTGATATCTAACGATGATGGAGGTAGGGTTTCTTATGTAAGATTATTACAGGATTATATAATACTTATATCGAACAATGCTCAAGATGAACGCCTATTTTATCGTTACGAACCTGGCAAATGTGTGAATCAAGTAGTGGGAAAGCACACTATTTCAAATGTTCCTAGAGAAATTGCAACACTTTTAAAACTTGAGGACATGAATAAATACACCGGACATTCTTTTAGAAAAACGTCAGCTACGTTCCTTGCAAATGCTTTAGGCACCGATATTTTAACTTACTTAAAGCGACATGGAGGTTGGAAGTCTTCAACTGTTGCGGAAAGATATGTTGCTGATTCATACAGTAATAAAATAGAAATTTCTAAAAGATTACTGCACAGTTAATTCAAATGAAATTCTAGGTGAGCTATGGTGCCGGTTTCAGTGACTAGAACTCGATCGGTCCTTGGTCCAAAACTGTACAACTTGTATGTATCCGACTTCCCCATTTTCCCTAATACTAAACTGGTTAAGTACGCTGATGACACAGCCATGTACGCGCATAGTCATAATGCACAAGAGGCTAACATGCTTCTAAAAGCCTACATGGCTCGTGCCACAGAGTATTATGACAAGTGGAAGATTCGGGTAAATATAGAGAAGTCAGAATCTATAGTCTTCACGGACATATTTACAGAAAATAAGATTTTAACACCAATTTTGATAAGATGAAACAAAATTCCAGAAATGGAATGAGTGAAGTATTTGGGCATAAGACTGGACAAGCGACTGACGTTCAACCGACATATTAACGAAACTGTACGGACAGTCTATTCCATGTCCAGGAGTCTGTATCCGCTCCTAGCCAGGAATAGTAGACTCAGCAGACAGAATAAAAAATTAATTTACACTGTTATTGTGAGACCGGCTCTAACATTTGCGGCTCCGGTATGGTGCAGTGGACCAGACAAGACAATGAATAAACTAAGAGTTCTGGAACATAAATTTATGCGCCTCATTTCAAATTCTTCACGATACATCTCCTTAAGAGACCTTTATGCACGTTGCCACGACATAACGCCACTAGTGGACTACATCAAAGTTACATCCTAAAAAATTCTATCAACTTAAACTTGGTAATAGTCCACTAACAAACAACATCACGCGAATCAGAGAGCATAATGCACCTTTTCGCATCAAACACAAATTACCATACCAGGCATTGCCCATCTTTTGGCAACATATCTAACCACACCGTTTTCTCTATCCAAATATAAGAACTCACAAACACAATTTCTTTACCTTTTCTCTTCGTTTCCTTTTTGTATTTTTTGTTTGTTTTGTCGCTCTAAATTATTTCTTGCAAACCATATTTATTCGTTGATTATTAAATTCTTTAGAAAGCAAACATTTTAAATTATAAATTATGCGGTCTGATATAGCCGCTCGCTCTTGCTGCATTGTTTGGAACGGGTTTTTTGGGATTATAATTTTCCCGTGCAGAACTATTATATCTATCTGTGATATTCTATCTACATTAGCGTCTTTTACATTGCATATATCAATTGTTTTAAGTTAAAAAAAAATTTTTACGTGTTCTGTCTTATACACTTTTTAATTCGCCGATCCTGCGAAAGGAGATTGTGATTATTATTTAAGTTTACTTTTAATCCAACCTCGCCTCGCTCTGACCATCCCTTCAATTACCATGGCGATGAGTGCTGTGGATGTTTGGCTGGCTCCGGACGAGTGCTTAGGGAGGACAATTATGTATTATTAACTTAAAATAAAATTGTTTTGATTTGATTGATTTGATTTGATTTGGCTAGAACTTGATCGGTGAAGTTAAGCAACGCCGGGAGAGTGCGTCACTTAGATGGGTGACCGTATCTCATTTCGCCATCCTGGTTAAGTGGTGTAATAGCATTAGCTAAACTTCGCCAGGACATTAAAATAAAAATAATAAATAAGTAAAAATTAATAAAAATAAAAAAAAGAATTCCATGTGTTATATTTTCTAACTGTTCAAATTTCATTATAACTGTTAATATTAATAAATATAGTTGTTTAAAAAATTATTTTCATTTAAATAATACCTTAAGGTGGCCATTCCCTAGAAAGAGACATCTGATAGGGAAATATTTATTATTTGTGCCCATACTTTTTTTTTCTTAGTACGTATATTTAAAAAACTATAAGACTACCTAAGTAGAACCATAACAAGACTATTAGTATAAATTTTCACTCAATAATTTCAGTGGTTTGTAAAATATCTGAATTTAAAACTACGAAATAGGAAGATTTACATAATTTTTAAATTTAAATCTAGCTATTTTGCTAACCACGGAAATTATTGAGTGAAAATTCATAGTAATAGTCTTGTTATGGTTCTTCTTAGATACTCTTATAGTTTTTTTAAATATACATACTAAGAAAAAAAATTTATGACCAAAAATAATATGTATTTCCCTATCAGATGTCTCTTTCTAGGGAATGGCCACCTTAATACAAAATTGTTTAGTTGCATTAATTCATTGAAACAAAAAGTTAAAATTTGTTTGTGTTCTTTTTTCCTTTTCTGTCCTGGCCGCTAAAGTTCTACTTTCGTAGCTAGCAACGCCTTAGCAACCAAGTAACTCGAATGTATACTTTCGTTATCCTTCGTATCGCTAGAATTGCAAAGTTCATTTATATAGACGATAGTAGAAACAATTATTTTCAACATCTGTGAAACAGAAAATAGTTTGTTATTAAATATATTGTGTTGTATTTTCAATTTTTCATATCCAAATTACTATACTTCCAATCCACTATGTGGATGCGGATTGTTGAGAATATTCTAAAATATTAATCACTTTATGATAGAAGAAATCGCAAACCATAATGAAATTTTTATGCATCTAGTATCTTAAATACCAGCGTTAATGGTAATGAAGATAATTCGAGATTCAAGCTTAATGAATACTTTTATTATTGACTTTAATAACTGTTTTTTTTTTCTTGTTGAATCGATATTTCCTTATTAGTTTTCAGTTTTATATCTACAATACTTCATTAAAAGTTATTCCGATGATCAATTCATGCTTATTAATAATTTATTGTTGTAAATAATGCAGCATGATAAATTAGAAGGAGGTTCAAGGACATGTTTTTTATTTAATAATTTTATTTCCTACAATGTTAATTTTAGCGAGGTTTTATAAGTGGAAATCTGTTATGTTTAATGTTTCTGATTTTATAAATATTTATGTTGAGAAAGCCCTTATGTTTTGATTGAATTTGTATCACTAAAAGTGGATATAGTTTGATGTACAGGGAGATCGACTAACCAAACTTTTCATTAAATTACTACTTTTGTGGACATTATATTATACAATTTCCCAAGTTTTGGATGTATTATTAATTGTGGAAGTGTGGCTATAAGAAATAACGCCAGTTTTTATTAAATATCATCGATTTTTTCAACTAGGAAAAGTTGAAGTTGGAACACGTCAATTGATTGCAAGCAGTAAAAAGAAATGATTTTACAGGAGTATTCCAAGCGTTCTCTTGATGGTAAATTGTTATATGTTAAAGTATGAATTTTATTTTTAACGTGGATTTATATTATATTGTAGGCCACACTGCTGTGTTACAAGCTAGAATCAAGTTAGATTTCCTCTCGTAATACAAGTTGCAACTTAAAATCCAGCTATGAAACTGAAAGTGGTTCTGATAAAATAAGTGCTGTGCTATAAACAATTTGGTATAGAAATGAACAGTTTATATTGGTTTGACTGATATTTTTTGTATCAAAACTTGAGTGAAAATGAGGCTCATGTCGAAAAAGAAACATGTTAGAGAGACAACCATTTTAAATATGGTGCAATTCAAGAGGAACTTAAAAAAAAAGCTACAGATTATATAAAATCTGATAAAGTTTATATATTAAGAATGAAAGTTCGGTGTCATCGATGATCTGGGGACTAAATGTATTGTTTTAAAGTATAATAATAATAGTAATATTCTCTCGGAACTGAAGACCATACCAGCCTGTCGGAAATCAGCCGAATGGCTGGCAGGCCAAATGCAGAAAGCGGTCATTTTGGGGTCCCTTCGCCTACTTAGGGCACACGAATCTGGAATGTACAGTCACTAACCCCACAGGTCGTGGGGAGTGGCTGTTATTATCGCCGGCGCGGCTACCGTGTGGTATCGGTCGGAGAGCACGGAAGCCCTGTCCGGCAACGGTGAAACCGAAAAAGAAGAAAAATTATTATACTTGAAAACAATACATTTAGTCCCCAGATCATCGATGACACTGAACTTTCATTCTTAATATATAAACTTTATTTTCACAGTTTTGTAATGTTAGACAAGAGAATTGAGTAGTTTTTAAACACTGCACGATATATTTTAAAATAATATACATTCACTCGGAATTGTAATTACTTAAGTATAAATGCCATTTAAGTTATATTACAAATGTTAAACTTGGTGATAATAAATAATTGTAGATTTACTTAGTATATATATTTTGTTTTATTCTTATTTACAAGCATGTATGTACTGGTTCAGCGTAGGCGACATTCAACCTACCTAACGATAGTAGTAAGTGATAAATAAAATAATGAAAGGAAAGGAGAATATTTAATAACACACATAAGTTAAACAATAGTAACATTAATATGACATGATAAAAAAAGTTCTTACAGAAGTTACAATTGTTTGCACAGTTCGGTGCATAAGTATACCATAGACGGAGGGTCAACCGCTAAATAAATTGTGTTTACCTTGTTATAATTTTAAGTCCTTTGCTTAATTTTTTTCTTTTATGAATACCTATTTCACAAAATCTACACATTGTATTGCATAACGGTTAACTGCTTAGCCATAGCCATTACTGCTAAAAAACTAAAAGGAATGACGTCTCATCACCTCACTCTGCACCTTATAAATTGCAAACCAGGCTAGCGAACGTGTTTGCCTGCAGCACAATCACACTGAGTACTAAGAAATCATCTGGATCCGCAATATATCCAAGGAATGAGGCTTTTGTTAACAAAGCTGAAAGTCCATAACCTAGAAAATGGATCTGTGTGTTAGTAATTATTCATAAAACAACCTATAATTATAAGTACATGGCAAAAATTATTTATAATTTATAACTAATCTGTACCTTTGCGATTATAAGCTGTTATTCTGTAAATTTCTTGGAGGGAACTTGTTTCACACAAGCACCAACATACTGGTTGTAAACTTTGACTTTTGAATGCCTTGTAGTCATTCTTTTAACTATGTACTCCTTTCAAAAATCATGTAATTACAATATATGTGTATGTAATATTGGGAAATACATTGGCATCTGTACTAAAGTCGTGTTTATTTAATGTATAGGTTTTTAAATTGATAGCACCAGGTCTTTTCCATACACCTAACCTGTACATCCTACTAGTCTCCATCTTAACAAACAAAATTCTCCACATGAATTAATTAAGGATAATTGTGGATGTTAAATAATCCAAAAGTAAGTTTTAAAACTTAAAACATCATAAAATCTGCAAAGTATACAATTAAAACAAGGCGTTCGGTCAGCTGATCACCAAACACAAAGTTGCGGCCATTTGCATTTCTTCAAAATTCCCTAAACTAGTTACATACGAAATTAGTTTTAATAAATAATATACGTGTAATAGAAATCAATTTTGATAATTTTAGTGACTTTTCTGTGTCACGTGACGTTCATTCTTTCTCGATCGCACTGTATGTTGTTGTGTCAATTACGTGTTAGCCACTATTTTACTGATTACATTTTAACAAATCATTAAAAAATTGCCTCTCTGCCAGTTCTATAGTTTTATGCAGTATGTAGTATGCAATAATCTCTATTATACTCTTCCCAAATACAAAATGAAGAGCATATTGCATTCGATCAGCACATTTTTAAAACTGGTAATATCACTCGTAGGGAAAACATTTTCATGTCACTGTGATTGAATTCTGAACAACTTTCATAATGCCCGCCACTCTGTCTATGTTTGTCTGTCTGACTGACTGTCCGTCCGTCAAGTTTCTTTTAAGCACGATAGCTTAAGACCAAAAAGTCGGATTGTCGTGAAATTTGGAGAGTAAATGAGTGGCGGAAGAACACTATTGTTTTTGAACAAAATTGATCCATAAATAAAAAAGTTATTAATAATTCTTTAAATTTATATATTTATATTATATAATATTATGTTATAAAACCAGCTAATTAGGCAATAGCCCCTAATGCTTATCAATCTAACAACAATCAATTTATCACAAATAAGATAAAATTATGGACCAAGCTTTGGCGACTTTCATTCGTCTTGCAGTTAGACAAGACTGTCAACTCGCTAATACAAATTAACATTATACTCCTCTCTAATACAAGGAAACGAGCAGACATCCTCAATAGCCATCCTAACAGCTGGAGTACCGCAGGGGAGCATCTTGGGTCCATTACTGTTCCTTCTATTTGTAAACGATCTGCCGGTTCACATAAACTGCGACAACATAACAATGTTCGCAGATGACACCACTGTCTCTAAGGAAGATAATAACATTAATACTCTTAATAACCAAATGAACTTATTAATGGTAAACATAAAAGAATGGTACGAGATGAACAACCTCTTAATAAATGCGGCGAAAACGTATGTAATAAACTTCAGGTCTGTCTCTGGGTATACAAGAGTGCAATATAATGACAAACTCATAACAGAAGCGAAGCATGTTAAATTCTTAGGAATTATTTTGCAAAGTGACATCAAATGGGACCAACAAGTTACCGCTGTATGCTCAAAGTTAGCAAAATATGTATACCTTCTAAACGCCACAAGGAAAGACATAAGTCAAGAAGCTGCTAGAACCATATATATGGCATACTGTCAATCTCAACTAATTAACGGAATAATATTCTGGGCATGTACTACAACAGCTAATATAGACAAGTTATTCAAAACCCAAAAACAGTTAATACGAGCATTATGCAATGTCCCAACCACCACCAGTTGCCGACCGCTCTTCAAATTGCTAAGAATACTGCGATTAATGAGTCTGTATGTCCTAGAAGCAGTAAAATTCGTACATAATAACACTAGCCTATTTAATAGTCATTGAGTTGACCATCCCTATGGCACACGTACAACGGACGTAAGACTTCCACAACATATCCACGCTTTCTTCCACAACTCCTTCAAAGTGCAGTCTGTGAAGCTGTATAATATTCTTCCGAATAATTATAAATCTTTAAGCAAGTCAAACTTTAACAAAACAGTGAAAAAATTCATCTAGCAACACTGTTTCTACACTGTTCAAGAATTCATAACCTGCTGTGATGCCATGTGATTATTCATATTTTTTGTCTGTTGTTTTAATTGTAGGCCAAGCACTATGTATATTATATGTTACTATAAGTA
Source organism: Stenurella melanura (assembly GCA_963583905.1). Taxonomy (NCBI): domain Eukaryota; kingdom Metazoa; phylum Arthropoda; class Insecta; order Coleoptera; family Cerambycidae; genus Stenurella; species Stenurella melanura. Next base: position 37,256,611 of record OY757315.1, on the reverse strand, counting down.
TTTATTCGTATATATTATTCTGCATGTTTTATATTGTATTTTTAAATTGTATTTTATGAGTTGCAATCTATGCATAATATGTATTTTAATGTTTTACATTATAACTTAATGATCAGGATGAATAATCATCCACCCTTCTGCTTGACCCACCCACAACATTCACTTGTAATGTATTTTGGAAATAAAAACTATCTATCTATCTATCTATCTATTTACGATAAAAATGCGGAGTTTTCTATGGAATGTGCAACAATTATATAAAAAATGCAGTAAATCATTGAAGAGTATAATGGTTAAAGTTTTTATGTTCTTTGTGGTGGCATAAAGAAAAATTAATTTTAAAATTTTTAAGACCCAAAAAATGTTGAAGTCATGTCTCTTTTCTTGCTTATAAATGGTCATAATGCAAAAAGTGTCATATTGTTGCGTATTTCCACCTCTTAGGAAACACCCTTTATGAATCCGTGGGTTCTAAATAATTTTAACAAGGGGTAAATCACTAACACTCTATTTAATAATTTACTGACTGTAGAATACTTCAAAATACCCTTTCCACTTTGCTTACTTGATATTTAACCTCAGTTTTTCGCTATAAATTTCACTTTTATAAACTTCCTCTCCTGCGCCCAGTAATCGCGCCTTGTATACTCTGAAATTGTCTCTAGATCCATCCAGAATCTTCTCCCACCACACTCTAGAAAACTCTATCTCTTTCTACAAGTTTCCAGCCACTATTAGGCATAGGTGTATCAATCTCCAGTTCCAAGGGGGTGTAATACATAACAATAACTAGGGTCACAATTGGTGTAGATAAAACTACTTTTTGTTAAATAGTCTATTTTTTATGTACTTTTAATATATTCCAATAATCTTTATTTTTGGGCAAAATATTGAGTAAAATTCATTTGTAACAAAAAAAAAAAAGAAAATTGAAGAGCTGAATAAAATTGGTTTTAAAAAATGTAAAATTTATTTTTGTTTATACCACCACAAAGAACATGAAAACAACTATAATCTGAAATACAAATTTTTGATGTACGACTTGATGCCCATAAACAGTCGACGATTCGATTTTCTACTTTGCGATTGTTTTTTAAGAGTTGTTGTAAACATTTTAACTTGAAACTTGGCTTGATGGTGTAATACCGCAAGGGGTATATTTTTTTAAAGTTTCGTTAGAATATGTGCATTCGTGTTCAAGATATCATGAATTGTTTCAAGATGGCCTCCCTAAAATGTCTTCATGTTTTGCCACTTGGCATATTGACCAAAAAGTTTCGGACAAATCTAGATTTCTTCGCAATTTCATTGTGAATAATTCATGTCTCTTTCTTTATTGCGATATGGGTTATACAACCAGAGATGTTTAAGAAACTCTGCGAAAAAACAGAATTCTATACATTCTTTTGTTTAAACAAAAGCTTTCCGATACACGAATTTATTCCAAAACTTTTTACTAAACTTCTTGAAATGTTTTCAACAAGTTCCAGCAAAAAAATTGCTATAGTAAGAATTTTAGTTTTACTCCACTATTATAAAACTTGGCTTTTTAAAATTTAATTGCTTTTATCAGACTAGGTAATTGGTATCCTTGCAGTATATGTGCACATGCATGCACACAATTCTGATGAGAGTGATTTTTATTTCACTAATTAAATATGTTAATGAGTGTGAGAAAGTATTATACCCTTGTGGTATTGTATTCATTATGTTCCCTTGTTTATTACATTTTTTTCATCATCTGACATATATTGAAACATGTTTTCAAAATGATAATTAGTAATAAGAAATAGTGATTTTGCCAATGCCAAGGAAGGTATACCTAATTCAAATCCTAATTTAAAAATGCTCTTAAATATTAAAATCAGATATAAATGTTAAAGTTTAAAAAATATATGCGCTCACTTAAGAAAACAAAATTTTTATTTTTTTTTAAATATCTTAATGATGTATTGAAGAAAAAGAATGTGTAATAATTTTAAAATTATCGTTATTTATATTCATGAGTAGGTATATCTAATAAGAAAAAATTCCCATTCAATTGGAGATACTCATTTTGTCATGAAACGTGAAGTTCAGGAATATATGCAATTGATGAACATTTACTTTAAGAATAAAATATGGTAAACATTAAAAAAGTCAATTTTGGTAGATGTAGGTGGTTTAATTGAGATATGAAGTAATGGAGAATCCTCTGATGTGCATATTAATTTACGGGGGAAAGAACTAAATTAGAAATAATACATTAATGTTGAAAGAAACCTAAGAAATAAAATGTTCCCAATCCTGTTTTCAATAAGAATTAATTAAACATTTATGATATACTTCAGAATTAAATTACTTTCTCTAAGAGAGTTTTTTGTATTAAAAATAAGCTATTTTAGAAAAAAAATCCAATTAAGTGCAGAAATGAGAATTCTGACAAAGTTCAGACGACACACCACCTGCTTTTCCACTTAACTGGAAAGCGGAGAAATATGTATTAGTGAAAAAGATTGCTGTGGTACATTTTCTAGATATTCAAAGTCATCCATCACTTGAAGAAATTATAACAGGTATTAATATTATAATATAAGAGGTAAAGTTTCCTCTACGGCAATATTTTCTGAAACTAAATATAAAAATTAACTATGTAATTTTATTAGAACAGTTGATAACACATTAAAAAAAGTATTAACTTTTCCAGATCAATATCAAACTTTGACCTTTCTTGACCACTATACAGTGTGAACAAAAACCCTTAGAAAAGACAAAGAAGTATATTAATCCTACCAAGCGGATTGTATTATAGGGTCAAGGACAGTGTTTGCATGTTTATTTATGTTTTTTTTTTGTTTCATGAAAAGTTGATTTAAGATTTGGATGTATATGGCATGGATAATATACAATTCACATAGACTAGTGCAGAAATTAAAAGTTTATTAAGCATTAATTAAAAATTGGTCCCAAAATGAATGTATCATTATATGAAGCGATAAGGTAACATGATAGCTTCTCTCTTTATAGTCGGGGAGCTAGGTGGCTTTTCTGGAAACTCATCGTTACGTTAATTTTAGGTTAATTAATTCTATTGAAGATAAATCAAGACAGAATATACTTCTTGGATGTCGGCCTGTCAATTTGGCCATACTTCAAAATTTTTTTGTTTAATATGTTCATCTGCAGTTAAGGGTATGTAGTACTAGCATTTACAACCATAACTTTTTGCGAAAGAGGAGGACATGTTTACATTTTAAAAGAAGAAAGAACTTATAATGATAAGTTTAGAATTGTAAGATAAATAAGTGCCTAAGTAAATAAATAACAGCTTTTATAGCTCAACAGAAAACCCATTTACAGGACAATGTGAAAAAGTGAATAACACAAAAACGCCAAAAGAACTAGAAACATTTAAACATGAACTGATACTGTATACAAATATGTTACTTAATTTATTAGAGATAAAGTATACAGTAAAAATCTACACACCCCGACAAAGGACCCAGCACTAATGTTATGGAAATTGGGTTTCGGCATAATCGTCTGAATATTTCGTATATATGTACGTACTAAATAATTCACCTTTATATAGGATTTGCAGTACTTCTAACAAATTATGTAGCGATTTCGATATTTTTAATTCCAGCCTTAGTGACATAAAACAAAATGTTCTAAATTAAACAACCAATGAGTGTCTTTGTTTTTCTTAATTTACTTTGAATCACATATGTGTATATATGTATATATAGTTTTTATATTTAAACATTTCCCATGTTATTTTTTTCTCTTTCTTCGTATCATTAGTTATTCATAGCTCGTACATTTAAGTAAATTTTTTCTTCATTTTACTTTCTTTCTATGTTGTTGTATATTATGTAATTAATGCTTTGTATGCCTTTATTCCTGTTCTGTAATTGGGTTCTTACCTGTTGAATAGTGTATGCAATAAATAAATAAATTAGAATAGCTCTCTCTTCTCTCTCTTTGTGTTTTGGGTTGCAGAAATTTTTTATCTAAGTCGTCAGCCTATCATGTCCCATACATGTTCAATTGTATTCAAGTCTGAGGAAGCCTAAAAAGTCAGTTAGACAATGACGGCGTGCGAGCAAGCGATGTTGAATTTAAAGGAAATTTTCTCCGATATGTGGGGGAAATAGTACTGCTTGATTTTGTAGAAAATCCATTATGTATGTATCTCCCGTTAAAGTGCCGCCATCAATCACCACTAAGTCTGTGCGAATCCCTAAATTTATACCACCCTACAAAAAAAATTCCCTAGATTCTCTCTCCCTACCATCAATCTCATTTACACAGAAAATGCTCTCCTCTATGAACAAAACTTAACCCCACTGATCATTCTAATTTTGATGTTCTCGACCAAAGGCCAGTCGCACTAGTCTCTGGAGATTTAAGGCTTCTTTTAACCTGTACGACTTCAATTCAACTTCTTTGTTCTTCGTGTAGTCTCACTTATTCTGGTTCCATGAACTTCTTGACGCCTATTTCAGAGTGTTTGTAACCTGCAAGTGATGAATAAATATTCTCATTCTAAAAAAAATCATGACAATAAGGTGCTATAATTCAATTGTATTTACGAATTTGATAACTCGTAATGTATATGACGGGAGGTGCCCTGCCAGAAGTTGGTTTTGTTAATGTTATTCATAAAACAATAAAAATATCTGAGCGTGCAAAAAAGATGACGTACAGAAACAACCACCCAGCTCCTTTACTATTATTCTTGAAAATAATCAGTTATACTTGCATGTCTGAGTTTTGACATAGCTCATAATCCCTTTTTTATTTTTAGTCTCGTATTGACATTTAATGTTACGTTGAAGTTGATTAGCCAGGTGGCAATTATAGTAGAAGTCATTGTCTAGAGTCTAGACTATTATCTATAATAAATAAAGTGTTTAGCAACAAGGTACAAAGTGAATTATATTTTTCAATAGCAATAGCCAAACAAATACATAAAAAAATTAACAGTTTTTAACGTTATATTAAAACTACCTACAACTAATAATATTGCTCGTTTCTAAGTTCATTTTGCTTCACTCTATTTGTGACTACAAAGCGGAGCGTTTGCAAATCTTCAGTGTTAAATTATGTAACTGTACAGTTTATAAAGGAGAAATTAACTTTTTCACTGTAACTGGTACCACAGTAATTGTCCGAAATTATATTCATCGACTTGTGATCATAATTCACTCTTAGCGTATAATAAAATTGTTAACGTAATGAAATACTCTCCGTTGACAAATTGCATCAACAGCTGTCATTGCCAATATTAATAGTTCCAAAAATTGCAGTAATAAATAAAAACGTATTACTAATTTTTGTAAAAATAATTAATGAAAATCGAAAAATAAATAATTTAATATACAAAACACGATAACGTATATTGCAATGAAGTTGTATATTCGACTAAGGAGATGTAATATTAGCTTTTGGTCAACTATCAACCACCTAAACGATGCCAATAAAAAAATATATATATTGGCAATACCAAAGTTCCTACAAAAAATTTTTAATATTTTTTCAGTGGTAAAATACCCAACAAAAAGTAAGAAAATCTGAATATGCCACAAATATACTATTACTTGTTCAAAAGCAGTTGAGCAATTAATATATGATGTAATAAGAGTAGATAAAACTCTTTACCTAATCGAATAATGGGAAGTAATGTGTAATGTTTACGTCACAATTCGTTTCTCGCTTTTATGAGCTGCCTTTACCCATCAATATAATCAGATCCTTATTAGTAGTCATCTATACTCTGTTTTTACTTTTAACAAAGTACATTTAGTCAGGACCATAAAAAAATGATCAGCCCATGACATTGCACAGTAAATTTTTTGAAACGCAAATATTTGTATTTCCAGGTAATATTTTTTTAATAGATTAATGTTGAAAATTAGGTATACTTATTTAAATTTTATATCTGTGAATTTACAGAAAGTGTATCAGTAATTTTTAATTAATGCATTCATGTTATTATCTATTTTCTATATGAATAATAATAATAATAATGTATTTATTCATGTAAGCCATCTTTCAGGATATGAACAGTCAATACTTAAGAAAACATTTAAAAATATAGAATATCATCATATCATATCATCTTTATTCACCATTTCAGATACATGGAATGTATATATGGTAATGGTATACATACAATCATACAATTTTTTATTTTACAAACTAAAAAATACATAAAACCACAATAAGATATTATAAATACTTCACTTTAAATAGTGAAGTTAACTGGCTATGTCGAAATTATAGAATTCCTGTAAAGAATAAAATCAATTGTCGCAAAGAAATAGACAATGTTTTTTTAAAAATCTATTCCTTTTCGCTTCCTGTTTTATTTCAGTTGGCAGTTTGTTGAAAACTGTTCCACACAGAAAGTGCATGGATGAAATTTATTGATGTAAATTAGATTGCAGCCTCTTGTGCCGTGGCTGTGCACGCTATTGTGTATATGTATAAACTTTATTAGCAGAGGTCTTAAAAAAAACAAATACAACATACGTACAATAAACTTACAAACATTTTACAATTAACATAATATTTATTTAAAGTTATTCTTTATGTACTCTATACAAAGCCGCTTAAAAATATGCTCATTCTTACATTCTTCTAGTTCACCTGGTAAGTCATTAAACCAAATTAGTCCTCTTCCCAATATAGTGTTGGATTTTACGTATTCAATTTTTGTATAAAAATCATTATTTACCATAGCCCTTCTTTTATGAGAGTGTAAATCCATTACATAGCTTAATTGGTCAGTTAAGTAAGACGGCATCATTCCATTTTTCATTTTGAATCTAAAGATTAGTGTGTTATAAACAATTCTTTGTTAAATATTCATTAAATTCAACACACTTAACATTGTACTGATTGGTGTATATTTACTACAATTTAAAATTGCCCTCATGCCCCTATTTTGAGTTTTTTGTAACATTTGAATTTGTTGTTTATTAAGGAAAATAAATGAGGTACCACAATAATCAATATGTGGGGAAATCATAGACTTATAAATAGTTAATTTTGCGAACATTGACACTTTATTACATAATCAAAACAACATACCAGTTTTTTTTGCCATTTTGTTTTTTATATAGTCACAATGTGCATTGAAATTCAACTCAGAATCAATAATCACCCCTAAATATTTGAATTTGTTAACTTCCTCTATCAAGCAGTCATTTATTTTTATATTAAATTTTATTTTATTTTGTTTAATTTTTCTTAAGTTATTTTTTGTTGTTACAATCATGAATTTAGTTTTGTCCAAGTTCAGTTTTAGTCCATTGTCACTTGTCCATTTATATATGTTTTCTAAATCATCGTTTAATTTAATTTGAATATCTTCTACTTTACCTTTCACATATAACATTGTATCATCCGCAAACAGTTTGATGTTACATTTCTTGCAGCAATTACAAATGTCGTTAATATGTAATAAAAAGAGTATAGGTGCGAGTACTGACCCTTGAGGTATTCCGTGTTTTACAGCTAATTCTTCAAAATAACTGTCATTAAATTTAACGATTCGCTTCCTATTTTCAAGGTAGGTTGTAAACCACTGTAACACTATTCCGTCAATTCCATATTTTTTTAATTTCAATAAAAGTAGATCTATATTTACCGTTTCGAAAGCTCATTTAAAATCCAGGAATACTACTCCTATCACCATATTATCAGCAATATCTTCCATTGGTTTACAACAAATTGAAGTGCTGTCTCACACGAATGATTTTTCCTAAATCCGGATTGCTGATTTACAATTATATCGTTCCCCTGAATAAATTCTAGTAATTGGTATTTTACAACTAATTCTAACAATTTCTCAGGAATTGGTAATGAATTTACTGGTCTAAACTCTGAACAGATGTTTGTATTATAAATTTTTTCTCTCGGTGTAACTGTTACTAGCTTCCATACATTTTGGAAAACCCCCTTATCCAGTGACAAATTTATGACCTCAACAAATCTATTTCCAATGACTTCAAATGCATCTCTAATTATTTTAAGAGTGACACCATCTCTATCACATGTATCCTTCTTTATGGTTTTAATGATTTTTGATAACCCTTGTAAGTCGATTTTCTCAAATGTATGAAAGTTTACTCTTATTCCTTTCATACCATTTAACACATATTTACTATCATGGAAAGGAACAGTACTATTTATAATATTATCAATACTGTTTATAAAATATGTATTGAATGCGTTTGCTATTTGGATCTCCGATGTTAAAATTGCATTTTCAAATTTGATATTTTTATTACTATATTTTTTCTTACCGTTCACCAATTCCTTTAAAACTTTCCACATTGCTTTACCAGAGAGGTAAAGAGGAAAGTTTGCTGTGTTAAGCTTAACAAAAAGAGCTTCCTCATCGATTAACAGATATGGCAAGGAGAAAATGTTATTTTGTATAAATATTTGACGACAAGACTGTACAGAATTTAGTGAAAATGGTAACTTAACGATTTTTTTTTTTTGAAGAATAAATCCCATTGTGTTGATCTTTTGGTGCTTGGTTTGACACCAGTATTGAGTACTGCATTAATTTATGACTGGAATGTGTTATTTTAGATTAACAAAAGGCCCAAAATGTACGGTTAATCACATTTTTGTTTATTAACTTTAATGTTGACACATAGATTGACAAATCACACTCTAAACTAGTGGGTTATTTAAAGCGTGAATTAAAGAATAGAACACGGTATCTTTAATAAAATATGTAAAATACAATATAACATTATATAAATACTTAAAGCACCAAATCGTTTTTAAAATTCTTCCTCTGAATATTCCGACAAACTATTTGCGGCTCCTACATTAATAATGATAGATTCTATAGCGATGTCAATGCATATCTGCCTCTTCTTTTAGTATATGTTAACTTGTAAAATAGTTTTGCATGAAATAGAACCTCGCTCAGCGCCAGGCTGAGAGGAAAAGCGACAATAACAATTGTGCTCATTTCACATCTGCCAAGGTGGAAACCGATACCGAAAATTGAAGGAATTTAGGCTGCTAGAATCCCGGGAATGAGGATCCTGAGATTGTATCCCTAATATCATCGCTTTACACACTTTTTGTTTTGAGTGAAATTCAATAGTTTTCGCTATTAGAAGTTGAAGAAATTAATTAGTAGGAAATTAAGAATGTTAACTGCAACTTAATGTACATTTTTTGCATACACATTTAAATTTTCAATAAGCAATAGTAAAGCAATAATATTTAATTTATCAATAAAGATTTATTCAGTGTTGTAATACAACAAAAAGTAATGAAGTGTTTTTTTTTTATTTATCTCTATTGATAAATAAATAATTCAAGTACCTGTTACAATTTAAACAAGATATTAGAAGAAATGTCATGTTAATATTTAATAATAACAAGCTAACCATTTTACTTTTCGCCGATTTACTGCACATTTTATATAATTGTTGCACATTCTATAGGATACTCTTTACAGTTTTTTTTTTGTAAATAGTATTAGTTTCAGTTAAATTACAAAACATAAAAAAAAAAATTGATTCAAAAATGAATACCTTTTTTATTTATTGGTCGATTTTGTTCAAAAACGATGGGGTTCTTCCCCTAGCTAATAATTATATCCTTTCCAAATTTCAATACTATCGGACTTTTCGTTCTTAGGTTATCGTGCTTACAAGAAACGTGACGGACGGACGGATAGACATTTTGAAAGGTCAGAATTCGATCACCAACACAGTGATATGAAAATCCTTTCTCTGCGAGCAATATTACCAGTTTTAGAAATGTGCCGGTCGAATGCAATATACTCTCTGTTTGTTGCGCAATCTATAGGGTGCTCTTCACAGTTTTTTTTTTTGTAAATAGTGTTAGTTTCAGACATTTTTTGTTTAATAGCAAAACATAAAAAAATAGGTATATGTTTTTTATGTAAATACTTTTCTATTTATTGAACAATATTGTTCAAAAACAATAGGCTTCTTCCTCTAGCTAACACTAACTTACTGTCCAAATTTCAATACAATCGTAATTTTCATTCTTAAGTTATCATGCTTACAAGAAACGTGACTGACGGACAGACAGATGACTACATTTTGAAAGTTGTTCAGAATTCGATCACCGGGTCATTAGAAAATGTTTACTCTATGAACAATATTACCGGTTTTATACTTTTCGTTTTGTATTTGCGAAGAATATAACAATTGCAGAAGCATTTAAGGAACACTGTGAAATGCTATGGTCCTGTCTATTTGTAGTATTTACATTACATAACTTTTTATCTAAATTTCTGTTTTCTGAAACAAGGGAAATATATTTCTGTGGCTTGGTTCTAAAAAGGCCAATGTATATAATTCCAGAGCGTAAGTCAACATTGTCCCTTTTAGCATTTTAACAGAAACATTTTTCACAAACGTACTTTGTCTCTTGCCACTTAAATTTTACATTAATTCTACAAGCCTTGACATGGGCCTTTTTAAGTAAAGAAGTTCTGAAAATGTCTAGTTCTATGGTATATATTATTATAACTCAAATTAAGGCCCTTTTAGAACCAAGCCACAGATTTATATTATTAGAATTGTGGAAACTGAAAACTATTTATTTATACTGGACCTGCCCCCCCTCCTCCCAATATTACATAATCTCTTACAAAAGACTTTGAAAAAAGTGAGACAAAAACACTAAATACTAATAATAATAATAAGTATATAATCACAGGACAAAATGCAAATAATTTTTCAAGACATTAATAAATATATTGAATGCATGTAACATTACAATTAACTGTTATTCTGTTGATGAGATCACTTAGACTGTAAAGAATTCTAGGAAATTTTAAGCCAAATATGGAGAAAGTTCTAAGATGTCTTTGAAGAACATAAAAATGTATTACAGCTAATAGCTTCGGATAATCAATAATGTTATTACATAATTTGTAAACTAGGGTTACATCAGCAGCATACCTTCTATTTTCAAGGTTTTAAATATTTAAGTATGTCAATAAGAAATCATGTTATACTTCTCTAGTGGGCCCCTGATATAGAGAACACTTTAATTAAAAGCTTATGACCTACCTTGAAAGGGTCCATGTAGATTGCATATACAGAATTACCTTTTTCCAAGACACTGATAGTATAGTTGTATAGTTTTCATATAACAAAGAGAACTTACCGGATAAACATGGATTTGCTTCATATTTGGGAAGTAAGTTCTTACTATTAAGAGAATAATTTACCCCAAAAGCCAGCTTGAAAAAATTGTTTTTACAAAAGTTATTAAAAAATTTTGAAAAATAAAAAAATTTGGTTATCGCAAATGTGAATAAGCCGGGAGCTAAAATATATGAGGTCTAGGGCGTTAATGTCAATACTCAATAAATTATATGAGTAGGGGTAAAAGAAAATTGTTTTAATGTTGCAACGATTTTTTTTTAATGAACTATTTGGGATGGAGCACTGCTATTTTTTTATTCTGTGATATGCTTATATTCTAAGTAACAACATATATTTTTTGGAATAAGATTGGAGGATTACTTTATAGTGTAAGAAAATGAAAAACAAATTTAGCTAAGAGTATACATTTTAAAAGGTGTAAGTGCCAATCATTGGGATAATGGGTTTTTCACTTTAAAATGATCTATGTACCATGGCCAATATTTCTGGGAGAGCGCTATGCGCCATCTATTAAACATAATTCAAGCAGTAAATATGCAGATGGCACCTAGCGCCCTCCCAGAAACGTATTGGCCAGGTTACATAGATTATTTTAAAGTGAAAAACAGGGTTGATAAAAATCATGATTAAAAAAAAAAATCAAAAAAATCATGATTTTTACTTCCCTCGCATACCGAAGGGAAGTATTGTTTTCGAGAAAAAATCACCCTCCGAGATTTTTTCGGATTTTGACGTTTCAGATCACGTAGATTACGAAAATATAGGTTTTACAATTCCGTCAGTCTGTCTGTCTGTCTGTCTGGTGGTGCATTAACTAAAAAACTACTTGACGGAGAGCAGTCAAATTTGGTAGGTAGTTGACCCTACTGTCAGCGAAGACATGGTTAAACTTTCACTGGAAAATATACAGGGTAGACCCTTTAAAGGGAATAAATATTGGAAAAAAATTTTTTTGCTCAAATTTAAAATTTCCACGTTTCATGACACGCTAAACCTATTTCAGAAAAAATTCACCAATATTTTTGAAAAAATTTTTTCAAATTTCAAATTTAAAAAGAAAATTTGTTACCATTTTTGAAAAAATTTTACCACTAAAATAGATGGAACATTTTTTTTCCTTGTTCAAATTTAAAATTTCCACGTTTCCATGGCATTCTAAACCTATTTCGGAAAAAATTTGCAACATTTTTTTACTATTTTGCAAAAAAAATGTACCACTATAATAGATGGAAAAAATTTTCTTGCTCAAATTTAAAAATTTTTATCCTATTTCAGAAAAAAAAAATTTGAAAATTTTTTTCGCCATTTAAAAAAAAAAAAATTTCACTAAAATAGATGGAAAAATATTTTTCTTTGATCAAATTTTAAATTTTCACGTTTCATCGCATTCTAAACCTATTTAAAAAATAAAAAAAATTACCACTACTATAGAATAGAAAGAAACTTTCCTTTTTGCTCAAATTTAAAATTTCCACGTTTCATGACATTCTAAACCTATTTCAGAAGAAAAAATTGCAATAACAAGTGAGAAAGCGAGTCTGAGTGATTATATTTATAGCATTTAAATATTAAATTATTTTTTAACGGCCTCTAATAGAAGTGGAAGGAAAAAATATCCTATTTGGCAATATTTTATTGAAAAATCAAGTAAGCTTGATGTAAAAAGTGTAAAGTAGAAATGCAAGGGCTTGTGGACCAACTGAAAGTCCACTGGAAAAAATGTGCTTCGCGTAATGTAGAAAGTGTAGAAACAAATAATGAAGGTCCCTCTCTTCAAGAACAGTGTCCAATGTAAGTTTAGTGTTATTTTATTTATATTTATAACTTCTTAGTAAGACAAAATATTAAGAGAACCTTTTTTTTTTAATTTACATATTTAATGTCGGTCTATTTCTGCGACTAAGGCCAATTATGCCAGGAGACGAGCTGGATGGAAATTTTTAAAGTGATCTAGTGCATTTTCTAGATTTCTAGTAACTTTCAGTTCAGCAGTTTTGTGATGGATAATGCTGCCAATATGAATGCTATGAAAAATCAAATTAAAGAGTCAACAGAACTAAATGTCATTACTTAGGGTTGTGCTCCACACATTTTAAACTTGTTATGCAAGGATTTGGAAATTAGTGAAATTAAGGAACACATTACGTTCATTGTGAAATTCTTCCGAAACAATAATTTTGCCTCCTCGACATATGCAAAAGAAGGAGGAAAAAAGCCTACTTTACCTCCTGACATAAGATGGAACTCACTTGCCCACTGCTTAGAGGGTTTCGTTAAATCATGGCCCACACTTTTTAAAATTAGCGAGGAATGTAAAAATTAAATTGACAGCATAGTAAGATAGAAAATTTCAAAAATTTATTAAAAAAGAACTGCTGAAGATTACTTATCACTACTAAAACCTATATCTGTTGCACTTGATAGACTTCAAAGAAACAATGCAATTTTATCAGACGTCGTAGAACAGTTTAAAATAATTGAGTCGCATTTTGATGAAACTGAAATTACCTTAATGCAAATACAAATATTTAGATACCGACACGACCAGTGTATCACCTCGTACCATTTGCTATCCTTCATTCTAGACCCTAGAAAAACAAAGCATAAATTAACAGAAAGCGAAAAGAATGATGCTTTAGAAGCCGCTGATGAATTATATCCCGAAAGTGGTTCACTACCACTGATTATTAAATTTCTAGCAAAATCTGAGCCTTTTGCCGATATTATGTTTCACGAGGAAATTCTTAAAAACACAAAACCCTTGGACTGGTGGAAATCCCATAGAAGTATTGATATTAACAAATTGTTCCCGATTATCAAGCAATTATTTTCTGCTGCATCTAGTTCAGCCTCGGTTGAGAGAATATTTTCAACATTTGGTTTGATTCATTCTAGGATTCGAAATCGTTTAGGCCCAAAAATGCAGCTAAATTAGTTTTTTTGTACAAACTTTACAATAATTAGCCTAATTTAAAATTTTTGTTTTGGAGTAAATAATCTTATTTTCTTTTAGAGTTGGTTCTGTTTAATTTGTTTACTTTATGGTCCTGCTTTTAAGTAGGCACCTAATTTATAATGTACATTTAAGAAGGTAATTTTTGTTTTATATATGTAACCTAACTGTTCTTTTCTTCTTTTTATTTGAATTTTTTATAATTTGTATCTAGCTTTTAAATAAACCGTACTTTCTATTTGAATTTTCTGAACTTTGATTTACTTAGATTATTGGCTTTACACAACTTGATTTAAATCATGATTAAAATATAAAAAATCTGTTGATTAAAATCAAATTGATTTAACTCATCGCAACCCTGGTGAAAGACTCATTATCCCAATGACTGGCACTTAGACCTTTTAGAGTTTACACTCTTCACTTGTCAAAAATTGTAAGACCTGCTAAAACCCTCAGTAAATTGTTTACATAATGTAATATGAATCCCATGATTGAGGAAGATAGTGATAAAGATTAAGTGTCTTGCACATTAGAGCAGGGTGTCTTGTTCAAATGATACTAATTCTATCGAGTCACAAGCTGAAAATTAATGTTGGTTTCGGATTCCTGTGGAATTACATAAATATTAGGGGCCAAAATTTATTATTTATTTTCTTACACTATGAAGTAATCCTCCAATCTCATTCCAAGAAAATGTGTTGTTTGTTGTTACCTAGGATATGAAAATAGCGGTGTTTCATCAAATAGTTCATAAAAACAATGGGCTTGTTCGGCATTTTTTTTTTATTTCATAAATCGAAAGTGCAAGTATAAAATAATGGATCTGCAAAAAATCAGAATCTTATTCGCACGTTTAGTATCTTAAAAACTACTACAAATCTCCACCTCGCGAAAAAGGGGCGTGGCCAGGCGCTATGTCACTATACGCATAGACTCGGCGATCTCAATAGACTTGATGCTCCTTTGTTGTTATAATTATAAGTGTTTTCGAAATATTGTTTGTTTTGCTTACTTCTTGACAGTAGGGGAGTACAATTTGGTGAAATGTCAAAAAATTACAATTTTCTCTCGCTCCTGTCGGGACGAATTTTCGATTTTGACCCTGCAATTTACGATTAGTATTCATCGCCGACCTTCTCCTTTCCATAGATACATAGAACGAACTTTCACTCAACGTATTTATTTAGTTACCATCGTTTGAAAATTCCATGTTTTTCGACTTTTCAGGTTAAATTTGAAAGATCCCAGAAAGCCACTTTTCTTACGTCACTTGCGTATAGTGACGTCACAAATGAGCGCTTGGTTTTTGCAACTATTACTAATTTCAACTCCTTATATCTCGAGAACGGAAAAAGTTAATAATACGAAATTTTAAGTGCATGATGAGAATATCGAGTACTATATGAAAAAATATAAAAACCGTATAAAAAGAATATCATGGAACAAGCCCATTGTTGCAAAATTAAAATATTTTTTTCTTAACCCCTATTCATTTAATGTATAGTGTATCATTTTTTTTTAATCGACATAACTCCCTGGACCACACATATTTTAACTTCCGAATTTGGCTAATTCACATTTGAAAAAAATCAATTTTTATTTTTCAAAATATTTTTGAACTTTTGTAGAAAAAAAATATTCAAGCTGGCATTTGGGGTAAATTATTCTCGTAATGGTAGGAACTTACCTCCCAAATATGAACCAAATCCAAGCCCAGAGCAGCTAACGCTTGCTTATCCGGCAATGCTCTTTGTACATATGGAACACTCTTGAGTAAAATCATGTTGCTTAGTGCTAATAATATACTACTCAACTATTTTAGAAGTATGAGATATTTTAGTAACTGGTATAGTTATATTCGCGTAAAAAAAATCCAATCTTCAGAAAATATTCCACAAGATAGTGAGTAGTGACTTAGTAAATAAAATTGAAAGGTGCCTGGAGAGGATGAAAGCACAACTTTTATAAAATAAGCTCCTATGTCATCTGACCCTTTTTTTTTTTTTTTTTTGTGGCGGAGGAGGGGAAATCCTCATGGACACCCGGCGCACAGGGCTATCGCGACGGGTAGTGCCGGACTTTTACCGGCTAAAAACCCCTCCTCCGTTCCGCCCCGGAACCGCTTGCGCATTACTTCAGGGCGCGGGCTTTGCTATGGTGCTCTCTCCTGCGCCTCCTTCTCTAGCCTCTCTCTTGTTTTCATGACTGTCATCTGATCCTGGGCCGTTCTTACATCACTTCTTATGGAATAGTGATTTTGGTAAAGTAAGCCGAAATTCGAATATGTTATCGTTCATGTGGTTCTGAACAAAAGTTTTAGCGGGCAAATTTTAATATACGACTTGTCAAAACTAGACAGTTTCTGTTATTTGAAACATTTTTTTCTTTATTATTAAACTATAAAACTGTGAAAGTCGACAAACTGTTTAAATCCAATAAAGTCCAGGACATTTTGTTACATTTTTGAAAAATTTTCTTTACCAATGTTAGATCAAATTAGTTGCAACAGGTAAAAAATACCTAAAAGGAGAATTTTCGAGGTGAAGATCAGATGAGAATTTTATACTTTTAATGCATGGTTCAATTGGTTTCTCCAAGCATGAGTTAATGAGGCTTTTTTAGGATAAAATTGATTACACCACTGTAAACAATTAAATGTAATTTATTAATATACTAGTTACTTAATAATTGAATTGTATGAACTCGGTAAAGTTATTTAACAACCAATTAACACTAATGGCTGGCCATTCATAAAATACACACTGTATTTATCAATCGCCGTTTAAACAATGTTGATTTTGATTGTGCCATCAAATCCCAATTAATATAAAAAAGTCCAGACTTGAACTTGATTACAGAAACTGGTAAAACTAGTAAACATAATACAGGTTATTTTTAGATTCGTTTTAGAAATAATGTTTGGATGATTTGATTATAACCCAGAGCTAGAATTATAATTTTAATTATTTATCATTACTTAATCAAATGTTTATGAGTGATTTCAATTACAATTTACAACAGATTAGAATTGACAATAAATAATTGAATCAGATAATTGTAGACTGATAACGGATAACAGTTTGAAAGAAAGTGGTCTTATTTAACGGTTAAATTGATAAGGCATCCACAAAAGGCTTGGGTTTACTTTGGTTATGAAGGTTATTATTTAAACAGCATTTTATCGTTTACCAAACTATAATTTTAACAAATAAATAACAAAATTTGAATAACATTTGAATACATCAAAAGTATATAAACTAGAGTAAACAATACAGGGTATCCCGTAGTAACGTGCAAAAATTTAACTACCAATTCCTTATCGAAACGGAAGGTGGGTTCTTCGTAAAAAAATTTTCAAGATATGCCTTTCCTATCTAAGCTACACCCCTTAAAGGGGTATGCAGAAAGCGGTTTTTAATTTTTATCTGAAAGTAATTTGTAAGCAACAAATGATAGTGTTTTGATTATTTAATAGTGCTCGTCGCTTTTGATTGATCACTTAGGCAGATGTAATTTGGTTCTTTTTTCTCAAAAACGATTGATTATACGAAATTTATTCAAGTGATAAAAAAGTTTCTAAATGAATCATGTTTAGTTCTTTTTTTAATTAAAAGAAAAAATAGCAGCCAGAAAGATATTTACAAAAGTATAAAAATTTAATATCACCCCTTTGTATACACCCTAGATGGATGAAATAATTTCGTTAGATGCCTTTTCACTAGTAACCGAGATGTGTCAAATTTCGTCTTCGGATTATGTTGTTTTCAGATAGAAATCAAAAACCGTTTTCTTGCAGGACAAGAAAGGCTTATTTTGAAGAATTGTAGAAGAACCCACCTTCATTTTCGATGAGGAATTGGTAGTCAAATTATTTGCACGTTATTAGAGACTCCGTGTATATTCACTGATTTATTGATCATATAGTTGTTGCACATGCTATCGGATACCCTTCGCAATTTTTTTTTGTAAATTATGTTAGTTTTAAAAATCTTTAATTGCATGATGCCAGACTATCGGCAGAAAGGCGGAGCTTACTACTAGTGCTCGTGGCAGCCTAATCAATAAAAAAAGGCAAAAACTCTGATCCAGCAAATTTTAGGCAAATTTCTATCTTGCCAACTTTTTCTAAACTGCTGGAAATGGTAATCTATGAACAATTCATGGTATATTTAGAATCAAATAGCATCTTGTGCTCTCAACAATTCGGTTTTAGGAAAAACATGTCAACATCTGGTGCAATTCATAATCTTACAAACTACATTGAGGTCTTTGAAAACAAAGACAAATATGTAGGTGTTTTCACAGATCTGACTGCAGCTTTCGCTGTGTAAATCACCAAATTCTAATTAGTAAGTTATATTGCTATGGTGTAAGAGGCGTTAGCCTAGGTATTATTCGCTCATACCTAGAAAATAGATATCAATTAGTACAAACCGGTCAAAATCGAAGTGGTAAACTAAAAATAATTAGAGGCGTGCCCCAAGGTTCGATACTGGGGCCGCTGCTATTTCTCATATCCATAAATGATTTGCCACATGCAGTCAGTTCATCTACTATAAATAGTACATTATACGCAGATGACGCAACATTCAGCAAACATGTAAGCAAGGACGAAAATATTCAACAGATTATAACTACGATTTTAGAGAAAGCAAAATCATGGTTCATACCAAATCAACCTGTGATAAATGAAAAGAAAACAATGACATTAAATTTTGAGAGATCAAATCAAATGGATCAAAGTGTTAAATTTTTAGGGGTTCAAATTGATGCAAACCTAATTTGGAGAGAACAAATTAAAAAACTCTAGCAAACTAAGTAAGATCGTATGTGCAATTAAAAGAATTCGAAATTCAGTAAACCAAAATGCGGCATTAACTACCATACACTATTTCATTCAGCAATGAGTTTGGTATAATGACTTGGGGTAATGCATCACATATTCATATTGAAAAAATATGAATCATTCAAAAATCTGCTGTGAGAAGTATAGTAAGTGCTGCACACGATGACGGCTGCAAACCTACATTTAAATCTCTGAAGATAATTACAGTTTTCTCTACAATAATGTATCAAAACCTATTATACATTCGGAAAAATATTTATCATTATCCGTCGCACTATCCTACATATGCAGATGTACATCACCGTGATACACGCAATAATATGAATATGGTCCCTCCATTAACTAGATTGAAAAAAACGGGAAACATCGGCATTAAATTATACATCTCTCTACCTTTGCGTAATTTATCACTGCGGAAATTTAAAAATAAATTAAAAGACAATATGTCAAAGCATCCACTATATAAACTATGTGATTTTTTTCAAATTGAATGTTACAGAAACATCTCTGATACATAAAGATCTCACTGATACAGATTTTATTCAAATGTGAAAAGTTATTTTAATGAGTTGTAGATATATCTTATAGCTAATAAGATTTTAAAAAATGTTTCATCTTAATTTTGTACAGTTGCTTTGACCTATCCATAAATGTATCATTTCGAAGGATCAATAAACATTATTATTATTATTATTATTATTTTCTTCCATTTTTCTCAGATTACTCTGGTTTGTAAGCAGTTTACATCGGTCCGCAGACAAGATGCTCCACTTTTTGTATGCGTTGAAAACGCCTCTATACTTATTGGCCAAGTATTATTATTATTATTATTATTATTATTATTATTATTATTATTAATAATAACTTACGTGCAGTACCTACCATAAATGTCAAAGAAAGCTGTTTTGATTTGCTCGAGCCGAATTTCCGATTTCTTTGATGCAATTTACGATGCAAACAAAATGCCAGTCTTCCTTTTTCCGTAGGGACATCGTACGACCTTCCACTCGATGTATTTATTTAGAGATTATTGTTTGAAAATTTGATGTTTTTGAAATTTTACCTCTTCCGCCGAGATTATATTTAAATTTAAAATTGGGATCCACCATAGTCGATCACGTTAAGCAACGACCAACCAACAGGTTTTCCGGTTTACTTTTTTTTTTAATTTAAAACTTTTTGGCAGATACTTTTGGTTCTAAAATTAGCTTTCGCTTATTTTTACTCGACTGACTTTTAAAAATGTTATCATTTTGCCTCTTTTTTTGGCGATAATTACGAGAATACTTTTTAAATTTATTTTCAACTTTTCGGAAGATGTTTTTCATTCCAATGTTGTTTAATGATTATTTCTATACACGTTAATGCTAAAATAGCTATCTTGTTGAAGATTATATCACGAAATAGATATTACTTAATGGTATATTTAAATTATAGGAAATGACATTCTACAGGATTTCTATTCAGTTACAAAACAAAAGAAAGATAAGAAATTGTTTTAAAACTTAAATGATTCATAATAATAAATAACTTTTTTATTTACTCATCCATTTTGTTCAAAAGCAATAGGGCTCTTTTTATAACACTTTAACGCTAACATTCTATAGAAGTTTCATTATAATCTTATTTTCCTTTCTTAAGTCATTATTTTGCTTACAGAAACCGTGATGGGTGGATGGAGGGACAGACGGACATTCGGTTGTTCAGAATTGGATCATTATAAATATTTTCTAACATTTTTGTTATTTCCAGAATCTCTTGTTGCTATTCATATTTATCAATAAAAATTCAATACCGTGGGTTAGTTTTTCAATTTAGATCTGTGTACCATCCATATCTCTTTAATAGTTTCGTAGTGCCAGCTGGATCTTTTATGAAATTGTTTATTATCGCTATTTGAGACTGACATGTCTTCTTCGGTATTCTTTTCTTCTAAGTTTTCAAATGTTTACTTGTTTAACCTTACTTTTGCACTAAACATAAAACCACTTTCGTTTCCCTTCAATTTTGCAGGCAGCTTCCCTTAGCTGAATGTGTATTCAGGGCCATAACTTGCTACCACACCCACTTGCACTTCCTATTCTATGTATTGATTTTGGTATTATAATTTTACAATTTTTACAAACTAGCTTTTTCTTGCACATCATCTTGCACTTGCAAAGTAAACAAGCTGAAATACCACATGGGTACACTTTCTAATACCATAACTGAATAATTATTGTTTGCGAAGGTGGAGGCTTTAATCCCAAAAAGTATTTAAGTCCTGAAAAAAAAAAGAATTTATTGTGAATTGGGTAAATGTGAAGAAAATACAGAAAACGTTCTTTCTAGATGAACTCTGTTTTTTGGTAGTGAAGCAGGTGCCTCACCCAACTTTTTTAATTTCATTTAAGGTATTAAATGGTTAAAAGTGTTCAATCTCAGCTAATTTGGTTTTAATGAGAGGTTATTCCTCCAATTCAACTTTGGACACTAGGCTAATTGAGTAAACAAAAGAAATAATTTTATTTTTGTTTCAATTGGATACAAACTTGTTTTTATGTTTTTTCGTTGGCAGATGTTCAAGAAATAATATGATGACAAAAATACTTAGACAACTTACATGTGACAATACTTTCTCGTTTAAAAAAAATATATTATTTGCTAGTCGTCTGGAAGAAATATTTTTTCTTTATCAGATAAATTCGTACAGATGATTTGTTTGTTTGTGAGAAGGTGTTTTTGTTACCTTAAGGAATAATGCCAAGAGAAAATGTTGCCTTTGAGATATTCTATAAACCTTGTACATGTGAGGAATAGCAACATCGCGAATGGCAATCAAGCACACTTTGATTTTTTCAATTTGTAATCCTGTTAATAAAGAGCCCAAGTAACAATTTTCCATTGTCCTACTGTCATTGTGCTAATTACATCAACATTAGCTCAAAATGTGGTAGTACCATGACTTGAACACATAAGTAGCACTAAATCGAATGACGTTGTTGGAACTTCGCAAACCTATTATATTAATTTTAGTCATCGATTAACGTTTGGTAGACGCTGGTTGATAACTAGTCATTTTTGGTGTAGTTATAGAACGTTGGGGGGACTCGGTAATTAACCAAACATGGTGGAGTCCTTATTCCTCTATTGGTCAATGTTGAGATGATATCAGAAGCCAACTTAATATACCTTCCATGAATAAAACATGGTTCGTAGAAAACAAAAGCTAGGTTGCATGCGGTTTAACAGATCTCAGTTTAGCTTAAAGGACAAAAGAACGTCAACTGATTGCGAGCAATAAAAATAAATAAATTTACAGGGGCATACTAAGTATTCTATTACTGGTAAGTTGTTACGTGTTAATGTAAGAATTTTATTTTTGATGTAAGCTTATATCGTAGGAAAAACTGCAGTATTGCAAGACCAGGAAAATCCTTCGGGTTAGATATCATCTGTTAATGTGGGATACAACTGAAAACTCAGATGTGACACTAAATATACTTGTGATAATTTAACTGCTGCTATAGGAAATATTAAACAATTCATAGTAAGGAAACTAACCCTTTATATTGGTTTCATTTTATTCTATGTCCTGTGTTTAAACTTTGGTTAAGTGAAGATGATGATGCTGAAAGAAGAAAAAAAATAACAGATGCAACTGTTTTAAATAACTTTCATCTCAGGAGGAATACATACAGATATCTGAGTCCATAAATTAAAAGAGGAAATTCAAAATACAGTTGCCATTTAGTGATCTGACGGTTGGATGTGTGCTTTAAAGTATATTATGTGGTGTTTAAAATCTACCATGTGAGATTCTTTAACATTTTAAAACTGTGAAAATGGACCAAAGTTAGTATTCAAATGTTGAATTGTAGTTATAAATGTCCTCTTCTTTATATTATAATTGTAGTACTTGATGATAAAATAAATTGTATATTTAGTAGATACATTGTTTTGTTTTCAATTTCAGATCTTTATATAAGTTCAATGTAATTGACTATTTCAGTTTACTGCTAACGATGGTGGAACAAGTGATAAAACATGAAATAAGAAGGGAATATTTCTTAAAATATCCTACATAAGTTAGATCTTAATACCATTAATAAAATGACAAGTAAAATCTAATAAAAGAACTTGGACTAAAAGTAAAGGGAAGTCGGATAAAATTGTTAAATTGAAGTTTTGCTGATCACATATCAGAATTATTACATATAAATTTCACAAGGCTTTTAAGGAGTTTTGAGTAGCATGCTGTGATATTTCTTAACAACCATTCCAATTCGATCTTCCAACTTTTCCAACGACTGAGGTTTGGTCTTATAGAGAACGGATTTTAAATTACCCCAAAGGAAATAGTCTAGGAATTAAATCTGGCGATCTTGGTGGCCATTCAATATGTCTTCTTCGACCTACCCAACTCTGCGGAAATATTTCATTTAGGGATTGATGCAAATCAACTCTTGCTGATACCAAATTTCATCTGAGAGTCGTTCAGGATTTGCCTGATTTGGAAATAAACGATTTAATGCTGCAACAATTTGCTCGCGCAGAAGTTGTAAATAACGATTAGAGTTTACAGTTTCTGTAAGAAAGAACGGTCGGATGATTTTCCCCGTCCATACATTTAATTTTTGAGGATATTGGGTGTGACTATTCTATTATTTTATTTAATATTTAAACAATCACAAGTCACACAACACCCACCAAACCTGTATCATTATAATTCATGAAAAACTGTCCATCTGAAAATGTAAAAATATACAGGGTGATACATTTTAAAAAGGTGTTTGTCTCCAATTTACACGATTATTATTATTTGTACTATTTAAAATATTACTCTTAGAGGAATCCTAAATAGATGGTACCTGCCTAATTTAATTTATGTTAAAAAAAGAATACATCTAATTCTAACTTCTAACTTCTTAACTAACGAAAAAAATCTTAAGTTTAAAGTACATCTAACACCGCGCGTATTAGTGATCATACGATTATAACAGTAAATCTGAACAATGAGAAAAGGGATGCGCCAAGTTATGTAGATATGAGAAGTTATAAAAATGTCAATGAAACTAATTTCCAATTGGATTTAGGGGATAAACCATGGGCAGCAAATGTAATGTAAATATAATGGCCCATAATCTTACCAACCTAATAAAAGAAACATTGAATAAACATGCACCTATTAGGAAAATTCTTATAAACCCGAAATATTCGACAAATGGATGGTGGTGTGAGGAAATAAAAGAACAAATTGTGGAAAGAGATGTATTGTTTAAAAGAGCAACAATTACAAATGCAAATAATGACTGGGAACATTACAGATTAAAAAGAAATGAAGTTGTGCAGTTGATACGGCAGCACAAAACTAAATATTATAAAGAAAAAATAGATGATTGTAGTGGTGATGCTATTAGAATGTGGAAAACTTTGAAGGAATTTACAAATGGTAATAACGTTACATGCAAAAAGAAAATTAAATTTGGTGAAAATATTATTAGTAATGAAGAGATTATATGTAATGCCTTCAATGATTATTTTATTGAAAGTGTTGAAGAAATATCTAGCGATATTATAAAGGACAACAATTATCATTTTGTAGTAGAAAATATTGAGCAAAATGAATTAGTATGGGAGCAGTTTAAAAAGATAGATTTAACTGAATTACGAAAATATGTTTACATAATGCCTAATAAAAACAGTGATACAGACGGAATTACAACTAAAGTATTAAAAATAGCATTTGAAACTATTGGCAACAGAATTATGGATGTAATAAATTGCTCACTAGAGACAGGCACAGTACCACAAAACTGGAAAAAATCTATAGTTTTTCCGGTGGAAAAAAAGATAAATACAATATTGTGCAATGAGCATCGACCACTAAAAATGCTGCTGCCATATGAAAAACTATTAGAAATAATAGTAAAAGATCAGTTATTAGAGTATATAAAAAGCAGTGATATATTAACGAAACATCAGGCGGGTTTTAGAAAATTAAACTCTTGTGAGACTGCATTACAATCAATATTAGTCAAGTGGAAAGGAGCAGTAAGTAATAAACAGTATGTTGGTGCAATATTCTTGGATTTTAAGAGGGCCTTTGAAACCATAGACAGACCGTTATTACTAGTGAAATTGAAAAAATTGGTATAAATGGTAAAGTATGGGAGTGGTTTTGTTCATATCTAATTGGAAGATATCAAGTTGTGAAATATGGAAATGCAATATCTGATAAAAGGGAAGTACATTTCGGTGTCCCTCAGGGATCGGTGTTGGGACCAGTTCTGTTTATATTGTACATAAATGATATTACAAAAATAGTAAATAATTGCGATATACAAATGGTTGCTGATGATACATTGCTATATATGGTAGGAAATGATGTGGATTTTATCTGTGAAACACTTAATACAGAGTTAAAGAATATAATTAGATGGCTAGGGGAGAATAATCTAATGTTAAACATAGAAAAAACTAAATTCATGTTGATAGGCACTAAACATATCTTAAATAATGAACATTACTGCAATATTAAAATTAATAATCAGGAAATTGAAAATGTTGTGGAGTTTAAATATCTGCGAGTAGTCATTGATCACAATTTATCATTTAGTAACCATGCTGAGTATATAGCAAAAAAAAATTCGAAAAAAGTAAATTATTTGTCTAGAATAGGCAAATATCTTAGTACATGGACGAAACAAATAATATACAACACTATTGTGCACCCACATTTCATATATTGCCCAACAATTATATTTATGCTTAATAACACTCAGTTAAATAATCTACAAATAAAGCAAAATAAAGCATTGAGAACCATATTGAATTGTAATATTTATACAAGTATTAAATTTATGTTGGACTATGCAAATATATTGTCAGAAAGACAATCGGTTCTATTAAATGTTACCAAAACATCTTTATGAAACATGTAACTTTGTGAGCGACATACACAATTATGAAACCAGAGCTAGACAAAAATTTTATATTGAAAGAACTTACACAAGTTTTGGTGAAAACCAGCTATTTATTAAGGGATTGAAGATGTATAATTCTCTCCCAAATGAGGTAAAAACAAGTCAAAATTTAAATATATTTAAAAAAAAGTGTATAAATTATGTTAAAACCAATTGGCCATTATGATATAAAATACAATAGTGTGATAAACTATAATAAAATGTATTCAAATGTAATTAAAAAAGATATGTAAATGTATTATGTATGTGTGTAGTAGTCTTATAACTATTGCTTTTTTTTTGTATTACATACTGTTTTCTGTCTTTGTAATATATTATACTCTTGATTGTATTGCATAGCAATTTATTATGCTAATAAATAAATCTAATCTAAATCTAATCCTAATCAAATAATAATATTAATATGTTAAAATGGGTTAACCTCAAAGTCAAAAATTAAAAAACCTCGACTGTCGCCCGATCAGCATATGCAAAGTGACGTCATGCAAAGCTCCGCTCCGTTTTCACGCGAACCAACTGGTAATTTGTTTAAGAGCTTAAACGTTCGAATAGAAACATAAATTGGAAAATTGTCTTAAAAAAAGTTCTACTTTGAATTTCAAAATTAAAAAAGATTGCTGCCCATTATGAAAAAGGAAATAAAATTATAATTTTGTAAACAGGTACTCGTTAATTAGTGATACTAGATAAAAATGTTGTAACAGTAATAATGTTAAATAAAAATGCATGTTTATGGCATGTATTTACCACATTTTCCTTGGAAGAAGTCATAACATTATTTATAGAAGTCATAAGTCTACATTCAGTATTTACAATTTAAATATTAACTTAGTTGAATCAACAAGATATATTGTTAGTTCCATATCAAGAAGCAGGAAATATATTTTCCAAAATGGTTTAGTAAACTACAGTAATTAACCGAGTAATCCCAATCAGTTAGATAAATTAAAATACCAGCCACTTTGCCAAAGAGAGGTACATGCTTTTCATAACATTCAATTATTTTTATTGAAGTGGGAACAACATTCTGATTGAAATAATTTTGATTAATTAAAGAATATAAAATTGTAATGAAACGTATTCTTTATAGGATTTGGCAAACGGCTGTAAAGGTAATCTATGAAAAATAGTGGAATAAAACTTACTATAGCAATTTTTTTGCTGAATCTTGTTGAAAACATTTCAAGAAGTGTAGTAAAAAATTTTGGATTAAATCTGTGTGGCGGAAAGCTTTTGTTTAAACAATCCTTTTTCTTCTCAATTTTTCTTAAATATCTCTGGTTGTATAACTCGTATCGCAAAAAAGAAAGAGACACAAATTATTCAAAATGAAATTGAGAAGCGAACTAGATTTGTCCGAAACTTTTTGGTGAATATGCCAAGTCGTAAACCATGAAGACATTTTGCGGAGGCCATTTTGAAACAATTGATGATAACTTGAACAATAATGCATATATTCTAATGAAACTTTAAAACAGTATACCCCTTGTGGTGTTAAACCATCAAGCCAAGTTTCAAGTTAAAATGTTTACAACAATAACTCCTAAAAACAATTGCAAAGTCGAAAATCGAATCGTCGATTGTTTGTGGGCATCAAGTCGTATTTCAAAAATTTGTATTTCAGATCATAGTTGTTTCTATGTTCTTTGTGGTGGCATAAACAAAAATATATTTTGAATTTTTTAAGACCAAAAAATATTTTGCTCAAAAATAAAAATTATTGCTATGACTTAAAAGTACATAAAAAACGAGCTATTAAAAAAAAAGTAGTTTTATCTCTGGCAATTGGAACCATAGACATTTTATTGCATTATGACCATTTGTAAGCAAGCTACTAGACATAATAACTTGAACTTTTTTCGGTTTTAAAAAATTTAAAATTTATCTTTGTTTATACCACCACAAAGAACATTAGAACAACTATAATCTGAAATACAAATTTTTGAAATACGACTTGATGCCCAAAAACAATCGACGATTCGATTTTCGAATTTGCAATTGTTTTTTAGGATTTGTAAACATTTTAAGTTGAAACTTGGCTTCATGGTTTAACTCCACAAGGGGTATACTGTTCTAAAGTTTCATTAGAATATGTGCGTTATTGTTCAAGTTATCATCAATTGTTTCAAAATGGCCTCCCTAAAATGTCTTCGTGTTTTACGACTTGAGATATTAACCAAGAAGTTTCGGACGAATCTAGTTCTCTTCGTAATTTCATTTTGAATAATTTGTGTCTCTTTATTTTTTGCGATACGGGTTATACAACCCTGGGAAGAAACAGGATTCTGAACATTCGCTTGTTTAAACAAAAGCTTTCCGCCACACGGATTTAATCCAAAACTTTTTACTACACCTCTTGAAATGTTTTCAACAAATTTCAGCAAAAAAATTGCTATAGTAAGACAATTTCTTTCTAGGCAATTCAGACCTTTAGATTTACTCCACTAAAATTAAAGGAAAACTATCTATAAAAATATTAATTTCCAGTCATTGCATTCTTTCAATAACCTACATTCTGATTATGCTAGAAATTAAAAATTTTAAAATAAATTTGTGTATTTATTATTTGACAAATCTCAGTGTATCACTAGTATCTACATAGCCCCTTACATAAAGTTTGTAAATACGTGAGAGTTAGGTGAATTCATATTGTTAGATTCAATATTCGCTGCGTTACTTTTCTTGGATTTATGACCAAGTCAGACAGATGCTTTCTCTGCGTCGTCTCTCGCCGACGTCAGGTTCAACTGTATGAGCGTCACATTTTCATAGCTAGCTGCATTAAATTAACGCACATCTAACAATATTAAAAAAAAAATTTATTACATTATATGTCATACCAAGTTTGAAGCTTAGATAATAATAATAAACACATGAAAAAAAACTGACAGGTACTGGAAGCGGCTGGAACCTCCCTACCCAGTGGATCATAATGGCACTAAACGTAATCCAGCCTCAATCATAACCTTTTCACATCTTCTGGAGCACTAGAGACACCCTCGTGCAAACTTCTGCACTTTTTTCTCATTTGCACCACTTAATATCAACATATTGAAATTTATTAATTGCTGTTCTCTTATATTTCGGGACATAGGATTGCGCTGCACATATAATGATGTGAGTAGGATACTATCTTTGTCCACAACTATTAAATATTTAATATTTATTTAATTCATTTTCATTTGATTTCTCCAATTTAAGAAAGATTCATACTGCATCATATATAATTTTTTTATTGGTACCCTATTTTGCTTATTTAAAGTACGCCTCAGAGTGTTTAAATCCAACTTTTAAAAACGCGCATGTTTTAAAGTTACTATAGCAACAGCTACAACCCGAGTCAAAATGTCAACTTTTTAATTATTGATCTGACAGGAATTTTTGCGGTATTAACCGCGAATCTGCTTTTCTATTTAAGTAATCAATGTTAAAACTCATTTTAAAGCAATATGAAATCAGTAACAACTGTAGTGGCAATAATTAATCCTATCTAACAGATTG
Source organism: Stenurella melanura (assembly GCA_963583905.1). Lineage (NCBI taxonomy): Eukaryota > Metazoa > Arthropoda > Insecta > Coleoptera > Cerambycidae > Stenurella > Stenurella melanura. The sequence continues at coordinate 37,227,178 of OY757315.1, read as the reverse complement.
CAAATTAATTTTTGTATTCCTCATTTGACACTGACAGGTATCCTGATGTCACATTACGAATTCAACCATTTTACATTCTTAATTCTTATTTCCATTTTTTGTAGTAAAAATACCAATATTTATGATTTCAAAGTGTACCAATAAAAAAAAATAGTGTAAAGTATTCGTGGATAACTGGTCTTTAAAACACTTGCTCTATTTCGAGCACTCTGGCAGCGCCGTCGTGCTCGAAAAATCGCGCGTGTTTTAAAGACCTTAATATCCACTTATACTTTAATATACTATTCTAGATTTTTCGGGCAACAAGTTTAATGACGCGATTTCTGTACCTTCCCTTACCTCTAGCAGTGTCAAAGAAATCTACTTTACACTGTCAGTATCCATCTATTTAATTATATTACTCTTTTTGAAGAATATGTAAAATTATTGTGAATAACGTTGACGCTTAAATCGCAGAAATTTGGACGTTTCAAATCAATAACAATACGCTTTGACTAATAAAATAATACAGTTTGTAGGCACGTAGGTAAATGATTTCAAAAACAATGTTGGAGATTGCACACTAAACGTAGCTCATAATTTTATCGAGTGGTAGAGCCATTTTACTAATAAATTTGCTTATTTAATTTTAGAAAAAAAAACGCGATTATCCATTCAATAACACTGTGTTTTGTAAACAAATGGTACGACTTTGCCCCAGTTTGCGGCCATCTTGCCAGTGATACCAGCACCACGGTGGTAAATTGCCTTACTTTGGCTCTCCTCTTACCTTCAAGGGAGGAGCCAAGAAGTTATTTTAAAGACCAACAATACCACTTTCAAGTCAAGATATTGAAACTGGAGTACCCCAAGGGAGTGTATTGGGCCCCCTATTATTCATAACATTTATCAATGACATTCTCTTATTTTCCACATAGCTTTGTGTCTCTTTTCGCAGATGACGCCTTAGTAGCAGTTAGTTCAGATAATATCAATGATTTAAGTACCATAGCAAATGATGTAATTCACTGCATGAAAAAGTATTGTTAGTACACTGGTTTTATACTCAATGATCTCAAAACTGATCTAATATTCTGCTCTCCAAGAAAAATGGATGAAAGTATACTAATAAAAGTAAATAGTAGAAGTGTTCAACAGAGTGCTCAGGTTAAATTTCTTGGCTTGTATATGGACTCTCATTTGACATGGAACAATCAGATTGATATCATATTGAAAAAACTATCAACTTCATGTTTTGTCTTATGGCAACTCAGAAGTTATGTTACAGCTGATGTTTTAATAACATATTACCATGCTTATGTCTACTCTACATTAAACTATGGTATAATATGTTGGGGCAACTCAACAAGAGTCAGTGAGGTTTTAATCCTCCAAACAAGGATCTTAAGAACAATGACTTTCAACAGCTCTAAATTTTCATGCAGAAATTTATTCAAGCAATTAAACCTTTTAACTGTAACTAATATATACATTTTAAATTGTGTTTGTTACGTTAAGTCCCATCCTAACGAGTTTACCCTTACCAGAGACACAAATTCACCTTACAACTTTAGACCAAATCTTAATATAAGTATACCAAGGCATACTATGTCTGCATCAGCAAAAGGGCCACTAGTCATAGCTGTTAAAGCATATAACAAATTACCTATCTCTATTAAGGCTATACCTACCTTTATTTTATTTAAATCAAGAGTTCGTAACATGCTGCAAAAATATAGTTTTTATTCTATTGATGAATTTTTTAATTGTGAAAATTTATCATGATATTATCTGTGACATTTTTATTATGTACTTGTATTCATTTATAATTATTAAAATCTCTCGAGAACAAAAACACAACATCACATCGTATTGCATTTTCAGTTTATGTCCTCTACGTTAATTAGGTTTTCTGTGAAATTATATTTGTGTTTAGTTTGTACTCAATAACTAGTCTATTGAAAAGATTAGGTTCATATCACGTATAAATACTTGTTCATTTATCTCCCATTTCGTTCCAATGGTGAACAAATATTTTTTTACTCAAAAACTGTTCCATATAGGTGGTAGTTGTTTTAAGTGGAAACTATTACCTATGTTTATAAATATGTATTTCTTTTACTGCATTTGCCTTAAAATAAACAAAAAAGGAAGAAAAATTTTGAACGTACACTTTTTGGTGTAATTTTTTGTAAATTAGGATATTTTGCGTTAAAAACTCGTTTTTTTATGAACATTTAACATTTGTTATGAAGATAAAATAAATCCAGAGTAACTTCGTTTGAATACATTGTCACAACAAATGTTTAAAAGTTTAGTCTAGTAAACAAATCTTCCACTACAATTCAACAAAACTGTCCAGAAACAATTGTTTGTCAAGTAGGGCTAGCATTCTTAATGATAGTTACATGGCGCTGGCGTGGAGGTTCATGGACAATAATTCGAACAATTTCTGTAAGATTTATTTTATTATTGTTTAGTTTTTTATGTTACTTTGTTAATTTAATTACAAGAGAACATTTGTAAAATCATTAAAAAAATTGTATTCATAAGTTTTTTAAATTTTCTCACAAATAGTGCTTATACCTTTTTCTACTAATGATTGAGCGGGTAATGTAACGGTGTAATAAAAAATAGTTGCTGTTTAAAAAAATAGAGTTTTTTTTAGATTTTAAATTTACGGTTTCCAAGACATGTTTTTAACTTCACTTTAAAAAAAATTTCAAATTTTTTGTTACGGCTTAATAACTTATTAAAACATTAAGATGTCAAAAAAATTTTAATTACTGTCAACTGGTTTTGAAGATACCTGGAATAAAGAGAGACGCCGAAAACGCTAAAATTAAAAAAAAAAAAAATGTAATAGCTCAAAAACGGTTGAGAACTAAGCTAGAGTTGTATTATTATATTAAACTTATTCTTGATTTTGATAAGGAATCCAAAAATGTTAGAAAAGTGGGGGATCTGTTTAAAATAACAAAGTTGACAACTGGAAGTGATAAAACATCGAAAATATTTTAGAACAGTAAGTCTTTTGTGCAAACCCATTCGACCAAAATTTTAAAACGATATTCCAATTCACTCCAGAGATACGTCTAGGGGGTAGGTTGAAAACGAACACTCTGTATGTAGAAACACAACCATTCCAATGAGCAGCATAATTAAATTAGTTCAGAACACTTGGTAGCCTGGCGTCAAGTTTTAGCAAAAAGAAAAGCGCTAAATTTGTTTTTTTTTTCTGTTTGCAATATTTTGACAGAACCCATCTTAATTTTCGACAAGGAGTCGACACTTTAATTTTTTGCACTTTATTTCGGCACACTCTATATAATATATACATTTTATATATTTTTTTTACAGATGCACCTTTGAAAACAATGAGGTATGCCTGGATTGGTGCAATCGTATAATGAAAGCTGTCGAGCCCCCTCCTCAATTAAATCAACTTTTTGCCTTCTACCACTGCATATGGTCCCAAGAAAAAAACATGGAGGAGGCCAATAGGAAATTAGAAAGTCAGCGAAAATATGTTTTTGACAGAGATATGTTTGAAAATGAGGTAATTTATTTTTTAGATATTTCTTTCGTATATTTTATTAAATTCATTTACAGATGGCTCGTCTGCAGTTTAGGGGCGACTCTTGGCGAATAACTAAGTTAAATGAGGATTATGAGCTCTGCCCCACTTATCCACCTTATCTGCTTGTACCTTCTTGTATTAACGATAAACAAGTTCAGAATTCTGCGAAATTTCGGGCCTCCCGTAGGTTGCCTGCTGCTGTTTGGAGGTAATAATTGAACATTTCTTTTTCTCTGCTGTTAATGATCTTTAATTATAATTTTTAACAACTAGCTTTTCCATGACTTCTAGTGAACTCTATATTATTGCAATCTTGCAATAATATTATCTATTGTGCTTGATAACTAAATTAATATGCGATATATACCAATTCTATTTTCTGAAAATGCTTACATTTTATATAATTAATTATTTAATTTTAAAAAAATTAAATACATTGATAAATAACCGAATAGATATGTCACGTTTTTGAGAATAATTGCAAGCTTTTAGAATAAAAAAATGTGAAAAAATTTCCTGTTAAAAAGAATGCTGTATTTTATCGGTATGTAAAATATTATTTACATAGTAGGTATATTTTCCGAGATATAATGGATTTAAAACTAGTATGGTCAAAATTTCCTTCAAAAGTAGGACATTTTTCAATATAACTTAGCAGAGCTTCAAAACTGTCCAATGTACATTATTCAAATTTCATTTCATTTCAATATCTGCTAGACCATAAACTATTATTCATACAACAACCGGACTAACCGGAGTAAGACAGCACTTTATAATCCATTGGTCCAAACTATAGAGAGACTTTCTCTCTGGCTCGTACTCCCCACCCCATTGTTTTTCCATAAATTCCTCTATCCTCTCCCCCCTCTCCTTCCTTTTAGTTTAATTTCGCTAATTTTTGTCCTAGAAGTTGTCTTCTAAGTTGCATTAGTTTTTGTCAAATATTAACATGAAATGTTGATGGTTGATGACAATGAAATCTTTTCGAATAAAAAAAAAACCCAATTCAAGAGCTGCTGTTGCGAATTACATAAAATTTAAATGTTATAGAGGTACTAAAAACTTATAAGTACCAATTTTTTTGTGATATTCAATCTGCAGAAGAGGTGGAAAGTAACGACAAAATTTTTTTAAACATTAAAAAAATATACTCAGAAAGCAATCATCGTTGTTCTGTCAAATATGATTGCCCTCTGAGAATAAGATAGATATACTTTTTAATTTGTAAAAAAGTTCATTATTTTCCGCCTTTTCTGCAGAGTGAATGTCACCAAAAAATGCTACTTGTAAGTCTCTTCTATCTTTATAACATATTTAAATTTTATGTGATTCTCAATAGCGGGTTCCTAAGAAATTATATATTTTTTAATTCAAGAAGATTTTTTTTCACGTCAACTATGAACATTGCGAAGCTAATATTTATCAAGAATTAAAAGTAACTTAGAAAACAACTTCTAAGATAAAATTAAGAGAAATTGATTCAAAGGCATATTGCCCATTCTTACCCAGCACCATTGTGGTAAGAAAATGTAAAGTCACACATAATTTTACAATTACATCCATATCAAAACCAAATTATTATTTTCCTAAGGCACACGGGCAATGGTGCCATCATAGCCCGTTGTAGCCAACCAGAAGTGGGTTGGTTGAGTTGGAAGTCTGAGGAAGACGAGGATTTACTCAAAGCCATTTTAGCTGCCTGCAATTTCGACAAGTCCCAAGCAGTTAGAAACGAAAAAGAAATCGAGTCAAATCTGTCATGTTCTCCAGAGTCCGTAAACTCCGATGATTTTAAACAAATTAGGAGCGAACAAACCCCGCAGGATAAGAAGGTACTTAGTTTGTAAAGAATTTTTAATGCTCGTGTAATTCTTTTTTCTTTTATTGTTTAGCTACTGATAATCGATGCAAGATCATACACTACGGCGGTTGCGAATCGAGCAAGGGGAGGAGGTTACGAGTTCTGTCCTGATTACTACGAGAAGTGTGAAATTCAGTTTATGAACCTGGCAAACATACATTCCATTCGAAAGAGCTTTCATGCCCTAAGACAACTTTGTGCGTCGCCATCTGATATACCCAAGTTAGTATGACTTTCTTCGACGCTTGTCGTATATGTTATTTACATTTTAGACTTGATTTTTTTATCAAAATATTCGTTTTTGCTTAATTCTTTTACGTTAGTTTGCTGTTAATTCTACTAGTGATAAAACATTTCACCGAGTAGGATTACACAAGGGGAGTCTGAAGTGCATAGTTATATTTAAACCAGAAATTCTTGAAACTTCTTTTAAAGCTCCTGTTCTGTATTAACTTAGGGTGGTTAATTAATATGAAATAAACATACATAGTAATAAACAAATATGTATTCAATAAAAAGCATTTACAAAGACTCTACATGACGGGGGTGTTGACCCAGGTTACTTAAAACTATACATAAAAAAAACTGTGTTTTTATAATTACTGGAAATGGATGGTGTTAACCGGTAAAGAAATATATTAACATACATAACAGCTCCCTATATAATTTTTATTATTAATTTTCAAAAAAATGCAATGAAAATATTTTGGAACTGCTTTTTACTTTGAACAGTGTAACATATCTATTAGTGATTCATTGGTGTAAAGCAGTGTTGCCAGTGTTGCATTTTAATGCAATATTTTGGCTTTTCATGCCCTAACATTTCTTTTGATTCCAAATTGAGCATAACCAATAAAAAATTTTGTCATATGCAACTTAAAAGTACAATCGAATTTTCCAATTAATAGTCAACTTATAAAATGCTGTTTCATAAAGAATATTTTTTTACTCTCTCAGAGTTCATGGAGTTAGTAGGATTACTTTATTTTTATGATAACCAGACAGTTTAGTGTTTTTGCACAAATGAATATTATCGGTAATGGTAGTTTCTGCATTTGTCCTCTCCCTGGTGAAGCAATCCCACAATAAATTGTTAAGAATAAATCATTTTGTCATGTTGACCCTATTTACCTGCAACATCTCCACAACTTTTGGATTAAAAATAGCACAAAAGGCATAGTTGTTTAAAATTTCATATTGGCCAGCTGATGAAACCATAACCCTAAGAAAATATTATAACTTTAACAAATAGATTCTTTATCTAGTTACACAGTTTGCAAATCAGTCTATTGTGTAATTTTGTGTGTACCTGTTGCTCTATTTGCATTAAATATGATATGCTGTTATTTATAATATTCTATTTTTTTTTTATTAATTATATGAACCATACATGGTACTGTGGTGTATGAGATCATTTCGATAAATAATATCAGTAAGTAATAACGTCCTTTTTTTTATAAAAAAAAAAAGAAACAATTACTTTTCCCAATGTGCAAATGGTCCACTCTTCTTCAAAGCCCCTACCCACATCACAACAAAAAGAGATGGAAATAAAACATGTTTATTGTTTATATTGATGAAAAGTGCTTGTCAACAAGACAGATGTTTTTTTTTTTTGTTGAAAGAATGGTGCATGTATGCAGGAAAAATGAATGTCAGAATCGTGTTGTAGCACCCTGAAAAATTCTACATTCACGAATCAAAAAAATTACCTAAAAATCTAATAATTGTATGAACACTGGCAACGTTGCACTTATTGACTATTGGCACATTTATTATTTCCAGTGACAACCAAACTGTTTGTGACTCGGAGCCGAAAATATTAATTGATTTTGAATTTTTGTTTGTTAAACTTAATTAAACGGTGCCAATCAATTATATCCTTGAGATATGTCTTAGGGTTAATATGTAACTATTCACTTAGGACTCACCCTGTATAATGATGAACTTAGAATAAATAATCGTATAAATTTTTAACGATTTCAATTAATCAAACTAACTACAGGTTAGGAGCAATTTTAGTGGTAATAATATAATAAAAATGTGTTCTTAATGTTGGAATCTATTTTAAATGTACAATTCAAAAATCCTATGAGATGAGATATTTTAATGTAAATTTGCAACCATTATAAGTTAAAGGATTTCTGAAAGTTACAGTGTAGCATCTAGGAGACACTATTCCTTATTCAACCATTCAATATCATTGTTAGAAATACCAGACTGCCTTTTTCCTAATACCGCAAACAAATAGTCTGCAAGGATTTTGCAGCATTTGCACTCCATTTGCGTGATATCTAGTGCTCAGGAATTTTATCTCGTTGACGTGAAAGGCAGGGTTGGCTCTGTCAGCACAGAAAGATTTTTATGCAAGTATGGCACGATATATCTTACCTTGTACTTTTTTTAGGGAATTCCATAATATCCAAAGTTAATATGATCAGTTTATTATAAAGACTCTACACTTCCCATCCCATAATACTACCCTATGCATCATGTGGCTCTTGTGAAGAATTGCCGCAGTATACCTAAATAATAAGGGATTTTGTCAAAGCAATGTTTCATAATTTCAGTGGCGTCGTGTAATTAAAGGAGATAATAAAACCACATTAGTAAAAAACATAAAAGTACCACCATACACTGGAATCTAATGTTGCAACTCGGTCATTGTAGAATGCAATAACATTTTAAAATGAAATAAAATTCACTTTGTCATGGTACATGGCAGTTTTGTGCTATTAATCCTCAACTTTGTTATGTATGATTTGATATTATCAAAAATGGTTTATTTTATTGAGAAAAATGTTTTATGTTGCCAGCAACTAATTTATGAAAATAAACAAAATAAACACACCACACATATTAAACAGAACAGGAAAGTATGTGTTGGATTCAAAATTGTCTTTTTATTTGCTAGATATGTATTACATGGTTTTGTAAGAGCCATTACCATTTTTAGGTTAAATTTACCAAAAATACATGGTAGATGGCAATAATTAATATTTCACCACTTTGTCGTTTTTCTGATTGTTTCAGAGTATTTGCAATATAATATTCTGTCTATATGAGAGCCGTCTCTGACGTCGAGATCAAATTTCCGAGCCTTGGTGATATCAAACAGGTCAATAAAGAACATCACCATATTTAATATGTGATAAAGCAGGGAATTGTATAAATTCTGCTTATGGTAGTTCTGCCCATGTCAGTTATATTTTTGTTCCCTTTGATTCAATATATCATTTGTTAAAATAATGACAATCATCCATCCAACACTATGCTGCACTGAAATACTATTTTAACTAACTCGATTTGTTAATAACAATTAATTGTAAATGATTTAAAAAATGTGTGAAATGTATGAATAGACTTCTGAATATGTCAAGAGTACACAGTAGTAACTTTTAATTTAAGAGGTTGTTTACTATAATTTTACGATTATTTCGCTCTTTTTTTTTTAGTTGGTTTAGCCAACTGGAAAATACTCGTTGGCTGTCGCATATGTCTGGATTAATAAAGTCCGCTGTAACGTTGGTTACCGCCATCGAAAAAGACGAAAGACCAGTCCTTGTGCATTGCTCTGATGGTTGGGACCGAACACCTCAGATTGTGGCTCTTGGTGAACTTTTACTTGATCCCTACTATCGAACATTAGAAGTAAGTATATACGCAACTGCTGTGTAAGATAGGTAGATTATTTATTCAGTTAATACAATAATAAAATTGGACACACTGGTTACTTCTAGAGAAAACCATTGATGTGCATTTATACAGGGTGATTCAGATTTTATCTTGATAACTTTAGTTATTGATAGAACTCCTCAAAATAATTAAGTATAGTCCAAAAACGCTTTCTTTCTGAGGTAGACGGCGTCAACCTTTACTATTTTAAAAGTTTCTTAAGAATATCACAAAAAATATGGAAGTGGCTACCATCTTTATATATGTAGTGCTTACTTGATTGGTCATAGGTATTATTTACTGTTACAATTGTATAATCCTCACATGGGGTGGTATTTTTATTAAAAGTGTGCTTGCACCCTAAAACTCTGAAATTTTTCTGTTACGCTGCTAGTTAAATTTGACCATAAAGATTAAATTGATTGTTCTTTTACAGGTGACTGTTATTGTTATACTTTTTCGATATTTTGCTTTATTTTCGTGATATTTGCCAAAATTTGTGACAGTCCTCAGCACCACTGCGTAAATTTTATTTAATAAAAAATATGTCAAGAACCTCAAAGATTTATTAACAAATATTAAAAATAAAAGAATGACATTGTAAATGCTCAAGGTACTTTCCTCCAGCTTAGACGCACTTTTGACACTGTTGAATTATTTTGCGTAATTCTATCAATTCATGGAGTTATCAAGATAAAACCTGACCCATCCTGTATAAAAAGCGAAAATCACATAATAAAAGCAGGTATTTAAAGATCATTAACAGTGAGAAGTTTTTAAATCATTAATGAATCATTGAAGAAAAATATGAGTGTGGATGAAGTTAAATACCAATTTTGAACTTGGTTTTGATCAATATATATCCACTATAAAAGTATAAAAAGTGCAACAAATTGGTATTCCATTTCATCCACATCCATATTCTCGTGCTTTGCTACAACTTGGCGCTCAACGTGGGGCCGCAAGGAGAGATCAAGTTTGGAGTTTGATTTTGTCTATTGTATGTTCGTTATAGAAGTACAAGACATGCAACAAATTGATAGTTAATTTCGCCCACACTCATATTCCCGGATTTTGCTACAACTTAGCGTTCAACATACTTAACATTATGCAACCGAACATTCTTTGTACAAAATAACCAAACCTTATTTTATGAATTGGAATCTCAAATGGTTGTGCCCTTTATAGTTTTAGATACATGTCATTGGAAAAATGGGTAATTCTGACAGATGCAGGCTTCCCACTATAGAATGTTTAACATACTTGGTTTGTTGCATTTTAAATGCAAGCTGATAGTTATTCTCAAAATGAAAGTAATTTTCTTGAGACTTTATATTTATTATATATATTTAAAATGATTGAATAATAAAATGTTATATAATTATACTCAAATATTCAATTTGTTCAACCACTTCAATTTGTGTATTATCTGTAAATGAATTAATAGTATTGATGTCGGTTTTGCTCTATCTAAACCTATTTGTAATCACCATTGATTTTGTTTTAATTAGATTCGGTTAAGCTGGTAATTTATGTCGTTGATATAAATAATAAATAACAGGGGTCCTAACGTGCTTCCCTGTGGAACTTCAAGATCAATATCAAAACATGGAGAAACTATTATGAACCTTGGTGATTTGTTTCCTGTTAGTCAAACATTTTTTTAACTAATGCATGAGATATTATATGATAAATAAGGCTTTATTGTTGCAAAATTTAATTGATAACAATAGCATTGTCCCATTTTAGGGTTTCCGAACATTAATCGAACGTGAATGGCTAGCATTTGGACATAAATTTGCCGACCGATGTGGCTCTTCAGGGTGCGACGATCAAAACGAACGATGCCCCGTCTTTCTACAATGGTTAGATTGTGTACACCAACTTGTCACACAATTTCCTTGTGAATTTGAGTTTACTCAAGCTTATCTGGTAAGTTATAGCAGAGTCGAAAATTCACTGGCATATCACCATTATTATTTTTTTTTATGTAGGTTAAGTTGGCACAGCACATCTATTCTGGTCTGTTTGGAACCTTTCTGTGCAACACTCAGCAAGAAAGATTGACATCCGTTAAGGATAAGACGTTTTCTGTGTGGGACTTTCTTAATTCGCCTTGTTTCAGGAACCATCTGTATTCGCCTGAATTAGATGCGGTTGAAAGGAAAGTAAGTATTTGTTCAACTGGTTTAAAGAGAACAAATTCCAGCTTGAAAATAGAATTTGACTTAAATATGAAGTACATTTCTCCTCAGGTTTTATGGCCGCAATACAATATACGAGAATTACAGCTGTGGTCACAAGTATATGTTGGTTCTATGGAAGCAAACTTTATGAGAGAGGATGGTGCAGGCTATCATCCTTGCCCGCCTGAATGCTCGCATCGTCATATGAACAGGACCAGGTCGTTTGGAGACCTGCAGAGTGCAGGAGAGTTGCTGTCCAACCAGTACAGACGCAGCAGCGATCCAAATGTTAATAGTGATTCGTGAGTATTGAATTTAAAACGAATTTAACCATTGTTTATCCCTCATTTGGTACACGATGATTTAATAACCATGTTTTTGTGGGAGTGAATATTAATTATTATGTTTTTTTGTAAATATCTTGAAAAATAAGGGTTTTATGGGAATAATCTTTTTTAAAGTTTGTCTTATCCATTTTCGATAAAAATGGGTGGTGGAGGTGGCTTTTTCACCTCTTCGAAGAAATTAAATATTTTCACAATTTAATCAATAATTTGAAACTGATCAGATACTTTTATGATAAATATTAGTAGTTAAACATAGCCTACAGTTTCCAAAAAATTAATGTTCATGTAAATTCGATGTTGTTGATTAACTCATTTTTAATAATAAAAAAAAAAAAAAATTTAATAACTATCATTATGCTTAAACAAATGAAATGTCCAAGATATTCATTGCATTTAAAAACATTTAAATTTCCACAATCAGTCAATTAATGCCTTAAAATAAGCATTTCTAAACTTGAATTGAAATCAACTACCAAAAACACTACGTCACTAATATGGCATTAATAACATCAAGTCTTAACCTTTTATAACGAAAGGTATGGTTGTTGACCTAGGAAAAATCTAGAAATAATAATAATAGAACAAGATTAAAAATAACACAAGCCACACAGTACTCAGCTATCAATGTGGGAACCTCTAAACTTAATAACATGAAAACAACAGCAGCTGAGCATTAATGAAAGCCACCAAAGCTTGGTACGTAATCTTATCGCATTTGTGACAAATTTATTGCCGTTGATAAGCTGATATTTAATATATGAATAGGGACCGTTCTCCGTTTTGCAATGTAACATAATATAATATAAATATATAAATTTAATGAATTTAAATAATAGCTATTTTATTTATTGATAGATTTTGTTCAGTAGGGTTCTACCTCTAGCTAACACTAACTTACCGTTCAAATTTCAATACAATCGGACTTTTCGTCCTTAAGTTATCGTGCTTACAAAAACTGTGGTGGACAGACAGACAGATGGACATTTTGAAAGTTGTTCAAGATTCGATCACCAACACAGTGATCCATATTACCTGTTTTAGAAATGTGCCGATCGAATTCAGTATACTCTTCGTTTTGTATTTGCGAAGAGTATAATAATAAACCAGTTTTGCCTTGTTTTAACTTGAGAACATTAATTTTTGATTAATTTACTTGTCATCTTAGTATTTTTTACAAACATTAAAATTCACTTGAAGTCATCGCTTTCATCATTTTTAATTACTTGCACAACCAAGAATCTCTCAGGAACTTTAAAGATACTGACATTGACAAATTTCTGTCTAACTTAAACCTGAGAATAAAACTAACTTTTTGTTTATTATAATTCTAATTTGTTTAACCACTATCAGTAATTAAATTAATTGCGATTAATTTTATTTCAATAATACTTCGTTCGCCATGTCAATCGTCACACCCGGTTATATTAATTTTCACTACAAATTTACCTAAAAGGTAGACAGAACAGTCATATTGACAACACTGTATGATTGGTAAGTGGCGGCATAATCTCCAATTAGGTAATACAAGGCCGAATAATACGTTAAATATCTCTTTGACCGCCGTCAGCATTTTTTATGGAAGGCGGCAAAATTCCTACAGGTTGGGTGGAGTAAATTTTATAAGACTTTTTCAATTGTTTTTGACCAATGTTTTATAATGCAAAATATTTCTACATATTCATTTTAATTAAACTAACAGGCAAATCCTTGTTTCATGAGAAATTGATATATATTTTGAATTTTACACGATCCGGTTTGAAAGGACGTGAAATTCACATACTTGATCCGAAATCAACATGGTTCTTATTTTTTTTACAGAAACGTAGCCGATCTCGAGCCAGCAATACCTCAGGAAAATAATGCCTCAACCCAAGGCCCACCCTCAATGAATGGCCACCAGAACCACACACACCTGCGCCAGCCAGATTTTTACCCGAGCGACCTCGAAGACGCCGATAATCTAACCGATGATCAAATCGACGATCTTGAGCAGGCCAACTTTGATAGACCCTCGTCCATATTAAACAGTAAAGTTACAGTTGCACAAGTGCATAATCATGGTGAGGACAATAGTGAAAAAGTCAATTTTTTAGGTGAAAATGTGATAACCTGTGAGACTGAAAGAATTAAAAGTGTTTTAAACAGTTTAAATAGTGTGTCTTTGAATGGCGCCGTAGAAGAGACTGTCCAGAACGGAGATACCAATCATAGTAATAATGACAATTCTAGTAGTGTGCCTGCGAGTGATGTTGTGGTACGGGAGGTGAGAAATAATAGTGAACAGGACAGTGAAACTGTGGAATCTTCTCGTGATGGAGGAGGCGCTTTTTTAGAAGTGGAAGGGTCTATTGAGACCAGTACTGACACACTCGTATCTGAATGTAATTTAACTAGGTGAGTTAATATCGTTAGCTTTCCTTGGTTTGTGCTTTTTAATATTAAGGCCCTATTTGTCAATTTGTACGTCGTGTTTTACTTATAGTTTTTAATTTATTCATGATTTTTTCATTGTATCAAGATCAAAACTAAGAAGACTGCCATCTTTGTAAAAAAAAAAACTTTTATTATTGTCAAATATACTATTTTAAATTTAAAAACTCTGTTAATTATAATTGTATTGTGAGTGTCTAAATGTCTCCAAATGGCTATGCGCAGTACAGGGGTGGATTCTATGATAAATAACAAGCAATATGAAAGTGTCAGCAATGTGCCTTTAAATCTCAAATTGATTTTATTTGAAAGATGAATTCCATCGTTTCAATAAGGATATGATTTCAATGAAGTTTAAGCAAGTTAAAACAAAAAATATTCTTTTTCACTTATCCTTAAATTTCGCTGAAGCAAGAAGCTTCGGCCGAATCATATTAGTAGTCGGAAAAATTCCTGAAAGCAGTAACTTTTAAGTATACATCTCTGAACATGTCCGGAACAATATGCCAAAAGTTACCAACAATAGTCCTTGAGCATCATTTGTTATTAAACAAATTAGTTGGAAAATTCCAGTTTTTGTCAAATATCTCTTTAAAATATTTTTTTCTTAAAAAAAACTAATTATGACATTCGAAAATACTGGAAATCTCACATCAAAAATGTATATGAAGTTTTTTTGTACGATCAAAAATGTAGGCTCCAGATTTTTTTGTTTAACGCACAAAAGCGGAATCCGGCGACCCATAAGTACGGTGTGTGAAGCGAGTGCAGCCTTGGGCACGCTACACTAAATTTGTTGTAACTTTTGAACTAATTAATGAAATTGAGCTCAACAAAACCTAAATGAAAGAAGAAACATGTGGCTATTGGATTATTATATTTTCGAATAAAGAAATGAATGCATGTAGGAATCGTACATATCGTTGGCTTATACTACAAACCTGCTAACTCGGTAATTGAAAACTTTACAGGAGACATAAAGAACTGAATATCACCTATAAATATTCTATTTTAAATTCACAAAAAATGTTACATCATAAAATGTAAGTTCCTTGTGGACTGATTAAATATGAAGTAAATTTTTAATTTAACTTATTGTTATTTTCTTATGACCGATTTTACTGGATAGACAAATTTGGTTAAAAATGGAGTTAGCAAGTTTGTAGTCTAAGCCAACGATATGTGAAGTTGGAACATGGATATTTCCGACGAAATCTGTAAAAGCTCTACCATTTCTACAATTGTTAATATAAGAACCTGGAACTTTCACATATTACTTTTGAAGAGAGGAATTTCTGATTTCTTTGCAATTTTCTCAACCGACTATATAGATGAGAAGAACTATAATATAAGGGGGGGGCATGTTTGTGACATAATCCTTTGATGATTTGGATGCGAAAATAAATCTAGATGAAATCATATATACAGTAGTGTCACGATAATCCGGATCAATTAAAACCAGGCTAATCCGGATTAACAAATAATCAGGATTATAAAAACATTTTAAATTCAGCTTTTAAAATTGCAAAAAAATAAATAAGAGGCTGTATTTAACAAAAGTAAGCACTGTACTTATATAAAAAAAACAAGGGGATCCTATATCATGAACACGAAATATTAAAAATATGTAACTACATATGTATGTACAGGGTGGGCAACTAAGAATGGAGGTCGGCCATATCTCAGAAACCAAGCATCGCACAAATTTAGGGAAAAAATTACCTTAAGTAAAGTGGCCACGAAAAATCGCTGGAAAATATTTTCGAGTTTCTAAAATGGCCGCTAGGGGGCGTAACAGCCACAGCAGAATAGAAAATCAGGTTTTTCTCAGTATTTTGCTCAATTAAGTGGTACTGAAAATACATGCATCGTAATCCTAGGACAATTTTGAATCTTTTTAGTTTTCCATTTTTTTTGTATCTTCAAGAATAAAGTGGTGGGGAGATGCCAAAAATACATTTTTTCAAATGTCGATTACTCCGATTAGCCTTAACGGAATTTAACAAACTTAGTCTCATTGGAAAGTGCTTTTCTTGGTCTATCGAGTGCATGTTGTGCTATTTCCATTTGATTATTACTGTCGCCGCTAGAGGCCGTTATTTGACATGACAACAAATATCGCGCTTTTTCTTAAAAAATTTAAATGGAATGGTATATTTATTTTTACATGGTAAAATAGAGAATTAAAAGCCTCAGATATCAGTGAAAACCGCAACTAGATAGCTTTTCTCTAACGGAAGATATTAGCAAACAAAGTTGAAATAATGAATTATTATCAGATCTTGCCGACGGGATTTGCAAAGTAGCTGTTGAAAACAAGTAAGCTGTGAAAATGACACAATGAAGAAACAACATATTATGTAAAAATATTTAACTTGTCATTATTGTTATTTTGTGCAGTATTTAGTTTTTTATTTGAATTTGTTTTCGTTTTGAAAATTAATTTTTCAAATTATAATGATTCTTACAAATGAAGCATTTGACATGTTAGCGATTTAGTTCGAATGCATGAGACATGCAACCCTTGCTGCCAGAGTTTATGCAGTGCAATATCCTGAAAGACGTCATCCAAGTGAAAAAGTTTTTATTCGACTGGCACATGGTTTTCGTACGAAGGAAGTGTACCGTGTATCGAAGATATCGTTACGAAATTTTAAATGTATTTTTGAAGTTACGAAACGTCCCAATTTTCATAACTGTCAGTTTCATTACATAACTAGTGATGTAATGAATTTTAATTAAACTGTTATTATTAAACCCATCATTTAGAGAAAAGACATTAAGGCACAAAAAACACTTTATTAATAAAATGCAAATAGAAATATTCCGTCATCTGCATTTTTAACAAAACATTTAAAGTTTTCTTCTGTTAAAATAATAAATTTCTTAGCGTGGTAACCTGAAGATCTTCTCTTTAAAAATGGTATTAATATGGTATATTTTTTGTCAATGTTTCTTTTGGCATTTAATTCTTTAATATTGATTCCTACTCAATATTCATATCGTGACGCTTTATAATTTTTCATCGTTTCGAAATACGCTAAGAGAATCTTTTCACATACCTACATCTTTTTATTCACTTTTGTTGACACCAGTTTTCAAATCTCGTATATTATACTTCCTCATATATGCTTTTTGATTTACCAGGTAAGTATTATTGAATTTACTGCTACTCTTTTATATCAGATGGAATATCCACATCTAAATCAACAATTTCTGACTTAATTTGCTTAAAAAAATTCAGCAGATTGACAACTGAACTTTGTTAATACAAATGTCAACCTATACCTACTAATGCTCAGGTACAGCGATAAACACAAAATTCATTTGTATCACTGTAGGTGTAACAATGTTTGAAACCGCAAAATAAAATTCAATATAAATTGCAATTTCTTTTCTATTTTAGAGCAGGATTAGATAAAAACATTATGAAACAGTAATTTTACTTGACTCGCGTAATTTGCAAATATTGCATTCGTCAAGTAAAATTAGTCTTTTCATAACTGTCTACATAAATATATTATTATTATTATTAGAATTGTTAATAATAATAATAATAATAATAATAATAATACAACTTTATTACAAACAGCCACATTACAGAGATACAATCACGTAACAATGGGTTGAACAGCGTCAGGAAAAATAGCATGAAATTGTCTGTTATTAATTACTAATTTTTATATTATGTAATATATTCTACTCGATATGTTTGATATATGTTGTTTCTTCATTGTGTCATTTTCACAGCTTACTTCTTTTCAACAGCTACTTTGCAAATCCCGTCGGCAAGATCTGATAATAATTCATAATTTCAATTTTGTTTGCTAATATCTTCCGTTAGAGAAAAGTTATCTAGTTGCGGTTTTCACTGATGCCTGAGGCTTTTAATTCTCTATTTTACCGTGTAAAAATAAATATACCATTCCATTTAAATTTTTTAAGAAAAAGCGCGATATTTGTTGTCATGTCAAATAACGGCCTCTAGCGGCGACAGTAATAATCAAATGGAAATAGCACAACATGCACTCGATAGACCAAGAAAAGCACTTTCCAATGAGACCAAGTTTGTTAAATTCCGTTAAGGCTAATCGGAGTAATCGACATTTGAAAAAATGTATTTTTGGCATCTCCCCACCACTTTATTCTTGAAGATACAAAAAAAATGGAAAACTGAAAAGATTCAAAATTGTCCTAGGATTACGATGCATGTATTTTCAATACCACTTAATTGAGCAAAATACTGAGAAAAACCTGATTTTCTATTCTGCTGTGGCTGTTACGCCCCCTAGCGGCCATTTTAGAAACTCGAAAATATTTTCCAGCGATTTTTCATGACCACTTTACTTAAGGTAATTTTTTCCCTAAACTTGTGCGATGCTTGGTTTCTGAGATATGGCCGACCTCCATTCTTAGTTGCCCACCCTGTACATACAGAATTAACATTTTCATCACTTTCTTCTACATTTATTTCATCGGCTTTATTATAATTGTATACCCTCTTTTACAATTTTCGGCACCGACTGAAGAAAGTGATTTTACTCTGATGACTCATGTGCTGTTGTTTTTCAAAAGCAATTTCCTTGAGATTTTGTAGCATCATAATCTTTTAAAGGAATGTCATTTTCTGTAGCCCACTGTAAAGTAAGATTTAAGCTTTTGACAGCATCTTTATTTTTAATTCTGACCTGAGTGACAATTTCTATCACATCATCAGCGTCAGCACTATCATTTGCATGAATTAAATTTTCTCGTTCAATCAATTTGTCATCACTATCAATCCATTCGATAGCTTCACCGGCATCTATGTCAATATTCCCAATGCTACGAAACATTGATGAATCTGCATTAATTTCTTCTGCTAGTATCTTTTGTTGCATAGCACTTAAAGGGATCAAATCCTCAGGGTCATCTTTTAAGTCATTCTCATTTTTTGGTTTTAAAATCGTTTTCCAGCATTTTTCTAAGAAACTGGCTGGTACATTTTCCCAAGCATTGTGAAGCAAGCATACAGCATGTTTTAAGTTTAAGCTCTTAGGACACTTTACAAGATCAAAGAAGAGTCACCTGAATGAATTCGTATTACAGAATTGAGTAAAATTTTGATTACAGAGTACTTCAAGAGGACGAGAAGGCAATCTGGATTATAGAAGCATCCGAATTAACGCGGGATCGGATTATCGCGGCACTACTGTATCATCATCGATTGATTTTTTTTTTTTTTTTTTCAATTAATGACCTTTCCACTTGATAATATTTTAACATGAAAGCCCCTGGAAAACATAAAAGTAAGAGAAGAAGTATTATATTCGATACAATCACAGTACAGTGAAACTATCATACAAACGCTTAAAGTAGGTCCAGCATTTTGTCATATTGTTCATGCCTGCCTGTAACGGGATACCGAATTTTTTTCATTGAAGATTGGCATTGCAGTACATTAAAACACACTTGAGGGTTCGAATTGTTTTAATGTGGCTGCCGGAACTTAGCATATTTGAAGGTTGGAATTTCTTCTGCGTGGTTATTGTGATAAGTTAGAACGTTTAAAAACTAAACATAGTTTCAAAGGAATATTATGCTGAAACAGTTGAGTATTATTATCGATTGTGTCCATGGGCACTTTTGATCAGTGACCTGAGATATACAAAATATAAAAAATCTAGCTATTTTTGCGGAAAGACATTTTGCAAAAGAAATGTGCGGGGTCCTTTAAAGGATTACGAGTGCTAGCCATGCTTCAAAAATTCTTGTATAGGAGCAATACGTATTGATGAACTTTTGTGAAAATCTGGAACTTATCAGAATTTCTTACATCTCATAAAGCAGTGTAAACTGTGGTAAGTTTCTTTCTTATTTAATGGTGGTAAATGCTTAGCGGGTATTTCATTGTTGTCTTTGTCTTATTTGTCAGTGTGATGTGAAACAAATAGCTGTTTGTGATTGTTGTTCTGGGTTAAAGCTAAAGTTTACCAAGGCATTAATATTTAATATTTATTTCATCTAAATGGTTGGTGGTGTGCAATTACATTAGTAAAGTGGCATTACTTGGTTCTTGAAGTAAAGCAGCTCTCAATGCGGTCTGCAGTTGGTAGGGTGGGTGGAGCAAACACCATATGATTCCATCAAGTCAACGTCTTGCAAGGCCATAGAAAACCGTCAATTCCCTAAAAAGCTTGAAAATTTTACGTGATTCGGAATCCATGTTAAACTGTAGGTTCCTCTAAGAAAGTAAAAGTATACTTGCACAGAGAAGACTTCAACTTTCTTAGCAAGTACAGCACCAGTAGAAGATGAAATAGGAATACCGAATGATAATCTGTGGTCGATCAAATAAAATTTTCGTTAATTATCTGTTAGTCATTAACAAATGAGGTATCTTCACCAAAGAACTTAACACTAGACACATAACAGCCTTCTCTTGAATACTTTCTTTGTTTGCTGCTAACTTAATCACATTATATGTCCATTAAAAAGGATAGATAATCCTAACATCCCATTAGTAACAGTGGCAGGTATGCGTAGAAGGATAAACATTCCATCAAACAGATTTTTTGTAATTCCTGCATTACCTGCTTTTTATTCTATTGATATCGGCCTGCAATATTACAGTGAGATAATGCTTGAAATGTTTTAAATTCAGTTAGCATTAACTTTAAAATATAACTATTGTCCTTAATTGATAAAATGACTCATTTAGAAAAATTACATTATTCTATTATTTCTGAAGGTTTACATTTACAGTAAGAAGGTACAATTTACCCTCTACCTCACTGAGTTACCATGTTAGTGAAATATTCACGGTCACCAGATGTACGGAAAGTTAAGTACAAATATTAAGCCTTATATCATGTGTAAGTATCTTTACTTTCGAGCAGTGAGGAGCAGCAGTAGGCAGATTTCAGAGAGAACCTGATGATGGCAGATGAGATTCTGCCGAAACGTCATTTAGACAACTGTGCCTATATGAAATTAATACAAAAGAGTGAAGTGATTTTTAAAAAGTACAGCTATTGTTAAAATATTCCTTACACTATTTGCTTCCTATGGAAACCTACAAAATAATGTTAATATTGAGTATTGTTAGGCTCACTTTGCCTAAATATTAGGAATAATCATTGTAGACTTTTATTTTTAATAATAACATAATTTTATTATTACCTATTATTATGTTCTGTTTATACATTATCACGCCAAAAATATAAATTATTGGTTTTACTACCCAAGATCTAAAATATAGCAATCAAATTGGTATAGTGGTATAATATATATTTCATAGTAGAACTGTAGAACTGCAAAAAATTACTCTTCAGCTTAATAACTCCACCATAGAAAAGGTCACTAATACTAAATTTCTAGGGCTCCACATAGATTAACCATGTAATAATAAATAAATTAAATTCTGCGTATTAAGTAATTCACAATCTTAAGTCTATAATGGATTGAATATCTCTTAAATATTTATTACTCACTAGCATACTCTCATATTAAATATCTTGTTTTGTATTGGGGTCAATCAACAGACTTAAATATGGTTTTCGAAAAAGAATACTAAGGCCGCTCCCTGGCGGACTGGAATGATATCGGTACAGCATCGGTGCGACATGGTACAACATATATGTTTTACCGCACTGGATTCCCTCACGACCCTACAAATTTTTGTTTCGGAATTAGTAATTGTGTAGCTTCGATGTAAAAATGTCGTCATCTAGCGACGAAGAAGACATTGTGTTTTATATGCGTTTAAGATTACGAAGGAAAAGGAAAAGATTTTGGCTCCATCCATACACTGAAAGGAACTTGCACTGCATACTATTTGTGGTAGCTCAGGAATTAACTTTAAAAGATGAACGATTTCAGTCAATGTATAGAATGCTTAAGAGGACATTTAAGGAACTTGTTCTGCTTGTCAGCCCAGTTATTCCTAAACAAAATACAAACATGATAAACATAATGACCGAAAGCTAATAGCACTACCCTCGGCAAATACAGCTAGCCAACTGACACATTTGCGGATTGTCTGCATTCCGAAAACATGTTGAATCGGTACCTCGTGCGAGCCGCGTTGTACCAACCTGTGTGATGGAAAGTATTCAAATATATGGAGTCGACATCGGCTCTTCATACCGATCCTTTACCATATCAATATCGTACCAATACCGTTCTGGACCGTTAGGGAGCGGCCTAAGACTTATATACTATTATGCTCCGCTGGAATCCTGCAGAATCATATATTAAAAACTAATAATATTCTAACAGTCACTTCTATCCTTATTTATGAAGCAATCTTATTTGTGAAAAACAATTTGGAATTGTTTCACCAGCACAATAGTATTCATAATCATGACACAAGATCTGCCAACAATATATATATAAATAATTTTCGATTATCCCTATATAAGAAGAGTGCGCTATACATTTGCAGTACAATATACAATAAACTGCCAGAATCCCTAAATGTTACCAATAACATAATCAAATTCAAAAGGAAATTACATTCTTTCCTGAGCACACAATGTTTTTACTCCCTAAGAGAATTTTATGAATTGAATAACACTTAAGATTTGCAGAAGAAGAATTAACTTTTGTTGTTTTGAAAATATCTGTAGGTCCACCTATATGTAATTGTCCATTTTATACAATTATGTGTTTTATCTATATACAATTTTAAATATTGATATTTACATTATTATACAAAATATTTAAGAATTTCTGTAACTGCTGTGGCGTTGCATACCCGTGTAAGGCATATATGAAATAAAGTTATTACTATTAATATATATGTGTGAAACACATTTTTGTTATTGCGTACTTGCCATTAAGTGAAAGGACCTGGCACCCTTTAGATCGGAAATTTCTTTCGGTCAAATTGGATGAAACCAAATGCATATTGAAGCTCAATCCATCCCGAACAAAAGTTCTCATGGGCACAAGACCGGAAAGTGGACAGTTTTCCAGATATCGGGGGTGCAAAGTCGACTTTGCAACCCCTGGTTCTTTTCGGACTGATTTTAATTGAAAGGTGGGCTCCTTTACCTTTAATTAAAAAAAATAATAATAAGTCCCTAGTAGATCTAACATGGAGGTTAACTACGAGATGACAACGTTTTTGCTGCTAGCGCATATTTAAATTAAAATAAAATAAGGTGTATTAACTCTGGCCCTTTTATATGTTAAATGTATTAGGGACTAAATTTTTTTCTTAAGTTAAACCTGATGAGACCACCTTTCGAATAAATCGGTCCGAAAAGGGCCAGGTTACTATCTTTTTTTTAAACGAGTTTTACCTGAAAAATATGAGTTGGTCATCAAAATTATTTTGAGAATTTGATGCTAATAGCCTTCTTATTAGCTCTTGGGTCATAATTTGTGGGTAAAAATGTTGATATTATCATTACTTACGAATACATATCACCTGTTGGCATTAATGGCGGACACGTTAAATTGATATTACGATAACCGAACCTATCGTGTCCGAAACGTTACGTTTTTTTTCAAATCACAGCCGCGAATAGCCCGACTAGCCAATCAAGAACTTATGGTACGTTTGCAACTGAAGTACCTTACTGTCACGATCTCGGCAACAAACATACCAATAAACATTATGAATCTAGGGATAAGTTCTTTGATCGCAAGTCTTCTCCAGTACAGTTTTTGCCTTTATTTACTCTTATGTTCACTTTGCAAAGACAGAGTACTTATGTATTTCCAGTGAACAATAAAAAAACGTTTCACACATATAATAAATAGGTAGTTACAGATTTATACGTACCATGGGAATTAGGAAATCTGAAAAGCAAAGGTGCAAAACAAAGACGATTCCTTTACATATGCACATAAATTAAAAGAGAACAGAAAATAACAGTAAATATGGACAGTAATAGAAACTGGTGATACAGCTAAGAAGTGTCTGCAAGGGTGGAAATTCGACATCTCGAGTCCTAATGTGTTCAGTGTTCATTGCCTTTTTTTAACATATGTGTAACATATATGATTGTTTCTGTCCTCGTACGATTTATGGTCCCCATAGTGTGTTCCTTATTGCAACAAATTATTGAGAAATATATAATTAATGACTAATAGTAAAAGGTTAACAGGCATACCAATGTATTGAAATTACTAGAGTATATTAGTATTCGTATGGTATGATTTGCAAGCATCCAATACAGGGAACGAAAATCACGAAGGCACTATAGAGGCTGATGTAGAAGAGTAACGATAATCTGATTGTTTCTATTTGTTTCTGGCCCTTTTATGAGTTCTTTCAAGACTTTTAAGCAGAAAGTTTAGTTTGAGAATTACATAATTATACTACTGCAACTATATCAAAGTGTTACAGAAGAGCATTATGTGTTTCATCAATCTGATTTTTGAACTAAGGGGTCATGGACCGTCTAACATAGCCATAGAATTATTATAAATTAATAAGGTGGACGTCATTAAGGATTGTGTGTACCTGCTTACTGGAAGTATTCTTAAAATGTGATCTCTGCACCTACATGTTTAATCTATCTTATTTTCTTCTGTTATTGTACTAAATAGTGCTTTTAGGTTAAGAAATGATATATTAATATTATTATTAAAACTAACATTTTTTGTTTTTTTTTTTTTCAATTTTCATTTGATTTTGAACATGACTACTTGTTTTTCATTGTATTTGAAAACTATTATGATTTTTTAAATTTATTTTGACATAAGTATTTATGTTCTGTAATTTTGGGTGAAATAAGAAAATTCTTAATTAATTATTTTTATTTTGAGGGAATTTCTAACTACTGGTTTATCGAATTTCTCAATTTTGGTCTTACTTGTAGAAAACATGAATTTTTAATTTGATGTACAGTATTATGCATACTACAAAACATACCAGTATCTAGAGAGGTCCGGTAAATTAAGTGGAATTAATTAGAAGATATTAGTAGTAGGTCTAAGGTATTTCAGTTTAAATACCTAGAAATTATTAATGGGTGCATAAGGAAAATTACAAAATTAACATAATTTTTACAATTTTTTCCAGCTAATCTAATTAAACTGATTTTGGCATAACATATAAACGGTTACTTAGGTCATGAATTCCTCTACAATAAATAAGAGTTCAGATCGCATTGATAAATGACATAAAAGTCAGTGTTAGCCCTAAGTCATGTGTGACTACTATAAACTTCATAAAATAAACCGGACTTCCTAACTCACCCTTCAAAAGCTAAATTTGTGACACCACCAACCATCGTCGCCATGATAAGTCGTCAACTTATTTGAGATTGGCAGGACCCAATAGGAATCTGATTTACTTTAATGACAAGAGTCTGGACCCCAAGCGGTTGCAAATAATCCCGCATGCGCATTAGTGTTTAGAGTTGGAAAATATAGTGATTTCAATGATTAGTTAATTGATAAGTACCTTTTAAAATATTTTGTGTAAAAAAAGTGGAGGGACACAGTCCCTTTCTTTGTCTGTGACGCTGACAATTATTAACAATTTGATAGCAAATAAAAATCAACCTAACCTAAAGAAATCTCATGAAGAGAATGAAATCATTATAGGAAAAAGAAGAAAACATTATTTCTGCCGTCAAATTAAACCTAAATTTGTGAGAAAATACATTAATCCATTGGGTTGATTCTACGGTTGGTTCCTTGTGAAACATTCTTCAATAATTTAAATATACAGGAAAAATTATGCTTTTTAATGTTTCCAAAAGTTTTATTAAAACTCTACACGTGTTTCGGCTTATTAGGCCTTTATCAAGAGTACAAGATAATACTAAATTTAAAATGTGTTCCTTACTTATTTATACCTAATGGAAGGTATAAATTATTCAAAGCTTTTAATCTATTTATTACATGCAACTAGTTATATGATTCCTATCCTATGTAAATATACTACAAATAAGTTCTTAATGTTAAATTATTTTTTCTAGAATATTATGACCCATAAATAATGTTTGATCATTAGTTACATTTTTATGCTTTTTGACAGCTTTCATGATCTCAAATTGTTCTAGTAAATCTAACTTCTTTCCTTTATTTTCTGTATGGAGTAATTCAACTTCATTAAAATTAACAAAATGATTATTTTCTATGCAGTGTGTTGACATACCGGTGCTATGTATACCATTCGTTATTGATTTTTTATGTTCAGCGAGACGATTTTTTAATTTACGACCAGTTTGACCGATATATATAGCATCGCAGTCATTACATTTTAATTGATATACACCTGTTTTTTCTAATAAATCTCTTTTGTCTTTATTATTAACTAACATTTTCCCTAGATTATTTTTATTAACAGAAATAGTTTTACATCCTAGTTTTTTCAGTTTATGACTAATTTTATCACTAATCTTAGGCCTATAATTAATACATTTATATATGTCAGTTCTTTGTGGAGTATCAGCATAAAATTCTCTAAGTAACTTTTTCTTTTGTTTATGTTTTATTAATTTATCTATGAGGTTTTCACTATAACCGTTGTTTCTAGCTATTTCTTTAATGGTGTTCACTTCTTTTATAAAATTATTCTTATTTAAAGGGAAGGTTAGCAGACGGTGGATAAATGAATGGAAAGATGCCATTTTTATTTGTGATGATTGCTTAGAGTTCTTGTGAATGACTGTGTCTGTGCAAGTTGGTTTACGGTAAATGTCAAACTCTAAGCTGTTGTTTCTATTTTTTAAGTTAACGTCCAAGAAGTTTAAGCGGTGTTTTATAGAAGATGTTTACTAAAGTTAAAAAAGTGTTCGAATCATATCTGGTTCATAAGTGAGTGTTTAAAAAATAGTGTTACACCGAAGCATATGAAAATATACTGCAACCATGGAGAAGCAAAACAGGCCGTAGAAAAAACTTTGAAAATTTGGCTAGTATTAGAACGAAAACAGTGGTACATAAGAAGAGAAAATATTGGACTTCATTTAAAACTAATACATACTTAGCTCCTCTATAAAGAAAACTACTTTCTTTTCCAACATATGGACCGTATCATTAGAGAAGAAATTCAAGAATTAGTCCAAATACAATATCTCAAGCAATATAAGAAACTCCAGAATTTAATAAACAGTAAGTCAGACTCTTCCAGTTGTTATAATAAAACAACGAGCAATAATTCTACTTCAACTTTTAAATTTTACCCTAGACTAGTAAATCTAACAGAAATCGAATTCAGTAAATTCAGTAAAATATTCCCCGAATTTACATAATAAACAGGAGGTCGAATTACTAGCAATAAACACGGAATTAGCATTGAATTCTTTAGGTAATATTCCAATTGAAGAGAAAATGGGTATATCAAGTTTATTCAATAAGGTAGACACTAATAAAAGTAATAAATTTGAATCACCAATTATTAATAGCATTAAAAATAAAATTCTTGATAATAATTTAATACTTTGTAAAGCCGATAAAGGAAATACTATAACAATTTTAACTAGAGAGGAATATAATACAAAAATATCTTTAATTTTAAGCTCAAATGAAATAATTAAATTAAACCACGACCCTACTAATAAATTTCAAGCAGATATACTAAATACATTAAAAAATTGCACACTAATCATTCCCCCTGAAAACACATATAAATTCAGAACAATGAACCCCCTACCCTCCTTATTCTATGGACTTCCTAAAATTCATAAAGAAGATATTCCCATCAGACCTGTAGTATCTTATGTAAATGCTCCATCTTATAAATTGTGTAAAGAATTAAACAACTTATTACCCACTCTGACAAAATTTGAATCAAAATATGCCATTAAAAATTCCTTCCAATTCATAGAAAAAACCAAAAATCTCAAAATTCCGAATAACGCAAAATTAGTATCCTTTGATGTTAAAAGCCTCTTTACATCCATACCATTACAACCATTATTTGAAATAATAGAAATACTTATCAATCAATCTGATATTGACTTAGAATTAAAAAATCAATTAAACATCATAATAAAAACCTGTACGAGTCAAAATTACTTTCAATTCAATAATGAAATTTATAAATTCACTGATGGATTACCTATGGGTTCCCCCATATCACCGTTATTAGCTGAAATATTTATGTCAGACTTTGAAAATAAGTTGTTTAACTGCGAAAATAACCTAATAAATAATGTATTTTTCTGGACTAGATATGTGGATGACGTGTTTTGTATTTGGCAAGGTACAGAAAGACAACTTAATAAATTCTTAAATCTTCTGAATTCATTTCACGATAAAATTCAATTCACTCTAGAAATAGAAAACGAGGAAGGTTTAAACTTCTTGGACGTTAACTTAAAAAATAGAAACAACAGCTTAGAGTTTGACATTTACCGTAAACCAACTTGCACAGACACAGTCATTCACAAGAACTCTAAGCAATCATCACAAATAAAAATGGCATCTTTCCATTCATTTATCCACCGTCTGCTAACCTTCCCTTTAAATAAGAATAATTTTATAAAAGAAGTGAACACCATTAAAGAAATAGCTAGAAACAACGGTTATAGTGAAAACCTCATAGATAAATTAATAAAACATAAACAAAAGAAAAAGTTACTTAGAGAATTTTATGCTGATACTCCACAAAGAACTGACATATAAATGTATTAATTATAGGCCTAAGATTAGTGATAAAATTAGTCATAAACTGAAAAAACTAGGATGTAAAACTATTTCTGTTAATAAAAATAATCTAGGGAAAATGTTAGTTAATAATAAAGACAAAAGAGATTTATTAGAAAAAACAGGTGTATATCAATTAAAATGTAATGACTGCGATGCTATATATATCGGTCAAACTGGTCGTAAATTAAAAAATCGTCTCGCTGAACATAAAAAATCAATAACGAATGGTATACATGGCACCGGTATGTCAACACACTGCATAGAAAATAATCATTTTGTTAATTTTAATGAAGTTGAATTACTCCATACAGAAAATAAAGGAAAAAAGTTAGATTTACTAGAACAATTTGAGATCATGAAAGCTGTCAAAAAGCATAAAAATGTAACTAATGATCAAACATTATTTATGGGTCATAATATTCTAGAAAAAATAATTTAACATTAAGAACTTATTTGTAGTATATTTACATAGGATAGGAATCATATAACTAGTTGCATGTAATAAATAGATTAAAAGCTTTGAATAATTTATACCTTCCATTAGGTATAAATAAGTAAGGAACACATTTTAAATTTAGTATTATCTTGTACTCTTGATAAAGGCCTAATAAGCCGAAACACGTGTAGAGTTTTAATAAAACTTTTGGAAACATTAAAAAGCATAATTTTTCCTGTATATTTAAAAAAAAAAAAAAAATACATTAATCGTTACGAAATTGGCAGAGTTGAACCAGGGACTTTTCACACCCTAAGCAAGAACATTACCCATATGCCAACCATCCAGCTGACAATCAACGGTATAGCAATGAATAAATAGTTAACAAAGTGGTACAATAACCAACCGTTATTTATCGACTGCAGCGGTTCAGCAACACGAATGCTCATGCGGGATTATTTGTGACTGCTTGGGGTCTAGACGTTAGTTTGTAATGTGGGTCATCTGGGTACTGCTGTTATTTTACGGCATGTTGCTAAATATATTATATTTTTAACAAATTTTAATGCTTTTCTCCAGAAATGCTATCCCAGTGCTTCTAAATAAAAAATTCATTAACAATGACATATTTAAAGCATTTGTAGTGATGATAAGTTATCATAAGGAGTATTCATTAATTATTTAGTCACGTGAATTGCAATAATAAGAATATTTTCAATTCGTCCATTCGTCCCAAAGTGAAAAATAGGTAATTTATATACATCAAAAACTTTATTTGCTTGGTCTATATTATACAAGGCAAGACATAGAATGTGGAACGAGACCATAAAATGTTACTAATAGTTGATTATATTTAATTGTTTTGATCTGTTGGCTACTCTGAAATAGCAGCGTGACATTAATCACTACGCTTTCTGACGAATTTCATAAATAAAAATGGACTCCACTTTGGCTAGTAATATTGACAC
Organism: Stenurella melanura; assembly: GCA_963583905.1. NCBI lineage: Eukaryota > Metazoa > Arthropoda > Insecta > Coleoptera > Cerambycidae > Stenurella > Stenurella melanura. The sequence continues at coordinate 37,197,118 of OY757315.1, read as the reverse complement.
TCCTCCATGCTGGCTGCCATAATACTTCGCCTAAGCCAGTGTTATGTTAAATGAATGGTCAGATCAGTCAAAATGTAAAATTATAAGGTCTGACCGATCAGCTGATTAGATGAAACAGTGATGTTTTATTGTTGGACTTCCGTAGTCAAACGAGTTACTTTAAATTATTGCCAAAACAAAGGACCAATTGGGTGTTGTTAGATTTCATCTAATATTATCCTGTTGCTGTTGATGGACAAATTATTGTTTGGTTTTGGAAACAATGTAATTAAAACTAGTATCAACGAGTACTCCTTATAACTTATATTACTAATGTTTAATAGTCTCACATTTGTTCATGAATTTTCTGTTTAAAGGAATTAGGGTAGCATTTCTGGAGAGAAGTGTTAGAGTTTAACGAAAATTTGAAACATTTGGCAACATGCCGCAAAATAACTGCTATATCCAGAATACCAACTTTGTAGCAGTTGATATTCCTAGCAGATCTTGCCAACCTCAAATAAGTTGACAACGCATCATGGCGATGATGATTGGGATGTAAAAAAGTTAGCTTGAGAAGCCTCCAATATGAATTATAGATTTATTTATGAAGTTCGTGCTTTCATTGTATTTGTCTCGTCCTAACCGAACATTTCATATCTGTTCATTATTATTAATATTTACATAATAATAATCAACAGATATGAAATGTTTGGTGATGTGATTTTACAATCACATCACCAAACAGGGAATAATTTGTAGATTTTTATTTATAATAAAGTTCACTTTATTCACCAAAAGGACCAAATTTGAGACTTTGTGATAGAGAAAGCTTTTTCATAAAGCATCCTTTAAAAATCGATTATGGAACAAGTTTTAGAAATTAAATTAATCTTTTGAATTTAAAGTGACTTTATTTTGATAATGAAACTGCCTGTTAGTGTTTAGAGCTCGTTCAGGGTTTACTTCAACCGCTTTGATGGAACACGTTATTTTAAATGAATCTGAGCGCACCAGCAGTTGTTTAACCGCAGTGGTTTTAAGAAACTGCTACTTGTTCCATTTATGCAGCGGTGACGTTGCCGCTTCCGTATATGAAACAAAGTACACTACCAGATAACACGCACGAACATGCTAAATAACACCTGATTGTACCAGTAAAATCTGTTGATTACACGAAATTAATTCTTTTGAAAATATCTCTTGATTCAGATGAATTTGACAGTGAATAATTATATGTTATAATTCGTCAAAGTATTATTTGCTCATTCTAAAATACCAAAAAATTTTTTGGGATATCTTTGTATGTCATTATATAATTTTCACTTATTAATGTGTGAATTCACATTTTGCATTTCCTTTCCGTTTTCTTTGAAAACGTATTAGTAAAGCAGCTATTGCAGCGGTCTCACCAAACTTAATTAAACGATTTTTTATTTAGCTTACTTTGTCTTGTGTGGGCCAAATCTAGTAATTTTAATTTTACCCCCTTCCTGTTGACCGATTGATCTGAAAGTTGGTACACACCTTTAGTTTTGATGACAATACAATTATGTATATTCATTATCATTGTAAATCCAAGATGGCCGCCGCCACAAAATGAGTTACATTTTTTTTCAATCCCCTCAATATGGGTATCAAATGAAAGGGCTTGACAAGTAGAACACAGTACACTTTAGGAAAAAAAATAAGTGACTAAATAAAATACAAGAACTTGAAAATAAAATAAGTAAAACATTTTCTTTTTTTTAAGTTAAACATTTTTATTGTAAAGAAATGTAATAATGATGCAGATAATGTACTAAGCTAAAAAATAATTAGGTAGGTACCAGTCATCACACCACTCTCCTCATCAATCTAGAGCATTGATCAGACTAAAATTAATTCGTGGGGCGTAGCGTAACCTGAGTAAATATGTAAATGATCGTTCTGTGATGTCGCACGGTAATAGTGACGGATTTACTTTTACACACATTTTGCATAAGTTGTCTATTGAGAAGATGCATCCAAAGCATACCTATAATGATATGAGCGGTTGACTGTAGATAATAGAAATTCGCCCACGATTTTATTTTAGTCTGATCAGTGCTCTAGATTGTTGAGCAGAGTGGTGTGATGGCTGGTACCTGGCACATACGTTTTAGCTTTTAGTACATTATCAGCATCATTATTGTTTCTTTACAATAAAACCGTTTTAAAAAAAAACATTTTTTTTAACTTATTTTATTTTCAAACATCTGATCGGATTCTGCTACAATTTTTGCGTGCAACAGTTATTTCATCTAGTGCTCTCACTCCACTTTAACTAGCGGTTACATTGCCTGCTCGGTTAAACAATAGTGCTGCTTAAAAAACTTGTGTACGCTATCTCTTGTAAAATCCATCACATGGAATTTATCGCTGCAATCTGTACTCTGATAAGTAATCCTATAATTGTTCCTGTATAATAATGGATTTCCTAATAAAAGATTTTTTTATACTTAAGATAGCTGTCTATGCCAAACTTCAGTTATTTCTAATTTTCTTAGAATGTGAAAACATGAATACAAACAGTTCTTGGGTTGGCGATTTATTTCTTTCATCTGAATTGTGCGTGTATATTAATATTTTTTATCTCTTTACAGTTCTTCGCCAAAAGAAATTAACGGATTTGAAAAAATCCAGAGTCCACTAGGAAATAGTGAAATGACTGATGGTTGTGCTCAAATTATAAAATTCAACCAGGGAGCTCATAGGTGAGTAAATATGTGGCCAGTACATGTTTTTTTGTGGTAATAGAGAACAGTGTTGAGAAAATACCAGGGATTTTCATTTTGAGAATCCAAGTCGTATTTAAATCCATTGGAAAAGACCAAGTTTGCATCCAAGTATGATTTTGGACTCTTCAGCAGGAAAATTAATTAGTTGTGATGAAAGATGTTAAATTCTTCTTTACTCAATCCGCTAAAAAAAATTGCTTTGAAGCATTGTTAAAAATGCTCAAATAACTGCATAGTGAAAAAGTGATATTTGGCATTTGAATCATGTTTGAGGTTATGTATAAAGGCGCGAAATTTAAATTTTGAAAGGTTTAGACCCAATTGAAACATTCAAATGGGTTGAAACCCTCTGCCTCTTCCCCAGCCAACTATTTAAACGTAAAATCTTACTTTTTTAAAATTTAGCAAAATACTTCAAAACTCTTGGGGTATTGACAGATCCTGAGTTCGATACTAACGTCAGATTTGTTTTGATATATCATAAAGGAAGCGATCGAGAAAGAATGAAGGTCACATGACACAGAAAAGTCATTAAAATTATCAAAGTTGATTTCTATTCTACGTACATTATTAAAACCAATTTCCTATGTTACTATTGGAAAATACTGAGATGCAAATGGCCGCCACTTTGTGATCAGATGATCGAACGCATTGTTTTAACTGCATATTTTGGGGATTTTGTGATGTTTTAAAACATAATTTTGGATTATTTCGACTTTGACTGCTGATGACGTCTGGAGATGTCATCTCCCTACTACCTTTCAATGCTCATGATGTCTTCAGGCGTCATAACGCTATCATACTTTAACGTAGGTTCATAAGGTTTTTTTTGTACCTGTTATTTGTAAAAGGGCCCCACTTCCAAGCTAGCAAATATGTATACGTTCTTAACTACATATCACAATATTTATTGCCAAAATATTAGCTTTGCTAAAATGACGTAGGTCTAGCGGCTCTGGGATCTTACTCTACTATTTTGCGATACTTTCAACATTTGCACATTGGCGACAGTGATTAGTAATTTATATAGGCTATGCACACGCGACGTCAAAATTTAGACATTTGTCATTTTAGGGACATCAAATTCAAATTCCCAAGATGTTAAATAGAAACTAATCAAACTTTTCATTATATTAGTACTTTTGTGGATATTGTATTATACAAAATGTCAAGTTTTGGCTGCGTTATTAATTGTGGAAGTGTGGCAATACAAAATGACACCAATTTTTATTAAATTACCCAAGTTTTTCAACTAAGAAAAGTTGAGGTTGGAACACGACAATTTCGTAAGCTTCGACTTTTGAATACCTTGTTGGACTTCTTTTAATTATGCACTCCTTTCAAAAATCATGTATTTACAATATATATGTGCGTGTAATATTCGGAAATACATCGGCTGTGTACTAAAGTCTGTATTTAATATATAGAAATTTAAACTGATATCACCAACTTTTTTCCATACATCTATCCTACACATCATAAGACAGTTTTGTAAAATATAAACTCGTCTCCATCTTAACAAACAAAATTTGCCACATGAATTGGTTAATCGAAAATTAAGTTTTAAAACGTCACAATATCCCCAAAATATGCAGTTAAAACAATGCGTTCGATCAGCTGATCGTAAAGTAGCGGCTATTTGCATTTCAGCGTTCCCTAGTCTAGTGACATAAGAAATTAGTTTTAATGTACGTAGAATAGAAATCAACTGATAATTTTAGTGACTTTTCTGTTTCACAAGACCTTCATTCTTTCTCGATCGCATTGTATATAGGGGATGCAATAAAATAAAAAAAGTTTGCTTGGATAGGGCTGCTGCTTCGACCTGAAAAACATTATAATAAAGAGGTAATATGGTATTTTTCGTAAATATCGTTTAACGTTTGCATTTTAGGAAAAAAACTTAACGAATCTTTAAAACTAATAATAAAAACTAAATTTCTTAGTCAGTATTTAAAAAAAAACAGTATTATGCTTCTATCATTATCATCAACCATTGTCGTTTGCTCTTGAATTTCCTCTTATGCAAATTTATATGAAGAAATCTTCATTACTATCATTTTCTTGTGATTCACCTTCAATAAATGCAAAATCTAAAATTTTACATTTCCAAAGCAAAGATAAAGAGACTTCAACTGTTTTCAATGCAATCGTATGATTTGACTATATGCCAGAATGAAATAATAGTACTTCTTTTCACACTTCTTACATTTTTTCACATTACCATAAACCTGTATTTTATGCACAAATATAGTGAATAGAAAGTACTTAGTTTTTTATTACCTGTGGAAAGAGGATGTTGTAAAGTTGATAATAAATAAAAAATATGAATTCTTGTTAACATAATATTATTTATTATAACCTTTAAGACACATAGAGTACACAGTTTATATTCAATTGATTTTCAAACACTTGTTACACTTAGGTACTTAATTATGTATGAAATATCCTATACCTAATTTTTAATAATTTTTTTAATTTTTTTAACATTAAATTATTCATACGAGTCAAACAAACTATATAACAAATACACACGCACTTTTTCCCGAATCACGTGTTTCGAATTATTTTCTGATAGAATAAGTCTTTAACCTTTTTATTCCTGGAACTCGATGAATATGCAAAAAATTTTAGTGCTACCATAGCGGAACTCGGATTTTGAGCGTTAACACACTATAGTACATTTCTAAGTGTTTTTATTTTTCATTTTTTTTGTGAGTCTTTGATTTGTTGTATATTTGAAAAGAATAAATGTTTATTTTATTGATATATATGAGTGTTTATGGCTAAATAAAGCATTTATACACGCATAAGTTTTCACATTTAGTAACGGGAGCTGTACAAATACGCAAGCGCCTCCCACTCCCGTACAGCAGGCTTGACTTATAAAAACTAATACTTGAATGAAAGGGTTAATAATATATAAAGTAGTATCAAAAAGTTTACAAAAGTTTATATTTTTTTCTATATTCATTTTTTGAAGATTGACAGCACTTTTTAAATTGTAATACTGAAATATTGCTAAATTGCATCAAAATTTTTAGTATCGTCTCATTTTATGTCATTTAATTTAAAAGATGTGTAGTTTACGTTCTTTCTTAAACAAAAGTAAGAACTAATGAACTGAGGATTTTTTTTTTACAAAAATGAGGAATTAGGTATATTTCCTTGCTGAGAGTGTTCAATTTCTCAAGCCAACTGCTGAATAGCTTTGTCCATCACCTATTTTCCCGTGTTGAATTTTTTTCATTATTTACTCGAAATTCGTTTTTTCATATAATTTCCTCAGTTCCATTATTTGGTGATTTTTGGGACAAAGCGACAACCCAGCCAGGCAAGCTTTTTGATATTCTATTCTGTATGCAAGATACTACTTGCGTGTACAAAGTTTGCTTAGCAAATTATTTTTGGGGTAGAATCTATAGAAAATAGACTATCATGTCATTACCAATTTTTATTTTTCAGTCACCACTACGGTCGTGATCAAAGGACGAGGTATTCCAGCTCCCCCTATTCGAGCAGTAGTAACGGATGGGACAACACGCTGCACAATTTATCGCAGCAAAAAAATCTTTCATATCAGTATACGTTAGGTGAGGACGGATTGATACCACTCAGGTGTGTCGTTCAAGAAAGACTGGAGCAGATCGTAGAGGAGCAAAAGGTATGATTTCCCTTCATTGTAGAGTCCGGTCAAGTTTAAAAAGACCGTTGTATGAATTAATATTGCACATACGTTTTCACTATCTCTTGCACACAAACTTAAAGCCATAGCCTAAAGACATTGTCAATGTATGTCTACCAAGATTCTTTCCCACTTCCTTTGAGAGGGAAATATGAAATGTACACTAAGGAGTGAGAAACATAGTCATAAGCTCAGCGATTCTCAAACTGTGTGATTTGACGACGAATATTATTTATTTCCGTGAACTAACACCACTCTAAATATGAAAAACGTCTTTATATGAAATATTTAAGTTATTTTTAGTGGTAAATAGTGGATATTCATCCGTTAAACGAACAATACCAAACCACAAGTCTTGCAATTTTCTATTACGTACATAATACACGTCTTAGAGCAGAACGAAGTAGCTAGCCTAGCTCAATCGGTAAGATGCTCGATGCAATAAATATAGATGGGGTTGGTGCAGGATCGATCCCCAGCACTTCTACTTTTTTTTTTATTTCATTATGCTCTATTAAAAGTTAATAATTTTCGTTCTATAATTTTTATTTTATTAAACTGCGCCTCGAGTTTTGTTAAAACTTTATTTTCCCCAAAAATGTGTCTTTTTTTATTTTGTCAACTAGAATTTTTATTACCGCTAAAAGAAAAATAATTTATTTTTGTTATTCTCATAGAGATTTCAGATTTTTTTTTTTGTAATATAAAATATTTTATTTTTACTGACATCGTTTCCCCTACTAATACTACGATCCTATCCTTTCCTGGCAAGAAATGCCCAAACCTTCCCGTGTCTCTTGCTGGACTGTAGCAATATTAGTCTTTGATTTCTTTTTCTAATCACTCATTGTTATTGACTGAATTGGGCAATTCATTTTTTGTTATCAGTTTCATTTGTGCCCGAACCTATATACCTACAGTGTCCGTCGTAAAGTTGGCTACATATCAGAAAAATTTGTATTATTGAGATTTCTAAAAAATACTATATTGGGGGTTCGTTTCTTTTTTTACATGCAAATACCTTTATTCAACTAAAATACATACAGTTTTTGTCGAAACTAATCAAATATTTGTGAAATAGACACAAGAGTTTATGATTTTTCATATAGTAATTAATGGTAGGGGTAAAATTTGCACTTTTTTATTTTCCTCATATCTGCTTCAAAATCAATATATATGTATATTAGTTTTGGCATTTTACCTCAAAAAAAGGTACAGGGTCAATTGACTTCATTTTTGTGGCAGAGTTCAGAAAGGCATTTAGAAAAAACAGTACCTTTTATTTTTTAGCGGAAATGTTTGGTTTAAATTTTGGACCAATAATTGGCCAATATTATTGGCCAATTTAATTTAATTAATTGAAAAATTTGTTATCATACACAATATGCCATAGAATTAGACGAAAATGGTTACTCTGGGGTTTTTGAAGTCGCTGATCACCAATCTGAAGTCCGATTTGGGGAATTCAAAATGGCGGACCTGAAATCGGGCCATTTTCCATAAGAAATGACAATGGATATCTTGGCCTTGAAAATCTGTGCTAGGAGGTTTTCGAGGTTGCTGATTACGAATCTGAGGTCTGATTTGGTAAATTCAAAATGGCGGACCGGAAGTAGAGTTCATTTATCAAGAAAAACTCGTATCTTTTTCGCTTTCGGACTGAAAATGAGTACTCGGGGTTTCTGAGGTCTCTGATAACGAATCAAAGGCCTAATTTACGAAATGCAAAATGTCGGACCGGAATAACACTCTATTTCTCCTGAAAACTCGTATTATTTTCTTTTTTGGGCTGAACGTGTGGGGGACTCGGAGATTCCCGTTATCGCTGATAACGAATCTGATGTCCAGTTAGGGACAATTCAAAATGGCGAACCGGAAGTAGTATATTTTTCAGGAAATACTTTTTTATTTTTCATACTTTCAGCCCGAAAAAGTAAAAAATACGAGGTTTTCCGAAGAGATTGGCTGTTCCTCCCGTGTCCGCCATTTTGAATTTCGTAAATTGGACCTCTGATCCGTAATCAGCGACCTTAAAAACCCCTGAGTACTCATTTTCAGCCCAAGAACGAAAAAATATGAATTTTTCCTGATAAATTGACTCTACTTCCGGTCCGCCATTTTGAATTTACCAAATCAGCGACCCCAGAAACCCCCGAGTAACCATTTTCGTTTAATTATATGGCATATTGTGTATGATAACAAATTTTTCAATTAATTTAATTGAATTGGCCAATTATCGGAAAAGAAATGAAACCAAACATTTCCGCCAAAAAATAAAAGGTACTGGTTTTTTAAATTCCTTTCTGAACTCTTTGCAACAAGAATTAAGTCAATTGACCCTGTACCTTTTTTTTTGAGGTTTTCAGATTTTTCATGCTAAAATGACACGATTATATGGAGTCCTTGTTGTATTCTATATGCACTTTTTCTTCATAAAATTTTTCGATATCTTAACAATTTGACCCATTTTTCGGTACCACCGTCAATTATTTTTTACAGTCCTGCCAAACCGGTGATCACATGACGTGTCAAAATGTAATTTTTTGTTGTTGGACATGCATAAACAAACCCCCAATAGAGTTTTTTAGAAATGTATAAAATACAATTTTTTCCCATATGTAGCCAACTTTATGGAAACTATAATCAGAATTCCACTAAAATTATGAAGTTACTAAATTAATAATCTTAACATTTTATGATACCTTTTATACTTATAGGTATTTTTAAAATTATTTAGCGATATCATTGCTGAGAACTGTTTGAGAACTACTGGTGTTTCTTATGCTTTAAATAAAATCTTAGTTCAGACGTTTTAGCGGCCATGACACACGTCAGTTTAAATTTTACCCGACTCTATTATTAATCTCTTATCAGAATATTGTTCAAACTGATATTTAATTTTTTTTCTTTCACATCTATGTAGTACTTTTTGCGCAATTTTCTTGTTTTAAAATATTTTACTTTTTGAAATAAAAAGATTGAAGTCATATGCCCTCCAATCTCTCCCCTGTAGTACATGTGCACTATTTCCTTAAAACATAACTGCAGTTGGAAGAGAACCCCAGAGTTAACAGTCAACTATTAAATTTTGTTTATTATCATTTTTATTTTTCAGAGAAAAGTGGACTTATTAGAAAAAGAACTACATGTGACTAGACAAAACCTTATTAAGCAATCGTGTCACAGGTGTAACCACATTGACAGTGAGCGACAAGATGATAACGTAAGTTATTTATGTTTATATTATATTCAGTTATATTTCCTTGCAAATTTTTGTTTTTTCTGTGCCAATCATAAAAACAATCAAAATAAATTTACAGTAAATAATCTTGCTAAAACTTATCATATATTTCAGTGCTGTTGGTCTTATGTTTAATCCCACCTCTGCTATAATGTAGTCGGTAATGCAATTGTATGTTTGTGAGAAAGCTAAAAAGATGATGGCAGCATTTTAATTGGCTTATTTCACATTTGCAGCATTATTTCAGATGTCCCGTTACCTCTTAGCTGTGAAAAATCAAAGTAATGAAACGAGTACTGATGATTTAAGTATAAACAAAAAATAATGTTGTGAATTAATGTCACATTCTGAATATCGCCATGATAAATAACCAATCCAAGAATGACAATGGTTGTGTCGTCACGAAACAATTTTTATGTTTTTGTATAGATAGAAAGATATCTTATTTGTTTATATTTATTGTATTTTTGGTTGTAACATCCAAAGTTAATATCAAATTTATTATAAAGACCAATCAGATGAGTAAAAGTATATTATAGTTCTTCTCATCTATCTAGTGGGTTGAAAAAAACGTGGCAAAAAAACATTAAAGATACCGAGAGGTCTGGATTGCCTTGTGTAAAACTGGCGAATACGTATTCAATCACAGATGTATGACTTAGCGTGGTGAATTTGATACGCTCCGGGTTAAAAAACAAGCTGTATACTAATATTTGTTCTAAACGTTTTAAAGTTCAACTTTGCTGATTTTCATTAAAAATCGGTCTATATTGTTCATGGTCAACACATGCAATTGGTTCATACATAACATCTGTCAACTTTTGCAGATACACCAGATTTATGTGTAGAAGTGTCTATAGTCTGTTTTTAAACCAGGAGGAGCGTTTTAAATTTAACGCACTAAATCATACATCTGTGATTGGATACGCCCTCGCCAGTTTTACACAAGGCAATAGTCGTAAATTTTGACATATTGTAAAAAATTTAATTTCATGTCATAAATTATTTGGTTATAATTTATATTTTATCGTTTGCACATTATACATCAGTTTTTAAGCCCTTTTGTATAAATCTGAGGGTAAAAGTGGCTAATTAGTTCGTGCCTTGATATTGCGTAAATTGTATAAATGCTATTTAGAATACCTAGAAGTTAAATAGAGGTCAATGCATTTATATAATGTAATAAAATACACACAAAAACACTGTAGTTGTATATTGTTGGTTGCCCAAAACGCCAAAAAGGTTTTAGTGTATTTTCTGGTTACTTTTATGGTGTGAATAGAACTTCCATGTTTACTCCTCCTGGTTTAAAAACAGACTATAGTTCTTTGCGATTTAAATGGTACACTATACCTGATACCCTAAGAGATCCAAAATTGCTTTTAAAAACAGTTTCAAATTTGTATCCTGATAATAGCAAGAATAATCCTGAAATATTCTGCTGCAAATGTGGAAGGTGACAAACAATGTGCAGCCTATTATTACTACTATTTGATATTATTAGGGCAGGCAATATGGGGGCAGTTTTGGATAAGAAATAATAATTTTAAAAGGTTAAGACAAAAATTCGTTTACTGTTGCTCTTTTATAGATTGATTTAAAATGATGACTACACTAAGGACTGTCTATTGACCATCTACACATGTATATAATGATAACGTAAATAATAATAATAATTTAAATAATGCTTAGTGTGACAATGTGCGACGAGGGTGGATGTCAGATAATATGTAATGTCACATTACATTTAACTTAAATGCGTTTTTGAAATAAAAAATATCATCTGGTCTAAGGGTATAGACATGCCAAAGAGCTTCGATGAGCATGGTAGTGGTCACGGTCACTACATCGATGTTAAAAAAAATAGTTCATTTTTCCATCTCGGTGAGCTGCTGGCATCGCGGTAACTTGCAAGTTTATTGATTCACTTCAAGGTAATGTAGGATATTAGCTACAAAAATCGGATAATCACCTAATTGTCTTTTTTAGTTAATGGAATGAGCATTAAACTGATAATTCGAAGAGTTGCAAATAATCTACCACTAGGTATACAGTTAAAGACATACTGACTTTGTCACTGCTGTCGCTTCTAATTATTATAGTTAATTGTTTTCTAATAAATCATTAGATTAATTATTAATTTGTAAATTGTCCCAAGGCACATTGTTTCATTAATCAAAAGTAAAGATCACTGAGAGGATGGTATGTTCGCCTTTGTATCGATGTTAACCGCCACCGCGACCGATGCCACACTCATTGAGGCATCTTCGGCATGTCCGTACCCTTAGGTTTTAAAGTAAATTAAAGAAGGGGTGCATGATATTGTCATAGAGAGTTAATTTGTGGCAAATCATAAATTACCAAGAGGAAATTTCAAAACATTAACTTGATGTATTGGAAAAGTAAAGTCATAACCAGTGTAGTAGGTAAACTATTCTGTCGAAATTAATATTTTTGTCAGTAAAATAACAGCATCAGTAAAAACCCTATTGAAAGTGCTTTTAAATTCATCAAAATTTAAATGTATCTAATGAATATGCAATATTTTGTACATATTAAGGAATTGGTTATTGATTTACTCAGTCTACCTCTAGCATTGTGAGTGGAAACACTAGAATTTCCCCATAAAGTAATGCTGTTAGAAGTGAATGAATTGCTGCAAAGTATTTGATCGATATGTTTGCCCCATCTAAGACTGTCATTAATGATTTACAATACTAATGATCTCAAATAATCAGGTGTTTATAAGTTAACATCTTAGGATTGTGATGCCTTTTATATAGTCAAACTGGTCGTACATTTAGAATTAGATATAGTGGACATTTTCTTTTCTTTTGGACTTCACAAAACAGAATCATCGTTTTTATATTTTACTTTTTAGGATCCTGGCATTGTTTTCCAAATTTAGAAACTCTAAATATATTATGTATACAAGAAAATAGCTTTAAATTTTTACTAGAATTTCTAGAAATGTTTAAATCTATCCAAAATTGTATCTTTAATGACCAGTTAGATCTATATTATACACCTCTCTTTCATGCATTTAAATCAGAGTTCCCTTATCTACAAATTTTATTAATTCTTTCTGTTGATAATTGTAGGTAAATTTTCATAATTTTCTTTTTTAGAAAGTGTCTTATAGATCTTAGTCATTGTTGTTAATCTAATATTTTTGCAAATACCTTGTATATGATTTTAAAACACTTGTAGAAATATCACTACGAATAACTTAGTGAAATTTTTGTTGGATGCAATCTATATAGAAGAGCAGCAGCTGTAATAAAGAATCGGAATGGTGACCAAAAATTGTACTGTACTGAGGAATGGCCTCATTTCTTGAAATGGTCTCAATCAGAGTCAATATAGATAAGTTAGATTGTCTTACCTTAAAATTAGACGCTTCTTTAAGATCCCGTAAATTTATTTTGATGAAAGTAATTATTTCTGTTGTGTGTTGCTTTTTTTTAAAATCATTTATTTTTCAACTTCATTAAATTGAGAATAATTGAGTAATTACTACACGATGTTTTTTATAGTCTGATAGTGACATGGAATCAACGAATCGGAGTATGTCAAAGTCTCTCAGTTGTAGTCCCCAAAGAACAAGCCCCCTTCCGAATCGACTGGTCAGTCAATGTTAGCCCCATTTATTTTTTTTTTGTTTTCTGATTTTTTGTTTTGTTTTCTATGCTTCTTATTGTTGATTTTTGTTTTAATATCATTTGAGCTCGATCCTAACGTATTTTTACTTGAATACAGACAGGACAATTGCAATGAAGTTTTTCACCTTCTCTGTGAAGAGTTTCTGGAGAATATTAATGATTTAACAAAATATATACGAAGTATAATTGGAAGGTTTCTATAATTGTAGATCTAAAATGTAATTTAGTGATAGTTTGCCTGATTAATATTGTTAACTGTAATTTTTTATATAACTTAATGGTTTAACCCATGTTTTAATTGTTTTATTAACCATTTTAGTTTAGAATAATAAACACCAGAACAGGAACTTAATTACTAGACGTTTTTCAAACGAACAATTTAGTCCGATGAAATTGGACCATATAGTCCAAGCCTAAAAAAATCTCTGAATTTACGAAGCCTGGTATTTTGCCAGTTGATTACAGTAGTTGTGTACACAAACATAGTGCAGTTACTCAAGCGAAATCGAGAACATTTGTCATGATTACGGAGGTAATAAAATGAATTTACTAAGGCTGAAAATCTTTATACGAATTATATATTGCATATAAATAACAGTCAGTCAGTGAAATGTAGGTCGGAGCTGGTCAGTCTGCGCCAATGTATGTACAGAGTTATTCACTATATATTGACTCCCTCTTTTATTTCTGTTATTATTGAAATAGAAAAAAAAGTTTCGTATAAAAGTTGTAGGATCTAACCTATATTTTATTGAAACATGATAAAAAAATAAAAAAATTTCGTGTATGGGTCATGTGGTATGAAATAAATGTTTTTTTAAATGGAACACCCTATATATTATTGCATTTTCGAGAAGCCTTTTTTCTTCCGATTTCAAATATATTATATTGTATAGGGCTATTTTAAATATTTAAAATAAACCTATACAATGTGATACATTTAAAATCAGAAGAAAAAAGGCTTCTCGAAAATGCAATAATATATAAGGTGTTCTATTTAAAAAAAACATGTATTTATTTCATATCACGTGACCTATACATGAAATTGTTTTTTTTTATCACGTTTCAATAAAATGTAGGTAAGATCCTACAACTTTTATACGAAACTTTTTTTCTATTTTCAATAATAACAGAAATAAAGGGGAGTTAATATATAGTGAATAATCCTGTACATACATTGGGGCTGACTGACCAGCTCCGTCCCCACATTCAATTGACTGACAACCGTTATTTACATGTAATATATAATTCGTATAATGATTTTCAGCCTTAGTAAATTCATTTTATTACCTCCGTAATCATGACACCTTTGATAGCGCACCTGAGACATCTGTTCCTGATTTCGCTTGACTGACCGCAGTATGGTCGTGTACACAATTACTGTAATCAATTGACAAAAAACCATCAGGCTTAGCAAATTCAGAGAATTCTTTTGGGGCTGGCTCTCCGTCTAATATTTTCTGAATAGCGGGAAAAAAAACAACTGATTTATTTCAAAGACGTGAATCTGTGCACGCAAACTTAATATTCTAAATGTCAGTTTGAGTTTCGGTCAGTCTCAAGAAGATGGGTCCAAATACTGTCAAATACTCAAGAACTATGTGAAAAATAATGAATTTAGTAACATTTTGAAGCTGTTACTTGGACAGCATCAGTGGGCTAGACCGAAGTTGAGTGAAACACCATGTGATGGTTAAAAAATGTACAGCTAATTGCCATGTTAAGTTATTTACTTTAATGCTTACTTAATTTGGACATATCCTCAAAGTCGAAAACATTTATTTGGTAATTTTAGCTTCGGCCTAAGGAAATTAAACTTCTAGGTTCATAATCAAGAGTCGGAATTTTTCAGCGTTAACAGAGTCGGACTTGATATTTAATTTTTCAAGAAATATAACATAATAATGTTGTGTTTTGACAATACTCAGACATATGTATTTATTTTGAAGATATTCTTCAATTTTCTCCAGCCTCTTGTCACATTCTTCTTTAAAATAGCGAGGAAAATGACTAGACAAATAGTTTCGCTAACGAAATACGCGGAATACTACAGTCCAGCCTGCTCGCGGCAAACTGCTAAAATTCAGCCCACGATTAATAGAGAATACCGGTTGATTCGTACAACTTTACGTACAGGTCGATGGTGTCATTGAAACTATTACTGAGCAGTAAACACAACGCCGCAGCATAAATAAGTATTATTTTGGTATTTTGCTACATGTTCTTTAATTGTTTGTTTTCTGTGTTAACCGTGTTTTTGTCATTTAATAATTAGTAGTTTATTTTTCAAGAATAAAAATGGGTTGTGATAGTATTTGCTTTAGATACATTCATTTTATTAGCTAGTAGGTATGCGAATAATGAGACTTCAAGTTTTATGGATTTGTTGGTTTCATAATTTGGTTAACAAATATTTTCTATTTACATTATTGTCAACTGAAAATTACTTTGTTTTATGTGATATTATTTTTTTGTGTATTTTTAATATACCTAAGTACTTTATTTAATACTCCTGAGTGTGACCCTGTTATCACTGAAAGGTTCCGACCCTTATTGTTCATAGATGAAGACTATTAAGACTTTCAAGTCTCAGTTGTAACAGACTCTAATTTATTAATACAAGTTACTCTGCCATGATGAAAAATATGCTAATATTTTAAAATTAAGGATTAAATCAATGATTTTACAAAAAATACTTTTAAAAAACTCAATATAACTTACTATTGTGAGCCCAAGTTGACATTATTAAACTGCCCTTAACGAGTATAATTATAATTTATATCGATATATCATTAAAGGACCCTATTGTGATTTACTCTTCTGGCATGAGTTGTTTAATTACCCATAATTTATCACAACTTTGCACCAAACCCAAACAAATAAAGATAAATCAATAATCTCAGAAAATTGAATTCTTTACAATGTTATAGTAAGGTTTTTATTTACATCATTATATTGGTTAACGAGATTTTCGAATAAAATCTATTCTGGCTGCCATTTTTCCAATATGGCATCCAAACCTCAGCCCGAATAATTCAGTACTTATAGTATATTAATTAGCTACTCGTTGACCTAAGCTTTGTTGGAAGTATTTCTGCTACTTTAACTGTGTCTCTTGTGCTAAATATAACATTAAATAGGTCCGTCAACCTTCCAATTACGCTTTGTATAAGAGAAGTATTTTTGGGAAAACTTATACAGAAATATATATGTATATTTTATAAAAATGGGTCTTCTCTTTGACAGACAAATTAACTGTATACATTCAGCAGCATTCAGTTTCTGGGATCCACATCTCATGATTATTAAGTTGCACAAAAATATATGTGAGAAAATCAGACTAGTATTTTAATAAAAATTAAAATCTAAACAAACTATTATATTATGTGTTTACTTTGTTTTTTACCATTGAATTTATTATGACCAAAACGTTACTGCAGTTTTGGCACTTAATGTACCATTTTCAGACGTTCACAAGTGAATGCGTTTGAAAATGGGGAAAGTGACAAAACTACAGTAACCTTTTGGTGACAATATATTCAGTGATAAAAACCAATGTAAAAAGTGGTTCAACAGATCATAACGATTAATTATCACGAAGTAACTGACTATTCAATTTTTATTATATTATGAAAATATAAGTAGATGTAGTGTATGGTATATTTTTGTTGTCTATCATTTTTTATTGAGGTGATATCAAATTTTAAGAACTAATAGCAATGTTTGTTCTTATAATTTACTTAATTATACCGTGGGGTATTAGAACCATATTGGGAAAAAGTTTCAAATGGTAGGTCCTCTGTATTTAAACTTTGACACTGTATAAAACGCAGTCGACTTATCCGCCATTTTGTAACCTGTTATATATTTTAGGAACATGTTTCTAATATCACTGAAATTTAGACATATCATTAAATCATATAACTTGGTAAGCTTACTTGTTATTTTTTTAAACAACTCTTAGAAATTCGTCAAATACAGAGAATTACTTTGTGTGGGGTTCAGCTGTGTCTCTGAAGTGTACTAGCCATTATAGTTGACTACATATATTTAGTGGGCATAAAAAAGGCCACAAATGTGTATCGTTAGCATAAGTACATGGGAAAGTGATATCCCACAGAGTCGTATTTGTTCACAATGAAAATAGAAATTTGAAAGTATTGTATTTGGTAAATAAATAGTTATTTAGTGTGATAAAAAAAATTACTGCTTTGCTTGTGTGAGAATAGAAATAACATCTTGTATATTTGAGAAGCATTGACGATATTCGATATTCCATGATACACTCACAATATGAAGTTCAACTCTGTCATGGGTGGGGTTTACATACCAGCTGTAAACTGTTACCTCGTAAAAATTTTTCGGGAGGAGAGAGTCGAGTAACTATATCAAGGTAATTTGAATTTATAATTGAAGCAGGTGTGTTTCTGTTAATTTCATATTTTAATTATATCAGGATATTAGGTTAAAATAGGCTAATATGTGATCGGGCTCTTGTCAGACCCACCACTGCGTCCATCGGGTCTGTTGTGGCTCACTCCTAGTTACAGTTCACCCAACAAATTCAGCTTTTTAATAAAGCCGATAATCTTGTTGGGTGAGAAAGCATCAAGGTCCTCTGGCTCCAGTTGCCCTTTGCCAAACAGCGAGAACCTGGTTCTGCAATCCAGAGAGCTTGGCTTTGGCTGCTTGTCTTAGTCCTTTCGACCACCAAACTACTGAGACATATGCTATCATTGGTCTAATAACCGTAACATATATCCAATATATTTGTTGGTGACCAATGCCCCAAGATTTTCCACAAATCCCTCGACATGTCGACATGGACAGTCTCTTTTGTGGATGACATTTTCCAAGTGGGAATTCCAATTATCTAGTGTTACACCTAAGTATTTCACTTCTTCGGCAAATGGAATAGTTTCACCTGATATGGAAGGTGGTCCTAGGTTGTCCAACTTCCTTTTTCTGATGAAGGGTATAATTACCATTTTGTTGACAGACATCTGCTCCCTCTCACACCAGTCCGTCTTCAGATTTTCCTCTAATATACTTTAAACAATGTTGTTCTATGTATTAAGTAATACATTATATTTATGATATAATATGCTCTAGAAAAATAAGGCATGCCCCGCTCTCCCCTCTGTGTGTGAACAGCAAAGCTTTGAAGTTTTTCATGTGCACTAAATATCTGCAGTCAACTATATTTGTACATTTTGGGATATTCAAGATGTATACATTTTGAATATGTATTGGCAAACATTTTAATGCATGTAAAGTCAGTTCCTAAGTTTATTTTGAAATAACTTACTAATGAAAATAAATGTAAAATTAAGAGTGAAGTCAAAGAGATTAGTTTGAATATATCAGAGCTAAGTGTTTCGACATTTTCGCCCAATTCCCATAAATTGAATATGAATATAACACCTGTATCAAGTAAGCTACAATACGTCCGACGAGGGTACATTCATTGTGGTCAGAGTTCTTGCCATACCAACACATGGTGGCTGCAAATAATAGTAAAATTTGTTGTTACTAAGATAATCGTAAAAGTAAATATAAAATCCATGTCTATCTTCTCACAGTGCTGTATAATGTCGGATCGTGCTATATGTATGTAAATATAAAATTTGTTTTTCCCCAGAATGCTAACACTTTTTGACACTAACATTCAAAAACCATTTTGAAGGTGGTTTGTTTTTCAAATACCCTTATAAATACTTAAAAACCAGTTTTATTACAAATTAAGACTTAATTTTTGTGATATTTTTTATCTTTAAATTACTAAAAAACAAAACCTAGGGAATTACTTCTTTAAATTTCTTCCTTTTCTCTCAAGAAACCAATTTACATTTGTTGCTATCGGGAGATAGATTAGTTTGGGTGGTATGTTATGTTTTAAGGTGGCATGGTTGTCAAATTATCCCATCATATGGATGAAAAAATTTCTTGTGGCAATTTGCTTCTCAAAAATTAAGTCTTAACCCGCAGGCAAAAGATCTTTTCATAATATCCCAACTGCACACTTATGTCCACAATAATTTTGTCCTCGTAGGTGTCATGCGCAAAATATATTTTTCCCTTTACAGAGTTCCGTGGTTGAATCTGTCTTCAGTGCCAGCGAGGGGCAAGCTTCGGCAGGGGAGTCCCAGCGTTCTGACTTGTCCTGGGTGGCGGTTGAGGAGGCCTCGTTGGCCGACTGCCAGACACTTTGGGTGCCCGACCATGCTGTGAGCAGGTGTACAGGTTGCGGCACAGAATTTTGGTTGGGAAGGAGGAGGCACCACTGCAGGTGATTAATTTAAATATAAATTAAAAAACTAACTGAAATAAACGGGGATTAAGTATAGGGTCCTGCATAGAAGATTGTCGATTTTTTTTTAGTATACGCAGATATACAGTAGGTTATTTTTGCTTTTTCACTGGCTATATTTCAATGGTAATGTCCCTAGCTTATCTTCACCCGGGGGGTACACAACCATCCTTAATATTTTTTCAAGTGACATCATTTGAAAGCTATTTCAAAAAGAATTAAATGCATTTTATGTCTTCTAAATATTCCAGGGGGTTAAGTCAAAAAACAAAAACTTACATTTTAAGTTAAAAGCTGTTTAATGTTTAAGATGTTCAAAACGTGTACCATATCTCTCATCCCTTACATTTTGTAACATTTCCGGTGAAATTTGCTCAATTTCATGTATCAGCACATTACTGCATATCAATGTTGCAATTTTGTTATGTAAGTTTTACTCTTGTTTGTGTTTGGTTTTTGCTGTTGATTATGACAATGAGTTATCCTGGATCCAGTGCAGCTACAATTTGTGTGAATTAGTCACCAACTTGCTTTATATTTATATACAAATGCTTTTGTAAGCCATACAATGTCTAATAAATAACTACTCTTGAGATACCCCTATAAAAAGAAATCGAGTGGAGTAAGGTCTGGACATCTTGCTCGCTACTCAATTGAACCTCTTCTTCCAATCCACCTATTTGGAAAATTTTGTTAGTCACAGCATAACGTGGTGGAGCTTCGTCTTTGCCATTTGTTGGGTAAGTTTGGATTTAACTTATTTGGAAATAAAGCCACCAAATGTTATATGGGATCTTGAAGAAAAATAAGGTGTGTTAAGGTGCATTAAGATTATTGGTCCTCTTATCCCAGCCCACATATTTATTTTTTGTGGAAGCAAGAATGGGTTTCCCTCATCCAATGAAGGCAATTCTGCCAATTAATTTCACCATGTAAAGTGAATCTACTTTCGTCAAAAAAAAAAAAAGTCCAGATATTTAGCTTCTAATAAGTAATAAAGCCCACCATTTGTTTAGAAAATTAAATTCTGTGATCCAAGTCTTCTTAATGTAATTCGTTATGCATCCGCATTGTGTAAGGACGCATTTTTGCATTTTTAGGATATTAGTATGACATATTGTTGCCATGTCGAATTTAGTAATGTCTTCAACGGTCGGTTGCCGCTACCGAGGTACATTCCTCATATGGCCCAACTCCAGGTATCCTGCCTCAATTTTACTAATTACCCTTCTTCTAATATGTGGTAAAGCAAGATGCTTTTGTCTAAATAATTGAGCATACTTAGTCTGGGTTCGGCATCTTTCACAATACTCGATCATCATTCATATCTCAATATGAAGGACTTTATTAAATAAGTCATTCTTTTAAATTAATTTTGCAGAGCTTGTAAACTCATAAACAATACATGGAAACTAACAAAGGTACACTTTTATAGAAAAACGGCGTGAAGTTTGAACTAAAAATCAAACTTGATAATTATCAAAAAAAAAATTGGCAAATGCGGAGTTGAGTTAATCTTTACATATATCAAAAAACAAAAATAATCCATCTGAAACAAATTTTCAGTCAGCCTATTTAATGATTTTCTGCAAATATCGTTCATTTTTCAATATATTTTTAATTATTTTCATACAGTTAAGTGTAGTAACACTTTTTTAATTATATTATTATTGTATTAGAAAGTAAAATTCACAACATATTGAAAAAAACCGCTGCCTAAGGAATCACTACTTCCACATCCAGATTATTCGTCCAAGTCACTTTAAAGGAAACATCTTGACTATATTTGCACTCTAGTATGTGGAAATTATTGGTCATAGAATTTTAATAATATTTGGGGTAGATGTCATAGAAAAGTTTGAGGAGTTGGTTTCTACCATATACGTTAAAAATGAAGTTTCTAGTTTACCGTACTTATTTTCCACTATTTACAACCTACCACCTCAATAGAGTCATCTCAATCAGATGTCGCTACAATACATACGTGTACTAACTTTCAAGTGAATATCTCAATTTGATGTTATCAATCACATTAATAATGAAGCGGAGGTGGTAGAGTTTGAAAAATATTAGAAAGAAATCTGAGGCCTTGGTTTCTAGTATATACACCGAATCCCAAATTTCTGTAGTCTTACCAGCTTGCTTTACTTATTTTCCCCTATTTGCCCCTATTTAACCCCCAACCCTTCAACGGCATCATCTCAAATTATGATCTAGTTTCAGACGT
Source organism: Stenurella melanura (assembly GCA_963583905.1). NCBI lineage: Eukaryota > Metazoa > Arthropoda > Insecta > Coleoptera > Cerambycidae > Stenurella > Stenurella melanura. The sequence continues at coordinate 37,175,255 of OY757315.1, read as the reverse complement.
CGTTATAATACATACGTGTACCAAATTTCAAATTAATATCTCAATTTTATTTTATCAACACTTTTCATATTGGAGTAGGGGTGGTTGGGTTGAAAAATATTATAAGAAAATCTGACGCTGTGGCTTCTAGTACCGAATTTCAAGTTTCTGTAGTCTTACCAACGTTTTACTTATATTCCTCTATTTACCTCAAATTAACCCCCAACCCTTCAACGGAGTCATCTCAAAATATAAACTAATTCCAGACGTCGTTATAATACATACGTGTACGAAATTTCAAATGAATATCTCAACTTTATTTTGTCAACCCCATTAATGGGGTAGGGGTGGTGGGGGGGTTGAAAAATATTATAAAAAAATCTGAGGCCTTAACTTCTTGTACATACATCGAATTTCAAGTTTCTGTACTCATACCAGCTTGCTTTACTTATTTCCCCCTATTGACCCCTAAATAACCCCCAACCCTTCAACGGAATCATCTCAAAGTATAATCTAGTTCCAGATGTCGTTATAATTCATACGTGTACCAAATTTCAAATGAATATCTCGATTTTATTTTATCAACCCTTTTAATAATGAAGTAGGGGTGGTGGGGGTTGAAAAATATTATAAATAATCTGAGACCTTGGCTTCTAGTACATACACCGAATTTCAAGTTTCTGTAGTCTTACCAGCTTGCTTTATTTATTTTCCCCTATTTACCCCTATTTAACCCCCAACCCTTCAACGGAATTATCTCAAAATATAATCTAGTTCCAGATGTCGTTATAATACATACGTGCAGAAAATTTCAAATGAATATCTCAATTTTATTTTATCAACCCTTTTCAAATTGGAGTAGGGGTGGTGGGGGTTGAAAAATATTTAAAAAAAATCTGAGGCCTTAACTTCTAGTACATACACCGAATTTCAAGTTTCTGTACTCTTACAAGCTTGCTTTACTTATTTACCCCTATTTAACCCCCAACCCTTCAGCGGATTTCCTCAAAAAACAATCCAGTTCCAGATCTCGTTATAATATATACGTGTACAAAATTTCAGGTCAATATCTTAAACCGTTCCGGAGAAAGCGTGCGGACAAAAAAAGTTACAGACAGACAGACCGACAGACAGACAGAAAATTTTTCTTCGCTCAAATTTAAAATCTCGACATTTCATGACATTCTAAACCCATTTCACGAATAAAAATTTTTGAAAATTTTTTTGCGATTACTATACTTCCAATCCACTACGTGGATGTGGAAGTAATTGAGTTGCTACTAACTTTCACTCAAAATTTTTGCTATGGATAGTGTACTCCCTTTACCAATTTCTTTAAGCAGAAGAAGATTTATGCAAAAACATTGCGACAAACAACTTACGACAACATAAGAAATGCACAAGTTTGTAACATTTCTGTTTATAATAAAGAATATTTTAAAAACATGGTGTGCACCATGTTTTATGAATATTTTATGTTATAAACAGTGTTTTTAAAATGTAAGTTTAAATTTTTATCACTTGGAATCTTTAGAAAACAAAAATTGCATTGTATTTCTCTCGAAATATGTATTGAAACGATGTGCCCTTCATGATAGCTTACACTTTGGATTTGGGAGTTGTCTACTATAACGGGTGATTTTTTTAACCTGACGCTTTCAAATATCTCGAGTAATAAGCACTACGAAAAAATGTTTTAAACAAAATTCGTAGAATTGGATGAGGGCAGTTCGGCGGTATATGTCACTTTGACTTTGAAAAGAGCCCTTTTGTTCGAAATATTTTTTCTGAAATTATCATTTTTTTTTAAATCTAAATTTTCGAACTTTGCGATTTTTTTTATTCGAAAAAGAAGTTTGGCCAAAACTTGCTAGAGGAAAAAAGAGTTTGGAATCATCCCAGGAATATTCCAAAATTTTTTCGGACTTGTCCAATGAATGCTCTTTGCAGAAAAGAGCATTGTGGAGTTCTCAAGTGCATCAAAATGGACATTTGGACAATTCCGAAAAAATTCCGAGTATCCCCGAGATAATTCCAAACTCTTTGCCTCTTGCACTTTTTGTCCAAACTTCTCTTTTTTGAGTAGAAAGATTACAAAGTTCTAAAATTTTTATTTGTCCGGATAGCTAAAAAAAAATGACAATTTCAGAAAAATTAGTCTATTTTTAGTCACACAATCCGAATTTGCAGTACAAAATAGGGGTTCCCATTTAAAAAACGAATTTGACCTTGAATGACGTTAACCCTTCCACCCAAAGTCAAAGTGACATACTGCTTAACTGCCCCCGTCCAATTCTACAACTTCTGTTTGAAACATTTTTTCGAAAGTGCTTATTACTCGAGATATTTAAAAATTTCAGGTTACAAAAATAATCCGGTATGTTTATCTTATGTTTATATACCTTCACGTTTGAAAACTAGTTAGGGATGGTTGTATCCTTCAGGGTGACAATATATTCACTAAATCCAAATTTCATAATTAATTCCAGTTCATTTCCAATTTATTCGACTTTCAAATATGGGATAGTATATTTTATAACAAGTTATGGAATCGCCCAAATTCCACACGAGAGAAAAGTTTGTAGTCCGAGCCGAAGGCAAGGACTACGGTTCGTGAGTGTGGAATATGCCATTCCAAACGTGTTGTAGACTATACTTTCTCTAACAATATTTTAGAAATTATACAAAGAAGACTTCAAAACGTCAAATGCGAAGCTAAAAATAAATATCTTTTGTTCGACGTAACCATAACAACCAAACCACTAAAAGTGACTTAACAGCTTCTGATTTGTCAAAAGCCGTGTGGTATTATACCACAACAGTGTGTTGGAATGATACTTGTTCCGACACAATTTTTAGTTGTGGAGTTTGTAGTTTCTGAAATAGTGTTAGAGAAATATGAGGTAACTTTCTTGTGGTCCACTATTATAGATAGCTCTGAGTAATAAATTTTAGCGAAACAAAATGGCATTCGTAAATAATTTACTAATTATGCAGTATATGCCGTAGAGCCATAAATGGGCTGTAGCAACATTCAAAAGTAATACATATAAAAATGATCTGTGGTTTATCTTGGCAAGTTTAAAAACTTTGCTGTGTCAGAAGAACCTGATTCATTCTATCTACTTTACAAGATTTCATAAGATAAGATTTCATTTATGTTTAATTTTAAAATATTTAAAATTATGAAGTAGGTAAGTATCTTGGCACATGTTCATAGTATCCTATTATTGATGTCGAAGTTTCAAAGTTGTTTTTGTATAGTTTCATCTAACATTAGTCATGTTTGAGGAGGCCAGATGGCACATTATCACCCGGTATATGTTCCATATTATTTTTAGTTGGATAAAAGTCGTACGTGGATTAAATGTATACAAATAAAATGTAGGTAATTATAAAACTGCCATAGTTATTGTAATCACGCTTCATTCGATGCCACACAGTATATTCTATTGTGTTACTGGGTCCATATGACCCCGTAAAGCAGTAAATATATATTAAGACTAAGAATATAAAATTGCAAGAGTTTCTTACCAATGATAAAAACAAAGGCCGCTCGCACACACACACACAGCCACCCGTGGAAGTTTTAATGGACTTGGCGCAGATACTGCGTTGGCAGTGGCTCGTTCGAGCCACAAGTTACGGCTGTGGCCATGTATTGCGGCTTGTAGCCGATGACAGCCACTCGTCCACGGCGCACACACAGTCCAAATGTACTCACACGTGGCGGCCACCTGTAGCGACCACGTGTAGTTGCTTCTAGCCACCTGTGGCTGCACGTGCGAGCGGCCAAAAATCGACATCATGTTGATGTCAGGGTGAAATTCAAAACTCTTGGGTCATTCAGTCAAAGAAAGTAACACATGTGCATATGAAGATTTAGAGACAGACTAAGAAGTTCCAACATTTTTTTACCAGTCACTTCATAAAGCCAATGATAATTGTCCCTCAAGTCCCCAAAGTTAGATTTTTTTCGGGAGGGGGCTTACTGGGCTAGAGCATGAAAGTGTTGACCATCATGTGCACTGAGACTATTTTTTTCTGACTACTCAATCAAGTATACATAAGGATTCTGTATTTTGTGTGGCGAAATGTTTTCTGAATGGCTCCCAGCAAACATTTAAGTATTATTTGTCGTCAAGACTACTTAAATTATGTATAACAAATTTAATTGCAAAATTAGAATTAACTATGTTTTCGTAAAATATACGTTGACGCTAAGTAGAATTGACATAAGTGGAGAATAAGACAACGTTGAAATTAAGTTATATCAACCAAAACAGGTAAAATTACAACCTAACTCACAATAATGATACAAAGTGAATGTCAGTAACTAAAATAAATCCAATTTATAAGGAAAGTATTTGCAGTTCTCGCTTGTTGATATCAATGCACCAAAAATTTTTGTGTGAATAATAGCAGCTGTGCAGCTTCATAAAATAACAATGCACCTCCAAAATATTCATCCATAAGGAAATTCCCGTTACCAAATAAAAAAATAATAGTAATGGAAAGTATGCTGTACTTGTTAAATATGAGTTTACAGGTATAATTATGTATTTTTTTTTTTTTTTACCTTTTCGTCAGTTCGTTTTCATACACTCATTTTACAATTTTCAATTTGGAATCATGCTTTAACTGCATCGAGAAAATATGGCTTCTTGTGCTAATTAGATCTCAAAGTTAAAATGACCATGAAAATCTATGTATTTTATAGGTTGAAATTATCACAGGTTACATTGCCCTAAAATTTACATTTTGGTTAACTTTACCTGTTGAAAGTATTATTAACTCTGATGTTATATGAAATAATTACTTGTAGGTAAATATAACCTACTTATGTTACCTTATTTTTTAATATACTACCTATTGATAAATTTTACCTACTATGTGTAAATTTTAACTCGACCAGTGTATTTTGTTGACAATTGTGTGAACCGAAAGTGTTATAGTGGAGCTCTATAAAATTGTCTTGATATTCGGCAAAGCCCGAGAGTTCTGGAGGCTCGTCTTGCATTCGGCAACGCCCTTTTATTATAATTCTATGACCAATTATTTCCACATACTGGAGTGCAAATATAGTCAAGATGTTTTCCTTTAAAGAGACTTGGATGGGAAATTTGGAAGTGGAAGTAGTGATTCAGCGGTTTTTACTTTTGGCACACTTCATTTGTATATTGGCACCACGAATTATCCAACTATACAACATTGATGGCTTCTTTTAATGGCTGAAATCATTTTTTTATAATAACTAAACCACCTACCTAATTGTCAAAATAACCTAAATAATATGAATTTTACAAATAGGTTAGACGGGGGTTAGCTTTTGAATTACTATTTTAGAGTCAAGTTCACTTTGAGCTCGATTTGCCAGGATACTGCTACAAAAAAAGGTTTAAAATTTATTTCTTCAGAGTAACTTTAAGGTCATTTTAACGATAATTGACTTAATGGTTGAAATCGGGTAGATAAGTTAGGTAGAATTTATCGACGTGGCCGACCTAATATTACTTCAAAGGAGTGTAATAATAAAAGTGACCCAATAGGTTGCTGTTTAGGTGTACATTACGTAGGATTTCCAACAAAATTTACCTAGTAAGATATTCGACTATTAGAAATACGTTTAGTTGCTAAATACTACCTAATTATATTACCTATTTCGGCCTTATTGGAAATTTGTCTTTGAGGTCATTTTTGGTACATTATTTTAGTAGTTTTTCACTTGCTGCTTTCGTTAAATTCACTCTCAAAGCAAATTGTGTATGAGGTAGATTAATTGGTATTATTTACGTAAACTGAAATTAAATTAAAACAAAATGGTAAATTTTCATCATAAGTTTATTTTTCCAGTCAATTTTACGTCATAATTACTTCAATAAGTAAATTTCTTTTTTCCCAAGTCGAGTTGGAGCTAGTTTTAACAAAAATGTTTGCTGGGCTGCTTTCGTAGTTATAGGAATATTCCAGAGGTGACCTGCTAATTATTGTTATATTTTCAGGAAATGTGGCAAAATATTCTGCGCCGACTGTTCAGAAAACAGCACCCCCCTCCCATCCGAACAACTGTATAATCCTGTGAGGGTGTGCACCGGCTGCTTCTCAGAACTCCGACGGGACTGCGGGGAGATACCCAATCAATGCAAGCATTCAAACACACAGACTACGAATACCAACCCCCAAATTGCGGCTTCAAGTAACTAGAAAGATTTTTCGTCAATTTTTGCAAATAATATCGAAATGTATTTTTATGGTTTTGGATAGGTAACGTTTTGACTTTTTTTTTTACTAAATTTTGAGCATACTTTGGATATACGTCCACGACTTTAATGAAATTTATTGTTAATACATTTTCCAAAATTGTCGTATTTTTTATTATAATCTTCATGTTTTTTGCTTGAAGACTCGGATCATGGCTAAGTGTTCACTATGATATAAAAAGTTTTTAAATAATTTATTTATTTATGGTTTTAAATTGTTTTTAAGACGTTTACTGTTCTTGTAGGCAAATTATATAGCATTTTCGATAAGAAAGGTATTATATCGGACACATTTTGACTAATCGTTTAAATACTCGGCAATAACATTTTCTTTTTTATGCCTTCCCATATTCTCCAAGTTTTTTTTTATAGTACAAAGAATATTTGGTGGAGGTACTTCACGTTTGCCCTCAGGAACTAACAATTCACCTTCTAGTCAAAGTGATTTTGGAAAATGTATTGAATCTAATAATGAATTGATTTTCGTTTAATATTTGAGTAAGTAACTAAGAAAAAACATAACTCTGTGATGATACAAGGTAAGGGAATGTTTGTAGAGATTTTTGCACTAGTTGAAGGTTTGGTCACAATTTTTTCATAAGAGATGAACAGGAAATTTCAAAGTTAAATTATTTTTACTAAAAAAATAAAAATATATTATTAATGTTAATCTGTGTTTTAATTATTACAAAATTTAAAATATATTTGTACTATAAAATAATTGTTGAAGGTAATGAATATTAACAAAAATGTACAGGTCGAAGACATAAAAAATGCCTCTATCTGCTAACGATAATAATATCGTGAAATTACGCAAGGTTTTCCAGAAATATGTTGCTGAAATGTTCTACCTTAACATATATAATATTTTTATAAACTGTAAATAATATCATACCGCCAGCACTAAACATTTCTGGTGAAGGCCCTTCAACGATGTGCTTTGACATAACTTCATCACATTTTTTTTCCCTGGACCATATCAAGTTTATTTTGAGCGTTTGTACTGGGCACCTTATACCCAAATAATGATTCTGTCTAAATATATCCATGATTTTTACATTTTAGGTCCAAAACAGCCCTAGTACTATTATTTTGTTTAAGTGGTTGAAGTCACATAAAAATAGCCATAGTAACATATTATGTTCCATATCGGATAAGAAAGAACGATATTTTATTTTGCTTGTTGGCTTTTGGCAACTCACATGAACTAAATCAGGTGAATATAGTGGATGATTTTCAAGTGATTTAGCTAACCGAACTGTTGTCTCAGATTATGAAAACTGAAAGCTCCAATTAATATGCTAATAGCATTTGAATTTATTATGACTGCCATCCAGTATTAGTTGCAGCATATTGCCAGAATCAAGGTTCATTCTGCAACCCATATATTCCTTGCTGAAATTGCCTGCGCCATCCTCAACTTGTATTCTACATACTGCTTCATTCTATAAGGTTTAGTGACAGTTTTCTCTTGCTGGTAATTTAGTTGCGTTCAATGATTATACTGTGTAACCCTTGAGAAATAATTAGTTTAAGCCAAATGTAACTACATTGTATTTTTGTCTCCAAAATACATAACGTATCTCAATTTATATAATAAAATATTGGGGAGATCGCATAAAGAAAGTACAAGCTTATTAAATTTTATTTTTTAAACAAAATGATGAGGGAGTAATAGAAACATACAATTTCATTATTACAGTTAAAAGGGGAAATAGCAGTAGCGAAAAAATCCAATATATAAATATACTATAGGGCGCGTGCATTATATGTCCAACATAACCGCAAATATTACATTGTAAGTTTATTCTCATTTTTAATGTTTTTATTCGCATTTCTAGATTGGTATCTCTGTATCATTAATGAACTCTCTCAGATAGGATACATATAATTTTTTTAAATCATATATTAAAAATAGACTGCTAATTATAGGTTATATTTCCAACCTGTAAATATCAGTATATTTTAAAAAGTAATAGATTTAAAAAAAATATACGCACCCTATCCGAGAGAGTTCATTAATGCTACACAGGTACCGATTTAGAAATGCGAATAAAAACTAAAAATGAATATATCTTACAAAAATGTAATATTTGAGGTTATGTTAAGTCATGCAATGCACACGCCCTATAATAAAAATTCTGTGTTTGCCTTTCCTCCAGTACCGTTACAAATTTTTGAGGTTAACACCAAACAAATAGTCTACAAAAAATGAAAATTTTGTTTAGCGATTACTGCCCCAAAAAAAAATATTCTCGGTAGCGAAAAAATGGGGCGTGGCCATGCCTAACATCATAGCAAGGTGAATCTTCGACAGGCCAAGCGCACTCTGCAAAAACTTGGGTGCTGTAGTCATTATTGGTACGTTTTTTCATCAAGGACTTTGCAGGGCGATTTTCTGTTGCTAGGCACTTTATAATGAGTGATGAAAAGACTACTTACAAAGCTTATATAGTGCCAGAATGTATGAATACGTCTATAACTATACCAGATAAATTATTTATTAGTCTGCCTAAGGACCAAAATACAAGAAGGTCATGGCAGCATGCCATGCGTAGAATTAACTTTGTATCTGAGAAAGGATTCAGATACTGCTGTGAAAATCATTTTAATATCAGTTTTGACGTTAAAAAACGTATAATGGGCAGTTATTCTTTATGCGCAATATTTGTTTTAGGTTGAAAAGGATACATACAAAATTATATATATTCAAACTATGAAAACAGAATAAATATGAAGTCAGGTGTAGTACCTCATATTTTTGATTGCCAAAAGAACCGTGCGTGAACATAGTTGTAAATTCTGTGAATTAAAAAAAGAGGACAGCATGTTAACAGAAAATTCTATTTGTGAAATGAATTATCAAAGCAAGAACAGAAACAGGAGGCTACTATTTCCACAAAAACATTTGATCGGGATGACTTTATAATGCGGGCAGGCGGCATCTTTACCTATTCAATGATACCGCCGCGCGGACTCATTCGACGGGAATTTTTTATGTGACTTAGAAATATGAAGGCAACTTTAAGCAGCAAATTTATTTGCTTATTCACGAAGTCATCATATTTAACACACCAGAAGACCCAGTGTTACATACTTTATAGGTGCATAAGAAATTTATAGTGACCTGAAAAGGTTTGAATTAATTGGGTTGGGTTTTCTGCTAACCCACCGATAATACACCTTGGAAAAATCGTTGCTATATTTGTTTGGCTCCAGCTATAATCAAAATTATTAGCAAACGTGTCATGTGTCATTACATCAGATTCTGCAGGGGAAGACAGTATTGAATCAGCTGAAGCATCTTCTACTCTGTAACGCGCAGTATTATCTCTCATCAAAAGTGCAAAAAAATCAGCTTCGTTATCTCTGTCAAAATCTCCTCTAATTCAGCAGTTGTGTAAAATTAAGAGGCTGTAATTTTACATTCTTTTGAAAATCAAATTTTCGAGACATTTTAGCGGTCAAACTTTATTTTATAATGAATTAATCAGAGGCTACACAATAAGTCAGACGATCCCAAAATGCTGCCTAATTTGTTTTGTACAAAATAGCACATTATAATCAATAATCGTAAGAAATGCTCAGCTTTTCTTTGGGAGGGATATTTTCTTGGTTGTATAATGAAATAGGTCTATATTCTTTCTAAATAGCGAAGTTGAATAGTTTAAAACGTTCCGTTCTCTAGAAAAACTACACAGACATAAAGTGTACACATTTGTTTAGTATAACGTCTTTCTTATAATTTTACAGTCGACCAAAATAAGTGACCATTGCCGAGAGAATTCTTGGTTGTGTTTCAAGATAATATTTAAAAGTATTAAAATTTAAGTGGCATCCACACACGTTGCAGTTTAGATGTGAATCAGTGACTGTCGATTGTTCAAGTTGATTTTTTCTCCACTACAGAATCTATTTTGCTAGGTTAGTTCATCATTTTTAAGCACGTTCTTTTACTAAGGACAGGTTGTGTTGATTAGTTTGATCCAAGATCAAAGTCCAAGGCTACCATTGTTGGAACCATATCAACAGTGTGGTTTAGGTGGGTTGCCTATAATCGAGAGTAATCAGATCCTGCGAAAGTGACACACATGCTCTAATAATTAATTAATACTAAACATATTTTTTATGAATGCTCTCAAAAGATTTCAATGGAAGAGAAATTGTGGAAAATTTTTTCACGAGGGTCAACTACCGTTTTGCCGCATAGAAATTTGTGGCCTCCTTTTGTTGCGGAGCGAAGTGGCACTGAACAACATTTAGGCATTATTCGTCTTTTAAACCACAAGAAAAGGAAGAACTGAAATCTCTAGTAATTTATACAAAAATAAAACAAATTGTATGTTCATTACATTTAAAACAAATATTAACAGATACCTCACATCTCAGTAGCGCGCTCTCGTGATCAGGTGAAGCCTGTTTCTACGGCATCTCAGATATATTCCATCATTATTAGAATATCATTCTTATATTTAATAGTTTCCCAGGAAGAAAAGTATGCATCTCGAGACTAAATTCCTATCACAATAATTTGTATATGTATTTAATACGACGAAATATACGATTTCTCGCGAAAAAAACGTTTATGTTGAACTATGGTCAAACTGATGGGATGACATATGCAAAAAGTATATTTTTTTTGTAAGGATGAGTTTCCAATAAAGCCATCTAGCTGACGCTGACTTATGGTGTGGATAAATATCAGGATTTTTCAACTGAATATCCCTTATACGCACACACAAAATATAAACACGCTAACCATTATACTCCTCGCAGTTTTTTATTTTTTTTTGTAAATAATGTAAGTTTTATATATTTTTTGTTTAATTACAAAACATTTTTATTTATTTAAAAAATGATTCACTTTTTATTGATTGATTTTGTTCAAAAACAATAAGGTTCTTCTTGTAGCTAACACTAACTCGCTGTCCAAATTTCAATACAATCAGACTTTTCGTTTTTAAGTTATCATGCTTACAAGAAACGTGACGGACGGACAGGCAGACAGATGGACATTTTGAAAGTTGTTCAGAATTAAATCACCAACACAGTGATATGACAATTTTTTCTTTACGAGTAATATTACCGATCGAAGGCAATATACTCTGTCTTGTATTTCCCCAAAGAGTATAATAATCGTTGTACGAAAATAATACTGAACCAAGACCAGACCTGACCATAGGTCGTAAAGGGCAAACTGCAAAATGAACTTACCCTTATTATGGCCAATATGAAGCTGCAGAATAGTTCCTTATCTAAAATCAACAACTCTATATTTATAATCAAAGCTCAAAATACTTCAGCTCAGTTTGTTTGGAACAGAAATAATTATTTTGGGCACCATGTTTCTAAAAACCCTATCATGATGTTTTAGTTACCTTTACAATGTTTTATCAAGATTAAGCAAAACCCACTCTTAAGTATTTATCGATTATTTAGTAGCATTAAAAACGAATAACCCGATTTCAGCCTTACACTAAATTTTTATATCCAATCCCGCATTTTTTTGTTAATATTTATTATGCAAATTACCTAAAAAATAATTTTATTTTGTATACCGTATTGTATAGATTTTGTAGATTATTTTATGAGTTTTTGTTCTCAAATTGTCTTTTGAGAAGAAAATGCTGTAAAATAATGTGTAGATACTTTTTCACTATACTTGTGATTATTTACAAATTTTGATGTAAGAATAAAACATACATGTATATATAAAAAGTATTTAATTTGTAAAGATAAATCATATAACAGTTCCTTTATACATATATTTTTTAAGACAGGGCATTAAAATTATGCAGAGGGTAAACCGCTTTTTTATTTTTTGTTAGAAATTCATTTACAAGAAAAATAGATTGGTTATGAAATATTTGTAAAATTAAATTTAGATTGCATTTAAAATTTAGTGTAATAATAGAAAAAATGTACTTTATATTAATGATTAGTTGCAAATAAAAACTTTTAATTTATATCTCTTCTTATTTAAAAACATCATCATCGAGATGTTATAAAGGAAAAGGTAGGTAAAATTTGAACATTCAAATGAAGAGCCCAGGGCTGGAGCACAAACCTAGGGTACGATAGGCTAGGATTAGTTGCATTTGCCACGCAATGCTATCATATAACCAGTAAATAAAATTTTCTTATTAGCTTACATCTATTAACACGTCCACTGCCCTCTATAAGGCAGGAAAATATGTCCCAGAATGCCATAAGTTTCCCAGACACCACCTATACTTATGGGACCTGTACTTTTTGTATCCAGTACACCGAGAATGCTCTTCATATTAATAGACTGATGCATCTGAAATGCTCCCAGTTTTCGTCCTAATATAAAAATGAACTGAAGAACAGACAGTCTTTTAAAATTGGAAATGTTAATGTTCGTATATAGGGCCAGAGTTACGAGTTTAATCCAAATCCGCCGACATGAAAGTGTCGAGGTCAGATGACGATTACGTCTGTATTAACTGAGTAGTGTGAAGTGTGCACAATATGAGTGCGCAGAGAACGTGAAGTCCGCAGTCTGAGGTTGTAGTCGGTCAACGCCAATCGTAGTCGCCATGGATTCACAAAGTTTGACAAATAATGAATAGTTATTTTTTTTAACAAGTACCTAAAATCATGTTTTCTGAGAGTTCTCTTTTAAGGGGGATTTTTGAACCCTCAAAGAAATGTAATTGGTTGGCCAGTTAGAGGTGGTTCCTCTCCACTATGGGCAAAATGAAGGTGCCATGTTTAGTACCCTCAAAAACAGGAGGGAAGGAAATTTCGTAGCTATCGCAAGTATTTTATGCATTTCTGTATGGTGTCCGTACCCAATCATATGTATCCTTTTACCATTTTTATTTAAGTAATTCGTTTTGAGACAGTATATAATTCGTTTTTGATAAAAAAATTTATAACAATGGACTCGAGATAGGCCACTTGAATACATAACGCCTAAAAACATTTCAATAAAACTACATTTTTAAAATAAATTTAACATTTATTTGTAAATGCAAAAATAAATATTTTACATACAAAACTTGGTAGTTTAAAAATATATTATCTCTGTGCTGTAATGCTAAAACCATGTACCTTTTTTTCTTTAATTAATTTCAAATATGTACTCCAGGTTCTTACAAGTAAACACAGATTATTTAAATTAGAACCGAGATATTTTCACATGTTCTCAATCCTCAATTATTGGACTCTATAATTAACACTTATGCTTATTTTAATAATCAGTGTAATATAAATGTTATTCATTCATCATGTAAAAAACCTGCTACATTCAAGATAATGCTAATAAAGTTGTAAAATACATTAATGAAGATAATATTGACACTATCTTGATACTCCTGAACTGATGACGTTTGTGTGACGTCTCGCTGGAAATGCATATTAAATTTGCCACATAAACATATGAGAATAAAGATGAAATTTTCTATTCTTGCAAGCATAAAAGTGAATGAAGTTGAAACAGAAGTCAAGAAAACTGTCTTGTGAAAATAGGGACGGCTATAAGGAATTCACTGAATATGTTGAGATGATGGCCTTTACCACGAATCTCACACTAGTCTTGATAGAATAAGAAATGGAGTCTTCTTACGGCCTCATATAAGGTATACTAGAGAACAACATGGAAATACTAGGATTTTGACGACAAGATGGTGTATATAAATGTATGGAGGTTTCTGACATCAAATGCAGGACTTGCAGTTAAGGCATTGGAATTACTCATGCATTTACTTTCTGCATGCCCTACTTAAGTAAGAACAGCTGTATGTGAATCAGTATAACAGGTACATCTATGATAATTGTATGAGGTAGATCAACGAACCAGTTCTGTCATATCCTACTACCCCAAATCCTTAACAAAATTAAAAAAATATTAATAAATCTAAAATAATTCTATTTGTATTATTTCTATTAATTAAATCAATCTTAAAAAAGCGAAATTATGTATTTTCTATAACGAAAGGTTAAAAATTCACCCATAGGCCCTCGAAGGGGGTGAAATTTTTTTCCATATTTGTCATGACGTGAAACATTTAAATATTTAATTTTCAGAATTTTTAAAAATATTTTTGATTTTTTTTTATATTTTGGGGATGATTTCACCCACTATGGGTGAATTTTTAATCCTTCTTGATGAAAATACGTAATTTCGCTTTTTTAAGATTGATTTAATAGATATAATACCAATGGAATTGTTTTCAGATTTATTGATATTTTAAAAAATTTAGGATTTGGAGTAATTATGAACATTTTCAAAAAACCAAGAACAATGCCTCTTTTGGTGTTTAATGACGATTAATTTGAGACTTGCTAAGCGTTTTTACAATATTTCCCAAGTTCGCCATCAACTATGGAAAAACAGGCGAAAAAGCAGTTTCTTTGTGGTCACTCTTTTCTATGTTCATATTAGGGTGTCACTTAATTATGTATACATTATAATATAAAATTTTTGTGGTAATAAAATGAGGTACACAAATTTAGTATTGCCAAATTTGACAAAAGGGTCTTAGTGCTTTCGTTGCACACCGTGTCACGAACACCTAACAGGAATTGAGCAAAAGAAGATAAATTGTTTTAGATTTTCAGCACAGATCTTGTTCTTAATGTCAAAAATATCACATTTTAAATGTTGACGCTTACAGAAATCATTGATATACACATAAAATTCAAATTTAGCTCATGTTTTCTGTACATTTTATAAAAATTATACGAGACGAATTTTGTTCGTTAGTGCTGCCCACCTATTTCGAGCATTATGCCTACATATAAATTGAATAATTCAAGTCAACGAACAAAATTTACATCGCTATATTTTTAGACGTGCCAGTCACCATGTTCTTAAACCGAAGGTATATTTTCAAAACTTACACATCCTAAAAAGTCTCCTATCATACAATTTAAAGAGATTATTTCTCCATGTCAGTCTCTAATTTGTTTACTCTTGGCCCTGTCCAACGTAGAAGAACCATGGCAACTGGCGTTACTTAAAAACTAAACTGGCAATTTGAATACTTCTAAATTGCAAATGAAATCAGTTCATCGATATATCCTAACGCAGTAAATAAGGAAAGTTGGTATTTTTTTTCACCTGCACCTGCACTGTTAATGACAAATAAATTAATGCACTTATTGTTCACAAATTTATTTCTTAATAGCACATTCTTGCAACATTTCTTATTTATCTTTCTAGCAAGTGGTCAGGATTTTTATAAAATTTAGTGTTCAACTTTTTAGTTGTAAAAATAAGGGTCTCTGCCTTCTCATAGATAAAAAAAAATGTTGGTCTGCTAAGATTGCTTGTACTTACATCTCTCGTAGATATTTTAAAAGATTGCAATCTAAAACACGATCATGTTAAGAAACAAAATTTAGAAAATGGCAATCGTTACACAAGACCTTTAATGTCTCTCAAATGTCTAGCAATATGCCCTAATTTTTTCAACTTTTACATGATTTTAATTTAACAATGTCGATTTTATGAAAACTTTGCCCTCCTATGGAATATTTTGTCTTTGGAGAAATCAAGATAAAGTTACTTACGATCTTTACATGTGGAATACTATGTTGGGCGAAATAAGTATCTATTTCTCAGAAGGGCACAGCAAAAGCCTGTTAGTTTGATATACATTAAGCATCGTTTTGTATTAAATGGTGCATTTTGTGCAAATATAAACAATATACTTCTAAACAAATATCGCTGTTTAAACCAGACACATAACATTAAGATGTGAGGCAACAATCTCTCCTGAGGTAATGTGAAGTAATACAAAATGATCTGATGAATAAGAATTATACTATACACATATATCTCCAGTCCTACTTGAGAAACTCCATATTATATTCCTTAAATGTAGCTATCACTGCACGTTTCGTTTGTCCAATATACTTAATGTTATGAAATTAGCTTTAAGATTGTTAATTTGATTAATCTGCATGAAAATGTTGACAAATATCAATTGAATTGATCCTCTATGAAAGTGGAAGACTTCAATCATAAAACTTGTAATCACTTTTTGTTGCCTTTAACATATTCAGTCTAAATGTTTCTTCCGTAATTTCCTTACTAACTAGCCTGGCTTTCGCAGTACTTTAAAATGTTGAAAAATTCATATTTACCTCATATTGGTCAACTTTCTATCTATTCATGAGCAGGTTCTTTTCAATTTATTCATGAACAGGTTCGAAGTAGAGATAACGGAAAAATTCAAGTATTTCCCTTGATATGTGGATAATATATTTGCAATATTCAATACAAGGTTGCAGATGTAGACAATTTTATTTCAAAAGTATATAGTTGCTTCTCTTTAGTAAAATTTACTTATAACATGGAAATCAATGGACAACTACCATTTTTAGATACTTAACAATTAGGAATAGTTGGATAGTTAGAACAGTAGAAATAAATTAAAATTTGATATATGTACACACAGAAATACATCAACACTTTAAGGTACGCCCCTAATGACACCACTGTCCTCAGAACAAATGACTGTCTCAATTTATTGATTCATTGTTGTTAATTAAGTTTACTTCAAAATGAACAGATATTTGCAAAGAGAAAATTTTAATCAAGGATATATCTAAGAACAATGGAAACCCTGTAAGTTTAATTGATAAGTAATTAGTGAACGAATATTTAAGGTATCATGCCTCAATACTAAGATATGACTAACAAAATTTCACTAGCATCGGCTTTGTAACTTGCTCTCATTTCTGGCTTAAACAACAATATATAAATTATCACAAATGACTTAGTTTGCATGTTTATTTGTCAGAATACAAAATAAGATGGAAGATTGTAGTGGCTTAAACAACAAACCAAAGTTGATTAAACAAAAATAGTTTTCATACTATCCAATAAATGGAACTCGTATTATGCATTGTACAAGACGTTGCTTTACTGTAACGATAAATGGATAGTTCTGTATATATTTTTTATTTATATATTTTTTTGGTACATTATCATTCTTTTTATATTACCTTTTATTTCAAATCTGATTTTTAAATTTTAAAAAATGTGAATAGACAAGAATCAAACAGTGAGGAACATATATGTCTGAACTAAGTATGTTCACTTCATACAATGATAATAATTCTTTTAACACAAAATTTGACAGTTTACCTACTTACACTAAAATCAAAAATATAATTTAAAATAGTAACCATGTGGTAATTTCGACAATTCTCTTACAAACACTAAATACTGTCAGTATTATTCATAACTTAATAATGATTTAACTTAAATAATGTCCCATTTCAAGTGTTAAAAAATGTACACATTTCATAAATACATGTGTCAAATAATACTAATGAAATATTGTTTCGTACAAAATATAAAGTTTTATTTATTTTTTTGGGGAGATTACTCCCACCCCAAGATATTTAACTGAGGTTAAAAAGCACTCTAAGTAATGTTTCTCATATATTAGCAAAATTATATTATTATCTTGAAATTGGACATTTTTTATGTAAAAAATCTTATCTTACCTTATGATAGAATTTAGATTGATTTCGAACAAAACATGTAGTCTTTGAAAAGGAGGCAATTTTCCCATGATAAATTCACGATAATTAGGGGGCCACTGACAACATTTGCTGATGTTCAGCATTAAAAACTGAGTATAGTAATTAAAAGTTTCCAATTCGATGTCTAAGAAGTACAGAGGGAATTATAAAACAATGCTTTACCAATAGATCAGTCAGCATGGACTTTTATAGTGAAAAGTTAGAAAAAAACTGGCTTCCAAAGTTTTGAATTTTTGAGATAGTATCAAGCGCGGATCCACCGTTGTGGGCACGGTGGGCATGCCCACAACCCTAATTGAGGTCAACAGGTTAATGTTATATCCAATGCCTTAATAAAATTTTAAAAAAACAACGCAGAACATTACATACACACACATTGTGAGCTAGATTTTTATGCTAGTCCCTCAGTCGCTGCGACCAGCGATAAATGAACCACGTGATCAAATTTTTGTTGTAGTAGTAGTAAAAATATATTGAAATGTAAGCGGAGTAGCGACAAATCGCTTAGAATTAAACATTGTTTAATTTTCTCTGGTGATCGCAGATCAGTGATCATTTTGTTTATCGTAAATTACTTTATTCCTTCATTTAATAACGAAAAGTTAAAAATGAATCGAAATATTCTTAAATATGAAAAAATGGAAAAGCGAGTCCGTAGTCCGACTCGCACTTGGCCGATTTTCTGGTGGCCGTGACCACAATCTTATCTGGGTGCTGGATCCGCGCCTGGATAGTATTGGAAACCCGGAACAATGTTAAATTAACAAATAACGTAAATTTGAAATAACTTTTTGAAAAAAAATCCGAAATTTATGCAAACCTTGGAAAACATTTTAATAATTATTAGACATCTTCTATCAAGTTTGCACCCTGCTACTATGACCGGAACAATGCATATAGCTGTTTATTAACTTCATTATGATATACTTTCAATTTTGTTTTGTTGAAATAGGTTTAAGACAGTTTAGAATCTCATGAAACGTTGAGATTTTAAATTTGAGCAGAAAAAAAATTCTGTATGTCTGTCAATGGGTCCGTCGGTTTGTAACTTTTTTTGTGCGCACATTTTCTCAGAACGGTTCCATATATTGACTTGAATATTGATACATGTATGTATTATAACCAGGTGTGCATACATTTCGGAATATTTTTCAAAAAGTTATTGAAACTTTACTTTTTTTATAATTTAACAATGTTCTGGGGTGGGGGAAGGGCGCAAAACAGGATTATATATTATTATTATTATTATTATTACTATCATTATTATTATCTTTTACAATAAAACATCAAGATCAAGCTTGTCAGTCATCCCTTCTGCACATTAAATTTTTCCATTATAGATAATCTCTAAGATATCTTAATTTTAGTTATGTTGAATCCCCGCAGGCGCGGATTCAGGGGGGGGGGGGCGAAGGGAGTGTCGCCGCCCTCCTGGAGCAAAGTTTAGATAAGAAAACTTGATATAAAAATAAATTTATTTTAATGCATTTATTTTATTTTTACCCATTAAATAATTGTCCCCCCCCCTCAACAAACTTCTGGATCTGAAATTACTTTAAGACTTTCAATAGCATAAAATGTAAATAAAATGACAATATGCCACTTCTCCGTGCCACAGGTTTTGCATGAGTAACTTTAATAATGATTCACGTCTATACTACAAAAGATAAATATATACCATTGCATATGTCACGGGTCTTTGAGTGTTTTGAATTAAACGTCGGGGAGCATTTTTTGTTTTTTCTTAAATTTCACTTTTCTATTTCGAACATTACTTACGAAATTTTTCACTCCGTAATAATCGTGAAGTGAATCACCTCCTTTCTTAAACTAATACTACATACATTTAACTTCTGGGTGTGATATTTAATAACAGAGTAAATTATAACACAGTATTATTTCGTTTTTTTGTTCTGTACTTCAAGTTTCAGTTAAAATAAGATGGACATCAAATCACAGAGTGATTAGTTTATATTTTGTAAAACAATTTTCTTTCAATAAAGACAATTTATTATTATTATTAAAAATCACAAGTATATCACCCAGAAGTGTAATTTCTTTTCCAATTAACTATAAAAAATTTACAGATGCAACAACTTGGTACTCTGATAACTCCTATTCATTTAGTACATGTATATGAGATAGAAAATAACAATTATAAAATGTCAGTTGGGAAAAAAAAACGCAATTTTCGTTTTCCATTTCATTCCGTTACCTCTTAAACAAGTATAATTAGAAAACAATATGACACACGGGTAAAATATTTATTTTTAAAGTCAAATAAAAATTGTTCTATGAACAATAATCCTATTCCAGTCAGGATCAGACATAGCATTTTGTGTATAATCTGCTAGTATATTATTAGTATCACGATTTATCTACGATTTAAGGCTTTCTCTAAATGCATGCTTTAATCTGTTCTGTGTTTAGATTAAATATATTTTTGATGGAAATAGGATTATCGCAACTGTACTATCAAAACTTGAGAGTTTTCACCATTCTCTGCAACAGTTAGCCAATGACTGTCTTGCTTATTTTTAGAATAAAATGTAACTTAAAAATCCGGAGTTATCTGCAGCACGCAGTTGCTTAATTTCGAGCGAATAATTTTTCGAAATGCAAAAAAAAACATAAAATCAGACCTGCAAAAACCGGCAGTTTCAGTTGTACAAATTCCACAGGGTTATCGTGCCGTCGGCCCCACTGGCAGCCATAATCTTAGAGTTCCAGTAACTGATAGAACACGGTGAAAATTGTACATCAGTTACGGCGCCCTTATGCTCAGCCAACACCACCAATATCCTGAGAGTTTTCCACGAAAACACCCTCAGTCTTCCGTCCCATCCTGCCGTCACAAAAATTCTTTTATCGGGTCGCAATTTGACGACGTTGCAACCCTCGTTCGTTATGGATACTTCACATTTTAAGGTTATGTCGAATGATTTGTCTATAGAGAAAAGTTGTAAAGTGTTTGAGGCGCCAGCACAGACTCCTCGTCGTGTATTGGAATCGAACGTTATTGATGTTATGTGTTCCTGGAGTTTCGCATGACCACAAGGTTTAGACTTGTTGAGGTCCCACAGGATAACGTCGCCTGGACAAAGACAAAACTTTTGAATTGAGAACTCTTTGAAGGCGGGCAATTACTATCAATATAATATAATAATAATATTATCTTACAAATGTGTTTTCGCAAATTTTAAAATCTCTTTGACGTTAATACTTATGGTGTAAAATAGTTGAATTTGCACCTCCAATCAAAGAACTTATCCCTAGATACATAATGTGCATTGGTTTGTTTGTTACTGAAATAATCACAGTCTAAGACACTTCAGTCGCAAACATCTCATAAGTTCTTGACTGGCTAGTCGATCTATTCACGGCTGTTATCTGAAAACAACTGTAATGATCTCAATATTCTCAATTTAATGTGCCCGCCACTAATGTTAACAGGTGTTTGTAGTATTTAACAGTAATTTCATGCCGGAAAAGTGTTGTTTTGCACATTTTATTAACAATATACATATTACAAAATGGTGAGGTTGCGCCATTTGAAAAATGCAGTTTGAAAAGTTAAGTTAAGCTAATCGATCATTTTATAAGTATAAACTTCATCATTGTGACATGATGGGGTTGTATTCACACTTGTAAAAAGACGAATAGCAAGAAAATTGTAATACAGTTCGATTATAAAATTCACTTAAAATTAAACTTGCATACGTTCTACCTATTATATTTGATAAATAGGAGATAATATTGTCGTTATTTTAATAAAACCATACCAATTTATTTTCTTACATAAACTTCACTTAAGGTAGTTATATCGCAATTCACGTTATTCAAGAAAGTCATGAAACTTGTTGCAAATTTAATTCACATAACAATAAACATTCTGATAAAATTTGAACTCCATTTACTGTTCCGTTTCCGAGATTTATTCACTGAAAGTTCGCAGTTTTTATTGACATGATCCTCATTTAGGAATGATCTCAAAAACGAGGCAAATTGAAATTAATTTGCTCAAAGTTCGCAGTTTTTATCGACATTTAACATTGCGCTTATGGACGCCATGTGAAATAAATTGATGTCGTGACACTATTTTCCGTCTTATGACCGATCCTTATTTAGGAATGATCTCAAAAACGAGGCAAATTTAAATTAATTCCTGACAAAGCACGTGTATAAATATCGAGATGATTCACCGTAACATAATGTAATGGCAGCTTCACGAAAATTCGAAATTGAAATTATTGAATGAAGGATATGAGTAGTAGACGCGGCAATGTCGCACTATTTCTAATACTTGGCCCGGATACTTGAAAATACTTTGCATTTATTTTAAATGCAGTATCATATAAGAGAGCAAATTTACAAATTTTCATTCCGATTTTATTTATTCTGTGTATAATAATATATTATTCCATTAATTCGTTAAAAAAGGCAAAAATATATTGACATTAGTGACGAGACGATCAGCTAGCATCTGAAATTATAAGCTGCATTGCTAAACTTTCACAACTCTCTCTCTCTATCTCTTGCGCCTCAAGTTTATTGATATGCTAACCGATGTCACACCTCTCGCGATATAACTACCTTAAGTATGAGAGATATATGGTATTCTATTTTGGGGAAAAAATATTAATATCGCCACCAACATAGGTCAGGAAGTAAATGGTGTAAGAAATATTTGAACAAAAGCAAAAATTTCATATAATTATATAAATAATACTAGGTTTATTAGCAATAGCTAATTAAATTACAAAAAAAAGCACAAAATCAAAACTCAATACAAAGTTTTAAATTTAACATTAATCTACATTATACTTCTACATTATTACATATCAGTGGCGGCTCGTCAGGGGAGGCAGGGCAGGCTGCTGAGCCTCCCCTTGGAAGAACCACCATATCTTCAAAAGTAATATCTTAAGAAATTTCTATTAGGTATATCTCAATTTTCAATATTTTTTATTGTTTATTATTCATTAATTAATTTTCAGTCTATATATAACATTTTTGCATTTCCTTTCCACAAACATACCTATAACGTTACAGTCCGGATAGTATTTGTATGCATATTTCCCGGTCGGCCGGTCTTTTACTGAATGAACACTGCGGTTCGCTGGAGGCTAATACGAAATAGCTTCCAACTTTACCGCATTTACTTATAACATCAATGACCTTGAATTTCTTTGCGCTGTGTAAAATAGCAACACTTGGAATAGCCAAGTATGAGGCTAGCCTCCAGATCTCAGTTCTTTATAGCGCATGTGCACAGGTCATTCAAGAGTCAGGTGATTCACAAAGAAAATGAACTGACGTCTGACAGTTGCGTTTAGCCGGTTATAAGAACAACTTGACGTATAAATACATAAAACATTTGATAGGCGGGCTAGAAATAAGTGCTCTAGGTGAAAATATTCCCAACAACATGTCTTGTTGTCCAGACGTGGTGGATTATTTGTTATTAAATGGATTTACTACTCTTATTTATGACGAAAAGGTAAGAATTAAAAGAAATGCCAGGCCTACACCAGCAATGCTTTCGTTAGTTTTTAAAAGTGATGAACAAAACAGAGGGTTTTGTGATAACAATTATAAAAAAGTCGAGTGGTTAACGGCATCAACAGTTAGAAACAAATTATATTGTTGGAGATGTTTATTATTTACTAATGATCAATCCTCAATTTGGGGCAGGGCCGGGTTTAATAATTTGCAAAATTTGTCGCGAGGTTTAGAAAGGCACGAAAAATCCCAGGAGCACATTTCATCTTGCATTAAATTCGAAATGTTTGGTAAACAAAATATTGTAAATTTCTTGGATTCTGCACATAAGAGAGAAATAGAAAATGTTAACGAAAAGATCCGTGAGAATAGGGAAATATTAAAGAGGTTAATAGATGCCATAATATAGTTATCTTCACAAGAAAATTCTTTCCGAGGACGTGACGAAAAACGAGAATCGTGCAATAAAGGAAATTTCAAAGAGCTGGTAGATTTTTTAAAAACTTATGACCCAAAATTAGAGAACTTTTTGAATAACGCCACTATTTTTTTAGACAATTCCGGTAAGCTTCTGTAGAATGATCATTTTCAGCACTTAAACGCATAAAAACATTTTTACTAGAAACAAAATGAGTCAAGACCGCCTTTCAAATGTATCGCTTATTTCAATAGAAAAACGTTTTTTGTCAGAATTGAGGAAACGCGATTCATTTTATGATGAAATAATCAACCATTTTGCTAGTTCCAAAAATCGCAGGTTACCACTCATTTGTAAAAATATTCAGGCTTTAAAGCAGAGATTAATATAGGTAGTTGTTATTTTAGAAAAAATATTTATTTGTGTTATTTATTTTTTAGGAAATATTTTTTATAATTCTCCATAATATCCATAATCAAGTGTATTGGATATTAGACAGTTGTTTTATTATCATTGCAATATTAAACAACACAATAATAAAAATTATCTAGCAAAAATAAATCATGTGTACAGTACAAGACAAAGGGAAAATACTTACCAATTACCTCTTATGAAAAAGGCTATAGGTCAGAAAAGCTTCGCCTATTTAGGTCCAAAATTCTATAATTCTTTAGACACAGAGATGAGATCAATAGAATCAAGACACAAATTTAAAAAGAAATTGGGTGAGCATATTAAGGGTACATTAAGAAAAAACATTCATGCCATGATTGACAACTAAGGACGACAAAGCAAGTTAACCAGAAATATTCCAGTATTATTGATTTATTTTGTTAATTTTAGAAAATAATGCAAACGATTACTTTTATATGTGTAAGTATGTATGTATGTGTATATGTGTTTGTATGTATGTGTACATATGTATATACTTATATCGCTACAAGTCGAGATCTGTTTTAGTAGTTTCATTAACAACCTGAGATCCGTTTTGAAAGGTGAGATCCGATTTTGGATCTCGTCTTGTTTTGCGTGTATATCGTCGCCATTTTAATTGGTTAGACCATAACCGTTGATTTTAAAATTTTTGGTCGGATCTCATATTTTCATAATTTATCACATTTTATACACCTCTAGTTCACCCTACCAACGCCAGAGGGCGTCTGGCCTTATTTTACACGATTCAACTTTTAGATGAAGGTGAGCTCCGTTTACGACGGCAACATCGCAAATCTCGTGATAGCATTGGAATTTTAGCTGCTTTCGTTCAGCAGAGTGATTCGTAATCATAAGGTACCTGTTTCATGTGTTGTCTCTGTACCTACCATGCAGTTTTGTATCATATAATTCCTGTTCATTGAAATCCTGTTTATTATGATTACGAATCACTCTGCTGAACGAAACCAGCTTTTGTTTAACTTTGTTTTGTTTATTAGGCAGGTTGACATTAAAATTTATTGATAAGATTGCAGGTTCAAGGAACAATTAGATATTTTTTCTTTACAGTTAATAATATAAAATAAATGTAAATGCGAAATGGTTATATGAAATTATAGACGAGTTGGGCTGTTTCCTAAGTACCAGGCTACTTAAAAAAATATTACAACCAATTTAACTTGTCTTCAAATATAAAATAATATCAAATATAATATGTAGATCAAAATAAAACTCAAAATAATTAGTTTTTTAATTTCTTCCACATCCACGTAGTGGAGTGAAAGTATAGTAATCGTAAAATAAATTTATTTTTTTTTTGTTTGAAATGGGCTTAAAATGTCATAAAACGTCAAGATTTTAAATTTGAGCAAAAAAATAATTTCTGTCTGTCGGTCTGTAACTTTTTTGTACACACGATTTCTCAGGAACGGTTTAAGATATTGACTTGTAATTTGGTACACATACGTATCATGATAAGATCTGGAACCGGATTATATTTTGCGCTAATTCTGGCGACGGGCTGGGGGTTAAATAGGGGAAAATTAGTAAAGCAAGCTGGTAAAAGTACAGAAACTTGGAATACCGTGTATATGCTAAGACCAATATCTGATATCTTTGTTATATTATTTTTCAATCACACCCCCCCCCCCCCCTGCTTCCCGCCGGCAACACCACTCCTTCACGATATTTACTTGAAATTTTGTGCACGTATATATTATAACAAGATCTGGAACTATACTACAAGCCAAGGCCTCAAAATATTTTGGTATATATACTAGAAGCTGAGGCCCCTCAGATTTCTTTATATTTTTCTTTTAAATAAGAGACTTGGATGGGAAATCTGGATGTGAAAGTAGTGATTCCTTAGCAGCAGTTTTTATTAGGCAGTGCAGTTTCTCACAATTATTTTGTATTCTACAATTGAAAATTCTCATAAAAGATCTCCAGTGTTTTGACCAATAACGCATCGTTTGCTTATATTTGTTTTTAAGTGTTCGTACTTCAGTTTACCAGTTATAGGTTTATTTAAATCACAAAATTAAGTTAAAATAACTAAAATTTCAGTTAACTTAATGAATTTCCTACCCTACACATACCTGTAATACTCCTTATTTCTTTGTTTACGTATATTTATATTTTTTGCTATAGACGAAAAATCGAAACACACACTTAAAAGTCAAATAAATCAGGTAACGATATGTGTTTTTAAATAGGTAATACCCACCTATTAGTGGTGACTGATAACGTAAATTAAATTAAAATATATTTACTAGTTAATTAACCTGGTAAATTTAATAACAAATATTTTTCCTCGAAAATTTGTAATTGACATGTCAAAGCATTTTTACAATGAACTCATGGACTCTGTAATATGATATGAAATAAAATAAAAAGTATTACTAATTCGTTTTATTAAATAAAATTAGAAATCCCAAACAAAACAATACAAATATCAAAATCTCTATCTATATAATTAGTTTTAGTTAAAAAGAAATACAATTTGCGTCACTAAAAATAAACGGTCCTCATTTTTTCAAATGGGTATTTGAAAAGAGAACAAAGTTAAAAAGTTTTGAATGAATGTCGCAGGATACTGTAACTATAATTGTTTGAAATCCACTATGCACAGGGTACATAAAATAACGTTTTGAAAATTATTGAATTTTTTCACTTTTTGAAAATGGAACAATGAATATTTTTAAGTAATAATATGTATAATTTAAATACAAGCAATTTCTTTTGACTGCTTGATGCGTTTAAATGTTGTCATTTATTTATTTATTTATTTATTTATTTATTTATTTATTTCTCAAACAGATAAATCTAATTACATGAGAAATACAAATTATTATACATTATAACCCGTTTCTTTTTCAGCTGTGAAGCTTAATTGTACACAGAATAATAATATTTTATTCTTATATTTCACAATTTAAATGTTTGAATTATTTCAAAAAAAATTGCTTGTAGTTAAATATTGCATATTAGGTACTATGTAAAAATATATGAGGTGTTCCAGTTGAAAAATGATAAGTATCGATTTAAAATTCTCAAAATTTGAAAATTTATTTTGCGTATACTGCACATACTATTACAGTTACAGTATCATATGCCTTTCGTTAAAAGATTTTAACTTTGCACTTTGTTTTCAAATCTCCACCCTGTGAAAAGACTTAAATTTTTATCATCTCAAGGCTTATTATGGTTGGCTAAATGGATCGGAATTACGAAATCGACTATCAGACAATTTTTTATTCAAAAAAAATCATATATCATCAATACGTTAAAAAATATTTTGTTTGCAAAAAAAGGTAATCAATCGGTAAGAACCTTATACATGGAAAATCGAAAATTCGAAGTGAATACTTCGAAATTCACCATTTTATAATAAACATTCAGTATAAGGTATTGATTGAGCTCAAATTTTGTACCAAGGTAATTGAGACGTGTGCGAATCAAATACGCTATCCATATTAAAATAAAAATTGCCTAATAGTCAATCTGGCAGTTTTGGCCCATTTAGCGATCAGTAATAGGCTTTGAAACAATGTTCTATTTATTTTTGTAGCTGTTGTATATAAATACTTTAATTTGCAACCACGTTTTTTCTTTGAAAAGTTCCGGGTATTTCTGTTTAAACTCATCACAGTCGGACTTTCTTGGCGCAATCTTATTTGCAATATAGGTTTTAAAATGTTTTAACATAATATTTTTGTGTTTTGAAGTCCAGGATCCTCGGCCTCTTTTCATGTCTACCGTAACTTCAACGTTTCGGGTGGCATTAGAACTAGTGGCAGAAATTTGCTGCGTTAATTCTGGGTCTCTTGGAGCAACATCTTGGTAGTAGTTGTGTTCCTTCTGAGAAGTACTCGGTACATCAGGATTTTTCTTTTCTGGATCTGAATTTAAAATGACACAATTTACAATTTATAAATGATGAGTTGTCGCGTGGTACTAACTTTAGGTTTAGCAAGAAGTGTGTAGCATTAATTATCATTAAGTTATATTTCCTGCTAAACCAAAAATTTGTACCAGGCGATAGCATATCAAAAACGAAGATAGGAAGGTACAAACCAGTTTGCTCTTGATCAAGCAGCTTGGATGTTAGTAGTATATTCTGAACATCTGTCGTCTGTCTGTCCGTCTGTCCATCCGTTTGTCTGTTCGTCCGTCACGTTTCTTGTAAGAATGATAACTTAAGAACAAAAAGTCTAATTGTATTAAAATTTGGACAGTAAGTTAGTATCATGTAGAGGAACGAAAACGGCCAATAAATAAAAAAGTTATTAATTATTTAAATTTATTGAATTTATATATTTATATTATATAGTATTGCTGCATTGCAAAACCAGCTAATTAAGCAATAGTCCCTAATGTTTATCAACTTAACAGCAATAAATTTGTCATAAATGCTATAACATTGTGGAGTAAGTTTTGGCGGCTTTTATTCATCTGGTAGTTAAACAAGGTCATCTCTCGCTAATACAAACAAACATTATTATACTCTTCGCAAATACAAAACGAAGCATTCAATCGGCACACTAGTAATATTTCTCGTAGAGAAAAAAAATTTCATCACTGTCCGTCCGTCTGTCTGTCCGTCGCATTTCTTGTAAGCACGATAACTTAAGAACGAAAAGTCCGATTGTATTGAAATTGGGACAGTATGTTAATTGTTAGCTAGAGGAAGAACCCTATTGTTTTTTAACAAAATCGGTCAATAAATAAAAACGGTATTAATAAAAAAAATATATATTTTTTTTATATATTGTAATTAAACTAAAAACAATAAGACTAATATTATTTACAAAAAAACTGCGAAGAGTATCTCCTATAGAATGTGCAATTATATAAAAAGTGAATAAATCGGCAAAGAGTCTAATGGTTAGCTTATTTTTTATTTACAATGACATGCGGAGAGTATACTATAGAATGTGCAATAATTATATAAAAAGTGCACTAAATCGGCGAATAATGGTTAGCTTGTTTCTTTTATAGTTTGGCCGGATATGGCCAATGATTGCTATTAATTAAACACCCTGTATGTTGTAGGTAAACACATTATTTAGGTATCATGCAAACGAAGAGCATTTACACTTTCTGTATTTAATTCATAATGATTCTATATTAAATATAGAAAGTATGAATGGCCTTTGTTGTTTGCTTATTGCCTAAATAATGTATTTCTCTATAACTGTGATGGCAAACAAAAAATATAATAAACAAAATATATACAGTGTGACCCATTTAAAATGGAAACACCTCTATAACTTTTTTATTTTTTGTCAGACTTGCACCAAATTTTACCAAAAGATAGAACAAATTAGGATCTACTTATGACCAAAAAAACATTCGATTCCTACAATTGCAAAGTCACCTGCGATACCAAAATAAATGGAAATTGTTCAAAAACCTAGAGTCCAAAATCTCAGCAATATTAATATTGAATTTTGTTTTTGAAGTCCAAGATTTCGACAAAATTAAAAAAAAATACAAATCACTTGACAGCTACCTGACAGCATACGTTTAATTTCAAACAAAATTGTAATAGCACAATTTTCTAAGGAAAGAAAAAAAAAACAATTAAAATATTTTCGGACTCGGACATTGTTTTAAACAAAATTTCAATAGTCTTTAATGTTGCTGAAATTTTGGACTCTAGGTTTCATTTTCATTAATAAAGTTTTTCGATTAAAAAAATGCCTATCATTTCATTATTTTTTCCATTTATTTTGGTACCGCAGGTGTCTTTGCATTTGTAAGACGCAAATGTTTTTTTGGCCATAAGTAGATCCTAATTTGTTCTATCTTTTGGTACAATTTGGTTCAAGTCGGACAAAAAATAAAAAAGTTGTAAAGGTGTTTCCATTTTAAATGAGTCACACTATATATATATTTAAAAAAAAAATAAAAAACCTTGTGTTGTTTCCATCTAAAATATTATAGTATACCTTTCTTATCTTTCACCATCTCGGTTTTCCTGAAATTTTCGATTTGATCTGTTTCATCTGGTTCTAGAGCTGCTAAGTTAATATCCAAGTCATCCAGAGTTTTGCCTTGCTGTTCTTTGGTGATTCCCTTTTCTATCATCATAAGTAACTTGGCGACTTTTGAGGTTTGGAATAGATCTTGTGGTAACCTGATAAACACAAAATATTAACATTATTAATTTTACTCAGTTTTTTAGTTTAGCGGCTTTAGCACCTTTAACTAAACAATTTTCAGATTTTTTATTTTATTAAAATATTGCAATAGAACATTAAAACAGCAAATTGAGACAAGGTGTTAGAGTTTAGATATTACAGATGTTTTCAGTTACTAGAGAATATATCTTCCTTCATCCATTATCTCCAATAATATAATAAACTTTAATGTTAAAATAGAAAGCAATAAATTACCTGTAAAATTCTTCATGGGTCTTTCTCGTGTGCCCCATAAAAGTGGCAATTTGTTCCATTTCCATTTCATTTAAATTTAAAATTTGTAGCACTGTAGCTATATGCTTTCGCAAACGGGAAGATGTTAAACTATCGGGATACTGGGCTCCACAATTTTTGGCATATTTTCGTAGTATGTTCGATCCATTAATCCACCTATCTGAGCTTCCAGTAAGTGCAAATAAATACGGGTTGCCGTCAGGGATAATCGTCGATTTATTTCTTACTTGCAACATTACTTCTATGTATTCTTGTATTTTTTGGGGAAAAAGAATTGGTACAGCTTTACTCCCCTTTCCCAAAGTTACAACTCTTTTAAAGTTCTTGCAAACTTCTTTTTCTGCTTCAGTTAATATATCGAGACATTCTTCTCGATTAGCGTTATCTGTAGACTGCAGATATGTTTCCAATTTTAAATATTGCACATCGCCAACTCGTTTTCGGTTTAGCAATATTGTAAGAACTAAAGCAACTTCTGAAAGTTTCTTTAACTGATCTTCATTATCTGCATCTTCTTTTAACGTTGCAACCGCTTTACTTGCTATTTCTTCACAGTAATTTCGAAACAGTAGAATATCCCTCGATATTGGTATTTTTTTAGAGGTTTGAGAATTTTTTTCCTGCAGGTCTTTCTGCGCCAAACTCCCCATCGCAAATTTCCAATTAATATCGACTAGTTCTGTAAATTGTTTAATATCTTTTAAAACTGTAGTATGATCTGTCACAGGTAAAACTGGATCTTTTTTTAAAAGCAATGTTCTAGCCGCGGAGCAAACAGCTATCAGTGTTGTTCTCAAGTGCATGGCTAATGAAGGAGATTTAAAAGATTTTGTTGCATCATTATACCCAGCTACAATTCTGCCGGCTGATACTACTTTGTCAAAGTTGTCTGGTCTTAATGCTTCCAATAATGAGTTAATTTGATAAATATCTTGTAAAGGAACTAAGAGTCTACCCAATTCCCGTAATTTATTTCCAACAACATTTTTTATGTGTGGTCTTTTATGCTTTCTCAAGTAGTCCTCGGCATATTGACATGCTATTGGATCACTCTTAGCATTGAGAGAAATTCTATCTGGATGCATCCTGGTAAAAACTTCTTCTTTTAATCGCAAGCGATTTAAAAACGCCCTTCTGGACTCAGTAAATGATAAAATGGTTTGACCCTCACTGCCATAACGTATTTCCAAATTATCAGTTTTCTTATTAAAAAAGCATTGTTTTGCATGTCGGCAAAGCGATTTTTTTTTATACAAACCATTACAATATTTACATGGTAAATAATCATTAGATGAAACTGTTTTATTTTGGAAATTTGAAGGTCTTTGGACAGGTCTTATTATTTTTTCTGAATAAATTGACAGATTTCCCTGTTTTCTTAAATAATCAATGAGTTTTTTCCTTTCATTGCTGCCCTTGGAACATTTCAGAATTTTGTTAACGCTTTCATTATCGGCATGTTTCCTAAATAGGTGACGGGAGAAATTGGTTATGTCTTGATTACAAAACGGGCAGCGATCCTTTTTATTCCAAATACGATTGTTTCTACAACTTAATTCGATTATATGACCATTACTCTAAAAATAAAAACAATGTGTAATTACGTAAAACTGCTAATTTTATTAGTTGATATAAACACTAAGGTGGTCCTTAAAAAGCAACTTTTAAAATTTACCCGGGGCACCCTCTTATTTTGTTCTATGATATAAAAAAACACTTCCATAAAAATTTCAAATTTTTACCAAGTCTTGAATTTTTTTTTTCAAGATAATCAAGGATTTTTGCAAAATTTCTATCAAAATAAATCAAAGTGGTAAACATTAAAATCACATTGATCATCAATTAAATTAATAAAATAGTACAGTACATGCATGGCACTGCCAAGCGCGCATCTGAACATAAAACACTGTTGTCTTAACATGAACGCTGCGTGAGTTATGATTAGTTGAGATGAAAGTGGGGGACAACATAGTGTCCTAGTTTATTAATTTAATTGTTGATCAGTGTGATTTTGATGTTTACCACTTTGATTTATTTTGATAGAAATTTTGCAAAAATCTTTGATTATTTTGAAAATTCACGACTTGGTAGCGACCCCTAAAACTGAGTAAGAAAATCTCAAAAAAGTACAGTAATTATTTTTAATAGAGTAGATCAAACTGGCAGGGTGACCCAAAAAAATTAAGAAAAAAATTTTGTACCCTAATTTAAGGACCACCCTAATAAACAGACGGGTGTGAGCATGTGGAAATTAATTTTCTTAAAGTCGATACCTAAATCAATTTTCCCAATTATACACTTCGAGAAACCAAGAAATAATATCGTTTTTAGTGGTTTTCAAAGTAACCAGAAGTGTTTAGAAAGAATGGATTTTCTCGTAAACCCACAGATAAAAACGTTTTTCCACTTCAATACACACTGTATATTGTAAAATCGGTTTATGTATTTTTACTTCCCTCGCATACCGAAGGGGGGCATTTGAGAAAAAAATCACCCCATCAGTCTGTCTGTCTGTTGGTGCATTAACTAAAAAACTACTTAACGGAGAGCAGTCAGGTATGTAGCTGAAGCTACTGCCAGTGAAAAAATTGCTAGATTTTTACTGGAAAATATATCTAAAGGGAATAGATAAAGAAAAAAAAAATTCGCTTAAATTTAAAATTTTCACGTTTTATGACATTCTAAACCTATTTCAAAAGAAAAAGTTTTTTAATACTTAAAAAAAATATATTTTTTGGAAATGACTACTGTATATTTTTTTACCAAAAGTTATCAGGTCTTTGTAATAATAGCGATAACTACATTCCTATTATTATTCTCATATGTCGCTTCGTAATTAATAATGTTTTAGAGTATAAATAAAGAGGGAAGTTCTGTGTAAATACCTTTACCGATTTTTTAAATAGGTTTCATTTAAATGTCAGTGCTGTCCATTCAATAAACAAGTTATAATATCTTACCTGTAACACTGAGCAGCTGTTTAGACCTGCAGAACTAGGAAATATTTCTGGCGAATTATGGGGTAAATCGATATCTAAATTATCATCATTTTCTCCTGATGTAGTAGGGTATTGTAGTAGGATTTCTACACTTTCTGGCGAACTGGGGTATATATTTATATCTAAGTTATCGTTTTCTCCCGATGTAGTATTGGATATTATGGTTGTTGTGTCATCATCTTTATTACTCTCGATTTCGCTGGGTTTCCATGAATTCTAAAGAAAACAGTTTTTATTTTTTTATCTTATTAATTACTAATGTATATTACCGATGATAAATAAATTGAAGCACTTAGTTCAGACTTTTCTGACCCTTGTGGAGTGTATTCTATGCCTGGATGGTGTTCCTAAAATTATAGATGATAGTTTTATTATGTCACCTTCACGGTACTAAACAGGGTGATTCAACGATAGGTTAACATATTTTCTGCCTAAATTTCTACTTTAATAAAGGTTTATTTGTGTGAATCACGTAGTACTATTTTTCTTTTTTTTAAGGGTAAAGGTAAATGCACTCATGAGCGAAAGTATTGCATATTTTTACTATTTGGTACTACGAGAAAGTTCTGTTTATTTATAAATATTTTTAGTCATAACGTAAAAACACATTTCTTTGAATAAAAAAAACTGTTTTCATGAACCTATTTAAGGTAAACAACCGAATCCCCAGTTAAAAAGAAACATGCTTGGATTATCTAAGAAATTTGATTATTGGAATATGGGAAGGTGTATGTAAGATGTATTACACACTAGAGGAGATAATACGCGCTATTAACTCCAAATTTAAAGAAGATTTTTGTTTCATTGAAGAACACCAGCTAGTAACAAACTTGTGCATTTCATTATTGAATGTCTTTGTTTATTGTTTTCTAATAAAAACATTTGTTTATCAAGTTCCAGTTTCTGTTTTACATAAAATCTCATAAATAAGTCGTATATACTGTGTTTTCTAAATAATAAAATAAAAAAGAAGAAAAGAGTAACAAATTATTTCAAAAATTCAATATATATAAATATATATAAACAATACTTTTGCTGAAGAGTGGATATTGGTTTTTTCATTTTTGACCTAATTCTACAAGTTACGGAATACGTGACAAAAGGGGTATTTTCTATCCCTTCCGATCACATCCTACTCTAATATTTTTTCAACTTTTTTATTAACGTCATTACAAACACATTGCACAAGGTTTCGTAACAATTCATTCACTAGCACAAATTAGAGGTGCAAACACCCCCCCCCCCCCCCCCCCGCACTAATAGTACATTATGAATAAACCTATTAAAATAAATATTAAATTGATAGTTGTTTCTATTTTAAATTTTAAATCATATTGTAAAATTGATAAATCAAACAACTATATTGAACATTCACCTTATCGTTGACTCATCCTGTACATTGTTATTCTAAGAAAAGATATAGCTTACATTATTATTTAGAGTATCCAATGATTCGAAGTTATTTTTGGTGCTTTTAGTTCCAATGTTCTGATTTTCGCGCCATTTCTTAAAAGACAACCAGGGATCGTTTTCTCTATTTTCTTCAAATTCATAATTACTCTTATCTAAAAGTTGTTTTTTTTTGTTATTTTAATACGTTATAATATAATAAATGTCGAAAGAATTTTTCGCCTTTCAAAGGTTTACTACTGCCAAAAACATTTCTGATTAACATATAATGTGAGATGACAGTTGGGTTGAAATTTTTACTTATTTATTTAAAAAAAAACGTTGTTTCGACAACACTGCGTCTTTATCAGATGGTTACTTTGTGGAACTTTGTCAATTTACTTTAAGCATTGAATTTAATCATAACAGGAAGTCAAAACTCTATTATAACATAAGCTGCTTTCGTTTGCAGTGAACATTTTAAACAGGATTTCAATGAACAATAATCATATGATACAAAATTGCATGGTAGGGACAGAGACAACACATGAAACATGATTACCAATCACTGCCGAACGAAAGCAGCTAAAGTATAATGTAAAATGTAAACACAATTTTATAACCTCTCCAACGAAGGCAGTAATGTCAAATGAAATTAAGAAGAAAATGACGTACCTGTATGCTTTTCACAATTATCACTTTGATTTCTTAACATCAATAAAATTTTTTTCGCGCGAGACATGTTGCCCAGACACCAAGATGAGGTCCAAATGACTGGGTCTCGGTGTTAGCACAGCATAATAAATATGCTGTGGTGTTAGTAAATGCACGATAACGTATTTCTTTGCAATTCGACACAGAGACAACTTTGTACTGACGCACGGGCCACGGATGGCACGGATAGTAATCATTCGTTACTTTTGTAATCGTTACTCGCTTATACCCAAAGTGTCAATGTTTACCTAAAAACTATTCGTTACTTTTACACGTATGATTACTCACCTACTTAATCATGCCGCCGGCATCGCTCTCTACGTGCGAGAGGGTTATTTCTAACCCAAGACACAGATCATATATGGCAGAAAAAAATGGGTTCACAGGACAGAAGTTATATTAAAAGCTTTTTTCAACCTACAATTCCTAATTTTATGTCAATTACTACCTATATAATAATTATAACTCACTAATTTTACCGTTTTTTAATAGAGTGGATCTTAGGTTATCTTCATCTAACGTTTTTTCCAAGTATAGATTAACTTGGGTAATATATGTAAGTATACATATGATTTTCTAAACAAATATTTACATTGTTATGAAAAGAAAATAAATAATTACTGCTGTCTAATAAATGTTCTAAAGCAATAATTTGGTAATAGGTACCTATCTAATGTTTAGTGTTATTATTTTTTAATATATTAGGCACTGTCTGTTTAGATAATGACTATATTCGCCGTTTGTTTAAATAATAAAGTGATTTAAGAAAGTAATCATTTAGTAATCAATCACGAATACTTAGTAACGATTACTTTACGAAAAGTAACGATTACCAATGATTATTCAAAAGTGGCGGGAATTTGCAGCACTACACCTTTAAGACGGGTAAGCTTATACGACATTTTGTCTGATATAACGTTTGTTCGCTATCTCTTCTTAATACATCAGAAATTCGATAAAGCTGTCCTAGTCTCATGTATTGAATGGTGAAAGGCGATGGCAGCACCAGTAGCATGTGCAGTTAAAACAACACAGTGACTTCCCGACTCCCGAGCGGTACCGGCCAACACCACCTAAAAACAGATGGTGTTGTACCGGCCTTCAACGAAACAGCCGGTAATGACGTCATTGACTCGTTATAGCTATAATGTATTCAAAAAAGGCTTAAAAGTTCTCCTTGCCCTTCTCGTATACCATTTACCGACTTTCAACGGAGAACTTTGACCTACTTCAAAATTTTGCAAACAAAACATTACACTGCTCAAAATAGTAACCACAGTGGCGTAGCCGCCAGAAGTTCGGATTTTCAGTTCGAACCACGCGCCCGACTACTTTTTTCCCTTACACCTTTAAGTAGGTTTCTTTGTGCTCACATTATAAGTCTATAGACATTATCTATTTTAATAAGTGTGATAATAGTGGGAAATAAACGTTTACTTAAAAATATGATGGCTATAACGGATCAGTGACGTTATTACCGGCTGGTTAGGTTCAATATATGTTTATTTCTATTTTGCTATATAATTGTTAATAATTATCAGCGCCGCAGGCGGTATTATTTTTTTCCCTCAAAATAACACAAAATTAACTTGGGACGAATCATAATTCGTATCATAATACCTTGAAGAATCAGGTTGTGGGTTTTCGGAGGATGAAGTTGCAAAACTTTATTATTTCCCCTCACAGTTGGAAAGGTGAATTAAGAAAAATTGCATCAATATACATCAAGTAGGTACCAAGTAGATTTCTCGTGGATCATCTACGGAGAGCATGGATTAATAGTTTTAGATGCCATTCTCCGCAGGGTTATCAAAATTGGGATTCCTTGGTGGTGCCAAAAGCATAACGAGTCTCAAAAAAGCTTAGGGGACGGTCATATAGTATTACTGAACAATTGATCAGTTGACCGCCCCCAAAGCTTTTGGTTTCCAGATGCATAAGTTTTAAAAAGTTATTTTTTACTTTTTAGTATACTTTATTTAAATAAAAGCTAGTTTTTAAAAATATTTTTTTGTATAATTTTATTTTTCACTTTTTAGTTTTTATAAGTAAAATAATACAGACAGACAGACAAAACTCTATCATTTGATACCCATGCCAAGGGAGTTGTGAAGAAAAAGGTAATCCGCCATCCTAGGGCATCCGCCATCTTGGATTTAGAAAGGCGTTACATAGTTTATCATATTTTACGCGTCAAATCTTTTCATTTGATACCCCTATCAAGAGGGAAAAAAATCCTCTATCTTAGGGCGTCCGCCATATTGTATTTTGAATGA
Organism: Stenurella melanura; assembly: GCA_963583905.1. Taxonomy (NCBI): domain Eukaryota; kingdom Metazoa; phylum Arthropoda; class Insecta; order Coleoptera; family Cerambycidae; genus Stenurella; species Stenurella melanura. Next base: position 37,137,320 of record OY757315.1, on the reverse strand, counting down.
CGTTGCATAGTTTATCGTATTTTACTCGTCAAACCCTTTCATTTGATATACATATCAAGGGGGTTGAAAAGAAAAAGATATTCCGCCATCTTGGGGCGTCCGCCATATTGAATATAGGATGACGTCACATAGTTTATCGTATTTCACTCGTCAAACCCTTTCATTTGATACCCATATCAAGGGGGTTGAGAAGAAAAAGATATTCCAACATCTTGGCGCCTCCGCCATGATGAATTTAGAATGACGTCACATAGATTATCGCATTTTAGTCGTCAAACCCTTTCATTTGATACCCATATTAAGGGGGTTGAGAAGAAAAGATATTCCGCCATCTTTGGGCCTCCGCCATATTGAATTTAGAATGACGTCACATAGTTTATCGCATTTGACTCTCCAAACCCTTTCATTTGATACCCATATCAAGAAGGTTGTGAAGAAAAAGATGATCCGCCATCTTGATACGTCCATGGCGGACGTCCAAAGATGGCGCTTGGATTCAGACCAATAATGGCTATACTATGTTGCAGTGTCATCGGACTTATGCACGTGTGCAAAATTTCAAAGCTCTAGCTTAATTAGAACTAGTCGAATTTTGATCTAAACAAACACACTAACTAACATTGCAAGTTAAATACAAGTTGGTAATTTCGAAAAATGTGATTTTATCAACTTTGGACCTTTCTGTAACACAAATAAACAAAAAAAAATCCAATGCCTATTTTCCTTAAATTATTTATGAACATTACAATTTTTAGTGGGTCACGACAGGTAAATTGAAAATTAAAATTGACCGTAGAAATTTTAAAAGGCGGACAGAGTCCGTGGCATATACGTTTTAATCAGACAGTGCACATGAAAATCGAAGTTATTTGAATAACACACCAGAAACGTGCAATGAGACACTAATTAGAACTGGCAACGTAGCTGGACCTCAACATGTACGAAGCGTTACAAAATATACTGCTCAGGATCCCACCTTGACATAATTTAATACAGATCTCGATTTGCATTATATATTTCATGTATAACCAAATCGTAAAATTTGTTTCCCCTCTTTTGATGTCCTTAATAAGAATATATTTTAAAGCCATTTTGTACTTTGTTTTATCTAAAACATGTAATCCTCCAAGGGGATCTCGGGTTGTCTATAAAACAAAAGGATCTCGAGTTGTATAGAAAACAGGTATATATATATATATATATATGTGTATATATATGTATGTATGTATATATATTATTATTATAATTATGTCTTTTATATGTATATAATTTCAGTTATCACTGTATAATATAAAGGTATATTAGTAATATGTAACATTTTTTGTTTTATACTCACGATCAAGCATTAACATGCTTATGTGAGGCTATCATGTTTATTGCCATGTTTATTTATATATGTATTTATGTATTTCTCTATACACCTATTATTATATATTATATTATATATGTAACATTTTTTGTTTTATACTCACGATCAAGCATTAACATGCTTATGTGAGGCTATCATGTTTATTGCCATGTTTATTTATATAAGTGTTTATGTATTTCTCTATACACCTATTATTATATATTATATTTATATATACAAATCTCAGCAATAAACATTATTCTATTCTATTCTATTCTATTCTATTCTAATATAGAGTTCCGCGGTTATATTTTTTTTTATATAACTTCTTTCTCAAAACTATTTTAATTTCTATTAAAACTTATAATTTTACACGCCTGGCAGTGATAATGAATACAATTGTTTGTTTGTAGAAAAACACTTTAATTTTTTTACCAAAACTATTTTTATTAAAAGTTATATAATTTAATTACAAGTGGGATAGTAGGACTCCTTTGGATACCGATACTCGAGTCGTAGGAACGAGAATTTCATGAGAGTGATTTTTTCATCTCATCATATTTTCTATTTCCTTTTCATTCTATTCTTTTATTAGTTCTATTCTCTCAAGTCGTGAATCGATATCCTGGCGAACAAGCCACGGCAAAAAAATGTAACGCGCCGTTGTAATACCTCAGGGGTGGTGGGGAAATGTACAAATTGTAGTCATATTGCACATCAGTTGTCTTTCAGAATATCAAGCCTCCTCTGCAGACAATATCACGAGCCGCCACTGTTACATATATATGTATGTCGGAGACGTTCCCCTGTATATACCGTGTATACTTTCGTAGACGCCTTTCAATAGTCTTGTAGATGCCTGTAAACTCATAATTCATTGAAGTCAAGAGAACGTTGTCAACAAGTACCGATTGCATTATTTACAGTTTTTTTCTAGCTTTCGTATTTTTCAAGTTATCCTGCTGTTCCCATATTTTTATGCCACCCGGTATATCAACCTTATATAATATTATCGTGATATCAAAATTAATGACCAATTAATTCCAAGACGATCTTTGACCAAAATAATGTTTGGCAACTCGGTACAGTGAATGATAATACACATCAACATACCACTTCAAGATAATAGTACATGAATGCAAATAAAGTAAGTACTTAAGTTACAGCTTAGAGCTTCTTGCTTCTGCTATGTTGAAACGCTCATCCTTTTTCATCAATTTGGCAATCATAAACACATCCATAGCAGGTAAATTTCCAGAAGTATCTTTTACAAGTCTGATTTTAGCCATTTCTTACTTAATCACACACAAATCAAATAAAACCAAGAAAATGCTGTAATTTACCTCTTGTTAAACACGATTTTAGTCATTTAATAAAGCTGATGACATCACCTCCAATCACAGCGTGTTTTGCATACCCATCAATAGTTAAAATTTTATGTCATTTATTCATTGTAATATTAATTCAATTAGCGAGGGAATCCTGTTAAAATGTATTAGTATATCAAGTACTTCATTTTAATAACATCAAAAAACAAAACTGTACATAGCAAAAATGTTTTGAATTTAATTCATAATTTGACCTTTTGTCCATTTTGCAGTTTTGTGTATAATGATTCCTAAATATTTAGAATATTCAACCTTTTCTACTTTTACTCCAAGTTCATCAATATTGCCTTTTTGAAAGTTAGGTATATAAGATTAAGATATTTCTTGTAGAAAACTCAATGAGAAAAAAAATTATAAAAAACCAATACCTGTTTCATAACCGCCTAGTAAAAAAACACGCCCATCAATTTCAACCTCTTGCAGACACATGACACGGCCCAAACTCTCCTCCCTCTCAGGTACCAATTGTGTAACTTTTATCAGGTTATTTACATCCAGCACATCCACAGCTCCGTTTTCTTGTGCAACCATTAAGTTATCGTTTAAAATTATGCTTTTACAGTAGCCTTGTCCAGATTCATATGAGGCCATGATTCCGTAAGAACTCTTCCTGATGGACCACAGTTTAACTACACCAGATTTTTCTTGTGTTATGACATTGTCGTCATAGTAATGAACTGCCTGTATTGAATCGCCCATCTGTTGCTTGTGCTGAAGGCGATTGGTCTGTAAAATAAGACATTTTTATTTATATCACGCACAAAGGTACTATATTCTTTGAAAATCAACTGCCCAATTTACATAAGTTATAAAACTTTGGGCAATGCGGCTCACAAAATTATTATACATGTTAGCAATGCATCCCTCTACCCCTCAAGAGCCTCTTTCTTAATAACATCACTTAACTGTTCTTTTCACCCACACGCCTTCAAACTCATCCCCATCAGTAACTATCTCTAATAATATAATCCGTCCAGTAACAAACGCAAAATATCTCGGTATGAACTTGGACCATAAACTGAATACGAATGTCCACACAAAAATAATAAAAGGAAAAATAATATCCAGAGCAAAACACTTCAGGACACTAACGTACAAAAACAAAGGCTTCCAAAATCTATAAAGCAATATGCAGACCAATCATAGAATAAGGACACATCCAATTTGACTGTTCTGTGTCAAAGAGTTTTTTAGATATAGTGCTAAGACAGATAAGAGGTCGACAGACTGAAGGAATTGAAAAACCTTCATATTTGTATAGTGTATACGAGCACAATTGAAATTGTATAAAAATTAAAAGCCGGCAAAAACAGTCGGTAAATCTTTATTGCACATGGGCGGAGGTAAATAGAAATGCTTGTCATAAGAAAATGTTATAATTTTTTGAAAATTGTATTAATTTTTATTGTCTTTTGTTTATTAGATAGGCTATTTTTGTTCATTTATCCAATAACATATTTTTGAAGTATTATATCAGTTTTAGATATAAAGCCTAAATATTTAAATTTATTAGGTTTAGTTTTAAAGTTATCCCATACTATATTGAAATATGTTATTGCTCAGAAAGGAACAACGAGAAGGTATGAACATATGCTTGCCGGGATGAGGGAATGGGACAGGTTAGAGGAGCCAGGACGTTAAATGGTAAAAATAAAATGTAAGTTTCTTCTAAACTAAAAATAAAAATGTAAGTTTCTTAACCAAAGCAAAGAATTAGTACAACAAAAATAAATACTTGTGTAGATAAAACATAAACAAAAACAAAATTAAAATATGTCTCTAGAATAAAGTAACTTAAATTATAATTTCTTGTAGACTAAATAAAATATATTCCAAGAAATGTAACAATAAAAAAGTAAACTTCATACCTAACATAATAGCTAAATATTTTGTTCTGAAAATATGTATTAAAAAAATTAAATGCTAAAAGTTGACGCGTCCGAATCTTCACTTTCTGAAGAGGAATCATTATCCGGTTGAATTATAATCTGCGCAATGGGGGGTAGTGTAGGATATTGATTTTCTTTTTTAATTACATGTTTAACGCAATTTTTTCATAAATCAGTATTGTCGAGGTCATTTATTACTTCTCTTATATGATCAACTACTACCGCGCTTAACGTTGGAGAGTCATTACATTTTCGCAAACGATCTTTTAAAGTTGCTCAAACCTCCTCGATAGGATTAAATATGCATAGTACGGAGGTAACCGCAAAAGTGTATGCCCATGTATATTGCATAAGTTATCATAACAGATTCCCTTTTGAAATTCATTTCAGCAATTCGCGCTTTATTGGAACTTTTACAGGAATTTCCATTTTTTTCTGTCACGAATTTTAACATGTCTTCCCTGTACTGGTGTTTGGTATTTTATTTAATATTCGTGAGTGATAAGAAGCATTATCTAATGCAATTACCGAATTAGGCGAAATATTTTGTATAAAGCTGTTCTGAAAACCATTTTTCGCACTGCACTGGAGAAATATCGAGTAATCGAGTCCACGTTAACTAATGACTGATATAACTCAAACACCAACCGACCAACTGGACTGAGGAATACCCAGGTGCCAGCTAATGGTCGCCACCCGTCCTCAAACCCAGGCCAATGACAGCACATCTCACAAGTCCACGTTGACTGCTGAGAAACAATTTACAAGTTTTTTTTTATGCTAGTGGACGTGTCCGTTTTATTATTTTTAAACCAGTGCAGTCATAGATGGTTCATTCAGGCTGATTACATTGCCAGTCTCGGACTCGCCTGCACAGTTTCAACTACCATTCGATTCTCAATACCATTGTTAAATACATAGGACAAAATATCAAGTTAAGTGCGCACAGTCGTGCGCACGGTCCTGTGCTTTAACACTGACCAGTTTCAACCGACTTCGTAAACACTATAATCTACATGATCTGATACATGATAAGCCAAAGAAATCTTGGAGGGTGATTTTTTTCACGAATACTTCGCTAACAGAGGGAAGTAAAAATAGGTTAGCAAACACAGAAAACTGTCAAGAAAGCATCTGGAAGCAAAACTTTAATATTAGAGACATATTTTATGCATTTCTTTCATTTTTTCGTGAAATATTCTCCCTAAATATCACTTGTACTTTTAAATTCTTTCTTAAGGTAAGTTGCCAAATAGTAATAGAATCTCTGTAAATTGGCAGTTTATTATCATAGATTAAATCCCTCTCAGTAAAGCGCTTGGGATTTTATCAGATAAAGATAATAAACTCTGCCAATTTATTAAAAAGTGATATAAAGATATTACTAGGTACCTAACTACGCATTCGAGAAAATATTACTGACAAAATTCTAACCACTAGTGATATCGCAGATTATCAACTGCACGCTGCCATTCTATCCGTGTGGTCAAAATCCGATCTGTTTTATTAACAATAAATGTTATCTGACTGGTCCTCATTCATTGGCTATAATGTTATTTATGAAATAATCCAAGAAAATGGCACATTTGACTTCTTATATGTGAGTGGAGAGATTCTCAATGGGAAAAAAAAATATGATGATGATGTAATATGGTGCACTATCCCAGATGATATTTTCACTCATAGTGAAGGAAAATGTGAAGTATCTCTTATTTTCAACTTACTGTACGAACAGTACCTAACTGAAAGCTGACAAAAATATAATTTATCATTGCGCTGAGAGACTGCCAAGATAAAACAACGAACGTTGAATGTAAATTCAAACATTGGGCATACACTTTTAATCCACCGCAAAACACACAAAAATATATAAATAATAGTTCTACACATTGTAAAAACTATTACATTTCTTTAAAAAAGTTTAAAAAAGGATTATTTTTTGCAAACTCTAAAAAAAGACCTCGTGTAGAAAACATAAATGAACTGAGCAAGAAATTTATAACATTTGTAGTATCATTGAACATATCTATTTTTACATGCAATTTTTAATGCTTACCTCTAAATCCCAAAAATGTACAGAGCCTTTTTCTGTGGCAGCCAAAAGTTGAGAACAATAATTGTAATTTTTTACTGAAAAGCACAAACTGTGAATATATCCCATATCGCCTTTAAAGCAATATACTGGATCGGGAGGTAACACGGCCATTTTAAAACTGTATCAATTTGGTTCAAAATAAGTAAATGCAAAATATTCAAATAAACTGTGGTCGAAATTAAAGTGAAGCATCCATGATTTTTGACAGGTCTGACCGATTTTTTGGCGAGTTGAAAACAATAGGATTCATGGCGACACCTGTCTGTGAATAGTGACACTGGCCTTGCCGTTGGAACAAATGAAAACTGTTCAACTGTATGTTTGGCTGCCGATATAGGAATAAATAAGCTCAGGCGAATTTATTAATAGTACATTTTCATTTTCTAAACAAAATTCACCAAAACCTGAATTCACTAGCTAACCAAATATTTTTTTGTTTTGTTTTTAACTAGTATTTAGGGTGTACAATGAAACTATAAAAAGCTTACCGGTATAGGGTTGGCGCTCCGACATGAAAATCGTTATAATAATATGGTAACATGGAACAAATTATATTTCTCGTGAATATCTTTTAAAATAATGTATTTTATTTTAAAAAATTGAACGGATTATTAAGGTTTTGTATATTAATAACTTAAATGACACAATATTAAACTATACTTTCATCACTGTCGTTGACGATTTCTGCTTGCTCTTGAATATCCTCTCGGGCAGATCTTTATGAAAAAAAATCTTCATTGCTATCATTTTCTTGTCGTTCATCTTCTATAGGTGCCAAATCTAAAATTTGACTTCCAAATCAACGATAATAGCCCGTGAGGCAGCGACGGTTTTCGTGATATCATTTCTATAAAGCTAGATTTTTTTTCCAAAGAGGAGTTTAGGTAGTATCTATAATGAAGATGCAATTCTACCAAACTCTTAGTGGTAATGTTGCAAAAAAATAAATGGACCAAAATTCAGAGGTCCAAGATCTGCGAACACGCTTGGGAGAACGGACATAGAATTTACTGGGACTCGGCAAAAATTTTAACAAAAGAGGCAGATAGCAAAAAAAGAAAAAGAATCCGCGATAATATTATTAAATGATGATAGATGCGTGTCGAATTGTTCCGTAGATGTCTGTACAACTAGGTTGCCAATATTAAAAGAAGAACTTTACAAATTTAACATATTGTATAAAAACTAAAAAAATTGTTAACTATATCAACAGTTCTATGTAAATAGTAAGTATCTATGGATATTGAATATAACAAACATTCTTAGAGCTGTGTATTTTTCATACACAGCAAAAAAGATTTTTCAAAAAAAGCCTTGAAAAATGAAACAGATTAGATTTCCGAAACGTCGGCGAAATATTTAATTTCAAGTTTTTATACTTATTTGTGTCGTTTATTTAAAAAAAGCAACCTCTAACTGATCCTTTGACATAAAAGTCACAGGCGTAAAGGTTATTTACCAGTAGCATACTGGTTAATTGTGATATTTTGTAGATTCCCCGAGCACCGCTTAAAAAAAATACATGTGGCAGGAAGTCCCAAAGAATTGAAGAAGAAAAAAAAAACTCATATTTTACATACTCACAAAATAGTGAAAAAGGCAGTTTTTTAACAGGCATGGAAACAATATTTTGTAAAGATTGTTAAAATAACTTTCTACTTTCTATACATTTGATGTAGAATACACAGTTTATATTCAATGGATTCTCAAACACTTGTACATACTTAATTGGATACAAAAGGGGCTAAAAACCGGCCATCAAAATAATACTAGAGATATAAAAATCGTGTTTTCTGCAGAGACTAATGGTGTTTCTGGTAAATTAAGAAATCTTACTCTGTTTTGCATCAAGATAGGAATATCTAATGTATTGGTGGACGCATTGCCCATCCTTCGCGACATTGACAAATAAGGTCAAAGTACAGTTCTGTTTATCTTCTCCCTGGGTTCTATGATGTTCTACTTAGGGGTGATTTGCGTAACTATGTCACAATAAATTAGGAGTCTTAATTAAAAAAGGCTTGTTTCCATTTATTTCTTATCTTAATCATGCCAGAACATACTTTATATAAGAGTAATGATATTTTATCTATTAAGTAATACATTCCCTCATAACAAAATGATATGCAATGTACATACAATGTATATTCAATATATGGATATGTATATCCATAAGATGTAGAAAGTATATCTAATGTACATCTAATGGATATGGAATTAACGTTTCTAGCATATACATTTGTCGCCGACTTCCATATCTATTTCGTTTCATATCCAGTGAATGAACATAAACATATGCAATGTACATTCAGTGGATATGAAACTCACATCATATACACAATCGCATATTTTATGAATATACATTACATATCTCTGAAGTAGTTTCCACGAACATCAAAACACTTATTGAACACTGCATTCGACGCGTGTTGCTCCAGTCATGTTGGCATCATCGGGAGATAATTAAAACGAACCTTGATGATAACAACACGATTGGTACAGCACGCATCGAATGAAAGAGTTCAAGTGTTTTGATGTTCATGGGAACTACTTCAGAGGTATCCAAGAGGTAATAAAACACAGATAGTTTAATAAGAAATATATTTTATATAACTATTTTAAATATACACAAACTTTACAAAATAACCTAAATTATACACAATATTTAAAATTTTCAATATTTACGTATACTTTTCTATCTTCCGGTAGTTTAACAAATTGTAAACATATGTATAATACTATAGTTACTCAGGTCCTACATATGCGTTTAAAACCTTCTCAACCATCAGCAGTTATATAATATGAACGTATGTAATTTTTATTCACTATATTTATAAATACCCAATATGTCATATGGCATAACAGCAAATTTTTAGGCCTCTGTCACCTTGCACCATCTTAACTAAACACACACCTGCCACAGTCAGTTAAATATGAAACTTGCAAATTTTCTAACTAAAAGAATATGTATTTACAAATCTAAAGAATTGCATTATAATAAATGTCGGAGACGGCAAGGGCCAGGGGAGTTTTAGGGCGGATCTATTAGATTTAGGCCACACATTGGTAAACACAATAAAATCACTTAAATAATAGTCGCATAAATAACAAAGTAACATGAGGTATGATTTATCTAAACAGGTAAATGTCTTAGGATTGAAAATACAAACAATACCACCAAAATACTGGAGCTAGCAGTCCACCACTGGCAATCTCGCGAATTCAGCTACTCTCTACCGAGTTTATCTTAAGAATAGGTACTTATCTACGGGACTTTCAGGCATGTTGTCCCGCTCGCCGGGAAGAGGGCATCCAGGGACTCCAGACGTCATCTGATGGTTCACACGACCACATATCGAGATGTTTACTTTTCACATTCCTTAATGCAATCGGTACTTGTTGACAACGTTCTCTTGACTTCAATGAATTATGAGTTTACATACGTCTACAAGACTATCGAAAGGCGTCTACGAAAGTATACACAGTATATACAGGGGAATGTCTCCGTCATAAATATACTCTTACATCATGGGAGCTTCATACAAATGGAACAGCATAATATAGCAATAAGCAAATATGAATTCAAGAGAATGAAAAAGAGTTAACTCCATCACACATAAACACTATGCACGCAACACTATAGGGGTTAACGGCTGCCGGCTGTTGTGAACTACAATGCGTAAATAAATTATGCGTGGTGCGCCGACGTACTATGCCATAAATTAGTAGCGCATGCGCATCAGATAATGAGATAAAATTCGTGTACGTGTATAATTTACTTATATCTTAATATACATGTTATGTATAAATCATTATGTATATACCTCCAGCAATATACACTGTATATGACACTGATGGATGTCAGTAGCTGAATATACATTTCATATCCTATGTATATTTAACAATACATATTCAAATTCGAACATCTAATGCATATGCTATGGATGTACATATGCATGAGATGTTATGTGGGTTATAGGTATTTATTATTTATAGAAAATGTGCCGTATAAAAAATATAGAGTGAACTATACTACCACAACCACGTAGTGGAGTGGAAGTATAGTAATCGTTAAAAAAACTCTTTTTTTCTTTTGTTGAAATAGGTTTAAATGTCATGAGACGTCGAGATTTTAAATTTTAGTGAAAAAAATCTGTCCGTCGGTCGATCTGTTTATCTAAAAATTTTTGTGCGCACGTTTTCTCTGGAAATGTTTAAAAGATTCACTTGAAATTTGGTACACGTATGTATTATAACAAGAGCTGGAACTAGAATATATGTTGACCTTATTCCGATGATGGGTGGGGGGTAAATAGGAAAAATAAGTAAAGCAAGCTGGTAAGAGTCCAGTAACTTGGGATTTGGTATATATACTAGAAGCCAAGCCTTCAAACTGAAGCACTATTTTAATATCAGACTGTATGTGTTGAAGGACACATTTTCTACTGGTATAACGTATGAGACGCTATTAAAACTATATTTATAAATTAATCGGTATTTTTACACATTGCATTTAGGAATATCTTGATTTATGTGCGTTCTAGTTTTACCGCCAATAATAATATATATAAATATCTTGTACACAAGTCGCAAAGTAACGTTTTGAGACGGAACAGATCAATAGTTTTTTAAATTGTACAATTGTACATAGAATGTCAACAAACCCTTTGAAATGTTCATTGTGTCTATTTTGGTGTTACGACGCCGGCGACCTTTAAAAATAAAGTCGCAATTGGACACTTAATTTTTATATGCGTAATTTGGAGTAATTTTCTGTCAACAAAGCCATATGAAAATTAAACTTGTTTTGACATCCGCGAAACTTTTATATTTTACGTATTTGTTTTCTTCTATATAAATGCAGTTCTGTTTGTATGTAAATATTTATATACAGTATACAGGGTACATTAGTTTCATGTCATTAAAAAAACTGGTAATAGGGACCTACTAGACAAACAAAAAACCTATATGACCTTTTTCTCTAGGCGCACTTTGAAAAAAAAACTGACCTAGGTTTAAAATTTGAATGTTAAGGTAGGAAACATTTTAGAACCACTGCTTTTCAGGGTCAATGGATGTTATAGTTCTGAATATTAGGAATAATAAAAAATCTGTAATACTCGACTTGTGTTCCCGGCGGAAGAAGTGCGGCACTTTGATGAGATTACTTGTATCGAACTATTAATACCACTAATTATGAAAATGTAAATAATTCCTTTTCTTTCGGCACAACGCAAGCATAACATGGCCGCAGGGGTTTAAATAGGATTTGTCTACATGTGTTGCTGTAGCTTTAATTGCCGTTTATAAGAATTTATCAAATTTAAAAGTAGTTTAGAGACAGTTTTCGCAAAAAAGTGAAAATGAAATTCTTTTCTATGCAGTAATTTTATCTGCATCTTACGTACGTGGCTCATTCGTTGTCTGACACTACTAAACTGATAAATACTAATGCTTAATACTGCTCATTCTTTTATTGGCGATTTCTTTTTCCACATATTTTCTTTTTTCTTTTCTTTTTTTTATTCACAAGAATATTATACTATATCTTAATGTTTGTTGATATGTACTTTAGGTATTATTATTATTACTACTTTTATTTTTAGGAATTTTAGGTTAAATAAGGTTAAGTTGAATATCTTTGGCTAGACTTCGCCTTAGCGTATTATATGTACATGTTTTCCTAATAAAGTCTTTATTATTATTATTATTATTATTGTCTATTAACATTTGTAACATTGTGTTAAAAGTTTTTCCCAATCAGGTATCGAAAACTAAAAATTGAGTCTTTGGTCTCTATGAAACTCAACGTAAACAATAATAAACGGATCAAAACAAGACAGCGAATAATAATAATAATAATAATAATAATGATACCTTTAATGCCCAATAGGTAACACCCAATAATTGAACAATTCTTTTGAATTTTTCACAAAAATTGTTCGAAATGACCTCCATCTCCACGTATACACATTTCGGCACGTCGAACTAAGGACATATGCACTCCGTTCAACACATTTGGTAAATTAGGATAATTTTTTATGGTTTCTATGCACATTAAAATACGTTGTTGCAACTGTTCTAAAATGTCAATTGGATCACGGTAAACCAGAGATTTATAATACCCCAAAAATAAAAGGCAATCGGATTTAAGTTGGGCGATCTAGCAGGCCATGGTACTGGTCCGCCACGTCCAATCCATCGTCGAAGAAACTTTCTGTTCAAAAAATTTTGAACAGCCAGACTAAAATGGATTGGCGCGCCATCGCGCAAATACCACATTCTTCTGCGCGTAGCCAAGGGTAAATCTTCCAGCAAATTTGGCAATGTTTGCTGCAAAAAATTTAAGTAGGTATACATCACCATTTAATCTAGTGGGTAATTGTATAGGTCCAATTATTCCACTACCGCAAATTTCTGTCCACAAATTAACGCTGAACCGTCGTTGCCTTTCTTATTAGACGTAGATTTTCGTCTGCTCAATAGTGCATATTTTTAAAATTAAACACTCCATTTCTGGTAAAACACGACTCATCGGAAAAACACAGAACGTTTAAAAAATCCTCATTTGTCGCGTGTTTTCTTAAAATCCACCTACAAAATTGCATTCGCTCTGCAAAATCTTGAGGTTCTAGTGCTTGGACACGTTGATAGTGATAGGGATGTAAGTTCATATCTCTTAATGCCCTCCATATCATAAAATGGGATACTCCCATACGGTTCGCGATAGCGCGGGTGCTTAAAGTTGGATCCTCGTCTACAAGTTCCAAAATTTGAACCTCTGCACCAATTACCCTTTCTTCGCATTGTGGACCTCGTTCTCCTCCATGTCCATCGAGACGACCTGTTTCTCGAAGACGCTGGTCAATATTAACACATGTCCGAGCACAAAGATGACGTCGATTAGGGAACCTTAAACGATAAAGCTCTTCCGCACCAGCTGCATTTCCACCACTTTCTCCATACACCAAGTGCATATCCGCGAGCTCTGGATAAGTGTAATCTCCCATAATATCCAAAACCTGCGTTTTAAAATACCACACTAAACATAAGTGGCACAAAATTCAAAAAGAGCAAAAGCAACAAACAAAACCAAGGAACGGGTAGGTCGCGTCGTGTGTACGTTGTTTACCAAGTAAGGACACAAACTGAAATTATTACTTGAGAATATTACAAGGGAGAGTATAGCACACGTAATGAGATAATTTGGCCGCGAAGAAGCAAAAAACATGGCGGTGTCCTCTGTCGGTCACTTTTATCTGCTTTGTCGGCATGCTTCTCGATGACCCCCGTCGCGGCCTAATTATCTCTTAGGCTCACCATACTTATTTGCACGAATATCAGAGTATCATGTGCGACAAGATGCGAGGCAATAAAGCCTGCCCCAATATGCCGGCAGTTCTCAAACTATATTATTAAGTATTTTGGAAATTTTTGTTCATTTCTTTCCTCCAAAACTATGATCTTTAGACCCCCATATTATACAAGGTTTTTTTCGTTTGTCTTGTCGTTCCCTACCACCAGTTTTTTTAATAACATGAAACCAATTACACCCTGTATGTTTGTGTGTTTGATTATAACTCAAAAATCAAAGAAGATTGTGACAAAAATCTGGAAGGTTATAGGGCTAACATAATGCCATTAAAGTAATTTTTGTGAAAACTGCATTAATTTTTGTGCTTAGAGACCGGAAAAATCAATTTTCAAAAAATTAGTAACGAGTGTTTTGTCTCTTATACACTAAATCAAAATTAAGGTTTTTAGCCAATTTGCTTCAATTTGGACTGTTAGGCTTTGTAAAGTATTGTTTTGAGAATACTTTAAACAAATATTTAGTCATTTCAAGCAAAACTCAGGTGTAGATCAAATTTTGTCCACAAAAATTCATTTTTGAATCACTGTGCGCCGTTGGCGTAGTGTAGGGCAAATGTCCTCTTAAGAAGAATTTAAATGACGATTACAAAAGTGCGTGGAAGGTGGTGGTTTTCATGTTGAATGGAACTTTGTTAATTGAAACATATTTAGAATTCTTTGTTCAACCATTTTTTTTCTCTAAAATTTTGGATTATAAATGAAGTATAGAGCTAGTTTAGTGTTAGGTAAAAGTAATTTTTGAAAATTTTTTTAACATCCTGTATAGAAAATACGTTTTCTTAATTCAAACCGTTTTTTTAATAAGCAAATTTTTGTAGAGTAACTTTTAGTAAAACAATTTAAATTTTGGTCCATTTGTGGTATAGGTAGCCCCATCTGGGAACACTCTGTAGATCTCTATTCTGGAGACCGCTTCATATAATGGGCAAAGAGCAACAACTTTTAGAAAAGGAGTTTCCGAACATAAATAGAAATGGAAAAATACATCGGCGAACTACCAGATTATCAAACGGCATTTATCAAGGGTAGATCAACAGACGACCATATGTACACCACCAGACGGATCCTGGAAGAAAAGTGGAAAGAAGGAACAAAACTATATATAGTCTCAATTGACCTCCAAAAGGCATTTGATACCATAAGGCATGAGGCTATAGTCAACACTTTGCTCAACAGGGGAGTACCGCACTACTTAATAAACAGAATAATAAAAGCATGCCTACACGAAAACACTGCAATACAATGGTTTGGACAGACGACGGAATCAAAAATGAAGAATATAGGAGTCAAACAAGGATGTCCCCTATCCCCCCGACTATTCACCACAGTCCTGGACCAAGTGATAGAAAGCACAATAAAGGAGAATCACAATTTCAATGGAAGCGATGGAACGATAAAGCCCCCATCGTACTTGCATACGCCGACGATATACTCATCATCACCGAGGAAGAACAAGACATCGTTAAATTTCTAAGAAACATGACACCACATCTGGATTCCTCTGGAATGAAAATAAACTTCAAGAAGAGCCTTATAATGGTCCGAGACCCATTGACAAAAACAAGTCCAACAAGTGGGGAAGAATACAAAATAGGAGACTACACCCTGAGAACCACGAATAGAATGAAATACCTAGGAACATACCTAACGAATCAACTAAAAAGGAGGGAAACAGTAAGGGAAAGAATCAAAACAGCCTACAGAGTCACAAGAGCTCTACTACCCTTCATTGAGGACAACAAACCACCATGGTGCCTAACCAAAAAGATATACACGACCATCATAATGCCTATGATGATATATGGAGTCAAAAACGCAGCAACGACAAAGGCCAACAGAAGAAGCCTGAGAAGAGCTGAAAGGGACATTATCCAACTGCTAGCAAAAACAGGAAAACCACAAAAACGACAGAAAACGTCAACATTACTAGAGGGAAGAACAATAATCAAAAGAATAGAATCATACGCAATGAAATACTGGGGACACGTCCAAAGACGGGACTCGACACACCTACTAAAGAAAGCGCTGCGAATGAACAGCAACAAACTGAAAATAGGGAGGCCATGCTACACATGGATAACAACAATCGAGAGGATTATGAATAAGCTAGGAAAGGATTATACACACTGGGAAAAGCTGGCACAACAAAAAATGGAATACAATAAAGAAATATCAAGGATATACACACTGCCAGACTCAGAAACAGAACAAACAGAAAACTCAGAAGTAGAATAGGAGAGAAGATGATCACAGACAGAAACTAAGAAGAAGCATATCACAAAAACCTGAAAGTAAAAAGAAGCACGAAAACCTAAAAGAAGCATCTCACAAACGCCTACACTTTCCATCCGATGAAGACAGAAGGAAAACAAGAAGAAACATCTCACAAACACCTACACGCTCCATCCTATACTCCTACCCCATGCGTCATGCGGCTCTCGCTGCTGACAACAAGCATGTCCAATGTCCAATCCAGCGTATGCAGCTGGTCCGGCGGTATAAAAAAGCACCGGGGGTTTGTTCCGGCACACGGTGGGATGATCGATGTGCGATCGGGCTGCGCGGTGGAACAAATCTCCATGCACCGGAATTGGCAGCAATGCCCACCTTACGCTGGCAAATCAATCAATCAATCAATCAATAAATAAAATTATAACACTAATAAACGAAATACATGAAAATCCCTCTGTTTAAATAATAACACAGCTAATAGTCTGATATAAGTGGGGTTAGACGCCAATATAGAAATCGATGGTTACAATTGTCGATGAATCCTTTATTTGGGTGACAAATATTTTAAAAATAATAAAGGCAAAACTAAAGAAGAAAATAAACCAGGCAAGATAACTTAAAAGTTAACTTCTGGCACTTACGCCTTATTTAGGACAAACAAGAAGAAATTTTAAGAAAAGAGTCTTGGAACATAAAAGAAATATTAATATCATATATATTTTTAAATACCTACTTATATTTAACTTAATCTAAATTTGGTAACCAAGAAATTTCCATTGTCGAAAAATTGTCAAAAATACTTTTTGTGACCTTTCTAATTGTAACTAAATTTGTGCTCTAAAACAAAGGTAGGTAGATAATAAATCACATAGAATAATTTTGCACTCTAGACAATGCAACATCCTCAACAGGAAAACTAAACAAGCCAAAGAATTTCAAACCGTAGTTCCGAATATTATTTTGCATAGCGACCATGCACTCTTGTACCTAAGAAAGAAAGGAACTTCGTATTTGGAAGACGGCCAAATTGGATGCCGACCAACGTGCGACGCGTTCATGATCGAAAATACCAAATCTCAACTATACCACTTAAAAAAAGTCTGTCTTTATCACATTCGGGGTAAATAAGCAAAAGAATTTTTTTCATCAATAAACTGTAAGATTTTTCTCGGCGAACATAGGCTTTTCAACGCTTCCTCCCCGAAAAATTGTGCAGTAAAATTTTGTTTTGACATTTAACTGGCCGAGAGACGCACGATGCTGCAGATATGCTGGTATAAATAGAAAATTTGTAATTGTGTGATGTAGTTTGACGTAAATCCTCAGTGAGCTTGAGACGTTTTTGCAAGAAGGTGTTGTACGTACATGTTGTTTCCCTCGGGCGAAAAGTTTTAGATTAAAAGTGCATCAATCATAAAACAAATCTGAAGGTAGGAATTAATGTTTTTAGTGTTCGTATTTACAATTAAAATTTTGGAAACATTTACTATACAGTGTGTCGCAATATTGTGGCCCAATCGATATTGGCAGTTTAACACCAAATAGTCTTATTTAACCAATATACATACATTCTATTGTTATAAATTCGATAATGTAATAATTAGAAAAATCTCGGTATGTTGCACTGTTTACGTATGTAAAATAAACATTTTTAAGGCCATCAGAACAAAAATTTAATGGACTAAGAGCCGGGAATATACGAGGCCACTTTACAATTCACCTTTTTAAAATTATTTCTAACTAGAATGGCGTTATGGGGTGGTGCTCCATCCAAATGCATCTGTATATCGTTATATTCCTAATTTACATATCTCGTCAACAAATGTCATTCCCCAAACATTAAAAACAGCTCACTAATAAACGATTGTGTAAAAGAAGTGTGCCAATTAAGTGACTAATTATCTATTATCCAACCCAGACTGTCGCTGAAGAATTTTCTTGACAATGTTCCATATGGATTTCGTAATTAAGTTACTAATTGCAATGAATATAGGGCAAGGAAATAAAATATGTCTGACATTAGTCTTCACAGATCGAAGCAATAAACAATAACATTATTTTACAGTAGCTACCATACTCATTATAAGGTATGTACTACTCTTTCTTCTGGATTCAGTTATTAACATAAATAGTAACAAAACATGAGAGGACTTCTTACACTCCAAATTTTTTAAAACTACGTGAGACATCAAAAAACACTAAATGTATCTCGTTAGCGTAAAATTCACCAAAACAACGGTTGTAATAAAGGAAACGATACTGCTCATAGTTAAGTTTATCGACTGCCAGTGTCTCAAAAATGGGACTCCAAGGCGATTTTTCTGGGTTATTTAAAATCGCAATTAAGTTTGAGAAAAAAAAACACGCAGTGGACATCAAAAACCACTTTTCATACCACACCAGACCTTTAGACCTCTTTGTTTTTGTTGTCGCTATATGTTTAAAAAATTGAATGTTTTGTATTACCCTAGTTTTTGGGGGTTTTTGACTCTCAGATAATTTTCGTAATATAAATCTTGTTTGTGCCGAGATTTTCGACGAAAAGTGTAGTCATTATTGTTACAATTTTTTCCTTTTTTTTTGTAAAATGATCTCTATTTTCTCATTTAAATCATTCAAATCCGAAGTCATAGCCGAGGCAAGAAATGTGTGTTTTACTGAAAAATAGTTAGTAGCTTTGAGGTTATTGTATACAACATGTCGTGTACTTATTTACTGATCTATTTATATATTTATCTAATTCTGAGTTCAGTCTTCAGTATCCAACAATTCATCTTAAGTTCCGTATTTTTCTGTTTCACTGTTTTCTTATGGTTGATTCTGTTTCTCTTTTCTTTTTTTTTGCTCATCTAATCCTCTATACCTTCGGAGATAGGATCATCTACAGTTTCCATTTCATCGTATGCAAGGTCCATTGCCATATGATTCTCCTCGGCAAAATGAGCAAATGATAGAGCATCTTAAACAATGTTCTAAAAACTAGGATGAAACCTCTTTACTTAAGACAAAAATGAGGAAACGTATTAAAGTTGTGAAGTCAAAACTTTAATATCAATTAGCTGAAGTACAAAGTCCCTTTCCCCCAATTCTTTGAACTGAGCCCATCCAGTCACGATTAATTTATTATTGTAATCTAACTTAATAGTAGGAGAGCCAGTGACATTTTTCAGTGATGATTTAGTTAAGGCCTATTTTTTGAGAGGATGTTGAGGGGGGTATCACTAAGTGTCATCCGTGAGGATTAGCCCGGATTCCAGTCGTAAGGGGGTGGCAGAACGCCCCCCATGTGTAAAAAAAACTGCAATTTTTTATTATTTAGTTAAGGCTAAACTTTTTTCCAGTACTCCTTTGATAGCCCACAAACATCGATCTAATATTGGCAGAACGATTAGCCAGTCTTAAGAGAGTGGCAGACACCGCCAACATGTCGTGGGAGCAATGAAATTTTTATTATTTAGTTAAGCTTCTTTTTTGTATGTCGTTGTAGCAACTATTCCAAGTATATATGCAAATTGGCAGAACAAAATGGCAGTCGTAACTACCTGGCAGAACAATTTAATTGTGCCGTATGCGCGCCGTGACTTCGTGAGTTCGGTCGCAGATTAATTTGTATTATGAATGCTTTAAATAAACGATAATTTTGCTCATTTATTTAAAACCTTTTTAGTAATCACAGACCTTCATTTACCTTTGGAGCTGGTATTTTAATACTCATTCGATGGAAATGCGACTTGAAAGTTACAAAAGTTTGTTTTTCATTCGAGAATGACTTTGCAACTATGAGGGACACGAAAAGTTGTACTGTTGTTTTTTATTGGAAATTTAAAAAGCTTTCTTAATAATTTTTCGTATCTCACTTCATTTCGGAGATAAAATGATAATACAGAATTCTCTTTTCGGATTTCGGAAAAATATAATCAGTATCGACTGAGAACCACAAATTATGATGTATATTATTGTAATTGTATCATCATAATAATTGAAAAATGCGATTGCCAAGAAAAAATTTACTAAGAAATTTTTAAAAAATTGTGCTTATTAAAGTTCCATGTTCCAGATAGATAAATAACATTGTGAATATATGTAGAATCATTTATATTATTTTGAATTATAGCAAAAATGTTCCGAGACAGGAAATACATAAAATAAATAAAATATATTTCAAGAAACGTCAAAATTAATGATTGCAATGCTAAAAAAAATTTGAATAAATCGTGATACGTGAATTAAAAGAATATTTCTAATACATTTTTTTGTAGAGAATTAATTAATAAAAAATTTTATTTGATAAACATCATGAAGTAATATATATACTTCATGATGGAAAAAATAATAAAAAGATGCAGTTTTTTTTACACATGGGGGGTGATCTGCCACCCCCTTACGACTGGAATCCGGGCTAATCCCCACGGATGACACTTAGTTATACCCCCTCAACATCTTAAAAAATAGGCCTTAACTAAATCATCACTGAGAAATGTCACTGGCTCTTAGACCATAACAAACAACACTTAAAAACCAGACAGTACTTGAAATAATAAAGGAGAATACAGGGGGAAACAAATTTGACAAAAGCCTTATAATACGATCAGACATGTATAAAATAATTTCGTGATTTCTTTTTAAATGGTTATAAGGAAGATTATTCTTTGATATCGGAAGGTACAGAATGAAAAGTTTTACCCTGGTCAATAGTAGGAACTTCTCGCACAACGCAATTCTGTGTTTTTGGATTTTTAGTAAATTACCATGTCTGGTAGGGTAATTAAGCCTAAATTTTCAGCAAATCAAAAATTAATCACACCACTTGTTTTTGAGCAATCAGAACTCTTTCGTTGTCAAAAGCGCCATCCCATAAAATGACGTTATACAACAACACTGAATTAATAAGTGCCTAATAAACATGTATTGATATTTTTGGTTTATGAGACTTTTGAGCTGCAAAACTGTATAATAGCCACTACTTGTTTGCCCACACATAGTCAATATGTATTTCCAGCTCATGTCACTGTCAATATGGACATCAAGATTGTATTGTTTCACTTGGAGCAACTATTAATTAGTTAGATGTAATATCATCAGTAATATTTATGGCATTTTGGAATTTTTTCCTACCAAAAAATTGTAGTTAGATATTTTTTCCTGTGTCAATACCACATCAGTTTGTAAATTGTTCGGCGAGAGTATAGAGCTTGTGCTGCATCTTCTCAGATGTTTCAGAAATAAACATGCTGCATACTTTAAATATATATTTTTTTATTTAGGGGCAATTCCTACCCCTTGGGGGTATGGCAATTGTAATATAGAGACTGAAGATGATATATTTTACTACAAACATAATTACCACCTACACTAGTTTGCCTAAACCGGAGGACGACTCAGTGGCAGGTTACACTATTGCCATTATACCATGTGCGTAGTAGGTACCTTTTAAATTCAGTCTTCAATCATGAATAATTTATTATCATGGAATTATGATCAACAATCCTACTAAATGTATTTATAATAGAAATACATTGATAAAGAATTGTTAAACGAAAAAATGTCTTGCAAAAGAAAGTGTTAAGGTAATTTGGTGAGAAAGTCTTAGTGAGAGAGAACTCCCTTTCAACTAACAAACTACAGATGATTTTCTCAAAGGGAATAAAGGAAATCTATAAATATTGACAATTTATGAGCGGTTTTACATATGTTTTAAACGGACATCTAACATGAACAAAGCAAATGTTGGCATGGTCCACTACGCATATTTTAAAACATTTTACTAATTGGTTCATCCTAAGTTTATTTTTATGAACCCGGTAGCTGTTTGTATATACCACACCGTGTTTCAGAGTTAAGGTTTATTGATGTTATTTATTATCTTTTTTTATAAATATAAAAACGCGTTGCGTTATCCTCATGTTTTATATAAAGTTTGTGGCATTCTTATACACCATATGTTTCTTTTCAGCTTTTCACATTGTTTTAATGTGTGTGCTTCATTCAGAATTATTACCGATTTTCGGACTAAATATTTTTATAACCAGGATAAATATACTCTTTATTAAATAACTCTGAATATGATGTGTTAAGAAAATGTTAGGTATTCTTACAAATGTTGCTAGGTTCTCTACTTCTACCGATAAAGTCCAAGTCTAATCCTAATTATCCATCAGAAAATAAAAACATTTATAATGTAGAGTTGTGTAATAAACACCAATCTAAGTTTATTTATTAATCTTATAATTCATATCTATTGACATTCATACATCCCTAGTCACCTCTCATTCCCAGCCTCCTTATATAATAAACCATACAAATCCACATCTTCCTTTTTCTCTGAGCCAAAACCTACATAATATAATATTGACTTAAATTTATAATTAACATCTACGCTGAAATGAGTTAAAGTTAAAAAAAGGTAAAGGAAAGTTATTAATTCAGAACGAAGTCTTTTAAATGATCAGGTATGTTTTGTTCTCTTCGTGAGACCACCTATTGGTTCTTACTCTGTGATATCTAGTTCATTTGGGTGTTGTTCTCCGTCTACATTAGGAAGTATTTGGAGGTGTTTACGGTTTCTTCTTATAACATTATTCGTCTCTGTTCTGACGAGTATTATCTGGGCTGTTCTGCATCCTCTTCTACTATCCCTTCTCTACGCATATATACTATCCAAACTTGATCTCCTTACTTTAAGAGTCGTTTATTATAATCATTTTCCTGTTTATTTTTTCTATTTTCATATTTTCTTTTGTTTGTTTGTGATCTGGCAATTTTGGTGTTAATTTATTTTCTAATATCGGTACTCGGTCTCTTAGGTTCCTTCAGTATAATAATTTTCCAGAAGAAATTCCAAATCGGAGGTTTGACTTTCGGCAAGATAATAAAGCTAAATAATAATCGTCAGCGTTTTTCTTTAAAACACGTTTTAATAATTTGACGGCCGATTCAGTTTGGCCATTGGAATGTTGATATTCTGGACTTGAACATATCCATGTAAAGCCATATTTATTGGCAAACTGTTTAAATTCATAACTGGTAAATTGTCGTCCGTTGTCTAATCTAACTACATTTGGTATACCATGGTGAGAAAATACGTCCTTCGTGGCTTTGATGATAGCTTCACTAGTTATTCTCTTAAGTTCCTTGTTTTGTACTTTAATTACTTCTGCCTGAGTAATTTTATCAATAGCTGTACTAAGTGTTAACTCACTGTTTAAATTTAATCTCTCACTTAAGTTTATGTCTCTGATTCCAACCACTAATCGATCTCTAGTTAACTCTTTCTCTAAATTTTGATAATTACATGCTTTTACCAGACCTATCAGAATGCTTATATAGTCGTTAGAACTTTCACCGCCTTTCTGAACTGTCATGTTGAATTTTGCTCTAGCATTAGTCCTAATGATCCTTGGAAAATAAAGGTATAAGTCAGTGTCAGAAACATCAAATTTAAAATAGACACAGGAGCGGATGAAACGATTATAGCTGCGGCAGTATTCGAGGCAAAATTGAAAGACAATTATAAACTAAAGAAATCAGATGCAACACTTGTGGGACTTGGATCGGAACAAAACTGTAAACTAAATGTATGGGGCCAAGTAACATTACTATTAAGTGGAATGACAAAATAGAGAACATAAAATGTTTTGTAGTGGAAACAAGAGAAAATCTGTTAGGCAGACCAGCATTAACAAAACTAGGTATGGTTGAATGGAAGGATAACAAAATAATTAAAGAAAGGAACATACAGAGTATAACGACAAAACAATGTACAGAAAATACAGTCACTGAAGACAAAACATTTACAGAGATGTACCCATAGCTGTTTAAAGGAGTTGGAGAATTAATATACCTTACAAATGTACATACTACATAATTTTATTAGAAAATGAGTTAACAACCCTCAATATAAGGACAATACAGTCGCTACAAGTACCAAACTGCTACAATATCAATGATATTTCTATGTATCAAAAAGTCAAGAGAAGTGAACACCTCGTCGATTTAGGTTACCAAATATCTCTCTCTAAGTAATCATGTGCTAGAAAAAAAGGCAAGTTAAAATAATTTGGGACTGAATATTGACTGCAAACTAAGGTTTAGAAAACTTCATTATGGTATAAAAACATACTATTCGATATTTATTCAAAGCTAGGGCTCGTGATTCATGCAAACAACTATCTGTAGCCAGCAGAATTTTGACAGAGATCTCTGTTTTTATTCTGAGTAGAGTAGGTATAATTCATATGTGGAAATAATTTTAATACCCCTCCTAGATATATCACCCGGCAAGTTGGTAATGTTACCATATCAATCTCAAAGGCCAGACTTGTCGATGCTATAGCCTCTACCGAGTCAATGAAGACTTTTACCCCAGCAGTGAATACATTTTCATTGTTCCTTCTGTAATGTCCTTTCAAGACTAAGTAAATGAACGCTTAAAACATTTTCAATGTCGGCTTTTTACATGGGGATGGGTTCCCACCATTTCTAGGGGGGGGGGGGGGTGAAATAAATTAAAAACTAACTAATAGATCTGATACTGAATTAAATTGGAAGAAAAATGATTGTGTGCCATTTTAGGTTCAAAGAAAGAAGGTTGGAATCTATGATTTTATTTATATCAGAGCATATAGTTTCTTGAAGAACATCTTTATGTCACAATGCAGTCGTATCGTCTACGAATCGAATGAAATTTAATACTAATAATAATACTAATACTAATCATATTTCAGTAATTGACACTTAGTGAAACTAGGATTGGGTCAAGGAGGGATCCTTGAGATACCCCATAGTTTATGCTAAGTTTATCAGAATTATTTTGCTTTTTAATATCATGGAATCAAACTATGGATTATATTGTAACGACATTGAGGAAGACTTTTGTAAACATTTTCTTTGTCTGTTTGAAGTTTCTTCATCTCAAAAATTTACATCTTTTGAATGCCTTCTGAAATGCAGCCAAGAGTACTTTTCGTTTTAACGGGTCGCTTGGCACTCTTTACTTAAAATTACATTGCTCTAGAGATCCATAATCATCTACACACTTTTGTTGTAGTAATATTCTATATTGTTTTCATGATACCTTAGTTATAGTATGTGTCATTTTCTTGCTCCATGTTGAAAGCCCAGTGAGTCAAAATTTTGTTTCATATCTCAATATTGATCAAACAATTTCAACGGAATGCTTACCTTTTAGCTACATCAAATTCCAGCGAAAAAAAAAAATGCTGTCCATAGAACTTTAATCGTCTCTTAAGTGTTTTTTATGTTCACATTAAATTCATAATTACTTTCAGAAATGCTTGTCTATTTTATGTAAAAATCTGGATATTTAACTGCCAATTGACTAAGTTGTCCGGCTCAATGTTTAAGATGTTAGGATTGAGATAATTATATTGTTGTGGTAACCTGTGCCCATCAACAAATAATGTGAGCACTTCACGCGATTCGCACACCTGTAGCGTTTGCGGTAAAATTGACTGTAAACAGGAGTAATATACACACAATATAAAACGTCAGAATGTGAATGAATACTAAATGCTATTTAAAAAGTAAAAGATAAAAGTTGGTCTTGGAATCACGGGGTTTCGGTTCAAATCCTAGTTAGGGCATAGGTACAGTGGTTCGTCTTAAGAAAACTCAAGTGCCTTTTCTAATGCTTTTGTCAGGCAATCAATACTTAGTTTTATTGCGGCTCCATACTGCAGTACTGTTTAATATTTTTAGAGATTTCCGCATGAAACGCACTTAGCAGGTGGACGCAGAAACCACGTCATCAGACCAGGAAATTGGAAACAATATAAAATGTCACGACACATAAATAGTGCAAGGTCACGGCGTTGTTGCGTCTGGACGACAAGAAAATTGCGTAGTTTACAACTCAAAACACACCTGCTAATAAAAACCAAATAGAGAGAGAAATAATCAAAAACTAAACACAACAATAATCTTTATTTTAAGGTCATATTTAATATGGCTCATTTAAATGTGATGACAACATAATAATTAGGGTACGTAATAAAATTAATTCGATAATAAGCTGTCAATTTACACGAATTGTATTACTTACGGCAACTTGAAAAAGTTTATATAGAAAATTTAAAAGCACGAGTGGTATTTGGGGAGAATATTTCACAAATATTTTAATTAAATACATAAGACAGCTTTACTATTAAGCTCTGCCGTTAATTGCATCCATATGCTATCTTCTTTTGGTGTTTGCTGTCATCCTCCTCAATTTCATCATTTATGTCATATAGAGATGTATTTGCAAAGCAACATCTAGTAATAAACGATGTAGTTAAAAATATTTAACAAATGCAGCTGTAGAAAAAGTCGCCATATTTCAAATCATCAGATTCATTATTTGATGAAGTTTTCCTTCTGGATGTACACCAGATTTCCTTCGTGCTTTGGCCTTCGTTTTAAATATAATTAATATAGTGTTGATACATCTGTTAATTAAGAAGCAAAGTAATAAGTTGGAACCATAGATATAATAACATATAGACTAACCCAAAGTCGCTGAAGAGTCTTTACTGCAAAAACTTCTTGCGCACGTTTCGACTAATCAATTCATGAGTAAAGACAGAGGGAGAGAAGCGCCACCACATCGTCCCATATTCCAGACAGTATGTATGCCAATGACGATGCAAGAATTATTGTTCTGATTAAAGCGTTTATTGATATATATCTACCTGTTTAATCATCATTTTTTATTTAAGAAGTATAAAAATTAGAGAACTCTTCGAAAGGTTGAATCAGTGCTACGAATTGCAGTGTACATTGCATACTTTTGATCTCCTGAAATAGCTTATATATTCCAGAGCAAATGTGTTTAACTTGTCTCTACATGTAACTTTATGTCATTTGTGCCTACATGTTATAATTGATATATATTGACCTATTTTTGTTCGAGGGATCTCTGTATGATTAAATTGTAAGACCTTAGCTAACGCTTCATATACTACATACTACTACAACGTACAAGAGTTATATTATATTTGGGCAACAAGCTCGAGAAAAATGTATATATAAAATTTAAAAGTGCAAGTGATATTTGCTTAAAATATTTTATAACATGAAACTTATGCCAGTAGCTGTAACGCGTTTTACAGAGATAAAACTGCATGTTCGTCATAAAAGCCGATCTGGCTGCTTTATTACTAATAGCGACATTCGATATGTGCAATAATCCCAATTTCCTTTCAATCGGTATAATGGTAAGTTGTGGACCTGATTAAATACCAGTGTTTTGCCGAGACAATATGCGTAGGTGTAATGTCGGATTCAAACAAAGATTTTAGACATAATTCAAAAGTTGTTCAACATGGGAGTATTCCATTCAGAATTTCAATTTCCAGCGACCATTTGTTGTTTATGGTTCACATTTCAAATATCATCAGTCATATCTAATAGCTTCAATGGCATATTTTTAGTTGTATACATTTCGTCTTTCGCGATTATGTATGACGGAACGAGTTTTTACGGAAATTATTGTTAAGAATGGGAGTAGGAGAACTTCATAGGCATCTACTGAATAGAAAGAAAAGATCAACCGGGGTTAAACGCTGGATAAATAAAAGAAAAAAAAATAGATGTTTCTTCTACCTTGACGATGAAAAAGCTATATCCAATAACATTGGCCATAACATATATGCTGTACCGATTTCTGAAAATAAAAAATAAGCACCCGAATACTTTCTTTGTTCCCCTAATTTGTGTCTTTATCTTGCTTTGTGGCTGATTTTTGTTGTATTAAGAATGGGAAAACAAATACTGAAGTAGACATCAAAATATGTAATCAATTTTTAAGTCAAAAAGAGTACCGAGAAGATACAGAACCCTTCACTATACGCATATTTCGTCAAACAATTTAGAATCATCTGGGGGTAATAAACCTATTATTAGTCTACTAAAATTTTATTTCAACCCAAAATGGTACAAAATATTACCTATCAAGGACAGGAAAGTGGATGCCACGCCATGTCCATGCATTGTTTACTATAAATATAAATAAAAAATGTACGTCACCGAATTGTTTTGTTGATTACGAGTATATGAAAGGCAAAGTGTGAATCAAACGTGTCAGATTATATCCAGCATTAGTGCAATTGGTGCCAGTTTAATTTTAGCCTGGATTACTTACCAGGATACAAAGATGTTTAATTTAGTGATGTATAATAAGATATATTATTTAACTAAGAATTATGTAAGTAGCTTTGTGACGCGTGATGATTGCTCGTAATTCTGTGTAAAATGTTTCTATCTAGATCATAATAAAAGTTGTGAGTCGCATTTTACCTATTTTAGTATTTTATCAAGCATAACGGAAAATAAGAAACTTTGCTGTAAAAACAGAGTGCCCTAACATTGGATATCAACATTTTAATGAGAGTGACTTAAATGTAGACAACTTGCAGATTCGAAATGTCTGCCGTTGTACCTCCAATAACCAATCGTATCTTTGTAATAACTACGCGGTAGCTAACTAATGAATAACAAAGAAATCTTGATATCTTTTTGTCATATCCAGTGATACAGCTTGCAGGTTTAGAATGGACCTCCAGTAATCGGAATGTATAAGAAAGTATTCGCTTGATACAAATACTCGTAACAATTGTTTAAGTTATTTAATAGTTTACACCACTAAGAAAATTTATCATATCGCTTTCTTTTTTTACCCTGTTCTAAGAAACAGGATTAATAATGTCTCCAGCTGATACAAATGTAAGAGATAATTGTACTCTGGCTCCTGTACCATAAAGCTGCATATAGAGACAAGTTACACACACTAGCTCTGAGAAGATATAAGCTGAAAATGTACTCACGGCAATCCATCAAAAAGTAACAACTATATTACAATTCGTAACATTTATTCAACTTTCAGAAAATACTTTAAGCTATCAAATAGCCTTAACTTTATTTTTAAACATTTTAAATTGAAAAAATGTCTAATATTAAATTCGTATATGGAGCTACAAGAATCATATTCCATGTCGGTTTCTGATAACGGGACCATGGATACATAATGTTTATAGGTAGGTCGTTACCCCTGTAGTAGTATTCTATCTGCCTTTATTCGTCATGCAATTAGTCGAAGAGAACTCTTTGCTATGAAGACTCAGCAGCTTTGAGCCTGACTGTATATTTCAGTATGTGTGGTTCCAACGTACAGTCGTGACTAGAAAAAAGTTTCCGACTTAAAGCAATGGCTCCTGTTGGAATTAGATTCTTTAAGATTATTTATTTTCGCTCCGCCTACTGACGAATGAATAACATAAGTTTTTACAGGTGCTCTATGATCGCAAAAAATATATTAGCAGTAATCTGTTTCAAAAGCATTGATCTTATATAAAGACATACGGTATTGTTTTCAGACGTTTGAAGAAAAAATAATTGACAGTATAGTTAAAGACAACATTCGTTTCTTCCTCAAATATGTTGTCTATATTAAGGAATCGATTTCCTTCAGCTTTCCTCTTTTTCAAATATTGCTTATATTCTATCTGGGATATAATCATGAATAGGAGGAATAATATAGTTCACTGTTACGTTTGTGACACGGCTACACTGAATAACATGACATTTCTTAACATTTAGACTACTGTGCGTTGCCATTAGCCACAGGAGCTGCATTACAAAAGGGATCGAAACTGCAAAAAAAAGAATTCATAGAATTTTATTAATTAGTTTAGGGTGAAAGAAGCGTTTTAGAGAAAAACGCCAAGAGCCAGAAGTTGCTTATTTTTGTTCACGCCTGCCGGTTTTCAGAATTTCTTAGAAAAAACTAATTACGACAAAGAATTTCCCTAGATTTTAATTTTTTTCTACTTCAGAAATATCCCAAAATAGTCAGGCACATTCTTTAGGTAAAAATAATCAACTTATGCCCCCCCCAACTTTTTCTTCAAAGCTTCCTTTTCCCGTAAAAAATTACACACATTTTTATTGTTTGCTATTTTTTCCCGAGAACAGGAAGCATTTTGAAAAGAAAACACTAAGAGACAAAAGATGCTTATTTTTCTCTAAAAAACGAGCCTGAATATTTTCAGAATTTTTATGGAACATTTAAGCAGACCATCGCAGATGTTCACAGTTTCAATCGCCTCTAGATCAAAAAATCAAATTCGGGCGGACTAGTGGTCAAAGAGAATTTTAATCAGGGGGCCCAGGAGAACATTTTCCCCAGTTTCAGAACAATCGACTGAAACCGATTTTTCACTATAAAAAACCGCGGGGTCCTTTGATTTTCGCAAATGAATGGTGACAAAATATCTCAAATTAAATGAATTTTAATCGTGCAAAAAAAGAAACCATATGAAGAAAATTTCACAAGCTTTGAAAAAGATCTAATCATTTTCCAAAAAATTGCAGTTTAAAAGTATTAGCCAAAAATAAATGTTTGAGCATTGGACCCATTTACTTGTAAACGCAAAGATCAATTTCTAGAGACTCATAGGATTGTTAAAACGTAGGTAAATTTTTTCGAAGAAAAATCGCAACAAAGAATTATTTATTTCATATTTTATTTAATTTTATTAACTGATATGTTAATGATTTATATAAAATGTCTATTAATCGATTAATACGTTCAAACACGTTTCATACAGTTAATATTTAATACTTATATTAATATTTACAAAAATATTATATGCTCATCAAAGTCAGCAAGAAAAAGTTATTTCTTTACATGATTGATTCACTCATTTGCAAAGTCTCCAAACATCAATGGTTGTAGTAGTAGTAACTGAATGAAAAAGACGGCGGCGCCTATGAAACACAAATACTCTGAGCTTAGATCTCAAGATACTCAAACGCAAGGTCATACTCACATAGGGAAAACTTATCAAATACGCTGTTCAGGTCGTAAATCTTTTTCTGGCCACGACTGTACTGTTCTGTGTTATGATTTTCATACAAACCGTCATATTGCATTCAAGATATGGATTATGGTCTAAAATTGTATTTCCATGTTGAGAAAGGTGGGGGAAATATTATTTATTCTTGAAGTATCTTTATTTCTTAATTGTTAGTTTTAACCTAACATCTAATAATTATTTGGATGTTTATTATTAGTTTCATTTACGCTAATCTTTATTGTGTTATTACTATTTTGCTATGTTACCCCTTATTTTCAAACTCAGGTATCGAAAGATTGAAGAAGTAAAGAATGCTATAAAAAACGAGCCTAATATGCATCTCTACAAAATTGAGGTAGATTAAGTATCTATTGGAAATATAATTACAATTTACAATTAATAGAGATATCTCAAACTATTCCGGCTTCTTACAAACACAGTGACTGTATGGGGTTCTGCTTCTCTGTTGCTCCCCTATCGGAAAGTGTTTGAAAACGTTTCTACTCGTCTTCCAAGTTATCAGAATGACCCTTTTACGTCTGAGTAAAGGAGACGGGACTCTACAGGTTATAGAAGAATTCAAACCACTCCTTGAGGATAATTACAACGCTAAAATTTTGCAATTGTTCCCGAAATGTATGAAATTTACACTCGACTTCACCGTTTTTTATTTTTCGGCATTGAAACGGACTTACAATTTTGTTTTCTAGAAATTCCTATCAATTCCGACTCTGCTACGGACTAATTTTATTTAACAGGTGAACGCTTTTAAAGGTCATAAAAATTGTTTTAAAATAACTTACACGGGTCTGTTGAATGTTCGGATGTTTGTTTTTTGGGAATTGCATCAATTAAAATCTGTCTATCGTCAAGTGTTGTGTTCGTTTTATTTCAATAAATCTATGAGATTTTGAATGTTTATTTTTGCAATGGTTTAGTTAGACACTCAATCAAGTCAACTCGAATAAAATTCAAAGTGTGTAACATGAAAAGCGTAGTTGGTTTGGTCCAAACATTTTTTTGAGCTCTTGTTTACAAATACGTCAATGTTAGAATTGGGAATACATACAGAAATACCTGACTTCGTAAAGGAAATTCGATAAAATTGTCAATAATAATAATAATCTTGTGAAAACATTCGAATATTTTTCAAAACCATTGAGACTCATATTTTTTTAGTTCCCTTTTCATGATTTTGGAACTGATTTTTTTTAAATTGTGACCTCTACTGGGTGAATCACAAACCGGTAGAATAGAAAATTAATGCCAAATCTTCACCGATTTTTTCTGTTTCTGTATTACCTCCGACGTTTACTGTGGTATAGTTCTGAAAGGAGGTAACACATTTGTTGAGACCATTAACATGAAAACAGTTATTTAGTAACCCATTAAACGTTGGATACACTTGTTGTTTACCGCTTAACCACCACGTCTTTGTGGCTTGCTTGACTGACTTTATATTATATGTGTTTAGTGAATGGTGGGGATAGCCACACATCTGGTTTTTATTATTCGTCGACCGCTGCCTGCTTTGACAAAAGTAGCCAACGTTAACTGCGATACATGTAAAGTTGGCAAAGGTATCAGACAGGGTTGTGTTTTGTCACCAATCCTCTTTTGCATTTACAATGAATACGTGATGTAACCGAGGATTGGTGGAACCAAGGTTTGAATTTGAGATTTGCAAACACCATGTTAGCTGTAGCAAGCGAGGATGAGCTCACACTTGCTGGACAGGTTCCATACAATAAGCTCTGAGTACGGTGTACGGAGTAAGTCTGCATTACAACAAAATGAAAATCATGATTATAGGCCGAGCAAATAATAACCACCCAGACGCGTTATGGATAGGTAACTGTAATGGTATCCTTTGCAGCCTTTGTGGGCAATTGTGGCAACTTATCGTGCTTACTATAAACGTAACAGGCGGACACACAGACAGATGGACAGACAAACAGACAGACGGACGGACATTTGAAAGTGGTTCAGAATTCGACCACCACCACAGTCACAAGATTTTTTTTCTATACGAGCGATATTACCGGTTTTAGAAATGTTCAGATCAAACGCAATATACTCTTCGTTTTGTATTTGTGAAGAATATAATAAAATGAATGTAAATACATACAACAATAGGAAAATGATAACAATTATGTATATTATTCAATAATATTCTCTTAATTCATGAGTAATCGAAAGTTGTTCCGCTATGCTGACCGACAATTAGCAGCTACAATTACATGCAGCACGTTTAACGGGTATGCCTGAGGTACCATAAAACCCCTGCTATGCGGGCACAAATATCAAGATTCTAGTACTCGATTTGCAGGTACAATAATACTTTTCAATGGTATCACCTTGATCTCCTTCGTCGTTACAATATTCTTCAATAGGAACCACCCTGTATTTAAACAATAATTGGTGCCTTGTCGCATTTCGGGAATATAATTGAACTTTTATGATCCCTGCTTCATTACTGAGCGTACTTATCCAGCTGTAAAACTTCAAAATCATCTTCCTTTAATGTATTTTAAGAAAGTGGTAATTTTGTAATACTCCGACTGTTATCTTCTTTACCAGTTCAATTGGGAGAAAAATAACCTAGTTGATTCTGTTCTCGAATAATTCTTCCATTGTGTCCCTATATGGAGATTTCGATTTTCTATAAGAGTAAAAAGTTTGGTTCTTAGCCTTATTAATAAGACAGTGTTTGAGCCAACTGAGCATTTGCCTCTTCCAGTGATACTGTAT
The DNA here is from genome assembly GCA_963583905.1 of Stenurella melanura. Classification (NCBI taxonomy): domain Eukaryota; kingdom Metazoa; phylum Arthropoda; class Insecta; order Coleoptera; family Cerambycidae; genus Stenurella; species Stenurella melanura. The sequence goes on along the minus strand of OY757315.1, from coordinate 37,103,391 downwards.
CAAGGTAGTGGTTAATTATAAACTTACCCATTTTACAAAAATTGCCAAGATTAGACACATGTGCCATAATTATCATAAAATGAATTTTTAGTTTCTAAACTGATGCAACAAATATATTAGCAAACATAGAGGATTTTGTTCTTACTGATGCAATGAATATATTATTATGTAATACCCAATTCACGAAAAATGTAAATAACCATGAAATAACTTGCTACATGTATATTTCGAGGTTAAGTGGAAGAGCAGGATCTCGTAACCTAATAAGTTACAAAGAACTGAACTTCGCCTCTTGGGTCGACTAACGTCGTGTATAGACGTTCTGTAGGACGGTCATGAAAATGGAGCTAAAAACTCGGTTAAAACCCCCTTAAACTCGATAAAATTTAAGCCACTGGTAGGTCGAGAAATTTTGCGTAAAGTGAAGCGCCATCATAGAAGAACAAAGTAGACACGATCTAATATATAAAAATTTCTGGTAGTATTTTTTAACAGTACCAAAAATAAAATAAATACGTACAAGCTGGCCGTCGACGGAAACAGACCGATATCCAAAGACCCTTTCAAGTTCATTGGTAAAGAAAGTGTTTAGTGTCAAATGGCCGACATGTGTTTATAAAGCAATATAGACATCAGCTGTGTTGTGACCTATAAGAGTAATAAAACCTCAACTAGAACTGTTCTTGGAAAGTGTAAATACACAATAAATTTTTGTATGCAGTGGAAAACTTAAGCGTAAGAAATCAGCCCAAAGATAGAAAATAAACCAGCAATCACAAAACGAGGCACCATAGAGAGCTAAGCTGTACAATTTATTTTATTAACTTTATTGACTTAATTATCAACTTATTTTATTAACTCAAAACCTAATTTTAAAAAAATCCTTATTTATTGTTAAACCCAAGTGAATTGATTAAAATTGGAGGTGTATTAAAAATAGGGCAGGTAGGAAGGTTTCGACTGACAGCTGTTACATGGTCCATATATTGGGCTTATTTACGAATACAAAAATGTCTCTCGGATCAAAGTAGTTGGGGTCTGCTTGATATATAGAGCGCCCCAAATATTCTCCTAGATTTTTTATTTTTTGTAAATTCTACTTTTTATTTTGCTTTACCTTGGTGGATGGGTATACAGCATGTCTCAAAGCTATTTCCTGCACTTCCACTGTAAATAGATGTTTACCAGTGGAACGGTTAATAAAAATAGCTTCTTGCGACGAGCTAATGTGGCAGAAAAACGACATGTACGCACTGATGCAGGACGTTGAAACTAAAACACAAATTTCTGGGAAACATGAAACGATATATGGACGCAAGCGGGTAGGAGGAGGTGAACACTGCTAGATTCAGAAACAGAACACTCAGAAGAAGAATAAATAAGGAGATGATGATAGATGGAACTTAAGAGAAACATGGAAACTTAAAAGAAGCATCTCACAAATGTCTACACTTCCCATCCTATACCCCTACACAATCCGTCATGTGGCTCCCTCTGCTGGATCTGCCATGATGAACCCTTCCGTTTCTGGATAGAGTCAACCGTGTTTTAGGAAGGGGATGGAAGTCATTTTATCGGTACTTGCCGCGTCTAGTTGTGAGGGATATTTACCGTGTAACATCTTTTCCTTCCAGTGGCTTATTCTGCTTGCTTTGGATTCTATTTGGATCTCAAATTCTGGAGACGCTAGATTGAGTGAGGTGTATGCCTGATCATTGTGGACGATTGTTCGGATTTTGGGATGTGTATTCCTAAGGAAGTATGCTCTAATTTTGCTCTCTTGGCTTCTACAAAGCGCTTTGATCTTAAGCAATCCACGTCCTCCCTCACTTCAGGGTATGTACAATCTCTCCACATTATTATTATTATTAATGGAATCTCCACTAGTAGTGGGTACACAATCAAGTATCGGCTGCCGCAACATACTTGTGATTACAGGGGTGAGTTTAGAAACGAACGGACGATTGAGGTAGTCGATAACATCACTGCTTTCTGGATAGCCGCAATCTTATCGACAATTTCAAGCTTTGTTAAATTGGCAACAAGAGTTTTGGGGACTACTCCGTTGGTAGATATTATTAATGGGATTACAGTCACCCGTTCTTGATTATTATTATTATTATTATTTGCTTACATCGTAAACACACCAAATGTTATATGCATCAATGTGGCTACAACTAAAGGGTGAAGGTTCGAGTTTTAAAACCTTCTCTAGTACTCGATTTGCAGGTACAATAATACTTTTCAATGGTATCACCTTGAACTTCTTCGTCGTTACAATATTCTTCATTAGGAACCCTGTATTTAATCAATAATTGGTGCCTTGTCGCACTTTTATGAGCCCTGCTTCATTACTAAGCGTATCCAGCTGTAAAACTTCAAAATCATCTTCCTGTAATGTATTTTAAGAAGGTTGTAATTTTTGGAATACTCTGACTGTTATCTTCTTTACCAATTCAATTGGAAGAAAAATAATCCAGTTGATTATGTTCTCGAATGATTCATCCATTGTCTCTTCTATGGAGGTTTCCATTTTCTACAAGAGTAAAAAGTTTGGTTCTTAGCCTTATTAATAAGGGTGTTTGAGCTAACTGAGCGTTTGCCTCTTCCAGTGATGCTGTATCAAGGTAGCGGTTAATTATAAACTTACCTATTTTACAAAAATTGCCAAGATTAGACACATGTGCCATGATTATCATAAAATGAATTTTTAGTTTCTAAACTGATGCAACAAATATATTAGCAAACATAGAGGATTTTGTTCTTACTGATGCATTGAATATATATAATACCCAATTCATGAAAAATGTAAATAACCATGAAATAACTTGCTACATGCATATTTCGAGGTTAAGTGGGAGACCAGGATCTCGTAACCTAATAAGTTACGAAGAACTGAACTTCGCCTCTTGGCTCAGAGTTGACTAACGTCGTGTATAGACGTATTGTAGGACGCTCCCGAAAATAGCGCTAAAAACTCGGTTAAAACCCCCCTAAACTTGTTAAAATTTAAGCCACCGGTAGGTAGGTCGAGAAATCTGCGTAAAGTGAAGCGCCATCATAGAAGAACAAAGTACACATCGAATTAATATATGAAAATTACTGGTAGTATTTTTTAATAGTACCAAAAATAAAGTAATCACGTACATACCCACAGACCCTTTCAAGTTTATTGGTAAAGTGCTTAATGTCAAATGGGCGACACGTGTTTATAAATCAATATAGACATCAGCTGTGTAGTGATCTATAATAGTAATAAAACTTCAACTAGAACCGTTCTTGGAAAGTGTAAATAAATAAGACATTTTTGTATCCAGTGGAAAACTTAAGCGTAAGAAATCAGCCCGCTTTGGATTCTATTTGGATCTCCAATTCTGGAGACGCTAGGTTGAGTGGAGTGTATGCCTGATCATTGCGGACGATTGTTCGGATTTTGGGATGTGTATTTCTAAGGAAGTATGCTCTAATTTTGCTCACTTGGCTTCTACAAAGCGCTTTGATCTTAAGCAATCCACGTCCTCCCTCACTTCAGGGTATGTACAATCTCTCCACATTATTATTATTAATGGAATCTCCACTAGTAGTGGGTACACAATCAAGTATCGGCTGCCGCAACATACTTGTGATTATAGGAGTGAGTTTAGAAACGAACGGACGATTGAGGTAGTCGATAACATCACTGCTTTCTGGATAGCCGCAATCTTATCGACAATTTCAAGCTTTGTTAAATTGGCAACAAGAGTTTTGGGGACTTCTCCGTTGGTAGATATTATTAATGGGATTACAGTCACCCGTTCTTGATTATTATTATTATTATTATTTGCTTACATCGTAAACACACCAAATGTTATATGCATCAATGTGGCTACAACTGAAGGGTGAAGATTCGAGTTTTAAAACCTTCTACAGAAAAAACGGTACACAGAGTCGAATTATGCCCATAACAATTTTTTATCAGCATAATATGAAGTAACAGACTGTAAAGCTTCAAATAATCTGTTCGAAAGCCATTTTACCCAAGAAATGTACAGGGTTCTTTACTTTAACTACTTTCAAGTCATCAGCAGTCTAGTTTGACGTTTGATTCCATTTTGTCTTTTAAGGTTAATGAATTATTAAAAATTACAATGACCATTGACACATTGTTTGAGGCTCTTCAACAATGCCAAGAACTTTTACAGTTGTTAACAATTTCCAAAAGTTATTCGGCATGACGCTATTATTCAACAGGTCTTGCAGCAAGCTCCAAACAGCTCTGAAGCATAGGTTCTATGATTTACATCCTCCGGACAATACCAAACACGGAAAAAATGTTCGTCATCGAATAACTTCTACGCGGTAGCTAAATAAGTTGTTACAGAAATGACATACACATTAAAAAATAAACTGAACCAAAATTCTAAAAATATAGTTTTCAAGTATTTGTACGCCTTTTAGTGGAGGTAAAAATAATATATTCTATAAATAATAATGTAGTTCTGTATTCACAAAACGAAGCGTAACGTTCTCCATTGACAGAATATCGCGCGCCTGATAATGTTCACCAAATATTTACAGGTAGTGACGTATGTGCATTTTCCAAGAAAATTAATCGAGTTGACGTTTTTTTTCCACTAACACCGCCATCGTTATCTGTGAGAATTTAAACAATGCGAGTTCGATGATTTGTTATTTTTATAGCAAATGTTGTGCAATTAAAAAAGTTAAAGTGATCTTAAAATAAATAAAATATGTTTAATATCTTTGGAGCTTAGTCGTTCCAAGATATACCGGGTGACACAGCGCCTAGGATACCATACAACTTTTGAGAGAGAAATTTAAAATTAGGAGGGGCAATTAAACATTATTGAGCCACCTTCGTCATTAAAATCATCTTTGATCTAACTGGAAGTATTTCTATTTTTATTTAAATGGAACCCCGATATTTCGGTGGTCTTAGGCATACATATATTTAATTTTTTCTCACAAAGCTATTAATTTTAAAATCGGTGGATTTAGTGACCTTATGAAAATATTTAAAAAAAAATTCCATTAACGATGTTATCTTTGGCACTTCGTTTAACCAGATCAAATTGTGTTTGTATCAATAAATACTGTAAGAAACATTACGCGATAAGAAAGCTAAAGTCTGTGAAATTTAATTCCCCATGCAATTAAATACATTTTTTTTTTAATCAAGAATGTTCTTATACAACTTTTAAAATTTAAAACGTCTGATGGTGTATTCTTGATATTTCAGTAGTATCTGAGCACCTGCTGGAAAGAAAAATGTAATAAAATTGGCGCAATCAAACACAAAGAGACAAACAGACCAACAGACATAAACACATAAATGCCAGTAAAATAAACAGACACACAAACAAGGCATAGACAAGCCAGCAAACCAGCAAAAAGCAAACAAACAAGTAAGCAATTCAACCAACAAACCAAGAAACAAACAAGATCACATTCTAAATGCATACACCTGCCCCTTTCTATAGAGAATAAACAACAAAAAAAGGACGAGTGAAGTTGTATTTTGGAATTGGTGTTATTTTTGGGTGCAAATTAAAGAATGAAATGTTCGACTTATTTTTTAAAGTCGTAGGGTTACGTTTTGCTTTTGTTCCTTTATATGTATTTGATATTGTAATAATATTGTGTCTAAACTGGTATGCCACTACCTCGCACGATGTGTAAACTTTTAGCAAAAATAATAAACAAATAACTTATACGATGCCTCGAAAAATACAAAAATTTGAACGAAATAATAACGTAGACTTTGAATGTTATGTTTATAAATTACTTGCCAACATTCGAAACTGTGCATCCATATTTTTTGAAATTAATAAGGCATATGATACACACATATACTCTAAGAATATTAAAGTGCAGGCCTCAAGGTTCAGCATTAAGTGTTGCACTATTCCTCCTTGTCATCGACAAAATAGTAGCACATAGTAATCCTTTAGATTTATATTGCCGAGATAGAATTGTATATTTGATACAAAAAATTTTAATTGGCGGAATTAGGCGGAAAGGCGATCGTAAAAATGTGGAGTTTATTTTTTTAACAACGAAATTTTTTGATTAAAGTTATATTAAACATATTATGAACTCCGGACGCAAAAACAACCTTTTAAAAATGACAAATCGTTTATATTCACTGGCTAGAAACATTGGCTATTTCTTTTTCTGTAAATATATTGTTGGATCGTGGATTAATAGTTTTCAGTAGATTGACTTAAACCTATCAGGTTCAAGATATTTTTTAAAATGTTTAAATACATTTCAGATAAACATTAATATATCTAATAACACCGGATCCTCCGCCATTTCTTAGAACACAACATCCGTTATACTCTGAGTGTTTCAGAGGAATGCCCTTAGTAGTTCCCCTGCGAAGTATCAAGGATTACGGTTTAGTTTACCCCCGGCAACACCAATTGTAGGAGAAATAACTTTACATTTTATTTGCTAGTGAAGAAAGAACGGATACGTCTTCGCTTTCAACCGCAGTGAGAGGTGGGAATAGTCCAGAGATTTATTTCATAGCATTATTACCTGAGATAAGCTATAATTTATATGATACGGATCACATTTGAAGTGAAAACAGTGTAAACAGATAATTACGGGACACGAACAGGTGATGGATATGATGTAGCATTAAACTTTCAATCGCGGGGTTTTGGGTTCAGAACCTGGTGCCTTCTGCTTTTTTTCTTATTTGTTCGTAGAAAAGTTATAGGCATTTATATATATAAAAAAACATTATGGGTATTTATGTAAGATATAAAATACCATAAAGAATTTTTTTAGGAAATTTGACGAAAGTTTACCGTATTGCCAGATAGGTACTAACTTTTATATTTTATTCAGTATCCTGAAATACATCATTCTATAAATATTTGTTTGTTTTATATTATTGAACAAAAACCAGAATTGAGTGGCATTCCCCCATTTAAACATTTTATTGAATATCAAAATTTTTACAAATTACCCGGAAATTTGCTTTTATAGTTATGAAAAAGAATGTTAACATTTTCCTACCAACATATTATACAGTTATACACCTACCAGGACAGGTGGCAGCAAAAACAGGGACGTCCTCACTTATGCATTTATTTTTTAAGAAATTACGTACAGGACGTATTTGATTTAAACATTCGTTTTTTCGTAATCCTATTATCCTATATAAAAGTGTAATATGTACTTAGCAAATGTCCAGTATTTTTATCCCAAATGTATTTTTAAATTCTTTTTACCAAAAACAAATGTCAGTTTTCGCAATTTAATTAATTTATTACCGTTTTCTTAAATGTTTTTTATATTTCAAATAAGCCGCCGGACATTACTTAAATTGCCAAAGCTCACATTTGCATTTAGTGAAAAATATTAAAAAATATCTCTCAAAAAAAAATACTGCCTTAACATATTTTATTCAATAATTAAAATATACAACATTGCCGGAGCCAACCGCACCACCACGTCGCGCAGCGTCGTGGTGTTAGTGCGGTTGACTAATTATATTCCATTGCATTTTTCTAAGGTTATTTCTAGTTTGATTTTCATTAAAATGAAATCATTGGTAAATCAAACAAGGTAGTCTTGTTGTCACATGGTATTTAATATATCCATACCTATTGTTATTAAAATTAGAATATTACAGAAACGACGCTAGACGTCGGTCGTCGTCGAAGCGAAAAAATGAAAGAATATGATTCTCGGTATTAAAATTTATCAAATTCAGAAGTTTCACAACAATGATGTTAGGCGTCGGTCATCGTTGAGACGTAAAAATGCAAGAAAAATGAATCTAGGAATCGAAATTTGTCAAATACACGAGTTTTACAAAAATGGCGCTAGGCGTCGATCGGCGTCGAGACGTAAAAATGCGAGAACATAGATTTAGATATCAGATGAAAAATATTATAAAGAAATCTGAGGGCTTGGCTTCCCGTATAGGTGCGCACCAAACCTCAAGTATTTGTACTCTAGACAGCTTGCTTTTACATATTTTCCCCTATTTATATACCTATACTTACATCGCCACCTCTTCAACGGAATCATCTCAAAATATAATTAAGTTCCAATTGTCGTTATAATACATATGTACCAAATTTCAAGCGAATATCTCAATTTTATTGTATCAACCTCTTTAATAATAGAGTAGGGGCGGTAGGGGGTTAAAAAATATTATAAAAAAATCTCAGGCCTTGGCTCCAAGTACATACACCGTACTTCAAGTTTCTGTACTCTTATCAGCTTGCTTTAATTATTTTACCCTATTTACCCCTATTTAACCTCCAACCCTTCAACGGAATAATCTAAAAATATAATTTAGTTCCAGATGTCATTATAATATATACGTGTACCAAATTTCAAGTGAATAAGTCAATTTTATTTTATCAACCCCTTTAATAATGGAGTAGGGTTGTTGGGTGGGGGGGGGGATTGTAATTTATTATTAAAAAATCTGAAGCCTCGGCTTCTAAATATACAAAATTTTAAGGCCTTGGCTGCTAGTACATACACCAAATTTCAAGTTTCTGTACTCTTACCAGCTTGCTTTACCTATTTCCCCCCATTTATCCGGACAAAATGTGCTGACAAAAAAAAAATTACAGACAGACAGACCGACAAACAGAAAATTTGTTTTCGCTTAAATTTAAAATCTCGACGTTTCATAAAGTTCTAAACCTATTTCAAGAAATAAAATTTGATTTTTTTTTACGATTGCTGTAATTCCAATCCACTACGTGGATGTGGAAGTTATTCCTCTTTTTTTTCTTGTACCATATTGGTACACTTTGCGCCTTTAACTATTGTTTATATCCATTACGCGATTAAATGTGTTCCGGTAAAAATTGAATTAAAATAGGTACATAACAAGCTCAGTTTATATATTTCTCTACTGTAGCAAGAGTCAAAGCCTGGAGAATGAGAAGTCTCAAGTTAGACAAAGAGCCAATGCGTATATGATCCGCCTCTCTGGCTAGGTGGAGATGGAAAACATTCCTAAACATTTTTTAAATTACACGCGTAATTGCCCTGAAGTATAACTCATTAAAAATTTGACATTTTTGAATTATGTTTAAACGAATGTGTAAACAAAAGATGATAGAATTATCTAACCGATGCTTTTTTGAGAATGATATCTAGAAGTATGTGAAAATTAAATAAATATCAGACAATCAAATGATAAAATTTGTGATTTTTTTTCTTAAGATTGGTTCACCGGATTTGAAAAAGCAATGGTCACATTGTAGAACTAGTAGCTAACTTCTTCTAAAAAAGAATGAGTGCGATACTTGTAAAAATAAAGCTGCTAGAGCTAAGCGCGTTTGCTATATTTCACGTATATTTCCGCATGCGAGGATTCCTCTTACAAAGAAATTGGAAACGGCATATCCAATTTCCACCAAACATGGCCAAGAACCAACCATCTTCTGAAATAAATAAACCGCTTTGACATCGGTTCAGCAGTCTTGGAGCTGCTTTAAACTTATAACATAACACCGGCTCCTTTTTACGTCGGGGGTTAAAATGGTACTGTTTACCGTAACTCCCCAAAAAAACCTAATCCGACGACCGGCGCGGTGGTGGGAGCATCACTTCCTATTGTCAAGTATTGCGTTCAATATAAAAGATGGCAAATTATTAGTTCCACATCCACGTAGTGGCAACTTATTACTTCCACATCCACGTAGTGGAGTGGAAGGTAATCGTAAAACATTAAAAACAAATTTTTTGTTGAAATAGGTATAGAATGTCATGAAACGACGAGATTTTAAATTTGAGTGAAAAAATTTCTGTCTGTCGGTCTATCTGTATTTTTTTTGTGCTCACGCTTTCTCTGGAACGCGAACGGTTTGAGATATTGACCTGAGATTATATACACGTGTGTATTATAACGAATTGGAACTGGATTGTTTTTAGAACTTATCCGGTGACGGATTGGGGGGTAAATAGGGGTAAACAGGGGAAAATAAGTAAAGCAAGCTTGTAAGAGTACAAAAACTTGGCATTAGATGTATATACTAGATGTTAAGGCCTCAGACTTTTTTATATTTTCCATCCCCCACCACCCTGAGATTTTCACTTGAAATTTCGTACATGTATGTATTATTTTATTTTATTTTATTCATACACCATCTAACAGTACAAGACCGTTTACAAGATGGGAAACAACACACACATCGTACAAAATTTACTTAAATTTACTAGCGTACATTTCAGTAAAGATATACAACAAAAGAAAATATAAATATTAAAGAGAATAAAGAGTTGAATTTATTTACAATAAAAAGAGAGAATAAAAAATACATATATGATTTAGACAGAATCTCCTATTTATTAAAAATGTCGATATCACGCTGGCTGTGGTTATAGCTAGAGCACATGCTGTAGATTGGTGAAAACTTTAAAGTATTAGTCCGGGCTATAGCAAGGTAGAAGGTTTGGTTTTGTCTTGAATTTATTCGCGGAATATGGAAATTAAGTCTCTGGAGTATCTCACTACAGTCAATATCATAACGAATCGCTTTTTTAAAGAAATTTATGGCAAATTCGTTGCGCCTTTCAGATAGGCTACGCATTGAAAACATTTGAAGTAAATCACTTTGTGGAAAACCAATTGGTGAATATATACCATGAGATTTTAGATATAGACATTTAAGAAAGTAGCGTTGCACGTTTTCTAATTTAAGACTATGAGTGTTATAGCAGGGCTGCCAAACAAGAGACGCATACTCTAGTTTAGATCGCAAAAAAAGAAAAATATAATAGTTTTAACGTTGAAATATTGGAGAAATCACGCCCATTGCGTATAATAAAACCAAGTGTTCTATTTACGTCGCAAATTAACGTGTCTATATGATTGACAAAGCTGAGTTTTTTGTCAAATATTACTCCAAGGTCTTTAAACGAGGACGGTCGAGTTAATGGTTCGTTTTCTAGACAGTAGTTAAATGTAAAATTAACATCCTTTGTGGAAAATGTCATTACATTACATTTTTGCACATTTATGTGAGACTGTTCTCGACACACCATGCGGTGAGTTTAGATATATTATTTTGTAATTTACTGCAGTCATTTATGTTAGAGATTCTATGTAGTAGCTTGAGGTCATCTGCGTACATTAAAAAATGAACATCTAGTTCATATGTTATATCATTGATGAATATATTAAACAAGAGTGGCCCAAGGACAGACCCCTGAGGTACACCAGAACATGATAAGTAATCAGTAGACCTGAATCCATTAAACGCGACGTACTATTTTCTATCTGACAAGTATGATTTTAAAAAGTGTGTAAAATTCGGTGACATTCCAATGTTGGACAGTTTTTTTAATAAGAATGTTATGATTAAGCCTGTCGAATGCTTTTGTGAAATCGAAATATATTACATCTGTTTGAACTTGCATCTCAATGGACTCAGATATATATTGAGTAGCACATATTAAATTGGTGGTTGTCGATCGACCTTTCATAAATCCATGCTGCTGAGAGAATATACTGTTTTTGACATGCAATATGCAATTATGCAGCAAAATTGCAAAAGCTTTACCAAAGTTACAAATGATAGTGATTGGTCGGAAATTTGTTATATCATTTTTGTTGCCCTTTTTATAAACTGGACAGACTTTAGAATACTTCCAGACATCAGGAAAAGAACAGCATTTTATAGCCAAATTAAATAAAATTTTTAGTGGATGGGCGAATATATTAGCACAATCTTTCAGTAAAAATGCAGGTATACCATCCGGCCCCATGGTGAGCTTCGGTTTCATTTTTTTTAATGCTTTTAGGACGTCTTCTTCAGAAAAGGAAACTAAATTAATGCTATTGTTATTTAAGCTATTATCATCTGAATTTGTTATCCGGTGCACTTGGTAAACGACATATGCAATTAGATTATATTTTGAGATGATTTCGTTGAAGGGTTGGGGTAAAATAGGGATAAATAGGGGAAAATAAGTAAAGCAAGCTAGTAAGAGTAGAGAAACTTGGGATGTGTATATATTAGAGGCTCAGGCCTCAGATTTTTATAAGATTTTTCAACTCCCCCCACCACCCCCACTCTATTATTAAAAGGGTTGATAAAATAAATGAGATTTTTACTTGAAATTCTGGTTCCCGTGTGTATTATAACGACATCTGTAATTAGACTGTATGTTAAGATGATTACGTTGAAGGATTGGAGGTTAATAGGGGAACATAAGTAAAACAAGCTGGAAAGAGTACAGAAACTTGGTATTTGTTGTATATACTAGAAGCGAAGATATCAGATTTTTTATATAATTTTTCGACCCTTCCACCACCCCTACTCCATTATTAAATGGGCTGACAAAATTAAACTGAGATATTCACTTGAAATTTGGTACACGTATGTATTATAACAACATCTGGAACTAGATTAAATTACGCGATGATTCCGTTGAAGGGGTAGGGGGTAAGTAGAAGTAAATATGTGAAAATGAATAAAGCAAGCTGGTAAGAGCACAGAAACTTGAGATTCGGTGCATATCCTAGACACCAAGACCTCAGATTTGTTTCCAATATTTTCACTTTTGGAGTATGATAAAAACTAACGCCTCAATTTTTTTTATGGCATTGGCCGCAAATATTATTAAAATTCTATGACCAATTATTTCCTCATACTAGAGTGCAAATATAGTCAAGATGCTTTTCATTGAAGAGACTTGAATGGAAAATCTGGATGTGGAAATAGTGATTCCTTAGGCAGCGGTTTCTTTTTTTGTGAGGATTTCATGTTGTAATTTGGTGCTAGTTTTGTATAACATATGTGAAGCTTGAGAATTTGAGTATGATGTTCATTAGTCGTCTAATACCACAAAACTACGGCAAGTATAGCCCTTAGTCAGGCCCGTCGAGAGGGTGGAGGGCGGGGGTGTTTCCCCCCTAGCACGGCGGTTTTTGAGAGGGCCCGGTGGTTTTGAGGGGGCCCGGGTTTCACCCGAACCCGAAGTTGAAGATTAGCGTTTGCATTAGGTAAGACGAGAGGGGTATACTTAAAATTTTAATCTTGTGATTTGTGATAAATATTTAATCGTAAGGAATATCAGTCTCTGAGGAATATGCGAAAATGCGTTCAGTTTCAGCGATAGATATAAGGAAGAAACTAGTTATATTATTTAGTAAGACAATAATAAATCAGCATACCTTTCAATTAGTGACTTAGACCCATGCATCTTTTCCAGAATAATTTCAAGCTCGTTCCCTTCCTGGTTATCCAGATTATGGGCTCGCAAAAAAAATAACCAGAAAAAGTAACTAAAAAGGAGATACAAGAAACCTTGTTATAATCTTCGCAAACACAAAACGAAGAGTATATTGCATTCGATCGGCACATTTCTAAAACCGGTAATATTGCTCGTAGAGAAAACATTTTCATATCGTTGTGTTGGTGATCGAATTATAAATAACTTTCAAAATGTCCGTCCGGCTGTCTGTATATCTGTCCATCCGTCTGCCTCTTTATCTGTCCGTCCGTCACGTTTCTTGTAAGCACGATAACTTAAGAACGAAAAGTCCGATAGTATTGAAATTTGAACAGTAAGTTAGTGTTAGCTAGAGGAAAAACCCTATTGTTTTTGAACAAAATCGATCAATAAATACAAAAGTTATTAATTTTTAAAACAAAAAAAAATTTTTGTTTTGTAATTAAACAAAAAAAACTGCGAAGAGTGTCCTATAGAATGTGCAACAGTTATATAACAAGGCGAAAAGTATAATGGTTAGCTTGTTCATATATATTTCTATAATATACAAGGCGCCTGATCTAAGTGGGTCACTTTATGTATCTACGCTGCTATTTAAGATATCAAAATGTTTTCGTACCTGGCTCATTGGAAGGGGTTAAACAAATTGCCCATCCAAAGCCTACTTTGCGAGGCAAAAAATTAAAAGAGTGCAAATTTTTAACCGCTGTAACTTTGCTATTTGACGAAACATTAGAAAACTAAAGTTGATTGTAAAAATGAAATGAATAAAACTTCACTAATAAAAACTTTCTACAGTTTATGTACAATGTCGCAAAATCGCTGCAGAAAAATTTCATGCGAGTCAAGGTGCACTAGATTAAAAATTAACATTTCAAAATGGCGTAAACAGGCATAAAATTAGTACAGTTATATGCATATTTTTTTCTAAATTGCACTTCCGGTGAAAACAGAAGTCGTAGAAACCTGGTTGGTAGATAAAAAAAATGTCGTTTTGGTAACATGTCACATATCAAGTTTCATCTCGATTCGTTAAAAACATAACGCAATGGCGGACGGAAAGTAATCCCGTTGACATCCGGTATATCATTGAAATGTTCTATTTTGTATAGCCTGTATTAAATCTAGACCTGTTTTAATTGTGTCACCCCAAACCAAAGAACTTATATAAATAGAAGCAGATACACATTTATAAATGTGTTGACAACATAGTTCAGACATTACATTTTATAATCATCTCTTTCTTTATGACTAAAATTACTATAGCCTCATCTTTGTTGCAGCCACCATCATTTTGACGTGACAAATAAATGTAAATATAACCTTAATCGCCCAATTTGTGAAGCATTTTGATCTGTAAATAAACTATTTTCAAGTGCTGAGAACCCAAAATATGACTTAAAATTGCATCAAATAAAGTTTACATGCTGTTTCTCTAATACGACCACAGTTTAAAAACAAAATATGTATCGGTCTTCAACCTATTCTGAGCTGTATCACGACCAGCTGTATGCTGTATACATATTTATTTTCCTAAAATTAACACTTTTACTTACCGTCAAACTACAGCAATACAATTAATTTTAAAAGGCCATGGATTCGGAAAAAGATGTGTACTAGAGTCGAATTAAGTAGAGGTTGTTTCATTTAATAAGCAGATTCAGAAATTTGTTTGCATTCCTTACGAATCAGAAAAGAAGCACCTAACTAATTTACAGGAAATCATGCGGCAGTTCATTTCTTAGGATTTGAAGTAAATGGCCCCCTAGTTAATTTACATTTTGACAAATTGACCTAGACCTTTTTTATTAAAACAAAAATAATATACCTATGACAAAAATAAAAGTACTTACCAACTGTTCTTAAATCCTACAAAGCTACAAGTAGTGGATTGTCTAAAATGGAGTTCTATACGGCCACAAATTGAACTGCAAGCATCTGCAAGGGATGTTAAGGGGCAAGGGAATAAAACAATCGTTTACAATACTTGTATATCTTTGTACACAAATTTTTGCACTAAACATGAAAATAATTTAAAGGTAGTTGAGTCAAACATGATCAGCTGTTATTAAATAACTAGATTTAGACATATCTCTATGCTACACTCATATACCGCGGCCTTGGACAGGCTGCAACAGAGATAGCGTTATAGGCAATGTTGTAGCTTAGAACAAAATGGTGAGAAAAAGGTATGTTAGACATGTTGGCAACAGTATCGTATGACTTTCATACTTTATCTCTGCTTCTATTTATATAAATTCTTTGCCCCAAACAGGCAACATATAAATTAACAGTGAGAGAATATATGCGAAATATGTGCTTCTTCGTGTACCATCTGTTAAAACAGATGACACTTGTTTGAACACTGCTACTAGGCGGTTAATATTTTTTATAACATACTGTGTATGATTACTCCTATTTAAATTTCAGATGAGTACCTATTACTAATCCTAAATATTTTATATTGTTGTTTTTCTCAATCTTTTAGGCGTTAAACTCATGGTACATTTGTTTGTCAGATGTCATCATAATATATTGTCAATATGTTTAATCATTGTTCTAATTACTCAAGTCTCATTGTATACTATGAATTAAAATTTCTATATCTTCGGATGTCACAGACTTACACACTGGCGTAAAATGATTGTTGGTATGACATCTTCGTCTAACATCATCAACTATGTTTTGTTCTTGTCTTATTCATTATAAACATATTTGAATAGTAGGCTATGAAATATCCTGTATGGGTCATATTTGTATCTGCAGTTTTTGGGACAGTCGTTAAACGTAGGAAGCAATAAATACTATGCCGGAAACACCAAATACCCAATTTTCTTTTTCTTAGAATCGCATTAGCGACGTTTCTAACGATTTCCTTTTATTTTTGACACAGTATAATTACACTTGTTCCTCTAAACTCTTCGTCGGCACCTGCTCGCGAGGTTAATTGAGTTCATAATGAACGCTTTGTTACCGCCGTAATTTAGTCATTAGTTACTTTGTTGCCAAACACAACTGACTGCCCATCTGTTTAGCGACGACTTTGTGAAAATAACTTGATGTTTGGCTAAAACTGTCTCAACGTCAAGGTTAGAAAGTATACGGTAAATGTAGGAAAGAGAAGGTATTTTTAGCGGTGCTGTCGTTGCTTTCTCTAGTAAGATACGCGATTCCGCAGCAAATTCGCTACAAAGGCTCTAAGCTATTTGTTTCTTACCTCTACTAATTGTGGATTTAGAATTAAACCATATTAAACCATATTTATACAGCGTGCGTGAAAAATCGACCTGTCCAAGGGTTTTTATAGAATCAATATTTTAAAAGTTACGGTTATGTTTCAATACTACTTATACACGCTGTATATGTTTGGAACTTTTGTGTGATACTGACTGACCCACACACAAACATTTCTCAAATTCTATACTCTACTATACTTAATGCGAAATTCAGCAACGAAGTTGGCATTTTCAGGAGGTTAAAACTTACCTTTACTTACAACTGAAATTGAAAAAAGGTTTGCAAGAGATGATATGGAGCAAACGGCATTTTTCGTAAATATCTTTTAAAATACAGTGCTTTGGGAAAGAAGCTTAACGGATCAACCAAAATAATTTAAAAAATTTTAAACTATTTAACTTGTATAATGCAATAAAAAAATGTTAAAATAACATTATATTAAACTATTTCATAATTACCATCATCGACTTCTGTTCGCTCTTGAATTTTCCTTTGAGCATCTTTTCTGAAAAATAATTTTCACTGCCATTTTCTTGCAATTTATCTTCAGTTGATGCCTACTCTAAAATCTGACATTTCTAAAGTGAAGATCATGAAGCAACTTCAATTGTTTGATTCGGCTATACGCCAGAATGAAATATTGGCACTATTTCACGCCTCTTTCTCTTTTTTACAAATACATGATTTATGCACAAAAGATAGTGAACAAGGTAGTTTTCCTAACAGACGTAGAAACATATTTTTTTAATTGTACTTAGTTTTGTCTGATGATGATTCAAAAACTATATGAATTTCTTGTTAAAATAATAATAAAACATTTAATTCACAGTTTATATTCTATTGATTTTAAAGCACTTGTTGAACACACTTAATTCTGTTCGAAATATCCAATACTTAACTTTTAAACATAGCACCACAAATAGCAGGATCAGAGCAAAAAAAAAGAGGGATGCTCCTCAACATTTTTGCTCCCATTCAAAATGTTTTCTTTACGCCGAAAAGCGCTAATTATATATTGACAATTTCTTATTCATTATTATTTTCCTAGAGATATGATGTGGTAACCGGCACGGTAGCTCAGTCGGCTAAGCGTCTTAGTAGCAAGCGCGCTTGGTCACACTGCCTAACGTGTACTGGGTTCGATCCCCAGCACCGGCAATGTTGGTGGGTAATGGAAGTTGTCTGCGTTTTTTCAAATGTGTAACCCCCTTCCGGACAGCCCATGAAAGGCTTTGGATTCGGAGGTTGTCTACTATATGTGGTGATTATGTAAAAAAAATAATTTACATGAGTCACGAACTATGTGAAAAAAAGCACACCGCTTTCTAAACGACACATTTCAGATATTTTCTGACAAAAATCCTCCATTATATATAAACTCTAGTTAAGCAAGTATTACCAACATTCTATTTATTTTCAGACTATGCCCACAGAATGCATAACCAACCCTCTGCAAAGGGAACTGGCAGATTCCATAATAAGAATGGTTCCCTTGGATGAGATACGGATTTTGTTAGCATGTGGAGCTAAGGTAAGACCATCTTCAAATTAAATAATGATGCACTAAAAATTCACAGATTTCGCAATTCTTGCAACCATCGGGACATTGGAAATGATAACCATACATAAAACATAAACTTTTTCCGGACTCGACTTCGCCTCGTCTGGAAATAGCTACAATCCACTCTCGATTGCGACATCGCTGTATTTCAACCTTAAATGAAAACTGTTAACTTGATCCCCTGTAACATATGCAACCCATATTACATCTGCATATATCAGCCGTTGCATATACGACAGTCTCACTCGACCGCGACACCGCTGTCTTTTGACCTTGAACAAAAACTGGTAACTCGACCTCCATACACCAATATAAACATTTCCAATGTTAAAAGACTGCCGACTCGCTATATTATTATACTCTTCGCAAATACAAAACGAAGAGTATAATATTGCATTCGATCGGCACATTTCTAAAACCGGTAATATTGCTCGTAGAGAAAAAATTTTCATGTCACTGTGTTGGTGATCGAATTTTGAACAACTTTCAAATTCATTCCATTTAAAAAAAGGCACTTGGTCCTGTAATTTCGTCTTGGCTCGCCCTGTATGTTCGAAAATAATTTCCAGTTATAGACTTTTTCATCTAGTTTACCTGAAATTTTTTTAAAAATGTTTAGCTATCGTAGAACTCGAGATATCGAGGTATATTTTTTTAAATTATTTACTAACTCGTATAGTTAGTTGTTATGTTCAAATGTTGTAGATTATAGATTGTTTAAGGGGTCGCACGGCTTTGAACAGGCCTTCTTCACATCGATCTAAAAGATCTATTATGAATTACCCTACAATTTGTTGTGCCCAGGAATCTCAAGCTTTTTGCAAAGCTTGGGATGTTCAAATGTTACTATCCTTGTAATTTGGCCGGTTAAACCTGTCTGGATATTATACAATAAACAAATAATTATATATTTGTATTACAATGTTTCTTTATCGAATTGCAGTGCACAAAAGTACTTTACGTTATATTGTTTATTAACTGCAGAACGTTTACGGCATGTTGCTTTTGTATTTAGTGTACTTAACTCCAAGATCTTACAAAAACGTTTTTTCTGTGACCTCAGTGAATTATTCATTTGCCGTAGACATTTTATTAACAGAACTATCAACATTTTCGTCAGAAAGTCATGTATTATCAACATGACGAGAAACAGTTATTTTTTCAATCATTGAAAAATGTATCAACATCCAGGTATAGAAAAAATAAAATGTATAGTTATTATGCCTACAAATATTTTCATTCTTCTAAAACTTTTTAAAGATAAATCACAAGCATTTCACATTATATTTTTTTGTTACTGCAATATAATTAATGTCCTGAGCCTCTTTAGAAAATAAAAGCCTTGCGTGCTTAATAGTAATTGATTGATAAATTAAGCTGAATCTCCGTTCGCCACTACCACACGTGGGCTGTGTAGGTTTCCGAAAACATGAGGATAATCAGATCACATGCCAAGCGGACTGAACCATTAATGTGATGATAATAGCTTACTTCATTTTTATTTTTAAGTTACTGAGCATTATATTTTTCCAAAGACGAAATTTCCAAAATATACGTATGGGTGACATAGCAATTATGAAATTTAACGCTAGTGCTTGGAAGATTAATATTCATTATTCATAAAAGATAAAACAGTTTGGCTTAAACTTTCACTGACTATGATTTAAAGGCGGCGCGTGACGTTTCAAATTCCCAAGGAAAAATTTCTAGTAACACACAAATGTGGACTAATAGGCCAGGCGGTATTTTTCTTTGACAAATTGAGGCGGCAGAGGTTTTGAACAGCTTTGTTTCGAGGTCAGGAATAACATATCGAAAAGGTACGGAAATCTTTAATTATGCAAACAAGATACCAAAATCGGGTTTATGTGCAATAACTCGTTCCGTGATCTATCGAGAAATTTAGGTTATTTCAACTGAGGATAATCAAGGTCTTCGATGTCACTAATTACCAATCTGGTGTTTATGTAAATAATAAATAAAATTTCGGCTCCGAAATGGCCGAATTTCATACCAAAATGATGCAAAGTCCCACAAGCATTAATTATTTTATATCAGAGTTCAGATATTATAGCATGGGTCTTGTTAATATTCGAACGACTAAAGTGATGTTAAAAAATAAAAACACAAGATTGCGGATTAAAGATGGTCGAAGTGAAAACCAAAATCATGAAATGTTCTATAAGCAGGTTTTTTTCACTATCGATTTAGTAAGTAGCTCTTATGATATGTCTGTAGAGGGAAGTAGGCTGATTTTACACAATGTTTACGTCGGGGTCATAACAACAGGGAAATAATATTATTTCCCGAGGGAAGTAAATAAACGACTATATTTCCCACTGTTTAAACATGTTGCATTGATTTATAACGAACGTTGGTACACAAAGTTAATGATAATCAAATTCTCTATTAAAAAGGTTATACACATTTTTTTCTTCATATATATAATGGCGAAGAAAAGTCGTTTGGTAACCGGATGAAGCGCTGAAATTTCTTTCGCCGTCAATTTGGAATTAATAGTACATTAATCGGATTGGTGAGGGAAAGAATTAAAGTGACTGGATGTTTGCTATTTTTGTTTAATGGTGGTCTAATTTTTGTTTCGTGATAACTTCATACGAGATGTAGTCAATAAAACCATCTCGTATTTTATTATAAATGCATACTAAAAACAACTTTTTCTTTATTGGTACCCTATTTTACTTATTTAAAGTACGCCTTAGAGTATTTAAATCCAAGTTTTAAAAATGCGCGTGTTTTAAAGTTACCATGCAACATCAACAACCCGAGAAACGAGAAGTCAAAATGTCAACTTTTTAATTATTGATCTGAAAGGTAATCAATGTTAGAACTCATTTTAAAGCAATATACAATCAGTAACAACTGTAATGAAAATAATTCGGCTGTGCCGTCGTGCTCGAAAAATCGCGCGTGTTTTAAAGACCTTAATATCCACTTATACTTTAATATGCTATTCTATACGTCTAATACAAAATAAAATATAAATTTACACGTTGCTTTTTCCGTGCTGTACCCCTCTCTGGAGAGGAGGGTCTGTATAAGTTAGTTAAAGGGTTTATTTCTAGTGAATTGGTTTCATTCTGTTCATCATCATTCTCGCACCGCATTTCATAACGTTTCACCAGTACATCTTTTGACTAACCTTAGTCTAGAGTATCCCCCCCTCAATGTCAACATTAGTGCAGAACTGGTCTCGACAGTTTCCACAAATCTCTGAACATCGCAACCCCATCTTCCGGCAGCCACAGGCTGTTTTGCAACACTTCGTACATTTACAAGATATTGTCATTAAAAATTCTTGTGGAGCAAGCGTCCTTCATGGTAGTAATAGGCACCAGGGCATTCGAGACGCTTTTCCAAGCCCATTCTTGTTGATCTTTGCTATGTCCACATCATTCTTGAACCTGAAGGTAGGTTCTCAAGGAATGCTGATGTGCTGCTGCTTCTGTGGGAGGCAAGGCAGCGAGATTGCAAGCGGTTCTGAGAGGACCTAAGAGTAATGTCACTTTACCGCTCGTCTCTACCTTCATGACGATCGAGAAAGTACTGTGTTGCTCGCTTTTTTGTTAATGTAATGAGAGTTAATGAAAATATATCGCCACTATTTTCTGCTTGAATTTCCATAATACCCTTTGTCCTGAATAAAATCAGAATATAAATTCAATCAGAAGCAATAAGTACTAATAAACTGATAATTATATATATTGAGGTGAAAATAATTTCAGAGGAACAAGAATGATTGAATATAAAATAGGGATTATGAATGAAAATGGCATGAAATACAGGTGATACCATGAGGAATATAGAGATGCATTGAATGTTGGAGTGAAAAAAAACTAGAGAGATGGATTCCCGTTTGTCTTCTCTCTCAGAATTAAAAACCCTAAAGTGCATCAATCCGGTTCTAAAAGTTTTCCGAACCCTTTTTGAGGGTATGGGGGTAGCTTTCGCCATTTCCAGGGTGCGGTCAAGGAAATTAAAGGAGATTCTCGGTAATGCACTGCGACCCTTCTGCAGTAAAAACAAGGAACACTTGCTCTCCCAGATCTCCCTCAACCCCTGTGTTCCTCATCCAACAGGGGGTAGTTTATACCTTTCTGGAGACTTGGTTTCGGAGCGGTATTCACCGCCTATTATATTTCCTTAACGTACTCAAGAGTTTGTTGTTGTTTATGATTCAGTTCTATGTTCAGAAGAGTATGGAAGGGGTACAGAGGGTGTATCAACCCCTTCGGGAGAATTGTTACCCCTTCACTGGCTTCCTTAGCATTTAAAAAGAAGAATACGAGATATAAAAAGTCCCCATTCATACTTCTGTCCTCTGATTTTTTTTTTGTGGGGCTGTTATAAACAGTTGCCAAAAATTATAGAATGCCGCCGATGTAATCGTTTTTACAAATATAATTGAACGACTTATACTGTTTATGCAGTAAATTGTTACTATATAGCACAAAAAATCATTTTGATCAAGTGCAAAACTATGTACCCGGCGCGGTGCTCATAGAGAATATTTCACCTTTGCGCGGCTACTTCTCGAAAGCCATTTGTCTGAAGAAAAAAATGTACATAACCTTTTTTTAATATCGTACCTAAGTTGCATAACTAAATATAATTCCGTATCTCTGCAGGTTGTACATTCTTTAAGACCTGATATCCCTGACCTCGACCAAGGTTGTTCAAAAGAAAACTACTGCCGCCTCAATTTATCAAAAAAAGGAATTTTTTTCGCCCTGTCGCGTCGCCTGGACTATAAGGCTATGGGCTGTAGTAAAGTATAACTTTCCACCAAATCTTTATGAAGATTTCTGTAATGCTGACGATATCAACAATTATTTTATGGATTCCGTATTAAATTTAGTATCCAATCAACAACATAGCGATATATCTTTAGAAACTAAATGTATTAATGACACTCTATTCACTTTCAAACCAGTTACGGTTAAAAAAATTGCAGGTATAATAAATAAACAAAAATTTCACACCATAGACTCTGATAGGCCATCAGCTGAAATGCTTTACAGTGGATATCGCTTCCACTGAACCATATTATTAACATATTAATAATAGACGTTCTTTCTACCTAAGAAAAAAAATGCTTTCGATTCTTCTAAATAAGAAATAAGAACACTTTTAATAACAAATGCAAATAGCGTTGACGAATTTCCAAATAGAGAAAATTTGTTTTTTTCTTCTATCACTTTTCTTCACTTGTTGCACAAACAGCTGTTGTTATATGTTGTATATATTTTTCTAGGTGAATGAACCTGTGACCCAGGGACTGATGCCATTGCACTACGCCGTTTGGCAGAGATATTATGAAGCCGCCCAGTTACTCTTGACGAGGGGAGGAGATGTCAACGCGACTGATGAGTGTGGATACAGTCCTTTGCATTTATCGGCGGAACACGGGTAAATACAGTTTCCCTAATTCCTCTGAATGTACTCAAGGCACAGAATAATAAAACAATCAGAAGGGGAACTCTCAGCATTGCCCATATACAATTTAACTCCAGAATCGGCCATCTTGTTGGGGTTAAAATCAGAGTCGTATTCTGTACTGTTTTAATCAGGTCCGCACTTAGGAATTTGTAATTTAATTGTGTGGAATATACTTTTCAACCTCTCAAGAAACCGTATAAAATAATTATCTCTGAATTTTCCAAAAGTTCCATTTGTATGTTAGTGCTGAACTTCTCATTTTATCGTACTAATTTTGTAAAAAACAGCGGATCACACTAACGTCATGTTAAAAACAAATTTTGACAACTTTACACAGCGTTTAAATAATCATAACTATTTATGATACGAAGGGCGTGAATGACTTGCAATATGAACTTTATAAGAACAGCCCATTTTATTAAAATGCATTATTTTACAGTAAATATATAAATTGTCATATAATGTCAAACAATGCCATTTCAATTCAACAAGTCTTTAATATAATAATCTCAAAGTATAAGCATATGTACCTATGTAATTAAAAATTGTTTCTATTCTGTAGAGGAATTTTTAAATGCCTAACCATATTACAATATTTTTCTACAAAACTGTTGAAGATGCCTATTTTAACTCAATGTCATGGAGTTAATCTCATGGGATAATAAATGTCTATTTGTATTCTATACGATTGACTTTATCCCTGTATACGCTGTGTAATATAATTACACATATATATTGTTTTATTAATGAATCTGTATATTTTAATGCCAATGATTAATTAAATAGTAGTAAATATACCGTCCTGATTGTCCTGAAATATTTAACATAAAATTGTTTTTAAAATGCAATACAACAAATACAACGAATATACCCCATACTGAAATTAGGTTATATGAGAGGTGTGTATAAATTGTTTCATTGTGCGTGTAAAGGAACATATGTATATTGACTATGTTATATTATAATTTTAGTGCAAAATATTACTGACGCAGATTGATTAGGCACACAAAAATGTAAAGATGTACGAGATCGATGTGGAAACATTATGGTATACCTATGCCTGTGTATCCACGTTCGAACGAATTATAAGTGGATTAGATGATATGTCAATATTAAAAATATTATTTTAAATGAGAGTATTACAAAACAAATGCAGTCAGGCATTGATCAACGTAAATAAACAGCAAAAGAAAGGAAATAAATAAATAATATCTCTCAACTTATGACCAATAGGTTTATTATACGTAATGTTGCCAGATGAGTTTTTGAAATTACTGTAAGGTACATGAAAATTATTAATTTTAATACATAATTTTTTCATGTAACCAACCATCTCTTTTCTCAAGAAATTAAATTTGAAGACATTTGATTACTGCATGAATACCAATGCTTTTGTAACAAAACTATACAATTATTTACTCCTAGTTCATCAGAAATTATTGTACATCTGGCAACTCTGTACAGAGCACACGATTATCAGTTGTCTTACCCCAGGAACATGGCGAATTGGATGCGCGCCTAGAAATGCGCGAAACTTCCCCTTTCCTGAAAGATTCCATTCTGATTGTTTTATTATTCTGTGCTCAGCCTCAAGGCGTTTCTTGTCGAACCGCTAGCTTATTAATTATAGGTCGTATGTGTCTCATCGAATGTAAGAAACTGAATTAAAATAAGTAGGTAAATGACGACACTGTTTTACAAAAAAATGACCCCTATTATCTAACATCATCGATATTGAGGTCGGTTAGAAACATATTAGATTTTGTTATTTTTTCATTTTTACATCAACCCCAATATATTAGGTAATAATGGTTAATTAACCAAGTGGGGGTGAAATTTTATTCCATCATTTGTAGTGATCATTTTTACTTCCCTCGCATACCGAACAGTGCGGTAAAAAAAGGGAAAAGAAACGATAATATGTATATGCATAGTTTTGTAACAGCAAAATTATGATGTACAATCTGCGATATCACCTGGAGTATATATCTGGATTTTGAACTTCTAAAGCCTATTGCGTTTTTTTATAAACAATTTAGTCTTTTGAACAGCGTCTTCTTAGGTAAAATAGTCGACATCTCCGGTTCTAAAGCTCCGATCGGGACAAGCAAAAATCCAAAATCTTCGTAATCAAAATTCCAACAAGTCCGCTTCTGGGTCATTTGAGTACGTACATTACCTACAAAATTGAATAAATAGAATAAAAAGCGTATTTTTTTTCCATTTTAGCGTTCAGGGACGTTAAGAATTTCAATCGGCTTCAAACTTTCAGAAAATGTACCATTCCTTGACAACAAATCACCCTGAAATTTTGGTGGCCAAATATTGAACCCTATGTACACAAATGAATTTGTTATCTAAAATTTGAATTGCCCACCATTTTATGCCATTAAGTCCAAAATGGATCTCTTTTTTTCTTCAAAATGTAGATCTCGTTGTCAGCTTTCCGTTGACATTAAAAAAAAATTTAAAGTAATTTTGGCCACTTTTTTAGCATTTATTTATAAACCAAGTTACAACAAATTGATTTTTTGACCATTTCAGATAGTCGAAAATTAACTTTCTTTTTAAAATTAAAGTTCTCACAATTCTCTTCTTTTTTCCATTTTTTTTCAAAATAGCCGAAAAAATCCATTTTTTGTTATTTATAAACAAATGCCAAAAAGAGAAGGCGGCCAATTAAGCATCTCGTGCGGTGACGTCACTCACAATGTGATGTTTCGTTCGGCAGTATTGCGGTCCCGTCAGGGGGTAAAAGTATGTAAGAAGAGAGAATATTTATTCCGCGCTATAGCAATCCTCCGAAATCGTTAAAACTTTACGGACTTTACCAAACAATAAGGCACCGGGAAAAGACGGTATCGATTATAGGCTACTCAAATATCTGCCGAGGAAAGGTATTGTGCAATTGATGTATATCATTAATGCAATCCTACGACTCCAGCACTGGCCTAGCCGCTGGAAGTGCGCCGTAGTTGTGCCCATCTTGAAGTCGAACAAGAATCCGAAGATCGCGGGTAGTTATCGACCAATCTCGCTACTGTCCGCGATCTCGAAATTGATAGAAAAGATCATCCTGACCAGACTAGAATCTGTTCAGGATGAACTTAATATTAACGATGAGTCTCAGTTCGGCTTCAAGCGGGGTAGAAGTGCGGT
The DNA here is from genome assembly GCA_963583905.1 of Stenurella melanura. Taxonomy (NCBI): domain Eukaryota; kingdom Metazoa; phylum Arthropoda; class Insecta; order Coleoptera; family Cerambycidae; genus Stenurella; species Stenurella melanura. The sequence goes on along the minus strand of OY757315.1, from coordinate 37,076,750 downwards.
ACAACAAGTTGTCAGGATTGTTAATGACATCAGAGTTCAATACAACCTCGGTAAGAATACCACCATGGTATTCATGGATATCGAGAAAGCTTTCGATACCGTCTGGCATCTGGGCCTTATCTATAAAATGAACATGTATGGATTCCCGTTACATCTTACAAAACTTATTCACTCATACCTAAAGGCCAGAAAACTCCAGGTGCGGGTGAATAATAAATTATCCACATTACGGAACATTCGCGCGGGCGTTCCGCAAGGGAGCTGCCTCGCTCCCAAATTATACAACTTGTACGTCTCTGATTTTCCGGAGTTCCCTAATACTAAGATTGCCAAGTACGCCGACGACACGGCCATGTACGCTCACAGCCACAATGCACAAGCATCTACGATGCTGCTGAAGGCGCATATGACTCGTGCCTCGGCTTATTACGACAATTGGAAGATTAAGGTCAACGCCGAAAAGTCAGAGGCAATGGTCTTCACACGTAATTATACTAAAAACAAAATTATTACGCCAATTTTGATCAAGGGCACCCAAATTCCGACCAGGGATGAAAGTGTGAAGTACCTAGGAGTACACTTGGACAAAAGACTAACGTTTATGAAACACATTAACGAACGAGTACGGACAGTCAATTCTATGTCCAGGAGTCTGTATCCGCTCCTGGCCAGGAATAGCAAAGTTAACAGACATAATAAGAAACTCATATACACCGTTGTAGTGAGGCCAGCTATAACGTACGCGGCTCCGTCATGGTGCAGCATACCGAGCACGACAATGAATAAATTAAAAGTCCTTGAACATAAGTTCATGCGCCTCATTACTAACACAACGCGATACATCCCCCTCAGGGATCTATATGCCTTATGTCACGACATTACTCCAATAGCGAACTACGTTTCTTAAATTTCACAAAAGTTTTATGCTTTCAAACTAAACGATAGTCCGCTAACAACAACATAACGCGAATAAGACAGCATAATGCACCTTTTAGAGTAAAACATAAATTACCATATCAGACGCTGCCCATCTTTCGGCAGCCACTTTAGCCACAATATCTGGACATTCTTGCATTACAAAATTGTATAATTCTATCTTTCCCTTCTTTTCTTTTTGTACATTTTTGTTTTAAATTCATTTATTTCTCAAAATCCTTTCCAGAAAATCCTATTTTAACCAGAACTTTACTAATTCAAAAATGTATCCAAACATAAATTATTTTAAACCAAAAACTCTGCAGCATCGTCGACTGTTAGCAATGTAAGTCTTGAACGAATTGCATGGAGCAGATGAGACGCCTTAGCACTCACCTGTATATGTCTACCACCAACGACTGAGCTTGTCTTTTTAACCATATTTATATACATGTTTTACACATTATTTTAAATATACACTTTTATATGTTCAATTTTGCCATCAGCTTTTGTAAATCTTTTATTTTAGAGATAGGAGTTAGTTTCATTGTTAATTATTTTAAATTTTATATTCACTCACTCATCCAACCATTCAATTGCCACGGCGCTTCGCGCCGCGCATGTCTGGCTGGCTCTGAGTACGTACATATAATATGTTATTACTAAATTGAATAAAAGAAATTTGAATTGATTGAATTGAAATTGATTCCGCGCTATAGCAGGGATTGTCAGGTGGATGGTTGGCACATGCGTAATGTTCTCGCTTAGGGTGCGAAAGGCCCCGGGTTCAAGTCCTACCCAGTGAAGTATTTTTTTTTAAATTTTGTAAAGATTAATGTATTTTTTTTACTAATTCAGGTTTGATTTGACTGTAGAAATAATAATATTTTCCTTCTTTTCCCTATAATAATTTCATTCTTTTTATTTTGGTTAGGTTAGATTAATTTTTATTTTGCTATCTAATGCCTATCAATGCTTTTTTTAAACTCCACTAGAAGTATTGTATTCGAGAAAAAGTCACCGTTTACGACCATGTACATTACGAAAATAAAGATCTGTCAATTCCGTTAGCCTGTCTGTTTGCCTGTTGAAGCATTAAGTAAAAAAACTACTTGACGGGGAGCAGTTAAATTTGGTAGGTAATTGATGCTACTGCCAGCGAAGAAATTGTTAGACTTTCAGTTGAAAATATACAGGGACCTCTAAAGTGAATAGATAGTGGACAAAAAATTGTTTCGCTAAAATTTAAAGTTTTCACGTTTCGTGACACTCTAAGCCTACTTATTAAAAAAAATAAAAATATTTTTTTTACGACTATGTGGATGTGAAACTAAAATGCGACAGACGGCAATAATATTTGACACGTAATTAACGCAACTGGCAAGGAAGACACCTACTATAGTTTTACTGAAAAATATACAGGGTGGTCATCCAAGGAAATAATTAAACTATGGCGGAAATTTGTAAAGGTATTTACGCAAGCATTTCATATTTGGTACCTTTTATTTAACATTAATTTCTTGCTGTCGGATGACCACTCTGTATATTTTTCTGACCAAAAGTTATCAGATTTTCAGTAATTCAAATATGGTGGAAAGTAAAGATATTTACGCAAGCCTTCCATATTTGACACCTTTTATTTAATATTAATATTTTGCTGTCGGATGATCACTCTGTATTATTTTTTTGACCAAAAGCTATCAGTTTCTTTTTGTAATAATAGTGATAAATACATTCCGATTATTATTCTCATATGTTGTTTCTTAATTAATAATTTCTTAGAGTGACCGCCCTGTATAAATAAAGAGGGAATGTAAAAACCTTTACCGATTTTTGAAAGGTGGTTAAATTATTTCAAAATTATTTTTCATTATTATTAGTGGCCTCTATGTAGTTTCTACGAAATAAAAGAAAATATCTGTTGTTTTGAATGTTTAAGTTTTAATATTAAAGAATCCTCAAATCATATTCCATGTCAGTCTGCAAAAGTTTTGGATTTATGGCAGCACTATTGAATTTGCCATTTTGAATTTTTAACTTTTGACATCAGATTCAGTGTCAGCTGTTTCAAAAACACTTAACTACTCATTTTAATTTGAAATTTATCTCAAAGTCACTACTATTCGTCAAATTTTCGAATAGAAAATACTTTCTTTCGATTTTTGCCCATTGCTAAAAACGTAAAAACACAATAATTCATTATTGCCACCTACACGTAACGACCAGTACATATTTTGTTAACATATGTACACTAGTGACATGCTGTTACTGTTTACCTGTTGCATTTTTTTGTGCTTGCCATCGACGCAGTGTTATGAGGGACAAGGTCAGGGTCAAATGCGGAAGATCACCACATGAACACCGTATAGTCGTCTTCATTTGTTTACTGCAGATAAAAAAGGCAGTAAAAACCAGCCATCCAAATATCAGAGACGCCGCTATTATCTGCCGACAAGGTACTACAGAGCCGTATTTCAAAATTTTGTGTATGCGAATGCACAAAATATTATATTAGGGGTTTAAAAATCGTATTTTCGGTAAATAAAAAAATCTTACTCTGTTTTGCATCAAAATAGGAAGATCTGAAGCACTTGTGGACACACTGCTGGCCATTCGCGATATTGATAGACACATTCAAAGTACGGCTCTGCTTATGTGTTCCCTGGGTATGACGTTCTAGTTAGGCGTAACTATATATCTCAGCAGTTACAAATTTAAATCCAAAGAGGCTTGTTTCCGTTTATTTCTTTTATTCGTGTCCGAACTTACTTTGCACAAGACTAATGATGTTTTATCTGTAACAATTTTAATACCTAAATATTAAAAAGTGTTTCACCTGTGCAAATGGCAGCTAGTTTCTTGTTTGAGAGCATAGGGTCGTGAGTTAGGAGTGTGGACGTCAGAGGGCGCCACCTGCTGAATACTAAATGTGGTGATATAAATAATTTTGCCAGCCAGGAACAAAATTAAAGTACTAGCAATCATGCGATGAAATACTTAAAATCTACTAATAATGTCAAAATTTATACGTTACTATAAAATCTCAAAATCTGGGAAAATATCAGGTGTATCAATGCGAATAACAAGAACATATAGGCATTAAACATTTATTACGACACAATGAGATGTACAACAACAAAAAATAAATAAATAAAGTTACTTAACTTGATCTATACCTAGCGAAGAAAATTCTATATATTTGTCCTAACAAAACTAATCAAATGATTTAAAATATCTTTAAAAGGTTCTCTCGCAACCATGAATTATATATTATACACAACGAGTTATAGTTTTCAACAGTGAATTAAAAGACATTACTACGAGTTTATTTGTCAGTAAAGTGTGACGTACAGGGACAAAAATTCATGAGCTAACGAATTACAATATTCACTGTGCAAACTCAGATGTTAATGATGATCTAAAATATGTATGTTCCCTTAAAATATTTCATGTATAATGTGACCAAAGGCATACTAACCCCACAGGTACCATGCGATGTCTTTACAGCAAGATCTTAAAGCATTTCAATATTCCACACATAAACTTAATGTTAAACTATGATTGCAAAAATGATAATGTGATTTTGTTTAATGTATGAACCAAAAAAATCACTGAATAAATCTGTAATAATTTCTTCAAAAATATACCACTAAAATGAAACAAAAAAACCTGATCAGAGCCTTGATATTATCTGTGACTACTGCAGCGTAACCTATCACCACTTCTTAGATGTTCTCGACGTTGGCTATGACTACAACCATAAATGCACGCCGGACACCAGACTCCCTGCATTAAATCTTTTGGAGACTGCTGCGAACAACTCTCCAAGCCAAAACTTCTCTAAATCTCACCCAGACGCACACCTAACTAAACTTCTGAGTAATAGATTTCTTCCTATTACTACTCCTCTAAAGACTAGGCCCCGTATAACCAAAATTGCAGCACTAAACAGCTGGGCTCTTACATAAATTGCTAAATTGCCTAACCCAAATATATGCCTATCCAAACATAGGCCCATTCAAACACATGTCTGTTCCAAACACTCTGTAATAATCACAATAAATAAGAACTAAATAAAACTTAAAACTAAATAAAATAAAGGCTTACCTCATGTAGAGAGTATTACATCACGAGACACGTGACGGCAAAATTACGGCAACCAACAGAATTCCTTCCTGGAATTTACTAAATGTTTTCGGCAGGACGGTAAAGAACCACTGGGCACATCAAATAAAATCCACCAACGTGTCACCGATGTAAAACCCAAATTATTCAACACAAAATCGGGACCGCCGTCGTTCAGCTATCTCGTGGCTGTCGAAAAACAAGAGCACCAGACCGGAAGTCTCCAAAATTTCCTCAGTGTTGCCAATTTGTGCACTCTTAGAACATTTCCTCTAACCAATCATAATGCACCACAAAAGAACTCAATAGTCAAAAGACTGAATTTCACAATTATTGTGTAACCCAACTACAAGGACATAGCATTAACACCACTAACTCAAATTATGCTTAAAGAAAACATGTTTACTTTCTGAATGTTAAGACTTTGCAGACATGTGACACGCTATGCCCTTTAGAGGAAGAGTGGTTGCATACCTCTCTACTCCAATAAGTGAATTAACTACAGTCAATTTACTGCAAGTCACTTGAAATTAATCATGTAGCTTTTTAAATGCTACATATCTATTAATTAATACATTATGTTTATTATTTAAGGAATTAAAAAATAGTTAAACATGCCCCGATCTCCCTTTATATTAGCTCGGTCGGAAGCTTTGAGTTTTTTATGTGCAGTAAACAAACAGAGACAACTATACCATAGGCGTGCTCGATAATTGTTTGCAATATTCTATTTCAAGAACACCCTGTATAACCTAGACTCTGCTCCGTCTCGCCATTTCAAATTTGTCCTTCATTATGTTATACTGCACTTACCAACCTTATAGTTTAATATCCTATTAGGTACGTACTTATAATTCAAAACAGTTTTGGTTTTCAAAATCAAAAATTGACTATCTCGTGGAGATGGAATTAAAAGTAAATAAACCGCGTCATTAGATTTATCAATTGCTTCTATTTTTAAATGACTTTCAAAGTTTATTTTCGTAACAGTAAAACCGATAAATCCTCAAAATTGAATGACTTTATTAAAAAGAATACATCTGGTTTAATACCTCAATTTATTATTCCGTCTAAACATAAACTGTAAATAGGAAGCGCAGATTTATTTTTATTTGCATGTTTTATTTTGGAATTATTACTTCCCTCGCATACCGAAGGGAAGTATTGTATTCGAGAAAAAATCACCCTCCGAGATTTTTACGGATTCTGACGTTTCAGATCACGGAGATTACGAAAATATAGGTTTTTCAATTCCGTCAGTCTGTCTGTCTGTCGGTCTGTCTGTCTGTCTGTCTGTCTGTCTGTCTGTTGGTGCATTTACTAAAAAACTACTTGACGGAGAGCAGTCAAATTTGGCAGGTAGTTGACGCTACTGTCAGCGCAGAAATGGTAGAAATTTCACTGGAAAATATACAGGGTGGACCGTCCAAACGGAATAAATAGTGAAAAAAATTTTTTTTCGCTCAAATTTAAAATTTCCACGTTTCATGACGCGCTAATCCTATTTCTGGAAAAACAAATTTTGAAAATTTTTTTCACCAACATTTTTGAAAAAATTTTTACCGATAAAAAAATTTTTTTTTTTGTTCAAATTTAAAATTTCCACGTTTCATGACACGCTAAACCTATTTCTGAGAAAAAAAAATTCGAAAATTTTTTTCACCATTTTTGAAAAAATTTTTACCAAGATGAAAAAATTTTGTTTTGCTCAAATTTAAAATTTCTACGTTTCATGGCATTCTAAAACTATTTAAACAAAAATTAATTTTTTTTTACCATTTTTGAAAAAAAATTTTCCACTAAATTTTTTTTTCTTCAAATTTAAGATTTCCACGTTTCATGGCACTTTAGCCTGATTCAAAAAAAAAAATTGCAAATTTTTTTAAATTTTTTTTTACCAACATTTTTGAAATTTTTTTTGCCACTAAAATAGATGGATTTTTTTATTTCTTCAAATTTAAAATTTCCACGTTTCATAGCGTTCTAAATCTATTTAAGAGAAAAATTAGAAATTTTGTTTACTATTTTTGAAAAAATTTACCACTAAGTTAGAATTTTTTTTCTTTGTTCAGATTTAAACTATCCACGTTTCCATGGCATTCTAAAACTATTCAAACAAATTTAAAAATGTTTTTGAAAAATTTTAAAAAAAATTTGAAAACATTTTTAATCTATTTATCACTACTATAGAATAGACGAAAAATTTGGTTTGCTCAAATTTTAGAATTTCCACGTTTCAGGACATTCCAAACCAATTTCGAAAAAAAAAATTTTGCAACATTTTGTGACCAGTTTGGAAAACAAATGGACGGCATTAAACAGAAAGGAGCCAACCCACAAAATTAAAAAACCAACCCACAAAATTTAAAACATTTGTTTCTTAATTTATTTAAATGTAGAATATCGTAATGTGTGTTCAGCTGAAAAAGTCCAACTCATTTTCCATATAAGAATTTAATGGTGTAGTTTCAATATTGTAATTAAGATGCAAAACCTTTCTTTGCAAGCTTGTTTCTTGATTTTAGCCGAGTGTGTTGGTTCCTTTCTGTTTAATGCTGTCCAAATTAACACTAGGATAGATGGAAATTTTTTTTACTCAAATTTAAAAGTTTCACGTTTCATGGCATTCTAAACCTATTTAAAAAGAATATGTAATTTTTATATCTTAAACTTCTTTTACCACTATTATAGAATAGACGGAAACTTTCCTTTTTGCTCAAATTTAAAATTTCTACGTTTGACATTTTAAACCTATTTCAGAAGAAAAAATTTTAATTTTTTTTTTTACATTTTTGAAAAATTAAAATAAAAATGAAATTTTTTAACCACCACTATACTTCCACTCCATTATGCGAATGTTGGATTGTTGTGACGGATGGCAATAATATCTGACATATACACCTCTTATACTTTTATTGAAAAATGTACAGGGTGGTCATCCCAAGAAATAATTCAGTCATGGTGGACATTTGTAAAGATATTTGCGCAAGCCTGCCATATGTGGCACCTGTTATTTAGTATTGAGCTTTTGCTGTTGGATGAGCAATCTGTATATTTTTTTGACCAAAACTTATCAAGTTTTCTTTGTAATAATAGCAATAACTATATTCCGATTATTATGCTCAATGTCATTTCGTAATTATTAATTTTTTAGAGTGACCGCCATGCACAAATAACGAGGGAAGTTCTGTGTAAAGACCTTTACCGATTATTTTTAATATATTGCAGTGCTGTTTTGTAGTTAAAGAATATCTTCAATGCTGTAGGTCCAGCAATATTTGTTTATAAAAATAATTCCGATGGAGTCATGTTGTTAATTGTTTTTGTTTTATTTATTTTATTTTAGGTACAGCTCCTAGTAAAAGGAAAATAATTTTCAGTTGCATAAAAATATATTTTTGGCTAAAAATTACAGTAGTGTAAATAATGACGTATACTTTAGAGAGAAGAAATTGTAAGTGAATCACGTACTTGCGTGTAGGGATGGCAGTCCGTATATTTTGTACGCACTTTTTAGTATACAGGGTGGGGCAATAGCGCGTCGGATCTCGATATCTCGAGTTCTACGATAGCTGGAAATTAAAAAAAAAAATTGCAAGTAAACTAGATAAAAAAGTCTTTAACTGGAAATTATTTTCCAACAAACAGGGCGAGCCAAGACGAAATTACAGGACCGAGTGCCCTTTTTTTAAATGGAATGCTATGTATATCAGTAAATTTTTTGAAGCCTCTTTTCATTCCTATATTAGCATTGAATATCTCCCAACGACTTGGATGTAATGATTTTTTTTGTTGAAATAATGCAATCTGCAGATGGATATTCAAAAAATCGTATGAATATCAGTTGCGAGGCATCTAATTAATATTTTTTAATCATTTTCATTTCTTAAAACTGTACAAAGTGGCCAAAAATTATTTTTTAATTAAGAACATTTTAAATCGAATTTTCTCAATTTTTTCAAATGGAACACCCTGTATATTTTTCAACGATGTGATGTAGAAACGAAAAACGAACATTTTTGTAAATACTTCAACAATCAATTTCGTTTTATTGAGCAATACTTACTAAATTCAAAAATAAACTTAGAAAAAGAGGTTTCTTCAAATAACTTAGCAGAAAAAATTATTATAAATGTTCAACATGTTGTCCATTTTGATTGACACACATCTCTATGCACTCTTGAAATGAGGTTTCCACTTTTCCTAAAACTGCGAGTGTGATAGATCTAAAGATGGTTATTATTCTTTCCTTCATATTTTGTACTGTTGTTGGTGTGCCTCTATAAAAAATTTCCTTCACGTATCCCCATAAAAAGAAATCCATTTTTGTAAGATCTGGGGATCTAGAAGGCTATTTAGTGGGTCCATTTTTTCCAATCCATGGATGAGGGTAGGTATTATTTAACTGGTCTCTAACTGCATTTAAATAATGTGGTGGAGCACCATCTTGCTGAAACCACATCCTATTTCGAATTCTTTCAGGGAGATTTACTTATAATTGTGGCAGATGGCTTTCTAAAAAATGAAGATAAATAGCGCCAGTCAATGCACCATCAAAGAAATGTGGCCCTATTACATGGTCTCCAATAACTCCTCCCCCAACATTTATAGACCATCTGTGTTGGTTATCAACTTGCATAAAAAAGTGAGGATTTCCCGAAGCATAATAATGGAAATTGTGCTTATTAACAAATCCATTTTTATGAAAAGTTGCTTCATCAGTGAATAAAATATTATTAAAGAAGTTGACATCATCTTGCATTTTACCTCTGGCCCAATTACAGAATTGTAGGCGCTTTTGAAAATTGTCATCAGATAATTGTGCATTTGAATATGATATGCATGCAACTTATTTGTTTTTAAGATTCGACCCACAGACCATCTACTTATTCCTACTAATGAGCTCACTTCTCTTTGACTAACATGGGGATGCTCAACCGTTGCCAGCACCACAGAAAACTCACTTTCTTCGTTCACAACACGTTTTATTCTTTCGATGTTTTATATTTGACATTTTCAGATTCCAAAAATGTATCGAGAAGATTTTGGAAGCTGCTAACACCAGGAATCCTTGTTTCAGGTGATAAATTCTATTGGCGAGTAAACAATTTCTCTGACTCGCCCAAAACAAAGGTCATGTCTACAAGTACCGCGTTATTAAAATTCATATTGTACAATTCCAAATATTTTAAATTCAATACAAATTGTAACTAACGACCGATAAGTGTGATAAATGCTCCGTTGTAGACGACAATTTATACCAAACTGAGGTTTTATTGCTTGTCGAATAACAAAAACGGCAAAAAAAAATGTACAAAAGAACATTACAATAAAGGACCTGTTAAATACTATTTACTCATTTCAATGGATTGGAAAAAATGGTCTCACTAAATGGCCTCATTTCAAAATTGCATAAAGACGTGTGTCAATCAAAATGGGCAACACGTCGAACACCTACTATAAATTTTTCTAATGAATTATGTGAGGTAACCTCTTTTTTAAGTTTATTCATGAATTTGAAACTTTTTTATTTATAAAACGAAAATGATTGCAATTAGCCATAGAGAAGTACTTACAAAAAATGTTTGTTTTCCATTTCTACATCACATCGTTGAAAAATATACATTTGAAAAAATTGAGAAAATTCAATTTAAAAAGTTCTTAATTGAAAAATAATTTATGGCCACCTTGCACAGTTTTAGGAAATGAAAATGATTCAAAAACATTAATTAGATGTCTCGTAACTGGTATTCACATAAGTTCTCCTTAAAACCCATAATTGCGACTGTGGTGATTTTTTTAATATCCATCTGCAGACTGCATTATTTCAACAAAAAAATTCATTACATCCAAGTGGTTGGGAGATATTTAATGCTAATATAGGAATGAATAGAGACTAGAAGGAATCTTCAAAAAATTTACTGATATACATAGCATTCCATTAAAAAAGAGGCACTTCGTCCTGTAATTCCGTCTTGGCTCGCCCTGTATGTTCGAAAATAATTTCCAACTATAGACTTTTTTATCTGGTTTACTTGCTATTTTTAAAAAAATTTGTAGCTATCGTACATCTCTTTAAATACTATATAAAAAAATATTGCTATTTAGTTTTATAGATTATCAAGATGCTTTCGAATTTTCTTTTTTTTTTTACGGCAAATACTGTCCGTTTTTTAAGACACATCTAATTATGTGTATTAAATATCATTATATGTAATCACTATATTAATTTTTTTAGACACATCTAATTATGTCTATGAAATATCATTATATGTAATCACTATATTAATACCAAAGATTGTTAATACGGTGACATTTAGCAATTAAATTTTATGTTCGGTTTTTGCTATATCTTCGTAGTTGGTTTTCATCCTGTTTTATTGTTTTTATTTTCCTTGGATTTGGCGATTAATTTCAAAATAAATCAATTAGTACTAGTTCCCAAATATACAATATATACTTTGTTTCAGATATACAGAAGTTGTCCGCCTATTGCTCAAATCCGGGGCCAAAGTAGACTACAGACCCAACACAGACGAAGACTTTCCTCGCACCACACAATGCGACGAACCCCTAAGACTGGCAATTAGGAATAAACACATGGAAATCGCCAAGTTGTTATTAGAACATGGCGCCGATCCAAATAAACGCTACTTTTTTGGAGCGGAGATCAATTTAGTCACTGACTTGGAATTCTTAGAGCTGCTGCTGACATTTGGGGCGAATCCCGATAGCCGCGACAGGTCCGGACTCACCCCATTGATGAAGGCCGTTCGGCAACCACAAGTAAGTTAAAAGTAATTAGGAATTCCATATTACGTTATTTGACAGTTCGTATAGCGTCTGATTGCAAACGTCAATTTATACGCTTATATGTTACTATTTGATGGATTACCCTAAGTACATTTTTAGCGTATGTCTTGTCTATATATGTAGCTTTCTCTTTTTCATCACTTTACACTTTTTAGGGAATGGAAGCTGTTTTGTTATTGTTGAAATATGGAGCCGACGTAAACGCTTTTGCAGATGAAAGACATGACTACAGAACGGTGAGTTTAATGAGACACTTACTGTTGATCTAGAAATATCGAAATTATAATCGTAATACAGTACAAACTATGTTTGAGTTAATATATCTATTATACGAATGACGATAGCTGAACAAAAATAGAAGTTTATTTAATAAAATATTTTAAAATTAAATTGACGTTTAGAAAAAATTACCTATTTCCGTTAGAACAAAGTAGAAAATGCTTCTGTATTACAAATACATCACTGTAAATGTAGATATATTCTCCCATACACGAATGTATATTTAGATAACGATTGTGAGGTATTTTTTCATTTTAAAAAAGAGTGCTTTCATTGTATCTACACTTTTGTTTAGTGTTATTAATTTTCAAGAGCGTCTAGCGACACATGTAACAAGAGCGACGTTGATTTCAAAAGCTCTTAAACTTGAATTACAGACCCCCCCCGCCTAATTCAAACGCCAATAGGATTCATCGCAAGCGCTAATTAGACGCATTTATTACTATTATCAATTCAGTATAAATAAATACATTGTTATTATTATTACTATTGTCGAGTTCAAACAAACCTATGTAACTATTCCTCTAGGGACACTTTGAAAGAACTGACCTAGGTCAACAATTTGAACATTTGCCCAAAACAGTTTGAGAACCTTTGCTTTCTGTAGGTCAATATAAGTAGCTGTTAAGGAATATATGCGAGTTTACATTTTAGAAAGAAGTTGACCTAAAACGTGGCGGTCAAAGTACCACCCTCTTGCGTCAATACAAGAGACAATTAGGCCGGTGATTTTTATACTTTTCTTATAACTAAGTAATAATCTTTTAGACGTAGAAGATGGCGCAGTATTCAAATAGGTCGACTGACATTTATCTGATGTACTTTTACGTTGTTTATTTCTCATTATCGATGCCATGATCATTTAAAAATTGATACTTAGATCGCAAAGGACCTAGAACTTGGTTTAGTTCGACAGCCGTTACTGACCTAGTCAATATTATAGGTGCTATCTGACCAGAAGTTCTCAACCATTTTAGTAAAAATTTCTATTTTTCTCCCAAGAAACCTTAAATAACGTAAACCTCACGTTATATCTGGTCACATTCCACTAGCAGTTTTCTTTATAACATGATACTGGCTGAACTCTGTATATTTATAAATTTAAAAAGTGGGGATGCATAAAAATTTCAAGGTTAGACACACAAGGCACTGATTAGCTCGTACTAACGATTGAATATGTCACTGTTGATATATAAATAATTGAATTAGATCAATTTATATTCATTTGTTTTTTTTTCTTAGGTGTTGCATTATGCAGTGTTATCTGGAAATTACGAAATAATTAACCTCATCATTAAACAAGGTGCTAAATTAAATTACGACGAAGAATACGACCTAGGAAAGCCGAGTCCTCTAGACTTAGCGATACTAAAAGGGGATCCAAAAATTGTGGAACTGCTTATTAGATCAGGTAAGATCCATGCAACAAAAATGGTATAATTTCTGATTCTGTTCCTCCACTTACTATTCGCGATTCGAATTCTATCCGACAAAAAAATCGTTAACATTTATTTAACCCCGCAATATCTAATAAGGAACCTGCTGAACATATCTTATTCATCAATAAACCTTGAATAGGTATGTATATAAAAAATTGACCGGAAGAAAGAAGCTTTTGCTAGTTGACAACAGTCTTGACACAATAACACGTGACATATTGTTTGGAAACAGATCTCGTTAGAGAAAAACCGCTGCCCACAGTGGGCCAGAATCCGCAAAAAGTGGACAAAAATCTGAAATTTCGGAAATGTAACTGTAGATAATCATTGGTAAAGTGTTTAAAAAATCAAATCTTTGAATGAGTTTCAGGGGGTGAAATACGAATTTTCTAAAAAATCTAAATCTTCAGGTTTGTGTTCATATTGAGTAAACATTCATTGGAAAAGTATTTAAAAAAATCAAATCTTTGAATAGGTTGAGTTTCAGGGGGTAAACCAGATACTTTGTCTTATATAAACGTTCAAACGCCATCGTTAGACCTTTGTGTCTGGTTAGCATGTTAACCATTATACCCTTCGCCGATTTACTGCACTGTTTATATAATTGTTGTACATTCGATAGGATACTCTTCGCAGTTTTTTTTTTTTGTAAATAATATTGGTTTTAGACATTTTTTTTTTAATTACAAAACATACAATTTCTTTTTTTTACATTAAATTAATTAATTAACTTTTTTCTTTATCGATCGATATTGTTCAAAAGCATTACGGTTCTTCCTCTAGCTAACACTAACTTACTGCCCAAATTTCAATACAATCGGACTTTTCGTTCTTAAGTTATCGTGCTTACAAGAGACGTGACGGACGGACAGGCAGACGGACAGACAGACAGACGGACAGACATTTTGAAAGTTGTTCAGAATTCGATCACCAACACAATAATATGGAAAATCCCCGCATAATATAAAAACGTTTTTTGATGCATTAACTATTGCATTATAAAAAAATCGGTAAAGTTATTTACACAGAACATCCCTCGTTATTTGTGCATGACAGTCACTCAAAAAAATTATTAATTACGAAATGACATTGGGAATAATAATCAGAATATAATTATTGGTATTATTACAAAGAAAACCTGATAACTTTTGGTCAAAAAAATTACAGAGTGTTCATCCAACAGCAAAAGTTCAATATACTAAATAACAGGTGCCAAATATGGAAGGCTTGCGCAAATACCTTTATAAATGTCCACCATGAGTCAATTATTTCTTGGGATACCATTATTCAATAAAAGTATATAATAGGATATGCCAAATATTATTGCCATCTCTCACATTTTCAATTCCACATTCACGTAATGGAGTGGAAGTATAGTGGTGACTAAAATATAGAACAAATTTTCAAAAATGTTTTCTGTCTATTCTAGTGTTAATTTTTTTTCCAAATTGGTGAAAATATGTTGCAATTTTTTTTTCCGAAATAGGTTCAGAATGTTATGAAACGTGGAAATTTTAAATTTGAGCAAAAAAATATTTCGTCTATTCTATAATGGTGATAAATAGATTACTAAAACATGCTTTCATTTTTTTTTTTATTTTTCTAAAACATTTTTAAATTTGTTTTAATAAATTTGGAATGCCATGGAAACGTGGAAATTTTAAATCGGAAAAAAAAATTCCATCCATTTGTGGTAAAATTTTTTCAAAAATTTTTAAATTTTTTTTATTTTTCTTTAAATAGATTTAGAACGCTATGAAACGTGGAAATTTTAAATTTTGAGAAAAAAAAAATCATCTATTTTGGTGGTAAAAATTTTTTCAAAAATGTTGGTAAAAAATTTTCAATTTTTTTTTTTTTAAATAGGTTTAGAATGCCATGAAACGTGGAAATTTTAAATTTGAACAAAGAAAAAAAATTTTTTTGGTGGTAAAAATTTTTTCAAAAATGATTTTTTTCACTATTTATTCCGTTTAGACGGTCCACCCTGTATATTTTTCAGTGAAAATTCTACCAGTTCTTCGCTGACAGCAGGGTTAACTACCTACCAAATTTGACTGCTCTCCGTCAAGTAGTTTTTTAGTTGATGCACCAACAGACAGACAGACAGACAGACAGACAGACAGACAGACAGACAGACAGACAGACTGACGGAATTGAATACCTATATTTTCGGAATCTATGTGTTCTGAAACGTCAGAATCCGAAAAAATCTCGGAGGGTGATTTTTTCTCGAATACAACACTTCCCTTCGGTATGCGAGGGAAGTAAAAACGCATGAAATGCCACTTGTTCGTTCCGGATGCGGTCTGTCGATGCATCATGTAGTGATGAATGTGTCGCACGTTACAAAAAATAATATATTTGGAAAAGGCGCTTGAAGGCACTTATGGTTTTCTTTTTATCTTATAAAAGAAGGTTTATGGTATTTTTTAAATAATATTTCAAGGCATGACTAAGTAAGACTTTTTTGTTCCTCTACACAAAACTAGAATGACTTATACAAATTCCTGCCGAACACCCCATAAATAAAATAATTTATCTCAATTCAAAATCTTCTTTATACCATATATTAAATTAAAGTACATACCTCAAATGAGCTTCTAGAAATATTTTAATTTGAACTAACCCATTTTAACATATTCTTTATGGGATTTTGCAAACAGCAGAAAAAAACTATCTATTCGTTCCGGGTGCGGTCTGCCGATGCATCATGTAGTGATGAATGTGTCGCACGTTACAAAAAATAATATATTTGGAAAAGGCGCAGGAGAAAAACAGATTTTCACCTATGTGTTACCTAGCTAGTAATGGAGCCTATATACTCTATACATGTTTAAAAGTGAATTATTTCAGAATAAGGGCGAAGAACGTTTCAAAGGCATTTCCAAAAAACAGAATGATATATTTCATGAAAATGTAATCCATTTGAATGAAAATTTTTTCCAAAAGACGAGGTATCTAAATAAATTCATTTTAGGCCTTTGTTTGTTCATTTTAACTGAATCTTCATAGCCGTAGGGGATTATGTGGATACTGGTTTATTCTGCATAGCCGTAGGGGACTGCGTAGAAACTAGTGTTAGAATGAGAATTGTCCAGTAAGAAAGACAAATTGATTTTAGGATTTTAATTGGTAGCATAACCAGAATTCAGGTTATCGAAAGAATGCAAAGATTGTAAATCAATAATTTTACAAACAGTTTTTATTTTAGTTCTCATAGATAGTTTTTCTGCTGTTTGCAAAATCCTATAAAGAATATGGTTCATTATTTCATGACATTTTAAACCTATTTCAAGAAAAAAGTGATTTTCTTCTACGATTACTATTATGTGCTTCGACTTCACTACGTGGATGTGGAGGTAATAAGAATAGATTCATTCATAGCTGATTTGAAAATAAGTTTCATCGCTTATTCGCCTGTAATCAAATCATTAATCAACGTACAACATCCATCCAACACCCACTAACTGAACTGCAACCTACTGAATTAAACAGGCTGATGACATTCATAAAATTTTACTAATATTGAGTATTTTGTTGTAGGCTCTGATGTAAACTGTAGTTCACCGATAATAGGATCTCCTTTACATGTTGCATGTGCAGATAATATACCCAACAGATACGATATATTGCAGGTGAGTACACAGATAGAAAATATGTGTCATTTGTTAATGTCAACTTTAAAAAATCATACTCTAGATTATTTTTAAAAAAAGTGTCAGGAAAAATGTGTGTAAACAAATAATACAGTTTTGGACTAACGATCTTGAACACCATTAGTCCAGTGTTTGACGGTAAATGTAGGTATTACCTCAGAATTCTTTCGGATAACACCGAATTTGATAAAAATTTGTAATTAAGCTTATCTTACCCCTTCAAAAGTCATATATTTCTTATGCGCGATTTTTGTTTTTAGCGGTCGATTTGCTATTCCATAATCTTCATTTTTGCTCCTAAATGATTTTTTGATAAAACGTACGGTTTTCGAGTTATTAGTGAAAAGTCGCTCTGAAACATGCATTGTTTAGATGAAAAATTATCATTTTCAATCGCGAATTACTCGAAAAATTCATTTACCGAAGAAACTTTCTAGAACATTTTTTGCTTACAATTCATCCCCCTATCGATTATTTTGAGTGCACTAATTTCCACCCCCATGGTAAAAGCGCACATTGGCACTATATAACTTTTGTTTCTTGAGTCATTTCCTACTTTCTGTCCAAATTTCATGTCAATCGGTTTTATCCGAAAGAAATCTGAGCGTCAAACATTGGACCACATAAACATGAACATTATTTTAAATTTTTGAATACCTCTTAGAAATCAGTGAAATCACATAAAATAACATTAAATGTCAGTTACGACTGCATAATACAGTATTCTTAATTCGACTGTAGAACAAATGGCTAAACAAATTAAGTTATTTTCTACAACTTAACTGAAATGGATATAAGATATATTGTTTTATTTTAAATTTCAGATGCTTTTAAAAGCGGGTGCTGATCCAAATTTGAAAGTTTTCAGCGACGAAATGGACAGAAATTCCCAATTAAGGCCTGTGTTAGTAGAATATTTAGCAAGTAACGAACATCCAAGTTTAGCGGTGGTTCATTTACTGCTGCAGTATGGAGCTAGGGTAAGTGATTGTAACGTTTTCCCAGTAGTCCCTTGCTAACATTAGTCAAACACTGTCCCTCCTTAGTACTTCTGTACTAAGGAGGGACACAATTTGTGTTTATAGTACTGTGAAAAAAATTAAGAATCAATCCCAACAAACATTTTCGACAACATTAGCTTATTACTCGATTCGGTAAAAGACGAGTTTACTCATTAAAGTAATTATGACGTAAAATTAACTGGGAGAATTCATTTCTGATAAAAAACTACCAATTGGCTTAATTTATATTTCAATTTAAGTAAGTAATAGTACAGGAAAAGATTGAACAGAATAATCGTAACTCGAAAAAAAATTGTGCAGACCTTAAACTTTGGTTATAGGTCCAAAATAGACCAAAGATTACGATACAAAAAAGTTACAGATTTACAGAAACCTATAGAGAGTATTGAAACCTGTTATTAATGGAAAAAAATCGATGTTTCTTTATTTTCTCGGGAAATATTGCACATACAAACAAATAGTTCAAATAAAAGTTGTTTCTGGCAAAATTATCTTTAATTTCGTGTTTCTAAAATAAATTTTATAGCAGTAATTAACCGAAATACGGGCATTTTTCGATGGGGGGATTGGGGGAATTTAAAAAAAAAATGATATAAATTTAGAATGTCATAAAGCGTGGTTTTAAATTTGGGCAATTTTTGTTTCACTATCTATTCCCTTTATATTTTTCAGTAAAAGTGTAACAATTTCTTCGGTGGCAGTAGCGCCAACTACCCAGGGCGGTCCTACGCTTTGCTCCTGGGGGCGGGGGGCATTCTTATTAAAATATGTACAAAAAATTTTTAACTCGTCAAAAATTGATAACCATGATGTTTGTTCTGAAAATTCGTATTGTAATATGAAGTGTGGCAGATTATAAAACTGTATAACTTCTGTCTACAAAAGCGGTATTATTAAAAAAATTTCGACAATATTTCGTACAGGTCAATTCTGAGAGCTGGTGAATCCAGTCAAGTGCTTACATCTTTTCTTAAAAAAATCACTAATATGAATTTAAAATTTTACTCCTAAATACTGACGTAGTAGGCCTTGAATTTTGTAGGAATCTGGCCCTTTTTGCTCCAAAAATGTAGTTCAACAAGCTCCACAATTTAAAAAAAACTGTGAAAATCGCACACTAAATAAAGATTTTACAAGGTGACTCCAAGACAAATGGACCACACTGTATAAGTATTTGAAAATGAACCTCAAAATGCTATTGTTATTTAAAATAAAAAATTAAACAAACAGAACATTTAAACAATCCAGATGAATTTAGTAAATATTTTGTGGATTCAGTTCCCTCTATTGAAGTAGACAATGCAGTTATTAATGCCTATAAAACCACTGTGCATCCCGATATTCATACCAAATTAAAATTACACAGTGTTGAAGAAAAATATGTATTAGAAGCTTTTTCGCAAATTAAATCCAACTCTGCTGGTAGCGATCAATTTTCCTTAAATACATTAAAACTTTGTTTAGATTTCCTAGTGACACCGCCAACTCATATAATAAACTTTTCAATAGAAAATAATGTATTTCCAACATCTGTCAAGCTGTCATTATACTCCTACTAAAGAAGTATTCACCAGAAAATTATGATGATTTCAGACCTATAAGTCTTTTAAATATAATGTCAAAAGTTCTAGAAACAATCATATTAAAGCAGTTATTAAATCATATCCGCTCCCACGATTTATTACTACAAAATCAGTCGGGTTTCCGAGCCCGCCACAGCCCTGTCACCACACTCGTAGACATGACCGATGACTTTTTAAAGGCTATTGATGAATCTCGAATTACAACTATTGTAATGTTGGATTACACAAAGGCCTTTGACTGTTTATATCACGAACTGCTCTTGGGTAAACTTGCCTATTTAGGAATTGAGTCGGTAAATTTGTTCAGAAGTTATTTATCCAGAAGAACTCAACAGTGAAACTATATTGCTCGGAAAAATCACGAATGTCTCAAAATAGCTTTGTCATAACAGTGGTGCCCCAAGGGTCAATCTTGGGCCCCATACTATTTGCGCTTTTTATGTTTGATCTACATGAGAAAATAAAATTCTGTAAATTCCATCAGTATGCAGACGACAGTCAAATGTACACTTCATATAATGCAGTTAACGTAGATCAGGCAATAGTCAACATAAATACTGATTTAGATTCAATATATAAATACTCAAGTGATCATGGATTAAGCTCAATGCTCAAAAATCCGATGCTATTAATTTCAAATCCAAACGCTAAGCTTTTACTGACGATTCTTGTAGGTTAAATATAATTGGTACATAATTATTATTCGTAGAAACTGCCAAGAGTCTGGGAATTATCTTTGATAAACACTTAACGTTTGAAACTCATGTTACCAAATTACTGAAAAAATGTTACGCGAAGCTGAAATCGCTCTATGCTTTTAAATATATCTTACCAACAACTACTAAGTTAAAATTATCAGAGTCTCTTATAATATCTTAACTTCAGTATGGAAACGTCATTTATGGACCATGTCTTACTGCCGCAGAACAATATAGACTGCAAAAGTTGCAAAACTCATGCTTACGTTTCTCGGTAGTGATACCTAGGCGTGATCATATCACACCATTTTATAAACAAATTATTTGGCTTAATATTCAATCCAAATGGCAACTACATATGGTATGTCTTGTGCATAATATATTAATATAATAATATCAGGAGCATAAATACTTTAGTAAGAAATTAATATTCAGGGGTTCCCTGCATAGCTCTCTTCTACGTTTCGTAAACACTACATTAAATATGAATCGTCTTTCATTTATTTAGCTGCCTACTTATACAACGCAATTCCGGATCACATCAAAATTCTGTCTTCACAAGGATTTTAAAAAATGCTAAACAATTATTTTTAAGTAAGTAGGTAATTAAAATTTATCAAATTTGCACTTTTTGTTTATGTATATTTAACTAGTTAACTACATCTTTCTACCTTTTGTTTTGTATTCCTACTTTTTTATATACTACTGATTTTGTGCTTACTTTCTGTACTTAACGTAATTTTCTATTTTTATGTTACTTTTTATTCCTTATTACTTTTATATTTTTATATTACTGATTTTGTGCTTATCTTTTACTTTTTGTACTTAATGTAATTTTTTATTTGAGTTTCTGGTTGGGATTAATACCAGCATTTGCTGACACCCCGCCAGGTTAAACAAAGTTTATTTATTATTATTATAAATACTGTAATAAAAAATCAATATATTGGAGAAGGAAGTACCCTAATAGTTCAGTCAACGAGGGGGTTTCACCTCTAAGTTAAGTGCCAATGAATACAAGACTTTCCTTATTCACAACTTTTCTGTAAAATGCGTTTCACCGAGTCTTTCCGGAAAAACATGAAAAACCGCCCCTTTCTTTGAAATTGTGACACTTTAAAAATATGTAATTTAATAATTAGACAAAATTCAGACTTATGCATTGAGGCCTTCTAAACATTTTCTCACTCTTGGAAATTTTTTTCCGTAACTTGCTAATTTTCCGAGTTACAGGCAGTTTTTCACGATAAGTAATGTACAGTCTTTGTAGAATTTCAATTTAAAAATTGTATTGAACCTTTAAAAATGGTATAACTATATAGGTTTCATTACGCTCATTTTTCGAATTTTCATGTAATTTTTAATGTGCAAAAAATGTAGTACATTATTCGTAAAAAATTGCCTGTAACTTGGAAAATTTGCAAGTTACAAAAAAAATTCCAAAAGACAAAAAGTATTTAGAAGGCCCAAATGCAGATCTTGGTCATTTTAGCGCTCGGTTGATTGGACTATAACTAAATGTTATATCTAACCTATCATGGTTAGTCTCAGTCTTTGCCTTTGATACAAAACTTAAATTAACACAATAAAATCCTAAAGTAACAAAAAAAATGAAAAATTATACAAACCAAAATATTTAGAATAATAGAAAGTAAAATATTTTTATTGGAACTCATGCTTTTAAAATCTTTAAATAAAGAAGTAGCGTTTGCAAAATGTGTCAATCACGGCGAGGGTTTATGAGGGTTGCATGAAAATTATCTACCGAAGATACAAGAAACCATAAAAAATGATCCCCAAAAATTCTCGTCCTACATTAACGGTAAAAGAGGAGGCAGTTCCATCCCTGATAATATTACTTATAATGATATTCAATGCACAAATTCCCAGGATATTGTCAACGCTTTTGCTATTTTTTTTTCAAACTGCATACTTGAAACCTAACCATGACGAAGAAAAATATCATTCTCACGAAGACACCGGTAGTAACAGTACAAGTTTACCATTAACGTTCTTTTCTGAAATAGAAGTACTTAAATCGTTGAAGAAAATCAGACTCAAGTTTACTAAGGGGCCAGATGACATCCCTGCTTTTATTGTCAAGGACTGCGCTGCCATCTTTGCTGGTCCTCTCACAACAATATTTAATTTGTCACTAAAAACATGTACATTTCTCGATGTATGGAAATATTCTCGCTTATGTTCCATTTTTAAAAAAGACAATAAGGGGCTAGCTGAAAATTATAGGCCCATTACAATTATCTGCAATTTCGCTAAAGTTTTCGAGATCACCTTGCATATGTCATTATCTAATCAGGTACATGGCCAAATTATATCTAACCAACATGGCTTTGTTCCCGGTAGATCCACTGAGACTAGCCTCGCATGTATCACGCAATACATTTCCAAGCAACTGAACGCGAACAGACAAATTGATATCGTTTACACGGATTTCTCCAAGGCGTTCGACCGCCTGGATCACGGTATTCTATTAGAGATATTGAGTAAGTTTGGGTTGTCAGTGATGCAATTAGTTTTCTTCTCTTCATATCTAAAGAACAGGCGTCAGTATGTGGAATACCCTGGTCACAGGTCGTTTGACGTTCTGGTCACTTCCAGTGTTCCCCAGGGCACTGTACTGGGCCCACTTATGTTTGCTGTTTTCATAAATGATATTGTAGCTAATATCAATGTAGAGAGCCTCTTATATGCTGATGATTTGAAAATATATTGCGTAATAGAAAACGAAATTGACTGCGAAAATCTTCAGAATAACCTAAATATCGTTAATGAATGGTGCCTATCCAATTGCTTGCCTCTTAACAAGTGTAACATACTCACCTTTTCTAAAATACGTCATCCTATCTATTACAACTATAATATAAATGGTCAAATATTGCAGAGACCTGATACAGTAAAAGATCTTGGAGTTATTTTTGATAAGTGCCTTAATTTTAAGGAACATATTACTTTCACCATCGCGTCAGCTTTAAAAAGTTTAGGTTTTATAATAAGAAACTGTAAAGGATTCAGCAGCACTGATATTATGAAGTTGCTGTACTATTCATTTGTACGATCAAAATTGGAATACTGCTTGTTGATATGGTCTCCAGGATACGCAATTTACATAAATACTGTTGAGAATGTTCAGCGCCGTTTTGTTTGTATTTATGCTTTGTTGAAGATGGTACCTACCCAATAACTGGTTATTCGCAAAATATCATGCTGGACAGATTTCACATGTCTAACTTGGAAAATAGAAGAATATTATTCATTCAATAGTCTTTCTTTATAAAATTATTCATAACATGTTTGATTGCCCTCTCATTTTAGAACAAATAAATTTTCACATACCTCGTATAACAAGTCGGAATCTTGATACTTTCTATCTTCCTACCCCTCGAACTAACTTACTAAAATTTTCACCTTTATATTTCATGTGTAAAAATTATAATCTACAGCAAGATCAGCTAGATATATTTAACTGTAGTATTAATTCAAATAAACAACTTAATTTATGATTTATAGCGTTCTCTTTTTGTACTTCTCCTATAATTATCTTATATCTATTTTTACATTTTTGCAATGTTTTATGTCCTGATAGTTTAATTAGATTAATTAGTTTTTAATTTATTATACTGTTTTCGTATTCTCTATTGTAATGTTCCCACCCTGTAATTGGTTACCCGTTGGGTGGTTGTATTCAAATAAATAAATAAACGTATTAACTTTAAAATCATTATACAAAATATTTGACCTCAGTACACTTAAGTGGGTCAGGACAGAATTACAATTTATGAGGGGTTGACTTTCTCTCTTCTATGAAGGGTCAAGTGGCATAAAAATTTGAGAAAGCAGGCTACAAACCAAAATAAAGCGTAAGCTTAATACAATTTTATATCTGCAGATAAGCCACACTAACTCGCCTGACTTTTTAACTTCTTGATTAGTTTTTGATTGGTCATCAATAATTTTCTCTACTTTTTGCTAAATCCTAAAAAAATTGTTTCTTTAACTTTTGTAACAAATATTGATTTATTTAATTGCTTTTATTTATAATTTAACAAAAGGAATTGGAGTCGATTAGTATTCGTATTTATCAGTTTTTATCATGATCAGAGCTCTTAGTTTTTTAGTTAATGCACCAACACATATGTATATTCAAGTGATTTTACAATTTTTTTTCGAGTTGAATTAAAGTTTTCCTGTACTATAATTAATACCAACAGATTTCCCTCTTTCACTTAACAAAAAACAAATATACTAGTAGTACACAAGGTTAAATCAATATGCTGAGAACCCTCAACTTTACAGCTTGGTTTTCTGCACATAGGCTGCTTTTATACTTTTATTTTTTCACAGGTGGTCATGAAGACACAATTCAGAGACCCCGACGGCATGCTCAATTCCCTCCACAACGTCATATCAGACAACTGTGATTCGATATTCTTCCTACTGCTGGAGACGTGCGAATCTTTCGACCCCTGCATGATACGAAGGAACAACGTGATGTCTCCCGAACAAAAAACCGCTCTACTAGAACTTGCAAAGTACCCGCTGTCACTGAAAAGGCAAGTTAGACTCTATCTCAGGAAAATGCTAGGAGCAAAACTTATGTACGCCGTCGCCGACTTCGATTTACCAAAGTGTTTGGCGAAGTACTTACTGTTCGATTACAGTTGAAAGAATCATGTCTATTACAAATCATTGTGATTTCACTGGTGATACCTTTGATTCTAAATCGGATCAAGGGGTAATTTTGAGGAGAATCAACGATTCTCCGCATTTTTGAGGAAAATTCTTACTTCTATGTTTTCGTGGCTAATTATTTTCAGTTGTTGCAACACACAACGAGGTTCTCTGGCCACAAACACGCTGATTTCTTAGAGTGCTTTACCGTTCTAACTCTTCAACAATAGTTACGTACGGAAAGAAGTATATTAACTCTTATTAATTCTAATTTATATCCGTTTTGATACATTATAATCGCTAACTATTAACAATCAATACTTTACTTACATAGTGTTTTCTTGGACTTTTAGTAAAGCCACTAAACATACTAAACGTGTGCAACTTAGTTTAGTGTAAATTAACATTGTCTTCTCTTTCTTTTTTGTTTATTTTTCTACTAACAAACTAACAAAATAATATTGTAACACCCTTGGGTAAATGTTCTTTATAACAAACACGTTTTCATTGTAATATTTCTAACTAAATTACATTTGTTTTTCTCTAACTCTACTTACTGGAAGAATAACCATTTATTGTAAGAACTAAATCTAAAAATAGTCATTTTGGATTAAAATACAAGTAACAAAATTTAACCCACGTTAACTTGATTTAACTTAAAATAAAATGTGTGTTGTGGTTTCTATCTAACACTTAACCAGCTAACATTCGTGGAATTTGTAGGTTTCTTTCAGTTTGTGTGAACTAACATTTGTAACAATCATAATTTGTGGTCAGAAGATACAGAACAGGACACCGGGTTGCTTGCAAATTTATTTATACCTATTAGATATGCAGACATAACCCCAATTTATTGTATTATTTGCATCAATAATTTCAAGCTAGCTTTCAAGATTAAATAAAAACTACAAGAAATATATAAGGTACTTCGCAGTAAATGAAAACCAAAAAAGATGCTATGCTATATTGTATGGCTACAAAAAAGGGGAACTATACAGAAATGAAAGCTTGCCACGGTACTTAATGTTGGACGCCTGGAGAGTCTGATTTCTGTGACTTGAAGTAACAGTAATATGTGTTATTGCACTGAAAGAAGTGACTTGCAGATATAATTCAACTTTAATAGGCGTTCAGTACCTTTATACACTGAGAAGACAATCATTAATTGGCTTATGCTTAATATGGCGAATATGAACAAATTTGGTTCCGCTGCGAAGGCTAGCTATGGCTTCTGTATGGTTCCTCGCTTCTGTGGTATGACGATAAACATTATAAGGAACTTATTTTCCGCCCGGTAGTAAACTTAACCATTATGGCAACCCGGTGTACCTTTTTAACTTCGTAAGTACTTTGCTAAATTCAATAATCATTACAGAACTTTACGTTTGACGATCCATTAATGGTTCAAATTGAACCAAGATCAGTATAGAAAGTAACTGTCCTCGATTTAACACTAAGTGCTTTAAAGACACGATGCTTACTTTCTGATACTTTCTCACACCCTCTCTTTGATAGACTTGCAAGTCCTAATAATTCCGATAGAGGTATTATACTATATTTTAAGCTTCGTAAGCTATATTTTACTATTCTGTAGTTTTGTATATTTTTATCCTTGTATTTATTATTTATATATTTGTACCTATATAAATAAAAAAGTTAATATGCTAATGAGGTTTCATTTTTACTTACCTACTGCATTGCATTGTTGAGGAAATTATGTCTAAGAGGACGAAATTCAGACCACATTCTTCGATAACCGTTGGAACTGTAGAATTTCAATTATGCTCTGTGATCGAGTTCTTCCTTTAGACAAAATTCTGTTGCACTCTATGTGCATACTGGAAACTGAAAACAACGATAATATTATAGAACTCTATACTTAAACATCAACATTCAGTTTTTAGTAGAAGGAAAACAAGCAACAGTGACATCCTGATGTAAGAAATTGATAGAGGAAACTGTTACCCTGTGGTAATCCATAATTATAACGAAATTAAGTAAAACACTACTATGTTTTTTACCACTATATTTGCACAAAATGACCTAAAGGGTTGAAACTGCAGTCACGTTTTGTGCAAATATAGTGGTAAAAAACATAGTAGTGTTTTACTCAATTTCGTTATCATCCTGATGTACTTTACTCTAACCCACAGGATTCTGGACTCTAAATTCACCAGTCCTAAATTATCCTAATTTAATTGTTAATGCAAGCTTTTGGTGTATTGTGTATACAATTCCATAACTTCTACAGCGTGTAGTGTTTAATAAAATAAATCAAAAGTTCATATATAAAGATGTGGCATAAAACGTACCATCCAGAAAATACCAGGCCCTTACAGAGATTAGTTTTTCATACTGCGGTAGTTCATAAGGTTAAGAAAATTATGGACGTTCTTTTTAGGAGAGGGAAGCAAGGGTATGCCACCCCATAACATTTTTAGTTCTTATTTCAACTTTCTTTTCTTGCTTAATTTAAGCACAGTGTTCCTATTCCATATTATCATATACTCTTCGTAAATACAAAACGAAGAGTATATTGCATTCGATCGGCATATTTCTAAAACCGGTAATATTGCTCGTAGAGAAAAATTTTCATATCACTGTATTGGTGATCGAATTCTGAACAACTTTCAAAATGTCCGTACGTCTGTCTGTCTGTCCGTCCGTCACGTATTGAAATTTGGACAGTAAGTTAGTGTTAACAAGAGGACGAACCCTGTTCGTTTGAACATAATCTGTCAATAAATAAAAAAGTTATAAATTATTTAAATTAAAAAATGTCTTCTTTTACTTATTTTTTTATGTTTTGTAATTAAACTAAAAATGTCCATAACTAACATTATTTACAAAAAAATTGCGAAAAGTGATGTTCACAAGAATAACTTCGAGGCAGTTCAACGTAGATTTCTTAAATTACTGTGGTTCAAATCCGAACGTACCTATCCAGTGATTGGTTTTCCGCAAAGTAACTTGCTTGAAAGATATTCTATGACTACTCTTGAGGATAGGCGTACATACTTTTCTCAAGTATTTTTGTTTAAATTACTACACAATGATTTTGACGCACCCGAAATAATTAGTAAGCTTAATTTTCACGTTCCCAGATTAACCTTTCGTAAGTTTTCTATTTACCTACGCCGCGTACCAACGTACTAAATAATTCACCTTTATATACGATTTGCAGTACTTCTAACAAATTATGTAGCGACTTCGATATTTTTAATTGCAGCATTAGTGACATAAAACAAAATGTTCTAAATTAAATAACCAGTGAGTGTCTTTGTTTTTCTTAATTTACTTTGAATCACATATGTGTATATGGCCTTGGAAAGAATTCCGTAAATTATGGTCAACTACCGTCACGATTTTTTTCCGAATTTTCGCGTAAACACAACCAATTTTTTAATCATGTGGAAGTGGGGAGGGGGGTTGGGGTCATATGGACTGTGACTACCTTATTTTTTTACCCCCATAACCAACATATGAAGTTTATTTTAAATTCACAATACTTGGATACAGAATCTATTGGCACGATAGAATTGCTCCTAACCTTCTGGAGGGGTGGCAATTATAATTAACACATCGGAGCAACATCTATTGAAATAAAACTCTCCACTAATAACTTAATTACCATGGTTTCTGTTTATTTACAGCCTAATAGACGGCTAAACGATAGAGACATCAT
This sequence comes from Stenurella melanura, assembly GCA_963583905.1. Lineage (NCBI taxonomy): Eukaryota > Metazoa > Arthropoda > Insecta > Coleoptera > Cerambycidae > Stenurella > Stenurella melanura. Next base: position 37,047,843 of record OY757315.1, on the reverse strand, counting down.
TACCCTGTTCGATTTAAATCAGGCTACATTAGTCTTAGGTGATCTTAACTATAAAAGTACTGCCTGGATTTGCCGCGTTAACAATCCAAATGGCATAAGACAATGTAACCACAAATCATGGTATTCAGGTAACTGCTCCCAATTCACCAACGTATTATTCATATCGCCAAGACCATCAACCAGATATTTTGAATATTCTTCTTCAAAACAATTTTCCAAGACCAATATATACCAATGTGTACACTGAATTAAATTCTGATCATCTCCCTACCATATGAACATTTACAGAGTTCCCGGTATTAAACATGTCCACACCCAGACTAATCAATGGTTATGTGAATGGGAAAAAATTAAAACTGAATTAGACCGACTGCTGAAAGTCCCTAGCCTAATCAGCCGAGAAGATATAGATGCAGTTGTAGCTGATTTTTCAAAGAATATCGTCACAGCAATTAACACCTCAACAACAAATCGGAGTACCCATGTCAGACATAATAATTACCTACATCCTCCAGAAAGAATATTACAATTAATAAAACAAAAGAATCAACTCAGAAGACTTTGGCAGCTAACAAGACTTCATAGACATAAAACTGAACTTAACGCCCTCACACATCAAGTGGGAGCTACATCCGCGAGATATTTTTTATTAGAATTAAACCTATGATTTTCAATAGGTTTAATTCTAATAAAAAATATCTCGCGGATGTAGAGTTAGTAGATCCTTCGATGTGGAAAGCTACAAAATGACTTCTAAGACAGCCAACAACTATACCGCCATTACAAGTCGACGGAGGGAGAATATGTAGCGATGCAGAGAAATGTCATGTGTTCGCCTCACGCCTAGAAAATACATTTGACTTGACCGACAATGATAATGAATTTACAAGAACAACCATAGAATTTTTAGATAACTCCCTACCCATAATCCTCAACCAAAAAGACATAAAATTTACGAACCCCAGAAAAATACAAAACTATATAAACTCGCTTCCTTTAAAGACATCTCCTAGACATGATTCCATTCCAAATGTTGTTCTAAAAATCTTACAATGAAATCCCTGGCATTTCTTACTGCTTTATTTAATCGCTGCCTGGCAATAGGATATGTCCCCAACGAATGGAAACATACAAAAATAATTATTTTTAATAAACCTGGCAAAGACAAAACTAAACCTGATAATTATAGACCAATTAGCCTGTTGACAACTCTATCTAAATTCTTCGAAAGAATAATACAATCTAGACTAAGCGACTTTTTACAAGAGGACAACATTTTACCCGACTGCCAATTTGGATTCCGCCCTAACCATTCAACAACACAGCAAATTTTACACATCTCCAAAATTATTACCTTTGGATTCGAAAATAAATATTACACAACGGAAGCATTTTTGGACGTGGCCCAAGCATTTGATAAAGTATCGTTAAAAGGACTCTTATTCAAGCTAATCAGTATAAATTCACCAGCATATCTCACCAATATACTTGCTTCATTTGTAACAAACAGAACTTTTTGTGTCAGAATAAACAACTGCTTATCGAATAAAAAACAAATCAATGCAGGAATGCCTCAGGGATCAATTTTAGGTCCCATACTCTTTAATGTATTCGTACATGACATACTTGTACCACCGATATCCACAATAGCCATGTATGCAAATGACACCGCAATAATAACCCAAGATCCAGACATCCACATCGCTGCAAACAAACTGCAAAATGCACTTAATGTTTTACAGGATTGGTTTATGAAATGGCAAGTAAAGTTAAATCCGACAAAATGTGAAGCAAAAATATTTACTCTGAGAAGACCACAAAACCCCAATAATACAATCATCAACGACGAGGAAATAATATGAAATCCTGCAGACAGTGCAATTAAATATATCTTGGAGTTTACCTAGATAAACGATTAACATGGAGTTACCACATCAGTAAAAAACTTAATGATGGGTACGCCCGGTTGTCAATGTTATATCCCATTATAAATAAAAAATCGAAACAGAGTTAAGTGCGCTACATTAATATACAAATCGATCCTAAGACCATTAGTAACTTACGGCTGTGTGATATGGGGAACTGCTAGCAAAACTAATATCAAAAAGGTGCAAATATTTCAAAATAAAGTTTTAAGAATTGCCATAGATGCCCATTGGTTTATAAGAAACAATCAAATCCACCGGGAACTTAAAATGTGCCATAGATTGAAGACTTTAACAAATCATGTGCAAACTTTAAACACCTGTTTCGTTGTCGAACCGTAGAACGCAAATGAAGCAGGTATAGTGTTCGGGGTCTTCTGTTCCTCTAAGTATAATGATCACCCTTACCAAGAAACTTGTTTAGTACCAATTTCTCGGAAATCTGTTAAAATCGGTTCATTTGAGTTTTGGCCAGAAATACCTGAAAATTACCCACTGTGCGGTGGTAACGCTTGTACAGTCCACCAATCTGTCGCTCGATGAAGAGCATCTTTAAACATAAGCGCTCTACGAGGCACAATAAAGTGTAATAAGTTCGTTGGTGTATTGTAGCTCCAATCTGTGGACGCTTTCAGCTATTTTAATAAACTCCGCCCTTTTATTATACTCCTTGCAAACACAAAACGAATAGTATATTGCATTTGATAGCCACATTTCTAAAATCGGTAATATTGCTGATGGAGAAAAAAATGTTGATATCACTGTGTTGGCGATCGAATTTTGAACAACTTTCAAAATGTCTGTCTGTCAGTCTATCCATCCGTCGCGTTTCTTTGTAAGCACGATAACTTAAGAAAGAAAACTGGATGGACATAGCATATATTAATTCAGCTAGTACTCCTTCTGGTGAATAATTTTCTTTGTTGAGAGCGACCATAGATTGGATCTATAGAATGCCAACGCGCCCACTGCATTATATTGTGTGTCTTAAATCCCGTATATTATAAGACGCACTATATCGTGACATATTGGAGGATTGTTTCAAGTGTTACCATCGGCAAGGTCTTGAGTGATGTTTAGAAAATGGTCCGCTCCGTACTGCACAATAGGTTGGAAATACGCCTCCTGGATATACGTTAAGGGTTGTTAAGTTAAAGCTACCTATTGTATCTAGGGAACTCCTTTTAACGAATTTAAATTTCCATGCTAGTTACTAAGGGATTTTTTTCTCTCAAAAACCACCGGTTTTAATGGAAACGCGTGTACTACAAAAATTACTTGGAACTAAACATACATTAATAATATTTCCAAAAATACTTCCGAAAAATTTACTTTCGACGTCACGATACCGCAGACGCCACTGTTATTGGCAACATTTGAAAGACAAAATAACGTAAGCAAGAATATCCAAGTACTGTTTTACATCGTTTGAATATCTCTTTTTGTTACCACGGAAACTGCCTGGGAAGTTTTATGTAAATCACCCTGTATATTGAGGTCGGTGTAAAAGAAAACAAGGCTTTTCACTTTTCCTACAGTTTTTTTTAGAACATCTGTTAGAACATGCGATGAGAAGAAAATTACTCCCACCACAGAAAATTGTCCATGTTTCTGACCACATTAGCATTAAAAGATCTGTTGGATATTTTTGATAGATTCTACATTTATTTCCATTGAAATTTTGAAAGACGTCAGTTTCTAGTAGGTCAGAATCTTTTAATCTAACCACAATGTAAGAGTAAGCCAAAACTCATAATGTGAACATCTTATGCAATTCTAAGAATATTTTGTTCGAAGAAAGATAATGTCGCAAAATGGAATATTTAAATCGTCAACCTAATATCAAACATACTTTGACATGTGGTCCTAATAATAGCAGTTACAAGTTATAGATCTATAGCAATGCATATAATCCTGTTAAGTATTTTCCGCAATTTTGCCAAATGGAAGTGTAAATGAATATCTAAAAATTAGTCTATCGCTTCATTTTAAACTAATCGTTTGGAACAAGTCGATGATGCAATTAATTTTAGATTAAGCGTTGTTAAACTGAAATACTCAACCCTTAGTGAACTGTTGTGGCTTTAATAATGAATGTAGCAATTAATATGAAAAATGGCAGCACTTAGCTATTCGCTGATTGCTCACTAATACTAAAACCACTTCCACGATTTACACTAGATGAATAAGTATTATACTTAAAGAGAGTTAAACAGGCTAAGACTAGAGAGGAAGAAAATGCATTTTCTACTATACAGGGTGTCCGATGAAATTTGTTTATTATTTATTAACAGAAAGAGGAATGAGAATTCCAAAAATTCACAGATTTCGCAATCCTTGCAGTCATCGGGACATTGGAAATGATAACACCATACATAAAACATAAACTTTTTCAACTATTTCCACTACACCGCTGTATTTCCACCTTATATGAAAACTGGTAACTTGACCCCCTGTGATATAAGCAACCTATATTACATTTGCGTATATCAGCCGTTGCATACGATAGTCTCAGTCGATCGCGGCACCGCTGTCTTTTGACCTTGAACAACAACTGGCAACTCTACCCCATATACGAAAACATAAACATTTCCAATATTAAAAACCCTCAATCAATTAATGGGGAATGTATGTTGGCAATATCATGTAGCGGCTTTCACCCTCTCAATACCAATTAAAAAATTTTATAGGGTAGTTAGATCAGTTAAATAAGTGATGAACAGAGCCCGGCGCAAAAGTAGTTATGCCAGAGACGGTCTTCACACACAGATAAATATAATGTTTTGTATGATTCACATAAGCAAATAAATACAATATTTACAGGAAACAAATACCTACTTTTACGGTAAGAAATAAAAAGTATGGCATAAAACTCATAAAATAATAAATAAATAATTTATTATTGGTTTGGAGAAATTATTTATTTGGTATTGTTGAGCAAGTATTATTATGAGAAGATGCTCGGGGCGGAGCCAACGTGCGCGAATATTTTTACCAGTGACAGCATCATCTGGGGTAGAAGGATGTATAATAATTGTAATCAAATTTTCGAGGTCGAGGAGCTGTGTAATGCAGTAGATTAAAACCTCGTCACACTCTGGTGTTTACAATGAAGACATTTTTTACTGAAAATAAGGTTATTACATTTAATTCAATCAGAAACGGCGAACACAACAAGTATACTGCAGCACAGACCCTGTGACTGCAGGTTGACGGTGCCACTGGATTCGAGGTCGAATATGACGCAAATCGCTCTCATTGGCTTAGATCAATGAATGCACACAAACTCGTTTCTGCGCATAATTTTTTGCAAGCATCTTCTCATAATAATACAACTCGAGATGTTTACCGAAACTGGTGGATAAAAAACACCAGACTTTGGCCGCACATTATATATACCTGCAGCGTCGCGCGTCGGTGATTGTTATTGTCTAATCGAAAACAAAAAACTCGGCACTTTAAACGGCATACGCCACTTCAACTTTTTTTATCAGTTAAGAAAATGTAAGCATCTCCCATATGTTTCTTCCCAACTGTATTAAACAATTTTCAATTTAAAATATAATTTTTATCTGTGCACATAACATGAGGCACTATAATTTAAAAAAATATAAAGAAAAATTTCGACACCACAAAATCACCGCCACGCTTGTCACTCTCTTTCTGCTTTTTTACGACAGCAAATAGGATACGGTAAACAACAATAATAGTAAAATAAACAGCAGATTGCGTTTTATATTTTGCGGAAGACTTTAAACATACAGAAAGCAGTTGAAATAAAAAAGGTCCAACAATTTTTATTAATTTATTACACAATGACCAATATCATGTGAGATTGTTTCATATGCACATACGCATTATGGAGTCAACACTACAGACTTGTCAGTACATTTGATAGAAGTAAATGTGTCGTGATTTGTTATGGCGTCGAGTGGCTTTCCATTAAATGAAACAGTACTTTCGTAGATTTAAGATTTTCTGGAACTGCAGTTTAACGGTGTAGAACTTTTTTGTGCCAGCTGTGAAAAAACACTTTCGTGGACATGCAATTCGAACATTTTAAAACAAGTTTCATCTGAACGTCATAAAAACTAAAATTTGGCATATTTACATGGATATTTCTCACTGATCCCTCTAGCTATACGCAACGTTCAACGTAAGCCGGAATCAGATCAGTATACAGTAATTGTTGCAATAAATATTGCAGGTATTTGATGTACGTCAATATATTTTTAGATTCTCAGGAGATATTGCTGAGTGAAATACAAATTGGATACATAACAGTGTTAAGAAACAACTCCGGTTTTTCAACATTTTTGTGTGCGGCAAAGAAGTGGACTGTTCAATGCCGGACATAAATCTGCCATCTATAAGAAACTATAGTTATTTTAAATATGCGCCGATTACATCCGTAGACGTTGAACGGTTGAACGATCCTTTTTCACAACACAAGTGGGATATTCAGTGACAGTTATCGGAGCTTTATTTCGGACGATTTAGAACAAGTGCAAATAATATATTTTTATTATTCTAATAAGGTATAGTTACTAGACGTTTGTGTTTGTGCATCCAACAATAAGTGCATCAAGGTATGACTTATAACCGTTTGGGGCCATTTACCTTTAAATATTACGGAATTCACTAGATGTAATCATAAGGTAAAATATTGTATTTTTACGCATGAAAATGTTTATATAGTTCATATTGAGCAAAGCCGACTCTGGCTTTTACGTCATAACTACCTCTGAGCCGGGGTCTGGTGATAAATGAAAACAAAAATGATAATACCATGGTTTCACTACTAGTTTGCTAAATATTCCGTAGAATGATAAAATAGCAGAGAGGCGGAATTTTGTGTATACTTTTATAATTTTTATTAAACAGAATCCCTCCTATAGCTCTAGAGACTACTACGCCACTGTTTAATAAAATTAAATTGTAAACTGCTAAATCTTCGACTCATTCAGGAAGAATTTGTTCTTAAATTTTCCCAAGTTGCTGCAACTTCGTGTAGCAGCTATTATGTTGTTGACTTGAAATGAGAAATTTAAATAAGCTGGTATGGAATATCCGATGTTGACATGGTTATTTCAATTGTCATAAAACTATAGGCATAATCACTATTTGAAAGCGAAATTCTTGTGAAATTCTTGACAATGAAAACAAAATTTCACTAGCTACAGCAATAAAATCTTAGACTTGGTTACATCATAGCGGAATATATAACACTTATATAATTTGATTCAAATTTTTAACATGAGTATGGGTGTGGCATTTTCCTCTCAGGTGTAAACCATGAATCTCCTCTGATATCGAATTTAAAATTATATTATGAAATTAGACGAAAACTTTATATTCTTTGCCGGTTTATTAATGTTTTAATATCATTGTTAAACTTAACTACTACTACTTTATAAAATGAAAGAGAGAGATTACCATAACTAGAGAAAGTCAAAAGGAATTTACAAATATTCCTATTTTTAAATTCATATTTTCTTGAATGACACAAAAAATAATTAAACTACCATTAAAAAACTGTAGCAATTGTACATGCCTCATGATCATGTAAATGAAGTAGTTAGTTTCCTTCTTGGCTTCTTAAAACTCTTGAACTCGCGTAGAAAGAATAACTTTCAACTTTCTTTTGAACTAAGCTTTCTTCTCTAGAGATTGCATTCTCTTTTGAAACGGCTCATAAACGGTATATCGTGACTTAGTAACAATGATATATTTACTTATTTAACAAATTAAATACATTTGATTTGTTAACCGAAGTATAACGTATAAAACGGTGATTTGTAAGGACTATGAGAATGGCTGACTAAAAAAGTGTCTAATGGCTTTCTATAAAACTCTAAATTAAGCTTTCCACTCAAAAACTCGTATTGTCATGACTAATTATTTTGAAAATGTTATAACACGAAACAATCCAGTTATTTTAACCTGAAAATATTCAACTAAAGGCAGCTGATTATGAATCTGGTGTTTAAAAAATATATAAATAAAATGGCGGTTTCAAAATGGCAGAATTTATAATAGATATGATGCAAAATTCTATAGTTAAGTATTAATAAATATTTTATAGAGAAATCAAACATATAGCATAGATGTTTTTAATACTTAAACACAAGATGGCATATTCAAAATAGTCGAATTTAAGCTCAAAATGTTTAAGGGCCGATATAACAAAACGTGTATTACCAGAGTCGCAGTTTATAAAAATGCCCTCAGTATTTTTCAAATTACTGCGGTAATTTTGAGTTAAATGAAAAACAGCAAGAAGGATTTTCAAGATAAATAATGCACCTAAAGCCCCCAATGATTTAATTTTTGATATCTAAACTGAAAAGTATATACAGGGTGTCATTAGTGCGTGCTACATCCTCAACCGTTTAAAATTTGAAAAAATGTCTCAGATAATTAATAATTCTAGCAGTTAATACTTCGTATTTTTTTTAATGGAACACCCAACATTCTTATATGTTCTTATTAGACTTTTAATTCTCTATCTAAGCATATATCATTTTAGTCCCTTCAAATTAGTCAAAAAATCGCTGTTTTATGAAAAAACTTCCTACAGTTACGAGACCTGTAAAAACTGAAGAATTTGGGTTGCCTAAGCATGATTTTCACCCGTTACAGTTCTAAAAAAGGGTGGTTTTTGAGGAATACATACATATATATGAATTTTAGCGCTTTTTCGCCTTTCAGGAAAAACTATGCATTTTGATGAAAAATATCAGGAGAGCAAAGTTGTACAGCATAAAATTTACTACCAATTTTTTTGATTTTCGGGTTTTTTGCTCTAACGGCTAAAATGATGAAAACAGAGAAAAAAAATTTCAACAAAATTTGTAGCTCGTCTCTTTCTCTACAAAATAGGTCTTTACAAATGTTTGTCTTACTTAAGCCGTTTAGGAGATAAATCCACTTTTCCACTTATAGTTTTGAGTCGCTCCGAAATGCGCGGAGAATGAGAATTCTCTGGGAGTTTCGTACGACCGGACATATCGATCGATAATCATTACTATTCAGAGCTGCTAAAAAAATGAACACGACGTAAAATGTAGAGAAAAGTCTCAGCTTTAATGTGGAACTCATCACAAAATTCATACAAATTTTTATCATAGAGAAAAAAGTGTTAGAAGATGGCTTAGTAAACTTTATACAGTTGATTTATTCATATCTTTGAGTTTTATGCATCCTGCCTATTTCTCCCGTAATAGGTCCCTTTTCACTGCATGGAATCGATTCCATGCACTTTAATCTATATTTCGTGAAAATTTCATTGAAGAATGTTAAGAAATAAATAAGTTGTATATGTTTTACTGTATAATTGTGCATTTTCTGAATGTGTATGAATAATGGAGACAATTCAAAAAGCACTGCGCGCATTAAAAAAACTCTAAAGTCATTCGAAAGAATATGTTTTATTGTACTTATAATCCAAAAATTAAGACTGTGCTATTATTATTACTTAAGATATAGCGAATTGAACTCCAAAATTTGGAGGTGATTATCGATGAGAAATATACCCTCTACTTGGATCGCAAGGCATATTTTTCCAACAAAAGTAATTGCAATAAAATGTTAATTGGATTAATATATCATTATATAAGCATATACAAGCAAAATGAATTATCATTCTAACGACTCCCAGCAAAGATATGAATAAATCTGTGGATTAACTGTACAAAGATCGCTAAGCCATTTTCTGACACTTTCTCTCTTTGATAAAATTTTTTATGAATCTTGTGATTAGTTCCACATTAAAGCTGAGACTTTTCTCTATATTTCATGTTCTTTTAGCTTTTTTAGGGGCTCTGAATAGAATAGAATTATCGATTGATGAGCCTGGTCGTACGAAACTCCTGGAGAATTCTCATTTTTCGAGCATTTCCAAGTGGCTTAAAACTATAAGTGGAAAACTCGATATATCTTCTAAACGGCTTAAGTAAGACAAGAATTTGTAAAGACATTTTTTGTAAAGTTAGAGTTACCATGTACACGGTTTTCTGTATCCTGCTCTTGCTTGACCTAAAACCTATTGTCAGTACGTTAGAATATCAAAAATGTATAGAGGGAGCTGGTGGCAGCTTAAAAATGAAATTCGATTTTTTTACTATGTACACAGTTTTATGTATGCTGTTCCTGCTTTAGCTAAAACCCATTTTCAGTACGTTAGAATTAAAAAGTGCATAGAGGACGCTGGTGGCAGCCTAAAAATAAAATTCGCTTCAGGTAAACTGCCATTTCTGTGATAGATATTGAAAAGTTTTATAAAAAAACTTCCTCAAAATTAAAAAATATGGCGTGTACCGAATTTGATAACTATATGCATATTTTTGTATTTATTTATTTTTTTAATCAAAGTATGTCATGGAACCCAAAAAGAAACGTGAATGACCTTGTATAGTTATCAAATTTGGTACAACGTCATATTTTTTAATTTTGAGTAAGTTTCTCTTATAAAATTTACAATATCTTGCACAGAAATGGCAATTTACTTGAAACGAATTTTATTTTTAGCTGCCACCAACGCCCTCTATGCATTTTTGAAATTCTAACTTTGGGTCAAGTGGTGTAAAAATGAGACAATTTTTGAAATTTAAACCCCCATGCTAACCAAAACAAACATATAAAAAAATGTAAGTAGGGCGCAAAAACGTGTTATCAATGCCCTGTACTATGAAAAAAATTACTCTTCCGAGTACTTTTCTTTAAAAAAAAAATTAAACCCTGTCTCATTTTTAGCCGAGAGTTTGGGGTAAAAATGACAATGGTCTGGGGAAAAATAAGACATTAATATATCTGGTATACTATTACTCTGGAATATTAATGAGCCGGCTCGTTGAAAGAGGAAACAAAGTTGTACAAATGTAACTTTTCAAACTTTATTATTTATAACTAAATAAAATTTAAAAAAATAAAACTAAATAAAATTTCAAAGTTTAGAGACGCAGAACAGAAAAAAGAAAATTTCATGTCAACTTTTTTTTTAAATCTTGTAAAAATTAGTGTCTCATTCTTGTCCATAATTTTTGCTCTCTCACTTTTATAACGCTTGACCCTACTTAAAATGGGTTTCGGGCCAAGCAAGAGCAGAATTCATAAGAATGTGTTCATAGCATATATATACATATTAACTATAAAACTATATACTATGAGCTTCGTTCATAACTTGACGCTTTAGTGATACGAGATTGTGACAGTTCAACTGAATATAGAAGGTAAATGGTCACGATCTAATCGGAGAAATTGGCCACTGGCCTGTTACATATAGCGCGGTTCCTTACTGCTTCATCAGATCGTGTCGTCAGAGCGTGCGCGTTGGCTCCCAAGTTCCCAGCAGAGATAGAAAACTTCTCTAGCCTCAATTCCGTACATAGTGGCTTATAATGTGTTAGCAGTATATAGTTAATAGGTATATATATGATTCATAGCGAAAAAATCGAATTTCATTTTCAAGCTGCCATCAGCGCCCTCTATACATTTTTTAAATTCTAACTTACTGAAAACAGGTTTTGGGTCAAGCAAGAACAGAATACAGAAACATGTATTCATAGTAAAAAAAAAGGTCATTTGCACCCAAAATAACGCTTTTCCGTGGACAGGTTGTATACAGGGTCCTGCAGCTCACCTCCCGTCTTCTACTACACCTAAACGATTTATTTTAGAAAAATGATTCAAACGGGACAATGGACTGTTTGTTAGAGAGCACAGTTTAAAAATATTTTTGAATATACATGGTGTTCCAGAAATTGGTGGTGCATCAAAGTTGTATCTTTTTAAATGGAACACCCTGTAGTTTTATTGATTTTTGAGACCCCTTCGAGCTACTGTACATATCCCTAGAATATTATCAAATTTGATTTGATAGTTCCAGAGGAATAAATTAAAATCGAAAAAAAAAAATGTTTCGTCATATTTTAAAAAATTTATAAAAAATAGAAAAAACATCTTCAAACCAAAACTAAGGAACAGGTTGCTTATAATAAAAGGTTAGTTTATCCTACTATGAATATCGTAAAAATAACTTATACAGGATGTTCAAAATTCAATGCCAAACTTTTCAAAATGTAATGCTATTTTTCTCCATTTTTTCAAATGGGACACCCTGTATATTTTTATCTCATCGGATGCAGAATTAAAAAATGAGCATATTTTTTAATTACAATTATCTCGACTATCTTAAAGGTTTCACAGATATTCGTCAAAAACTACTACAAATCGCAAAATTATTATCTAATAGTTTTACTTAACATTTTTCAAATCAATAACTAGAACTTATGTTCAATATGTCTTCCGTTCTCTTGGAGGCACAAACGAAGGCGGGTATGAAATGATCTTGCTACTCTTCCTAATAGGTCGGGTGTAATGTTTTGAAATGCGTTCCTGATTCTTTGCTGCATGTTTTCTGGTGTGGTTGAAGGTTCCTGATAAACGATTTCCTTAACGTAGCCCCACAAAAAGAAATCCAATTTAGTGAAGTCGGGTGATCGGGGCGGCCAATTACATGGCCCTCCTCTTCCAATCCACCGGTTTGGAAAGGTTGTATTGAGATGGTCCCTGACTTGTAATGAATAATGTGCTGGGGCTCCGTCGTGTTGCAGCCACATTGCATCTCTCAAAGGTATTGGTAAATTTTGACATAAATTTGGCAATTGATTTTGCAAAAAATCAAGATACATAGCACCATTCAAATGTCCGTTAAAAAAGTGAGGACCAATAACATGTTCACCAATAATTCCCCCCCACACATTTATTGACCATCTGTGTTGTTGGTAAACCTGCCTAAAAATCCTTGGGTTGTGGTCGGAATAGTAATGAAAGTTATGGCGATTCACAAATCCGTTTTTATGAAATGTGGCCTCATCAGAAAACAAAACCTTATAAAAAAACTCACAATTTATCCTAATTTTAGCTTGCGCCCAATTGCAAAATTCGACACGTTGCTCAAAATCTGCATCGAAGAGTTGTTGATGAAACTGGATATGGTAGGGATGAAAACGGTTGTCCTTTAAAATTCGTTGAACGGTTCTCTCACTTACACCTACGGCATCACCGACTGCTTTTTGACTAACGAAAGGGTTTTCCGTAACAGATAATAGCACAGACAATTAATTTTCTTCATTTCGAGCGGGTCTATTTCTAACTGGTTTTGTATAGTCTGCATGTCCCGTTTGTACAAATCTCTCTAATAAGTTGTTCAGGCTTCTTTTGTCTGGATGTCTCCGTTCCAGATAACGCTGTGCGTAAACTCGACTTGCCAAAAAACAGTTTCTTTCTGATTCTCCTAATATGAAAATCATATCTACTAGCTCTTCTCTGCTGTACTCCATCACAAAAAATGCTTAAAACTTGTAAATTACTAATACGTAATTTAAAATATTGACATATGTCTATTTGTATGACAGTTTGTAAGCAAATTTGTTTCCATGGCTATCTACTAAATTACCTTATTATGGTTAAGAAACAACAGGAATATGATTTCTGTTTACTCCCCTTCATTTACGCCTTCAAGAGGAGAACTGCATAGACAGTTATATGAGAAACTGTCTAATTTAGGTATTTGCTTATTTAATAACATTAGAGGAGCTAAATGATAAAACGGAACACATATTGAACATAAGTTCTAGTTATTGATTTGAAAAATGTTAAGTAAAACTATTAGATAATAATTTTACGATTTGTAGTAGTTTTTGACGAATATCTGTGGAACCTTTAAGATAGTCGAGATAATTGTAATTAAAATATATGCTCATTTTTTAATTCTGCATCCGATGAGATAAAAATATACAGGGTGTCCCATTTGAAAAAATGGAGAAAAATAGCATTACATTTTGAAAAGTTTGGCATTGAATTTTGAACATCCTGTATAAGTTATTTTTACGATATTCATAGTAGGATAAACTAACCTTTTATTATAAGCAACCTGTTCCTTAGTTTTGGTTTGAAGATGTTTCTTCTATTTTTTATAAATTTTTTAAAATATGACGAAAAATTTTTTTTTTCGATTTTAATTTATTCCTCTGGAACTATCAAATCAAATTTGATAATATTCTAGGGATATGTACAGTAGCTCGAAAGGGTCCCAAAAATCAATAAAACTACAGGGTGTTCCATTTAAAAAGATACAACTTTGATGCACCACCAATTTCTGGAACACCCTGTATATTCAAAAATATTTTAAAAATGTGCTCTCTAACAAACAGTCTATTGTCCCGTTTGAATCATTTTTCTAAAATAAATCGTTTAGGTGTAGTAGAAGACGGGAGGTGAGCTGCAGGACCCTGTATATTTTTTTCTTTTGCCTCCTCCAGTGGTGAAACTATGCAAAATTTGGACAAAAACATGGAGAGAAAATGTGTTGTAAATTTTATGCTCCACAACTTTGCTCTCCTGATATTTTTCACCAAAGTGCATAATTTTGAAATCTAAATCTAAAAAATGCGCAAAAGTCTATATATACACATTTCTTTCACGCCCTGAAACTATGCAGAATTCGGACAAAACCGTAGAGACAAAATTTGTATTAAATTTTATCTACAACTTCGCTCTAGTGATATTTTCACCAAAATGCAGTTTTTCCTGAAAATAGAAAAAAAAAAGCGAAAAAGCGCTAAAATTCATATACAGATTCAGCAAATTTAGTTTTAGGTAGGTAAACTTGTTTCTGCGCAGATAAACCACCCCTTGTCGTAGAACAATGCAGGGCATTGGTATAAGACAATAGCGCCATCGCTTGACCGCGACGAGTTGAGAACAGCGCGAGCGCACCCATTCTACTTTTAATAGCGTAGCTATTTAGACGTGTGGGAATAAAATAAATTAATCTCAATTTCGTTATTAAAATGCCGTGTGTTTATATAACTGCAGAAAAAGTGCAAATTGTGAAGTGGTACTTCGGGGGCCATTGCACCGATGACACAATAAATTTATTTACTGTGGCATATCAAGACAGACCAATCCCCTCAGCTAGCATAATTTCATACATTATTAAAAAGAGAATTAAAGAATTGAGAATTTCGGGTGTGTCGTGAATTATTGTAAAAAATGCTGTCAACTTGAACCCCGTCATCAACAAATGAGCGAAGAACGTGAAATTCGCGAAACTAATGTCTGTGCACTTGTTGAAACTAGTGAACCTTGTTCTAGCATACAAATTGCTGATGAAGTTGACATGAAGGAAAGAACTGTAAGAAATATTTTGAAAAGAAATGGGTACAGTTGTTTTAAAGTTCAAACCACGCAAGAAATATTTCCCGAGGACAATTTCAAACGGATGGAATTTTGTGAAATCATGATAAATAAAGTGAATGAGAATGAATACTTCTTAAAGAATATATTGTTTACAGATGAATCATCTTTTTCTTTACATAGGAAACACAATCCATCCGTAGTACGATATTGATCTCGAAAAAATAAACATTTGAGTGTTGCTGTGCGAACTCAGTAACCTCAAAAATTGAACGTTTGGACGGGAATTTTAGACAATCATATTATAGGCCCACCGTTAATCGATGGTAATTTAAATGGCAATAAGTATTTAGAGCTTTTACAAACCCAAATAATTCCTGCAGTTCAAAATCTTCCTGTCAACTTTGACGACATTTGGTTTCAACAAGACGGCTGCCCAAGTCACAATACCTTAACTGTTATTAATTTTCTGGAAAGAACATTTCCCAATCGTTTAATAACTACGAGGGGAATGATAAAATGGCCCCCCAGGTCACCTGATCTAGCACTCCATGATTTCTTTCTGTGGAGCTTTTTTTATGTGAAGAGATGTCGAAATCGCTTAAACTGTGGATTTTTTGAGGTTATGGCAAAATCCTGATGTGATGGAGTTAAACAGACATAGTAAATATGGTCAGACCCCTAGATAAGATTTTTTTTTGCGTGGCTGTGTAATTGTGTAGTTTCTGCTTGTACAAATATTACTTACAAGCTTTTATTCAACCTTGCATGTTTGTCAGTCAGATTAAATCCTGAAAGTCAATTTTGAAAAACTTCCACTTTATCTATTGCCTTGAAATTTTGCATACATATGTACTACCAACGGGAGTACAATTTTATTAGGAAAAAATCTATAGAAAATGGATTATATAAATCAAAAGACGAAGAACGGTCATGTTTGTATCACCGATGAGTTTGGCGAAAGCTGAAAAGTTAAGTGATAGCGGAATTGGGTTAATTTAATTTGAAATGTTTAGGCCGTTTACATCTTAATTTTCTTTTTTTGTTACAAGTTTTTATTCAACTGTACATGTTTGTCTGTCAGCTAAGAGCGAATCTTGCATCTAAATTTTAAGCCACTTCCACTTAATCTATTACCTTGAAATATTACATACACATGCAGTACGGTTAACAATACAATTATCTGATGACCATGACCTGATGCCGCAGTCAGGTATGCAACTCCTCAACAGTCTGTGACTAAAATGGAAATAATAAAATAAAATATAAGTAAGAGAATTTTTGAAAACACGCTTTCACTAAAATGCATTAGATCGAAGTAAATAAATATTATGTGATTTGATTCGGGCAGGGCTGTAGTCCAATAAGTTGAGCCAATGCGAGAGTTGATGTCAATGAAAGTAAGTTAAAAATTATCGAATCAAACAAATAGCATCGTTTTATTAATGTTGATTAGCTCATCTAAAAGCTTATCACGAGATATAAGTACTATAGGCGAATAATCCTATTTCTGCCAAACTGATTACCTATGCGCTTCTCTACTAGCTTTACATTATTTTTCTAGTAGTAGATTATCCAATTTGTTTGCCTAAAGTGAGAAATATGACATTTAATTCATATAGTAAATAATTCGCTTTAGAAATGAGATTTCAGTTGTTATTAAATTATAGCTTTATATGTAGGCGTTGAAAAAAAATGTTTTCAATCAATATCCAATTTACCAAAACGAATTTCTTTCACCCTAATTACATTTAGAATTTTTTGTAGAGTCCGAGTTATTATAAAAGATCAAAATTGAATGCACTGGCACACAAACCTCAATTCTTTTCGTAACCCACTTGTTCTCAAATACGCTGTATTCTCAGTGGTACTGAACTTTTATGTAATCATTGTTTAATATGGGTAATTGACTTGTTTAACTGACCAAATATTTTCCTTTCTCTTTAATTTAAAATTTTTAATGTTTTGTCGAATTTAGTACAGTTGAAGCTGTACGAGAGAAATAACACTTTTATTCGTATAAACTGTTCTTCATTTGAATCTCAATTTTTCCTGATGGATTAAAAAAACCGTTGACTACGGATTCACCACATCCAGGTCTCCCATTTAAGTCTCCTTAAATATAAATAAATATTTGAAATCGCCTGCCCCACAGACCCATCAAACCACGTGCCCCTTCAATTCCTTTTCGACCTGGCGACCAACCGACGCTTAATGCGGGTGGGGTTGTAATGATGGTGGCTGATGCCAAAACATTTTTGAGAATTATTTGATCTCATACACAGACAGGAATTCACAATTTCGTTAACCCCTTCAACAATGGAGTGTGAGTGGTGGTCGGGGTGGTAGATATCACAAAAAAATTGATACCTTGGTTTCTAGTATATACACCAAATCTCAAGTTTCTGAACGCTTACTAGCTTGCATTACTTTTATCCCTCAATGCTTCAATGAATAAGCTTCAATTATAATAATAGTTCCAGATCTCTTCATAATATACATGTGTATAGGTTATCCAAAGTCAGTTTGAAAATCATAAAAAAAGAACGCTATTGGGAAGAATTGGTGGGCCCCCGACCAAAATTTAAAAACTCGGCGCCTACGCTGTACGTAAGTACTAAAAACGAGGAGTTAAAAATAAATGTCGCATCGTACTGAACCGATTCAAGTTACAGTAAATATTTGGATTCGCGATATTGTCGATTTACATTTTGGTGATAGACAACTGTATTGCACTAGATGTGACCAAGTCAGCGTAGATGGCTTTACTTACAGTGACACTCGACGTAATTTTAACTTAGAGTTAGTGGAATTTACGACAGGATGTAACATACCGTGAACAAAACTAGACAATCCATTTTTTAGACAATTTTTGGAAGAATATATTAGTGGCAAATATAGCAGTGATAAAGTGCCTCCGGAGTCTAAACTAAGAAAAAAATATTTATTTGCGGAGTGCGCAAATATTAGACAGAGAATTTCTCCTGAGCTTAATGGGAAGTACATCTAGCTTAGCGTGGACGAAACAATCAATGCTTGCGGGTTCAAGGGAGCGAATATTTTAGTGGCGCAATGAGCGAACACATGATGGCCTGTAAAACTTTTGAAGCTACAGATTCTCGCACTATAGTGGATGCAGTAAATTCAAATTTACAAGACTTTTGGGATAACAAATGCAGAAAATGAGGACAAGTTCTTATTATTTCTTACCGATGGAGTGCATTATATGAACGCTACTGGAAGGAAACATCGGAATATACTGCATATAACATGTTTAGGTGGTCTTACTCTTTGTGTGTGCCATTATAAAATGCCCTGACAGACCCCTTGGCGAGAAGAGAGTGTCCTTGTTTTATCCCAGAGTCACTATTTGTGATCGGTGGTATAGGTTAAGTTAGAATTAGGGTACAATTAGTTAATTAATAAGTACATTAATTTCGCATCTGGCTGTATCGACGTAAGTCGCAATGCAAAAAAAAATAACATGTTTAGCACATGGGCTCCATAGGATTGCTGAAACTATTAGGATGTGCTACCTCACTGTTGATAAATTAATAGCTAGTGTAAAGAAAGTTTTTCTTAAAGCACCAACTCGATAGGGAAGGTAGCATCGCACTCATTTTGAAAATATAAAATCCGTAATACAGCAGTTAAATCCAAATGACGCAGTTGCTATTTCACAGGCGCAACAGGCATTGATGAATCCAACTGTTTAAGAAAATCTGGAGACCATACACGGATGTTTTTCACGAATTCCGCTAGCCAACATCAGAATTTACTACAGTAGAAGCAATAAACGTTATGATCGATCTTCGGCAATATATTTTTCAATTACAGGGAGATATTGCTGCGAGGGTACAAAGACACTTAAAGACTGCTTTTAAAAAATCCAGTATTTGTTGCGATAACAGGTGTAATAAACCTTTCAATCGTCAAAGAAGTAGATTCTGCTACACCAGATATAAATTTGGTGACTTTGCGAAAGTTTAGATATTTTAAGTATGCCCCAGTTACAGTTGTCAACGTTCTTGGAATATAAATGGATTTTCAACGAAAGACGCTGAAGTTTAGCCACAAAACGTTTAGAACAAATATTAGCAATATATTTTTATTCTTGTAATCGGCATTGAAAAATACTTGGGTATTTTAATTCAGTGTTTACTTCGAGTAACTGTTTATAATAAATTGACTTTATGAGCTTTGGATAATATGGAATTCAATAAAAAAATTCATTGTAAGATATTGTTTCACACATGCATGCAAATCTTTACGCGCTCACACATGACCACCTAAAGCCAACCCTGGGTTTACCACATATCCGATAGATAATTCCGACCTCTGGACGAAACTAATTCAATGTGAGATCAAATCATTATTCCGTTTTTGAGGAGGTTAAGGCGTTACAGTCCCAACCAAAAGTAAGTCGAATTCTAAATCGGAACTTTTCCATAAGTTACTACAAAAGGTTGTAAGTCGATGACACCAATAATTATTGTCATAAAGGCATAAATAAATCATTTATTATTATTAATTAATTATTTAAGCAGATTTAATTTGTTTTACTTAATGAACTAACTTTTGGAGGTTGGACAAAACCTTATTAAAAAATAAATAAGTTTATGTAAATATCTGTGTATTTTACAAAGTTTCATTTAAAAAAATGAGAAGCAGTAAAAATTAAAATTAAATCATAAAATAATTGAAAAATCAGTTAAAAATCATTAACGAAAAGAGAAATTTGACAGTCTACAAACGTTTAATATTTTTTTTATTTATTAAAAGTCTCCTAATTAAATTGGAAACAATATCAAAATATGCGTAAGACATCAATGCTTTACATAGTTAGTTTTCGGAACTGCTGATATTATTTGGTTATTTGCTATAAATTAAAATGGACCGTTTGCATGCTGGGTTGACATATTTTCCATAAGACTACATGTAAAAGATTTTTTTAATTTTTAACTTTATGAGTGTCCTATTGACTTTGGATTTTTTACAGAAAATTGTGTCATATAAAAATCTATTAAATAAACTTTATTTCAATTTTTTTCATTATTTTCGTCTAACGCCTCAACCTCCTTAAGTTAGAGCGAGATAAAAAATATTGATTTAAATTATTTATCAAAAAAATCGGTAAAGGTATTTACACAGAACTTCCCTCTTTATTTATACCGGACGGTCATTCTAAAAACTTATTAATTACGAAATCACATATAAGAATAATAACCGGGAAGTATTATTACAAAGAAAATCTGATAACTTTTGGCCAAAAAAATATACAGACTGGTCGTCCGATAGCAATAATTCAATATTAAATAAAAGGTGCCAAATATGGAAGGCTTGCGTAAATACCTTTACAAATTTCCAACATGATTCATTATTTTTTCGGATGAACACCCTGTATATTTTTCAATAAAACTATAATAGGTGTCTTCCTTGCCAAGTGCGTTACCTATATGTCAAATATTATTGCCATCTGTCATATTTTCAGTTCCATATCCACGTAGTGGAGTGGAAGTATGGTATTGGTTAAAGAAATTTCAATTATTTTTTTTTAAATAGGCTTAGAATGTCATGGAACGTGGAAATTTTAAATCTGAGCAAAAAAATATTATTCCATGATCTCTTCTAGTATAATAGTGGTGGTAAAAGAATTTTCAAAAAATGTTATGGTTTTTTTTCTGAAATAGGTTTAGAATGTCATGAAACGTGGACATTTTAAATTTAAGCAAAAAAAAATTCCATCGCACAGTATTAAAAAAAAATTTGAAGATTTTTCTTTGACAAAATATTTTTCTTTTTGAATTTTTTTTTATGAAATAGAAATTTTAAATTTGAGCAAAAAATTCACACATTTCGCAATCCTTGCAATCATCGGGACATTGGAAATGATCTATCTATCTTCTATCTATCTATACTTGTAATCTATGGCTGTGGCTGCAAAGCCATTCGCACAACACCGATGTTTCGGAGAGGAGTCTGTCTATAAGGTCGGTAAGTACCTAATGTTAAAAAGATTTACTCTAACCTACCACAATTTGTCTGCTAACTTATTTCTGATATTTAATTATTCATTCATACATTATTTATATTTATAAATTACAATTTTTCATTTTTTCTACTTTTCATTTTTTTTTCTTTTTATTAAAATCGTATGTTTTAATATTTCTTTTGTTTTTTCTCTTCTTGTTTTTTTTGTTGAGGTTTTTTGTACTTTGTTTTTTTTTGTTTTTTTTCTGTTTTTTTTTAAGGATATTAACGAGGAAAACAAGTTCGCCAAGGGGCCCGTCATGGCATCTACATCACAACACTGAGCCACGGAAAGAAAAGGATTTAGAACATAGGACAAAAACAGAGGAAACTTACATTTCTAATATTACAATGGTTCTTAAGTCTATATTTTTATTTTATTTTTTTCAATAAATTTAAATAACATTAGGAATGATTCCATATTATTTGACTTTAATATATAAATTAAATTAAACGGCTGTGTTAAATGGTTGTTACCAATTTTTTTTATAAATTCCTGTCTTAAATTACAATTTAGGATGCTGTGTTCAGCATCACCCCTTTCACCGCATTCGCAGTTTTCATTTTGTGCCAAGTTAATCCTATATTTGTGAGTGGGAAATAGTCCATGATTTATTCGCAGTCTAGTCAGTGTAGAAACAAATTTTTTATTGGCAGGTATAGCCGTGAACCAAGGTTTCTTATTTGGAGTGGGGTTGATGAATTTTTAATTTATAATATGTTCCTTTTCTCCTGTTTAGATACTCTTCCCTCCATTTTACTAGTTGCTTGCTTTTTATTGTCGACATTAGGTCCTCAGGTGTAATAAGGTAATCCTTAATTTCTCCCTCCCGTATTGGAAATGATAACACCATACATAAAACATAAACTTTTTCAACTTTTTCCGGACTCGAGCCACTACACCGCTGTATTTCCACCTTAAATGTAAACTGGTAATTTGACCCCCTGTGATATATGCAACCCATATTACATTTGCATATATCAGCCGTTGCATATACGCAGTCTCACTCGACCACGACACCGCTGTCTTTCCACCTTAAATGAAAACTGGTAACTTGACCCCCTATGATATATGCATTACATTTGCGTATATCGACCGTTGCATACAATAGTCTCAGTCGACCGCGACACCGCTGTATTTTGACCTTGAACAAAAACTGGTAACTCTACCCCATATACGAAAACATAAACATTTCCAATGTTAAGAAAATTCTCATCTTTTTACTGGTAAAAAATTTTTCAAAAAGTATTGAATTTTTTTTTTCTGAGATAGGTTTAGAATGTCATGAAACGTGGAAATTTTAAATTTGAGCAGAAGAAAAATGTTTTTTTCCACCATTTATTCTTGGTGTAAATAGTAGATGTAAAAAAAAAATTCAAAAATATTTGCTTTTGAAATATTCTTTTTCTGAAATAGGTTTAGAATGTCATGAAACGTGGAAATTTGAAATTTGAGCAGAAACATTGTTTCCATCATATGTTCAATAGTAATAAAAAAAAAAAATTAATTTCTCTGACAAAATTTTCAAATTTTTGTTTTTAATTTTTTTTCTGGAGAAATGGATTTAGAATGTCATGAAAGGTGGAAATTTTAAATTTGAGCAAAAATAATTTCCCATTTTTTTTACTGTTGAAAAAATGTTGCTTTGATTTTTTTTCTTTTTTGAAACAGGTTTAGAATGTCATGAAACGTAGAAATGTTATAGTTGAGAGAAAAAACATATTTTTTCACAATCGGAATAGATTTAGACGGTCCGCAATGTATATTTTCCAGTGAAATGCACCAACAGACAGACAGACCGACAGACAGACAGACCGACAAACAGACAGACTAACGGAATTGAAAACCTATGTTTTCGTATCTACGTGATCTGAAACGTGAAAATCCGAAAAAATCTCGGTGGGTGATTTTTTCTCGAATACAATACTTCCCTTCGGTATGTGAGGGAACTAAAAGAAGCCGAGGCAAATATTCGGCGAAAGCGGTCTTAAATAACACAGGTTCTAAAGAACTGACCCTTCATATATTTAATGAACATAAAAAACCTCAAAGCTTTGCCACTTACATATAGATGGGACAGTTGGACATGCTCTATTTTTGTAGACAATGTTAAATCATAAAATATAATGTATTACTTAATATATAGAGCAACATTGTTCTCATTCAAAGTATGTTCTGGCATGATTAAAACAAAAAATGAACGGAAACGGAAATACTCCTATTTGAATTACGATTTCATATTATTTTCATATACGATTATATATTATATATACTGATATTTATCGATGTATCAAATAACTATTTATTTACCAAAGACAATATTTCTAAATTTCTACTCATATTTTGCACAAACATTTTTTTAAGTACGGCTCTGTGCTAACGAGACAGAGATTTATGGTCGGTTTTAACGGTTTTTTTAAAGAGCAGTAAATATGTGTAGTCATCTATGTACTTTGCCCTCTTGAATTCAAATTATGGATCAGAAATATGGTTGTCACGGTTCAGTTTTTCGTTAGCTACCTAAAAATCACTTCTGAGAACTCTCAAATGTGGTCTTTTGCTAGCTTGAACATATCTTTTTCATGCAAATTTCGGATTCGTTATTGGCATTTTATATTTTCTAATGAGAAATAGATAATGGGAAACTGCTATATTAACGACTATTACACACATTCAACATTTTTTCACCCCCCTACAAAATCAATTTCTAGATACACCACTGATTTAACTTGCACAGATGCATTTGCACATGAGATCGACAAGCACACAACCAATATGTTTTGTACACCCCCGACAAAATATAAATCGTTCCAAGTTCGAGCCTAATTTTCGTTTAGAATCATAAGTATGATCAATAAGACGGCAGAGATACGCCGGCGACGCACGCCACGTGCGAGAGGGCCCACAACACAGGTGATTTTTTGGACGTATACTGGCGTACGCTCTCGGTCTCAGTCTATTTCAATTTAGCACAATTATAACTTTACGACTTCAATTTTGCTTAATATGTTTCAATCGCCGAGCTTTTTGTATAGCGAGTGGTACTAGTGGCTCTAGCTTACATCAGCCTACAACCAGGTATCTGCAGTGATGAAAAATGATGACTACTGCGAGAGTAAAGGTAGGAAACTTTCTAAATTTAATCTCCAAACTGAATGTTGTGCTTATTGGCTTTCATCTCAATATGCTCGTACCTGCATTTGAAAAACATTAAAATTTCAATGTTAATAGGATAAATATGCAGTGAACATGCGTATTTTCAGGCTCTCTGGATCGATCGCTTAGTCGTCGTGTTCGGAATCCGTTCAAACGTATTCTCTGCGATGGTTATTGCGGATATTGTGTACATTTATTGGCATTTGACATATAGCCCAGTTGTCAGAGACCAATTTTGATGACAAGTTAGAATTAACTGTTACCTCGCTAATTGTATCATGGAAGGCTAGTTCTTTGCTAGTAGAAAATGACTCAAAAAGTTACTAAAATTTACCTAACCTTTAATTAACCCTTCTAAAACACCCTCTGAAACGGAAAAATCCAGTTTTTTTAGCTACAACTTATATACTAAGCACAAATAGAAAAAAGTAGGCTTTTCCAAGAAATATTTTCATACATTAAAAATTAAATAAAAATATTTCTTAAAATAAAACTTATTAAGTATATCCTGCTTTTCGCGTTACAATTTTTTTTTTACCTCCACCCTTTTTTGACCATACTAGACAAGTTTTCAAGTGAAGATTTCCTAACCCTAAAGAATGGAAAAAATACCGATGATTTAAAAGTTATTTTTTTTTTAACCCTGGATACTTTTGAGCATAAAAATTAATCTTAGACTGAAGTTTAAGGTATAAACAAGTTGTATCTAGAAGAATTTTTTTAAATAGTGTTTTATTTAATATTTATGTTTTAATGTAGAGTGGAAAAAATGATAAAGCTTAACTTCACGTGCAATTTATAAGAAACAAATATTATAAAAATTAAAAGTAAGTATACCATTGTATACCAGTTTTTTGCTAATATCTCGAAAAATAATAATAAAAAAAAACATGGATAGCACCACGTGAAAGAGCGGGAAATTTTACAAAAAATTAGTACATATAAATCTTTTTTAAAGCTATTTTTGCCTTGAATAAAAAATAATTAAAAAAACACTCCCTCGAAAAAAAAAAACGAAAATTACATAAAACAACAAATTCTTATATGTTAGTGGGTAAAATATGACAGATATCAATAAAATAAAGAGATTTATGAAAGATATGAAAAGTCTTCGTAATTTTATATGCAACTACCCCCAAAAACTACCTTCTGAAACGGAAAAATCCAGATTTTGGCTAATATCTCGAAAAATAATTAAATAAAGTAAATATAAATTTTTTCTCCTTATCGAGACGAAGTCCGGTAACGCTGCTACTTTTTTTACAATCACTCAAATATTATTTTAATATTTCATCCAATAAAAAACATATTTATAAATTAAAATGCATACAATGGGTCATTTTTCCTTTCTTAAGCAACTGGAGTTTATATATTTATAATACTTTTTTTCATCAAAATGTTTTTCAAACGTTAATTAAAAATAAATTGTAACTGATTCTTTAATGTCACTAATTTTATTATCCAAACTTGCACTGAAATAAAAATAGAGTATACTTATCAACATTTTAAACATTTATTACACTATTAAACTATTAATATATGAAAGTAGACGCAAAATAATAATAAATAACACGTAAAATATTAATTAATAATTATTCGATGATTCATATTTAAAAAACCTACCACTATCAAAATTAATTTATTTTATCCACAATCACACTAATTGGAGTTTTATCCACACTTATGAAGCATATAAAGTACCACTTTATCCACTAGTGGAATAATGAAATTACTTTATTCCACTGGTGGAATAATGAAAAATAAAATCTTAAATCAATTACATTTTATTTAATTTAATCAATTACATTTTATTTAATTTCAATGTTAATAGTAAATAAAATAAAAATAACATTTATCTTTCATCATTTTCTTATGTTACTACTTCCACTCGTTAGAAGCCGTTGCCTTTCGCTTCGCACTAGTCTCGGTCGTTTTAGGTACATGCGCTTGTGGATAATTTACGAGTTTATGACATGGTCCCATTGGACGTGTTTACTTTCTTTCATCAGAGCTATATTTTGTTGCCAGATATCTGTACCTTTGTTGAGCTGTCCATATACGCCTTTAGTGATGCCATAATCAAATAACAGCTATATGAAATAGCCAAATTTATGCTAATTTATATCAACTAATGTAGGATTGTCACTCTTCAATTCAACACATTTTTGCGCACATTCACACCGTTTTTACTCGAGTTTTTCGTGATTTCATGGGATCCACTTAAAAACGCGTCTGCCTTCGTCGACGACCAAACTGAACTCCCTGGCCTATACTGTCCAGGTGCTTGTTGTCGACAAACTATTAGATAAAACATTTTTTGTAAAATTCTCTATTTCTATTAAGTTTCTTCAGTGTACTATACACATTTTTGGCTTTATTCTGAAAATCATTTACAATTAAGTAATTTTTATATGTATTAATAAAATAAAATCTTTCCTATGCATTTAAATATTCGTGATTGAAATTAAAACACTTCCTAACCATTAGCAAGTCTACCCCCGGAAAGAATCACGGTATATAATTTTCGGAAATGACACCATTCCTAAATTGTATTCTTAATGCCTTGAATATGTTGATGTATATAATAATAATTTAATATTTTTTTGACATGTTGATCCTTTAGAATGATTAGAAATGTTTATAAATAGCTGTTATTTCTGTCCAACAGTACGTACATATATAAAAAAATAATTGAGCTTTAAGTATCGATTGCAGAAATACTTATCGCCTCAATACCAACTTTTAAAAACTATTATTATTATCATGTTGTGCTTATATGGTAATTAAATCTGAAATAATCATATGCGATGAACTAATTTCAGTCAACTTATATTTTTTTCTTTAAAATTACAATAATAACTTATAATTAAGAAGACTCATTAGCACAGAAATATTTTTATTAGTTATGTGAGGTAATATTAACCAAATCATAGCGAAACATCGAGATCAATCTTTAATAATTTCATAAATAATAACAACAATAATTATTTCAGTTAGTAGTCCGTAAAAAGCAATTTAATGGTTATTTCATCTCTTTTTGGTACGGAACGAGATGCACAGGAAATTAGCAAAACTTTATATGAATGAATTTGCAAACGCTGAAAAATAGACAAAGATTAAAAAAAAACAAAAAATAAATCAACGTTTCAAGAAGATGTGTTAAATGTATTTTGCGTATTTGCGTAATAATAAAAATACCTTTATTTTCCTTTCAGACAGTACAATCACAGTTTGGCATGCAATTATGCTACAAAAAATTCGTCTAATGTATAAAAACAATTGTTTAATACAACTATTTACATTTTTTGCCTGTTTGATGTCGTCAGAAAAACAATTAAACAGTTTCAGACCTAGACAGTTGGGTGCATTTATCGATATGTTGTGTTTATAATAAGGAACATGAAATTCTTCTTTTTGTCTTGTGTTTCTAGCATGAAACTTTGTATTCGTGATAAATTTAGCCTTATTACTATAAACATATATACACAAATCATAGATTAAATTACTAACAAGGGTTAAAACATTATATTCTCTAAAAGCATTTCTGCAAGAGCAGGTACTGGATATCCCTGCCATGTTTTTTAAAATTCGTTTCTGTACAATAAAAACATTCGCTGATAAGGTGGAGTTTCCCCAAACGGCAATGCCATACCTTAGTCTGGACCTGACTTGTGCATGATATAAACTTAATAGTTGATCTTTTGATAAAATGACTTTTAAACTTCATATCAAGTAAGAGATCGAATTCAAGTTTGATATTAACTGCTTACAGTGTACCTTCCAGTTGAGACACTCATCTAATGCTATTCCTAGTAATTTAACATTTTTACTGTTTGAGAGACTGTTGTCATTCATTTTAATGTCTAAATCCATGCAACTTTTTTGTTGGTTGTGAAATCTATATTGGGTCTTATTTGCATTTAAGAATTGTTTATAAAAACAGTATAGTTCTCTTCATACATTTAAGGCAAATAAAAAATGTCGGGGTATTTGATCTTTACCGCAAAGTCAAAGGCGCCGACACTTTTTATGTGCCTCAAATATATGAAGAGAACTTTACTAGTTATAAAATTTATTTAAGGAAATGTTGCATTTATGCTCCAATAAATTAACTAATTTATCAGATATCAGCAGAGACTGGTCATCCGCATACATGACCAAGTTGGTGTCCGATGACAAGGTATCAAGTTCATTGGTATAAAGTAAAAACAGAATCGGCCCCAAAACAGAGCCCTGAGAGACTCCCAGATTATTTACTTTGTGTCCCGAGCTGACACTACCGACATTTCCATCGTAGGAGTATGTTACAGATACATACAGTTGTCTATTTTTCAGGAAAGCTCCACCACGAATACCATAGGCATAAAGTTTTATTAATAATTTGTCATGATCGACACAGTGCGTACTTGCGTGTATGCCTAGGAGTTACAGACCATATTTGTTTCCAATCCTTATAATTTCAAAAATCCGTCCTTACAACTTCAAGAACATAAATTTATGAATTCGTTATAAAAAATACTTATATAATAATCAATATAATACAATACTTCCACTTCCAGATTCCCCATCCAAGTCTCTTTAATATACAGGGTTATCCACGGAAATCGGGTATTAGACGATTCTTGGAATCTGTTCAGTTTAGAACTTTGAAAATTGGTCTAAGGGGTTTTTGGAAATGGCGGATCTGATGAAAATATTTTCATGCTTGCGTTACTTCCGCTTACACCGGATGTAGCATCTAACTTTGATATTTTCAATGGAATACCCTATATTTTATTTCATATTGTTTCATATTTGGATTTGGAGATTTTTTACGATTCCTCTCCTCCCGAAAAAAAATCGATGTGTTCTATCATGTAGCCGATTTAGAGACTTTCTTTTCAAACTCATACAAGTACTATGATCTAACTAATAGTTGTGTTATATTTTCACAATATCATACAGGGTATTTTATTTTGACAGTCGAACTTTGTTTTAATTCAAAGGTAGAAAAGTCACTTTTTTCAAATGGAACCCTCTGTATATTTTAACATAATTTAATAGAGTATTAAATTCTGCATCAATTGCTATTAGCATTCCCTATAGTATCTTTTTTTGTTTTTTTATTATGGACGAATTTTTGTAAAATGTACATGTAAAGTCAGCACTGTTTATTAGTAGCCAATACAAGTCACCTAACTTGTTTCTTTTTTATTACATACGAGAATAATCATCTAGATAATTGATAACTATTTGTTTATTATCAAGATAAAACATCAAAAACAAGAGATCATTTTTATATTAGATTTATCACAAATACTTTGGAACACAATTTACAAAATTAATAAACACATAGAATATAAATATTTAATGCAACAACTGTTCAAAATGCCCTTCACTTTGTTGCTGACAAGCCAATATCCTGAAATTTACAGCACTTACAGTGGATCAGAAAATTTATTTGCTGAATTGCAGCCCATATTCTGTTCTTCAGAACTTCTTTGGTAGTAGCCGTGGTGGCATATACAATCTTTTTGATATAACCCAAAGGTAAGAGCCTAAGGGGATCAAATCAGGGGACCTTGCTGGCCATCTCTGAGATCCTCGGTAGCCAAACCACCTAAATTCGAACGATTCCACTAATTCTTCATACACTTTCCGTGTATTATGTGGACCTCAACCATCCATTTGATAATACATAGAATTATAAACATTTAGGAAAAAATGATCAATCAAAGTAACAACTACTATTCACAAAATTTCCACGTATTTATTGCTAATTGAATTCTTCTAGTAGATATGATACTTATACTTGTCATCTACTAATAAGCACATAACGTTATAACTTTTGTCCTGGAAATTTGATTCTCGCATTGCATCAGAATTTTGTTGTACCAGGGCATTTTTTAAGGATTTTTTACACTGTATTCAATTTGCGAAACTTTTGGATAGTATGATAGATGCAGATGGTGTAAATGATGTTGAAAACGAGGAGAGAAGCAAACGTAATGTTGCAAATTCTGGAAGACACAATTGGTCTGCTGCTCGACAAGAAATTGTTGCGCTTTTTAAAAAATATTTGGCCGCTAGGCTTAATGCAGAAGAAGATGATACTATAAAAAATATGGTATTGCTCCATTCCGCAAAATCAGCAACAGAAATGATACCAGCTGGGCGACCTTTGGTTGAAATTTTTTTTGATAAAGGTGAGGTTACTAACTTTTCTATTGATATTTGCGACTACTGGCGGAAAATAGAAGAAATTGCAGAAATTTACACGGTTGATGTGGGAACCAAATATGCAGACAAATTGAGAAAACTTTTAGTATGCACAAGAGGTGTACTTCCTAAGCTTTTATAAATTCTCTTTGTTACAACGCCTGCACATTCAATGACAATCAAGATATTTAATCATTTTTTTCCACTACAACATCAACAACATTAAGACTGATCAGCAGTCGCAGAATTTTTACTAGCCAAAGAGGGAAGGTTTAGAGAACCGGATGTTGACATCTACCAAAGACGTAACTTTGTAAAGAAATATTTCAGAGGTCTAACTCTATTTCAGTAGTTCCCAAAAATTTTGATATGCGTTCTTAAATGTGATGTAAGATTTGTATTTGAAGTGAAATTTTGTTTTCTTTTCTTTTATATTTTATTTGTTCTCGTTCTTGTTTGTTGTATTTTAAAAGTTAGAAATTTAAATAAATAAGCCTAACTTACGTTGATTAGGTTAATTTCCTTTCGTATTATTTTACGCTAACGTATCCATTTTGGTTCTACCCTGTATCCACTTTAAAATGCTGCGTATCCATTTGGATACATAACGTATATGTTAAAAAATGCCCTGTGTTGTGCAAAGTGCTGTACATTTCGTCTGTTAAAAATTCCCTCTTTGGAAAATTTAGCTCCGTCAGTTCAAATAATCGTTTTAAAAAAATCATGACTCTTGAAGATGATCACATGCTTACACAAATCTGTTCTAAGTGAACAAATACTACGTTCCTGTACTATCGCTACCACTCGGCAACACTAACACGGTGTTTATATTGATAAAACAAAACATTCTGAAATTTTTCATTGCCTACTATGTATGTAGCTGTATGTACATTATACACATACAGTGCTAATTGTATATCTACGTTTTACAAAGCTTCGATTATTATAAAAAACCCAGACACTAATAGCACCAATATTACACAAATATATAATCCATATAGGACCAATATTCATATACTGGTTCTATATGGATTATATACTGGTCCAATATGTTGTGCTAGTAGGGGAGAGATAGGTATAGGGAATGCTAATAGCAATCGATGCAGAATTCATCACTCTATTAAATTCTGTGAAAATACGTAGGGGTTCCAATTGAAAAAAATGACTTTTGGACGTTTGAAATAAAAAAATGTTTCACTGTGAAAATAAAGTATCCTGTATGATATTATAAAAGTATAAGAAAATTTTGAGTTGGATCATAGGGTACTTGTATGAATTTGAAAAAAAGCATCTAAATCGGCCACATGGTATCGACATTTTTTTTTTCAGAAGGGTAGGAGCCGTCAAAAATCTCCAAAAATATTAATTACCTCAAAAACTGGTAAGTTTAAGAGTATATTATGGTATATAAACCCAAGGTAAAATTTTATCAGGAATCCATACATGAAATAAAATATAGGGTGTTAGAGTTAGGTGCTACATCCGGTGTAAGCAGAAGTAACACATGCATGAAAATATTTTCGTTAGATCCACCATATCCAAAAACCCCCTTAGCCCAAATTTCGAAACTGAACAGATCCCAAAAAACGTCTAATATCCGGTTTCCGTGAATATCTCTGTATAGACGTAATCTAAAGTTTCTGGGCTCTTACTAGCTTGCTGTATCTACTTTTCCCTAATTACCTCTATTTACTCCCCAACCCTTTAATGGCATAAGTTCAAAATAGAATATATTTCCACATTCCGTTATAACACACACGTGTACTAAATTTCAAATCAATATTTTAAATCGTTCCAGAGAAATAATGCCATTAAAATAGTTAAATCTTTTGATTATTTCTCATTTACAAATAACAAAATGTGTGTTTTTTCATTAGACGTGAACTTTTTTTCATTATAAGAAAAAAGTGAAAAATAAATTTGTTTCCTTTTTATTTTTGGTCTTTTTTCAACAGGCACCCTCCTCAAATAAAGTAAAACAGGCCTTCCTTTTCACAAAAAGTAGTAAAAAAAACAAAACCTACCGACAAACCCTCGTTGGACAAGAACAATCATATGTTTGTTGCAAGATAGACATTTACTTAATGAAAATTGCAAAAAAATATATTTACGTTTTAAAAAATTTCTCAGAAGTAAAAACATTTGCTATCATATAAAATACTTAGTTACATGAAGAAAAAGCAAATTTGACGAAAAAAAAAATTGCCCACACCGAAGATCGAATCCACCACGCGCGTCAAATCTTACTATTTTCACGTTGCGGGAGAGATTTCTTTAAGGGTCAAAAAAGGGTATAACTCTTCAGGGATTGAATATTTTTTGTAGAACTTTTTGTGGTTGATGGAAAAACTTGTTAGCTTTCATTTGCACCAAACCTCGTATTCAAAAAGTTGTTAATAAACCCCAATTCGATAAGCTTACCCAGAGCCAAGATATTCCATTCGTTAATTTGCAGAATTAATTTAAACTTTAAATAAACAAAAGCAAAAAGTTGCATTCGTGCACACTTCTATGGGGGTTATGCCTGATATCAATATTTATCGTTTAAAGTTGGCTTGAAGTCGATCAAACTTTCGAAAAAAAAAGCTATTTGCTAATTAACAAATTACATCAATTGTTTAAACAATCAAAAAGTATTAAAGATATCGGGCCAAAAAAAATATGGTATATTCTTTGGTATGAAAATCATGTTTAAAAAAAGACAATATCGTGATCTCATTAGTTTTAGAGTAATCAATTTGTTAATTAATAAATTTATTTTGGCTACAACAAATGAACGGGTTGACAAAATGAGTTGTGCCTGACGCCAAACGACGCGTATTGGAAATATCTTTCGACTGAATCTCGATTTTTTCGGATCCGTCAAACCGTTTTCATTTCAATAAATAAGAACGAAAGAAATTTTGTTCAAACAATTATTTGACCACGAAGCTCGCGAATTAGGAAAATTTTTCATGGGAAAATCTTGTTCGGCGGAATTTTTCCTATAACAATCCGTTGCTAACTCAAATGGTATACAAAATTTGTAAAATCACCATTTTTTTACCCCAGGCAGACTCGGCTATGACATTCTAAACCTACTTCAACAAAAGAAAAATTGGATTTTTTTACGATTACTATAGTTCTATTCCACTACGTGGATGTAGAAGGAATATGCTTGCAGCTGTCATACACGAGTTCTAGAAAAAAAAACTCTTTTAAACAGATTCCATGTGAAAGAACTTTTGAGTTTATTTAATCCGAAGCTGAAGCGCCTATTTCATTGGGCTATCCGGTAATATTTCTAAATAATGAATAATCTCTGTTCATAATTTGGCGACGTCGTCAACCGGTACACCGGAACAGCCATGATTATGAATCGATTTAATAATTTTTGGAAAAATTAGTCTGCATAAATAAGTTTTTAAAGGTTTAAAATCAAAAGATATAATATTGATATTGGATATAAATGGCATTCCTAGGTACTTATAGAGCCCCGGGATACAAGTGACATAGTTAAAACTCCAGTATTTCCTGGTGAGCAGTGATATTAAGGTGATATTATTCAAGTTATAAAAATTTATACATACAAATAAAGCCTCTGGAAACGTTATTTCCACAAATGTCTTGAACACACGCTAACCACACTGCCATCATCGGGAGATAGTTGAAACTCAGTAGCTATAAAAAGTTTTGATGTTTACAGAAACTTCAGCGGCAGCATGTGAATAAAGAAAGGAGATTTTGAAATACCTACTTATTCTGATTAAAACTTTATTTTTGTTATGTCAAGAGTGTAAAACATAATGTTCTTTTATTTATTTACTATTTATTAATTGATTTATTCATACATGTTTCCTAACAAGACAGTCTTGCAAGACAGAAATTTAATTAAGCAATGTTTAAATTAAAATAAAATATAAGTAAAAAAGCGTTTTAAAAACAAGTGTCTATTAGAATATTCTAATGCGAAGAAAATACATTACGTGATATAATTGGGGTAGGTCCACAAGCCAATGAGCGGATCCAGTACGAGTGAGTTAAGTTAAAAATTACCAAATCAAACAATTAACATCATTTTATCATTGTTTATGGCCTTACCTACTTCTTAATGCATATCTCGAGCCAAAATTTTAGGTCAGGACATTAATAAAATGATGTCATTTATTTGAATCGATAATGTTTAACTTACCCTTACATCCGCTCATCCGCATTGGGTCCACTTATTAGACTACGGCCCTGTCCTAGTCAAATTATGTAATATTTATTTTCTTGGCTTTAATACATAGCGATACAAGCACGACCTCTTTCCCGCCTTTTGAGTCCATTATCTACGAATTTTTCTTAAAACACTATATTGTTATTGGTACTACATATGTATGCAAAATTTCAAAGCCATAGATCAATTAGAAGTTGTTCAAAATTGGCTTGCAAGATTTAAATTAAACTGACTGACAAACATGTCAAGTTGAACAACAGATTGTAATAAAACGTCAATAAAACACATCAACTATGCTTACACAAAAAAGACACTAAACAGTAATCACAAAATGGAACAAAGAAGTAGTGATATGATGAAATTCAATACTAATTAACAAATATAGGAGGGAAGTAAAATAATCTTTCATTTCTTAAGGGTGTTTACAATAAAAACGAGCCGCTAACTAAATACATGCCACACACGCTAGCAGTGTTATTTAAACATTCACGCGGTGGTGGAGTGGAAGTACAGTAATCGTAAAAAAAAAACATATTTTTTTCTTTAAATAGTCTTAGTATATCATGAAACGTCGGAATTTTAACTATGAGCGAAGAAAATTCTTGTTTGTCTGTCGGTCGGTCCATCTGTAACTTTTTTGTGCGCACTTTTTCTCTGAAATGGTTCAACATATTGACTTGAAACGAGGATGTTGAAATGTGGGTTATTTTGGCCTAAGCTGGGCAACAGAAAATGAAGACGGTTTGATAACATTTGTCCCGTAGAATGCGACGATGTATTCGGTTTTGCAAAAAAATGTCGAGAAAATGAGAATTGCGAATTTACAAAATGCTACCTGAGATATTCACACGTTAAACTTTTAAAATTCATTGTTTTACCTTAGATTATGGTAGTTTCTTTTAGTACTTTTCTCATAGAATATGATTCTCTACTTCTCTTTGCTGAAAAATGTGAAACAATTAAGAGAATATCCAGAAGTTTACGAATTCGAGTCTGTAATATTCAAAATTTAAACTTTTTAAGATCCATGGCTTATTTATTATGCGCGATTCGGGTGGTTTCTTGTTGTATTTTTCCCGTAGAATACGAGTGTCACTAAACCACCTTCAACTCAATTTTAGTACTTTAGAT
Source organism: Stenurella melanura (assembly GCA_963583905.1). Classification (NCBI taxonomy): domain Eukaryota; kingdom Metazoa; phylum Arthropoda; class Insecta; order Coleoptera; family Cerambycidae; genus Stenurella; species Stenurella melanura. The sequence goes on along the minus strand of OY757315.1, from coordinate 37,012,004 downwards.
CTTAATAGGTTTCATTTATGTATACTGCAAGAGAGATATTGTAAGTTTTTATTCATTTTCTTGATTTAACCAGACTTTCCAGGGATTTTTCCGTAACGCTGAGTGAACTTCCTCATTTTACTGGATAATTACTACGTTGGTTCTTAACATACCCGACAAAACCACGATACACAACAACACACGTACACAAAATAACCCACTCCTCTTTCTCCTCTTCCTCCCCCTAACCTGCTGACATAGCAGGTAGAGAGTCTGCTGTATGGATTTCCTATGAGCAAGTTACATGAAAAACTTTGTATGAGTGAGTAGGTCCTACCACAGACCTACAGGGAGCCACTTTTCATATAAGCAAATTTTGCCCGCGACATGGAATTTTACCGGAAGTGACGTCAAAATGGAAGGATGCGGGCAAATAAGAAGAGGCAGTCTATTTTTTTTATAACTCGAAGGCTTGTACTTTTACCTAAAAAAAATAATTCATGTATTCGATGGCTTAAGAAAACACACAAAAAAATACTTTAATCGAGGGTGGCTCAGGGTTGCGAGCAAATTAAGCCTGGCACCCCACTACAATCTCATCGCAGACCTCAAAACCTACATTTTGACGAATGTTGTATTCATGTATTCGATGAAACAAAAAATCGTGACCGGAAGTGACGTCATAATTCCATGACGCGGGCAAAATTTAAAAATATGAAAAGTGGCTTCCTGTACGTCTGTGGTAGTACTTACTCACTCACATGAAGATTTTCATGTTTCTTATTCATAGGAAATCTATATAGCCGGCTCTCCACCTATGGTGTAATCACACAATTAGCAGATATGTCCCAGTTAGTTAACATTGTCTAGTAGGGTTTTAGTTCGTTTTTCCAGGGCCGTCGAGATAAAATCGGAGCCCGGGGGTAGTGCATATGGGTGGTATTCCCTACAGCAACATTTTTATCTCTGCTGAAATTTCGGCGAGCGAAGGATGGTCCTTATGATAGAATACTTATCTCGATAGAAATTAACTTGATCTTGATCGTTGCAGAAAATACAAATTACGATTTTCTACATAAAAAGTCTATATATTGCCTCTTATAATTTGCAAGTATGCCTCTCCTACTTTAACCTATGCAGATGCAATCAAAATTTACATACGCATCTCCAACTTTTCTAAAATTTCAAAAACTCCGGGCCCTTCAAAAATTCCGATCCCAGGGGGAAACACCCCCGACAATAAAATATCTTAGGTTAAGTTTTCGTATTATACTATAGTTAAATAAAATGAAACTGTTAAAATGGAAATGGTTCTTAACATGTTTCACTTGGGAATGACGCAGACCAGATTTTGTGAGTATTCAAACGTTTTCTTAATTTTTTCAGGTATATTCCTAACACTTTCCCGCAAAGAAGCGTAGACCCTCTGATAATCTCAAAATGTATTCTAATTCGAGTTCTCGATAATACATGTAGGTATAATACCAAATTTCAGATCAATATCTTAAACCGTTTCAGAGTCATCGAGCGCACAAAAAATATAACAGACCTACAGACAGAAATTTTTTTGTGGCTCAAATTTAAAATCTCAGCTTTTCATGGCATGCTAAACCTATTTCAACAACAACAAAAAATAGAATTTCTTTTACGATTACTATACTTCCATCACACTACGGGGACGTGGAAGTAAAATAATGATCATTTTATAATGTTTTTGTTTATCTGCATTTTATTTACACATTTAAATAAAAACTGAATGCATTTTATATTAAATTAAGATATGTTTTCCCCCTTATAATAACCAGGTTTTTCTCAACACGCATGGAAACCAGTGCAAAAAAATACAATTTCTCGATGCTACGACACTGCTGGAAGCTGAAATATGCCTGTAGCAAAAATATTATGTAACACCAAGGGGCTTTCTTGCCGTTCCTCCTTTCTCTTTTATGCACTTCCGTGATGCTGACACAAATTCGACAGAGCAGCAGTAGTTCTTGCCGGACTTCTCATAAGAAAACATTATTTTTCAAATAAGAGGAAACTAAGGTTGCGCTTATACAAATCGTACATACAGGTGGCGGGCTTTATTTGTATGGCGGTGCTTTGAACTTTGTGACTGTGTTTTTTTGAATTAATTGGAATTTCTCTATTATTTGTTCGGTGAGTAAATATTTATTATATTAAAAGAAATATCTATATATAAATCTACATGGGTTCTGATAAAAATATTTAGTTTTTTTCTTGGACTGTCACTATTTTCTCAACTTTTCGAAACTTTAAAAAATGTCTCAGATGAATATTATAGAAGATTACGAGAGCGTAGAAAAGACACGGTGTAAAATATTTTATGATTGTCCATTCAAACTTACAATTATAAATAAGTATCGCTGGAATCTTACAATTATACTTAAATGTAAATTTAAACTGACAATAATGTATAATTTGAAGTTTAAACAATTATATATAACTGTCACTTCTACGCCTATGTTGGAGATAAACTGTGACTATTACCTCCACATCCACGTGGAGTGGAAGTATAGTAATCGTAAAGAAAATATCAAAATTTTTCTATTATTGAAGTAGGCTTAGAATGTCACAAAACGTCGAGATTTTAAAGTTGAGAGAAAAAAATGTCTGTCTGTCTGTCGGTCGATATGTCTCTGTAACTTTTTTTTGTGCGCACGGTTTCTCCAGAACGGTTTAAGATATTGACTTGAAATTTGGTACACATGCACCATAACGGGACTTCGAACTAGGCTATATTTTGTGCTCATTCTGGTGGAGGGTTGGGGGTTAAATAGGGGCAAATAAGTAAAGCAAGCTGGTATGAGTACAGTGACTTGAGATTTGGTGTACATACTAGAAGCCAAGGCCACAGAATTGTTTATTTTCAACCCCGCCCTACCACCATCCCAGTGGGGATGGAGTTCCATTATTAAAAGGCTTGATGTAACAGAATTGAGATATTCACTTGAAGTTTGGTACACGTGTGTATTACAGTGAACTCTATACTAACTAGAGTTCATTGGTGTATTATAACGACATCTGGAAGTAGAGACTATATTTTGAGATGATTCTGTTGAAGGGGTGGGGGATAAATAGCAAGCTAGTAAGTGTCCAGAAACTTAATTTTTGGCGTAATTGATAGAAGCCATTGCCAACGCCTCAAATATTTTTATGACATCTGCCTGAAATATATTAAAATTCTATGACTAATTATTTCCACGTATAATCCACGGAAATTAGCCAAAAAAGGAGGAAACTTGGACAAAATCGGTAGAAATTCGAATTTTTGATTTTGAAGGTCAAAGTTATTTGCAAATATCTCGCGTCCTATGCATCGGATGCCCACGAGGTCAATGTGAAAGTTATAGAGAATTAAATTATTGTTGCGTGTTTTCCACCTTTTAGGAAACACCCTGTATGAATCCGTGGGTTCCAAAACAATTTCAACAAGAGATAAACACTAACACTTTATTTAATAATTTACTGATTATACAAAACTTCTTAAATAACCTTTACACTTTGTTTACGTTATATTTAACCTCACTTTTTCGCTTTAACTTCACTTTAGTAAACTTCTTCTTCTGCGCCGTTAATCACTCCTTATATACTCTGAAATTACCTCTAGATTGATGCAGAATCTTCTCATCATACTCTAGAAAAAGTTCATTTCCTTCTACAAGTTTCCAGTCACTCACTATTAGGGCATAGGCGTATCAATTTCCAGTTCCAAGGGGGTGTAATTCATAACATTATGTACAAGTTGTCTTTTTATTTTTTTACCAACCCGCCCCTTTCGAGATACTCAAGGTCAAAGTTTCAAGAACATGTTTTTTACGAATATCTTGCGCCAAAAAAATCAGACAGCAACAAAGTTAACATGAAAGTTGTAGAGAATTCAATTATCTACACTGATTGGTATTTTGCATTTTTTTCCAAAACGCCCTTTTCGAAATATTCAAGGTTGAAGTTTAAAAAACGATTTTCCGCGTATATCTCGCTTCTTTATGCATCGGACGTATCGGGGAGATATCTGCAAAAAACGTTCTTTTAAACTTCGACCTTCAGTGTCTCAAAATACCAATCTTGTAGATAACTGAATTCTCTATAACAGTCATGTTAACTTTATTGCTGTCTGATTTTTTTGGCGTGAGATATTCGCAAAAAATCATGTTTTTGAAACTTTGGTAAAAAACTTGTAGATATTTTAATTTTCTACAAATCTCACATGATTTCATGGTCATCGGATGCATAGGACGCGAGATATTTGCAAAAAACTTTGACCTTCAATATCTTGAGTTGTGATTTTTGTGGATTTGGGTTTGGGACACTTCAAACAAGTGTAAAAATTCAGATTTTTACTAATTTTGCCTAGGTTAAATGCTAATTTCCGTGGACTAATACTACACTGCAAATATTAATATAGTGTAGGTGTTTTCCTTGAAAGAAACTTGCATAGGAAATCTGGATGTGGAAGTAGCAATTCCTTAGGCAGCGGTTTTTTATGTGTTTAAATCTACAGAGTGTTTCACGTAATGGTGGCAAGCCAATATGTGTTTTTTAAGAGAACACCCAACATTTTTTATATAGTTTTATTTGACTCTAATTCTCTATCAAGGCATATATCATTTTTGGACTCACAATGCGTCGTTGCCACATATCCACTTCTTCAAAAAAAAAGTGCGTTTGCAGCGACCAAGAGTAAACTCTGCAATAAACATAGTTGCATAAAAAATGAAGAATATGTTTTGTTAGAACAGAAAAGTCTAATTTCACTGGGTTAACTGTAAAATTTGGCTGCTTGGCCGCCTCAAAAAACGGCCCCCTATTCGTCCATGTTATTAAAACGACTCATGACAAAAAAAACCAGACATTCTAAAATACACACAAAATAATAGGAATTAATTTTAGGAATCATTAAAGTGGGCGGAAATAATGGTTAGATCTGCTTAATAAGATGACCTCATATTTCGACGATTTCTGTCCTATCCCTAAACTGACTCAAACAATATTTGTACGGGCTTTTAGAAAACACTTTTTATAAAAGAATGTGAAAAAATGATTTGGGTCGTTTTAGGGATGTGGAGATATCGACGAAATACGAGGTCATCTTTTTAAGCAAATCTACTCATTATTACCGTCAACATTAATGAATTCGTATATCTGCGATATCAAAATGCCATAAATAAAACTTAAATATCTATCTTATAAGTCCAGTCACAACCAGAAAGAGAAATAAGACGATACTTACAGCTATTCTAAACTATGTGTACATTAACGGTCAAATTTATCAGTTTCTCGTTTGTGTATGAAAATACGCAATCCCTTGCAGCTTAGGGCTCTTGTAAATTGCACATCTATGCTAAACCATAAATCTGTTGAAAAAGTATTTTTTTAACGGAAAAGTGGAATCACTTGGCAACGTCGCAGTGTAATCTAAAAATAATGTATGCCTGGATAGAGAATTAAAAGCCAAATATAACTAAAAAAAATTCGGCAAGTTCCATTTAAAGAATTAAAAGCTTGCCACCACTATGTAAAACACCCTGTAGATTTAAAATAACTTTAAAATATGGCACACTTATTCTCTTAATTTTCACCTCAGGCAGTGATTCACCCTGTATAAAACTACATAGTAATTCAGTTATCACGTCAACTATAGGAGGCGTGAGAAAATTATTCAGGATTAGATTTCCAATTTACCAAATAAATTTTCTACAGGTACTAAGCGTTCACTTGATTTTAGAAAATAGTGAAAAGAAATATTTAAATTTTTTATTAGCTGTGCTTTCACAATCGCAAAGTGAATAGTTTTATAATTTATATAATCAAATATTGTCCATAATCATTTATTTGTGGTCCTTGCTGTCCCTAAGATCTAAGTCTAAAAGTAATGAGTTTAATTGTGGTGAATATTCTGTCCATTGTTTAATACAGTATTGTAAATAAGATGTACCTAAGCTAATAGCTGTTGTGGTCAACTGCAATTGATTTTGTTAACTATATAATTCTGTATATTACCAACAAATACTCACGTTCTCTTAGTCCTTATTTTGTGAAAAATATTTAAATACTTGGTGAGACTAACCGCTACACCAAATATATCAGATAGAGGTTGGGTTTTTAATGCTTCTAGTTACTGCAAAAACAATGAAAGAAGCTGAATCGCATTAAAAAAACGATGACTGAAAATTATGGAATAAAATTTTACCGTTGCACAGTGTGGCCAAAATCAGGTAGCTGGCAAAAAATCAAAAATCACGATAAATGTTATATTTCTTTTGGAGCCTATAGTAAGTTTAAAGTCATCATCTGCATTTGCATTATATTCAGTTAAGAGAAAGACGGAGAAAGCACGGTGCTCCTCGCCATACCATTCGAAACTTGTACGCCTTGAACTGGTTACTCGTTGCAGAGCATTCTTCAGGTTATTATAATATGTAAATTATTTTTATCATTAAGGTGGCCATCTCCTATAAAGAGACATCCGATATGGAAATATTTATTACTTTTGACCATAACTTGTGTTTTATTATACCTGAATTATAATATGTTTTTAAAACTAAAAATCGTGCCAAATCGGGCCTTTAAAGCACTAGTGCTTTAAAGTTGCTTAGGTAACAACCAATTTTAAACAATGATAAATACACAGATATTTAGCAACCAAACAAAAAAATCTACGTTACCTACATGTTAGTATAGTATTTCTACTGTCAATTTGAAAATTCAGTCCAAAGCGTTGCTACCAGGATAAGTCATTACAAAGCCTGTTTGTGATAGAATAACACCCGAGACCGCCTACTTGAATATTGCAAACGATACCTGTATACGAATATAGTCAACCAGGTATGTTATGCTCTTACCTCAAACGAAAGTAGTCGATTGTTCACCTAACTGGCCATTACAAGTCCCTTGTTATAACTTATAAGCTCTTGGCTAATTCTCAACATTGCCGGTAGCATAGCCGTAGGTTAAATGATATTTATTTATTTTAATGAATAATTTATGGAACTGTTCATTAAACTAATATTATTTATTATAAATAAATAACTTACATCATGCCTATCAATTAATATAAAGTAGTAAAACATATTTACAATAATTAAAAAGTGATTCTAAATATTGTCGGTCGACGATCATGACATCGCTCGTTATATCGGGTATTCCTTTGTCGGTCTTTTTTATATTCTTCAAACTGACTTTGGATAAAGTACCCTTTTAATATTATTAAGGTGGCAATTTCCAAAAGAGAGACATCGTATAGAGAAATATTTATTATTTTTGGCCATAACTTTTTATTTTTGTACTTATATTTAAAAAAAACTATAAGACTACCTAAGTAGAACCATAACAAGACTATTACTATGAAGTCTCACTCAACAATTTCAGTCGTTTAAAAAATAATTATATTTAAAACTACGAAATAGGAAGATTAGGATAATCTTTAAATTTAAATCTAACTATTTTGCAAACAACTGGAATTTTTATTGAAAATTCATAGTAATAATCTTATTATGGTTCTACTTAGGTAGTCTTATACTTTTTTTTTAAATATAAGTAGTAAGAAACAAGTTATGGCCAAAAATAATATATACTTCCTTATCGGATGTTCCTCTCTTAGAAATGGTTACCATAATGAAAACTCTTAAAACCTAGTACATCACGTGATAAAATTTTAATTATCCTTATACATGCCTATGACGATGATTAGGTTCCAGGCGCTGCCCGGCTAACAGTTTAACGCATTTTCGTAATAGAACTGATAGTTTTTAAGAATCTTTGGTAAAAGTTTGCGCATCAACGCGCCAATTTAAAATCTAGGTTAATATTTACCCTTTGAGTGAAGTAGTTAAGTTTGCATTTTTAATGAAATAAATAAGTCGTTTACTATATTTTTATCCGTAAGATATTTATTATAAAAATTTAGATTATTTTAATATTTCCTTAAAAATAAGAATATAAAAATATTGATAGATTTAGCCGTTACTTTGTGGTATATAGGTCAAACTGGTCGGTCCTTTGACGCACGATGCAAAGAACATCTACGGTCTTTCAGACTCCAGAAAACAGACTCCACTTTTTCAAACCATTTGTTACAATCAAATCACCATTTTCCAGATATAAATACTCTTGATATATTACATGTACAAAATAAAGGTTTTAAATTAAATTTATTAGAATCTTTAGAAATTTTCAAATCAAACAAAACCCCAGGTAATTACCTACTTAATGACCAGTTGGATCTATATAACACACCCCTTATTAGTATATTTACTTCATAATCCTTTAACCCCTTTATTACTTTCTGTTAATTTTAGTTCTAATAATTTTAAATCCCCTACACCATAGTAATAAAACTAGGTAAATAATGTAAATTATAAATAGCTTAGGTTTTCTCTTGTGTTCATGCATTTACTTGAGTCGTTTTGAAGATGATACGTTGAAGTATCGAAACTATAGTAGCGTTAAGTTACAATAAAATACAGTGGTAGAAACAAAATAAGTGTTTTAATAATTCAATATAAAAATTACTTTTAAGATATTTTAAATCATTTTCAGAACGTATTAAACAATCATTTTATAAGTCAGATTTATAAAAATATTTTTCCCGTTATTATCACGATTATGTTCCTTGTTTTTTTTAAATATTTTTTCCAGCCATTACAACCCACCACTTAAGAATTGATTTCTGAAATAATTCCATGAAGCTGAGCTTTTTTGTGGCTCATTTGCTGAAATTCAAAATTTTGATAACTTTACCTAGTTCTGGTCTCACTGTGCGTAGACTAAATTTCTTCTCATAATTTTCAAAGATCTTTTTTTGAGGTGATTCAATCTTCCTCAATATTTTTTAAGTCTATCCTGGATACTCCATTCTCGGCCCGATTATTCTGAATAAATCATTGTACCTCATATCGTTGGTATCTGCGAATAGCATTTGCATACTGGTCACTGGTGCAACAGCCTTCAACGGGGTTATAGAAAATATTTTTTAGACAAAATCTATCGTCCTCGACAAAGATTCTCTAATTAGAAAGTATATACTTAGCGCGCTCTTTAGAAACGGATACAAGCGTGGAACTTAAACTTATTAGAACTAGTTGGAAAATTTATTCAAGCCACACTTTTCACTTCATCTATACCGGGTGTAAGTTATGTATATGGGTGATAAAATATATCTTTTGAGAATTATTTTTTAAAATGTTGAATTCTTGTTTACTCTCATTATTAGTGAATTTAAATCCACTACATCTTAAGACAAGTCATTCAAATATATGATTATATCTTCAATTTTTTGCTCTACCTAATAGTTTCAAGGCAAATTTTCATATTTCACCGTTGATGGATTGATTGATTGATTTACCAGCGTAAGGTAGGCATTGCTGCCGATTCCGGACATCCATGGAGGTTCGTTCCAATACGCACCTTGGTCGTCCGTCGAACACGCCCAACGGACGGCCAAACCGCGTGCCAGAACCAAATCTCGGATGTTTTATATACCGCTGGACTGGCTACGTACGACGGGTTGGACATTGGACATGCTTGTTGTCAGCAGCGAGAGCCGCATGGCGCATAGGTGGGAATACAGGATGGAAAGTGTAGGTGTTTGTGAGATGCTTCTTTTAAGTTTCCATGCTTCTATTAAGTCTCCATCTGTCATCATCGGCTGGGGTGTGCAGGTGTTTGCAAGATGCTTCTTTTAAGTTTCCATCTATCGTCATCTCCTTATTTTCCTTCTTCTAAATTTTATGTTTCTTCTATTTCTAAATCTCGCAGCTTTTTTTCTCATTTTTTTTGTTTTTATTTATTAACTGTTCCACAGGTAAATATCCATTTACGGTGGAGTTGCCGAGAAGGGCCCTATCTCGCGGTAACAATATTTTTTGCGCGTTATGAGAAAAAGGTCCGAAGGGATAGTTTGCTCACCCTGTAGGCACAGTTTAATAATATACAGTTAGGTCACTCCCCCTCATTTTTGTCCATGACCCTCCACTTTTGCCATCGACGCGTGGGCTACAATCAGTACTCAAAGTTAGTTTTCGATTACAGTGCGCGAATAGAAGAGTTCGGTACGCCGGGCGCCGGTGTTCGCTACTCGATTTTAAAACTGGCGCCATTCCCCTCTGTGCGCGTGATCTTTGCGCACTCGGTCTGATTTAGAGCATAAAAGACGAAACTAAGTCCCATTTTTTTCTACATAGAGTAGATAGGGAGTGAGTCTACTGTACATTTCTCTACTGTGTTGTAGGTATGTTGTTTCTTTGAAACAATCGGTTTCAATTTACAGTAAATATTTTCAACCGCCGCCATCCAATTCCGGGCATCTTCTATTTCATTTCCTAATTTTTTTCTCTGTTATTTAATAAAGTGTCCTGTGATAAGGATTAATAAACCAATATATGAATATCTTCTCAATTTCTAATTTTTCAATTTAAACAAGGAAATAGACTTCATTAATGAGCTAAACTATATTAAAATAAAGTAAACAAAAACTTATCTGTTTCATTCACATCTGGCTGGCTGTTGCTTATTTTATATCACCCACTTAAAGAAAGGAGCGGATCCACCAAGGTATAGATTTTACGGTCTAGCATTATCCTTTCCCGGGTTGTTTATATACACTCTTATGTGTTGTTCTATTCAACCAACATAATTTAATCAAATATCAACTATATGAAATAGCCAGACTCGTGCTAATTTATATCAATCAATGCAGAATTGTTTACGCTTTAATTCAATACAATTTCGACGTTTTGTTGCCGCTTTATCAGGATTTATCTCGAGATCTTGTAGAAGCCACGAAACATGCGTCTGTCACCGAATTCGACAGACTTTGAACTCCTTCATATTTCACCGTTATTGCAAAAAATTAATTTTATTAAACCAAGTAGGTTTTGATTCTTCACAACCACCTTGATATGGATATCAAATGAAATGGTTTAACGAGTAAAATACGACAAACTATGTGACGTGATTCTAAATCCGATATGGCGGACGTGCAGTGACAATGCAATATGGTATATCTAATATCGTTCCAAATCCAAAATGACCGACGTCCCAAGATGGTGGATCGCCTTTTTCTTCACAACCCCCCTGATATGGGTATCAAATGAAAGGGTTTGACGAGAATGATACGATAAACTATTCGACGTCATTCTAAATCTAATATGACGGACGCCCCAAAAGGTTTCGTTTGTCTGTTTGTCCGATTATAAGTATCAATTTTTTAAATACTTTTTCTTTATATCATGTTTTCATCATGGCTTCGCAAGCTGTTGATGATCATATTTATTTTTTGTGTTAATTCAAAAAGCTCTCAAATTGTTCGCAAATTTATTATTTTGAGCTGTATGCGGCTTAGTGTTTAATGTAATTGGAATACTCAAAGGGAAAACGAATCAACTGCAAACTGTTCTAAAAATATTGAAACGTAAAACGCCAAATAATCACATAAATTTATTTAACCAATCTTTTGTAAATATATTAAAACACTACTTAAGTTGAGTGTAAATAAACCGACTAATTCTATGTAGCATGCCTGACGACGAAAATGAGCTAGTATTTATTTTGTATTTCTGCAAAGTGTTTTAAAAATATTGAGACGTAATTCGCCAAATAATCAGACTAAATTATTTAACAAATTTTTGTAAATTTATTAAAACATTTAAGGCGAGTGCAAACTTTACGCATCGGTTCTATATAATTTGTCTTATCACTATCTTTTCACACACGAATATGTTTGTCATATTTAGAAGAAATTTATGTACGTATAATTAAGTAAATAGTAATAACTAGTATTTATTTCTGGTTACAATGTAATTACAAGACGTTTACTTTTTAAAGAGTGGTCGCAAATAAGTGTGAATTTTAGCCCGTTTTTGCAACCTCCACAACTTCGAGACAAAAAAAGCAAATTTAACGTTAATGATCTCAAATTAAAGCTATTATAACTTGATTACATATATTTACGATACATAAAAAAGGTCAGAAAAACCTGCCATAAATATATCTCGTTAGCATATGTACATGGGAAAGTGATATCCGGCAGGGCCGTACTTAACATTTTTGTGCACAATGACAATAGAAATTTAAAAGTATATTGTCTTTGGCAAATAAATAGTTACTTGGTACGACGATAGATTTTAAAAAGATTACTCGGTTCTGCTTGTGTCAAGATAGAAATAATATCTTATATATTATATAATTTGATATCCCATGATACATTGACAATATTAAGTTCAACTCTGTCGAGGGTAGGGTTTACACACCTGCCGTAAATCGTTACATCACAAAATATTTACGGTAGGAGGAAGTGGGGTAGTAATATCAGAATAATTTGAAATTATAATTGAAATATGTGTGTTTCCGTTGATTTCTTATTTTGGTCATGTCAGAGCATACTTTGCATGGGAATAATAAATGATGTTCTGTGTATTAAGTAATACATTATACTTATGATTTAACTTTCCCTAGAAAAACAAAGCATGCCCCGCTCTCCCCTCTATACGTGAGCGGCAAAGCCTTGAGGTTTTCTATGTGCATTAAATATTTGTAGTCAACTATAGAAATTTAGACTAACACATTTTTTTTATTTAGGGGTAAATACCCTCTATTTTGGGGGTTTCGCGGGTAAAATATATAAATATATAAGTTTAGTATACGGTAAATTTTGAATATTTTTTCAGATTTTCCCCTGAGTTCAAAATTACTTTTTCGGTTATAATCGCAATAACACTCATTTCAACCCCCTTTTAGAGGGTAAGTGTAGCTTAATGATAAGTTTAGGAGATATAAATGTCCTGCAGTATCCTGTTACTGTTTTTCTTATTTATCCGCATTAGTCCTCAGAGTTAAGTCATTTTTCAGGTTATAATGGCACCAATACGCATTTCAACCCCCTTGTAGAGGGGTGGTTATCATCAAGCGATAAGTTTGGGACTCCTGCAAGTTTCGTGGTATTGTCCCAATATTTTAATTATTTTATTGCATTACTTCCACATCCACGTAGTGGATTGGAAGTATAGTAATCGTAAAAAAATATCAATTTTTTTTTAATATGTTTAAAATGTCATGGAACGTAGAAATTTTAAATTTGAGTGAAAAAAAAGTCTGTCTGTCTGTCTGTAACTTATTTTGTCCGCACGTTTTCTCCAGAACGGGTTAAGATATTGACTTGAAATTTTGTACACGTATATTTCATAACGAGATCTGGAACTGGACTGTTTCTTGAAAAAATCTGGTAAAGGGTTGGGGAGTAAATAGGGGGAAATAAGTAAAGCAAGCTGGTAAGAGGACAGAAACTTGAAATTTGGTGTATGTAGGTGAAGCCAAGACATTAGATTTTTTCATAATATTTTTCAACCCACCCCACCCCTGCTCCATTATTAGAGGAGTTGATAAAAAAATTGAGATATTCACTTGAAATTTGGTGTACGGATATATTATATGAACATCAGGAACTAAATTATATTTTGTGATTATTCCGTTGAAGAGTTGGGGATTAAATTAGGGGTAAATAGGGGAAAATAAGTAAAGCAAGCTGGTAACCCCCTCACCCCCACCACCTCCACTCCGTTATTAAAGGGATTGATAACATAAAATTATAAATAAATAAATAAATAAAACAAGCTGGTCAGAGTACAGAAACTTGAAATTCGGTATATGTACTAGAAGCCAGGGCATCAGATTTTTTTATAATATTTTTCAACCCCCCACCACCCCTGCTCCATTATTAAAGGGGTTGATAAAATAAAATTGAGATATTCACTTGAAATTTGATACACGTTATGTATTATAACGACATCTGGCACTTGATTATATTTTGATGATTCCCTTGAAGGGTTGGGGGTTAAATAGGGGAAAATAAGTAAAGCAAGCTGGTAAGAGTACAGAAATACGGGATTTGGTGTATATACTAGAATCGAAGGTCTCAGATTTTTTTAAACAATATTTTCCATCACCCCACCACACCTACTCCCTTATTAAAAGATATGACAAAATTAAATTGAGATTTTCACTTGAAATTTTGAACACGTATGTATTATAACGACATCTGAAATAGTGATGTAAATATTCGGATGATTTCGATATTCGAATTACCCGGAATCGGATGACAAGAACATTCGGATTAATCATTCGATGTCGAATTAATTTTTAACAAGCTAACCGTTATTCTCTTCGCCGATTTAATTGTTGCACATTCTATAAGATACTCTTCGCAGTTTTTTTGTAAATAATATTAGTTTTAGACATTTTTTCGTTTAATTATTACAAAATATAAAAAAAGAATTATTTTAAAAAATTAATAACTTTTTTATTTAGTGATCGATTTTGCTCAATATAGATCTAGCTTCGAGCCCTCTAGCTAACACTAACTTACTGTCCAAATTTCAATACAATCGGACTTTTCGTTCTTGAGTTATCGTACTTACAAGAAACGCGACGGACGGACAGACGGATATAATTGTTCAGAATTCGATCACCAACACAATGATACGAAACTTTTTTCTGTACGAGCAATATTACCGGTTTTATAAATGTGCCGATCGAATGCAATATACTCTTCGTTTTGCATTTGCGAAGAGTATAATAATCAGGATTCTTTTATGCTATGTGCATATTCCGATTTCGATTATTCTGACCTCGCTCAAAGTTTAACGTCTCTACCGTCAAGTATCGATAGAAGTTTACGAAAATTTACTCCCAGTGCCAAGATCATGGTCTCTACTCTTGGTATTCTTAATATTTAGAAAAAGAGAATAATATTTGTAGATCGCTCAGAGTAAAGTTAAGTTAGTTCTTCATTTTTCATATAAGGCACTGATTTGTCGTCGACCGCAAACGATAGTGATGTATAGTGGTGACGACTATTTTTAATCAATGACTTTAAACATTTTTATAGTAGGTATACGTTTAGTATAAGATGAGCAAGAACCGGAAAAATTATTTTCTGTTCAAGAATATGTGCGTGATTATGGAGAGAACATCGGTGTCAGGGTATTTCCGGAGTAGCTGATACTGAATCTGGAGTTGAATCCAATAGCACTAAAAATAGTGAATAAAATTTGCAAAAATATCGAACCGTCTTTAAAAAATGGTCACAAAAATTATGAAATGAAATTTCACCTTATTACCTAATATTAATGTTGAGATCGGTATAAAAATGAACAAATAACATAACAATAACAGAACATATTTTTAACCGAATTTAATTTCTATATTACTTGAGTTTATTTGCTTAATATTAATCCGAGTATATTATTCGGATGAAATTTTAATACTCGGATTCAACCGAGTATTTTGATACTCGGATTAACCGAGTATTATAATTGGAATTCTCCCATCACTAATCTGAAAGTAGATTATATTTTGATATGATTCCATTGAATATAAGTAAGTAAGTAAGTAAGTAAGTAAGTAAGTAGAAGTAAATAGGGGAAAATAAGTAAAACAAGCTGGTAAGAGTACAGAAATATGGGATTTGGTGTATATACTAGAAGCGAAGGCATCAGATTTCGTTCTAATATTTTTCAACCCACCACCACCCCCCCACCTTCAACGCAATATTAAAGGGATTGATCACATAAAATTGAGATATTACCTTGAAAGTTGGTACACGTACATATTGCAATGACATCTGATTGAGATGATTCCGTTGAAGGGGTGGGAGATGGTATGTTGCGAATATTGCAAAATAAGTAGAGCAAGCTAGAAACTTCATTTTTTTACTTCCATATTCACGTAGTGGATTGGAAGTATAGTAATTGTGAAAAAAATTTAATTCTTGAAATATGCTTAGAATGCCATCAAACGTCGAGATTTTAAATGTGAACGAAAAAAACTTTCTGTGTGTCTGTCGGTCTGTAACTTTTTTGTCCGCACGTTTTCTCCGGAACGGTTTAAGGTATTGATTTGAACTATTGTCCACGTCTATATTATAACGAGATCTGGAACTGGATTGTCTCTTCAAGTGAAGGGTTGGGGGGTAAATCGGGGGAAAAAATAAAGCAATCTGGTAAGAGTACATAAACTTGAAATTTTGTGCATGTACTGGAAGCCGAGGCCTCAAATTTTTTTATAATATTTCCACATACTAGAGTGCAAATATAGTCAAGATGTTTCCTTTAAAGTGACCTAGATGAGAAATCTGGATGTGGAAGTAGTGATTCCTTAGGCAGCGGTTTTTTTTCTTGTCATGCTAGGATTCATGTTTGGAAGGATGGCAGACTCCCCTCCCCTACTATTGAAATCCCCTTTTAGATATATGTTTAATAATTTTAGATACGTTGTATTATCTATTTGATATACCCCGGCCTTTTGTTCATCCAAGCTAATCCTAGTATTCGGGTATAGTCGAGGAAATAAATAATTAACCCCAACATGAGACTCCACCCCACCTGATTTTTATGCGAGACGGTGCAAAATTATCCTGTATAGAACGTAGTCAGGCTCATGGGAACTGGTGTTTTTTCGATTTCCGGTCGTAAACGTCGTAAACTGGTGCAGAAGCTCTAAGCAACTTCTGACTCTTGACATTTTTTAGCTAACCTCACCCTTCTCGAGACATAAGCGTTAAAAAAAAAATAGCTTCTTCTGTAAAAATGTCAAGAGATAAAACAGGTTTAGACTTGTCCAAAATATAATATCCACGTTTTAATTAGAAAAATGAAAAATAAAAATAAAAACTATATATGAAAATATGAATTACCAATCTTTACATTCTATCGATAACTTGCATTCTGGTTATGCTAGCAATTGAAAATTTTTATAACGAATTTATCTACTTCCTATTTAACAATTCTCACTGTAACACTAGTATCCACCTAGCCCCTTACGACTATGAAGGTTAAGTTAAAAATGAGATCAAGAGGCCAACCTATTCAGAAAAAAAATTAAATCGCCAATTTCTCGTTATTTGACGTCCTAAAAGTATAATAAAATAAATATTTATAATACCTATTTTGTTTAATGTTTAGATCTTGCATATGAATTTCCAAAATATGAAATTGACTATTTTTAATTTTATGCCTCACAGCGATCACTTTTCTTCGATAGATTTTGAAAAATTCATGTCGAAGAAAAGTTGACATATGGATTTCAGCGTGTAAGTAATCAAATACCCACACAGTGAAATCCATATTGTTATGTATGACACCCCCTTGAAACTGGAGATTGATACGCCTATGCCTATTAGTGACTGGAAACTTGTAGAAAGAGATAGAGTGTTCTAGACTGTGGTAGAAGAAGATTCTTGATTGGTTCTCGATTGATCTAGAGGCAATTTCAGCGTATAAAAGGCGCGATTACCGGCGCAGAGGAGGAAGTTCTATAAAAGTGACGTTCGGTAACAAAAGTGAGGTTAAATATCAAGTAAACAAAGTGTAAAGGTTATTTTGAAGTATTGTATGGTCAGTAAATTATTAAATAAAGTGTTAGTGGTTTACCCCTTGTTAAAATTATTTAGAACCATCAGATTCATACCGGATGTTTCCTAAAAGAGGTGGAAATACGCAACAATATGATAATTTTTCTTTGACAATTTTTCAAAAACCGTCGAAAAGTGGTCGCTATGAGGCATAAAATTAAAAATCGTCACTTCTGTATTTGGGAAGTTCATATGTAAGGTTCTAAATAATAAAAAAATATGTAGGTATTGCAAGAAAATCTTTTTATTATACTTTATAGCGTCAAAAAGCGAGAAATTGGCCATTTTTCAATTTTTAAAAATTAATTGAAAATATCAACTTTACGAATAAAAGTTGTCGAATATTTCTTGTCGGAAATCGATAAAAAAAAATTAAAACAGTGTTTGATTGAAAAATTGTAATATTTCCTTTTGTTATAAACAAAATTGCTTTAAACACTATCAGACCAGGTTACCGCCTGGTAACATGGATTTTCGTAATCGGTAGAGTGTCTCTTGAACCAATTACAGTAAAAAAACTGCATCTGAAATTAGGCCGTTCGTCGTAACTTTTTTTGTTCAGAAATGTAAAACAGCAATTTTATTGACTATTCTTATTCCTATAAGATTACGCTGAACACGATGGTGACATTAAAACATTTATAAAACATAGGCTTCATTGTTAAAAACAATGGTTGTTAGAGAAAATTCTCATTTTTTATGCTTTTTGACTTTTTAACGAAAACACTGCGTCGGACAAAAAGAAGTCAAGGTATAAAAAATGAAGATTTGATCAATATGCGTCGTTTGAGCGTCGTTCTAGCGATCTCTTATCTTTGACCGTTCAACTGTTATAAATAAATTAAGGGTTCTAAAGCAATATTTTTTTCTCTGTTCAACAAAAGATCATACGGATATTTTATTATGGTCAAAATGTTGTAGTTTTTTTTATGTCGACATTTCGTGTATTTTGCAATTGTTTAAACACATAAACTAATTTGTTTATTAAGGATTTGCGACGTTCCATGAAATTTTTTGCACTCTCCACCTCCGGCAGTTGATAAATATTGATAAAAACTACCATTTCTATGTGGTCTCGGCGCTTTTTTCTTTTTTTTACCCCCGCCAACGTTTAAAAAAAAATTGTTTAGTAAACAAATTAAATAGTCTCAGGAACATCGTATCGAAATAAAATCGTATAGGCAAATGAAAGATAATAAAAAAAGGAAAATTTTGAGCCTAGATAGACCTCGATCCGTTAACTAGAACCGGAAATATAGACCATTTTGCGTTTACGACTGTCAATTGTTAATTAATTAATTCTTTGAAAACATCTTGTGGCAACATAAAGTTAATATATTAAACTAGCTAGTTTTAAAATCCATTGATTTTTTCATACATTTCTTGCTTTTATAACAATTAATTTATGAACGCCGTACATCGTCTTTTAGTGTTTACGCTCCGTGTGACTTGCGTAGTAACGGCTTCGTATATATAAAATTCAAGGCGTGCTCGGCTTTAAATGCGCTGTAAGTGGTTTAAAGTAGTTTAAAGAGTCATTTAAAGGTATTTTTATTTTATCTCTTAATTTTTATAAGTTGTATTATTTTTATACAGGGTGTTCGTGAATGACGTGCTAATATTCCAGGGTGTGATTTCTTAGGCCATTTTATAAAGAAAGTCCATATAAACATATGTCCATAGCCGCTTAAATTTTTTGCTACAGGGCGTTGAATTCTTTTTTAAATCGTTGTTTTTTAATAATTCAGATATTATTTTCTATTTTTTTTTCAACTTTGGTATGAATTAATAGGATATAAAACCACATATTTTAATTAGAAAAATTGTTTTATCGCTCCACCAGTGGCGTTCCTGCGAACATGTCCTCTGATATTTTTTTCCAAAACAGTGGTACGCCACTGACATTTTTCCATGTGGATATTTTTCCTGAGCAGCCTGATCAATTCTACATGAAAATGGTCTCTTGCATTTTTCTCGTCAGACACACAGTTCTTGATTGAAACAACTAAATTCAATCTGAAACTAATTGGGGTCAAGTGGTGTAAAAATGAGACGATTTTTGAAATTTTTCATTTTAAACCCGTTTCTGCTAACCAAAAAAAAAAACAATATAATTAAGGCGCAAAAACTTGTTATAAATACCCCGGACTATGAAAAAAATACTCTTCTGAGTACCTTTCTTTTAAAAAAAATTAAACCCTGTCTCATTTTCAGCCGAGAGTTTCGGGTAAAAATTAGACATTAATATATTTGGTATACCATTACTCTGGGGTATTAATGAGCCGGCTCAGTTGAAAGAGGAGACAAAGATGTATAAATGTAACTTTTCAAACTTTATTTAAAACTAAACAAAATTAAAAAAATAAAACTAAATAAAATTTCAAAGTTTAGAGACGCAGCATATACTGAATTGTAAACAACATATTTTTTAAATTTTCATGTGTGTTGAAAGAAATTTAGTAGCATATTCAAATAGCAAAATGAAATGTCCATCAGCTTAGCTCTTTATCTTGTCAACAATTTCTTTTTAAATCTTGTAAAAATTAGTGTCTCATTTTCGTCCATAATTTTTGCTGTCTCACTTTTACACCGCTTGACCCTACACAAGTTACTCGGAGCTTAAACGCTAAAAAACGTTGTACGCATAAATTAATTGCTATAAAAGCAAAAAATGTATGCAAAAACCAATGGATTTTTGTGACAGTTGAAAACTATTTAGTTTAATACATTAACTTTGTTGTCACAAGATTTAAAAAAAAAAATTGATTAATAAACAATTGACAGTCGTAAACGCAAAATGGTCTGTATCTCCGGTTCTAGTTAACGGACAGAAGTTTTCCTTTGTTTCAATTATCTTTCATTTGCATTTCGATACGACGGACGTTCCTGAACCGAAATATTTCATTATTTACTACGCATTTTTTTAAAACGTTAGCGGGAGGAGGGGGGGGGGGGGTGTAAAAAAAAGAAAAAAAGGCCACATAGAAATGGTTGTTTTATCAATATTTATCGACTGCCGGGGGTAGAGAGTGCAAATGTCATGGAAAGTCGCAAGTCCTTAATTAATAAATTAGTTTATTTGTTTAAATTGCAATATACACGAGATATCGACACAAAAAAACCTGTAAATTCTATAAATAAAATGCAACATTTTGACCATAATAAAATATCCGTATGACTTTTTGTTGAACAGAAAAAAATTGTTAATTTAGAACCCTTAATTTGAACAATTGAACGGTTGAATGACGCGTATTGATAAGATCTTCATTTTTTATATCTTGACTTCTCTTTCTCCGACGAACTGTTTTCGTTAAAAAGTCAAAAAACATAAAAAAATGAGAATTTTCTCTGAAAACCAGTGTTTTTAACAATGAAGCCTATGTTTTATAAATTTTTTAATGCCACCATCGTGTTCAGCGTAATCATTCCTATAAGAATAGTCAATAAAATTGTTGTTTTAAATTTCCGAAAAAAATCGATGATTTTGACTTTTCGACGACCGGCCTAAATGTATTCGCAACTCACGCGCCCATACCGCCTGCTCAACTACCTCTTACGTTCGAAACGCCCTGGATTAAATTATGCAAACAAAGAAAAAATTAGCACAAGCCATGACAGGCAAACAAATATTCAAATATTAAATTTTCGTAGGTTTAATCTTCCGTAACAGATCAATTCTAGCAAGTCACGGTTGACCTGCTTCTTTGAATGGATACATTTCTTTCAATGGCCGTCTCGTAAAGCGTTTGTAGGTCAACTTTAAGACAAGTGAAAATAAATCACACGGACGCTGGAGAAAGCAACAGTCCACAGATCGACGGTCGAAATATGTGCTGTCCGAAAACATGTTTTGGTGTTACATAAATAACTTAACAATATTCCTAATGAACTAATTGGGTAAGGAATTGTATAATGACTAATGAGTTACGTTTATAGCTTGGACAGGAAAAATAATTTTCAGTTACATAAAAATACATGGGTGATTAAAACTGTGGCCGTATAGGTAACAACGTATGAGAAGAAACGTTCAACGTTCAACGTTCTAGTGGCTATAAAAGATTTTATTAAATTTCTTACATTTTTCTGAAAATAAAACATATGTACGACACATGCATTTTTTTATGTGGTCCTTTAATAGTTATAAACGATTTTTTGTTTAATAAATACAAGTCTCTATAAAAAATTTTAAATAAAACCGCTGCCTAGGGAATCACTACTTCCACATCCAGATTTCCCATCCAAGTCTCTTTAAAGAAATACATCTTGACTATATTTGCACCCTATTATGTGGAAATAATTGGTTATAGAATTTTACTAATACAATATTTGAGGCAGATGTCATGTATAAAAAATAAGTTAAATTCCCTTGAATCAGCTTTGTTTAATAAAAATAATATATATGATATTGTAATGCTGAGTGAGCATTAGCTGAAAGAAGATGAAATAAATTTATACCAACTGAATAACTACAATTTATTATCCTGCTATTGTAGATCCGAAAGTGTTCATGGAGGGACATGTATTTTTTTAAGAAATGATAGTCTGGATATAAATTAGATCTACTAAATAGTTTAAATGTCGATAAAAATTTTGAGAGTTGCTGTATTAGAATACCTGAAATAAATTGTTTAATTGTATCTGTATATCATTCCCCAAATGGTGACATCAAAATATGTTCAAACAAAAACTCTATCAGTCACTTCAGACCATACTCAATCATAATCATTTCAAACACTGTAAATTAGCAATAGGAGGTGATTTTAATATAAACTTTGCAACCAAGAACAAATATTCCAAAGAAGTCACTGACATATTCCACTCTTTTGATACGAACAAATGCACAACAGAATTTACAAGAGTACAGAAAAGTTCGCAGACATGTATAGACAATATTTTCACCAATTTTGAAATAAGCGATGCCATTGTTACCGATTCTCTACTTTCGGATTATAAAGCGCAAATAATTACATCTAATTTTTACTTAAAAAAAACAACAAAACCTAGCCACAGAGTGATACTGAATAAAAGTAATGCAAATAAAAATAAATTTTCCAATTATCTCCTGAGGATTGATCAGACTTATATGTAGAATCAATCCCAAATAAAGCAGTAGGTACTTTCTATAATATTATAAATTATTATCACGAGATATCTTTTCCTAAAATTTCGATAAGAACAAACTGTAAAGATCAAAATTATTCCATACATCTAAATCCAAATCTAGCCTCACTAAGAGAATAATTAGTATGTCTAAATAATAATATTAGAGTAAATATACCAAACAATGAGGCTTTAAACAAAACATTTAAACAAAAGAAATACGAATATGAGCAGATGTTAATAAAACTGAAAAAGGAACAAGCAAATAGAGAAATAATGGAATCACAAAATAAAAAAAAAACTGTATGTAATATCATAAATCGAAATGTAGGAAATACTAAAAAACAAACCAATGAAACCTTAATATCCCCTAACGTCTTCAATGAAATCTTTGTAAATGTTGCTGAAAATATTTATACCAATGTCGAACTTAACTCATTTAGAATTCTTAAATAAAATATTGTCAAAAAATAACAGATAGCCGAAGTAGTACCTATTTTTAAATCAGGTAATATTGATAACACCACAAATTATAGGCCCATAGCTTTACTATGCATATTGCGTAAAATAATAGAAAAAACTATTTCTATAAGGATTTTTTAAGGGCAATAAATTGTTTAATAGCTCCCGGCTTAGAAAGGGTAAATGCACTTCAAACGCCATTTTTAAACTTGTCAATTATATAGGTGATGGTTTCGAAATGGAACCATCAACACTAGTCATGTTTCTAGACGTCAGTAAGGCATTTGGTTGTGTATCTGGACCAATTCTATTACAGAAATTAGGTTTTTATGGCATCAATGGAGTAACTCTCCAATTAATATCATCTTATCTATCTAGAAGGCAACAGTGTGTAACAGGCAAAGGTGGAATAAGTAATGTATTACCTATAAAGCATGGCGTTCCACAGGGCAGTATATTGGGCCCACTATTATTTTTAATACATATTAGTGACTTACCTAAAGCCTTACCACTTTTTATGGTGTTATTTGCCGATGACACAATTGTCACGAAACAGATAAAAGACAGCAATGAGGAAACTATTATGGAAGAATTACATAAATTTAAACAATCATTCGACTGGTTTAATGCAAATATGCTATGCATAAATCAAAGCAAAACAAATTCAATGGTATTCTCTACTAAACCAGTTGCATCTGGAGGTGTTAAATTTTTAGGTTTAACTCTGGATAATCTGCTAACATGGCACGCACATGTTGACATATCGTCAACTAAACTATCTAAAAAAATACATGCAAAGCAAATTAAAATTAGAATTGGTCTAACCTCAGCAATAGTCGCATACCATGCGTTATTCCATAGCTTAATGACATATGGTCTAATTAACTGGGGTACCTCTAATCATGTCCAGCAAGTTTTTACTGTTCAAAAGAGAGCAATTAGAACCTTATCAGGAATAAGTCAGTTAGACAGCTGTAAACAGTGTTTTATATCATATAAAATAATGACTCTGCCATCTTGTATAATTTATTACAATCTATTATACATCAAAGATCACCTTAATGAATACTCTATAAATTGTGATAACCACAGTTACTTTACCTGCAAGAAATATACAGATACCACAGCAAAGATTAACATATACAAAAAGAAACAATTTAGGAATTTCACTCTTTAACTCTCTTCCGATATTACTAAAACATGCACCATTGACACTATTTAAGCAGAAACTGAAAATTCATCCTATAGCCAAGGCTTATTATAGCATCAATGAATTTAACTATGTAGATTTGTAATTATACTAAATTAATCACCCCTTCACTTAGTCAAAATTTTTAGTACTACTTGTTATCTATGTTTAGTGATTGTCATATACACTTCTAACTTACGCCTTGACTTAGTTAAATTTTTAATGTTATTTGTTATGTATGTTTTATGTTTGTTATATACACCTATTCGTAAGATTGTACATTTTTACAAATTATTTTTTGTTGTACCTATTTATTGTACTATTTTGCGTGTCAACGCACCACGGTGCATTTTATGACCAATAAAATCTATCTATCTATCTATTAGTGTAGGCAATGAAGGCAAAATGTTGTAAAAACCTCGCAAAAATTAATAAAAGAATTATCTCTGGGATTTAAGTAGTTAATAACCTGTAGAATGGAATGATCCATTCTTTGCACTTCCAAGTTCTGGGAAAATTCAAAAAAAATTGGAAGAACTTTTTGATTTTCGGTTTTTTTTTGCTCTAACGGCTAAAATAATGAAAATACAGAAAAAAGTCTTTACCAGTTTTTGTCTCACTTAAGCCGTTTAAGAGATAAATTCAGTTTTCCACTTATAGTTTTGAGCCGCTCCGAAATGCGCGGAAAATGAGAATTCTCTGGGAGTTTCGTACGACCGGACATATCGATAGATAATTATTACTATTCAGAGCAAAAAAAAATAAATTAAAGCAACGTAAAATGTAGAGAGAAGTCTCAGCTTTAATGTGGAACTAATCACAACATTCATACAAATGCTTATCATAGAGAAAATAGTGTTAGAAGATGGCTTAGTAAACTTTATACAGTTGATTTATTCACATCTTTGAGTTTTATGCATCCTGCCTATTTCTCCCGTAACAATGGGTGCTTTTTCACTGCATGGATTCGATTCCCACGCACTTTAGTCTATATTTCGTGAAAATTTCATTGAAGAATGTTAAGAAACAAATACGTTGTATATGTTTTACTCGATAGTTGTGCATTTTCTGAACGTGTATGAATAATGTAGACAAATTCAAAAAGTACTGCGCGCATTTAAAAAACTCTAAAGTCATTCGAAAGAATATGTTTTATTGTACTTATAATCAAAAAATTAAGACTGCTATTATTATTACTTAAGATATAGCGAATTGAACTCCAAAATTTGGAGGTGATTGATCGATGAGAATTATACCCTCTACTTTGATCGCAAGGCATATTTTTCCAAAAAAAGTAATGGCAATAAAATGTTAATTGGATTAATATATCATTATATAAGAATATATAAGCAAAATGAATTATCATTCTAACGACTACCGGCAAAGATATGAATAAATCTGTGGATTAACTGTACAAAGTTCACTAAGCCATCTTCTGACACTTTCTCTTCTTGATACAATTTTTATGAATTTTGTGATTAGTTCCACATTAAAGCTGAGACTTTTCTCTACATTTTATGTTATTTTCATTTTTTTGGCTCTTAATAGTAAGAATTATCGATCGATGAGCCCGGTCGTATGAAACTCCTTTTCTGTAGAGAAAAAGACGAGCTACAACTTTTGTTGGGAACTTCTTTCTCTATTTTCAAAAGAACCGAAAATCAAAAAGTTTTTCCAAATTTTTTTGAATTTTCCCGGAACTTGGAAGTGCAAAGAATGCTTCATCTCATTCTCCAGGATATTACCTACTTAAATTCCAGAGACGATCCATTTATTAATTTTTGTTACCCTAAATTGTTAATTTGCCTGTACTATATCTATCATAAAGAAAATTGAGACGTTGGCTTCTACCAAATGCGTCAAAAATGAAGTTTTTGAACTCTTATTAGCTTGCTCTTCCCTATTTACTCCTCCCTTATCCCTTCAAGGGAATCATCTCTATCAGATATCATTACACTATAAACGTGTAGCAAATTTCAAGTAAATATCTCAATTTTATTTTATCAACCCCTTCAATAATGTAGTGGTGGGGGATTGAAAATTATTATAAAGAAATCTGAGGCGAGGCATTGCCTTCTAGTATTCTGGGTGGCTCAGCCGATAGGAACACTCTTATAACTTTTGAATGGGAGAACGGATGTTTTTTCAAAGGACCCCCGCACAATTTTTATGAGAAATGGGTTTCGGTAGAATCGTCTGAATTTTCGGTATATTGCAGGTTTTGTCATCTTGAACAAAAGTCTCCACGGCCACGATGCTCCATTTTAAATATTTTGGCTCCTATGGAGCACCAAAGCTCCATACCAGCCCTAATCTTATGGAACCAAAATATTCAAAATGGAGCATTGTGGCCATGGAGACTTTTGTTCAGGATGGCAAAAGCTACAATGTAGCAAAAATTCAGACGATTCTACCGAAACCCATTTCCCATAAGGTTTGTGCGGGGTCCTTAGGTGTGATGATATGGGATGAAATTCCCAATTATGTGGTGAAAAAACCAAAATGGCCGACTTCCGTTTTCGATGCAATTTACATGAATATCAAATTTTGAAATGGGACAACCTGTATATTTTTGCATATTTGGATCCCACTGGCCAAAATGCATATGATCTGACCCTCATATATTATTTTGATTTTCAAAAAATATAGATTTTTCAATTTTTAGTTTTAATCATAGAACGCTATTTAGCCAAAACTGTTAAAAGTCGGTCTGCAAGCACCGTTAAAATATTATCTCTGCAGATACTAAATTAAACACGATTTATCCTTCATTCAGTTCAACGATATTGGTTTTGATTGATTGATTGATTTGCCAGCGTAAGGTGGGCATTGTTTCCAAATCCAAGGTATGGAGATTTGTTCCACCACGCAGCCCAATCGCCCGCCGAACGTCCATCTGCAGTCGCCCAGTCGTCTATTAGATATTCATGCGGTTCCACCTGACCGACCAACGGACCATCCCACCGTGTGCCGGAACAAACCCCCGATGCTTTTATATACCGCAGGACCGGCTGCATACGCTGGATTGGACATTGGACATGCTTGTTGTCAGCAGCAAGAGCCGCATGACATATGGGGTAGGAGTATAGGATGGAGCGTGTAGGTGTTTGTGAGATGTCTCTTCTTGTTTTACTTCTGTCTTCATCGGATGGAAAGTGTAGGCGTTTGTGAGATGCTTCTTTTAGGTTCTCGTGCTTCTTTTTACTTTCAGGTTTTTGTGAGATGCTTCTTTCTGTCTATGATCATCTTCTCTCCTATTCTACTTCTGAGTTTTCTGTTTCTTCTGTTTCTGAGTCTGGCAGTGTGTATATCCTTGATATTTCTTTATTGTGAAACATATTCTTTATAGGATTTTGCAAAGAATGGAAAGAAAAACTATCTATGGGAACTAAAAGAAAAACTATATGTAAGAATATTAATGAAATCTTTGCATTCTTTCGATAACCTGACTTCTGGTTATGCTAACAAGTAAAAATTCTTATTTTCATTCTCATTATAACACTAGCATCCAACATAGTCCCCTAATTTCAGGCCTTTGTTCTCATTTTTAACTAAATTTACATATCGTAGGGGATCATGTAGATACTAGTTTAACCTGCCTAGCCGTAGGGGACTATGTTGGATGCTAGTGTTATAATGAGAATGGCAAATAAGAATTTTTACTTGTTAGCACAACCAGAAGTCAGGCTATCGAAAGGATGCAAAGATTTCATTAATATTTTTACATATAGTTTTTCTTTTAGTTCTCATAGATAGTTTTTCTTTTCGCTGTTTACAAAATCCTATAAAGAATATGTTTCATTACTATAAGCAAACAAATAATAAATAATTCACTTTTAAACATTCCGTTTTTTGTTGTGCCGATTTTTCCCAGTGTGTATAATCCTTCCTAGCTTATTCATAATCCTCTCGATTGTTGTTATCCATGTGTAGCATGGCCTCCCTATTTTCAGTTTGTTGCTGTTCCATCGTAGCGCTTTCTTTAGTAGGTGTGTCGTGTCTTGTCTTTGGACGTGTCCCCAGTATTTCATTGCGTATGATTCTATTCTTTTGATTAAGTCCAACGATATTGGTTTTAGAAAAAAACTAGTTTTATTAATGGGGGACAACCTATGGGACAACCTGTTATTTAATCAGACATCTAAATTACGAAAAAAAAAGTGATACGCATATTGTCTACCTCCTCAATGTACTAAATTTATAATCAAGAAAGAAATGTTTTGATAATTGATTTTTTATCATTTGAATAAATTAACAGAACGAATATTTTCGAAAAGTGAATAGAATTTCATCATTTAAGATAAACCTACATTAGTAATAGTACACTATTAAAGCCCAATTAAGTATTCAAAATGTTCCCATTTTCCCTGATACACAACTGGGCGCTATTTACAGTACATCGCAACACTTCTCTTAACTCATTTCTATTAATTCTACGCACGGCTTCCACAACTGTGTCTTTTAAATTCTGCAAAGTTGTAGGAGCTCGCAAATAAACATGATTTTTAATGTGGCCCCATATAAAGAAATCAATTGGTGTTACATCCGGAGACCTAGATGGCCATCTAACGGGGGCCATGCGTACCTATCCAATTTTTTTAAAATCTGTTATTTCAGTATTGAGTTGCTATAATAATTATATGTGAGGTCCTGCACCATCTTTCAGAAAATACACATCTCTTGTTATTAGTGACAGTGAATATCCTGCAAGAGGCATAAATTACAACGACTTAACAGAAATATTCAGTATCAGCAGTTTAGAAATCAGAAGGAAATGTGCCTCATTGAGTTTTTTGTATAAGCTGTTACACCAACAAATAGACTGTTCTGACTTGCTGGCTCAAATTAACTTTTATACACCTAGACTTCAATCTAGGCAAACTACTCTTTTTCGTAACAATAGAGCAGCTCGAACAAATATATTACTAAGATCCCCAGTCAATGTAATGTGTGACAATTTTAATCAAATTTGTAATGTATGTGATATTAACACCTGTACCTTAAAGGAGTTGACACAAGAAGCTGTCAATTTTTTTCTGGTCTAAATAATTAAAATAGTTGTAATAAGTAATGGTGCAATAACTAATAATTATAATAAGTTGAGGTCCGTCACTTCTGTCAATAACATAGTACTTCTACCAATAACATATTAAACCATCCAATCTCTATCTATCTAATGTTATCTGCCATCTCGTTTTATACATTTACAAAATAGTATATCTATGCTCTAAGTTCTAAGTTAAGCTCCAATCTTTATCTATATAATGTTTATCTACGATCTTATTTTATACATATACAAAATAGTGTATCTGCTCTAAATTCTAAGTTAAGTTAAGTTATAAGTTACTTTATGTGAACTTGATTGTATTGCTCTGTAAATGGTTGTACTGTTGGGCAATAAAGCTATTATTATTATTATTATTATTATTTCAGCCGGTAAATTTTTTAAGTTCCTGCTCAATTTCATTTGCCAACAAAGACAAATAACGTTGACCTGTTAATGTGTTAATGTTCCATCAAACAATATTGGTCCTGTTATTTCTAAACCTAATATCCTAATCCGTACATTAAATCCGAAATGCCCCTTCTCGTCTCAGTCGGGGGATTTTCTTTTACCCAATACCTTACGTTGTTGCCGTTAAACATTCCATTAGTACTGAATCTGGACTCATCGGAGAAACGAATTTTTTGCTCAAAATTGTTTATTCGTGCTTGTTGAGTCAAAAACAAATTACAATAGTTTACTCTACGCTTCTCATTGAGATGCTGGTGTAGGCTATTTGTATGAACGGTATTTAATTTTTTTTTTTTTAATCCTTGTACAACTTTCCTTATTCTCATTTACTTGCTGTTCAAGCTATCTGACTGCAACAATTGGGTAAAACTCGACATAAGCCAACACATTTATCTCTGCTTACTTACTATAACCGTATCACCATTTTGTTCGGGTTCTTTTCTAAATTCCGATTCAACCTTATAAAAGTAACTTCTTGCAGGCTGCCTTCTCTCTGGATATTATTCGGCGTATAAATCAGAAGCTGCTTGTACATTTTTTTCCCAAAAATTAGTAGCATATCTATTTGTTCCCTCCTTGTAAATCTGTAATTTTGATGATTTTCCAATTTTTTACATATTTTATATTTTATTCCTAGGTATTTATTATTATTATAAATGTAATTAATGGGTTTGAAAACGTTGCGATCGAGCGCTATAAGAGCAATATCAATTATTGAAAGTATAAAAACTCGTTAAACACACGCGTATGCTATATATAAGGAATTAAATGTATCTATTACATAATAAGAATAGTAATTATTACACTCATCAACTTTTTTTTAATAAACAGTTTTTATGATTAAAATATTTTAATTCGAAAAATAGTGATTTTTTTTTCAGAACCTAATGGATCAATCACTATAAATCAAAAACGATAATATTCAGCTAACTTTAAACTATAATTCGATTTTTTTTTATTTTGATTATTATTATTATTATTAAATGTGGAAACTATAGAGTCGAGCTTGCTCACTGCTTCGTAAACTAACGTCACGGCCGGCTACAGCATTCGTTTGACAGCTGCAATATAGTCGGGAATCTAGCCTCTCGAAACACGCTCCTAAAAAGTTACACCCACCACTCGAAGACATAGTTTTGAAAAAATGTGTACGTTATCTGGAACGACCTTGCGCATCTAAATATAGAGGGCGCCATTTTCTTCGCGACTGCAAAAAAGCGTAAAACAAAAGAAACCGAGATATTTTGATTACTGAAAATTTATTAATTTTGTCTTTACACCGCTATATTCACCAAAGGGTAAGCGGAATTTAATCATTGGATCGTTTCCTGAGTGCATCACTCGCTACAGTGGATCAGTTAAGACCCTACTTTACCGGCTTATTTTTTAATATTAATAATTTTTTATACGAATTTTATCTTTAAAAAATGTATTGTCATAGGGACTACATATACAAGGTGGTCCAAAATTGCAGTGAAATCAAGGGGAGTTAGGTCAGGAGACCGAGCAAACCCCTTAATTGGTGCATCTGCACCCCGGTCAATCCATCTATTAGGATAGTGGTTGTGTAACCTATTTCAAAGAAAAGAATCAAAGTCTAATAAATAACAGAAATGTCAAAGTCATATCTCAAAGCATTCCTTATGTGTAAAAGAATGTATAAATAAAATGTTGTAAATGCACGTTTCTTAAACACAAATTACTGGAGAACGGCTTGATTTATCGAAATGCAATATAAGAATATCTTTTTTTTTCTTCTGTACTATTAGCCGCAGAAATATCGGGACAAACTGACTGACAAATATGGGAAGTTGAATAAAAGTTTGTAATAAACACTCACTGACGTGTATTAATATGTTACTACACCAAACTTTTAACTTTATGCTCTGTGCTATGATTATAATATTTATAATCCAGATACGCAGCGATGGAGTTTTAAAGTAGTTTTTTGGCAAAAATAATGTTAAGAATACGGAGAGAAAAAATTATCTAACTTCACAAGAAGAGATCCTTTTCACAAAACACGTTTTATAATTTATCATTATAGAGCTTGAATTATATTTAAATAGGAGGCGCGAACACTGAAAAAATTTAGGCACCAGCCGGCAGACATTGTATACACTACAAAAGGCGGTTCATAATTATCTTTTTATAGTAAATTTTTCAATTACCGTTAAGATGATTGAAAGTTGAATACACTGAATCCTGTACAATCAGAATATCTGTTCAGAAAAACAACTGGCTGTCTGCTAAGAGAATATGAATACAAAGGTACTTTATTAATAAAAATGAAGCTGTAGCATGGTGCAATCAACTAAAGAGTGTCCGCAAAATTTCTCTCCTTTTGCAAGAAATTGACCGACCAGACTGAATGCAAAGAGTCTCAAAATATTCGTCATTTATTGCCCTATCTGACACTATAAATCTTTCTTTAGGGCAACTCCCCTCTGTAATAACGAGATAAACTACTTCCGTATTTTACAATACACACACATAAAAAAATTTAAATGTATATACCGGGTGAGTCACGAATTGTGCTCGCCCCGATATTTCCTAAAATATTTGGAATAGAAAATTGAAATTTGGAGGCCTTATTACACGACTAAAATGCCATCTTTTCAATAAAAAGTCAAGTTTGGTGCACATCCGGTTTGACCGGAAATGCCCACAACTTTCGATTTTTAAATGGAACACCCTATATATTTTTACATTTTTGGAATCTAGAGGAAATTTTGAATACCATCCATTTTGGTCACTTTTTGATAAACATTAAAAATTTTATTAAAATATCTATTTTTGAATCCAGAGTGCTGTGGTGCCCAAAATATATTTTAGTTTGTGTGCTACGTTACTATAAAAATAAAAAGAGCAATATGATTGCATTACTTAATTCTCTAGAGGCGTTTAAAATTTTTAAATGTGATTTTTACCCACTAACTCGGTTTTTTTAAATGGGAATTTAATCGTTCACCAACATTTTTAAATACCTCATTTTCATACGAATCTAATGATACCAAAATTTTGAAAATCCGCTCAGAAATATTTGAGATTTCAGCCAAAATACAATGCAACCAAGCTTTTAGAAACATGCGGCTAATAGATAATAGATTAGTGGGCTTTGGAAACTAAAATGGCACATTTCTGTGTAAATCTGGTAACCTAATAACATTGGAAAAATCATAGTTTTTCGATAAAATGTTTACTATTTTTTATATACGAGTCAGTATTTCTAGATAATGGATTAACAATTTTAAGCAAGAATTTTGCCAAATTGTGGCATGGCGAATTAATAAAGTTAGAAGGGTGATGAACCAAAGTAAAGTAGGGTTTAAAGTTTTAAGAAACTTTTTTTATGTGATTGTTAGTTTTTCCACACTAGAGCTGGTATTTAAAAGAGCGCACGCTGTGACGCGGGTATAGCAGTGGATCTTGCTGGCTAGTGCAGGCTATGAACAACTACTTTATTTAAAAACTAAAGCAAAACATGTTTACATTATTAATATAAAGATGTGTTTTCTGCGCGACAAAGACAGGTAAATTTTAGAAACTCTGCATTCTAATAAAAGTTTAATAATAGTTGAGAATGATTGTAGTTTTTTCAGAAACGTATCTAGTTTTCGCTGCTAGGCGTATAGTGCTCAGCACCACCACTTTGTTTTACGTGTGGTGCTCGAACCTGCGTGCACTACTATGGTCGCCAACCCTGAGTTCGACTTTAGCTTTAATCTCCTGAAATACTCTAATACTAATAAAAAGGCTCGTCAAACGTATCAAAGAAAATGAATTAATATCAATTTCCAATACCACCGCGCACTATTACATTAGTGTCACATTCACCGAAATTAATGCGTCTAGCAACGCATCTGATAGCACGAGTAATATTGAAAAGGTTATTCTTATCCGCTGTGTTGGCATAAAATCGATACTTGCGCAAATCGGTGTTATATGATACATGGTGTTTCTAAAAAGTATGTCAAAATTTTAACAGGAGATTTATGGGATAGAAACAGGTTGATATAGCTCTAATTAGCTCCATACAGAAATACACCCCCTTCAAACACCCTGTAAAAACAATAACTTGAAACATTTCCTAAGTAAAAAAAATCATTTTTTCTATCTTGTGTGCATTGGCACCTCTAACTATTGAATATATATTATTCAGTTTCGCTGCATTATAAACACGCAATAAATATTAGTCAACGCCCATATATAAAGCCAAGGCTGCCCGGAAGAGGGTTACATATTCGAAAAAAAACGCAGACACACGTCCATTACTCACTGATCCTGTCAGTGTCGGAGCTAGGGATAGACCCAGTACACCAAAGAGAGTGTAACAAAGCGCACTTGCCACCCAACACGCTCTAGCCCGATGTGCTACCGTGTCGCTAACGGGGGCGGTAAGAGATCTCCTGTACCCTTCATACCATTTTTACGTCCCACGTTGACCAACGTAAAAAAATCTATTTTCAAGATTACTTCAGACCATGTAGATTGCAAAAATTGTTAACACATTCAGCGCCATGGCGGACACCGGTGTCTGATAAGCTACAGTTAGATCAGGCCATAGTGTTCACCGGTGTCCGCCTTACTTAGCCATTAGCATTAGCCAGCGGACACTCACATTCGAAGAGTTTTTATCATTAATTGCCGGCCATGGGCCTCTATAATAGCGTACATGCCATGGGTTCTTAATAAATAAATGTATATAGATTTTGAAAGCTATGTCCGCCATTGTGACCGCTGTGGCCTGCTGAGAATGACTTAAAATTATATGTATTTTAGAGGTCAGGGCGGACATGTCAATCCGTAGCGACAGCATAGCGCGGTGTCCACCGATTTATTTGTGTCCGTGTCCGCTGTGGCTTAGGAAATTAACCAGTTTTTCGATAAATGTGTCCGCTATGACCTGATGTGATAAAAAATATGCATTTTTTTATATAGGGCCAGATCCGACACCGGTGTCTGCCGAGCTTATCTTATGGGTGGTCTCGTGCGTAGATTCAACAATATTCACACCCACTCAGCTGTTTTTCTACGGGGCCAGAAACCGAACTGGGATTTTTGGGGTAACCTTCTAACTTCTGCAGTAACTGCTGGAGCGGCAATTCATTTGCATGAATGCGCTAAATTTAAAAATATAAATGTATGTGTAATTGGTACTATCTATTACTGCTCTTTCATACTAGTTTCATTTCAAATGACATGTTACTCTAAAGAGATTTTCTTATGTGGAAGGGGGCCCGTTATATTTTTGCAAAAAATAAAAATTGTGAGTAATAAGGTTTCCGCACTACATTCGTTTAAAATTTAAAAAAGGAAAAAAATATTTTTCGATGTTCAAGGGCTGTTAGATATTTTCAAAAATTTAAAAAAAATTTGGAGTAACTACTACAACTTTTCCACACTATATCAATTTTGATTTCATAAAAAATATTTTTCATCCCGGCCTACTGTAGAATAAGGCTCGACTATGAAAGATCTGGATTTAGTAGGAACTAGTACGCGGTCTTGACTATCAATCACAATGAAACGACTATCAACACGAATTTAAAACTGCGATTATAAAATCATTGTTTAAAAGTGGCGATAAAAATCTGGTATCAAATTTTTGCACAATATCTTAAATTACAAACTTAACTTTTTTTTTAATTATTAAAATTAGATTAACAAAATATTTAAATAAATACAATTTGATATCAGATAGACAATTTGGATTCAGGGAGGGCAAGTGCACCCAGGATGCCATTTCTTTTCTCACCGGCAACTTTTACAAGGCATTAGAAAAAAGCGAAGCATGGCTTTGTGTATTCTTAGACATTGTCAGTCATGTGCAGCTGTTGGAGACCCTGATTCATTTTGGAGTCAGAGGAAAGGTGCACGATTTGATTACCAGTTATCTGAGTGATAGAACATAATTTGTTAATTTTAATGACAGTATCAGCAATTACAGAGTTATGCAATACGGTGTACCTCAAGGAACCGTATTGGGCCCAGTTCTCTTTATTATCTATATAAATCATTTATTAACCATTCATAGCACTGGCAAAATAATTAGTTTTGCAGATGATTTTATGAAGCACCATTTTGCACCGATCTAAAAGTAAAAGTAGAAAAGGATTTAAAACATTTAATAAATTGGTTTGACCATAAACTGTTGACTATTAACTACAAAAGAATTATTTATGTTCCTTTCAATTGTAACAGAAGTAATTTACCTATGATAAACTTGAAATATATTCGAATGGTAGTTTAATTGAAATAGGTAGTTCCATGTTTACTAAATATTTAGGGGTCTACATAGATAAACATCTAAAATGGGATATACATATAAATTCTGTCGCCAAAACACTTAGAAGCATACTATATAAATTTAAATTCTTAAATAAAATATTGGACATAAAGCAAATGAAAATCATATGCCACTAGTAGAGTCGATATGGAATCTTGGGATGGGTTGGTGCTTTGAGTATTCATATTCGCATCCGACTGATTTACTTTTTACTACAGAATCCAGACTCTTTGATGTTTGGCAAATATATTTTATTCAGATTATCATTAACCAATATAAAAATAAAAATAATTTGGAGTTATTCAGCCATAACTAATTCATTTAAACATTTTAAATATAAATGCAAAGTGTATATTCTAAACTCGGACAGTACAAATTAATTTTTGTGGGTTCTTTTCTGTTTATATATGAATATTACTTTACTACAATGTTTCTTCTCAATTATTATATGTTAGTTAATTAAGTATCATTCTGTATGTATGTATCTATATATCTACTTATTCAAATTCTCTATGTAAGAAATATGTATTTTAATTTCATAAACATATTATTATTAAGTCTTTTATAGATTTTACTCTCGACCGCTGCATTTGCATATTTTATCAGTTTAAGTTAAAAAAATAGTACAAACGTGGATAGATAATTAAGTCAAATACAAAAAAAGTATTCATGTTCTATTTAAGAAATTCAACTATTGGCTTCTCACCGTTATGTAAAACACCCCGTAGGCAAGAAAATAATATTAATAATATGACTCTCGTGATCTCCTACAATTTTTATTTAAGACATGTTTTCAAATTTCAAACGGTCGAGGAGATATTGACTGATCACACTCTAGTGACTCACCCTGTATATGAAAGTTTGTCTTCTGTTTATTAACTCCACCCAATCTTTACTTTTGTAAAGCTGAGAATTGATTTTTTGGAGTTGTGCGAATGGCTTCGGAGCCACAGTCATATATTACAAGTGTAGATAGATAAAAAACTGCTTTTATTACGAGCGTTGCCTCTGAAGTGAAATTTAATGAAATTATTTAAATAAGTATATCTCTTAACGCCAATTTATTGATTTGAATTGAAAAGGTCCGACAGATGTTGTAAAATGTTTATATAGCAGAGCTAAAATAATCTCTTCAAAAGAAGAAATTTTAACTAAAGAGAAACAATTTCTAAAACTGTTCTATTTAAATAACCATTATCGAGTTTTATCGACAAACATTTAGAGTAGAGAAACATTCAACAATTATTACAACCTGAATTTACTTTTCTAGCAGTAATTCCGTATATACATGATTTATCGCCTAAATTAGAAGAATCGAGAATAGGTTTTCTGTACGAACGGTTTTTCAAACAGGTACTGGAGTAAGATCAGTTTTACGGAAAATTAATCCACCAGTTTTACGGAAAATTTCAAGAATTGTGTTTATATTATTCATTGTGAATGCAAAAAACGTTCCATAGGTGAGTCAGACTGTTCAACATAAGGCTTAATGAACATAGAAATTGTGCTAGAAAGAGAAGATTCAAGAAATGTAAAATTTGTGAATACTCGTGGTATAATAATCATATGATTGAATGGAACTCGACGAAATTTTGTAATAAGAAAGCAGCGAAAAGAAAACCTTAAGGAATTTGCTATTATTTTGTTAAATGAGAATAAGCCTATGCATGAAATAATTCCACAGATTTTTATAATAATTGGTCTTCTAACCTTATAGACTGGGTAAGCAAGAATAAAACACCTCCGCAAATTTTGTCTATAAATCTAAAATATGTTTGGAGGCGGATGATAAATTGTTTTATGAGTCCTCCGAAGTCTAATTAATAAGGTCATCTAAAGTTTGCATGCATAAAGTTTAATGACACGATTTCTGTAGCTTCCCTAACCTCTGGCAGTGTCAAAGGAATCTCGTTTTCACTGGCAGTATCCATTTGTTTAATTATATTGCTCCGTTTGAGTAATATGTAAAATTATTGTAAATATCTGACGTTTAAATTGCACAAACTTTGACGTTTCAAGTCAATAACAAAATTACGCTTTGACTAATCCGATAACACGATGTTTTGTAAACAGGGCGCGAGCATTCTATGAACTAACATAACCTCAAATATTACATTTTTGTAAATTTATAACCATTTTTAATGTTTTTATTCATATTTCTAGATTGGTACCTGTATAACATTAATAAACTCTCTCAGATGGGATACATATAATTTTTTAAATCATTGATTTTTTAAATATACTGAAATCTACAGGTTGAACCTATGACTAGCGGTCTATTTTTAATATATCAGCGCCGCGGTGGTAAATCCTGAACGCAATAGTTGTTGAATATGAGTGCACGTGACGTGACGAAACGCGATCCAATGCTTCACATTTGCCTTGTCATGCAAATTTCATCCAAATCTGTTCAGTAGTTTCGACGATATCGTACTAACACACATACACACACACAGACATTTTTTAAAAATCCCTTTCTTGGGTTCCTGGGACCTCAAAACGTAAAGATTTGACGTTATTTCAATTTTCGATTTTGGACCAATTTTAGTAACCTCTCAAAATTTGTTTTTTGGGGAGGTTAAAATATAAGTCAAACAAGTAAAAAAAAATAATAACTATGTATCCATGCCTTATACTCCAAAAGCATCTGAGAATATTTCAAATGTATTTAAAAAACACAACATAACAGTAGTGCATAAACCTTGTACTACAACAAAAAAATTATTTACAAAACTAAAACCTTAACTACAACCGAAAGACAAAACTAGCGCAATTTACAAAATAGACTGTAATAATTGTAACAGTACATATATTGGTCAAACAAAGCAGTACCTACATAAACGAATATATACACACAAATATAATATAAAAACATTAAACCATAACTCAACAGCTCTTGCAAAACACGCTTTAGACCACAACCATAGTTTTAACTTTGACAATACAAACATTTTACAGAAGGAACCAAATTACCATTACCATACAATACATGAAATGTTAGAAATTAAACGACATAACAATGTAATAAACAACTGCACTGATATAGAAAATTTAAGCGAAACATATTTCAACTTATTAAATTAACTAAAAAAGGGATATTATTATACAACAAGTCTAATATTCATAAACTAAATTGTATCAATAGTGAGATAAACAAACTTTAAGTACAACACAGACCAGAAAACAGGCAATACATTTTTTGGTATAATAGTGTAAACAATTTGTTAAAATCACAATAATTGTAAGTAATGAAATTCAAGTTGTAAAATTGCATAAACCACTCGCACTTTATTATAAATATTGTAGTTTTTTCCCTGAAGATGGTTAATTAAACCGAAACATAAGGAAATATGAGAATTTTCATTTAAAACTGTCCGAAAAATCCCAGGACATACATCAAGCTAATTTGATATCAACGATCGAGAAAATACAAATAGTTGTAATGAAGAAGTATTCAAAAACCAACCTCGGTCTAATCGATTTGGCGCTAAGATTTATTTCATTAAACATTTAAATATGTTTACAGAAGTAGCACAATACCCAGCAAGAGCAAGAAAATATGCATATACCCCAAATAAACAACTATAGACAATATTCTAGATGTTCCTCACTTCTTCCCCAATAATCCAGTCTATTCAGAACAACAGATAAAAGACTAAATGAAATACAATTACCCAACTCATCTTGAATCTTCTATCAAAGCAATACAGAAAATTTCGAACATTCCACTGTATTATATATACTTTCACTCTTCACCTAGCGAGTTAGTTTTCATTGTGAATTCCACGGTAAACTGTTTCTCAGTACTACATCCGCCACGCGGCAGTTAAATAATTCATTTCTCAACATATTTAAACAGTAATAGTGTTACCAATATTGTCAATTAAATAAAACTCTTGACAATTTTGAACAAATCACAGGTGCTCTATAGAAAATGTCTCCATAGTTATGAAACAAGTGTGCAGTACTTTAAAAGGTGCATAGATTCCGAACATCCAGTGCAAGTTTATATGGAAACTTAAAGTACATTATAATAACAACCGGAAGAGCCATTTAACACAATTTTATAAACTTTTAAACACGTGTAGTTAACTCAGTGGAGTCTTAAGATTTTTCAAAGTAAACTATTTACGTTAATTTTTATTATTGTGTAAACAACTTCAATTGATAGATGTTAGACCCGAGTGCTATAAACCAGAGTGGTTACATGTGTGTCAAAATCGTTATTTAAATCTCCTTAATACCATCAAGCAGACTAGCAAAGGTAAAGTTTCGTAGTAGTTGAATAATATGATGTACCTACTCGGCTATTTCGGTAGTCTCTTTTCACCTGCGCCTCCGCCAGAAATTTACTTTCTGAAAGAACGAGTGAGTTGCACGTCAACACAATGTTATATACAGGATGTCCGCGAAATAGCGGACATTCTCTAATGACAGCTGCACAAAGCCGTTAGAAGATTTTGAAGTTGATTATTTTTCAATTACTTCCACATCCACGTAGTGGATTGGAAGTATAGTAATCGCAAAAAAAAATTCCAAAAATTTTTATTCGTGAAATAGGTTTAGAATGTCATGAAACGTCGAGATTTTAAATTTGAGCGAAAAAAAAAATTTCTGTCTGTCGGTCTCTGTCTGTCTGTAACTTTTTTTTTTGTCCGCACGTTTTCTCCGGAACGGTTTAAGATATTGACTTGAAATTTTGTACACGTATATATAATAACGAGATCTGGAACTGGATTGTTTTTTGAGGATATCCGGTGAAGGGTTGGGGGTTAAATAGGGGTAAATAGGGAAAAATAAGTAAAACAAGCTGGTATGAGTACAGAAACTTGAAATTCGGTGTATGTACTAGAAGCCAAGGCCTCAGATTTTTAAATAATATATTTCAGCCCCCCACCACCCCTACTCCATTATTCAAGGAGTTGATAAAATAAAATTGGGATATTCACATGAAATTTAGTACGCATATGTATTATAACGACATCTGGAATTAGATTATATTTTGAGATGATTCCGTTGAAGGGTTGGGGGTTAAATAGAGGTATATAAGGGAAAATAAGTAAAGCAAGCTGGTAAAAGTACAGAAATTTGTGATTTGGTGTATATACTAGAAGCGAAGGTCTCAGATTTTTTATTAGTATTTTCCATCCCCCCATCACCCCCACTCCCTTATTAAAAGAGTTGATAAAATTAAATTTAAATTTTCACTTGAAATTTGGTATATTTATGTATTATAACTATAGCTGAAACTAGATTATATTTTGACATGATTGCGTTGAAGGAGTGGGGGTTAAATAGGGGTAAATAGGGGCAAATAAGTAAAGCAAGCTGGTAAGACTACAGAAACTTGAAATTCGCTGTATATACTAGAAGCCAAGGTCTCAGATTATTTATAATATTTTTCAACCCCCACCACCCCTACTTCATTATTAAAATTGTTGATAAAACAAAATTGAGATATTCATTTCAAATTTGGTACATGTATGAAT
Source organism: Stenurella melanura (assembly GCA_963583905.1). Lineage (NCBI taxonomy): Eukaryota > Metazoa > Arthropoda > Insecta > Coleoptera > Cerambycidae > Stenurella > Stenurella melanura. The sequence continues at coordinate 36,970,553 of OY757315.1, read as the reverse complement.
TATAACGACATATGGAACTAGGTTATACTTTGAGGTGATTCCGTTGAAGGATTGGGGGTTATTTAAGGGTAAATAGAGGAAAATGAGTAAAGCAAGTTGGTATGAGTACAAAAACTTGAAATTCGGTGTATGTACTAGAAGCCAAGGCCTCAGATTTTTTAATAATATATTTCAGCTCCCCACCACCCTTACTGCATTATTCAAGGGGTTGATAAAATAAAATTGAGATATTCACATAAAATTTAGTACGCATATGTATTATAACGACATCTGGAAATAGATTATATTTTGAGATGATTCCGTTGAAGGGTTGGGGGTTAAATAGAGGTATATAAGGGAAAATAAGTAAAGCAAGCTGGTAAAAGTACAGAAATTTGTGATTTGGTGTATATACTAGAAGCGAAGGTCTCAGATTTTTTTATTAGTATTTTCCATCCCCCCACCACCCCCACTCCCTTATTAAAAGAGTTGATACAATTAAATTTAAATTTTCACTTGAAATTTGGTACATTTATGTATTATAACTATATCTGAAACTAGATTATATTTTGACATGATTGCGTTGAAGGAGTGGGGGTAAGTAGAGGTAAATAGGGAAAAATAAGTAAAGCAAGCTGGTAAGAGTACTGCAACTTGAAATTCGGTGTATGTCCTAGAAGCCAAGGCCTCAGATTTTGTAATAACATTTTTCAACCCTTCCACTACCCTTACTACATTATTAAAGGGGTTGATTGAATATTGAGATATTCACTTGCAACTTGGTAGACGTATGTATTATAACGACATCTGGAACTAGATTATATTTTGGGATGATTCCGTAGAAGGGAATAAGTAAATCAAGCTGGTAAGAGTACAGAAATTTGGGATTCGGTGTATATACTAGAAACCAAGGCCTCAGATTTCTTTCTAATATTTTTCAAACTCCACCACCTCCTATGGGATTGATAACATCAAATGATCAAATTGAGATATTCACTTGAAAGTTAGTACACGTATATATATTGTAGTGACATCTGATTGAGATGACTCCATTGAAGGAGTCGGAGGTGGTAGGTTGTGAATAGTGGAAAATAAGTAGGGTAAACTAGAAACTTCATTTTTAGTGTATATGGTAGAAACCAACTCCTCAAACTTTTCTATTACATCTGCCCCGAATATTATTAAAATTCTATGACCAATAATTTCCACATACTAGAGTGCAAATATAGTCAAGATGTTTCCTTTAAAGTGACTTGGATGAAGAATCTGGATGTGGAAGTAGTGATTCCTTAGGCAGCGGTTTTTTCTGTTATAACATGAAAGCTATAACCCGCTGCCTAAGGAATCACTACTTCCACGTCCAGATTCCCCAGCCAAGTCTCTTTAAACGAAAGCATCTTGATACTATATTTGCAGTCCAGTGTGTGGAAACAATTGCTCATAGAAATTTAATAACATAATATTTGAAATCTTTTGATCCAAAAATCCATAAAACGATGTGCCACGTCAATACCTCTTCGACTGATCCAAGTTTAATGGGGGTGAGAGTGGCTGGTGACAAAAAATTTATTTGAGAAATTTCGCCCTAGTTTACACTAAATCACAATTTGACACTATTAACCCCTTTATTAATGGAGTGGGTGTGGAAGGTGTCATAAAAATTTAAGACCTTCTATAATACACCAAATTTCAAGTTACTGGACTCTTATCAGCTTGCTTTAATTACGCAGCCCCACGAATAAAAAAAAAGTTCAGACACAGAAACTAAACCTACCAATTTTTATGTATTTTCACCTCCTGAATTCAATTCCGCGGACAGAATTTGATTTTATCGTTGCGTTTTTTAAATCTTTGAAATAGCATTTGCAACATTTTTAAATTTAAGATAAAAAAAAACAATGATAAAATTAAGTTCTGATGACGGCATCCAATTCAGGAGGTCAAAAAACATAAAGATTGGTAGGTTTGCTTTCTGGGTCTGAACTTTTTTATTGTTTTTGTCGGGCTGATTTATTTACCCCTATTTCCCCCCAACCCTTCAACAGAATAGCCTCAAAATATAATCTAGGTATACACATTATAATGAATACACGCACATACCAAGTTTAAAATCATTATCTTAATTGCTTCCACATCCACGTAGTGAATTTTCAATTTTTTTTTGTTGAAATAGGCTTAGAATGCCATGAAACGTCAAAATTTTAAATTTGAGCAAAAAACACTTTCTGTCGGTCTGTCTGTCTGTAACTTTTTTTTGTCCGCACGTTTTCTCTGGAGCGGTTGAAAATATTGACTTGAAATTTCATACACGTATGTGTAAATGTATATAACGAGATCTGGAAATGGACTGTTTTTTGAATATATCCGGTGAAGGGTTGGTGGTAAATAAGAGTAAAGCAAGCTGGTAAGAGTACAGAAGCTTGAGATTCGGTGTATATACTAGAAACCAAGACCTCAAGTTTTTTATTATATTTTACATCCCGCCACCATCCCCCACTCCGTCATTGAAGGGGTTGATAAAATAAAATTGAGATATTCATTTGAAATGTGGAACATATAAATATATTATAACGACATCAGGAACTAGATTATATTTTGGAATTATACTGTTGAAGGGGAGGGGGTTAAATAGGGGTAAGTAGGGGAAAATAAGCAAAGCAAGCTGGTAAGAGTACAGACACTTGGAATTTGATGTATGCACTAGAAGTCAAGGCCTCAGATTTTTTATAATATTTTTCAACTATATATTATTATATTTTGTGATGATTCTGGTGAAGAGTTCTGGGGTAAGTAGGGGTAAATAGGGGGAAATAAGTAAAGCAAGCTGGTAATAGTACAGAAATTTGGATTTGGTGTAAATACTAGAAACCAAAGCCTCATATTTTTTTATAACATGTTTCAACCCCTACACCACCCCTACTCCATTATCAAAGGGGCTGATAAAATTCAATTGAGATATTCACATCCACTTTCATATAACATCTGGAAGTGGATTATATTTTGGGATTATTCCGTTGAAGGGGTGGGGGGTAACTAGAGGTAAATAGGGGAAAATGAGTAAAGCAAGCTGGTAAGAGTACAGAAAGTTGAGATTTGGTGAATGTACTAGGAGCCAGGGCCTCAGATTTCTTTAACATTTTTTTCAAATCCCCCACCACCTTCACTCCATTATTAAAGGGGTTAATAAATAAAATTGAAACATTTACTTGAAATTTGATATACTTAAGTATGTATTTATTGACATCTGATTGAGATGATTCCGCTGAAGGGGTGGGTGGGGGATTGTGTAAAGTTGTCAAAATAAGTGGAGCAAGTTAATAAGATTCCAGAAACTTAATTTTTGGCGTATATGCTAAGAATCAACGTCTCAAATTTTTTTATGACATCTGCCCAAATATTATTAAAATTCTATGACCAATTATTTCCATATACTAGAGTGCAATTATAGTCAAGATGTTTTCCTTTAAAGAGACTTGGATGGAAAATATGGATGTGGAAGTAGTGATTCCTTAGGTAACCGTTTTTTTAATTTTAACCCTTTTAACAATAGAGTGGAGATGTTGGTGGGGGCAGAATTTTTTTTTTTAAATTCAGATCTTGGTTTCTAGTATACAGAGTGTCCCAGAATTGAGTTCCCCGACGGGAACCTGTGCTTCCTGAGTTCATATTGGGTCAGTATAATCCAACTTACCTTAGTCCAAGAATGCATCCCTATATACATTCCCTTAAAGTGAGACAGAATTTTTTTTAAAATAATTTCCGTTATATTGAAGATAAAACTTTCAAGTTTTCATGGGACCTGTATCTCTATAAGTACTCTAAGTAAGCTTGTTAACAATAAAGTATGTTTTGTTTCTCAAACGCAGCAGGTTTTCTGTTTCACAAGCACCTATGACTTACAGAGGAAAAATGATAATTCTTGATTTTTCGTTGATACTTCGCAAAATTTTAAAAGCATTAATTTGTGTATTGAAACAGATGGACGTAATGTGACGTATTTGTTATTAATGTATTTTTTAGAATAAACTGTAATTTTCTGTTATTACATTTTATTCTAGAATTGTAATTCAATATTAAATACAAATGGAGAAAAAAAACGATAATTCCTTGTATTTTGATTAATATTACAAATAAATTTAAGAATACATTCCTGCAGTCCTTTCAGTGCTCTGCAAAAATATTCAAGTATTCCATAATTCTACAGGGCGGTTAAGAAAATATAGCCAATCAAATATTAATAATTAAAAAAAAAAATGAGTCAAAAGATATTTTGTTGATGTTAAGTTTACATAGAGTACTTATAGAGTTATAGCTCCCACCAAAATTTTATCTTCAATACAACGGAAATTATTGGTAAGAAATGTTTTTTCAATCTCACAGGATGTACTTCCTCAGGGATACATTTTTGGACCAAGGTAAGTTGGTTTATACTGGCCCAATATGAACTCAGGAATCACAGGTTTCCATCCGGGAAGTCAATTCTGGGACACCCTGTATACACCAAACCTCAAGTTCCTGGACTCTTATTAGCTTGTTTTACTTATTTACCCCTCTTTACCACTATTTCGCCAGCAACCCTTCAACGGATTAAACTCAAAATATAATTTAGTTTCAGATCTCGTTATAATACATACGTGTACCAAATTTCAAGTCAATATCTTAATTGCAATTGGTTAACCCATTTAATAATGGAGCGGGGGTGGTGGTGGGGACGGAAAATACTACAAAATAATTTGGTAGCTTGGTTTCCAGTATATATACCAAATGCCAAGGTTCTTGACTTACTAATAAATAAATATTAATGCATTAACGACATATTACGATTCTCTAGCGTATTGTTATTGTCATTGAGAATTGGTACCTAGTCAATGAATGTATAAAAGTGGGAAGTTACGACTTATTCACGGAAGGTAAATCCTGTTGAATATTCATACAGTTTTAAGGACATTTCTTAACACATTGTGAGAGTATTAAATATTTGGATATACTGTTCGACTCCAGATTGGAATTAACAGGACACATTAACTCAAGGGTCCGTCTTGGGTACACTGTTATTTATAATTTATGTAAACCTATAAAACCTAATAAATCCATCATGTTCGCTGATGACACCACTCTTATTTGCTCAGATGAAAGTATCAATTACTTAATTGAAATATTCTCAAACAGCGTAAAATTTGCTCAAAATTGGTTTACATTAAATAAACTAAAACTTAACCAAGAAAGAACCCAAAATCTTATATCCTCCAATAAACGTGTAACTAAGGGCGAGTATGTGAAACTTTTAGGGATATATCTGGACGATAACCTTTGCTGGTCAAAACAAACTGAACATTTAAATTTGAAACTTGCCAACACTATTTCTCTTATCAGAAAACTAAAAGGTTTTATTGATTTTAATGTACTAAAAAATACTTATTTTTGTCTCTTCCATTCGGAGTTGTTCTGTGGGGAAACTCGCACCATTCATTAAAAGCTTTCCGTCTACAAAAGAAAATTATAAGAATTCTCGTAAACGTCAACTTTAAAGAACATTGTCAACCTATATTTATTGAGCAAGGTATTATGCCTCTTCCCTAGATTTATATATACTTTAGTTTGATCGAAATCTATAGGGATGTCTGCAGCTTCTCTAGCCACTCTGACTACCACGAACATAATTCTTTCGAATAGACCAAGGCCGACCTGGTTACTCCTTGGGGGAGGCTAGGCATTAAAAATTGCATTGTTGTTAATGGTCGGCCAAGGCTATCGCCAGGGGTGGGGGTCGGCCGACCGAGCATTTTACATTCTTTGGATCATAATAAACAAATTAGTTAGAAAAAAAACCGTCCACTTTGTCACCACAATCGCCCCATTGCCCCAATAAACAATTACCGTAATTACTCATTACCGCCAGGGACCGTGATCGGCCGACCAGCGGTTATGAGTTTAGGGCATACTATCGCAGTATTCTAAACTGCTAAATCCCGTCCACTCGTTTCCCACACAAATTTGCAGTCGCCTCTTGGACTATAACACTCGTTCTGCAGGACTACTAAAGAACCCTCGATACAGGTTAACAACAAATATTAAAAACTCTCTCAATTTAAATCTATATAACCATCTACTTCTGCAAATCAAAGAATTAAATCAAATTGCCTTCAAAGCCAAAATCAAACAATTTATTCTAAGACACTGTTTTTATTCTGTTGATGAATACCTTCGAACACCTTACTCATAATTAAATTTATGTAATTGACTGTCATATGTACTCACTTACGGAATATCTGCCATTTTTTGTTATTATTAATATTTTTAATCATTTCCAATTATCTGTTGTCATTTTTACAAACAATGAGCTTGTTAGTTATTTATATGTATATTTATAGTTACATTTAATTTTTCATCATGAAATTTTTTTTTGTGTTTTGCTTTTTAAAATTTTAACGCAGACTGGTAACCAGGCTGTGCTATGTACTTGACTTGCTACAAATGTTCTTTTTATTTACATAAATGTAGTCAAATAAAGCTATCTATCTATCTATCTAACTCAATTACTAAATCTGAGTTAAAAATACTCTGTTTTGTTATAAGAAATTCAAAAAATTTTAATAATACAGAAGCATCATATTTGTGTTTTGTGCGTTCGAAATTGGGGTATGGTTCTGCAATATGGAATCCTATTTATGAGAAATTTTCACAATTATTAGAATCTGTTCGACGAAAATGTCTTAATTTATTTTTTAAAATAGATCAGCAATACTCCGAACAGAGATATCCAAATTATTTAATGTTAACACGGTTTAATTTGGAGTCATTAGAAAACAGAAGAATTATCTCAAATATAATGTTTATTTACAAGCCGATCAATAATACAATAGACTCTCCACTGCTATCGCAAATTAATTATAGAATTCCACGTTTAGACTCGCGTCAAACCTTTACTTTTGCACTACCATCTAATGGAACAAACAACATTCTTGCTAAATCACCCATTTATTCCATGATGGAAATATATGACTCTGTTGGTGACCATTGTGACATGTCTCTCTTTAAATAGTTACTCTAAGATCATAAGACTGTCTGAAATAGATTGTAACATTTACATTTAGGTAGATAACCGTAATATTAAGCTACACTAAACTAAATAATTATCTATACTTTCATACTTTCTATATTTTACATTTTGTATTTTATATAGTGTACTTTGCATTTATGTAATTTATTTCTATTTTGTAAAACTATCCTGTAACTGGAGGATTATGTTGGGCAATAAATTATTTATTATTATTAGTAATAATAATATCAGTTTATGGGGTCAATGGACTGGGGTAAATACAGTTTTTGTAATGCAGAAGAGAATCATTAGAATATTATTTAATCTGAGCTATAGAGAATCATACAGACGTACATTTGAGACAAAGAAAATAATAACTGTTGTGTGCATTTGAATTTTTAAAATGTTGTTTCATGCACACAAACAATAAATTTAAATGAATAGTAATATTCACAGTTACCCACCAGAAGTGCGCGAGAGATACACATTAAAACATTGCATAAACTGAAACTATTCTTCACATAATATTGTTTCTATACCATGATCGAATTTTTTGATCGGTAATGAAGGACATATTTCTATCATGCTATATATAGTACAGGTAATGAAGGCAAAATTTTACAAAAACCTCGCAAAAAATACTAAAAGGATCATCTCCGGGATCTAAGTAGGTAATAACCTGTAGAATGAAATGTTGCATTCTTTGCATTTCCAAGTTCCGGAAAAATTCAAAAAAATATGGAAAACCTTTTTGATTTTCAGTTTTTTTGCTCTAGCGGCTAAAATAATGAAAATACAGAAAAAGTTTTTAATAAAATTTGTAGCTCGTCACTTTCTCTACAAAAAAGGTCATTACACATTTTTTGCCTTACTTAAGTCGTTCAGGAGATAAGTCCAGTTTTCCACTTACAGTTTTGAGCCGGCCTGAAATGCACGGAAAATGAGAATTCTCTGGGAGTTTCGTACGACCAGACACATAGATCGATAATTCTTACTATTGAGAGTCGCTAAAGAAATGAAAACAACATACAATGTAGAGAGAAGTCTCAGTTTTAATGTGGAACTAATCACAAAATTCATAAAAAATTTTATCATAGAGAAAAAAGTGTTAGAAAATGGCTCAGTAAACTTTATCAGTTGATTTATTTATATCTTTGAGTTTTATGCATCCTGCCTATTTCTCCCGTAACAATGGGTGCTTTTCACTACATGAATTCGATCCCATGCACTTTAATCTATATTTTGTAAAAATTTCATTGAAGAATGTTAGAAAACAAATACGTTGTATATGTTTTACTGTGTAAATGTGCATTTCCGGAACGTGTATGAATAATGTAGACAAATTCAAAAAGTACTGTACGCATTTCAAAAAACTCTAAAGTCATTCGAATTGTTATTGTTTATTATTGTTAATTAAGATATAGCGAATTAAACTCCAAAATTTGGAGGTGATTGATCGATGAGAAATATACCCTCTACTATGATCCCAAGGCATATTTTTCCAACAAAATAATAGCAATAAAATATTAATTGGATTAATATATCATTATATAGGAAGATATAAGCAAAATGAATTATCATTCTAACGACTCCCGGCAAAGATATGAATAAATCTGTGGATCAACTGTACAAAGTTTACTAAGCCAACTTCTGACACTTTCTCTCTATGATAATTTTTTTTATGAATTTTGTGATTAGTTTCACATTAAAGCTGAGACTTTTCTCTAGATTTCGTTATTTTAATTTTTTTAGGGGCTCTGAATAATAAGAATTATCGATCGATAAGCCCAGTCGTACGAAACTCGAAACCGGAGAATTCTCATTTTTCGCGCATTTTGAAGTGGCTTAAAACTATAAGTGGAAAACTCGATTTATCTTCTAAACGGCTTAAGTAAGACAAAAATGTGTGAAGACCTTTTTTGTAGAGAAAGAGACGAGCTACAACTTTTGTTGGGAACTTTTTTCTCTATTTTCATTATTTTGACCGCTAGAGCAAAAAAAAACGAAAATCAAAGAGTTTTTCCAAATTATTTTGAATTTTCCCGGAACTTGGAAGTGCAAAGAATGCATCATCTCATTCTCCAGGTTTTTAACTACTTAAATCCCAGAGATGATCCTCTTATTAATTTTTGTTACCCTCTATAGCTAATTTGCCTGTACTAATATTAATTTCTCTAATTCTGTATGGCGCGTATCTTATATGTAGACATATTTGCTACTTTGTACTTTATGTCATTCTTTAATAATAATAATAAAAGTAAATGGCCTGTATTAGAAAAAAGAAATACAATGTTTTAATCTAAAAGACTAAGTTTAGCTTTTAATGGATATTTTATGTAGACTTGTGTGTTTTATGCACTTTCTTATGACGCATATAATGTATTTCTTTTATGATATACTTAAAAGTTATCAAGTTCTCTTTGTGGCGATAGTAATAACTACATTTCGATTGCTATTCTCCTATGGGGCTTCCTAATTAATACTTTTTGGTGTGAACACCATGTATAAATAAAGAGGAAAGTTCTATGTAAATACCTCTACCGATTTTTTTTACATATTTTTGACACTATAAACAACAATTTTCGGCAATACTTCAGGTCGCATCGATTTGGAAGTGAAAAACTAAGTGTGCCCCACCAATAATTCTTGTGCCATAATTGAAAAATGTCGAAAATTCATCGCTTTTACCACTATCATATGATTCTGGAGGAGGCTGAGATCTTCGGTGTGTTGCTGTCTCTGAAGTAGTTTCCACAAACACCAACACTCCTCACACTCGATATGCGTTTTGCAAACTACGGTGCCATCATCGGGTGATAATTAAAACTGATGTATAATTTCCAGATTATACCAACGTGATTGGCGAAATGCGCGCTGAATGTCAGTATTTGAGTGTAGTGTTCAAGTGTTTTGGTAGTTCGCAAAACTACTACTTCTACGTAAATTGTATATTCCACACAACGTATATAAGTACCAAGGTACATGTAGTTACAAGGTATGCTGTTGTGCAGCTTCTGCAATAAGCAATCATATGCTTTGGACCCATCGGGCACGATGTTGGTAACACAGCTCCACAAAAGAAAAATGCGAACCAGACCCATGTATCCCTATGTATTTTCAGTCGCCGAATCCGAGTAAAAAAAAATCGTACACCCCCAAAATCATTAGCTTGAGTCAAAAAACACCCATGGAATGGGGTAAAAAGAGGATTAAACTATGAGAATAGTTAATCAATCGAATTATGCAAATTAAGGTTAAACAGCAGCGTACATACAATAGATATGAAACACACCTCCAAAGAGGGACGGAAAGTACCCCCCATGGTCCATATATATAAGAAATCGATCCAAAGCAGCAATAAAAAAAGCTGAAAAAACTCGAAATGTATTGTTAAGGTGACAAGAAACTGCTTCAGGTCTGACGCAATCTTCATAAACTACCCCTATAGGGTTGAGAACAACCACCCCTAAGTTTAATGGGCACGAGAAAAAAATGATAACGTTAAATCCAACAGGATTTCTATTTTTATGGGTGCAATGATTGGCTGAAATTGCGTAGTACTGTAAAATAGAACTAGAAACTTACGTATCATCAACGTTCTACAGTGTGAACCCTCAGAGGGTATGAGAACTATGGAAATGAAATAGCCCTTTCAAATTAGTAAAAAATCAGTGTTTCATGGAAAACTTTCCACAGCTACCAGATCTGTAAAAAGTGAAGTCAACCTAAATAAGGTTGACTAAACATGATTTTCACGTTTAAAAATGAATTATTATTTGTTTGCTTATAATTGTATTGAAACATGTTCTTTATATAGGATTTTGCAAACAGCAGAAAAAAATAACTATCTATAACTAAAGGAAAACTATGTGTAAAAATATTAACGAAATCTTTGCATTCTTTCGATAACCTAAATTCTGGTTATGCTAGCAAATTAAAATCCTAAAATGAATTTGTCTAATTTCTTATTTGACAATTCTCATTCTAACACTAGCATCCACACAGTCCCCTACGGCCGTGCAGATTGAACTAGTGACATAAACATAACCCCCTACGATCATGAAGATTCAGTTAAAAATGAGAACAAAGGCCTAAAATGAATTTATTTATCTACCTTGTCTTAAAGAAATATTCATTCTAATGGATTACATTTTCATGAAATCTCTCATTCTGTTTCTTGGAAATGCTTAAGCGTTTGAAACGTTTTTCGCCCTTATTCTGGAGCTCATCAGAAAGACATAAAGTCATTCATAAAGATGTTTCATGCAAAACCAAGACAATTTCTATAAATAAGTGTGAAATAATTATATTTTTAATACAATGGATTGAGTATGTGGTAGGTTCCTTGTGAAACATCTTTAGAATAATTATTTTTAGAAAAGGGAAAAACAATGCTTTTAGATGTTTCAAATAAAAACTGTATTTTTATACACTCTACATATGTTTCGGCTTGCTAGGCCTTTCTCAAGAGCATTACAGATGAATACTAAAGCTATGAGGGTGGTTGTTCTAAAAATAAATGCAGTAATACCCAAACTTGTGGAATTACGGGGATTTCAAGTAATAAAACTAAGGATCTACCTACTCGGAATAATTCAATGGGCTATTCTTAGAACCTTGTCTATTATAGGAGTGTTTATGAAATTTAATTGGTCATTGGTGGTACAAGTATTGCTTTTAAGGGATTTTTTTATTTCTAATTGTTCAAGGAGGTTTAAGCGTTTTCCTTTACTTTCTGAATGGATTAAATTAATATTCTCTGTATCAATAAAATGATTATTTTCAATGCAATGTGTTGACATTCCTGTGTTTTTGGTGTTATTTAAAATGGATTGTTTATGTTCTTTTACCCGATTAGCTATACTTCTACCACTTTGGCCAATATATACCGCGTTACAGTCCTTACATTTAATTTCATAAACCCCCGATTTGTTGAAATTAAATGTAAGGACTGTAACGCGGTATATATTGGCCAAAGTGGTAGAAGTATAGCTAATCGGGTAAAAGAACATAAACAATCCATTTTAAATAACACCAAAAACACAGGAATGTCAACACATTGCATTGAAAATAATCATTTTATTGATACAGAGAATATTAATTTAATCCATTCAGAAAGTAAAGGAAAACGCTTAAACCTCCTTGAACAATTAGAAATAAAAAAATCCCTTAAAAGCAATACTTGTACCACCAATGACCAATTAAATTTCATAAACACTCCTATAATAGACAAGGTTCTAAGAATAGCCCATTGAATTATTCCGAGTAGGTAGATCCTTAGTTTTATTACTTGAAATCCCCGTAATTCCACATGTTTGGGTATTACTGCATTTATTTTTAGAACAACCACCCTCATAGCTTTAGTATTCATCTGTAATGCTCTTGAGAAAGGCCTAGCAAGCCGAAACATATGTAGAGTGTATAAAAATACAGTTTTTATTTGAAACATCTAAAAGCATTTTTTTCCTTTTCTAAAAATAATTAATTATATTTGACATTGACTGATAAAAGCAACAGATCTTCATCTATCTAATAGATGAAGATCTGTTGCTTTTATAGTGTTGGAGCCTATATACTCTATGCATGTTTAAAAATGAATTATTATTTGTTTGCTTATAATTGTATTGAGACATATTCTTTATAGGATTTTCCAAGAAACAGAATGATAGATTTCATGAAAATGTAATCCATTAGAATGAAAAAAAATTTAAGACAAGGTAGATAAATAAATTCATTTTAGCGCTTTCTTCTCATTTTTAACTGAATCTTCATGATCGTAGGGGATTATGTAGATACTAGTTTAAACGGCATGGCCGTAGGGGACTGTGTGGATGCTAGTGTTAGAATGAGAATTGTCAAATAAGAAATTAGACAAATTCATTTTAGGATTTTAATTTGCTAGCATAACCAGAATTCGGGTTATCGAAAGAACGCAAAGATTTTATTAATATTTTTACACATAGTTTTCCTTTAGTTATAGACAGTTATTTTTTTTTCTGACGTTTGCAAAATCTGATAAAGAATATGTTTCAATATGATTTTCACCCCCCGCAGTTTTAAAAAAGGAGGATTTTTGAAAAATATGTACATGCATATGCATTTTGGCGCTTTTCCATCTTTTTCTCTATTTTGAGGAAGAACTATGCATTTTGGTGAAAAATCTTAGGAGAGCAAAGTTAGAGCATAAAATTTCCTACAAATTTTGTTGCTACGTTTTGTCCGAATCCGGCATACTTTCACCGCTAGAGGGCGCATGATGGAGAAAGATCAACTTAGTAAGTTTCTATAGTTAATTCATATAGAATGTGACCCACTTAAAATCGCAAGACCCCTGTATACCCGTTAATTGATGCTTGATTTACATCAAATTTTGATGATAAGAAAAGATCGATAAGGTGATTTTTTAAACTTGGTAACATGTGATATATGTCAGTAGCGTGCGATTTTAAGGGGATTTGAAAAGGCGATGCTTCAAAAAAAAGTATTAGCGGTTTTTTTGTTAGAAAACAAAATAGGAAGGTATTCTTAATCAGCACGTTTAGTAACCCCTTTCTACAAGATTGCATCGTAGTGGGTTCAAAAGTGTTTGATATAGTGGCTGTCAAAAATACAATTTTTTCAACCAAAACTAATTTTTATTTGTAAAACGGATTCCCAAATCAAAAAAAATCTATTCCTCATTTTTTGTTCAGAATAATGCATTGTAATAAACTTAATTGATTTTATAACAAAATAAGAAACAAAAGTATACAGCGTTACCCACTTAAGATCGCAACGCCCCTGTATACCCGTTAATTGAAGCTCCGAATATTTTATACAGAATAGTTCTCAACATTTTGCAGATACTTTGGTGTTGGTTCGAAATATGATTACGAGCTGTAATAAGAAAAACCTTTTTTATTTCTGACTGCCTTTACTTTAAATAATAAGTACAAGTTCTTATAGAAGTAAACACACCTTTTCCTAATACTTATTTTGTAATTATAAATAAGTCCCTGTAGGTATTGCTATAATCACTGTTGTCGCAATTACCACTTTTGAGGTTAATTTCTAACCAGTTTCTCAGGAATCCTTAATTTTTCGGGAAATGAAAGAATTTCATATTTCTCCCAGTTGAAGTTTCACTTCTAATTTTCCAACCCTTTATCCCGCATCCTACCATGTCTTATTTATTATAAATAACACAGGCACACAAAAAAAACGTCGTGATACAGAAAGGTGAAGTACCTTCTGGTACGTTTTTCGGTGTGCTAAAAACGAATCTCAGGTGACCCATCACCCTTAGATTTCACCCCAGCACACCTTAGCACCCCCAAATGGTCAAATTTTCACATCATATAAATATATGTATCTTATTCTACGTTTTTTGGTGTGCTAAGAACGAATCTGAGGTCATAATTTACCTATCACCCTTAGATTTCGCTCCAGCACCCCCCCAGAACCCCCCTAAAGGGTGAAAATGTTAGTTTATATAAAAATTGAAAATGATTATCTCATTCTACGTTTTTCGGTGTGCTAAGAACGAATCTGGGATCATGATTTACCCATGACACTTAGATTTCGCCCCAGCACCCCTAGCACCCTCCCAAATGGTCAAATTTTTACACCATCATATAAAAATTCAAAATAAGTATCTCATTCTACGTTTTTCAATGTAATTTACTAGCTTTAATTTTGCTATATCTCCCCACCCCCATTCACCATATGGTTATATTTTGACCCTTGTAACGTTGTACCAGTATTAGGATATGACAATTTTTCATTTCCATGCGATGAAATCAGGCAACAGAATCATTCCTAGAAAAAGATGCTTCTATATTAAAACACATAAATAAATTTAAAATGCTTGGAAGATATACTGTATTATCGGTGTCAATATATAGGTAATTACCTACGGTCACATACTCACATACACCGAAGAACGTAGAATGAGATATTTATTTTCAATTTTTATATAAACTAATATGTTCACTCTTTGGGGGGTTTTGGGGGGTGCTGGGGCGAAATCTAAGGGTGATGGGTAAATTATGACCTCAGATTTGTTCTTAGCACACTGAAAAACGTAGAATGAGATATTTGTTTTGAATTTTTATATAAACTAACATTTTCGCCCTTTGGGGGGATTCTGGAGGCGCTGGGGTGAAATCTAAGGGTGATGGGTAAACTATGACCTCAGGTTCGTTCTTAGCACACCGAAAAACGTACCAGAAGGTACTTCACCTTTCTGTATCACGACTTTTTTTTGTGTGCCTGTGTAATCGCTTTTTAAAACTCTGACTATCACCATCACAGAAGAACCAAACACAAATATCTTATTACGCCTCCAAACACGTCTATTTATCACATGTTGGATCAATATACCATCCTAAGATATAAATAATAATACAAAAATTTGAAATATGTACAATAATATATTCCAATACGGTTCCCGATGGCTCAATGCGGAGAACAAGTAAAATTCTGGTCGCTCGGACGAACATACCTTGTATATTTTTACCATGATACGTACCGCATTTTCTTCTATCGTTTAGAACCACATTGCCTATAGATTCTCACTAATATCATCCATGTTTTATTTAGTTGAATAATTTGATGCACATGTTCAAGTACATGTTCATTGCCCGTTCGGTCATATTTTGAAAAATCCGTCTGGGGCGCGAGCCCGCGTTTTCCACTCTGTATGTTTCGTCTACGTATAAAATTTACGACTAATAGTAATCATTCTCGGAACTACATAAACATAATAATTGTGAGGAATTAGTTTTATCAAGTTTTCAGGTGGGGTAAATATTTGTATAAATATTACGCTTTGCGTCTAACCCTTCAGTAATAGCGACGTCGCTGTTGTTATTCATATCGATCGGAACCGCCGTCGTTGTGTTAATGGATTAATTGCCTTTCACAGTCTCTCAATAACTTTAACCGTAAGTTGATAGCAATATAAGGATTATGATATTTATAAAACATTTTTTATCAAGCAAGTTGTACAATTCGGCATATTTTTTTGACAAATTTGCTACAACATTGAGCCAATATAGATTGTTTTCTGCTTATCAAACTGCTGTTTCAACTTTTATCATTTCTATGGGGAAATGGCTGCTCAGTGCTCATAGGTATCGTTTCGGCTTCGGTGGTTGCATTACCCCACGACTCGAGACTAGCCGGTTTAAATGTCGAGATGTGGTCTGAGACGGAACGAATTTGACTGTTCTCATATAGTTTTCACGCTCAATTATTAGTGTCAAGAAACTGGCAGTGAAAAAAAAGTTCTGAATTTTTCAAGAATTATTTTCTTCTAAGTAATGACATTGAATTCAACTTCAAACTATAATATATTATAGGAGTTAAAATGGCACATGTCGGGTAATATTTTCAAGAGGACGTGCAAATTAATTAAAACTGTTTTCTGCAATTTAAAAGAATATAGATCTTTGTACTGTAGTTGGGGGACAACTACACATATTTCATGAGATTTGGCTGTAGAGCTTAAAAAATAATAAATAATAAATTAATGTTTTACATGCACCCATTTAAATTATTTTCTTAAAAACCTTAGAAAATAATACGTTTATGGAATTGCAGAACTAGTGAATCCCTACAGTCAAAAATATAACTGCGGTTTAAGTTTCGGCATCAACTGAAATGTTCGCTTATACTGAGTGCCGCCTCAAGTACTACATATTTTACCTTTTTTAATGGGTATAATCGTACGGTTTAAAAAATCTTCCGCTTTACTTATTTCCCTTATTTACCCCTATTTACCCGCAACCCTTCACCGGATAGGTTCAAAAAACAATCCAGTTCCAGATCTTATTATAATACACACGTGTATAAAATTCAATATCTCAAACCGTTACAAAGAAAACGTGAGCACAAAATAAGTTACAGACACACCGGCAGACCGACCGACAGACAGACAAATTTTTTTCGCTCAAATTTAAAGTCTCTACGTTTCATGACATTCTAAACCTATTTCAACAAGAAAAATATTTGAAATTTTTTTTACGAATCCGCTACGTGGATGTGGAAGTGAAATAAAGATATATTATTATTTATGAAACAACATGTTTTACTCTATTAATCCTTAATTTGGGGTTGGTATCAACTGAAATGTTCGTTTATACTGAGTGCCACCTCAAGTACTACATATTTTGCCTTTTTTAATGGATCTATCAGACCGAGCTCCCTTGACAAAAAGGTACTCCATTGAACACCTCAAATTTAAAAGGTGAAAGTGGTTGCAAAAAACATGTAAAAATCATGTTAGACTATTAAAAATTTGTTAATTATTGTTTTTTATGAATTTTTGAATTTAGCTAAAAAAAATATTTTACTTCTCAAAACCCCTGCTTGAAATTTACGCAATTTGTGGTAAATAATTTACCATTTTTAAATAAATTTCTCTGTGGGTATTGTCAGACTTAATTTTTTATAAATTATTTTTTTTATGAAAGTACACTTCACAACACCTCCTTGTTTATCGTTTTAAAATGAAGTTTATGATCTCTCCTATCTATTACAACTTGTCTGTCTGACAATGTTTGTTAATTAATTTGTTAGCATTAACAAAATAATCATAGGACATTTAAATTATAAAATAAATTTGCTGGTTGGGTGCCCATTCAAAATTAATTGAATGAGCACCCAACCAGCAAATTTATTTTATAATTTAAATGCTCTATGATTATTTTGTTTTATTGTTATTTTGTTAATGCTTCTAACTGCTAATTGATTATATTAGAATTTCAGAAGATACTATTGTTAGCAATTGAACTATTTTATAAATGTATCATTAAAATGTTTCTACAGCAAAATTATAAAATATTTCATAATTCAGTTAAGAAATTATTTTATAAATGTTTCCGTGATTAAGTTATAAAACATTTCAGCTTATAAAAATAAATTGCTTTATAACGATTTTTTAGAAACGTTCAGCAGCATTTTTAGAACTGTTATACATATAAATTGGAATTATTTTGTAGTTATTTCTTATCTTCTTATAAAACAGTTATGTTAAATGTCTATTTGTGACAATTTTAAGAATAAATTGTTGTTCCAGAATATGTTATATAATTATTATATCATATTATATTTGCAATAATATAAAAACAGCAGCAAAGTAATTACAAGACAAAATTGTGTACTTGAGCATAAAAATGTGGTGGCTAACAATACAATAAAACATATTTAAGAAAATTGATTTCTTGCGTTAGCTGTGAAATTATATTTAGTCATAATTTAAGTCTGTCTTTTAATGAAAATTTGTCATAGTGATAGTATACAACTTTATAAACAAATTATTCTCCCAAAATTTTGGTTACCAACATTGACAGAGTGGTGCAGATCTTGCCAAATCATATAGCGACGAAACTAAAAACATCAGATTTAAGACAATAGAGAAACTTAGAAAATGGTTATAAAAATATTAGGTACATATATTAACATCGTAGTGGTTTTGGATTTTGGCAATAAGACACAGTTTATACTGCTGTATAATGAAACATCATGCATTCCACTCACTATACTATTAAGGTATCAGATCATATGCCAAAATATTGATACTTCCACTAGCAAAAGAAACTACGTGTTTTTGGCAATAAAAAAATCATAAATAAATAAACAGCTCTGTAAATAAGTCGATTTACTGCCACTAATGTCGGGGTTATATTTATGCAAATTGAATCAATTCTGTTTCCTTGATTGTATTTACAGCTCAGCCCTAACATATTTATCATAAGAGCTGCAAAAGTATCGCGAAAATGAGTGATCTATTTTATAAGATTCACGTAAAAGTTACAACAAGCCGCATTATTTTATAGATGTTTTATAGGAATCGTTTAATAGTTTAAATATCTTGAAATACTTGCTTCTAACACAAAAATATTTGATAGAGAAAAGTCATCTTAAAAGGTGATGGTAAACATGACAATATATGAAAATCTAAAATATCAAATGTTTATTAGAATTTATGAAGTTAGAAACGTGCTAACTATACAGTTATGACTACTAAAACAAATTAGTGTAACTTATTTTATTTATAAAATGTAAAAAATTATTATAAATCATCAATAAATGTGGAGCGCAATTAAAAACATGGTCATAGTTCACAGTAAAATTTCATCCGTACCAAAAATTGCAGTCGTTGTAAGCCAGAACAAGTATCTTAAATAATTATTATAAGTCATTACCTCGTATTAAATCACAATGCCATATGCTTTTATTATCAAAAATACATCCTGCAACTTTTAGGATACATTTAGGAAATCATTTTATTTTATTAATGAGTATAAAGCAGCACTTTTATTTAATAATGACTATATGAAAGCTCATATCAAACAGTTGTTTAATTATTTTATAGCAGTAATTTGACAAACAGTGAAGTGTGTTTTATAGTACAATTAAATGAAGCTTTAATAAAATTGCTATATAGTAATGGTACTAAATTTTCATAAGATCTGTGTAAATAATTATTTTGTAATAGTTCCAATAGGCGTTACAAAATATCAACAGCGACTGAAATATTTTACAAGATGGTGCCAATTTTGCATTTATAGCTGCTGTGAAAACGTTCTAAAAGTTGTTTTATAAAATTTGTGTCAGAAACATTTCTACAACTTTTATACAATACCAAATTGCTAGTTGGGCAGGATCAATCACTGGCATCTCATAACACCTCCTTAAAAAAAGACGATTGAAGTTTAAGATCTCCTCTATGCATAAACATTTGTCTATGTTATGCATACAAATTGATCTGTCAGCGAAAAAACGTTTTTCACTACGACAGACTTCATTTTTTTAGTGCCGCGACTATATTTTTTAATGTCTGATATGGCGAAAAACACTTTTTCCATGACAGGCAAATTTTTATGCATAGAGGAGATCTTAAATTTCAGTAGTTTTTTCTTTTAGAGAGGTATTATGAGATGCCAGTGATTGATCCTGACGCATTGATGCTGCGCATTGAAAATTAAGTCTGACAAATTAATTAACAAAAATTGCTAGACAGTCAAGTTGTAATAGATCTTAAACTTCATTTTAAAACAAAAATCAAGGAGGTGTTACAAAGTGTACTTTCATCAAAAAAATAATTTATGAAAAAAAAATAAATTGCCTAAATTTTAAGCACGTGTTTTGAACATCTTTTTTTAAAGCTAAATTCAAAAATTCATTAAAGATAACAATTAACAAATTTTTAATAATCTGGCGGGTGTAACATGATTTTTACATGTTTTGTAACCAATTTCACCTTTTAAATTTAAGGTGTTCGATGGAGTACCTTTTTTGTCATGGGAGCTCGATTTATATGTACATTGTACATTGTTATGTACCTATATTACTACATTCGTAATAGCACAGTTTTGCTGTAAACAGAAATGTCCGTTTGTATGTAGCGAGTGATCGAAATAGACGCCTTAAGTACTTGTTAATCATACTTGAATAGGTCCTTTTTTATTTATTAATTGATTCTTAAGTATAATTTTATTTAATTGACTTCAAGCAATCTAGAGATTAAAGAGTCGCTATAATGCTGTCTGTTATTGATCTTTATGCATTTTAAGTATATTTTATCACATCGATCCTTCTAAGATTTCTTCATGTGTTAGTACAGAATGAAGATTATTTCATGAAATACCTGTGCTTGTTTCTCAACTACACAAAATTGAACATTGCAGAACAATATTTTTACAAGCTTATATTTAACTTCACGTTAGCCAGTGTGGTTACTTCAAATCTTGCATGCCAACTTTGAACCATCTTCACTTGATATATTGACTTGAAATTTTGCATACATAGGTAGTAATACAATTTCTTAGGATAAAATCTATAGAAAATGAACTATACAAGATGTCCCTAGTGTGTGGATGGTCAATGTTTCCACAACTATTTGAATTATAAAACATATCTCAGATAATAATTATAGTAGATCAACAGCGGGATATTTTTTAATTACAACCAACGGTGACCGAGATATCGCCATTCGAAGTTGACCATTTTTTGACATATATTACCGCATTTGCTCTCACACATTTTTTCTTTTAATTTTCAGTAAGTAAATCAATTTATTTTTGTGCAATAAAACAACAATTTTAAGATAATTTAATAATAATACAAATGTTGCTTAACGTTCTAAAATAAATATAATGTGTTTACGAAAATAATTGACTGCAAAATTAATGTTTGTGGTTGAGCTTTATAATATTGAAATTAAATTTTATTCATTATTTAAAA
Source organism: Stenurella melanura (assembly GCA_963583905.1). Classification (NCBI taxonomy): domain Eukaryota; kingdom Metazoa; phylum Arthropoda; class Insecta; order Coleoptera; family Cerambycidae; genus Stenurella; species Stenurella melanura. The sequence goes on along the minus strand of OY757315.1, from coordinate 36,949,306 downwards.
TAAACTGATTTTTAAATAAATGAATATTGTGGGAGAACATTATGAATAATAAACGCATTTCAAAAAATACCATTTTTATTAGTGAAAGTAAAAAAATATTGGACATTTGGTGGAGTCAATAGAAATTTTCACTTCGCAAAAATTCCGGGAAGCGGTAACTTTTGAGAATACACCTCTGAATATGTCAGTAACAATATACTAAAAGTTACCAACAATAGTCCTTGAGCGTCATTTGTTATTAAACAAATTAGTTGCAAGATACCAATGTTTGTCAAATATTTCTTAAAATAATTTTTTCTTGAAAAAATTAATTGCACCATTCAAAAGTACGAGAAATTTTACATAAAAAATGTATACGAAATTTTTTTGTACGATCAAAAATGTAGGCTACAGATTTTTTTGTTTAATGCACGAAAATGGAACGCGGTGACACGTAGTACATAATTTGTTATAACTTTTGAACTAATTAATGAAATTGAGCTCAACAAAGCGTAAATGAAAGAAGAAACGTGTGGCTGTTGGATTATTACATTTTCAAGTATAACAATGGATGTATATAGGAACAGTACCTAAATGAAGTAGGAAAATAAAGAGATTTCCCATGAAATCGGTAAAAACCCTACCATTTCTACAATTTTTAAGATAGAAACCGGGAACTTTCACATATTACTCTTGAAATAATGTATAGAAAGATCCGATGAGTGAGGAAAATCTAAAAAAATATTTTTGAAGATGTACACTTCCAAAATTTCAAAATTTTGAGAAAGCGTTAAAATTTGATATGTAGGTATAACTAACTTTAACCACCTAAAACTCTGGTTTCAATCACGTTATTAGACTTCTGCAGGCGCGATTCTTAAAGCTTGAAATGTGTACTTTAAGATGCTTTAAGGGGATTTACTTTAAAAATTAAATTAACCCTCTTTATTTCACGAAAATAAAAAAAAAAATTTTTTCGGAATCCAAAACATAGACCCGATCTAAAGAAAATCATACGTACAGATCATTTAAATCTCGAAGAAAAAAAAAGCACTCTTTTCAGTTTTGGGAAAACACCCAAATATACTCTAATTTCCCGATGATCCACTTTCTTTTACCAATCATGTCAAACATGAAATATGCACTAGTGATGAGATCCCTGTTCATACTAAATCATATAGATACCCCTTTGTACACCAGCAAGAGGTACAAACACAAATAAACAAAATGTTAAAAGACGGAATTATAAAATCCTCGATTTCCCCATGGAGCTCCCCCATTTGGATTGTCCCGAAAAAATTAGACGCCTCCAGAAAAAAAAATGGAGAATCGTCGTCGACTATCGTAAGGTTAACGAAAAAACTATCCAGATAGATATCCCCTACCAAACATTAATGACATTCTAGACAAACTTGGCAGATGTCAATGTTACCACACTCGACCTTGCATCCGTGTTTCACCAAATCGAAATGCACCCGAACAGTATAGAAAAAACAGCTTTCAATGTCGAAAAAGGTCATTACGAATAAGTACGAATGCCATTTGGACTTAAGAATGCCCCTAGTACTTTCCAAAGAGTCATGGACAATGTCCTAAGAGACCGACAAAATAAAATTTGTCTCGTATATATGGACGATATAATAATTTTCTCTACCTCTCTTCAAGAACACATCCAAAATTTGCACCTCGTTGTCACAGCTCTCGAAAACTCAAATCTAAAAATACAACTCGACAAATCTGAATTCCCATGCAAATCCGTTGAATTTCTAGGACACATAATAACCCTGATGGAATAAAACCAAACCCGAAAAAAAAAGAAGCCATCCTTATCCCTAAGACACCAAAGGAAATCAAATCATTTTTAGGACTTCTCGGTTATTATTGTCGCTTCATTCCGAACTTTGCAGAAGTTACAAAACCCCTCACCCAATGCTTAAAAAGGATCAGAAAATTACCTTCACTGAAGAATATATCTCCTGTTTCAAGGAATGCAAAAACCTTCTTTGCAACGAACCAGTTTTAACGTATCCCGATTTCTCAAAACCCTTTACCCTGGAATGTGACGCTAGTAAATATGCAATAGGTTCAATCCTCAGCCAAGATGGACACCCCATCCCATATTATTCAAGAACCTTAAATCCTGCAGAAATCAATTACAGCGTGATTGAAAAAGAATTATTAAGTGTAGCCGACAATTGCAAATTCTTCCGCCCGTATCTATTTGGACACCATTTCACCATCATCACGGACCATCAACCATTACAATGGTTGTACCACTTGAAAAATCCAAACTCCCGATTAATTAGATGGAGAGTATGCCTCGATGAATACGACTATACTCTTAAATACAAAAAAGGCAAACATAATGTAAATGCCGATTGCCTTTCACGACCCCCCATACAAGAATTTAACGCCATCGACAATGACGACACAAATTCTATGATTGTAAACCCATCAGATATACAATCAATCTTAGACGCACTACCCGAAGTAGACCCCCCAAATTGCAAATGACTTAATAAATGACATAGATGGACAAACTTTCGACAACAATACTGCACATACAGCGCTCTCAAACCCCACGTTTACAATGCCCTATTCGAAATCAGCCATCAACATTTATAAAAAATCAAATCTTTATAAAGGAAAACGATAATGCTGTCACTAACACCCACTTATTGGAAACACCTTTCCCAGGTTATAAAAGACAGAATCGTATTAAAATCAAGAACATCTGATGATGAAATATTCAAATTCATAAAACCATTTTTATGTCCTACCCAACATACTCAAAATTGTTTCATCTTTGATGACGAAAGTATTAAGCATAAGATAATTAGAATTTTCCAAAGATTCATAGATTCTAACAACTCCATGAGTTGTATAATTTCAAATAAGGTACTCGAAGATGTCTCCCAAGAAGACAAACAAAACCAAATAATAAAATATATGCACGAAGGAAAAACTGTGCACCGTGGAACTAAAGTTACAACAAACTTAATAATGAGAACATATTATTGGCCCAATATCAATTACCAAGTTGCCAAGTATATAAAGAATTGTCACACATGTAACGCCTGCAAATACGACAGACACCCTCAAAAAAATAAGTTTCAAAATACACCAATTCCCAAAAAATCTTCAGACGTCATTCACATAGACCTCCTCCATTTTTCAAACGAATGTTACCTCACTGTTTTTGACCCTTTTTCAAAAATTGGACAAAACTATCCCTTAAAATCCAAAACAGTAATAGAAGTGCAACAAAATCTCCTGACCTTCATACAACATTATGGAAAACCGTACAAAATAATCTGTGACAAAGGAAAAGAATTTAATAACACCATGAATTTCCTTCGGACTTAAGTGAACTATCCGATTCACTAAAACATCCACAACCATTAAGTATAGAAGATTTTGGAACAACTGGCCACCATACCTGGATTCTTTATTCTCTTATATTTATAATTATCCTTGCTATTCTAAGAAATCTCTTCTTTAAATATTACAAAACGAAACTATTTAATATAAATATTGTAAATAAAGGCAAACCGCCCTCTGAATCTATTGAATTCTCAGATTCAAACCTTCCTATAAAGGATATGAATCCATTTTAAGAAGGGAGGAGTTATGTAATGTCATTGTTTACTACTTATTTTTATTTTTATATAAACAGTTTTATCATAATAACCATTGTTACAAATATAACCATGGTTACAAATGTCCTGTTGAAGAATAATAAAAGTTATCAGATGACCCCAAGTTCAACTATCAAGCATATAAATACTCACATCGAACTTGCAGTCATCAGAAAGTGTTGTAAGTCGTTTTAATAAAGAAGTTAAACCTGCAACGTTATTTTCTTCTACCAAGAAAATCCTCGTAACTTATTTCATATTATACTAAAAATGTGTTTCCCATGTGCTCTTAAAATACAATTGTAATAGTTCAAATTATCAATCAGCTGTTAACTACACGCTCTTATTGAATTAAAATCATGTTACGCCTCAACTTTCTCCGTAATGCAGAGAACAATGCACATGAATTGTTTAAAATATAATTTACGATAATTTTAATTCGCATTATTATTATACTCTCTTACGCTCGTAAATTCTAGAGAAATCTTAATTACTTTCATTATTAAAGAGAAAATATACAAATTGAAGTCTTTGTAATTGCCATGCACTTGAAGCAAAGATTATGCCTCAGGTTGTTTAAAAGTGAAACATCTTTCATTGAGAGGAACTCTACTGTGTACCAGTTAATGAGGCTGTATCAACAGTTCCCTCCTGTCCGCAATTAAAATACTCGATCGTTGTTGGGAACGAGTAAGAGTACTGTAAATACTATTTTATTATTTGAAAAGGAAAAACCGCTGCCTAATGAATCACTACTTCTACATCCAGATTTCCCATCTAAGTCTCTTTAAATGAAAATAATAGGATATTATATTTATTTTGTATTCCACTATGTGGATACAATTGCTCATAGAATTTTAATAATGTGTACTATATTGATAATTTTTATTTGTTCCAATAGTCCCTGACCTGTTGAAAAAGTCAACTTACCCGCACATGTAGATGTCCACTTTTGTCCATTTTTCAAAATTTTTAAATTATCTTATGTGGCAGATAATAAAGTGAGACCTTGGCCTCTAGTATATAAGTTAAATCCAAAGTATCTGGGCTCTAACTACCTTGCTTGACTTATTTAACCCTGTTTACCCTCAAACCTTTCAATGGAGACAGATAAACCGACATTTATTTTCGCTCAATTTTAAAACGTTTCATGACATTCTAAAACCTATTTCAACAAAAAAAATACATTTCTTCTTACGATTACTATACTATACCACTCCACTACATGGATTTGGAAGTAGAGATACAGAGTATAGCAGAAGTCATGTCTCGTTTTCCAAAAAAATTACCAGCAAGATTGCATTTTATTATTCGAAAATATTGAAAGGAGGAGATTCCTAATTGGGTCCCTACGTACTTTTTGTGTATGTCAATCATTAATAATAATACTTTATGAATAGCATAAGCTAGAATTCATACATTTACATTACTGTACATCAATGAATCTTGAAGATAATCATGTATATAAAATTAAATATTAACATTTGATAAAACATACTTGTAACAAGGATATTTGAATAATATGAGGTTTTCACAGGTTCTTACAGAAATTATAGTTCATTATACTGTTTAAATCAATTGTGGATTAGGCTATATCTTGTATGCACTATTGGAATGTATACATTTTCTCTTGATCTTGTGTCGTGTTCATCAATGTTCCTCACGAAAGTATAATATTGTGATAAATGTTTTGGCACTAACTCATGCAATATTTTGTAAATAAAAGTCATTGCATTTAAGCTTATGATTTGCTTTACTTCCTGTAACTTCGTAGCATCAAGCATTAATTTTATATTTGTATATTTGTTACAATTTGAAATCATTCGTAATGCTTGGTTTTGTTCCTCCTATAGCATATTTGTTTCATTATTACTAAATAGAAAAAGTCTTCTGGAGCAGAAGTTGAAATGTGATAAAATAATTGTTTTATACATGGTTATTTTCGTCCGTGTACTCAAATCTTTTCCTATACGTCCCATAAAATTAACTTTTTTGGTAATATACAATTACACCATTCATTAACTTGCTCAATTTTTGTTCCATTAATGGTTACTCCTTGGTTATTTACTGTGTCTATTCGGCTGTATTTACTTTTAATTATCATAAACTTCGTTTTATCTGCATTTAAGCTAAGGCTATTTATATCCAATCATTTTTCTATTTCTTTAAACTCACTGTCTATTATGTTTATAGTCGAGTTTACATTATCACCAACTAAGTATATCAATGTGTCGTCAGCAAATAGTTGTATGCTGCATATTTCAACGTACTTCATGTCATTTATGTACAGAACAAACATTTTAGGCTCCATAAGGGTTCCTTGCGGTACACCGAATATTGTCTCTTTTGGTAAGGATGTATCATTTTTATATCTGGTAACTTGTGTTCTATTTTCTAAATAACTCGCCATCCGTTTCACAATTTTATGTCCAAATCCGTAATTTTTTACCTTTAATAGTAATAATTGTCTATATATGTCTCAAAAGATTTACGGAAATCTAGAAAAACTACCGCAATGCAATAATTTGTTTCTCCTTTAAGACGTTTTCCAACTTGATGATGTTGTTTGTAAAACAGTGTCGCACGAATTTAGTTTTCGAAATCCATATTTCGGTAGTAGGTTGTTAGCTTGTATATATTCTATTATTTGTTCATTAACAGATAAATCCAATAATTTTCATAGACTGGTACCATATTTATGAGTTTATGCTCCCCACATCAAATTGTCTTATTTTTCTTCTCTATAGGTATTACTGTTGTGTTTGTAGTATCTGGGAATATTTTAAAACTCGTGTTTATAACTTGTAAAAATTGGTTGCCTATTGCTTCAAATGATAATTTCAAAATGTGTAAATTTATGCCATCTATACTACTTCATTTGTATTGTGAGGTTTTTTAAATTTCTTATTTCCAGTACTTTGAACTTTTCCAGTTAACAATTGGTCTTCTCCATATTATTCAATATTGTATCTAATATTTATCCTTTCGCTTACTTTTACTCGACTACATTTTAAAATTGTATCATCTTGCCTCTTTTTTCGGCGACGGGAATACTGTTTTAAATTTATTTTCAACTTTTTCATTTCAAAATTAATTAACGATTATTTCTATACGTCCAAGAATTGTAAAATTTTAACGATTAGCTTTTTTTTCGGCAATGATTGGTCCAAACCATGTCACTGTATTCAAAAATTTTAACGTCTCAGTAAAGGAGCTGGAAACAATAACCTATAAATACAGTAATTTCAACGACATCAACATAATAAGTAAATATAATGTTTATGAAAATGTATTTACTTTGTAAGAAATTTTATGTACATACGATTAATAAGAATTGCAAAAAGAGACAATGTGTTTATTATTCCAGAAAACAAAAAACATGTCGATGCATAGAACACAATGCAAGTCACTGCACAATTATGAGGAAAAATTCCGCGCCTCTACGCTAGTCGACATTCGGCCGATAGCTATCTATATTTTGTCAGTAATTTTATACGTCATGACTGATTCTATATAATTTTTGTATGGTGCTTACACTATTTATTGTCACTTGCTAACAACTATTTTGCATATTCTTGGTGTTAACTAAAGATTCTATTCTGTTCTATTAAAAAATAATATTTATATTTTGACGCCTGGCGCCGTCAAGTTAGAAATTCAAAATCGTCATTTGTTATATTCTTTGCAAATACAAAAACGAAAAGATTTCAATTGATCAGTACATTTCTACAAAAATAATGTAACATTTGATGCAATTCTATAAACAGAAAAATATTGCCTAGTGTATTCGCCTAGTGTATTCGCCAATCAAGACGGCATCGTCAAGAAATGATTAGAGTTAAACATATATACCTAGTCCCTTCAAATTAGTCACAAAATTTCTGTTTTATGGAAAAACTTCCTACAGCTATGAGATCTGTAAAAAGTGAAGCATTTGGGTTGCCTTTTTGAGAAATATATACATATATATGAATTCTAGCGCTGTTTCGCTGTTTTTATTTTGAGGAAAAATATCCGGAGAGCAAAGTTGTACAGCATAATTTTTTTTGCAAATTTTGTTTCTACATATTTGTACGAATTCCACAGAGTTTCGCCGCTAGAGGGCGCGAAAAAATATTTATAATTATAGACTTTTGCGCCTTTTTTTATCTTCAGCCAAAATTATGCATTTTGGTGAAGAATATCAGGGGGTCTATTCTCGAATCTCTACTAAAATTGTCGACCACCACAAATGTCACTGATAATTGTCGCATACTTCTTAAAAATGGTATTCTCGAGCAGTAGTAGACACCGCTAATATCACTCGGCAAATATGTCGCATAGTAAAGTATGTCAACACTGTATTATATCTCTGCTTTACCGATAGAAAAAGTTATCTGACTGTAAAATTTAGTTTAAATGTCAGTGGAACAGATCTAGACAACAAACAATGTTTTATTCGTGTTAGTAGTTATAATAATAGTGTTTTATTTTGGTAGAGTTAGTAAAACACCCAGACATTTTGTGTGGTAAATTTTCTGCAAAATAATAGTACCTAATTTCATTTAGATTAAATTTATTTTATGTCAGTTTGACATAATAATAACAACTTTTACACTCGGGTCACAGAAGACAGAAGCTAGTTCCTGTCTTTTGTGCTCGAGTCAAAACGACCACTTTCGTCTGGTGCAGATATAATTGTTAACAAAGCGCAACCTTACCTACACTTACACTTATCGTGGAAGCTCACATTTGCCGTTGAATAAACAGTCTAAACAGTTCTATTAGACTTAACTCAGACACTTTTAGAAACTGCCAATCGTTGAGTTCGACGAATTATATTTCTTGTAATACGTTACTGTGAATCTTCTTGAATTTCTAAGTTTTCAACTATAGCAAGGATATTTGCATCATTCAAGTTAGCCATATTTATAAAAAGCTGTCATTAATTCGGATGCGAAATACAATGTCGTGTGGTATTTACCCACTCGTTGAAAAGGCTGCTGAAAATTATAGAATGCGACATTCGAGAATGCATATTTTCAGAAACGTGCGAATATCGGTAGACATTTTCCCAAAGTAGTGTGCGACTTTTGCTAATTGAGATTCGAGAATAGACCCCTGGAGTGCAAAGTTGTAGAGCATGAAATTTCCTGCAAATTTCGTGTCTACGTTTTTTTACGTTTTTTCTCGAATTTCACATAGTTTTGCCGTTAGAGGGCGAAAAATCATGTTTAGACAACCCAAGTGTTTCACTTTTTGCAGGTCCCATAGCTGTGGGAAAAATGTCTTTAATTTCCTAAATTCAACTTGTTTTCGAAAATTGCGAAATGTCCAATAAACAGCCGGTTTTACAATCGCAAGTTAACTTTCATGTTAGTTGACTTTTACTTGCAGGTTAATTATAACTTTACCGACACATGCGTTTTTCAATATAAAGTTAAGTGATGATTTGTAAACGAGAGGTTGTGAATAAAATTTATAATGTTGGTACTGGAAAAATGGGTAATATACATAAAATGTATGAATTTTGGTCCAAAGTCACGTCACCTGGTATCAAATATAAATGTCAGAAGCAATTTATGAGTTAGTGGTCTATTACTAAGTAAGTAGGTAGTATTTAGTCCCGATCTATTTAAAAAATCTTTTCCATCGTATTCTTCGAAAAAGTTAGGTCTATACAGGATTACCTTGGCTACTCATCACTGCTATATGCATTTACTTCGTACATATCCATTTTTAGGCAAAATATCAAAAAATTATTATGTGACAGTTATTTTATAGGTTATAAATTGCCAGTAAACTGCCAACTTCTGGTTTACCCACACCTCATCTGCTAGTAAAGTTAACTACTAGATAACTACCACATCGAAAATGACCAGCTATTGTAAAACCCAATTTCTATAATAACCTGAAAGTTAACTGTGACTGGAAGTTAACTAGCGATTGTAAAACCGGCTGAAAACGTTTAACATTACCATTAAATCCCCAGTGAGTTGATAGTACTCCACATTATAGTTTGAAAAGAGTGGTATCAATTTTCACTTTTGGTCTAACCCTTGTTTTACTGAACTTGAGCGCCATATATTTCCCATCCTGTACCTTCAACATTTACTTGAGATTAAATGGGATTTATAGTGAAATATTTATAACAGAACATACGTAAGAAAGTTGTTGATAGCTAGTTCATAGATAGTAACTTGGTGTGATTAACACTCTATTGTTAGAATTACTGTTAAAATATATCTAGTTAGTTTTTAATTCTTAAACACAATACAATTTGAAAAATGTGTTTTGTCAACATTCAATATTTACCTCACATATGTAGACTAACAAAAAATGAAGGTTGTGAGACTTTTGTTTCATCCTCCTTTTTCTTTTCTCTTTTTGGCAGCCTAAAAAGAGAATTGTTAGAGGTCAGAACGGGATTAAAAGATACGGGGATTACGTTATTTTTGCCACAAATTAATATTTCGTCTTTCATATAACGAGCGTTGAGTATCTAATTGAAACAGAACATTTTAGTGTCATTCGTTCATTTTAAGAGAATTCCTAAGAGATCGAATCTTTTGTATCAATTTTTTTTCTTTCTTCAATTCTTTGGGACTTCCTGCCACATGTATGTTTTCTTTTTAAGCGGTGCTCCAAAATATCGCAATTAACCAGTATGTTACTGGTAAATAACCTCGCCTGTGACTTTTACGTCCAAGGATCAGTTAAAGGTTGCTTTTTTTAAAATAAACAACACAAATAAGTATAAAAACTAGAAATTAAATATTTTGCCGACGTTTCGGAAATCCATTCTGTTTCCTTTTTCAAGGCTTGTGTTGAAAAATCTTTTTTGCTCTGTATGATAAATACACAGCTCTAAGAATGTGTGTTATATTCAATATCCATAGATACTTACTATTTAGATAGAACTGTTGACATAGTTAACAGTTTCTTTAGTTTTTATACAATGTTAAGTTTGTGAAGTTCTTCTTTTAACATTGGCAACCATTGTTAGAGCTGAACGATAACTCACCCATCCATGCTCTGGACCCGACCGACGAAGCTTAACTTCGCAGATCAAGTGCCGGCACCATCATCATCATAACAAATTTATTTAGTTCTTTTAATACAGTAAATTGCCTCCCCGGATCGAGACCCGGAGTCAACCATATAACCACGTCGAGCGCCGTGGTGTTAGTGCGGTTGGGCGAATCGCGACCGGTTTGGCTCAATAAAACTTATATTTAAAGGTTACAACTCCTGCCGTCTCTGGCGGCTTAAAATTAACATTAACATTGTTTTTGCCTACACAGTAAGCTTAAAATTGAAATATTTCACTTAAAACGTTTGGTTGCGCACTGTTTCACATTTTAGAATTTGGATTGCTGAGACGGGAAAAAAAATCAATGAAAAAACCCGTTCGAGGCAATTGTGCCCCAACAGTCTGCTCGCCGTTGGGAAGTTGTGGTTGTGGAAAGGAAATTTAAGTTTTTAAGAAGTTGTAATTTTTATAAGTTTCTCGGCCAAGAAGGAATTTTTAACAAAAACTGACAAAATAACAAAAATTACAAAAATATAAACAGGGTACAAACAGTTGGAGATAGAAAAGGGATAGGTACAGAATAAAATTATGGCGGTGAAAGTATGTGATAGTGAGAAGTTTTGGTAGAAAAGAGTTTGGCTAAAGAAGTTGCCGAAAGATAGGCAACGCCTGGTATGGTAATGGAGTGCCGGCACGTAAACCGGTGACAGTACAAGGAACTGCTTGGAGCCTTGTGAGAGATATTGATCTCAAATTTTATGAACATATTCCTCTGATATTGTTCTTGATTGATGTATAAAGCAAAATTGCTTTATCGTGATATCTTTTTTATAAAAAATATATAAACTATTACATGTTATGCAAAAATACGAAAACGCATTGTAAAATATAGTAAGCGAGAAACTTCTTTATTATTAAAGAGAGAATGATGGTATAACGACAAAAAGTGAAGTTTGAAGGCCAAGGAAGTTTTTGGAAACTACATTTCTTTTTGTTGCTGTTTAGTCGCAAATGAATTGTTAAAATTCGGCGCACCCGCAACACCGAGTTTCCTTTTTGATATTAGTGACTTAACTATTATAATTATGCCTGCTCGAGACTGCATTGGGTACGGAATAACTGTGGCTTCTCAAAAAATTGATTCATCGAAAAGAAACACACATTATTTTGTTTCATTTCAATTATTAATTATGAAACACACATTAAAAATAATAAATTCAAATATTTCATTTAGATTCGATATATTTGTACACAAGCACAAGAATTAAAGAATTATAAAAATTAATATGCGATTCTTTTACACCTTTCATTTCAGGAGCTAAAAAATCCATGTTATTGACGTAACACTCATGAATCATATCCATTGAAACTAATTTCAAGTTGTTAGAATATGCTTTTTCATAGTCACTTTCCATTTTAACTATTATATTAGCACAAACAAAACGCAAAATCGAACGATAAATCTCAAACTCTACTTGTTTACTATATTATTATAACCTCAAAATATGGCTCATTTCCTGCGTAATATTGGAAGAAGAAGACGCAGTTTTTCTTGATCCAAATTTACAGAGAAGATTTCTGCATTACTGAGGTATTAGTTCCAAAATTCAACACATATGCTTAAAATTAATTTAATATTTTTTTTTATATATTTTTCATAGCGATCCTTGGATTTTTCTGGAATTATTGCTGCACATTCGATCTCTCATGCATTTTCTATTTCACTATTGCCTTCAGAATCACTCATTTTAACGAAAGTAATACAGTAAAAATTTAATGTCAAATTAAATGTGTTTACTTATTTGTAAATAGCACCAAATATTGTCTTGGAGACATATAGCACAGCCGTCTAATTTAATAACAAAATAAAAATATCACATTTGACACATTGGACTTGCCACGAAATATAAACGTCACTTTTGACTTTTTGTTTATTTCTAACAACTGATTTGTATTGATCGCACCAATACAACGCATGAACAACATTCAAAGACGCATTGTTTACCACACATCATTAACTATGTATCTCAAGATATAGAAATTTTTAACACTGCCTTCGAACAGCTAAAGAAACTTTGCAAACATGACTGATACCACTAAGTTTTCATTTGCTATGACACTGTCTATTATCTCGTTTCCTCCAGAAAATAAATCATGATTTTTACCAAGCATGACTAGGTAAATTTCAATCGTGCATATTTGTTTTCATCTCAATAAAACCTCACGTTACTTTAACATTTCTTTTTTGTTGCAGATCTGATAAAAAAATGGGCGTTCCGCAAAACAGAATTTTCGCTATGAATAACCTAAACAAATACCCACAAGGTATAGAATTCTCCAACAACAACTACTTATACAACAACGACATCACTATGAACAACATATCCGAATTTTATGAGAACACAAAAATTTTTATAACTGGAGCTACTGGTTTCTTAGGAAAGGCTTTGGTCGAGAAGCTTCTCAGGTCCTGCGATGGTCTTGACTCCATCTACCTCCTAATGAGACCGAAGCGGGGTATGGCCATTGAGCAGAGAGTGAAGGAATTATTTAAAAATCCGGTGAGAATGAATTCTTTAGTTTAATTAACCTCGTCCTAGATTTTCAAGGGGTCACTTAGGGGGCTTGAGAATCGGTTAAACACATTTAAGTCATGTGTTGTGCGTTTTTAAGTCTTAAAAGCCAGAATTTATTATTTTCATAATAAACATGGTAGCATGGGAACCAGCGAACATTTTTTTCCGTGGTCGAACACTATTCAAATACACCATTTTGGTGATAATCAATAAAATACAAATATGGCAGCCAGAGGGTTTCTAGGGACCACTGTGTTTAAATGAAATTGACAAATGTTTTGTGATTCTCCATGATAACGCGCCTCAAGACGGCTTTTTATAAAAATATTTCGGATTTTTAAGGAGATTGTTTTACATAACTCCAAGTTGTCTCAAAGTTAAAATTTTCAGTGACTATAATTATAATGAAAATATTTATATAAAACATGATAGTTTGCATACCTCTGGCGATCACCCATGTCTGGTGGATTTGAATCCGAAGTATTTTACCGTGTTATTCTATACACATGCCAAATTTGAAATATACATTATAAAAGTTGATATGCAGCAAAGTACTTGCATTCAAAACACATTTACCTTTTTACCACCTCTTTCACCCTCCCTATCAGTATAATTGAAACGGAACAGAGCGCGGTGCTCGATCACGAGGGAAGAAATGACTGGCTCTTGTACTTATAGGCGCTTACCCCAGATATTACCCAAATCTTGGCGAATTTAGTTACATACCCATGACGTTAATAACTTTTTGTTTTAGGTGTTTAATAGGATAAGAGAAAAAAATCCCGATGCTTTTGAAAAAGTTAAAGCAATCTCAGGCGATGTTTCACTACCCAACTTAGGCATTAGTGACAGCGACAGATCCTTTATGATTGAAAATGTCAACATAGTCTTTCACTCCGCTGCTACGGTGAAGTGAGTAAAATGTTAAGTTAATCGATTATTTTGATCGATAGGACATTTCCCAAAATTGCCAAGTGAAAGCCTCAGCTGTCAGCAAGCAAATGACCCTTGTAATACTTGCTTCATTTATATTTAGTTTAAGTTGAACAGGAGCTGCCCCCTCCAGAACCTCAATTGCCACAGAGGTACCAACCGTGGTTGTTTGGCAGGCTCCGGGGAGGTATTTGTCGCATGTCAATTAAATAAACCTAACTTGAACTTGTAACGCGGGAAATGTCAGTAAAGCTACAAACCGATACGTATTAATAATATTCACTGATTTTTTAAAGTTGGCTACATAATTCAATCTTTTTCAGATTTAATGAAGATCTTAAAAATGCAGTTATACTAAATACACTTGGTACAAAGAGAGTTCTACAAGTTTGCAAGGAAATGAAATATTTGAAGGTACGTTGCAATCAATTTGGGAGGACTGTAACTGTTTACAATTTGCAATACAAGTTCTAATTATTTTTGTTTTGTTTTGTAGAGTTTTGTACACGTTTCAACGGCTTACAGCAATTCTGACAAAGACACAGTGGAAGAGATGATTTACAAACCTCCTTGCGACCCTCACACAATCATAAACTGTATAGATATCTTGCCGCGAGACGCCATTGATATACTAGCAAAAAACATGTTGGTGAGTATTTTTTATTGGTCCTCCATTTAGTTCCTTTCATTCCGCATAGCCCTTGCGAACTATTTGCCCACAATCCAAAAATCTACACCCACTCTTTTGACCACAATTTTTTAACGCATGTGAATTGGGTTTAACGCATAACAAGAAGCCTTTGTCTTTTAATAAATATATTCTAATTTGGAGGATAGTCGAGAGCAATATACAATGTCTCCAAAGTTTCATAGAATGACATAATTTTTTTTAAGCTGACTGGTTTTTAACATAAAGATAGAGAACGTTGTTTGCCAACGTTTTTACACAGTGTTGTTAGCGAAAATGTTGGCCCATAGCCATAATATGTCTTTTATAGTATAAGAAGTATTAATTGGTGTTTTTTTTAAGGGCAAACATCCTAATACTTACACACTAACAAAAGCTATGGCAGAACATATCGTCCTAGAAAACTCAGAAATAATTCCATCAGCAGTAGTTAGACCATCAATTGGTAAGTATTCAAAACTTTCCTCCTATCATCTAATAACGCCATATATTACTTCCACATCCACGTAGTGGAGTGGAAGTAGGTATAGTAATCGTAAAAAAAAATTCAAATTTTTACTTCCCTCGCATACCGAAGGGAAGTATTGTATTCGAGAAAAAATCACCCTCCGAGATTTTTTCGGATTTTCACGTTTCAGATCATGTAGATTACGAAAATATAGGTTTTTCAATTCCGTCAGTCTGTCTGTCGGTCTTTAATGCATTAACTAAAAAACTACTCAACGGAAGACAGTCAAATTTGGTAGGTAGCTAACGCTACTGTCACCGAAGAAATGGTTAGACTTTCACTGGAAAATATACAGGGTGGACCGTCTAAAGGGAATAAATAGATAATGAAACAAAATTCGTTCAAATTTTAAATGTCCACGTTTCACGACATTCTAAACCCATCTCAAAATTTTTTTTGAAAACTAAATAGAAAAAAATTTTGAAATTTTGAAAATTTTGAAAATATTTTATAAAATGGGTCATGGAATTTTTTTTTTGTTTCGTGACATTCTAAACCTATTTAAAAAAAATATGAAACTTTAAAATAGAAAAAAAAATTTGAAATTTTGTAAATTTTCTCTAAAATGGATGAGGGAAAAAAATTGTTTTGCACGAATTTAAAATTTCCACGTTTCATGACATTCCAAACATATTAAAAAAAAAAAAAATCTAGAAAATAAAAAAAAATGAAAATTTTTTATAAAATGGGTGATGGAGAATTTTTTTTTTTTGCTCAAATTTTAAATTTCCACATTTCGTGACATTCTAAACATGTTTCAAGAAAGAAATTTGTTGTGAAAATTTTAAAAATACATTTATTTTTAATTATTTTACTACCAAAATAGAATAGATGATGGAAAACATTTTTTTCTTCAATTCTAAAATTATATTCTTAACCTATTTGAACAAAAAATGTGAAAATTTAAAAAATTCCACCACTATACAGTAGATGATGGAAGAATGTTATCAGGTTTTCTCTGTAATAATAGGGCTAACTACATGTCGATTATAATTCTCATACGTCTCTTAATTAATATGTTTTTAGAGTGACCATCTTGTACGAATAAAAAGGGAAGTTCTGTCTAAATACCTTATACCGATGTTTCTTGTGGAAATAGGCTAAGAATGCCATAAAACGTTGAGACTTTAAATTCGTCTGTCTGTAACTTTTTTTGGGGGAACGATTTCTCAGCAACTATTTAAGATATTGACTTGAAATTTGGTGGGTACACATATGTATCATGACGAAATCTGGAACTAAATTATATTGGGTTTGGGATTAAATAGGAGTAAATAAGGGAAATAAGTGAAGCAAGCTGGTAAGAGTACAGTAACTTGGAATTTGGTGTATATACTAGAAACCAAGATATCAGATTTTTTGTAATATTTTCAACACTTAGTACACGTATGTATTGTAATAATATCCGGTTGAGTTGATTCCGCTGAAGAGGGTGGGAGGTGGGAGGTTGTGATTAGGATAGGTAGAGCAAGCTAATAAGAGTCATTTTTAACGTATATGATAGAAACCAACGCAACGCCTCAAATTTCGCCTTCTATGACATCTGCCCCAAATATTATTAAAATTCTATGACCGATAATTTCCACATGCTAGAGTGCAAATATAGTCAAGATGTTTCCTTTAAAGTGACTTGGATGAAAAATCTAGATGTGGAAGTAGTGATTCTTAGGCAGCGGTTTTTTTAAATCCCTTTACATCTACATTACAGTTCCCAGTGGTCACAATATTTTAGAACACTACTTTCTAGGCTATTCTATGTTATTAATAAATTCAATATCCTTAAGAAATATCGGTGCAGTTTCTGTTGTCGAAAATTTGCTGCTACAGCCATTCTATAAGATATTTTTAACATTGGAAATGTTTATGTTTGTATATGGGGGTCAAGTTACCAGTTTTCGTTCAAGGTCAAAAGACAGCGAGTGAGACTATCGTATATGCAACGGCTGATATATGCAAATGTAATATGGGTTGCATATATCACAGGGGGTCAAGTTACCAGTTTTTATTTAAGGTCGAAATACAGCGGTGTCGCAATCGAGGGTGGATCGTAGCTGTTCGGACGAGGCGAAGCCGGAAAAAGCTTATGTTTTATGTATGGTATTATCATTTCCAATGTCCCGATGGTGCAAGAATTGCGAAATCTGTGAATTTTTCCAATAAAAAATGCATTTTCAATGGTCAAGAGCAAAATTTGCAAACAACGTATTTTCTTAAATTTGACTGTTGTTTTACATATATGGTCAAGGCCACGTATTTGTTGCCAAGTCTTTCAAAGTAAAATAGAATAGAAATTTATTCATGCTATACATGCGCAAATAATGTTTGCAGTCATCAGTGGTAAATAGCTACTTAATTATAAAACCATTAAAACAAATTTTAAATATAAAAAATATAAAAATAGAGTCACAGAGATACAATGTAAAATAGATAGTAGTAATAAATACAGACCTCAAGTAGAGAAGAAACGTAAATATAAAATTGTTTAAAAACACTAAAAACAGGTACCTACTGCAAAAATGCTCAAATATAGTGATGACTATAATAATCTAATCAGACAGACGCTAAATTATACAAGGAGACAAAAAAATCAAAATATTTATCATATGAATAAAAGGCATTCTGAAAAAGAATACTTTTTCATTTTTTGCTTAAATGTGTTTACGCCCATTTCAAGATTTTGTAAGTCTCTAGGTAACACTTTAAAAAATGTTATAGGTGGATACAAAATTTCATAGTAGAAACCAACTCTACAGATTGTTCCCCACGATGTTTCAAACTATTACATTTTTAAACTGTCATAAGTCATATTTTTCAAATGGAGCACCATGTATGTTTTTATTTAAAATGTTTCAATAATCCATTACCTACCCGCTGATATCCAGTGATGACATTTTTCGGCTTGAATATTTGTTTAATCTTCGAAAAAAGTTGACCCTATGAAGTTACTTACACAAGAAAAGGACATTGATAGCATAGTTTTGTAACAGCAAAATTATGATTTCATACCTTCTGGAGTACAGGGCCGTCGAGAGAAAATCGGGGCCCGGTGGTAGTAACATACTGGCCCCCACCGCCACCGCTCTTCGATATAATTTCAAAGAGCGGGAGGATGGCATTCCTTACAATAGAAATTTAAAATTATCACGATTACAATTTCCAAGTGCGGGGTTGATATTCCTTGCAACAATTTTTTTTATCTCGACTATACTTTCGAAAAGCGGGAGGTGGTATTCCCTACAATAAAATTATTATCACGATAGAAAATTAAGTTGATCATTGCAGAAAATACAAATTACAACCTTCTACATAAACAGTCAAAGAAATATGCCTCTCTTACTTTAAGTAATACAAATGAAATCAAAATTTGCACATGCATCTTCAACTTTTTCCAGATTTAAAAAATTCGGATGAAATCCGCCCGCCCCCCTCCCAAAACTCCGAGCCCCCTAAAAAAACAACGGGCCAAGGGGGAGTCATTTTGGCCACTTTTTGGCATTTATTTATAAACCAAATAACAACAAATGGATTTTTTCGACCATTTCAGATTGACGAAAATTAACTTTTTTTTAAATTAAAGTTCTCGCAATTATCTTTCCTTTTGGTAAAAATTTTTCAAGGATGTTTTCAAAATGGCCGAAAAACTCCATTTGTTATTTGGTTTATAAATAAATGCCAAGAAATTGGCCAAAATAATGTGGCATCGAGATCTACATCTTGAAAAAAAAATGATTCATTTTGGACTTAATGTTAAAATGAGAAAAAAAACGCTTATTAGACAGTTTACTTTCAATTTTGCATGATATGTACATACTCAAGTGACCCAAAAACGTAGATTTGCTGGAATTTTAATTACAAAAATTTTGATTTTTGGCTTGTCCCGATTGGACCTCTAGAATCGGAGATAGTCAGCTTTTCACCTAAAAAACCTCTTCAAAAAATTAAATTGTTTGTAAGAAAAACGCAATAGGCTTTGGATTGGACTTCCAAAGCCTATTGCGTTTTTCCAAAACTCAGATATGTACTCCTGGTGTTACCCCAGAAAGAATGAAATCATAGTTTTGCTGTAATAAAACTATGCATATCTAATCGTTTTTTTTTTTTTGTCTTTTTTACTGCACTATGAACATTCACTGTGAAACGACAGTCAAACTTATGAAAATACGTATTTACAGACTTTACTCTTGACCGCTGCAAATGCATTTTTTATCGGAAAATGTGGGAATAACGTGGCAATGCCGAAGTGAAAATTCAAAAATGATATATTCATTAAAAAAATTCAAGTATTAGTTTGCCACCACTATGTCAAACACCATGTGAATTTAAGGATAATGTTAGAATGTGGCGACTCACCCTGTATGTGCCTTTATGTTTTGCATATCTCTCTTTTTTGTTTCATTTTAGCAATAAGTTTAATATTCTGTCGTCTCTTGTACTTACAAATGTTTGTCTTTAACAAAAAAAAAATCTGAATTGGAAAACTGAATTTGATAGACTATATTTTTCTTCCAGTTACAGCCGCTTGGAAGGAACCTTATCCCGGTTGGGTGGACAACGTTAGTGGCATCACTGGCATTTTCATGGAATGTGGAAGAGGCACCATAAAAACGATAATATGTGACGACAAATGCCGAATGGACATTATTCCGGTCGACATAGTCGTCAATACTCTTATAACTGCTGCTTGGCATACCGTCGCAAATAGGTAAGTACACCAACAATGGTTAAAATTATGACAAATGTTTACTTTCAAATCTAGGTTAAATATTTAGTTACATATTATTTTTAATATTGCGTATTAGGTATAAAATATTATGTCACTTTACCCCGAAACGTGCAGATTATGAAGGTTACAATCATTTTTCAAAAGAATTTGATCCCTCAAAGCACGTGTGCGTCCTTTATAAGGATTAAAAATAATTCACTTATCAAAAGAACAGTGGATATTTGATGAGGCGTATTCAGCTCAATATTTAAGCAGAAAAAATATTTATTTTATAAGTTTATTTATATTTTATTTTTAATTTGGCGGCTGAACAGAAACATAAATTTCCAATTACTAAGCTGCGCCGGAATTACAGTAGATGATGATACAGGGTGGACAAACAAAGAAGACAAATTTGTTTCTTTATTGTCTTTGATAATGAGTCATTTCGGTAGGTGCTCAAATCCTAAATTAAGTAGATTTATTCCAAAGTTTGAACATTACATGACTTTATTAACTTATTTGCTGATGACACCTTGATTGCAATTACACATAGTGATGTTAATATTACCATTGCAAAAGTGAATATCGAATTAAATAAACTGTCAGGATATCACAACACTAACAAATTGAAATTAAATATAAATAAAACCAAAGCAATTATTAGTGCTAAAAAATATAATTACTCTAAATTAAATATAAATAGTGTTAATATAGTCTTTGGTAACAATAAATTAGAGTTGGTAACAGAAATAAAATATTTGAGCTTCATAATTAGTAATGATTTAAGTTTAAGAAAACATTTTGTGCATGTACACAAGAAAATATCGAAAAAACTGTTTTTCTTATCCAGAATTTCCAAATATTTAACGATAGCAACAAGCATAACAATTTTTAAAACAATAGTACAGCCTCACTTCTATTATTGTGCGACTATTCTAAATATTCTTGATAGGAACAGCATTGTTGTATTACATAAAGTGCAGAACAGAGGAATGTGAATTATATGAGATATAACATACTTACACCTATTAGAACAATTTTAAATGTATTAGAGTGGTTATAGTAAGGGGTCCAAAGCATTAAAAATTGAAATGACCCATTCCAACAAGGTAAATAAGTTTTGAGCTTGCATATCGAAAGAGGGTCCTAATGGGCATCAGAAATGGCTTGTTGGACTTTTGTTGAGGATTGCACAACTTCTCCACAAGAAAAAAAGATGGCGGAATGTTATTTCAAGAATTCGTGTTTTTAAACGTATACCTCTCGCTAGAAACTTAACTACATGCGATATTGATCTGATTTTTTTTCTATACATACTACTGACATGAGCGCATATGTCTGTACTAGTAGAGTTTCAAAATCACTTACGGTTTTTTTCTAATTAAATTCTAAATCACAGGAACGAAATTTGTGTGTTTGAAATTTCGACGTGCGGATAACTACATTAAATGTTTAATTTTTTTATATATTATATGCGAATGAAATATGGTCTAAAGATCAACAAAGTTTTTGCAAAAAA
The DNA here is from genome assembly GCA_963583905.1 of Stenurella melanura. Taxonomy (NCBI): domain Eukaryota; kingdom Metazoa; phylum Arthropoda; class Insecta; order Coleoptera; family Cerambycidae; genus Stenurella; species Stenurella melanura. Next base: position 36,927,748 of record OY757315.1, on the reverse strand, counting down.
AATAACTCGATATCTCATACAGTTTTCGAGTTACAGATTTTTTAATTCGATCGTAATAATGTCTTGTTATGATAACGCGCAATGTGACATCTGCGGCAGGATTCGGTCTGTGTAATTGTGGATAGACATTAGTCTAATAACTAATTTGATTATGGTATTATATTACTATTAATCAGTAGGTCACCAATTGTCTGAAAATTAGACAATCATTTATGTGTTACAACTACGTGATTTTAAAATAGAGTCTTTTAAAATATAGATGCAGAAATAATGGTTTAATGATTACTGAAAAAAGGAAACTTTGAAGTACGTCCAATTTGCTTAGAAAATTTTCAGTTGCGTCATTTTGGCTTAGAAGGACTGTATATATCGAAAGGTGCAAATACAGTATGAAATCGTCAATAAATTATACAAATTTGAGATTAAAAAATAAAAATTGTCCGAAATTTCATATTTAAGAAAATGTATGGTATGACTTAAAAACCCATCAGAATTATATGAATTCGCCATAACAGACACAATTATTATTCTAAACTGGAATTACTTTATAAATAGTAACAAATATAAAGCGAATAATCTAAAATACATTTTAGAATGTTGGTGTAGATAATGACATACCTACGTTGCCCAATAATGTGAACTTGCAATCATGAAGAAGGGAACCAATAGTATTTGCGCAAGGTATGTTTAATTTTTGCAAAATAGAAAACCTACAAAAATTGTGTGGGTACATGACAACAAAGGGTATCTTAAGATACTCACGAAATCAGTAAATAATTAAGTGAAAAATATGAAGAAGAAAATATTGTAAAAACGTTATTGGTAGTCGGTGTATGGTGTGACCTGTCAGTTATCCTTTCCGAAGAGGATAAATGAGCAGTTATTGTTGCCTTAAAATGAACACGCCAACTATATATTTTGATTAATTTTGGAGATAACTGCGATGCAATTGATGATCGTGTAATTTAAGATGCTCGTAAGTCCTATGTGAATTTATCCATACAGATTCACATAGGACTTACGGATTAAGGATTTATATTCACTACGGCCATCTGTAGTGAATTTAAATCTTTAGATTTGCTAAGGCAGTATTTATTTTTCCTTAAGGTTATTAGACTTACGTTAGCTACGTCCGCGTCCTACACAAGACACTTCCTTACTGCATTTAAAACGAGCATTACAGGGGACGGTAGTCCAGTGGTTCAGTGTACTTAGCTAGCAACTGAAGAACATAGCGAAGTAGGTTAAAACCCTGCTCACTGCGAAATACTTTTAATTGTAAAAATTATCCACAAAAAGTGGTTTAGACCCCTACCTAACACAAAATCCTGGATTTATAACAAATTTTCTCGACTTGAGAAGCAGTTAACAAAGCACGTAAAATTTTAGTATCCAAGCGATTTTCCGATCTCCTTCCCAATTTACCCTTTCCCAGAAAATTTGGACATCTGATAGAGAATAACCAAATAAAATCACAAATGATGACATAAAAGTCACAACTGGTTCTAAAGAAAACAAATAGTGGAATTGTAAAGTAAACTGTGATTAAGAATGTGCGTCCACTTGGTGTTTTGTTGCATGTATAGCCTTTCCTAACAATTGTTTTAAGGGCAGAATTAATACAGAGCAGTTTTTAGCAGACAGTGCTTTTGAATAGTAATGCCTATGTAGTGGTTTGTCAATGCTTACTGAGCTGTGTATACTTATTATGCATTATTATTATTATTATTATTATTATTATTACTTATGTATATATTACAAGTTTTGTGTACGTTTTTATGTTTTCATATTTGTAAAATGCTATATCATTTGTACCACAATAATGATTATTTAATAAATAATATCTCTATACAACACCTTCATAATTAATAGATCGAGTAAATCATCGGCCAAATGAGTTTCTTTTTACCTGTTAATACTTTTGCAAAATTGTAAAAATGTAAATAATAGCACAATTTCAAAAATTGATTGGCTTACTATCTTAATGCATTACACTTAGCCAGAAACCAGCCGCATGCTAACAGGAATACCACGAATCTAATTATGGTTTATTTTAAAAAGTCGTTAACTCAAAAACTGTGTAAGATATCGAGCTAATTTTTTTTGCAAAAACTCTGTTGATCTTTAGACCATATTTCATTCGTGTATAGTATATAAAAAAATTTAATATTTAATATAGTTGCCCGCACGTCGAAATTTCAAGCACACAAATTTCGTTACTGTGATTTAGGATTTATTTAGAAGAACACCGTAAGCGAGTTTGAAATTTAATTAGTACAGATAGATGCGCTCATGTCAGTAGTATATAAGTAAAAAAAATCAAATCAATATCGCATGTGGTTCACTCTCTAGCGAGAGGTATACGTTTAAAAACACGAATTCTTGAAATAGCATTTCGCCATCTTTTTTTCTTGTGGAGAAGTTATGCAATCGTCAACAAAAGTCCAACAAGCCATTTCTGATGCCCATTAGGACCCTCTTTCGATATCCGAGCTCAAAAATTATTTACCTTGCTGGAATGGGTTACTTGGCGATTTAGACGGCTTTCGAAGGCGTGGACCCTCTACTATTAAGTGTGAAACAACGTTTAAAATATTTTTACCTTAATTTTTATATATCAGATTTTTATATATCTTACTCCGTTCTTATTTCAACAAATTCTTTTAATAAACAAGTACATAATCACTCTAGATTAAATAGTCATCTACACATTGCACGGTGGTACCATTGCCATGTAAAACGCGACAAAAAGGGTGAAACTAATTATTTATTTCAATGAGTATTTACTACATTTACTGTTTTACAACCCTCCTCTGTAGTGTACAGCCCTTCCGAGAAATTAACCTGTTTTTTTTTATTTGCTTACGTATTACAGGCATATTATAAAGTAGTCGATTTGCAAACGCAGTTTTAATAGACGTATTTTGTGTGCACTTTATTAAAGTGTATGAACTATTATTTTAATAATCAAGTACCTAACTTCTAATAAATTTTGTTATAGAGGGCCATTATACAGGTAAATACGTATTTTAATCATTCGTAAAATTCCCTTTTCTGTTTTTTATATTAGTAAAAATATGCGATTGTGTAAAATGTGGATAAAAAGACATCTCCATTTTGATTGTTCTTAACTTTACATAGAGTTATAAACAAAAGTACCCATAGTACTTCCACATTATAATTTATTCAGTTGCAGTATATGTTTGTGAAACAGGGTGTTATAAGATTGTTTGCTCGATTTTGCTCTTCTTTTTTATAAATCATGATTAAGTAAAACGTAGCCTAATTCTTTTATTATTTGTAATAGTGAGATTGTGTGATTAAAACATTCTTTTAAGGTATCATGTGTATAAGAAAAGAGTTATTGGACGTCTTACCGACAAGAGGGATAAATAATGTGTCCCATATGGTTAATAAATTGCTTAGCTTTCTAATAGCAAAAAGAAACATTTCAAAAATGATTTTACGTATAGAATTGAGTCTGATAATTTAACTGAAATTATTTTGTGCGAAATTCACGACAATTTGGGAGGCAAGCAACCTTGTTCGCGACCGTTTCGTAGCAAATAATTCAGAATGGTTAAACCATATACCTATTAACCATATACTGGTAACACGCTATAAGACATTATGTACGGAATTGAGGCTAGAGAAGGAGATAGTTTTCCATGTCTATGGGGAACTTGCGACCCAACGCGCACACTCCGACAAGCGCGCTTTTGTAATAGGTCAGTGGCCATGTGGCCAATTTCTCCGATTAGATTGTGACGATTTGCCTTATATATTCAGTTGAACGGTCACAATCTCGCATCACTAAGGCATGCACACCATACCCAAAGTACTCTTAAAGGATAGAGAGAGACAGGCTTTCCTTGGCGTCAAGTTACGAACGAAACTCATAGTATATAGTTAATATGTATATGGGTTAAACGAAGAATTTATGTTACCTCGAGAATTTTATAGCTCAAATCCAACTGGCCGACCTAAAAGAGATTTCGTAGAAATTTTACTACGAAGTAAACAACGAAGAACCAAGGATCGGTTTAAGATCGGTCGGCATCTTAATTAGTGCAAAACTTTTAAAACAGCCTTCTACTACACCTACACGTGCGTAAAAAATATGTCCAGCCTATCGTTCCAAACACAATGAAAGTCAAAAGTTTACCAAAGATGAAGCATTGTCCTTGTTTACAACTGCAAAATTCATAAAGCATCAATATTATCAAAGATTATTGAACGCGAAAAATAAAATTAATTTATTCAGCAGAAATTTATTATTTTCACGAAAATGGCACTTTTTAATATTATTACTATTATTATTACCTAAATTTAACACATGTTTCTCATTTGCAACAAAAAGTTGCCCGAAAATAATTTTGTCGCACTTTTGATGTCAACTGTGCATTGGAAGGTAAAAGTGTACCAAACATATGCACACATTGTTTTCTGATGATTGTCGGGAATATACTATATTATCAAATAAAGAAAGTACCAACTTGACTGCATTTAAACAAATGTTATTGGAACATATTCAAAGCTAATAACATGGCACCCATGAACATTATTATGTTTACTATTTTAATCCCTTTCTCTTTCATACTTTTTACTAGTTTTTATATTGTAGGTGCTTTTAAATGTAAGAATATTATTATAAATTGTTATATTACGTGGAATGTGTCAAGACATTGGGTTGTCCTGAAAATAGGACAACCCAAAAATAAAGATTATTATATTACAACGCAACACTTTTTATGTGTGTGGGCCTGAACACAGCCTCCCCGGGACCCCACATAGTAATCCCTATGTATTATTAAAAAATTGATGGGTGATGGAGCTAAACCGACATCGGATTCGTGTTCAGCATGTCGAAATACATAGGGATTACTAAGTCGGGTCTCGGCTACAGATCATTTTCTTTTTTTTTTTGTGGACCTACTTAGTGTTTTGACTAATATTATAAGGCTCGTCGCTTTTGACTGATTTTTGACTTTTAACTCTTTTCTTTCAAAGAACGGTCGACTTTACGATATTTTTTCAAGAGGTAAAAAAGTTTCTAAATGAATCATAACGTTTAGCTCTTTTTTTAAATTATAAGAAGGGTAGTTAATATCACCCCTTTGTATACACGCTAGATGAATGAAATAATTTCGTTAGATGCCTTTTCCTTAGTAACCGAGATGTGCCAAATCCCATCTTCTTCGGATTACGTTATTTTCAGATAGAAATTAACCGGTTTTTTTGCACACGCCCTTAAGGAGGTGTAGCCGGACAAGAGAGGCTTATTTTAAAAAACTTTATATGGGAAACCCACCTTCATTTTCGATAAGGAATTGGTAGTTAAATTCTTTGCTCGTTAGTATGGGAGACCCTGTACATTAGCTCGGTTGGCAGCTCTGAGTTTTTAATGTGCCATAAGAATATGGAGTGAACTATACAATACTTCGGTAAACGCAGGCAGTAAAAAAAAAAGTTCTCCAAACTATTACCCTGGTGCATACACCTACAAAATTGCATTCGCTCTGCAAAATCTTGAGGTTCTAGTGCTTGGATAGTGATAGGGATGTAAGTTCATATGTCTAAATGTCCTTCATACCACAACATGGAATACTCCCACGCGGTTCGCGATACCGCGGGTACTTAAAGTTGGATCCTTTTCTACAAGTTCCAAAATTTGAACCTCCGCGTCAATTGCCCTTTCTTCGCGTTGTGGAACTCGTTCTCCTCCATATCCATCGAGACGACCTGTTTCTCGAAGACGCTGGTCAATACTAACAAATGTACGAGCACAAAGATGACCTCGATTAGGGAACCTTAAACGATAAAGCTCTTTCGCACTAGTAAACTGTGAATTAACATTATCAATAAAGAAAACAAAAAGAGAAACTTGGTCCAAAATCCAAAAAGTAACACAAAAAGCACGAACGAGAAATAGTGTTTTACGTAATCAAGTACTAACGACTTGAACGATAAGTCAATAAAATAAATCTTAACATAAGTGGCACAAAATTCAAAAAGAACAAAAGCAACAGACAAAACGAAGGAATGGGTAGGTAGCGTCGTGTTTACGTTGTTTACCAAGTAAAGACACAAACTGAAATTATTACTTGAGAATATCACAAGGGAGAATATAGCACGCGTAATAAGATAATTTGGCCGCGAAGAAGCAAAAAACATGGTGGTGTCCTCTGTCGGTCGCTTTTAACTGCTTTGTCGGCATGCTTTTCGATAACCCCGTTGCGGCATAATTATCTCTTAGGCTCACCATACTTATTTGCACGAATGTCAGAGTATCATGTACGACAAGACGCGAGGCAATAAAGCCTACCCCAATATGCCAGCAGTTCTCAAACTGTGTTATTAAGTATTTTGGAAATTATTGGGTTTTTTTTCTCCAAAACTATGAGCTAGACCCCATGTTACATAAGGTTTTTTTGTTTGTTCTCTACCACCAGTTTTCTTTAATGACATGAAACTAATTACACCCTGTATTACTCTAGTAACTGAAACATGCTTAATTTTCTTTCAGGTCGAACACAATGCGTGTTTACAACTGCACCAGCGGCACCACAAATCCGGTCACGTGGAAGGAATTCGGGGAATTAACGCACAAATACTCCCTCCAGTACCCCAGCAAATTCGTAACGTGGTATCCTGGATTCACTTACCGCACAAATAGGATGATGCACGCAGCCTGCGCCACTCTCTTCCATACAATACCCTCTGCACTCCTGGACATGTATTTGTACTGCACAAAACAAAAGCCAATGTAAGTGTTTCTTTATAGACTAAGCTCCAGATGCGAAGAAACACAAAAAGATTCTCTCTGTTCAGAATACTGTTTTTTCGCAGTTTTTCTTAAATAACTCTGGCTGTATAACCCGTATCGAAAGAGACACCTATAAAATTGCGAAAAAAACTAGATTGGTCCGAAACTACCTAGTCAATATGCCAAGTCGTAAAACATAAAGACATTTATTTTTAGGGAGGCCATTTTGAAACAATTGATGAAAACTTTAACAACAATGCACATATTCTAACGTAACTTTAGAAGAATATACCCTCTGTGGAGTTAAACCATCAAGTCAAGTTTAAAGTTAAAATGTTTACAATAACTCCTAAAAAACAATTGCAAACTCGAAAATCGAATCGTCGATTGTTTAGAGGCATTAAGTCATACATCAAAAATTTGTATTTGAGATTATAGTTGTTTTTATGTTCTTTGTGGTGGTATAAAGAAAAATAAATCTATAAATTTTTTAAACCGAGCAAATGTTCGTCATTGTCTCTCTTAGCTTACTTATAAATGGCCATAACGCAAAAAATGTCATATCTAGGATCCCAATTGGTGTAGATATAACTACTTTTTTAAATAGTTCGTTTTTACGTACCGTAGACCGGGTACTTTGCTGCTAAACTAAGGTATTATAACTCGATACGCATTTAATCAATTGAATTCATTTTCTGATATGTTATGTGTTAATATTCCTTCGATACAAAAATAGTAAATTTGTATATCCCGTAATAAAAGATATCGCATACGTCATTTTGCCGAAACCCTGTTCGTCATCAAAGTCGAGGGATATTTTCAGTTTTGATGTAGATTTATATACCTATAATATGCCGTAGACTGGTTATTTTATAGTTTAATTTTTAATTTTTATGACTGTTTGTTTTGTAGTTTTTCAGAATACTATTTTGCTTTTCAGTCGTTTTTTAAAATTTTATTATTTAAGTTCTAAATAAACGTTATGAAAACAATCTGTAATTATTTCTGAATCTAAGAGAATTTAATGCTGGATACAAAGAAATCATAATATTGGGTGAACTTTGCGTTTATAGGCCATTTAAATATGAGGGCAAAATTCCCCCATTTACGGGTAACTTTGCCACTTTTTTGTATTTAAAAAAAATACTAAATAAAATATAAGGCTCATAGAAACATAGCAGTGCATAATAAAAACCCTAAAATTTCACATAATATGACTTAACTCACAAGCATTAACTTGTTCTCAGATATGTCCAAAAAACTTTCAAAAAGTGGGTAAGTAGCCCCGGTCTAAGGTACTTTTAATATATATCAATAATTTTTTGGCAAAATATTGATGAGTGAAATTCATTTGTTTAAAGAAAAGAAAAAAATATTTCTGTATATACCACCACAAAGAACATAAAAACAACTATAATCTGAAAATTTTATTGTCTTATTTATGTATTCGAATTGTTTTTGTAGAATACGTTGCATTAATTTATTTTTTTTGCTTTTTAATAGGAGACTCGTCTTCATTACCACTGCTACTGTCCCTGTAAACGTTATTTAATATTATTTCCGCATTATCGTCATCACAATCATCATTATCGTTATCATCATTTGAACATTCATCTCTTTTTAGCTCAGTCTCTGTGATATTTGGCTCGTCTATTTCTTTGTCGATATCATCAGCGACGACGATGATGGTTTAACTCCACAATGTATTCTTCTAAAGTTTTGTTAGAATATGTGCATCATTGTTCAAGTTGTTTCACAATGGCCTCCCTAAAATGTCTTCACGTTTTGCGACCTGGCATGTGAATAATTTGTGTTTCTTTCTTGATTGCGATGCAGGTTATGCAATCAGAGATATTTAAGAAAAACTGTGAAAAAACAGGATTCTGACCATTCTTTTGTTTAAACAAAAGCTTTCCACCACACGGATTAAATCCAAACATTTTTACTACACGTCTTGAAATGTTTTCAACAAGTTCCAGCAAAAAAAATGTAATAGTAAAACAGTTACCTAGAAATTTTAGTTACTGCACTATATTTTTGTTAGCCGAATAGAATTTTGAAAAAACAGGTTTTCTAGCGATGTCTTTTTCTTGAAAAGACAGTAAAGAATATTTGAGATAACTTGTAGACAGTATAGTTTTCTATCGACCTGTTGAAACCAGATATAAAAATAAAGAAATTTAACCCCAAAATAAAAAAAAAGAAATCAAGAAACTCAAAAATATTTTCGGAAAAAAGAGCAAATTATGGGAAGCTGTAGCCAGTTAGAGCTAAAAGAAGATGATGTAGACCGATTTTGGAAATATTTTCTTCTGTACAACTTAACCTCAAGAGAGTGAAAATAAGGAAAATATAGTTTTTGGGATTGGGTACCAACGTAGACGTTCTCAGACTCAAATTGTAGATTTTTATCTCTACTGTCAAAGTCTGCAGAGGAAATACATATTTCTTTAATGGAACATGTCGAAGATGACAGAGGCGAGGGACGTTTTAGGGGGGATCTATCAGATATAGGCCACATGTTAGTAAACATAATATAATCACTTTAACAGTCAAATAAGCAGGTAAATATCAAATAATGTCTTATTGTTGAAAATGTAAACAGTAATACTTTCTTGAGGAGCTAGCAGTCCACAACCACTAGTCCCGCGATCTCGCACTCTGTCTAAAGGTTATACTTAGAATAATCATCCACGGGACTCCCAAGAGGTTTTGTTCTGCTCACAGGGGAGAGGGTTTCTCCCAGGGTACTCCAGGCGTCATCTGTTTCACATGACTGTATATGGAGATGTTTACTCTTCACATTCCTGAACATAATCGGTATTTGCTGATAGCGCTCTCTTGACTTATCGGGGGGCATCTACAAGGGTATCGTCTCGAGCAAACTTATTCTTTATAGAATTTAGTAAACAACAGAAAAAGCTATCTATGAGAACTAGAAAGAAGAACTCTGCGTAAAAGCAAAAATGTTCAATCTTTGTATTCTTTCGCAATTTCGTTATGCTAGCAATTAAAAAATTATATTTCTTATTTGACAGTTCTTATTGCAACACTAGTATCCACATAGCCCCCTACGGCCATGCAGAGTAAACTAGTAAGTATCTATGTAACCCCTTACGGCCATGAAGATTCAGTTAAAATGAGAACAAAAGCCTATCTACTAAAATGAAAATCTACTACTGAAAAGAAAGCTTAATATTTCTCTAACCTACACCTGATTGTGCTAGAGATAAGAAAAGTCCTAAACTGAATTTATTTAGATACCTTGTCTTTAAAAAATGTTTCATTCTAGTGGATTGCATTTCCATGAAGGATTGGTTAGATCTACTGTACCTTTCATGGCATGAAGAAGTGTATATATTTTTACAAGATGTAAGGTAAACAGATAAATAAAAAAAATCTTCTAGTAGGCAAAAGTTCAAAGGATATTTTAAACCAAGCCCCGAGACAAAATGTTATTGACTTTTTTCATAATAGATTATATCTCAAAAGAATCGATTTCTCGGGTTCTACTGGTGAAGAAAAAACAGCCACATGCGGCTGTCATCGAGGTCTACACGTGACGTAGCACTTGTCGATTCTAATGAGCCAACCTGTCTTTTAGTAAGCTTGGTCAAATTCATTTCATGGGTACCCGACAAATCCCGAAACCGTTTTCTCTCGTGTCCCTTTAATATGGAGTTCACAACTGTCTTCGTCTATTTCGTCTTCTCCGTCTGACTGTCTTGTTAATTCTGTAATCTTTGCTTATATTGTATTCAATAAGTGTAAAATATCAAAGTTTGTTTTATATTACAGATAAAGATAGTGTGAATGAAGTAGTACTCGAACGCCTCATCTTAACTTTTAAATTGTATCGTAGTGGTTCCATCTACTGAAACAGCATTGTACTAAAATTATTTTTGACAAATTGGATGATGAAAATAAGTGTTAACTTGTACATAAATAAATACTACATGATTGTTGAAGAATATTTTTGGCTAAAATTTGCTTATTAGGGAGATCTGTCTTCATTTGGCGCGTGATCTTAGGCCTTGCTCGCTTTTAAGATCACGCAAGAATTTAAATGTTCAAAATCATCTTCTTGAAGAGACTTCTGTGATTGGCTAAATTTTCAACGTATTTCTTCGAAAAGAATTTTGGGAATAAAGGAGTACTTAAGTTGGTTTATTTGGTTTCTTTGAAGTTTTGAGGTTAGATTTTAGTAGTATGACATCGAATCGGAAATATTTATAGCAGGGTTTTGCTGATTTTTCCCTGTACAGTCGATTATTTCCCGTAACCACATAACCCTCAACTAGTCACCATTATTTTAATTTTCTTTTGGAAAAATATTTAAAAATAACAAACATAAATATATATAAATGTTTTCTTGCAGCAATCAAAATTTAACGTAATAACTAAGTCTCCAGCCATACCAACGGCGGTCAAATTATTTGAATTTGTTTTGTCAAAATAAGGCAATTAAATAAATAAAAATAAAAATAAATAATGTAAACAGTTTGATATAAATGAAGTAACACTACAATACTTAGTTAGGTTGAAATGTCCTATAGATAAACAAAATAAAACAATATTAAAATGGAAAATGGATCGGAAACAACTGGACAGATAACTCCATTGTCTACAACTTTTATTTGAATCATTTTGTTCTATCTTTTGAAGAAACAGAGTTATCGCGAAGAAAACGGTTTGTTCAACATTCTCTTGGCTATTAAAAATTAAGCAGAAGAGATTCGCCGGTCTATGTAGGTACATATTTAGAATCATAAAATGTAACGATTAAACGGAACAGCAACCTTATTTTGACAAGATATTCTCTGGAGCTATTATGGCGAGTGTTATTTAGATTTTATAATGTTTCACTTTGTTGCAGGATGTTGAAAATCAGTCGCAAGTTCTATGAAGCTCTAAATGCCGGGAGCTTCTTCTCGACGCATCAGTGGGACTTCAAGGCTTCGACGATGCACGATTTGGTGGATGCCGTGAAACATGCGGAAGACGGACAGAATTTCGAAGTGGATTTGAGCGAGGCTAACGGTTTCATCTGGGAGCATTACGTGAAAGATTTCATCATAGGCGTTAGGAGATACGTTTTAAAAGATGACCTAAGCAGTTTGCCGGCAGCCAGAATTAAACTGAATAGGTAAGTTAGTTCGATCACTACCTTAGTTATAGTATTTCTATCGTCAATTTGAAAATTCGATCTAAATCGTTGCTACCAGGATAAATCATTCCAAAGCCTGTTTGTGATAGAATAACACCATAACCGTGGTTGAATATTACAAATGATACACGTATACGAATACAGTTAACCAGATATAGGGTGTAATTAGTTTAATGTCATTAAAAAAACTGGTGGTAGGGAACGACAAGACAAACAAAAAAACGTTATATAACATGGGGTCTAAAGCTCATAGTTTTGGAGAAAAAAAATAAAAATTTCGCAAATTTTCAATAAAATCTTTTGAGAACTGCTGGAATATTGAGGTAGGTTTAGATCGTCGCACGTGTCTTTGCCTATGATACTCAATATTTGTGTAGATAGCTATAAAATGTCGGCGGTGTTTAGCGGTGCGGTAAATAAGATGAAAGACGTCGACGTTTCCTGAGTGTTTAGTAGATCTGATCTGAAGAAAAATATTTTAGTTTCTGTGGGTGTTTCGTTATGTACACACGTCCAACCCGCCGTTCGTTGTTTTTGTTATTTTTGAATTTCGGATCGCTGTGTATTTATAGTGAAGACTTATTTTATTGACTTTGCCGTTCAAGTCGTTAAATTCTTGATTACGTACAGACACAACTTACTTGTTTGTTCTTTTTGTATTCCGTTTTGGATTTTGTACCAAGTTTTTCTTTTATTTTTCTTTATTGACAACGTTAGTTGATAGTTTATTGTTTAGTGTTGAACGGAGTACGTATGTCCTTAATTCGACGTACCGAACTGTGTATTGATGCAGATGCAGATTTCGAATAATTTACTTAGGTAAGCTTTTAACCCACGACAAACGTTACAAACGTTAATAAATTACATTTAAATATTCTAAATTATAAACATTAATTCAATATTTTGTTCCAAATTAAAAGACACACATGTAAAGAAATGCTCTGTTTAAACTTCTACGGCCATTATTTGCTTGCAGTTGTGCAGGAAAAGATAACGAATTATTTACCTCTTTATAATTGCCACAGTTCGGTTGAGGCGGTCCATCAAAGGCGGTCGATGATACAAGGCCTTTGCACTTTTTAATGACAATTTAAAAGTTGTATAATTGGGAACTACAAGTTCATTGACCAAGAAAAGCAGTGGTTCTCAATTATTTCTACATTAATTTAAAAAATATATATTAAAAAAGTTGACCTAGGTCAGTTTTTTCAAAGTGCCCCTAGAGGGAAAAGTCATAAAAGTTTTCTGTTTGTCTAGACGGTCCCTATTACCAGTTTTTTTTAATGACATGAAACTGATTACACCCTGTATGTTATACGCTTACCTCTAACGAAAGTCGATTGTTTCTCTCGCTCACCATTACAAATCCCTTATCGGCTTTTGGTTCATTCTTAATATTGCCGGTAGCATAGCCGTAGGTTAAATAATATTTACTTTGATTTAATCATTTATGGAGTTGTTCATTAAATTAACAATAAATATGGATTTATTTAATAGCTTTTTGTCATACTAGTAATGATTTAACAAATTCCGGAAAAAAATGCCTATAGACAATTCCTTTTTAAGTGATTTGGAATTTTAGATTTACTCCACTAATTATTACCAATTGAATTAATATTGTTCATGCAATATTGTTAAAAAATGCATATATAACAATATGACATAACCGTAGACTTTTCAATATTGTCAGGCCAATGTTTATCTACGTTGGAAAATATTGCAACAATATGATTGTAAAGAGTTGGTCAGTATGGGGTAAATGTGAATTTTCCAATATTTTAAAATTAGCCTCTTAGTTCTTAAGCAAATGAAAATCTCTTGCAATTTTTCAATATAATACGAAATTATGTTTCTTTTGTTTCAGGTTGTACTGGTTCCAAAAAATATTCCAAATAGTATCATTGTACACAATCCTAAAATTAACTTCATACTTATTATAAGTGTTTATATAAATACAAAATGTTAATTCTTCTATTATAGCTTTATTTTTTTATGTAAATGTTTCGGTATATTTGTTATTTTCATATTATTTAATAGGGAAATTTATTTTTTTACAATATAACTTATAAATCGGTTTGAAGATGGCAACTTTCTTTCAAACTTTATTTCGTTTAAGGCTTATTCCATAGACATCTGACAATATGTTATTTAACTCAATTATTTATTGTATACGATAAAATGTAATATAAAGTTACAGTTTTTGGGATATCATTTGTAGTTATAATCTGAAAATAAAGCTAATATTATTTTCTGCATTTATTTAATATGATGTGTATTGGTTCCATAGAGCATCTCTATAAAATTATGTTGTCAAGTTACTTTTATATACAGGGTGATTCACGTAGGCCGTTCGTTAGAAAATTTTCAACTTGCAGTTGGAATACAAACTTGAAACTTGATATAGTGCCATAATCGACCATGTCCTTACTACCTAAAATATTTTCGGTCCTCCACCTGTACAGGGTGGGCCAAAAGCCGGTACCAACTTGCTTATTTTAAATGGAACACCCTATATATTTTCGACTTTTCAAAAGGGCCATAAAATTCTAAGTCCAAAGATGTGGCACACTTTATACATAATCCCAGTAGTTTCGGAGATATTTGACATTTTATAAAAAAATTAACAGGTGCAACGGATTGCAAACACGTTTATAACTGTCTTCGTGTAGCTCTTTGGTATGTAGAAAGAACACCAGATGAGCTAATCTCTATAATAAAACTAAAATCGATAATAGTATACCAAGTGTTCTATTTTTCACGTTACATTTTGTCAAATTCAAACCTCAAAAACTACCTTATTTCTAACAGAATTCCCTTTTTTCTGGTATAGGCATTGTAGGGGGTTAAAGTTACAACTTTTTGAAATATTAGCGATTTTCTTAAATGTTCATGAATTTTAAATAAAAATTGTCATCAAGTTAGTCATGATTAGAAACAATCATTAATGTCAGTCATTCTCTTATGTCAAAAAATGCCAGTACGTTTATATTACACCCACGTAGACTTTTTGGATTTGTTTATTATTTATGGTGAATGTGATGAGGCAAGAACATGTAACAAATGTGCTATTCGATACCCACAAGAACAGAAACCATCACCATACCTACACTGTAAAACGCATTTTGGATAATTTTAGAATATTTGCAACTCTGGGGTATTTTTGGGGATGTTCAATTATGTCGTTAAGGCAAGTTCCTTTGGAATCGGGATTATCCAAGAATTTAATTCACAGAATCTTATCAAAACATAAATCCCTTCTCGTTTCGTATAGTTCAACATTTAAAAGAAATAGATTTCCTGAAGAGAGAAAATTTTTGTGAATTTATTTTAATAAGACATGAAGATGACGATTATTTTTTGGGAAATATTATACGGACAGATGATGCTAAATTTACCCAAAATGGACTTTTTAATCGACACAATCCCAATTACTGAAGTATCTCGAATCTTCATGTATTCAGGGCGTGATATATTCAAGAACATTAGCAGTTTAATGTTTAATGTGCTATGAGAAACGACAGAGTGGTGTCTTTACAATTTTTTGAGGAAAATTTAAATAGTAAGTTAAAAAGATTTCTATAAGGCTCCCTCCTTAGAATTCCTGCCTTGACAGAGCCAAATATTCTAAAATTATTCAACATGAGTTTTACAGTGTATGGTTATTGATGATTTCTGTTCTTGTGGGTATCGAGCAGCAAATTATGTTCTTGATATTACCTTATTACATTCTCCATAAATAATAAACAAATCTAAAAAGTCTTCGTACTAGAAAAAACTGAATTTAATTTTGCATAATTTGATGTAAAAAAATACAGGGAGTTCCATTTGAAATAAAAAAGTTTTTGAGGTTAGAGTTGGACAAAATGTAACGTGAAAAATAGAACACTTAGTATCCTATTATGGAACTTATATTTATTGTAGAGTAGTCTGATTATGTCTTCCCCTTTCTACGTACCGAAGAGCAAATGAGGATCTCCTGCAGGAAGAAAGTTATAACGGTTCTTGCAAACCGTTTCACCTGTCAAATTTATTGTAAAAAGTCCAATATCTCCGAAACTGCAGGGTATATAGGGTGTGCTACAAGATTGGAAAAATCTGCATTTTTGCGTGGATTATCCTTATAAAGGTAACAATCTACAGTGTTCAGTGTTCACCTAGTGCGTACTTGTTTCTTAATTCTACATAGAAGAAAGGCTTAAGTAAATAGATAATTCTTAGCAATTAGATAGCAAAATAAAAATCAACCTAACCTAAAGAAATCACATGAAATAATGAAATCATTATAGGAAGAAAAAGGAAAACATTATTTCTGCCATCAAATCAAACCTGAATTTGTGAAAAAATACATTAATCGTTACAAAATTTTAAAGCGAGAACATTAGCCATATGCCAACCATGCAGCTGACAATCAGCGCTATAGCACGGAATACATAGGTTGACAAGGCGGTACAATAACCAACCGTTATTCGTCCGCCGCAGCAGCACTAATGTGCATGCGGGATTATCTGTGTTCGTTTCCGGTGTAGACGCTAGTTGGTGAATATATATACCTATTAGTGAGTCTTTAGACGAAACCACATTTGATTTTAATCGGAGGCGTACGACTGGAAAAAGGGGGTCGACTTTCAAAAAAAGTATTAAGAGATTTATTTAGAAAAAAAAACTAGTAAGATTTTCTTAATCAGCACCTTCACAAACCCCTTTATACAAAATTACATCGTAGTAGGTTCAACGGTGTTTCAGATAGGGGCCGCCAAAAAAACAATGTTTTCAACTAAAAATAATCTCTAATCTTTAAAACGGATTCTCAAATGAAAACAATGTATTTTCCATTTTTTGTTCAGAATAATGTACTGTGTTATCAATTTTTAACATAGAAAATGTTAATGTTCGTATATGGGGTCAAACTTCTTATCCAAGACCGCCGACATGAAAGAGTCCAAGGACAATACACTTTCAGTGTACTGTTCTTGGAAAGAGTCGAGATCAGATGACGTAATACTGAGCAAGTGTGCACAGTATGAGTATGCGAACATGAAGTTATAATGCGGTTGTGGTCAGAGTTAATCGTAGTCGCCATGGATTCACAAAGTTTGACAAATAGCGAATAGTTATTTTTGTAACAAGTACCTAAAATAGTGTGTTTTGGGACGGATCGTAGCTGTTTCCGGACGAGGCGAAGACGAGTCCGCAATAAGTTTTTATGTATGGTGTTATCATTTCCAATGTCCCGATGGTCGCAAGGATTGCGAAATCTGTGATTTTTTTAGAACAGCTGGATTTGGAGATTTACTGTTTAGGGTCTTAAGAAATACGTACAAACCAGGTGGGAAACGGCCGCTGTAAATAGAATATTTTCCTCCCATTTCAACGATATCATACCTGCCATATTTACTGATTGGAACTAAGCAAGCAATTATAATAACATTTTTTTAATTATATTGAAACATATTCTTTATAGGATTTTGTAAACAGCAGAAAAAATAACTATCTATAGCTAAAAGAAAAACTTTGTGTAAAAAGAATGCAAAGATTTCATTAATATTTTTACACAAAGTTTTTCTTTTAGTTATAGATAGTTATTTTTTCTGCTGTTTGCAAAATCCTATAAAGAATATGTTTCAATTTTTTTAAATAGTTATATAATTTATCGTAATGAACAAATATGGCATGTGACATATCTTTGAAAAGGAGGAAAAATACTCTGATTTTATTTTCCACCTGTTTCGTAAGAGTAAATTTCGAAATCCTACAGTTATAAAGAAAACTAAGTAATATATATCTCGTTATGAGATTCTATTTTACAAAAAAAAATCATCTTAGAAGTTTCTTCTTAGCCCTTCAAATAACTAAAATATCTGGCATATTCCACATTTTCGGGATGTTTCGTCATAACACTTACAGTAGGCCAACAGTAGGCCATGGATTTTAAACATATTTAAACCATTCTGTGGCTCGTAAAAATCTACACAATTCTTGTGTACTTAAACAATTTCTTTTTTTTGTGATTGATATTTAGCGAGATATCCTCGAGGGTCCTGATAAAATGGACAGCCTGTATATAAAAATGTTCCCGACTGCTTCACGCGAAATAAGTTAGAACAGATTGTTTACTCATCCATGTTGCCGCTGATAAACGACTTGAGCTGACTTGAGGATCTTCATCCACACGAACTAGAATTTCTAGTTCTTTATCTGGAGTAATTCGTTTCGGACGTCCTACATCATTTTTATGGAGAAATGAACCCGTTCCTCCCAAACGACGAAACAGATCTTTGAAAATGGTCCAGCTGTATTCTATTTGGATATTGAAATGAGTATCTCCTCGCTGCAGCACGTCCGCTAAAATTTTTTTGTACGTAAACACATATGATATCCCTCATTTCCCTATTTGAAAAATCATTATGCCGAGACGTTTTAAATAAAGAAGTTAAAGAAATTAGCTTGAGGAACACAAGAACAAAATAAAATGATTAAATGACGTACATGACAGAAGTAAAACGTAACCAAAGCACACTTTTCAATAAATACACTTTGTTTCATTAAATTTGAATTTGTCATTCAAAAAATTATTCAAATGTTTAACGGCATTTCCTCGAAAACGGTTGGAGTTATCAAGTTCTACCAAGTGGAAATGATGCCCTCATCAGATTTTCTGATCAGAAGTACCACAATGTTTCGTCCAGAAAAAAATATGAAAAAATTTCATCATCAAATACAGGTCCTGCGGCGCCCTCTATGATCTAACGTGATGTAATACATAAATTATTGTTTCTTAGAATAAAAAAAGTTCCTCTAGCAAATTTGGCAGTCAAGAGGCTGTTGAGTTATTGCAAAAAAATTCACAGATTTCGCAATCCTTGCAACCATCGAGACATTGGAAATGATAACACCATACATAAAACATAAACTTTTTAAACTTTTTCAACTTCCCGATCCACTACACCGCTGTATTTCCACCTTAAATGAAAATTGGTAACTGGTAACCCCCTGTGATATATGCAACCAATATTACATTTGCGTATATCAGCCGTTGCAAATACGACAGTCTCACTCGACCTCGACACCGCTGTCCTTTGACCTTGAACAAAAACTGGTAACTCTACCCCATATACGGACATAAACATTTCCAATGTTAAAACGAAAAAATTATTTGAATTTTGACACCCTGTATCTTTTCCCACAGCAACATTTTACTAAAGCATATTTGGTTATAACCTCATATTTTGGCCCAAAGAATCTACCCCTGCAGTATGGCCTATTATTAATGGTCCACCCTGTATATACTATTTCTATACAGGGTGATTCACGTAGGCCATTCATTAGAAGTTTTTCAACTTGCAGTTGGATTAGAAACTTGAAATTTGGTATGCAGCCATAATCGATCATGCCCGTTCTATCTATTTTCAGTCCTCCAACTATACAGGGTGTGCCAAAAATTGGTACCAACTTTCTTATTTTAAATGGAAACCTATATTTTTCTTTACATGGTTCGATTGGTCTTCTAATTCTGAGTTTAGAGAACCTAAGTTATGTTAACTTATCTATTACAGTTTTGACATATGCCCAATTTTTTTAAAAAAATTGCCGCTGCAGTAGTTTACGAACAAATTTGTATCTCACAAACCTTTCAAAATTATGAAACCAAATTTGTGAAGCAGTTAGTTGGAAGTCCAGGCTAACTTTTAATGTCATATCGGTGGTCCCATTTTGTACCATATGGGTGCAGTCGATTTTCAAATGTCGCAATCAAAAATTGTCAAAGAGTCAATTTTTTCAAATGGCACCTACTATTTTTTTTTCACACCGTTCGAAAGAAAATTGAGTTTTAGGGTGAGTTACTTAAGCATTCCCTATACCTAACTTCACCCCATATCGAGTTATTCAATAAAAATCAAGAAATACCTTATCTTGCCGAGAGATTCCTTACTTCATCAAGTATGCCATGGAAACAAAAGACAGTTGTAATAATTTTTAAAGAAAACTATGGATTCTTATTTAATTACACACAACACCAACAAATTATTATTAACGAACAAGAACAATGTTGACGAAATTCTGACGTAAATGTTCAATAGGCCTTTTCATCATAAAGAATTTTTGTGCGCATGCGTTGAGTTCCACCATGTTTTTCGGACAGATTTTGCATGTCAACATTGAATTTTATATACAATTACGTTTTTTAAACAAATAGTGATGGACATGTTGCTAATTTTCTGAATATAAGTAGTGTGATATCGTATAGCAGTTTATTTGAAACATTTGAAAACAGGGAGCTATGGGCAAAGGAGCTAATAAACGGTGTTGTTTTGGCGTGTGTAACAGCGATTTTCGCTCCAAATATTACAGAAACTGTTTTTATTATTTTCTGCCATTCCTTAAGCCGTGTGCTGAGTACATAAAATGTATTAAATGCTCAAGAAAAAACATGCAAGACATTGCCAACAGTGTGGGAAATACGAGTCGTGAGTGAAAGCTCGCCGACGTGGTAATGGAAGATTTTCGTCGATAGACGATGTTAATAAAGATACATACATTTGTTCTCTTCATTTCGTAGGAAGAATATCGTCAACTCTTCAACATTCACATGTTGTTAACTTAACACTTAATGCTCTTGTACAAAAACTGATGTGTTGACAGTTGAATCCTAACCTTGCAACCAGTTATTTTCTTGCTTCCACTCACTTTACTGTCATGGCACTTGAGCCAGCGCCTTAATTGAGCGCAAGTGTGTTCTTCCACAACTTTGTGCACTAATTTTGCGCCGCTAATCACACTTTCGTTTAAATTAATGTTCAAAACTGATACCTGCCCAGCCATTTTGCTAAAAAGTGTCCGAAAATTTTATATTTCCCGCAAAAAACATGGCACCAGAGCATGCGCGCGACAATGATGAAATGGCCTTGAAAAGGCCTATGTGATCACCATATTTTTGTTCAAATATTCTATTATTCTACTTTCAACAGATTGCGTAGCACATCTTTGCGCCTACCATTTCTGACGCCAGAAATCAATGCAAAATTGACTTTTAGGGCCACTTTTATTAACATTGTGTATGTTTATCTACAGTCGTTTTTGAGTTATTGGCATTTTTTGAAAAAAATATTGTCTTTTTTTCTCAAGGGTAGTAGGCTTTGGAAACAATCATTTCATTTTAATTTTTATTCAAAAATCGTATTACAATAAAAAATAATAACAACAAAATAACAACAAATAAACAGATTAACAAAATAATTATTTCAATACGAATGCTCAATGTGTGCACCGTTTTCACTGACAGAATTTCGTCAACATTGTTCTTGTTTGTTAATAATAATTTGTTGGTGTTGTGTGTAATTAAATAAGAATCCATATTTTTCTTTAAAAATTAATACAACTGTCTTTTGTTTCCATGGCATACTTGATGAAGTAAGGAATCTCTCGGCAAGATAAGGTATTTCTTGATTTTTATTGAATAACTCGATATGGGGTGAAGTTAGGTATAGGGAATGCTTAAGTAACTCACCCTAAAATTCAATTTTCTTTCGAATGTGGTGAAAAAAAATAGTAGGTGCCATTTGAATAAATTGACTTTTTGACAATTTTTGATTGCGACATTTGAAAATCGACTGCGCCCATATGGTGCAAAATGGGACCACCGATGGGACATCAAAAGTTAGCCAGCTAACTGCTTCACAAATTTGGTTTCATAATTTTGAAAGGTTTGCGAGATACAAATTTGTTCGTAAACTACTACAGCGGCAATTTTTTTCAAAAAATTGGACATATGTCAAAAATTGTAATAGATAAGTTAATATAACTTAGGTTCTCTAAACTCAGAATTAGAAGATCAATCGAACCTTGTAAAGACAAATATAGGTTTCCATTTAAAATAAGAAAGTTGTTACCAAGTTTGGGCACACCCTGTATAGTTAGAGCACTGAAAATATTTAATTTTAGATAGAACGGGCATGATCGATTATGGTTGCATACCAAATTTCAAGTTTCTAATCCAACTACAAGTTGAAAAACTTCTAATGAATGGCCTACGTGAATCACCCTGTATACATTCATTTTTATATTTCACTTAAGCTTTATTAAGCTCAATTTCATTAATTAGTTCAAAAGTTACAACAAATTTAGTGTAGCGCATTAAAGACCGCGTTCCATTCTCGTGCATTAAACAAAAAAATCTGGAGCCTACATTTTAGATCGTGCAAAAAAAAATTCATATATTTTCTTGGCGTGAAACTTCCCCCTCTATCGCCTAGTGCTATTCGTTTTTTGATACATATTTTTTATTTTTCGAGTTATTGGCCAAAAACCGAATTTCGGCCAATATCTTCGATTTTTCTAGGGGTCGCCGGCACCTTACAGTTATAAACTTTTTTAATCGTATTCTACACCAAACAAAATACTTATCCCGAACCAGCCATATAGCATTTAGTTGACGCCTTAAAACACCAGACGACTGGGTTATAAGTCATTTCTGTAAAATTGAAATTGGCAAAATTATTTAATAAAAAACCTAACCTAAAAAAATTAAATTATTTTAAATATTTAAATAATATTTCGTCACGGGTAGGTTTATTCTTTAAACTAAAAATAACTTTTCTCAACTTGTTCGAGCTTGTCTTAAACTCAAATAGTTTAGTCGCTTCTGCGGTACCTTATTTTGAATTTATTTCATCGTCATCATCATCAGATAAATAAATCATTAATGCTGTTTGCAATACATTCAATACTATCAGCATAATATTTGTTAAAAGTTTCTTCAATACATCCCACGTCGATTTTAAAAATTATATTGGTTCCTTCAAAGTCCTTTTTTAGTACCTATTACCAATAAAGTTTTTATTGTCTGCCACATCTGCTTACTGTCACCCCGACACATATCTATTGATAGCTATTTGCAAAGACATTATTTCTTTTGTTTGTAATCTGTCCAGTCCTCTTCCATCTGTGTAAATTCATGTTTTGTGTAAGGCTTGTCACATTCTTTCTGAGTACATTTATAGTGCAGTAAAAAAAGCATTTTAATTTGCACAGTCTGGATACAGCAAGATTATGATTTAATCCTGTTTCGGGTATCACCGAGAGTATATTCCTAAGTTTTGGACCTCGAAAACCTTGTGCTACTTTTTTATAAACAATTAATTTTTTTTACTTCGTTTTTTGAGCTTGTGAATAACTCCGGCTCTATAAGTCGGATCGAAGCAAACGAAAAACCAGTCTCTTCATAATAAAATTGCCAATAAATTGTTGGTTTCAATTCTCTGAAGTACGTACATAACCTACAAAACTGAAAAAACGAGAAAAAAAACAGTATTTTTTTCATTTTAGTGCCCAAGACCGGCAACTAGACCAATTTGCATCAAACTTTCAGAAAATATACTTTTTGATGTAATAAAAAGACACTGAAAAGTAGTTGTCAAAATATTGAACCCATTGGCCAAAATTGCATATGTTATCTAAAATTTGAAATGCCCGCCATTTTATGCCATTAAATCCAAAATGATTTTTTTTTTATCAAAATGTAGATCACAACGTCAGCTTTCGAATGCAATTAAAAAAAATTTTTTTAATGTAATTTTGGCTACTTTTTTTACACTTGTTTATAACTCAAATAACAACAATTACATTTTCTCGGCCCTTTTGAAAAACAAATTAAAGTTTTTTATCAGATCTGGTAGAGAATTTTGGGTCCTTTAATTTAAAAAAAAGAAAGTTCATTTTTGTTAACGTGAACTCGAGATATTTAACTTTTTGCATTTTGGCCAATTGTTAATTACCAAATGCATATTTTGAGCTTAAATTTAGACCATATCATTCTGAAACGTATTCATTTCATATGATAAATTCAACAAAAAATTAAGTTTTATAGAAACTTGTTTACAAATATTATAATGTAAGTAATAATGTAACTTTCAGTTCAGATATTTTTATAAAAAGACTCAAGTGTTGAATGTACCATGGGCATCTGTACGTCAACACTTAATATTTGTTTATGTTTCATACGTCGCCAGCTAGCCCGACACCTATGTGCCTGTACAAAATAGTAAAATATGACCTGACACTTGGACCAAAGCATATTTACGTTTACGAACCAAAAATGTATATTCTTTGCTTGGACGTTTTCTTCAGTTTTATTATTCGTCTAGTGTCCATGCATTAGTGAAGTGTGGTAATAGTAATAAGTTGCACGAATTTATTGTTTTCCAACTCAATAAGGGTGAGTTTTTTTACTGAGTAATTTTAATATCAGTTGAGATAATAACATGTACTCACGCAGTTGGTGCATTAATTGAAATTAATAAGACAGTATTAACGGTTCTGAAAGGTAAAAAAAAAACATTTAAGCAAAATTTGTTTTTTTGTTGTACCATAAAAATGTATGGCACTTTTTCACGTTGCGCTTTGTACATTTTACTCAAAAATTGGATCATATAAACTCAAAAGAGTATTTTTTGTAAATTTAAAAACCTATACAATTTTCTTTAATTTGTTTGACATAATCTATTTTATTTTTGAACCACAGAACTTGAACTTAATTTTGAAACATATTCTTTATAGGATTTTGCAAACAGCGGAAAGAAAAACTATCTATGAGAACTAATGGAAAAACTATATATAAAAATATTAATGAAATCTTTGCATTCTTTCGATAACCTAACTTAATTAACTTAATTTTGTTACGTTTAAAGTAATTTCTTTGCCTAAAAATATTTCTCACAAATGTATATTTCAACAAACAAAGGGTATAAACTTATAGTCGCGTCATATTGGCATTTTACTTCTAAAATTGAGAGTACAGGGTCAGTTGACTTCATTTTTGTTTCAAGGAGTTCAGAAAGACATTTAGGAGAAACAGAACCTTTTATTTTTTTGGCGGAAATGCGGTTTTATTTTTGGTCCAATAATTGGTCAATTTTAATGGCCAATTTAATTAAATTAATAGAAAAATTTGTTATCGTACACAATATGCCATTAAATTAGACGAAAATGAGGGTTGAGGGTTCTTGGGGTCGCTGAACACGAATCTGGAGTCCAATTTGGGAATTTCAAAATGGCGGACCGGAAATCGGGCCATTTTCTAGAAAAAATGAAAATGGATATCTTGGCCTTGAAAAATCTGTACTCGGGGCTTTCGAGGTCGCCGATTACGAATTCGAGGCCTAATTTGGTAAATTCAAAATGGTGCACCGGAAGTAGAGTTAATTTCTCAGGAAAGAGTCGTATTTTGAGTAATCGGGAGTTTTTAAGGTCGATGATCACGTCAGAGGTCCAATTTACGATATTCAAAATGGCGGACCGGAAGAACAGTCAATTCCTCCGTATTCTTTTCTTCTTTGGGCTGAAAGTGGGTTCTCGTTATTGCTAGTAACAAAGCTCATGTCCAGTTAGGTAAAATTCAAAGTGGCGGATCGGAATTAGTATATTTTCTAGGAAAAACTCGTATTTTTCATACTTTTAACGAAAAAAAAGAAATACGAGGTTTTCCTGAGGATCTGGTTCGAAAATCCCCGAGTTCCCATTTTCAGCCCAAAAACGACAAAAATACGAGTTCTTAATGAGAAATTTCTACTTCCGGGCCATTTTAAATTTACCAAATTAGACTTCGGATTCGTAATCAGCAACCTCGAAAACCCCCGAATACAGATTTTCAAGGCCAAGATATCCATATCAATTTCCAAAATTGGACTTCAGAGTCGTAATCAGCGAACCCAAGGCCCCCCAAGTAAATATTTTCGTCTAATTTTGTGGCATATTGTGTATGATCTCAAATTTTTCAATTAATTTATTTAAATCGGCCATTAGCATTGGCCAATTATTGGACAAAAAATTAAACCAAACATTTCCGCCAAAAAATAAAAGGTACCTCCTGTTTTTTCTAAATGCCTTTCTGAACTCTGCAAAAAAACTGAAGTCAATTGACCATGTACTTTCAATTTTAGAGATTTTCGGATTTTTTATGCTAAAATGACGCGACTATTACTATTTCAGGATTATTCAACTAATGTATTACACTTAAGTTACTGAAATCAATTTTTTAAAATTATTTCGTCGTTTTTGCAATAAGTACATATTAACAGTGTACATTTGTTATTAAGTACAATGATTTTATTAACTCACTTTCTCTGTTCGGTAAATCTTGCAATCAAAATTTCGACTGGTTCCAATTAGGCTAGAGCTTTGAAATTTTGCACACGTGTACGGTGTGCGGTGACAATGTAATATAGTATATGTAATCGTGCTAAATCCAATGTGGCGGACGCTCCAAGATGGCGGAATAACTTTTTCTTCACAACCCTCTTGATATGGTTATCAAATAAAATGGTTTGATGAGTAAAATCCGATAAACTATATGACGTGTTGTCTAAACCCAATATGGCGGACGCCCCAAGATGGCGGATCAACTTTTTCTTCACATTACATTCAATATTTTGCCACAAACTCTAAAAAGATTTAAGCACTTTTTTAAGTGCTAACTTAATATTCAGTGTTGATTATTATAGATAGAATATAAAGTTAGTTATCTTTTTATTTCAAATATCTTATTGTATAACGAAAGGTGTGATTTCCTAAATTCATTAAAATTTGCATGACTTCCTTTTAAGATTGTTATTTCCGATGTTATCGAGAGAAAGGTTTTATTCACCCTTTTTATTGTAAAACTTGTAGCTTAATAATCATAACCATTTCCACTTCCTAGCGAGTAAAACTTTAACATTTAAATTAATATTTTAAGTAACTTCCTTCGTATAAATATTTAGGAAACACCCCACTAAAATCAGTTGATCATAGAGCTGGGCACTATTTCAAGTAAAAGTAGTTTAAACTGCACTTCAATTACTTTTTTAACTTGAAGTATTTTACTTCAAATACCCGAAGAAATGAGTACTTGGTACTTGATACTTGCACATATTTTAGAATAGTACTTAGTACTTGTTAAACGAAATGACAATACTTGAAGTACTTTACAATTTACTTCAAGTATTTAAAAATTTTGATTGCTACTTCAAGTACCTTAGGTACTGCAAGTAAGTTTACAATCCAGTTGAAACCTGCAGAGACTGATATTCATTGTTGCTAAAAAGAACATTTGCCTTTAGTTTGTATTAGACAGTATAGTATAGTATAGTATAACCCTTTCTGACGAGGCGGAAAATTTTCGTTGTCAATGCTCATTGCTGGACAACCACATGCCAACATTCTCTGCTTGCCTATTTTCCAGATTCTTGGTAAAAATATTGGACCTTTGGCCAAAAACTGGCCAAAACTGGTGCTTTCCAAAAAAAATGTTGGCACCTTCTCAAACTTGTAGTTTCTTTACCAAAGAATAGGCTCTGTGAGTGTCAACATTTTTTTCTCAACGTAACCTCCCAAAACCCCAACACATTTAAATACCGTCAAATACCGATTATTATGTCATAAAGGATACAAAATGACACATTTAGCGAAGAATGACCTAGAAATTATCCTTTTTAACATAACAAAATATTTGAATGTGTTTTACATTGAAAGAGAAATGTTGGCACTCGCAGAGACTATTCTTTGGTGCAGAAACTGTTCGAGAAATTGCCACATTTTTTTTTTTGAAAAGCACCAGTAGTGGCCCGTTTTTGACCAAAAGTACAATTTTTGATCAAAAATCTGGAAAACAGGCAAGCAGAAATTGTTGACATATGGTTTTCCAGCAATGAGCATTGACAACGAAAATTTTCCTCCCGGTCAGAAAGTGTTATACTATTACT
Organism: Stenurella melanura; assembly: GCA_963583905.1. Lineage (NCBI taxonomy): Eukaryota > Metazoa > Arthropoda > Insecta > Coleoptera > Cerambycidae > Stenurella > Stenurella melanura. The sequence goes on along the minus strand of OY757315.1, from coordinate 36,900,081 downwards.
ACGTTCCAATTTTGGCCATAATTGACGTCGCCAGTGCTGCCAATTGCACGGAGAAAAAATGTCGCATATATCGAATGTTGATAGGTAAGATACCTCTTCACTTGCACCAAGCCCCAAAGTGTTATACTCTGTTCCACAATTGAATATTTTCTGGGGCGGCTAACGACAAAATCGGCAGGTGGGCAGGTCTGACTCATATAAGATGAAACACTCTACTATTTGCTAAAACATAACAGCAATGATAAGCATGTTATATCCCAGGCTCCTTATATCGTGCTATCTACTAGACCATAATATTCAAGAAATTTTCTTAGTTATTTTAGAATACGTTAATGAAATGTAATGTTTTTTTAGGAGCAAAATTTTCTCATTAAGTAAATAAATAAAGCATATTCAAAAAACTATCATTATTTAAATATACCCTAAATATAAAAAAAAATAGGTCAATGCACAGAAATATTTATAGATAAAGATTGGTTTAGATAAAAATAAAAAATTTAAAGTACTTGAAGTAGTTAAATGTACTTGTGTTTTACTTTCAAACAGTACTTGATACTTGATACAAGAGAATACTTAAAGTATTTACATGTACTTCTTAGAATTAAATGACTAATTGAAGTAGTACAGGTAGTACTTGCTCCCAAAATTGCAAGTACTACCTCGAAGTACTTGATACTTGAAGTATTCTGCTTTTTGGAAAGTACCTAATTGATACTTGATGCAACAAGTACCCCAACTAACTATTTGGTACTTGATACTTGAAGTAGTTTAAATGAGTACTTTTCCCAGCTCTGGTTGATCATTCTATATCTTAGAAGCTAGAGCTCTGTCCTTGCTATAGTTTAACGATATTATTGCTAAATGTAAAACAGACTTATTAAAATAAAGTAACTATTTACAAAACTGCAATCAATTTTCGTTCGTCGTCATGACAAAGTAAAACCCGTGTCGGTATACACGTATAAAGTACGACACAACAATTTAGTAGCACTTTGTGATTTTATCATTTTTAAGTGTCACACTAACATATTAAACAATAAAAACCCTTTAACGCAATTGTTCCTTTCTGCCCCTTAATTTTGGAAATATTCAATAGCCTAGTAATATAATACATTATTCTAATAAAAAATGAAGAATATTTTTTTTTTTTTGAAAATCCGTTTTAAAGATAAGAATTATTTTTACTTGAAAACATTGTGCTTTTGACAACGGCACGGCGCTTACTTCAAATAACCTCCGTTTTCTGTAACGCAGCGTTCAGCTTTTTTTTCTGGGATTTTTTTTAGCGCATTTTTTTTTTCGCTGTCTTTCAGGTTATGATCTCCAACACCTTTGAGCCCGCTACGACGTAAGCTTGTACAAATGGGTTTCTACAAGGGTTGATTAAGAACATCTTACTAGTTTTTTCTAAAAAAAATCTCTAATACCTTTTTTGAAAATCGACCGCCTTCTTCCATCCTAGAGAATCGGACGGCTCTGGCCAAAATCAAATGTGGTTACGTCTAAAGATCACTTTATAGGTATAAGGGGTGTATCGTGAGTGACTGGCCATAAGCTAGTGAGGGGTACAGAACCCTAAGAGGATTTAAGAATGACCTTTATTAGATCTCTAATGCCTCTTGTTTCTGATATAAGTACAGCGTGTTTCTATTTTTTGCCAAATTTTAGATGGGCCGTATTTTTTTTAATGGCTATAACAAATTGTATCAAATTTAATAGATATGTTTTACTAATAGAGGCCTACATAATTCAGTATCGAAAACAAAAAAAAAGTCAGGGCCTGAGCCATTTTTTTAAATTTTGAATCTTACCTAAAAACATCATCCTGTATATGGATTTTGGCAATGTAAAATACAGATTTTCAAAATAGTCTAATAGTGTGCCTCAACAATGTAGTTAGTTTTTTTGGCACACTTTTGACGCCTCGAGAATTAACAGCTGAGTATCACAGTAAATCCATTTAAAACATATTGGGGTGACTTTCGGTCACAAAAACACCAGTAACTACATGGGCGACATTAATTTTGTGGGGAAAGATTTAATTTTACTGTCTGTTAGAATTTGCTACAACAATAAAAAAATGTAAAAATATGTAAATGTTAACAAAATTAAAAAAATAAATAAATATGTAAAAATGTGAACAAACAAAATTTTTATTTATTAGAACAAATACAAAAGGGTAAAAATTATATGGAAGTGAAATAACTGAGACAATAAAGCTCATAAATAGTTAGTACAATTAGTTAAAAAAAAAATTGATCCAATACAATTACACGAAATTAAAATAACACACCTAAAATGTAACGAACAAAATAATTTAGAAAAAAAATGACTACAACAAATTTTCAAATTGTCTGCCTTCAACCTCAACATAATATTATAATAATGTAATTGAACTATTTAGTCAGTTTTTAGACAGTTTTAATGATTAGAGAATTAACAACCATATAAATCCATTTAAAAAATCTCGTGAGCCTTGATAAACATTTGCCACAGACAATACTCAAAGTACCTGTCAAAAACTTTGTTCTTGTTTGTTTGAAGCAGCGCTAACTACTTTTTAAAGTTAAAATGTCTTATTCTAATGAAGAGTACGTTGACATTAGTTACATTTATGGCTTTTGTAATGGGAACTCCAGGGCCGCCGTTAGGGAATATCGTCGACGGTTTCTCAATCGACGAATTCCCAATAAATCATCATTTTCTTCTGTTCATAATTATGCAAAACAACAGGGGGAATTTTCCATCGGCTCCTTTGCGACATGAACGTCCTATTCGATAAGATATAAATGAAAAAAATGATTCTGGGGATAGTGCAGAAAAATCCTTCAATTAGTACACGAAAGTAGGTGCAGCTTTAGGAGTCCCCCATGTAAGAGTTTGGAAAACTTTAAAAAACAAACATTTCCATCCTTTCCACTTACAAATTGTTCAAAGACTTGAAGAAAGAGATGACCTTTTCTGAAAAACGTTTTGTCGTAGGGTGTTGAATCATAAAAGAACAATTTCAAGAGTTTTATTTACTGACGAGTCTCAGTTTACCAGAGACGGCATTTATAACAGTAGAAATATGCACTTATGGGCAGAAGAAAATCCTTACGGCATATCTCAAAAGAATTCCCAACACAAATTTTCTATAAATGTTTGGTGTGGGCTATTAGATAATAATTTAATTAGGCCCCATTTCTTCGAGGCTACTTTGGATGGTGAAATGTATATAAGTTTATTGCGAGATACATTACTAGAACTATTACAAAGTATAAATATTAGAGGACTTCATTACCAACACGATGGTGCAGGTCCTCACTATGTACGAGAGGTGAGGCAACATTTAGATGACCATTACCCCAATAGGTGGATCGGTTGCAATGGTCCAGTTTCCTGGCCCGCAAGGTCCCCAGACCTGACTTCAGTGGATTATTTCTTATTGCGCCATTTAAAGCAAAAAGTGTATGCTACCGAAGTTACCACCAGACAGGAATTGAGAGAACGCATAGAACGGGAATGCAGTGAAATAGAAAATAACCCTCAGAAGATTAGAAATGCTATAAATAATTTACAGTTACGTGCAAGAAAGTGTATTGAGGTTGGAGGCAGACATTTTGAAACTTTGTTGTAGTCATTTTTTTTTTTATTATTTCTTGTTCGTTACATTTTAGGCGAGTTATTTTAATTTCGTGTAATTGTATTAGATCAAATTCTTTTTAACTAATTGTACTAACTATTTAGGAGCTTCATTGTCTCAGTTATTTCATTTGCATATAATTTTTACTCTTTTGAATTTGTTCTAATAAATAAAAATTTTGTTTGTTCTCATTTTTACATATTTATTTATTTTTTTTTTTTACTTTTGTTGACATTTACATATTTTTACATTTTTTATCGTTGTAGTAAATTCTAACAAACAGAAAGTAAAATTTAATCTTTCCCCACAAAATTAATGTCCTCCATGTAGTTACTGATGTTTTTGTGACCGAAAGTCACCGAAATATTTTTTAAATGGATTTATTGTGAAACTAATTAATTCTCGAGGCGTTAAAAGTGTGCCAAAAAAACTAACTACATGGTTCAGGCACACTATTAGACCATTTTGAAAATATGTATTGTACATTGTCAAAATCCATATACAGGATGATGTTTTTCGGTAAGATCAGAGAACGACAAAAAAAGATTTGTATAAAACATTTTTTGATAAATTTAAAAAATTATAGGCAAAATATGTAACAGTTTTTATTCATCTTGATATATAAAATGTGCAATGTTATCCTAAAATAACAGTATATTCTACAAATAGTTCTGGAATAGCCCATATTCCACACAAGCGAAAAGTTTATGTAGACCGAGAAGAAGGCGAAGGTTCAGAGACCACTCTCTATTTCCTTGTGCGTGTATTTACTGCTATTTATCTTTCTTTACTAGATGCTAAAAGTTAAATATCTAGAATTCAGATGGACGAAAATTCACTTCTTTTTTTTAAATAAAGTTCTCGCAATTCTCTTTCTTTTCTGATAAAAATGTTTCAAAAATGGCCGAGAGAATCTATTTGTTGTCATTTGGTTTATAAATAAATGCCCAAAAAGTGGCCAAAAAGGATTTTAAAAGAATTTTTTTTTAATGTCATCGGAAAGCTGGCGTCCAGAACTACATTTAAATAAAAATGATCCATTTTGAAGTTAATGACAGAAAATGGCGGGTAATTCAAATTTCAGATAACAAATTCATTAATTTGTGTCCGCAGGGTTAAATATTTGGGCACCAAAATTTGAGGATCTTTTGTTTTCAACAAAAGGTATAAGTATTTTCTGAAAGTTTGAAGCCGATCGGAACTCTTGTGGTCCCTGGGAGTTAAAATGAAAAAAAAAACGCCTTTTAGGCAGTTTATTTCATTTTGTAAGTTATGTTCGTTCTCAAATGACCCAAAACCAACGCAGGTTTGTTGGAATTTTAATTGCGAAGGTTTTTGGTGTTTGGTGTTTCCCGATCGGACCTCTAGAACCGGAGATACTCACCTTATTTAAAAAAAAAACGCTGTTCAAAAAACAAAATTGTTCAAAAAAACGCGATAGGCTTTAGAAGATCAAAACGTGAAACCCAGAGAAGGTATGAAATTATTGAAATTATAATATTGTTGTTACCAAACTCTATACATCAATGTCTTTTTCTTACTCCACTCTTAGCAAAAAGTAGGCATTGCCTACCCGACTACGGCCGTTTGTACTTTTCGTGGCAATAAACACACCTACTGATAAATGCTTTCTTACTACCACTTAAATTTATTTTTTAAAAATCTCTTACCCATAAATTCCTTTGAACGCCAAAGATTTACGAATCACTTGTTGAACTGTTTGAAATTTTAACCTATAAATTTCCAAGAAATAATAATCGATATAAAACATAATAAAAATGTAAAATGTACTCACCTTTATTAATACTAGGTACCTTTTAGAAGTATATTAGGTATATAATCACAATCACAATGAAATAACAATGAACATTATATAATAAAAGAAAAAACAACCGGCAAACAAAAACAACAGCGACCTCAAAAGTATTTTTTCGAATCGCTCTAGATATTCTAGATGATTTAGGCTAGTAGGTACACTGAAATCATATTGATTAAACTTTTTTTACATACAATAACAGCAAATAAAAACAGCCAATAATAATTTATTATCATAAATCCGTTTTAAAAAATATATGCGTCAAACTCAACCTGTAGTCGGTAGTTCCAATGACCGATAGTCAATCAGGTGTGGTCGCTGTGAATTGCGGTCACGAACTTTTGCTCTATGAAGTCCATTGTTAAGGCAGTAGTAATTAAAATCCCTAATTTCGCAAATTACTACAGAAAAATGTATAGGAAATTAATACAAGAATATTTAATTTACTAATAACATAGTTTGTGTACGAATGGATAAAACAAATTCTTGGTAATTACAATGATCGCCGCTAGAGTGCGCTAGAAGTCTCTATTGATCATTGATTTAGAAGGAAGAAACAGTCACGTGATCAAGAGTGGCATCACTTCGCCATTTTGTTGCTATTTATCCATCAAATTGTCAAATAGTTTGTTAACTTTTGAAATCCCCTCACCCCCTTACCTTTAGTAAATGGTATTTTTATTTCAAAATGGGCGGGATATTCAAAATACAGAAGCAAAATTATTAACATTTGTGGCCAAGACGCAAAGCTCGTCGGACCAAAAATGAGATTAAAAAAAAATTAACGTTTAATCCAAACTTTGTAGCATAACAATTTACAGTTTCAATTCATAAGGAATTAAGAAGTTTGGTTGTACAATGAATTTTCGATTGCAGGGTTTAAAAGTGGGTTTGAGTCAACGAGGGGTAGATATACAAGGAGTGCTTAATGCCTATAAGCAATGTTTACCAGAAGGCAAAAGAGACAGAGATATATTGTGACGCAATTCATGCGTCATTGGAGGTTAAATAGGAGCGCTGTGAAGTATAGCGTGTCTCAGGTTCTCATAAAAATTCTGTTTACAGTGTTTACCGGGTTTATTGTTAGTTTAGTCTTTTTCCCACATGCTGCAAGAAATCGTAACTCAACTATCACGAAAATTTCTTCATGTTTCATTATAATTTAACATTATTACTTCAGGGATCTGTAATTTATATTGTGCAGTATGTCTAACGTTCACTAATTTTGGACACTGTATACATGCATCCAACTGCGTCATAATGACGATTTGTACGTGTCGACTTTTGATTGGTTGGTTCTTTATTAAGCACTCCTTTTCAATCTACCCCTGCTTGGGTTTGAGTAAGATAAATAGGACAGCATTAAACAGAAAGGAACCAACACACTTAGCTAAAATCAAGAAACAAGCTTGCAAAAAAAGGTTTTGCATCTTAATTACAATATTGAAACTACACCATTAAATTCTTATATGGAAAATGAGTTGGACTTTTTCAGCTGAACACACATTACGATATTCTACATTTAAATAAATTAAGAAACAAATTTTTTGAATTTTGTGGGTTGGTTTTTAAATTTTGTGGGTTGGCTCCTTTCTGTTTAATGCCGTCCAATATTTAATCACAGATCAAGAAATAAACATAGACATTGAAAACAACAAGGAATGTTTGAAGCCAAAATCTTATTTGTCGTGTTTATTTTGTTTACGTTTTTCCGGCTTATGATTGATTGGGCAATTTGAACCACACGGTCAACGTACTTGATGACAGTTGACATATCAACAAAAGCATAGGCGTAAAGGGCAGGTCAGGTAGTCATGTTTATTTTAAGTTCATAAAATTATTATTTAAATCAAAATATGTATTTTCAGCTTTCTCATTTTTTTATTTTAATGTCTTAGATGACTTAGAAACATTTATGTAATATACCTAGTGTAATATAACTGTTTCATAAGTACCAAAGCATCAAAAATTAATAAGAATACTTAGCTCATAATGAACCCTCTTCAAACGATACCCCTCTGTAGGCGGATGATTGTAAACATAAGCCCTCCTTGCCCCTTCTATCACTTTATTGTTTACTTTGGCTTCAAACACAGTATATACCATTTCTACAGTATTCTTTATCTATGTCTTTTATTATTTATTAATCTGTGAATTTAATGTTATGACAACCCATTATACTTAGTGCTGTAACGTTGGTCACCTGCACCATAGGAATCTAGAATTAAGAAAGTTTAATATTTTAATAACACCCAACCTCCCATGAGGGGCCATTCAACAAATATATTAGCTTTGGGAGGAGTTACCGAAAATGTTACAAGTGGACGGTGTGGAGGGAGCGGTTCACAAAAAGCTAACATTCCCAAAAAAAAAATCAACAGAATATTTTTTATAGTTAAGTGTAGAGGGTAGGGGAGTTTGCAAACAAACGTTCGTGTAAGGGACTCTCATAAATGTTACCAAGTGGAGAGGAGGATCAAAAATAGCGAAAGTATTTGTTTAATGGCCCCTGACAAGTCTTTGTGTGACACATTTTCTTTCCGAATTTTGGTTGAAGGTCGGCCTCTACATTTGCCCGGTATATTTCATTAAAAATCGCCTGGTCTTTCACAAGCGATTATATGTTTTAAATATTAATTTCAATGTACCCATAATGTTACTCATTTTTTATTTTTTACAGTAAATAGTATAGCCAAATCAAGCTCAACTGGTAATTTGAATTCACCCATGCCCATATTCTGAGACACGTTGCTACAAATTTGAAATTATTTACCATACGAAATAGATTTTTTGCATACCTATGGATAAAAAATATAACATAAAATTAAAATAAATTTTCTTGTTCACTGAAGTATATTTCTCAATGAGTTTCTGAAACTTGTGTATTTCTGTGGACGACCCATTATCACATTTATATTCAACAAAAACATTTGCATATTCATTAAAACTGTCAGCAGGTCCTGATGATGTTTGATAGATACTGCTGATATTAATAGTATATTATTCAACAAGTGGTAATGTGTAATGTGGAGTGTTGTAATTCCTCAAGTGAATTATTACCATTATCGCAAGTTGAGTACCATACATTATCTAGGATTATAACAATCAATATTAACATAATGGTTCATCTTCACTAATTTTTGGCACAATTATTATTTAACTTGATTTGACAACATCAAAACTATTCAAACATGTCAAATCACCTTCCTCCCCTCAATAATAATAGACTGTTCTGTTTCATTTCACGCGTTACATCTATTGGACAGGCTATAGGCACGAAGTTAAAGGAAATTGGCAGTACCTAGTGAGTCATAATAAATCACAAGTGAATTATTATAATTCACGCTATTTATTTAAGAGCAGTTCATTAATTAATATATAAACTAATAAGAGTAAATAAAACATTTGATACAATACCGGTGGTATTACACGATCGTATTTTACATCTTCGCATCTCTGCTGCTACCAAGTAACAGATAATTACAATATTGGCATCTGACAGAGTGTATATCAAAAATTCATTTAACGCGTTAGCTGCGAACCGAAAATTTGTTATCGTTTCAATATTGCGGGACATATCCTCCAGGATATGTAAGAAAATTGTATTAAAATGCGGTGCAGCTTTCCGGGGATACGTAAATTTGTTTCGAGATTATTGACCTCTAGAGTAACACAAGACTGAATTACAAAAAATTTTAAAGCTGAAATCTGCTACTAGATGATCAATTAGTATGGTACTACAGTCGTACATATCTTCGAGGACTAGAACCGCACATGAATAAGAAAAAATGAGCTAGTAGCATTTATTTATAAGGGAAAACAAATATTTCTAACAAATATGTGTCATTTATTAGTCATTATACCTTTATTATTTGTAATATATGACAATACAAGATATATAATTACGCATTTTTCAAACATGACCTGTATTGAAACAGTTAAGGCAATAGGCTGGTTTCTGTGGACAATCGTCACAATAGCTTATTACACGTCTAACTTTCTTGTCCGCTTCCCGATTTGATAAAGTTTCTCTTAGCTTATTATAATATCCTCTGCAGGGTTTTCTCTTCTTTCTACCTGGCCCCTCTGGTTTGATAAAAGTATGTAGCCTTTTTCTTGGATTAGGTGGAATATTTTCCATGTTCACGAAGAGTTCCACCAAGTCATTTGATAATCTTTTTTGAAACTCTGTTATACCTAATTTTGTGTCAAATAAAATGTTGTACACAATATCCTCGAGGATATATACCGCAAGTGAACCATGTTTTTATATTCACATGCGTTACATAGCCCCTGCGATATGTATAACTTTTTTTTCATATGAATTCAGCAAATTCCAATGGATCTAAATTTACACTTGACATAGAAAAATTCTAAGTATACGTGGTTAAAACTGGCTTCGCATGCTGGCAGATCATGCTAGATTTGTGGCTCGCATATCGAAACAATTGCATACATATCACGAGGGACATATGTATCGCAGCTAACGTGTTAAAGCGATTTGCAAATATCATTTTCTAAGCCCATAGAAATATTAAAGACAAAAATAATGATGTGGGCACTAAGAATTAATTTCCGTAGACTCCTACTAATATTAGATTACTCATAAGCGGCTGAATAACAACATGAACTGCATGTGATTTGGGGGTTCCCCTATTTAACCCCCAGCCCGTTAATGGAATCATCTCAAAATATAATCTAATTACAGATGTCGTTATAATATATGTGTACCAAATTTCAAGTAAAAATCGCAATTTTATTCTAGCAACCCTTTTAATAATAAAGTGCAGGTGGTGGAGGGAGTTGAAAAATATTATAAAAAATCTGAGGCCCTGGCTTCTGGTATATACACAAAATCCCAAGTTTCTCTACTCTAACCAGCTTGCTTTACTTATTTTCCCCTCCAATCCAGTTCTAGATCTTGTTATAATACACGTGTACAAAATTTCAAGTCAATATCTTCAACAGTTCCAGAGAAAACGTGTGCACAAAAAAGTTATAGACAGACAGACGGACTTGGTGGATATTTTTAGATTTTATTATTGGCAGCACCGGTTAGTACTGGCGGTACAAAACCTTATTAGCTTTAAGTATTTAACAGAGAATGAACAGACTAGAGTAGCAACGGATTCAAATTCAACTGCAATGTGTGTAAACAGGTTTTAAGAGCACTTAATTCTTAAACTTGATAGACTAAAGTGACACCATAAGCCTACAGGTGGCAATCACTATGCTAGGTAGCCTTAAGTAAAAAAAAAAAAATCAATTTGGATTGGAGTAAAAAAAACAAATAGATCCAGTACATATTTATTTAATTTAAACTTATATACTAAACAGCAGATTTTAGCTATAAATGAACATTTTAACTTATAATAAGTTAAGTATACCTTTCGAGCACTAAAAAAAGGTTAAAATTAAAATACATACAATCCAACTATAACATATCTGAAAATTCCTGTGGCGGCAAGTGGAATTTAATTTAGCCATGTTTTAGAATAGGAGCTTCACTACCAAGACTAAATACGGTTTAGTCAGAGAAAAACTGTAATTAAACTCTACAAAAAAATATATGATAGATGGGTTGTCTAGAGGTAGTTTTCTTGTAAAATTATTTGTAATATTTTTGGATCGAGAGGAAAACTGGTCAACAGATTTTTCTTCAGATTGGTTTTTGATGTATAAAATTTCAGAAATGTGTAACTATAAAAAATCAAATATTTTCAAAACACTTGTGTTGGTTTTTTCAATGGCAATTTCTTTGCCACAAAACTTTTATTTTAGTCTTGGTAGTTATGTCTTAAAGTATGGCTTGATCCCATGCTCCATTACCAAGACGTGACTAATACAATTTCACAGTCCCCCACTAATTATTTTTTTTATGACTAAAATCCGATACAATACTAACTGTGAAAGTATAAATGATAAATATTTACAAATAAATATGGATGCCGGTTTCAAATAATATATTCCAGACAAAATGAAAGGCAGTGGGAAGTGTCCAAAAGACTACGATAACTTATATACAGGATATTCGAGTTTACAAAATATAATTACAACTAAAAAATTTAACATAATATATAATTGCATACAAACTAGTACATCAGCCAGAAGTAGTTTAAATTTTATATTAAACTGAATAATGTATACAAACTAAAATTTAATAAGTGCATAATCTAAAATAAATCTAATCCATAACCAATGTGTTAGATTTCGTTAGATACAACAAGTAAATAAAATATTCTTCTACCCCTAAACTCTTTATCGAGTTAATGTAAATATAATTATATACCTTACAAGAATAAATTAACTAATACTAACAAAAATGTATGTGAAAGATACCATTCCCATCAAGTGTCCAAATAATTCGAGAAGTCATTTTAAAACAAAAATATAAAGTACACATTTTTGTGTACATGAAGGCAATTTTTCTATAACAATTAGTTGTGTGTTGTGAAAGACAAGTTAAATTTAACCAACCATTAAAGAGATATCAAATAGATTGATTACCTCAGGCGAGCATGTAAAGAGAGTTAAAAGTTTCCTCTTAATACAGTATGTTCCATTTTTTATTACTCTCATACCACAGGTCTCTTATTAGCAATGCGATTTTTTTTAAATGTGGCTGGAAGGTACATACCCATCAGAAGATTGTGTCACAGTAAAATATTGAAAAATCCACCAGTGGCGTCCGTCGCTATAAAGAAAAATGTACCTAATTTTCCAAAAAAAGATATAAGGCAAAGTTTTAACAATCTCATAATCTTATTCGCTGTTATCAAAAACTCACTAAAACCGAATTTTAATAAGATAATGTACTTGAGTTCACATAATCGGAAACTAAAACTTCTTAAAGTATCAATTATTACAGTCGCAGGGTTCAGACTTTTTGAATTTTCCAGGTTTTCCATAACCAAAAATATTAATTTCCATAAATTTTTTAGTGAAGTAATTTTTTTATTTGACAAAATAATTCCTTAACTTAAATTGAATCAGTGAAAATTCTTAAGAATTCTATGGTTTTCCATATGGAGACGCTGAATTCCCTGATTTTTCATACAATTTACAAAATTCCCTGATATTTCCAGGTATTTTTTTAAGATATTTAAATTTTTGAGTGTTCCAGGTTCTCCAGGTTTTCCAGTCCGAACCCTGAGTCATATCTTTATTTTCGGATGTAATTAGGAGTTAATTAAGCTAGAGGAAGACAGGCTTTCCATTTAGAATAATCACGTTACGTCAGTCAGTTTACTTATCAGTCAAAATCAAACAATAATTGACTTGAAAATAAAAAAGTTCAATTCGATTTATGAACAATTCATTAAATAACAAAATTTACATAGATAACTAAGTCACAGTTTGCTCAACATATCACATGATTTATTCTAAACGGAACGGCCATCTTCCTTCAGCTTAATAAATAGTACTTTAAAAAGGAAAATTTTATTTTCTCATCTTATTGAAATTCAGTATTAGTGACTTTTTGACAACTAATAAGATTATGAGAATGCTTTACAGTTAAAACATTGCCTAATATCTATTTTTGGAAAATTAGGTTCATGTTTCTTTATAACGACGAAAGCCGCTGGTGGATTTTTCAATATTTTACCGTGACACACGCCTCTAATGTGTGAGTACCTTTCCCCCAAATTTAAAAAAAATCGCATTGTTAACATACTGTATAGGGAAGGCTATTATGTAGGATATGATAACATTACAGTCGTTCTTACAGACTCCAAATCATTGAGAAATAATGTCTCAATACTAACTTTCATGAAACAAAATAAAACTGTAACAGTATATGAGGTTATTTGGCATTTCCAATTATAATTTGAATATTATGATTTCAGTCTAATTTTATGTTTAAGCTTAAATACATGCTTAAGATTAAATACAGAGGTGGTGTCATGCACCACCATCTGATCTTCGGCATTTTTTCATTAGGTATTAGTGGGTATTGTTTTACATAATATTTTTTTTACACATCTGTATCCGCCTAATGGAAAATAAAGACCTATTATTATTATTATTATTAAATATGTATAACTTTGACGTTGTATCATTTGTTGTCAATTTTCAGCAACGCATATCCAACTCATACCCCCAGTGAATAACTCGGAAATAAGATTTGCAACTTTTAACATGTAAAATAAAGTTAGTGTTTGTTGTGGATCCAAAACTATGTACCTATCAGAGATAAGAGAAAAAATACTACCGAGTGATCTAGGAACTGATGTCAAATCAGTTTTGGTGAAAGAAAAAAAAAAGAAAGGATAGCAACCAATAACCAATTTATGTAGAATTTAATTCCGTTTTTGGTTAAAATAGATATGAAAAACATATCTAATTGATATCCTGGTTCAGGCTGGCTAACGTGGTTAAAAATGTTTGGTCCAAATTAATTTTTGTTAGAAAAATAATTATTTTTTGAAAAGTTGCAATGTTAAACTACTTGACATGGTTTTTCCAGTTTTTCAAGCTGTACTGAGGTGTTGTTTATGTAACTTAAAATTATGTCAAAATACTGTCCGCAATATTGAATTCAGCTCAATGCCCCAACAATCTAAAACGCCTCTAAATAAATTTTATATATTTCTTACATTTCACTTGTAACATTAATGATTAGTTATCAACTTACAAGGTTTATATGCAAGATTATAGAGAAAATATAAATGAAAATGAACAATTACATAAAAGTCGTTTGTTCTATATTCCACACCGATGTCGTTAAACAAACTAATACTATAAATTTAGACAAAAAATATATATCTTAACCTTACCAACTAGTAATTACAGTAGCGATTTATTGTGTCTAGATTAGCAAAAAAACAAGTGTTTCAAATAATAAATAATAGAAAAATCACTGACAAGATAAACTGCTAATGAAACTCAAAATCAATTGCCGATATGATCTTTTTCTGTCTTTCCAGTGTATCCAATTAATGATCGTTGTGTTACAATACTGTTCGGAATATTCATTTCGGTCCTAATTATGCCCAAAAAGCACAATGAAAAAAACGCCTCATATTTTATATTCTATTAAATGTTTAGTTTATGCAATTAACGGTTACATATTAATAAGAAGCTTCTAATTTCTTTGTACCTCAACAAGATTATAGAAAGAAAAAAAGTTTTCCATCATCCAAATTGGTACCGATAAAAAGCTATATAAAAATAAACATATTTGACATGGATCTTCAATGAAAGCAACGTTGGTAATATCGTGATGCTAGATTAGCACCTACCAGTCAAATCTAATGTCCTCAAGTAAGCTCGAATAATGTTATGGGTTGACAAGTGGGGATATCCCTATTTTAAGTGGTAATATTTGTGCATTACCTGAATTATTTATTTCAATAATGAATAATGAACGTAACAAATATGAAAACATAATTATATAAACACATTACTGCCGTGCTTAGCGAAAACGCAGTATCCACAAAAAATTTCAACAATGAGATATTAGCATATACTGGCTTAAAATTTAGTTTTCTATCTATAGAACTTAACAAAAATGCAGTATGTACCGCCAAAACCATAGGTATAAAGATCCTTATTGTGCCATATCCAATGATAATCTAGGTTTATGCTTGGTAAAAATTCAATATCACATGCTACTTATAAAAAACTCGGCATCTGGATGTTCGATGAGGTGTTTATCCAAAGCATGCATGAGTTAGTGGGTTCGTACTAAGCAAGTGTCACATGTTTTGTGCCAAAACCGTGTAAGTTGTTACGACTGCAAATAGAAATAAAAAGCTGTTTTTCTCCATTATTACTTTTCTGTAGATACTGCGTTTTTGCTAATCACGGCAGATTACATAAGTAGCACTGCCACTAAAAGGCAATTACTATCACTGAATTTGACACTTAGTTTTGAGGTTAGAATTTTGAGTGAAAGATTTTATATTTTATAATGTTGAAATTAAAACAATCATAAAACAGCTGAAAACTAGAAACAAGTTATTAATTTGCAACAAATGGCATATTGAATTTTTTACCTAAATTTTCATCGTGCCGGATTTGGTATGACGGTATTGTTGAAAATGGTTTTAATAAAAGTATCGGTAACATTACCATAAATGGAAGGAAAAAGTCGTCGATTTAGTACAATGAATGAACACTATTCTTTATCCAACGTTTGGTTTACTCGGCATACACTTCCTCAGGGCTTAAGAGCAAAGTGGGAAGGTGGAATCTTCAGCTGTCATCATTAAAACTATCATTACCATGGGTGTTAACAATAAATATACAGTCAGGTATACCTTGATATTTCAATATACAATCCGTCTCAAAGTTAAAGCAACCTACATCATAAAACAGAGAAGCACTCGATCTAATAAAGACATAACGTTCGTCTGCTCGATGAGAACTTGAAATATTAGAATTTTGCGTTTACATCAAAGCTATACAGATAATAATTTGGTATACATAAGTAAATTCTCTAGCTGATTAAATAAGTCTTATTGAATATTTCTTTTTAGTTAAATCTTATTCAACAACAGGCATGTACACTTGATTGCAAGCAAAATAGTACTCTTTTGAAGTGAATACGTAAAAAATTATGATCTAAATTGCCGGCTACTGTGTCAAAAAAAAAAAAAACGCGAGTGAAAAATTGGACACTGAAACTTTTGATTCGAAATGCTGCCAATGACGTTAGAGATATGAAAAAATGGACATACAATTTTATGGACAAATAAATTTTCTATGAGAAAGTCACTGATGGCATATGTCTATCTTCAGTACTGAGAATGATTGAAAGTTGAATACAAAATTTACAGATGTCCGGTGCGTGACTTTCAACTATCTTCTCACCAAAAGTATTTAAGATAGACATATGTGCCACCACTGAATTTTTTTCACAATTATGATCTTACAATATTTTGATGTATTTCCTACGATTCTCCCAGGCTTGCAATGAAGGGTCACAGCATACCCGTTTTTTAATGTTTTATTGTTCCCGGTTGATGAAATGTGTAACATTTTTCATATTGTATTTTCATCAGAACCAAAGCTGTGTGTAAAATTTCACCACAATTGGATAACGGGAAGTGGTTAAACTTAAATTACTTTAGACCCATACAGATAAACGACAACCGACGGGATGTCGAACTTAAGAAAACCATTGAAAAACAGTCACTGCAGAAACCGTGGTGGAAAGACAATTCCTCCAATTTCTCCTATTTTCGTCGTACAGCTGCATTAAAATGAAACGGAAGGAGGTACGCAGTTTAATGACAGGCGTCATCATAACTGCCCACATGCCGATAGTGTAAAAGGAAGAGATTCACTTTTATTTCGTAGCTTGGCTGGACACTTTTCCGACGAGGTTGCTATAACTGTTGTGAGATTCTTGTAAAATTTGTATACCAAAGACTGTATATTTATTGTCAACAGCCATGTCTAATGATAGTTATTGATGACAGCTGAAGATGCCACTTTCCCACTTCGTTCTGAGCCCTGAGAAAGTTTACGCCGAGTAAAGAAAACGTTGATGAAAAAACAGAGTTTATTTATTGTCTTGAACTGACAATTTTTTCCTCGCATTATCATATTCATGGACACAATTTTCTTATTAACATTGCCGTAAATTATCAAAAAAATAAGTTATTAGTAATTAATTATTCCTTAAATTATTTCACTGGTTATTTAACACTATTTAAACTATACTAAAATTAGTAAAATTAATTTCTTCTGTCGAATTGAAATTTTGTAGAAGTTAACTAATAATTATAAAATATATGGTAATACCATGTTCATAAAAAAATATTTCAAGGTAGCAGGTCAACCCCATTATGATATGTATTTAGACAGGTTATAAGGACAACTAGGATTTATACCGAATCAACGGCAAAATAGACTATTCACACCTGCAAGTTTTCGTAATTAAATGGTTTCCTCTCGTCTTTCCAGGTGTGACGAGATGTGATCCGAAGAAAGAGGTTTATATTAAAATACGGTTTTGAATGTGGATTTCAGTCCGGTAAAATTACTATCAAAACACCTCAAATTTAAGAAATCGCAATTATTTATATTTATATTATTAATACAAAATAAAAACCTATTTTGTACCCCAACAGAATGATGGAAAAACGAATAACAATCCACGACAATTACCAAAAAATTTTGATGTTTACATTCCATATAAAAGCAATTACTTAAAGTTGTTCGTTCTTCCACAATCCAGTTGTGTATCGATAAAAAACTATATACAAGAACTGCTTAAAATTAAAGATAAAAAATATAACGATACGACCTAGTAATTTATGGGGTACTTTCCATACTGTTCCTCGTATAACAGGTGTGTTTCCGAATTTTGCAAAACAATATTTTTAAGTTGTGACCTTAAAATATGATTTTAGAACCATTTAAATATCACCGAATTTCGTTTTTGTTCTATCTTGTAAAATATGCAATACTTAGAAACACCCATATATGATAAGAACGACGACATATATATATAAACCAGTTATGGAAAAAAAATGAGTATAAATAATAAATAAGTAGAGAAGCCAGCTCCAAAACAAACTGCTCATTTTTCCATCACCTCTCTGACATTGGTAAAAAAACTAAGTGTGATACCAAAAACAGAAATCTGTTTTCAATCTGACATTTTTCGATTGTGATTTTCCATGTGGTTGTGCTTCACGATAAATGTATCAATACTGATACATTAGAAAAATGTATCAATACCGGTAGATTAGTGAATGTATCAATACCGATACATTAGCATTAATTGCCAAATTCGGCAATACACAAGACCAGCTAAACAAAAAGCAGCTTAAAAAAGAATTCCATAAAACGATTTACCAAATTGTTTCCTAAATAATATAAGTATGGTGTCCACTTATTTTTAGACTTTATGATAGGACTGCTTGTTTATACTGACTGCTATGGAATAATTTGAAATGCAAAATAGTTATAAATATAACAAGATATTTTTTGTTCCTGCTGCAACCTGCTGGGAACCTGTACATAGGTATAGTTTTTTTATTTCCCTGGTAATGCAATAAAAGATATTTTACTCAATTTCTTATCATTTGCAAGTTTTTTTGTATGCATATCACTAAAACATAATTAATTATATATGGTGGGAGATCATTTGGCAATTCTCTCTAAATATCACAGACGTTTTGTACTCTTACTACTAAAAACTAAACTTTTGGAAACTGAGCTAGAAATTTTTTATCTATTGTACCTCTGTTCATTACCTTCCTATAAGTTTGAAATAGTAACTAAATTGCCATTTGCTGCCTGTACAAACTGGGTTTAACAATTTAATACTGCAGATGGAATTAAAGGGAAACACATTCACCAACAATAACTCGGTTGAAATTCAAGAACAAAATCTACAGTTGCTTTATCTAGAATTTACCGTCCATAAAATTCTTTGTTGTCTATATCTCCTAATATTTTCCCCCTTCAAGTACTATTTTCATGCAGTTTTCTAGAAAATGTCGGTCACATTTTCTAATCAACTTGCGACAAATAATTATTATTTTGTGGGTAGTACTAAGAATCAAAGAACGTTTTATTTTAGGAAAACTAAACGCTATGGACTTATTTAAAAATGACTGGTCACGTATATTGACTTAGACAATTGTCCTATTTGACTAGACTGTTCTACATCACCAGTGAACCACTTTTCAAGAATCTGTTAATGAAAAAATGAGGGTATACTTCTAACATAATTAAATTTAAGACGAATGTCACTTAGTGCTTTTTTTATATCACTTCGGTTGTTGGTATCAAAAAATAATTATTAATCAATAATATATACAAGGAAAAACATAAGGGACTGCATCATGAACCTATAATAAGAATAAAAATAAATATACCAAAATTTCACAGAAAATCTGCGATTTTATATAAATGATGTAATAAGTTTCATGTCTTTAAAAAAGCCAACAATGGAGAACAGATAAACAAAAGAACCTATACAATTTTATCCTCTAGGGACATTTGTAAAAAGAACTAACTCGGGTTAATTTCAATAGTTACCTAAGAACAGTTTGAGAACCTCTGTCTTTCCTGGGTCATTAAACTTATAATTCAAAAAAAACATTTCCCTAATTGGCATCAAGACGAGCTGAAGAGTATAATATAGCAAGGTGGCGGGAACAGAAGTCAATTTACACTGTTTTTATAACTAAGTAATATACTCCTATACATAAAAGATTAAGGCAGTATAGTTTAGTTTAGTTAGTTAGTTTGTCTTTATTAGTTCTTGTAAAAATAACAAAACCAAAAGGTTGTAGAACATGTCAAAAAAATACAGAATATAATATATAACTGGAACATATACAATATAAAATACACAATAAATCACATCCAATTTGGATTAGTAACATACTAACATATAGTGTAAAATACAATTAAAACAATTATGAATAAGCAAAAACACCGGAGATGAAGTTACACAGAAAAGGAAAAAAAGACAAAAAAAAAATATTCTATTGGAGTGTATCGTTGAAGTACTCATCCATTGTGTAATATGCTTTTTGTATAAGTAGAGCTTTCAACTTTATTTTTAGTTTTTTTAATGGGAGGTTTTTAATTGTTTCTGGAAGTTTGTTGTATACTTTAATTAATGAGAAAGGTATGTTTTTCTGGATATAGGTATAGCTAGTTTTGATATTTAGTAGATCTTTTTTATTTCTGGTGTCATATGAGTGATTTCTATCAAAATCCGAAAATAGAGAGATATTTCTGATTACAAATATCACACTTTCAAAAATAAAGAGACTAATTAAGGTGAGTATGTTGTTTTCTTTAAAGACTGGTTTACAGCTGTCAGTTTGTTTGATATTAAAGATGTTTCGTAGACATTTTTTTTGCAGTAAAAATATTTTATATATGTTACTCGTGCCGCCCCAGAGAACCATACCATATCTGAGTCTACTCTCAACATAAGCATAGTAGGCTAGAAGTGCAGCCTCTTTATTGATGTTTTGTGATATTACTTTCAGTGCATAGCAGTACCTAGCTATATTCCTTGTCAACTCATCAGTATTGGATTTCCAGTCAAGTCTATGATCAATTTCAATGCCTAAAAATGTTATTTTTGGTAATGTTTCGATAATTGTGTCTCCGTCAGAAAATATTTTTTTATAGTTTATGTTACTACCCGTAAATAATATGGCTTGAGTCTTATCCATATTTAGTTGAAGATTAAGCGGTGTGAAGTATTCCTTTAGCTTATCTAATGCTAAAAATATCTTTGCTTCTAAGTCTGTATAGTCAGGTGATTTGATAATTAGAGAACAATCATCTGCATACTGCACTGTGTGTTCGCCAATTGACATTGGTAGATCATTAGTATATACAATATATAGTAATGGTCCAAGTACTGACCCTTGCGGGACACCTCTCTTTATAGTTAGTGGCTCAGATTTCAATAGTTCACCCTCTCTATCTTTCTCTACAACACACTGTATTCTGTTACTTAAATAAGATATAAATAATTCCAATGCAGTACCCCTGATCCCGTAGCTTTCAAGTTTATCTATTAATATATTATGGTCCACGCTATCAAACGCTTTTGATAGGTCCAGGCCTATAGCAACCGTATGTTCTTTATTATTTAATGAAGCAATTATTTCGCACATCGTTTGGTAGTTTGCCCTAATTGTTGATTTGTTTTTCCGAAAACCGTTTTGGTAATCACTTAAAAGTTCATGACTTTCAAGGTAATTTATTGTTCTACTATATATTATCTTTTCAAAGATTTTGCTTATATTTGAGAGTAGGGCAATGGGTCTATAGTTACTCAGTTTACTTGCGTCACCCTTTTTATAAACCGGTTTGACAAGAGCAATCTTTAGATTTTCTGGATAGATGCCTGTGCTTAAGGTTAGATTTATTATATGACATAGGGGGCCTGATATTTCTGCAGCAACAGATTTTAATAGCTTGACCGGTATTTCGTCTTCACCTACGGATTTTGTATTTTTTAAACTTTTTATAATGCTAAGTACTTCCTCTCGATCAGTGGGTACTAAAAATATATTCGTCTCTGCACACGGGATGCAATTTACATACTTAGTATTAGTGTTAATACAAGGACTATTATTTACAAAAAAATCATTAATATTATTTAATACTACACGTTTATTTTCATTATGAGGACTTATATTGTTCAAAAGAGAGATTTCATTTTTAGTCTTGGAACCTGTATAACTTTTTACTAGGTCCCACACAGCTCTACTTTTATTGTTTGCTGTATTAATATATGCAATATTTGAGTTTCTCTTTGCCTCCGCTATAACATTTTTTAATATTCTGCAGTAACACTTATACCTAGTATCAGATACTTCACCTTTTTGTTTCTGCTTATAGAGATATCTTTTCATTTTGCACGAAATTTTTATGCCTCTTGTGATCCAAGTTTTGTTTTTATGTGCTCTATTTATAATTTTTTTTGGAAATGTGATATTTATTATTTCTTTAATTTTATGTATAAATATTTGATAGGATACATTAACATCATTGGAGCAATAGATATCATTCCAAGTTGTATTCTGAATTTCTTTTTTAAAACTTTGCAGTTTTGCAGCAGAAAACATCCTTTGCATATTTCTATTTTTAAGGTTAGTTTTATTTTTTACAGGTAAGTCTATCATTAAAAATTGAGCTTCGTGATCAGATAAAGCTGATGTGATTACTTCACCGAGGTGATTACTTTCATAGTTAATGAAAATATTATCTAATAATGTAACCGACGATTTAGTTATTCTAGTTGGTTCATTTATTTTTTGTGTCATATTGTGCATTTGAAGTAAAGTAAAGAATGTCAGATTATTTGCATTATTAGTATCGAGTAAGTTTAAGTTAAAATCACCACAGAGTATTATCTTATAATTTTTATACCTATTTTCAGCAAATAGGTATAAAATATACAAATAGGTCGGGCAACAATTACTGCATGTATTCTTATATGGTTTACTTTTTATTATCAATGTAATGACCATGAAAAAAAGGGAGATTTAGGTCGCAGAGACCTTAGACTTGATTTCCTTTAACATCCATTTCTGACCTAATCAATATTGTAGATACTACCTGACCAGAGGTTCTCAACCAGTTTTATTTCAATTTTTTTTCTTCAAAACTATGATCTTTAGAACCCATGTTATATAAGTTCTTTTGTTTGTCTGGTCATTCCACACTGCCAGTTTTTTCAATGATATGAAATTACTACACCCTGTTTGTCTCTTGTATAGAGAGATACAATACATAACTCACCAATTCATATTTAGAGTTCTGTCTCTATTTACATGCTTCAAAGAAATCTTTGAGAAGTATCTTAATCAGAGTATGCGAGTTATTAAAAATTATTACTGTTGCTAATTTACAATAAATATGACTGTGACTGCTGCCAGACAATTGAATAATGAAGTCTTACCAGATATTATTGAAAGAAAAAAAAAATGATTTTTGTACTCTAACTCTCAGAATACTGATAATATTATCTCCATATTAAATAGTGTAGAGGAAATGTTTTTTAAAAAAGCTCTTCCTTTTCCTCAGATAACATTTAAACCTCGCTTATCTTAAGCTGAATTTATTTTAATTATTATTGTCCATAACATATTTCTTAAGCGAAAATAGTTACAAAAGCATTTAAAGATGAAAGTTTCTGTCCAAATTGTGAATCTCTTGTGTATCATAATTCTCTATTTTTTTTTTCCACAAAAAAAAAAGATACTACTCATTATAATAAAAGGGTAATAATTCAATGTTCTTATATATACATAAAGTTTTATACATATTAAATATGTTCCAAAATTTTCCTAGATCGATAGAATATATAGCTGTAAACGTGTCTTTTCTCGGTGTTTTCTAGTTCTAAATTCTAAACTAGAAGTGAAGATTTTCTACTTGACCTGGAATAAAAATAAAAATAAATGATTTGTCAGGAAACATGAGCATTTTACATATAAGATGAATTTGATATATAACTAAATATATGGAGCCGTAAGCCTTTATGGCTCCAAAAATATTCACAAAAATAGTCCAACTGTAAATATATGTGAAACGCAAAACAAGAAAAATTACTGAATATTTATATAAAATATCCACGATATCGCACCAACTGCTCGATTATCAACGAGATATAGGTGATTTTTTGTGCCCACATAAACAGCCAGGATCACAGAGATAAAGTTCAGAGACAAATTTTACATAGACTTGTTGAAAGATTTCCGAACAATATGAAAATAAGAAAATTATGAAATATTTTTCCATACGAAACCATGAGACCAGATGGCCCATACACGAAGTGACAAAATCGCAGAACATCATCTTTTCATGTTTTTTAGGTTTAATAAATTCATTTTCTCAAACAAGGCTGAGTGAGTAGTTTCTTTGTATGGAACATGTTTATGACGAAGAGTTTTCTACAGTGGGTTTTCTAGCATGGAACATATTTATGACAAGCAGTTTTCTAGCCCCGTTAGACAAAAAGCACGAAGCCTAAACCCAAAGCACAATACAAATTTCAGTTTTGAACATTAACACGTGTACCATAAACGACTAAGGTGAGTTAGGTTAGGTTTGCTTATTTGTAATTTGGCTGCGAAGAAGCAGGTTAAGCTAGGCTAGTTCTGCTCGTTTGTATATGCAACCGTCAACCGAGCAGGCTGGGCGAGGTTGGATTCTCTCATTGTACATAAGCCAGGAACGATCGGATTAAGCTGGGTTTGGTTCTACTACATAGTCTTCTTACTTATGCGCATGAGCACTGTGTTCAAAATTCAGCACAGATGGTATACCCCTACTGTTTACGCAGTAATCCTTTTTCACGGTTTCATCATTTTACAATAGAAAATGCGTTAGAACTGTAAACAAAATAATTATTTGACTTTTATAAAAGCTACTGCGCATGCTTGGATTGGTAAAAATTCACTTTGAGAAAATATACATTCTTTGATCCCTCACAATACAATATTGCCCAGTTTTATTATGTGGTTTCGTATGGAAAAATCCTCTTGAATGGGAAATACATGTGGGTTAGTGTGGACAAAACCACTAATGCTTGCAATTGGAAGATAGCGAATGGTTTAGTGGGTGTATTGGGGAAAAATTGATCAAAGCGCAGACTCTTGATAATATTGAAGATACTAGATTACAAATTCCAACACTATAGCAGATGATGTGAAAATAGGGACGAGACGTTATCATTTCTTATGTACGAAGTTAGTTATATGAAACTTCCTAGAACTTAAAAATAAAAAAAATCGTGTAATTTAATTACGTATCATCCGTTTATAAAAGTTGCTTTGCATTATGAAGTAGTGGTATTAAAAAATATAGACTAATTTGAGTTATGATCCCTTCCAGAACCACCAAAGTAATATACAATCAGATTGTTGACAGTCAAGTTGTTACAGAAAAACTTACCTGACTAGTTGGGCTATTTACTGGAAATTCAAAATTACTTATTTTCTTGAACCGAGCATAAGTTTTCAATTGTTTTTTCTCTTCTGTTTTTTTTACTTTAATGATTCTGGGCTCCTCAACTACTTTTCTCTTCGCGCTTCGCCCTAATATCGCCATTTTTATTGGCTCTGGTATTTCATCCACTTCATACATGGCGTCATGCGGACTTGTGCCAAAGAAATTTTTTATTTTTGTATCAGCCCCATTGTTTAATAGTATCTGCACCATGTCATCTAAAATGAAACACAAAATTACTTCAAACACTTGTAAAATCAAAGACAAATTGACACACCATTTTTATTAATCCTAACGAATTAAATATTTTATTTTACATAATTTACAGATATCCCTTACTTACAGTCATAGTTTTCAGCTGCGTGAAACAGAGCTGTCCTGCCAGATTTTCGATCCTTAACATTTACGTCTGCAAAGTATTTCAGCAAAAGCTCGGCACATTCGTGAAGGCCATTGCAGCAACAGATCATCAAAGCTGTCATACCTGTGGAGAAAGTTTATAAGTGCCACATTTTTGTTTCTGGTGAAAATTACGAGAACGTTTACTTTCAGTCCTATGCATCTCTTGGACATACTTTTAAAATATTTTATAAAATTGTCTGCCGAATGCATTTTTGAAGGGCGATTTGCGATCTAGACTTGCGTTCATCCCCTATGTTAATTTTATGGCGATACACGATAATTAACATTTTTCGAATATAACTCGTGCTATCTCGAAAACTATAAAAGCTATAAGGATCCAATTTTAGCCGGAGGTTAAATAATGCATGGCAATTACGATAGCAGTATTGAATAAAGGAATATAATTCTGTAGACTCTGCTTATTCTTAGGGTTGGACAACTTCCACTCAGGAATATGAATTTTATCTCCGAGCTCGAATTCCGGCGATAATTTGGTTGTATGTCGGGTTCTTTCATTATCTTTTAATTCATGTTCATATCTATCCCCAACTAATATTATGCAGTTGGTATATCTGTGACGGTGAATAATATTTCTTATGTACTGGAAATGTAAATCTTCATACGCCCTTCAAGTATGGTTTTTATATTTTTGGACATTAGGGTGGCCCGTCTTTTTCGAAACCAAATTTTTTTTATTTCTCACCCATGCAAATGGGTCCATTTGAAGAATAATAATCCTCTTAAAATGTTATTGAGGCAAAATTAAGGCAAGGGGTGCCGTGCCGCAGGACACATTATTATATAATAATAGAAGTAAATGGAATTATTTATATAATTTGGTTGATACATAGTTTTTTAAACCAGCAATATTTATATTAGTATGACTAATCAAATCATTTAAATATCAAAGATTTCATCTGTTGCGAGTGTAAGATGTGTCATACTACTGTAAATTCGTAGTATATGAAAAAAAGTTTTTAAAATAAAACTGTCATTAAATTTTATTGTGGATGCCAATGGTCAAATGTCACTTTTGACATCGGAATTAGAATCAGTGATCATAAAAACTCCCCAATATATATTCTGAAAAACATTTTATCAAAAATAAGGTGATACACTGTTATTGAGAAGATCCCGGAAAAGCAACTATGCACTCCCGATATCTGGAAAACTGTCCATTTTCCGATTTTGTGCTCATGAGAACTTTTGATGAGAAGCTCAAGAGGAATAACATATATCAATTCCAACGAATTTCACCGGGGGCCATTTTCCATAAGGTCCGGGGTTCTGTCCACCCGGTTGCAACACGGGTTGTCGTTCTTCGAATTATCTGATACTTTGATATAAAATATTCCTGGTATATTAGGAATATTCCATTATAATGGAATATTTTCGTGAGGTGAGACGTTAAAAATGCTTCAATAAAATTTCACCCTCTATAGAGATGGGCCACGATATTGGACATAGTACATGAAATCAATTAACATGACAGTTTTGAACATTGCCAGATTTGAAGAAAGTGCCTCATATTCAACTCGCACTGTATTCTCTGAAATGAATCGATATCTTTTGCTACAATAATCCGATTGTAAAGAGAATTTTTACACTGAAATTAAATTTGGAGCCTTTACTACAACGCCGCTCATACAATCGATATAATATTTCTAGAAATAGAAAAGCATCTTGATGCTACATTTTTCTCTACAGTATTTCAGCACTCTTGCGTTCCTTATTTCTTGTTGGAGGATAAATAACCAAAATACTATTTCTATGCTAAATGTTTCCTTAACCGCTTCTCAAGTCACCGAGGTAACTCCTTGAAAATCCAGAATGATTTTCTGTTAGGTAAAGAGAAACGAGGCCCTACAGTTTATAGTGGAGTCCGAACCACATCTGGGGATAATTTTATAATTAAAATTATTTCGTGGTGAGCAGGGATTGACAGTATGAAAGCTAGACGCGCTAAACCACTGAGCTACTGTCCCCCTATATGCTGCTATCGTAATCGCCATACATTACTTAAGCTCCATTGAAATTTGATCCTTGTAGCTTTTATAGTTTTCGAGATAGCACGAGTTATATTCGAACAATTTTAAATAGCGTGTATAGCCGAAAAGAGGTGTAAAATTAACATAGGGGATGAACACAAGCATATATCGCAAATCGCCCTCTGGAAATGGATTCGGCAGACAATTTTACATAATACAGACCTAATTTTAAGAGTATGTTCACAAGTTGCATAGCAATGGAGAAATAAGCGGAGTTTCGATTACTGGATCCCTGACTATTAGATTTAATCAGTCAATAGACTATTTGTGTATGTCATATAATTATGCAACCCCCTTAAAACTGCCTGCCAATTTGGTGTTTTGTAAATTTAAAAATTTCTTTGACCGTGAAGAATATACTTAATTATGTTTAAAAATACTTGAACGTTCACAACCAGTTGATTAATACCTTTAAGTAAGCCTTTTGAAATTAGAATTAAAATATTACCGCCAATGATACTATGTCACATCATTACGAGCTCATGACGTCATCAGCTTACAATGTTAATCAAGATACGTTGTAGTGTATAATAAATACATGTTATTTTGCAAAATGTTAATGTTTTATAATGGAAAATAAATGGTGTTTTATGCCAACGTGTAAACTGCATCCAAAAACGTACTAGGAAAAGTTTTCATGACAGTACAAAAACCAACGTAAAATAAAATGGTTTAAAGCTGCTACATAGACGTGATCTACTTACGGCAACAATAGTATGTAATGTAGTGAGGATTATTTCAAAGTTACGGTTATTTAGGACTTCATGGTCTTCCGTGACTATTATGTTAAAATCTGCTTAAATATTGATAAATATTGAAACTTTCCGATCATTGTTACAAGTGCAGCAGCAAGTATGAGCAGCATTTACAGGTTATATTTATACTATATCAATCTTGACTGTATTATACTACTATACTGAGAAATTATATACAATATAGAAATCAATGTACTATATTACAATAATAGTACAGAGTGAACACAAATGGTATAAAAATAAAGAACTTACATTACAACATTAGATCCTATATTAAAACGTTAATCTTTTTTCATAAATTCGGCAATCATAAACACATTAACTGCTGCTAAATTTCCAAAAGTAGCTTTTGCAAATTCCGCATTAGCCACTACTTATTTAACCACATACAGAATGTGAATAAGGCCAGTAAAATGCTCTGCTCATTTATGTATACCCATTTATTGAAATTTTAATTTGGTAGGCGATAGAATATTTGGGAAGTGCTTCAATGTATCAAGTACTCCATGTTAATATTAGAAAATTTAGTGAAAACACCTAATTATGCTCTAACCTAGGCCTTAATGCATATTGTCAGAGAAAGGACCGTAAAAAGTGCAGTTCATTTTTTTAAAAGACAAAATTTTAAGAAAATATAGTATTTATCCATGCTCGATTAATAGAAAAAATATAGGTTGCGATCTCTTACATTTATCGCTATTACCAGAAGTGAGGTTCCCACCGGAGTCTTATCAGGCTTTCATATGTCAATTGTGGCAAGCATTTCATATTTAATACTATTTTTTCTAAAAGATTTGTCCTTTAAAAAATGAGCTACACTTTTTACGGTCGCCTCTAATTATCAGGCAATATGTTTATGGACATATTTTCAAGGATTGCAACAAAGTAAAGAATTTTACTTGTGTTCTCCCTTAGAAGAAATATTTAAGAACGTTCAGTTACCATTGTATAGTAGTATCATTATGTACTGCTGACAAAATATGTTCCAATATATGCATTAGAGAAACCTTGTTATTAATATAATAAATTAATAATGAAAATAGACGAATGTTTAATGTCTAATTATATTTTAAAACATTACCTTCAGCATTGAATTGATTCAAGTAGAAGCGACGATCATAAGCTGTTTCTAAAAGAATGGCTAAAATTTCCTTCCTCTCAAATTCCACTGCAAGATGCAGTATGGTGTTGCCCTCAGAGTCCGTTACACCTAAACTAGCATTATGCCTCAACAATATTTTTACAATCTCTGGATTGGACTCATTGAATACAGCTAGTTGCAGAGCAGTCTGGAAAAATAAAAGATCACATTAACATTTATAATATATAAAAGTTAGGTAACAATTAGACCAATACAATTCAGTTTATTATTTCTTAAATATTTATCTTGATTACCACCCATGCTACATGAAAAGGAGATACAATGTCACTCTTTGTCTCAGTCTCTGCCATGACGTTACTTGCTGGTAGCAAGTAGTGGATGGGTTAAACTGGTCTAGCACTTGTAAATTTTCACACATTAATGTCAGCATAAACAAAGTATTCGGGGGCTTATCCATCCCTCGACAGAATAAAAAATTATAACTCTTGGTTGGTCGAGGAAGAAAATACAGACAAAACTGTGAAATAAGTGATAATCTAATTTATAAACCATTTATTTTTTAATTTAACTTGCCCAATAGGTGGGTGGTCTTTAGGCACATATCCGTTTTATCTTCTATCAGAAATCCCGTCTAGAGGACTTATATAGGGATAATAATGAGGTGCACTACGTTAATCAATACATACATTCAAAACACAGAAACACACATTAAAACTAACCTGAGCAACTTCTCGTCTTTTCTAAATACCATGAGAAATACAACTAGCATACGGAATTCAATGAGTTACAACAATAATTCCTTAAATGATACTCAGAGCATTGTCGATGCATTTGCCCAATATTTTCAATAATCTTTTATCACATCATCCATGTATAACATAACCGAACAAGAAACATCAGGCGATGTTTCCCAACTTAATATTCCAACCATTGCCGAAAATGATGTTTTAAAAGCATTAAAAAAATTCAAAAATAAACTCACGACAGGTCCCGTTGATATATCAGCCTTCTTATTATGAGACTACGCATCTATTTTTGCACCACCACTTTTTATCATTTTTAATCTAGCACTGCAAACCACTACATTTCCCCAAATATGGACTCAATCGAAAATTTGTCCTGTTTTCAAAAAAGGTGATAAGATAATCTCTTTTCATGTTAAACCTCAACTCTCCGATAGCCAACATAGGTTTTTGCCAGGTCTGTAACTACCAAGTTGGTAAGAGTTACACACTTGATCGCAAATACACTGGTGGTCAAACAGATGTAATTTATACAGGCCTGCCTAAAGCATCTGACAGACTGGTCATGGATTCCTACTGCAAAAGCTATCAGACCTTGAATTAAGTCTAGACTTTCTAAGTTTCTTTGAGTCATATCTTGGTAACAGAGCATTAAACGTGAGGTGCCATGGCGACATCAGAAGTTCCAGAGGGCTCCGTTTTGGGCCCACTTGTTACTTATAATTTTTGTCAATAACATTTGCCAAGATATACAAAGTAATGTCCTTCTATATAATGATGATCTTAAATGGTTTGCATCTATTAACTCCGATGAAGGCTGTCATCTATTATTACATGACCTTACAAAAATAAAGTTATAAACTTCTCCCACAAAATAGGCGATGATATGGTAACTAGATGTGCTCAATTCAAAGATCTTGGAGTTTTTTACTCAAAATTAACTTTAACTGCCAACATAGATCACATCATTGCTTAATGCCTAATAGGCTTTATTATGCGAAACTCAAGGCACTTTAAAGATATATTAGCCAGATTTAATATACATGACTTAGCGACACGTAGGGTCTATTTTTCTGTTTTATTCTTAAACAAACTATTAACAAGTCAGATAGACTGCCCGGATATTCTTAGTTCCATACATTTCAATGTTCCATCATTTCAGACTCGCTCATATGCCCTATTCCTCTTAGCTACGCCAAGAATAAATATACTAAAATCTTTTCCTATTCACAATATGTGCTCTAACTATTTAAGCCATCAGTCGAACCTTGATATTTTTAACTGTAGCACTAATAATATAAGTCGATGTATTTTAAATCATTCCTAAATTAACCTTTAGTTCCTACTATATCACTGTTTAGTTTAAACTCTCTTCTCACGTTACTTTGCATTTTCCATTTTTAATTTAATAAGAATTATTCACTGTAAAATATTTAGTTTTAAGATTATACTCTGTACTGTGTACATATTTATTTGTATTTTTCCTGCCTTGTAATTGGATACACATATGTCTGAGCAGCTGTATTCATAAATAAATATAAATAAATTTTAACTGTTTTATGGATGACAAGTCACAAAATCGACTTTTGACGGGGCACCTTCCATCAGGTATATCACAAGTTGTTAACGTTGTTATAGCACGTGATCGTTACAATTTTTTTTTAGAATGAGAATATACATTTAAACATTTTGAACACGTACAAATATTCCCAGAAAGTAAAATGTTTCCAGATTTAGAAACAAATCAGATTTTTATTGTATATTTTATCTTAGAACTCCAAACTCAATATTACAAGTTTTTTCTCTTTTTTAAAATGTAAGTATATGCTATTTCACCTTCCTATGATTTTCGACATACTTTTGATCCAACATAATAATAATAAATGACTTAAGTAAACAAATGGTGTTTGTTTACATCAGACAGAGAATCTCAAGTAGTAATTATAATAATAATAATAATAATAAATTAACTTTATTGAACCACAAACTGATTCAATAGGCTATTGACCTAGGTCCTTCGGCCTTATAGTAATTATATATATTCTGATTCATTGCTTCAAGTGGCTACTGCAAAATCGATTTGAAAACTTGTAGCGAGTGACATCATGCACAACCCCGTCTAAGCATTGACAGTTATACCGCACGTATCACCCCTTTCGTAGTATCATGGTCTCATGACAAATACTGCTTTTGAAATATTGACAAATTTGTATTTACCACATTGGGCAACTATGTCAAATCATAAATTGTTTAAACAATATGTTTCATGTAAATAAACATTAATTTCGCAACAATGAGAAGTCAAACAAATGTTGAATGGTAACGACAAATATTTTTTCAAAAATCTCGAAAATTATTGTTTACCCAATATTGGTCAAAATCATATTAATATTACAACACTGAAAATTCTGTATTTACGTTACACTGTTATTAACTTTTTTTGACAACATTGCGTAATAAACATCAGTTGATAAAGTCAAATATTAATTTCAAAATATTGGCGGCAAATTAATTCACCACATGTGTATAAAAAGCAGTTATTTGATGTTTTAGTTTTATAATACGGATACTCAGGCCAGAGGTATAGATAAAAATCCATCCACTTAAAATATTAATTAAATAAAGATATTCTGTATTGAATAATTCATTATATTACATAGGTATATTTTTTTTGTTAATGCACAAGTTTAAATCTTAAATCGTTAACAAAATATTATCTATCATTATCAAACATATGCTTGGTGTTCTGTGTATTTAAAGTATATGGTCATACGTTCATGATAAAAAATGATAAAAATATATCATAAAAATTCAATGTCAGCTGATAACTAATACGATAGATCACTTTGTAGAAGGTATTTCCCAGGTAAAATAAAAACCAAAATCATTAGATTTATCTCAACTAATCATCCTAGGAATTACTGAATATGAATTTTTTAAGGAATATAGAGTGTTATGAATATAAAAGCAATGATATAGCCAACACTCTTTGTATTGCTAAGCAACCACACATTCGAAAATATTCTATTAGTAAAATTTTAATAACTAGTAATATTAGATACGAAAATTTCTTGTTGAACTAAATATTCATCCGTTTGTAATCACATGTGCGAAAATAACCAATCAAGATAATATTAAACAGAATACTATCCTAGGATAATTATCACTTAATGTCATGAAGTTAATTTTCAGCTTCTGTTAGATACTGATATTAAAAATCGATATATGATTACTTTAGTAAGTAAAGAAGATATTTTGAATATGGTTGACACCAAATGTACAAAGAATGTCGCACAGAAAAATGGAGTTTTAAACTTAGACAGTTCACAGAATAATCGGAATTAATACTAAAAATATTATTATTATTCTCAATAATACAATGTGACATTGTACCGTCTAGAACCGACTAACATACTGCAACATTGAGTTCAAGTTCAAGGCTGCATTATCCTAGATTATTGACATTACTGCACAGTCAGCATGTTAGATGTTCTAGGTGTTTCTATTTAATTACTCAGTAATGGTGGAAGACTACACATAAAAAATATAAAGATTTGCTTCTCTTAGTCGAACATGTCCAACATATTTAAATTAATATAACCATCGTACACCTAACACCCTGTATTATAATAACATATTAAATTTGTTTATTAACAATAATGACGGTAGTGATACCCTTGACAAGAAAGATAATAATTTGTACAATTTACTTGGTATATATTTTCCTTAACAGAGAAATGTTCATACTATATATGATAACTGACAGGACTGGTAAAGCTAATTGTAAACAACTATATATAAAACCGGTGCAATATTAC
This sequence comes from Stenurella melanura, assembly GCA_963583905.1. Classification (NCBI taxonomy): domain Eukaryota; kingdom Metazoa; phylum Arthropoda; class Insecta; order Coleoptera; family Cerambycidae; genus Stenurella; species Stenurella melanura. Next base: position 36,866,320 of record OY757315.1, on the reverse strand, counting down.
TACTGGGAGACAGAGTTATTTAAGCAAGGCAGCTCTGCTAATATTTTTTAAAATAAAATTAAAAATATGTTTACGATTGATTGTACCCAGTAACAATTATTTTGAAAATAAACAGGAACTCAACTCAACTTTTGTGATTTTGATTTTTCAGCAAGAAGTAGAAATTGTGCAAATTATTATTTTATTATTAAAAATGGACATTATTTATTATTTATATCATGCATAAGAGTTCATTCAATAAATAAATACACTTTGGGTCGAACGTGTGACGAAATGGATGATGGGGAGGAAATTCATAATAAGCGAACATTGTCACAAAAAAATTGAGTGGAAAATAGCTATATTTAAGTCCATTCCTTCGTGGCAAATTATACCGCAGAATATATTTCTTACAAGTTTAACTTGACGGACATTTTTAAAGTTGTTCAAAATTCAATCACCAACACGGTGATATGAAATTTTTTTTCTACGAGCAATATTACCGGTTTTAGAAATGTGCCATTCGAATGCAATATACTCTTCGTTTTGTATTTGCGAAGAGGATAATAATTGTAAAGTATTTACATTCCCTTGTATACTGTTCCAATGAACATTACTATGTTCATCAACATACTTGTTGACATGTGGAACTTGCAACGAATTAACAAGGCACAGCTTTCCACAAAAACAATGTTTACAAACTTACACATCGACCGATTTGTTAAAAGAGCGGCAATGTTGACTTCCTTGATTCCAGTAAAAAAGTCAACAAGTTTTTACAAATTTCCATTTTCCAGAATACCAAACCTAGTAACATTCCAGGAAAATACACTGGGATATCTGATAAATAAATACCTATTTATAAAAGTTTTATCATTAAAATTATGGGGGAAGATACCTCACAAGTAGGTAAAGAAAATAATTGTAATCATGACAAATACATTTTCTGATTTTAGGAAATAATGATGCTCATCATATAGGTAGAAATTATTGACATGTTGATAATATACACAATTTTTAAAATAAGCTGCAAAAGTCGCGAAAAAGTAATCATTAAATATTTTAACAGGAATTATTCAATTCCTAGAGAAAAACATTAGACATGGCCTCTATCTAACTTTTATATAAATAGTAAATAATTAAACAGTACCCAATCTAACACCGGAGTAAAGACATTTTCCCTCTGTCACACCATTGATTATATGAGAAACATCATAGATGATATAATAGTCAACACATATCTTAAGTATTCACATTCCTCCAAACATTATAATTCTTGCTGCAAGCTGGTAAATAAATAAAAATAAGAGTTAAAAAAGAAAAGAAAGGCAACTAAAACGAATGCATGAATCACAGAACGTCGTGAATAGGAAAGAAGATCCTTATATTAATAGATTCCATATTATCCAGCACAACGCTTTAGAAGATTAAGTAACGTGAACGTCTGTGAAGCAATATTTGCAGACTCCATCTCGATCTGCTTGCATTATTGAATTCAATTCACAAGTTGTAATTGGAATGTATCTGTAGAGAGGTTTACATTGTACGTCACATTTGCTGCCCTCTCCCAATTGCAGTCGCAAAGGAAGTGAGCGAGCAGCATTCAGCAAACTTGCAAGCAATTAAATAGTTTGGCCTTACTCTCAATCGAACACGATTGAAGTCATAAGGGGCTCTTCTACCATGAAAGAAAAATCTATTTTAATTTACTATTTAGCTTGCCATACTCAATATATATTTTAGTGTTGGTGATTATGCTGTATAGTTAACAAATACACAAATGCTCAGGATTAACGATTTGCCTTATTTATTTTCTCGATTAGAAGCCGATGGGAGGGAAGGGACCCCGTGAATTGTAGTTTACCGGGCCCCAAAATTTCTACCGCCGGGCGTACTCTGATCTACTAAACACCCAGTACATTACTTTAACATTCCGGAAATATCTCGAAAACAAGGAATTCTAGATGCAGATGATCTTCATGAACTTTTTTGCTTAAATTTGATGCACATCAAACAAATATGTTCAGATTTTATTTTTAAAAATTTAGGAAAGCTACTATTTTTAGGGTCTATTTTTTATCATCAAATCGTGACAAATTACTCAACATTGTTTGCTTCTAGGATACTTTAATAATCATACTCCAGATATCGCATCTAACATGAAGCAAATAACATGGTTGAATTGCCAAAATCGATTTTGAAAATGAATGTGTACGCTGAAGTGTTTCCAAAAATATTTATTTGACATTATATATTTAGCTGATCAGCAGTAAGAGAACAGTTCTGGATAGTTTCAGCTAACTCAATGAACGTCAAGTGCTAAGCAGCGCGTTATATACGATGTCATATTTATATGTTTCTGACAAAATTCTTTTACCACTTTCATTTACTGTAAGGCGTCAGAAACTTAAAGCAAGAACGTTTGTTTTATTCTTATGCTGATTACCTTACAGTTGTTGTGTACTAAATAGGTTATAGTTTCAACATTTGTCTTTTCCTATACTTTTGATGCTGTTAAACATGGCTGGGTTGCCAATGCATCGTTCATTTTACCCTTCAATACATTCGCCACTTTCCAACCACAGGCAATTGCGGTTTCATCGACATAAACCCATAAGTCTTGCAATTTAGACAAAGTACTACATTTTGCTATGGAAGCAGCCTGGAGTGAATAGTCTGTCCACAGTGTAGATACTGTGGACATTTTTATGTGACCAAATTCGTCGCTTAAACGCTTTTCAAGAACGTGTTTAAAAGCAGGGTTGTCCACTCGTGACCAAGGGATAGTATATCCAACCATAACATTAACCAAGTTACTATTAAATTTGGTTTGTCTTTCCGAACAATACTCGCACTTTATGTTTATCCCAAGAACAATGTTCTACATCTTATTTATGGGTGTACGATATCGTCGTATTACAAAATGTTACTGATTATGTACGAATATAAGGACCATTTGTGGCTTTGTTTACGGCGTTTACTATTATTTAGCGTTTACTATTTACTGTCATCAAAACAATACTACAAAAATGTCGGCGAGGGTGCAATTGAACCATCATTCAAATTACCCGGAATTGAAGGCATGTTTTTCTTAACGCTGTATTCTTGAAGGGGAAAGTAAATAAGTAAATAACAATTAATTACACAGGTACACTGTCTCATTTTTCGATTCTCTCCAAATTACTTGCCAGGCTGTTTCGGCATATTTTAGCTAAATAGAAGGTCCCTAAGTTGTTACTTATATTTTAAATAAAATATGAATATTTAACCTTATTTCAAAATAATCAGATATAGCAATATTTCTGGGATATGTTGAAAGTTTCTAATGAAACTGGCGAATATGTTACTTTAATTTCACATTATTCATCTGCAAATGTAATCATTTATCAAATCAGTAGCACAAATTGCAATCAACATGATTCCGTGGGAGTGATCCTAAGGTAATACTTATTTATGTAAACAACGGTCCGTTAAAAACTATTTCAGACGAGATATCCGAGGTATGTTAATAATACAGTCCTCAAAATATTCAAGCTGGAAACAATATATTAAACAACAATTTAATATTATCTAAAAACCACATTACACTTTTCCTAGAAAGGAAATATATTTTCAGAGAATATTTTATCAGTAGGTAATTCTAAGAAAGAACTGGAATCCCCAGTGGAGCTTTACACAAACTTATTTACAAATCTCTGATAATATATTTTTTTTCAGATAAGTCAGATCCAACAATAATCAGGAAACTAAGTGAAATATATATATTGATAAATTGCGAAAGAGAAAACAGATAAATAATAAATTTGAGTCAATATTTTGTAACTATATTTTATACATTAATATCACAAGGGGGAAGTACACAGATAATTTCCTCCTCGAAGATTTGTTATCATTTCAATAGAACCACATATCAAAAACAAGTGCTGAAATAGTGATATACATGTACAATTGTGTTCACAATAATGTCTTCAATTTGAATGGTTTATTACTTCTACATCTAGCAGTTGAGTGGAAGGATGGAAAAAAAAAATCTTTTCTTTTATGCTTCCTACTTGAATGTGACTCTGATTTTTGGTGTTTAAAGCTGCGCTCAGAGGGCTACTACCATCATATCTTAAATTAATAGCAGAATAATTATGTTTGGGGCAGATATATAGCAGTTGTGGGTCTATATTCTTCAAGTATTTTTTTACACTTTTTACTTCTTCCAATGTATGTAATGAGTTAATGAACATAATAAAACGGGACATGTAGGTCATAAAATGACCTTTCACTTGGTTTAATTTGACTCATGTTACTAATCAATATTATAAGTACCTACTACTATCAGATCTGAAAATATCGTATTTTTAGAAAATATTTAATACAAGAGTAAAGCAAACATTTTATGACTTTATTTTACTTCTCTTGGGTCAATGTATTAGCATGCAAAATATTAATGTGTATACACCACATACCCTGTATATAACTAGATAAATTTTATACTGTTCCAATCAAAGTCTCAAGTCAAAGGTTAATACTTTTTTCTTGATCGTTGACTCTATATTTCTTTTGCTAATAGACATACTGTTATTTTTCTAGTAGAGAATAAGTATTAATGCTGATAGATAAACCTCACTGACTATTAATGGAGTAAAAAAAGGACATTGATGTGCATAGTTTTGTAACAGCAAAGTTATGATTTCATACCCTCTAGGGTATCACCAGGAGTATACAGGGTGTCACAGAATAGAGTTCCCGGACGGGAACCTGTGATTCCTAAGTTCATATTGGGCCCGTATAACCCAACTTACCTTAGTTCAAAAATGCATACCTGAGGAAGTGAGACAGAAAAAAATATTTTTTTCCAATAATTTCTGTTATATTGAAGGTAAAATTTTCAAATTTTGGTGGGAACTGTATCTCTATAAGTACTCTATGTAAATTTGACAACAACCAAATATCTTTTGTATCTCAATTTTTTTTAATTTTTTAATTGACCCTGTAAAATTACAGAATATTTGAATAGTTTTGTAGAGCACTGAAAGGGCTGCAAAAAGGTACTCTTAAAATTGTTTGTAATATGAATCAAAATATAAAGAATTATCATTCTTTCCTCCATTTGTATTTAACATTTATTTACAATTCTAGAATAAAATGTTGTAATAACAGAAAATTACACTTTATTCTAAAAAATACATTAATACCAAATGCTCCACATGACGTCCACCTGTTTCAGTACACAAATTAATACTTTTAAAATTTTGTGTAATATCAACGAAAAATCAAGAATCATCATTTTTTCTCTATAGGTCAGAGGTGCTTGTGAAACAAGAAACCTGTCGCATTTGAGAAATAAGAGATATTTAGTTGTTATCAAGCTTACATATAGTACTTATAGAGATACAGGTCCCATGAAAACTTTAAAATTTTTTAAATTTTATTTTCAGTATAATGGAAATTATTGGAAAAAAATGTTTCCGTCTCACTTTAAGAGAATGTACTATTCATTTCTGTACTATGGTAAGTTGAGTTTATATGAACTATATGAACTAAGGAAGCACAGGTTCCTGTCCGGGAACTCAATTCTGGGACACCCTGTATATCAGAGATTTGGACTTGCAAAGTCTATTGCGTTTTTTTTATAAACAATTTCGTTTTTTGAACAGCATCTTTTAGGTAAAAAGGCGAATATATCTCCGGTTCTAGAGGTCCGATTTGAACAAATAAAATAACAAAATCTTCGTAATTATAAAACTTCCAGAAAATATACCTTTTGTTGAAAACAAAACACCCTCAAATGTTGGTGCCCAAATATTGAACTCTATGGACACAAATGAATTTGTTATTTAAAATTTGAATTGCTCGTCATTTTATGCCACTATTAAGTCCAAAATGTATTATTTTTTTTATAAAATGTAGATCATGATGCCAGCTTTCCGTTGACATTAAAAAAAAATGAATTCATGTTGGCCACTTTTTTGGCATTTATTTATAGAACAAATAACGAATGGATTTTTTCGGCAATTTCAAGTACGGCTCTGTGAGACATCAATTATCTGAAGGAGCCAAATTTATGGTCCGTATTTTACACCTTTTTTTTACCTGCACTAAAGGAATGAAGGCAACTATACCTATAACTTGTTTATGACTGAAAGATGGAATTTACAACTCTAATGGTACAAATATTTCCTAGAAAGCTTATTCATTTCACAATGTTCCTTTCTATAAATCATCACTATTAAACCACAACCACAAACATAAAGTGATAAAACAACATTTTGCTTGCAGATAAAATGAAAATGAAATGAAAACATTGAAAATTCCATTGAACCAATTCATATTTAATTAATGCAATAGGTTCTGGGAAGTATCTGATTTTACAGGCTTGTCCTAACTTGACCATAAATTTTGATGAAATTAATGAACCAAATCTTGGCTGGATTTATAGCACCATAGGGATGTATTTCTCACAAAATCGAATGAGCTGTCCACGGAATTCGTAGCAAATGTCTGTACAACTCAATGGCATCCATACGTCATCTGTCTGCTTCACTAACAGTCTATGTCTCAGAGGTGTAAGAAAGATGGAGAAAACCAAAGCATTAGCAAGGCTGATCTTTATACATTGTGTGATTTTCTGTCATGCCAAATTATAGATATTATGGGAGAAAATTAAATTAAATTGAAACATTGTCCTAATTTCCACAATGTGTACTGTGTAACCTTAGGGTATTCATGTAGGTGGAGGTCATTTCGAACAATTTGTGTAAATATAGGTATAATCCTTTATGGTAAATTTTAAATTTATCCTGCATCCATTGGGATATAAAAGGCAGAGATTCTCAAACTTTTCATAGCTAACTGTTCATATTTTGACCTAGGTTTGACCAGTTAGTGACTTAAGAGGGAAAAGTTACCTAGTTTCTTGTTTGTCTGACTTAATCACAACCTGTATATCGTTTCAATGAACATAGTATGTTAACGTCTGATTCTTGCAACTAATTCATAAAGCAGAGCTTGGTACAAAAATGTTTACAGAATATATACGAACCCATTTGTTGAAAATACTATCAAGGGGAATTTTCCATAACCCTCTACCTTTCTTGACTTTTCCCAGATTTCAGAAAAATTTCGAATTTGCTAACTTTTCCAGGCTTTCCCAGGAAGTATCAAACCTGGTTTACCGATTCACATTATCAATAAAAATATGAAACATTTTCTACAGTGTAACAACCAGCATTGCCAGGTGTACGATCATTATCGTTTTGTACGATAATTATCGTTTTGTACGATAATTCTAGCTTCGTAAAATGTATGATAATTTTTATACAATAGCAAGAAAGAATTGTTTTGCTAAATTCCAAATGAAAGCAACTTCTTATCACCGTTTATGTCTCTTACCATAATTAGGGCAAAGAGTGGAGAATTAACAAGAAAAGACAGTCAGACAGAGAAGACGAAATAGATGAAGATCGTTGATAACTCTAACTTCAACACGACATCCAGCGGAAGCGGATGTCGGGATTTGTCGGGTACGTATTAAATGAATTTGACCAAGATTACTAAGAGACAGGTTGTCTCGTTAGCATCAGCAAGTGCTATTTCCTGTAGCCGTGTTTTTTCTTCATTTTATAAAATAAATTAAGTATAGATAAAAGGTTTCAAAATGATTCTGTCAATGAATAATTCTATAATAATTAAATAGAGATCTAATATGTGAACATAGAAATATTTGAGGCTTCATGTAACGTATGTTACGAAGCAACCTGTTTCTTTAGTAATCTTGGGCTTTGAAAATCACCTGAGTTCGGTCGTTTTATTAGAACAATGTTGTCGATTTTTCACAATTGGCCCCTTTCTCTCTCTAATGTTATCCTTTCCGTTTCATTGACACATTGTGACAACTGCTAAATTTAAGTAAAATCATGTAGCTTTAAATGTTCGCTATAATATTTACAATATACTTTTGATAAAATCTGGAAATCCTTGTAAAACTAGGTTTTTACATTATAGAATAAGCGGCAACGCACGCACAGCAACAGATATAAGTAAACTGAGATTATGATTTTGGAAATCACAGAAAGACTATATGTAGTTGCTGACCCAGAATCGCTAAAATTTATTTATAATAATATAATAGTAGTAATTTGTTAACTGTTAACTTGCAAGTGTTTAAATAATGGATAAATGAAATCATGCATTCCTCACAATCGGTTCAACTTCAAAATGATTGTTTTAATTTTAAACCTTCGGAGATGATGATCAAGACAATGACGATCGATGGCCAATTTGTATGGAACACATGCTGGTGATGAGGCCCAAGAAATTGAGTTTACGTTAGTTGACTAGTAAATATTTTTATTTAATTCATTTTTTTTTAAGTTTTTATGTTTTTAAAGATTTCCTTTTATTTCATTGTTTTGTAGCAGAAAAATAAAACATTTCATTTTTAGAATCTTCTAATTTCTTTGACCAATAAAAAATAAGTAAGTAAGATAATATGTACGATAAAATAGGATAATTTTAACAACATTGTAGGGTTTTTAGATTTTGACGACCTAGCAACACTGGTAACAACTTCTACATATATTTTCGACATATTTGTATATTAAAAGAGAAGAGATAAAACTACTTATGAGGCAATTACTAGTGCAATCACATTATATTATCTAACAAAAATGCACTTTTCATCATTTTATCACAAACTCGGTTACTGGGTAAAGTACCTAGAATTTAATCTAATATTTAATAATTGCTTAAGTTACACAGGAAGTTGTATCAGGTGTCCTATTAAACTTTCAACATTTGTTCATTAAATACTTTGTTTTTTGTATCAGTTATAATATGATTGATTTTGTTGAGGATATACCTCTGCATTTTTTTATACTATTGCCAATAAAAAACAAATGATAATTCTGTCATTATATTATCTGTTATAATATCGTGAGGGGAAGTACCGCAATTAAAACACATCATTTCAATCATCATTAATGCTTCGTTATAATTTCTATAGAACCGCATATCGAAAATTAGTCACTGAAATATCAATGTACATTTAATTTAATTAACACTTTGACTGCTGACGTAATATGGCATATGACCTGGTGGCTAACCTAATCAAACTTGTTTTTTTGTTGCACGTATAATGGTTTTTATTGCCAAAAATATAATCCTCAAAAAAAATGGAAGCAAAAAGTAACAAAAAAAAATTGTGACAACATGCACTCATTATGAAATCTACTTTTTTGCTCATGACGCGTCATGAGCACTGAAAGGTAGTAGAGAGATGACGCCTCCAGACGTCATCGGCACTCATAGTGTTAAAATGTGACCAAAACACTTTACTTAAATGGCTAGTATAAGCAGAAGGAAAATTAAAATACGAGAAATATGCTATAAGCTATAGGCAGAAGGAGGAGCAGCTTACTACTAGCTCTCACGGTGGCCTAGTCAATAACTTACGTGCGGTACATATCATGGTGAGACTCACTATTGTTCTTTATTTTATTTCCTATATGTATAACTACAATTAGTTAACTGGCATTGCCAATATCGTTTATATGATCTTACGACAACAAAGTAATAATTATTATTAAACCGCTGACAAAATCATGTACTACTTCCACTTTTGAAAAACTTACACATCTCCACCAAACTTCCTAATATATGACTATCAAGCTTTCACATACTTTTATATAAAAATCACTCATACTAAAAGTAAAAGTAACATAATGAATTTAACTCATTTATGATTGTACCTGGTCATGGTGTGACTATTTTTAAGGTGAAGAACATTATGTAAATTCGGGTGAAATTTGAATATTGTAGGTGAATTTCAGGAAAAATAAAACACCTGTTAATTATCGACACTTAAGAAGATCTAATGAAAAATTAAGTTAGGAATCAAGAAGTTTTTTTTAGAAAACGGGCCGTGGAAACGAAACATTCTGTACAGCAGTCGATGTTACATTAACGCTATAATTTTTCATAATCGCCGAAACATCTGCAGTTATTACTTACCTGTCACTGTTGGCCATTCACAGCAAGATTAATCCATTTTTGGCAGATTATTATCACAATTATTATTACACACACAAAACCTTGTCTGGTTGATGACTGATCATCCATGTTCACACGTTTAAATTGAGAATTTCCCCACACTTTCACATACATCAACCAAACGTCTACATACTTCCATCAAACTTCCACATACTTCCACCAGTATTCCAGCGGATGTATACAACTTCCACTTGTGGCTTACCCCTGATTTAAAGTATACTTACAAGATCTGAGTGATTCGGCAAATCCACTGATTTCTGCAACGCTCGTAAAACACTGCAACTCCTTTCAACAAAATTTACATCGTTACTTAAGACCCCCACGTGGATTGGCCTGAAACAAAATTTAAATAGATGTTATCATTGTACTCCTCACTGGTTTAATAGTATAACTGATGATAATTTTATGCATTTTTCGAAAATAAGTTAATTTTTAGATATATTGAGAATATCACAACGGAGAAAACCTAACTGCAGAAATGTTAGAGGTACATGTGTGATCAGACGCGAAGACAATAAAAACTATCCCAATATGCCAGCAGCTCTCAAACAATGTTATTTAAAATTATTGAAATTGTTTTAAAAAACTTTTCGTCAAAACTATGGGCTTTAGACCCATGTTATATAGTGAAGGGCAGTTATGTTTTTTGTTGCAATTTTCATGCCCATGGTCGTTTGTATATGTATTTATATGCATATATAAGAATAATGACGTCACAAAGGCCATAAATCAAAAACCTTGAACCAATGGGTTCCTCTGACACCCAGAATAAAAGGGTATCAATCCCAAACCTTAGCCGAACCTCTAAGGCCTTAAAAAAAAATAAACTAAAAAGTACACCTCCATAAAGGCACAAAATCCAGTTTTTGGCCAATAAAAATGGGTTGCACCCATTTTGAGATTTCAACTTTTTAGTATGTTGTTTGGGCCGTCAATACGAACATTTTGAGCTGGATCACGACCGTGGACGTGAAAATTGCAAAAAAAAAACATAACTGCCCTCCACTAATATAAGGATTCTTGTTTGTCCAGCCGCTCCCCACCACCAGTTTTTTTTTTTAATGACATGAAACGAATTACACACTGTATTATCGTATAAGTGTATTCTTATGTTTGATTGGTGTAAGTATACACATTAAAATCGATTGTTTTGAATCAAGAAAAATTTGTTTATTTACACGCAAATAAAAAAAAAATCTTTATATAAAGCAAACGAAGGTTTGTCATAAATCAATGTTTTCATTACAAACTTATTTATTTCTGAGCACAAAAGTATTTGTCTTACGTAAAGAATTTTTTTTATTTGCGTAGAGACAAACAAGATTTTCTTGATTGAAAACAATATTCCTTAGTGTGTATATTAAACAGAAGTTAAAAATAACTATCTAAATCAACTTTTAGAATAGAACTGTCATTATATACTGGTGTTATTCATCAAATTTCCTAATACTTCGATCAGGTCGTTTGTTAAGTTTTGATTAATGAAAATAAGTATTTATATGTATTTTCTTTTCACATGGCTGAAGGACTTCGAACAAGAGATTTTCAGGAAATTTCACAATATTTTTATTGTTTTGTATTGCACCATATTATATAAAGAGACATAGTCATCATTGACTCATTCACTTCGTTCATCGTCTACATTTTTCAAGTGACTCACTCCTGATTGGTTGTAAGTAAAGAGGATTTAAAACACGTGTTTTTTTGTCTATTTATATTATATTATCGTTAAATTAACGGGAGTAAAAATTATCTTTAAAATTTTCATGGAAAAACTGTTCTTGGAATTATTTCTTTTAGAACATACATTTAGTAGTAATGTAATCATTGTAATAGCTTCATGGAGGCATTTAGCTAAAATTCTATTATTATATTTTATTTGCAAAAAACAAAAACTTTCCCCTTATTTATGGTCATTTACCAAAAAAAACTGGCCAAGTGAAAGTTGTACTTGCGCAATTAAGGTCCTTTACATGGTCAATTCGTTTACCAATTCACTTTCCGTGTCAGTTAAATGATGAGAAAAACTGATGAGTAAATATTGAACGGAACTGAATTAATGAAATTAAAACTGAAACGGAAGCGTCGCGCTATTGCTTGGCCAGCAGCTATTAAATAATATTTAATTTAAATGAATGTATAAACAGACGTGTCAAACCATGCTTCATTTCTGCGTCACAGAGCAAAGTATAAACATATCCAAGGACCACGATTTTGTGACAGAATTTATTGATATGTACCGAAGTTTTCTGTGCTTATGGAAAATTAAGTGATGTTATGTATCATAATGCAGTAAAAAGATATCAGGCTTATAACATTTTGTTAGAGAAATATAAAGAATATGAGTCAAATACTTTAAGATCGGCGCTTAATAAGGAATATAAAAATGTTAACGTAGCAGAGCGAAGTGGTGCTGGAACAGACGAACTCTATGCTCCTTTGTTGTGGTACTATAGTTTGTTAGAATTTCTCCATGAAAATTAAACAGTAAATGAATTTCACCAATCACTTGGTTCAAAATGAAGTTCATGTAACAAATTAACGTGAGATAAAAGTTGCCTTCATAGGTATCATTGTTTATTACATTTTGATCTTTCTTTCCTTGTTTTCTTCGATGCAAATAGGTGAGAAACAGACATGAATGATTTCTCATCCAACTGACATGAATCGTCTAAATACAACCTATGTATAATTTCAGCTTATCGTATAACTGAAGCAGAAATGGAACTGGCAACTGAACTGACCGTGTAAAATGGCATCTTAGTGTCTTATATCATCAATTGTTTTTATATATAGATTTGACATACTCTGCAAAACAAAGTTTGTTGTCGAGCCTTCTTCTAATGTACAAAAAAAATTATTTAAGGTAATGGAATCCCGATAATTTTCATTCAATCTACACCTTATTCCCAATGTTCTTGATTATTTTCAGATTTGAGTGATACTTTTAGAGATAGGGTGGGGGGACAGCCATTTGTAAGCGTTTTTTCGGAATAGCCTTACAAAAAATATATGAAAAAACAAATATATTTTTTAATTCGTGCTTAGCAAGCTTTCATTTGAGTTACCACATGATGACCTTGAAAAACTTTTTTTTTAACTTCGCATATTATCCCCAAAACTAAATAAAAATTCTACTTTCCTGACTGTCACTCGTCAATATTTCTCCCATTTCTCAGCATATCTAAAGAGCTAAAAAGATTTGGCACAATGCACAATTGTAAAAATAAAGTTCAATACAATTTTACAAATCGCCTCCAATAAGTCGAAAGATGGTTTAAATTATACCATTACCAAATCAACAACAATGCTGAACTCAAAAACTAAATAAAATTCTAAAGAAGTATTAATTGTAGGTCATCGATAATCAATTAAGTACCATGTAGTACAACTACCAAGAGACACTAGCTAGGTAGACAACCCAGGAATAAAATACAAGTCTGTCTACACTGTCCATAAAATTCACCTGATTTTAATACCATTCAGAAAAATATCACAACACATTGAAAGGTATCAGTGATTTTAAACAAAAAGAAGAATGAGAATTTTGCTAATGCCAGAGCAACAAAATTTAAATTTATTAAAATTTACTGCATCATAGGCTTAAACAAATATATTGTCTGCTTTGGATTGAATTGTAGGCCTAAACTGTCATTATATGCTGTAACTTTTCTTCTGATAAAAAATCTAATACCACAGGCCCATATATCTGTTTAATATTAAATGTTTTTGAATGAGATACCACACAATTTATAATTGAACTAACATATGTGTTTATTGCTTGTTAATGCAATAATTACAAGCCTACAACTAAATGTTTATAAAACAACCATAAAAATAACAAACAGGCATAATATATAGAGCTAGTAAATACAGTGGTTGACCTTGGTCAATGTCTTACAAACATAAACAGCTTACGCAGCTACTGATGCTGCAATAAAAGTATTTCTGGGAGTCCCCCAATTCCAAACAAGTCTGATTTGCAAGGACAATGGAACACTTGCAAAGTAAAGAAGAAAACCAACAAGATAAAATACCACAGTGATTAAAAAGAGTTTTTCTACACCTATTTAATTATATGGTAATTGTTAGATTGTTTTGTGAAAAATCATACCTATAATTCACTATAGTGAATTATCGATTCATAATTCACTACATCCTGCCAATCACAGATACAAATTCAAAAATCACTGTATTGCTGATTCAATGATATTTTAAATCGACCGTGATCAACTCTTGGACACTGACAACCAAGTGTATCGCCATGTTTGTTTACGTTTTCCAGCGTATGCACTTCTTATGAGTATGTACCGAATATTGTTATCAAATTTAAGTCCAATTTATTTGTTTAATAGGTGTAGAAAAAGCATAGTATTACATTCGCCATTATAACCATTATTCACTCAGACGATTTGTGACAGTCACCTACGGCTCGTCTTCATGAATAATTGCTCATATAATAATATACCATACTATATAATATGGCAATCACTAATAATTTAAGCATAATATTTTTAACCATTATATATTTAATGAGTGAGTAAGGCTAGACCAGATCAGTCCTAAATTCTTCTCATACTTAGGTACTTATATGGTGCTAGCAAATTACTGTATAGTTTGTCATATATAATATATCTAATTTGTCTGTATTTTTTCACTGTGGTACAGGTTCGAAAGGTCAAAATACTTCGTGAACCAGGATACAATGCACTTTATGTCTCAATAGGCAATTGTAACTATAAATTTATATTATATGTGCATGTTATGCAGATATGACTGTGAAGTACCTAGGGTTTCCAAGTTCCGGAACAAAAAATTCTTTCGGGACTTAGAGAACAAATTTCATGTACAGGGACTAGTTCCAAAGGTCCCAAGAATGATCCCGAAATCGAAATAGTGCTTCAGGGTAACTTTCAAATGTCATTTCAAAAGGAAATATTAAATAAATTTTGATTAAATACAAGTAGAATATAAGTATGTTTATTTAAATATGCAAGTTATGTCACTGGGCATGACAAAGAAGTATCAAGCTGATTTTTTTGATATTGTTATCGATTAATTGCCACTTAGTTATTACAAAGTGACAGACATATTGAACCTAGGTACATGGTGTCTACCCCTATGCCACGATTAATAAAAAAATGCTTGTTTTTTTTTTAAACAATTAATTTCATTTATAAATTAAGTCTCTACCATTAAACAAAATTCTTGTATCGTGGCATGTCCGTCACGTTCTACGGCAAAAAATTAATCATTTCTCTAGCGGTTAAAGATGACTCAGGTCATTGCACGCAGCTCCTTTACCATTTAAGCAGTAACTGAAAAATTATCAGCCACAATTTACATTACATACATTTTTATTATTTGGTGTTGGTAGTATTCAGAATATCACAAAATCATTAATTGAGAACTACCGTTTACGAATGCATCTCTCAAATTTTTTCGGATAAGATTTGAAACACCCTGTATAATTATAAAACTGTTTAAGTACACTATTGTGTCACAAAATATAAAATTAACAAAATAAAGATAAATTTATTACAAGGTAAACTAAATTTTGTTACCTACCTAAGTAGTGCTAGCATTACATACATGCATATGACATAATTCACAATTAAGTATTACACTCTTCGCAAATTCAAAACGAAGAATTTAGGTATTGCATCTGATCGGCACATTTTTTCTCCATTATTTTTAACATTTAAAAAGTTAGATAATGGCCAAAAATTGGAAAAAAAAACATGAAAGTAGGTACAATTTTCTTTTCAAATATTCATGATTTCTTCCAATCCTGGTCAATGAATATAGCTTTAAAGGACCTATTATTATTTTATAACTAGATACTTAAAATTTATAAACGAGTATAAGTAATTTTTCCAGGTGTAAAAAGTATTAAATGTGGTGAGAATTTTATTAAGAAGCACATAGGTAACAAAAATCATTCGTAAATTATATACAAAAGGTGAAAAATTACATTAAAAATGATGGAAACAATAAAATTAATGGAATAAAAACAAATGTATACTGAGATGCATTTTCAAAGAAATGCAAATCTATTTTAAAATCATCCACTTAATACGTAAGATTTTATGGTACAATTATACCATACCTTAAAATAAACGGCAAATAATAATGTAAAAAACTACTTACATATTTCCTTTGATATCTGGCTGTAGAGCAGAATTTAAATCCCTAAAAAATACTTGTAACCTCTTATCTTGCACTGTGTTGATATTTTTCGAGGATGTTTCCGGCAAAAGCGGTACATTCAAGTTCATATTTTTAACAGGTATCGCTGTGGCAGGCGCATCACTAGTTATAAAATCGAACAAATCAAAGTCTTGTAAAGTGTAAGGATCTTGGTTTTCAATAATAGGAGGATAAGTCTCTTCAGTTTGAACATATTTATTAGCTTGAAAATGATCCCTGTCTATTTGTACAGACCTATGGGGTTTTATTATATTAACTGTAGGCGAGTTATTACGTTTATATAACTTTCGCAAGTTCGAGGCTTTCATGTCTGACCCACCATTGTAAACTTTTGCGCCACTATCTTCATACTTAGTTGTTTCCAATTTAATATTCTCCTTCGTTCCTTTCACAGGACCACCTAACATACTTGCTGCTGCTGGCAATACCTTACCAATACTGGGATTTTTTATTGTATGTAGCTGGTTTTCCTTTATCAGCATTGTTTTTTGAGATAACCCGTCACTAATACTGTTATCAGCTTTATTTACATTTGGTTTAAAATTGTTCTTATCTACTTCTCGAGATTCTTGGTTGTTGATTAAGTTAACTGAACGTAATAGAGATGACATATTTCCTAATATCTTAAATGTAACAGGTTTTGCAACCAGTCCGTTTGCAGACGCAATTTTCATCAAGTGCGTATTTTGTCTAAGCTGCGGAGGCAATTCAGATTCTGAGAGAATTTTAAGTTTTTTACCATTTAAATTAATAAATTTTTCTCCAGTCTGGGAATTCGCCACTTTCAAGGTTTTTTTAACAGTTAAATCTGGACTACTACTGGATTCGGCCATGCTATTTCCTAATACAGCTAAATCATCTTTAAAACCTAATAAAACACTACTTTCTTCATTAATCGTCTCGCCTTTTTTACAATAAAAAACTGATTTATGTATGTCCCCAATTACGCATTTGTTTAGATCCATTTCCCTAATATTAAAATGCCTAAAATGAGGTTAGGACGTGAAGGTTAAAAGTAATATAATAAATATCGTACTTACATTAGCTTCCTTAAACGTATAAGTACTGCTAACACTTATTTTTATGGCAAATGTCATATCAGAGGTAAAGTACAAAAAACTGTAAGATCGGGAATTCCCCTTTCGACCACGACCATCATTTTCTAGCTTGTAGTTGTGATTTCTCCTCATGCTCATGCGTTGTTAGCGACGCGTTCGCATTGTTTGGAGTATGCCTGTATGCCTCATGGATCATTATGGTGCAATAGACAAGAACAGATGCACACCTACACAGCTAACGGATATTATTTATAAATACGAATTATTACCTCTCATATGTTTTTTAATTTTGAAGTAACACAGTTAAATTTTGTGTCATTATAAGAATTAAAGCTATATATAGGCGATTTATTTGTCGCATTTCTCCATCATTCTTGTTACCGTTAAACTTGAGAATAACAGATGGCGCACTAATTTATAAACATGACCATGGTAGAAATTTCTACCATGGATTGCAAACTGTCTGTGAAACGAATGTAAAATGATACATTCAGTTTGTTCATTTGTGTTGATTTATAGCAACTTTGAAGCACGTTATCTCTCTCACACTCACGTTACTTGTGATAGCACTATCTTTATTTAACTGCTTGAAGCTGCTTTAAATCAACACAAATGAACAAACCTATTTAATCACAGTAGAAAAAAGACAATAGCCTAACATAAAATATGGCGTCTGTAGCCTCAAATCCTTCCACGGAAATGTAAGAAAATTGAAATACATTAATTATACTTTCTTTTTATGCCCATGGATGTCGCACTTTGTAAATGGAGATTGGTACACCTGTCCCACAGAGGAATAGATAGAGGACATGCCTCTCGCACCAAGCAACAGCGTCACCTGTCGGTTTAGACGAAGTAATACTCGACTCTGAAATTGAATGTTTCGTCAGTTTGGTAAATATCAATCTTAAACAAACAGAAATTCCATAGGTACTAAATGGCGACTGGTCGAAATTTTCATAACACTAGCAAAGATTAGGGAATTAACAAGATAGGACAGCCGGCGGAAAACCTTTTATCTTTTAGCAATGGCGCCATTGACCTCAACATTTAAATTGGAGTTCTCGCGCAGTTGCCACAATGTGACAATCAGACGGAGAAGATAGCATTAGAAACAGAGGCCAATAGTGAAAAATGGACAACACTGTCCTGGATAGAACGACCGAATTGTAGAATTGAAAGAATAATTGTTTTGGAACTTTTTTCTATAAAATGAGGAAAGAACAGCCACACGCAGCTGTCATTGAGATCTATTTGTGACGTAGCACTTGTCGATTATAATAGGTTTGTTTTGGTTTTGAAAAATACCAGTCCTCGGATGTCAGCAACATACGCAGTTAGTAAGTTCAGGACGCGTTTTACTAACTGCGCATATGCCTGACATCCGAGGACGTCCACGGACAGGCTATTTCTCAAAACCAGAACAAACCGAATGAACTGTGGCTCAATTTTGTCCGAGGAAAACTTGGAGGTTGCTATATCCTTATGGCTGAAGTCACCCTCATGAAAAACGACGTACTTACTACCAAATATCAACGAAATCAATAAGAAGTAAGTAAATTATAACCGATTTCAACTAAAATAATATCAAGAGAGCAAAATACGAACATTATTTTTTTATATTTTCAAATATTACCAGTCATTTTAGCATTGAGTAACTCGACGGTATATGTTACTTAAAAATATACTTCGACAATCCCACATAACATCTCGTGGATATGTACATCCATAGCATATACATTAGATGCTGGAATTTGAATATGTATTTTTAAATATACATATGTTATGAAATGTATATTCAGCTACTGACATCCATCAGTGTCATGTACAGTGTTTATTGCTGGAGGTATATACAAATTATTTATACATAACATATCCATTAAGGTACAATTAAATTATGCATGTACTCGAATTTTATCTCATTATCTGATGCACATGCGCTACTAATTTATGGCATAGTACGTCGGCGCACCACGCATCATTCGTTTACGGATTGTAGTTCGCAACAGCCGGAAGCCATTAAGTCCTATAGTGTTGTGTGCATAGTGTTTGTGTAATGGAAGTTAACTCTTTCTTATTCTCTGGATTTTATATCTGCTTATTGCTATATTATGCTGTTTCATTTGCATGAAGCTCTCATAATGTAAGAATATACATGTATTTATTATAATGCCATTCTTGTCAAACTATCTGTGCTTTATTATTACCTCTTATATGGATACCTCTGAAGTAGTTCCCACGAACATCAAAACACTTGAACACTTTCATTCGACGTGTGCTGCACCAATCGTGTTGATATCATCGAGATGATTAAAACTGTCCTTCTTAATCATCTCCCGATGATGCCAACATGACTGGCGCAACACGCGTCGAGTGCAGTGTTCAATAAGTGTGTTGATGTCCGAGAAAACTACTTCAGAGATATGTAACATATATTCATAAAATATGCGATTGTGTATATAATGTGTGTTTGATATCCACTGAATGTACATTGCATATGTTTATGTACATTCACTGAATAAGAAATAGATATGGAAATCGGAGACAAACGCATATGCTAGTTAACATTAGATGTACATTAGATATAGGTACTTTTTCCATCATGTGGATATACATATCCATAGATTGAATATACACTGTATGTACATTGCATATCATTTTGTTATGAGGGATATAATGGTATGAAAATAACAACCCATCTGTAGCCAACAATACGTTGTAACTGGGAGCGATTCAGAGGTGCGTTTAGGCCTAGGCGCACTAGGTGCGCGCCTAAGGCCCCACTTTTTCAGGAGCCCCCATTTTTCGGTTTATGGAGGTAAACAAAAGATGTCAATGTTTTATTTTGTTATATTGTTATTTATTTTCGCCTTGCCTATAGCGATAATAATTATAATTTTCATGAAATACATTTCTTCCTCAGTCCATATAAGATTTCAATTAGCAACAAAAATTACAAAATAATAATTGTATGTATGTAAGTACATAGTACATTGAGTTGCATACGGTTCTTCTTGCGGCCTTATGTTCACGCGCGCTCTTGTCCTTTGTTATACTCTTCGCAAATACAAAACGAAGAGTATATTGCTCATAGAGAAAAAAATTTCATATCACTGTGTTGGTGATCGAAATCTGAACACCTTTCAAAATGTCTGTCGGTCCGTCACGTTTCTTGTAAACCCGATAACTTAAGAACGAAAAGTCCGATTGTCTTGAAAATTATTTTTTTTTAACAATATCGATTAATAAATAAAAAAGTTATTAATTTTTTAAATTTGAAAAAAATTGTAATTAAATAAAAAATGTCGAAAACTAATATTATTTACAAAAACACGGAAAAAAGACTGCGAGGAGTATCTTAGAGAATGTAGTTTACATTTTATTTCATCTGAATATGATATTACTTATATTATAATTTTTCCTTTCGATTCCAAATTTTTCATTTAAATGTAGAAGTAGGAATTTGAATTGTTTGTGTTTATCGTGTTTTTAAATAATCCAATCTTCTCTTTACACTGAAAAAAATATGTTCGTAATATAAATGTGTAAAATCAAACCCAATACTAAATCCAAAAAACCATGGATAACAGCTGATATTATTAATGAGGGAATTTTTATAAGAGACTCGCATAAGACATACATATTTACAAGGGATGATGATGTCCTCCTTAGGTTTATATATTATATTTTGAAAAAAAACCATCTTACAAAAATTGAACACGCCAAAAGACGTTATAATGAGTCTTTACTCGTAAACTCTAAACACAAATCCAAAACAGCATGGCAAATAATCAAGAACCAATGCAACAATCGCATACAAAATCAACTGCCGCATTCATTTATGGATTCTAACGGAACTAATATAACAGATATGCATCATGCTGCTGAGGCATTCAATGCGTTTTTTATTCAATCCATAGAGCAGTTAACACAGAGCATGGCCATCACTAATACAGCTAATATTGAACCATCACGAACCTCATTTTTTTTTGTCACCAATTACTACCGATGAACTTATATTAATCATTAAATCTGTATCTTCCAAGAATTCTGCAGGGGATGATGAAATGCCTTGTTCACTGTTATTAAGTGTTGTAGATTATATAATTGAACCCTTAACTACCCTAATAAATATGTCTTTCCAGGAAGGACTATTTCCCCGTGTCTTGAAAAGCTCTCTAATTATCCCTTTACACAAGAAAAATTATAAATCACTGTTTTCTAATTATAGGGGTATTGCCCTGCTGTCAGTCTTTTCTAAATTATATGAGAAAGCATACCACAATAGGCTATACAATTTTTTAACATATCAAAAGATACTTACCGACAATCAGTTCGGTTTCCGGAAAGGTGTGGCAACGCAAGATGCAGTACTATCCCTATATAATTTCATATTAAATAGTTTTGAAGATAAAAATAAAAGTGCATGTGTTTTCTTCGATCTAACACGCGCATTTGACACGATCCAACAAGACTTGCTACTGGACAAACTTAGTAGGTACGGTGTTAGAGGACCTGCTCTAACTTGGTTAAAAACTTATTTGGTAGATCGGCAACAAAAAGTAATTTTGAGCCAAAATGGGAAAAACTATGTTTCTAGACCCAGACAGGTGGCTACGGGAGTTCCTCAAGGGAGTGCGTTGGGCCCCTTATTATTTATTGTATTTTTCAATGATGTTGTCCCCTCTTTGCATGACACATTTATTTCCCTATTCGCAGATGACGCAATTACCGCTGACAGTGAGAGTAACATCAATCTATTATCTACAAAAACAAATACCACAGTTTCCCTGATGGAGAATTATTGCTCGACTAACGGCTTAGCTTTAAATAATTTAAAAACCAACCTAATAGTATTCTCTACAAAGCAGCTTGACATCAACTTATTAGTAAGAGCTAATAATAAAATCATCATACAAAACGAAACTATAAAGTACCTTGGCGTACATATCGACTCTCATTTAACATGGAATGATCACGTTGACTCTTTACTATCCAAATTATCTACACATTGCTTATGGCAGATGAGAAAATTTGTCAATATAGATATATTAAAAATGTATTATTATGCATATGTACAATCAATGCTTAATTATTCTGTTATCTGCTGGGGTAACTGCAGTCGCATAAATGAAATCCTTATATTGCAGAAAAAGATTTTATGTACTATGACCTTTAAAAATATACGTCATTCCTGCAGAACTCTATTCAAAGAACTAGATATATTGACAATACCATCCCTTTACATACTCAAATGTGTGTCCTATGTAAAGTCTCATTATGACAACTATATTCCCAGGGATAACTTTACTGAGCATGATTTAAGGATCAGTCAAAATCTGACAATTCCCCAACACAAACTGTCAATAGTAGCAAATGGTCCCAATGTCATGTCCATCAAGCTATATAATAAACTCCCTAAAACCATAAAAAGTATAAATAGCATTCACCTCTTTAAGAGCCACTTTAATCAGTCACAGCTTTTATTCCATAAAAGAATATTCAAGTTGTACTAGTTTTCAGGAGCGTACTTAGTAATATTAGCAATTCTCGTCCTTATTTATTGTTCTGTATTCTGTTTACTACACTATGGTTTCGTCTTGAGTTACGTGTTTTACTATATATTTTACAATGTTTTACAATTTTATGACTATATTTCTATGCCCTTAATAGGGTCCTATGAAAATAAAGATATTATTATTATTATTATTATTATTATTATATAATGAATCGGTCCGTCAACTGAAAATTGGTAAAGTCAGTTTATTAATATAATGTACGTTTACACAGCATTAATAAATGTGTACATTGTATTAATGAACATGTACATTATATCAATGAACAGCTTCTTAAATTCTCAACGAGCCTTCGTCCATTAATATTACGAACATATTTTTTTCACTGTATTAAAAAAAATGTAATTAACAGACCAATCTGACATTTCTTCAGATTTTACTATTTTACTTTCGACAGTCAGCTTTTTGGTAAATTTCAGATCAATGAAAATAAATCTACTGATAATGCTGATGTGAAAATTCAAGAACCTGAGAAAGAACAATCTAGAAAACCCGAAGAAAGAACTGAAAATAACTTTGATTTTGAAACCAGCGACGAAGACTGTGAAAATGAAGAGGCGTTAGAAAACCATTCTAGTAAATCTAGCGATGATGAACAAATAGAAAAAGAATCTGAAGGTAAAGAAAATTCGGAAAAAGACTGAAGATGTATAACAAGCTGAAAATCAGCGCACTGCAATGATCAGTGCATTCGTTTCAACCTATAGAGACGACGCAGATTCCGAGCTATCTTCAGATGAGTTGAATCAATTTCTAGCCGGCTTAAATCGCCTACTGAAATGTATAAATTTATTTTCAATGGATTGCAGGCGACATTTCTGAATGTTGAAACCCTTTTTCGTATTTACTTGACCATTCTAGTCAGTAATGCCTCAGGTGAGCGCACTTTTTCGGCGCCCAAAAGAATTAAGAACTACCTATACGAAGTACTTCGGGGTAACAACGACTTCAAAATTTATCTATTCTATATACTGAATCAGAGAAAACACGAAACCGTGATTTCAAACGTTCAAATGTGCAAGTTTGCCAACATAAAAAAGCAAAAAAGAAAAATTATATACAGGGTGTAATTAGTTTCATGTCATTAAAAAAAACTGGCGTAGGGAACGACAAGACAAACAATAAAACCTTATATAATATGGGGTCTAAAGATCATAGTTTTGGAGAAAAAAAATAAACAAAAATTTCGCAAATTTCCAATTTTGAGAACTGCTGGAATATTGAGGTAGGTTTAGATCGTCGCGCGTGTCTTTGCCTGTGATACTCAATATTTGTGTAGATAGCGATAAAATGTCGGCTGTCTTTAGCGGTGCGGTAAATAAGATGAAAGACGTCGGCCTTTTTCTGGGTGTTTAGTAGATCTGATTTGAAGAAAATCTACTACACTACATTACATAGTCCCTCACGGCTAAGCAGATTAAACTAGTATCTACATGACCCCCTATGGTATGAAGGTTCAGTTAAAAATGAGAACAAAGGCCTAAAATGAATTTATTTACCTATACCGTGTCTTAAAAAATGTTTCATTCTAATGGATTACATTTTCATAAAATCTCTCTCATTTAGTTTCTTGGAAATGCTTAGCCTTTGAAACGTTTTACGCCCTTATTCTGAGAGCTCATCAGAAAGGCACAAAGCTACTCATAACGATGTTTCATGCAAAACCAAGCATGTAGATACTAGTTTAATCTGCTTAGCCGCACGGGACTATGTTGGATGCTAGTAGTGTTATAATGAGAATGTCAAATAAGAAATTGGACAAATTTATTTTAGGATTTTGATTTGCTAGCATAACCAGAAGTCAGGTTATCGAAAGAGTACAAAGATTTCATTATTTTTTTTACATATAGTTTTCTTTTAGTTCTCATAGATAGTTTTTTTTCCACTGTTTGCAAAATCCTATAAAGAATATGTTTCACTTCGATTATGTTTATCAGTGTTTAAAGTCTGGTACAATTTAAGCTGACTTGTGTCATGGCCACAAAAACGTCTGAACTGAGATTTTATTTGATATATAAGAAATGCCAGTAGTTCTCAAACAGTTCTTTCCTGTAACAGCAATGATGTCGATAAATAATTATAAAAAAATAGGAAAGATGTTGACATAAAATGTTGAGATTATTAATTTAGTGACTTAGTCATTTTAGTGGAATTCTGATTATACAGTGTCCGCCATCATAAAGTTGGCTACATATGGGAAAGAATTGTATTATTGATATTTCTAAAAAAACTCTATTGGGGGATCGTTTATGAGTGTCCGACAACAAAAAAAATTACATTTTGACACGTCATGTGATCACCGGTTTGGCATGACTGTAAAAAATAGATGACTGTGGTACCGAAAAATTGGTCAAATTGTTAAGATATCGAAAAATTTTATTCATAAATTTTTGTGTCTATTTCACAAACACTGGATTAGTTTCGACAAAAACTTGATGCATTTTAGTTGAATAAAGGCATTTGCATCTAAAAAAAGAAGCGAACCCCCAATACAGTATTTTAAAAAAATCTCAATAATACAAATTTTTCCCATATGTTGCCAACTTTATGGTGTACATTGTAGGTATATAGGCTCGGGCACAAATGAAACTGATATCAAAAAATGAATTGCCCATTTCAGTCAATAACAATGAGTTATCAGAAAAAGAAATCAAAGAATAATATTGTTACAGTCCAACAGGAACCACGGGGAGGTATATGGGCATTTCTTGCCAGGAAAGGATAGGATCGTAGTATTAGCAGGGGAAATGATGTTAGTAAAAATAAAATAAAAAATTTCATATAATAAAAGAAAATCTGAAATCTCCATGAGAATAACGAAAATTAATTATTTTTCTTTTGGCGATAATAAATAAATATTCTGGTTGACAAAATATACATTAAAAAAATTTATAATAATTTTAAAACAAGTATATTAAAACAATTCTGAAAGAACAACGCATTGGCACGTTTTCATAAACACTAAAACGCGAAAACTACACTTGAACACTTCCCTTAACAATAAACAATACAACACTACACTTGAACAATTTATCTATACTCGACGCACGTTTCACCATTCGTGTATTAATGCATAACGTAAGAAAGTCGATTTTATTAGAAATAAACACGCGCTGTAGGTACTAATAAAAGACAGATTTTTGGGTAAAATAAAGTTATAACGAAACTCGCGGCGCGGCTTAATGAAACAAAAATTTTAGAAAGAAAATTATTAACTTTTAATAGAGCTTAAATAAAAAAAGTAGAAGTGAGGATCGAGATCGAATTCGCAACCACCTCATTTACATTTATTGCCGCTCGAGTATCTTACCGATTGAGCTACGCGCTCCTATGTTCGTTGTATTCTAAAACGAGCAATATGTACATATTAGAAAATTGTAAAACTTAGTGGTTTGACATTGTTCGTTTGACAGTTGAATATCCACTATTTACCACTAAAAATAACTTAAATATTTCATATAAAGACGTTTTTCATATTTAGAGTGGTGTTATAGTTCACGCTAATAAATAATATTCGTCGTCAAATCACAGTTTGAGAATCGCTGAGCTTATGATTATATTTCTCACTCCTCAGTGTACATTTCATATTTCCGTCTCAAAAGAAGTGGGAAAGAATCTTGGCAGACATACATTGACAATGTCTTTAGGCTATTGCTTTAAGTTTGTGTGCAAGAGCTAGTGAAAACGTATACCCAACATTGATTCATACATATATCGGTCATTTAAAACTGGACCTGACTCTAAATTGTGAAACGGCACTCTGACGTCCGTATCCTGGTTAATATTAAGCGAACAAACATAAAAAGAAACACACAGGTCCCCCTTTCTTACAATTTTTCATTTGATCAAGAATCAAGATAAATGCATGTAGAAAAAAATCCAACAATAATAGTAATTGCGATATTTCTTTTTTTACAACCGTGTTTTTTTAAATTTGTTTATTTACATCCAATGTATACTTTCATTGATTATTACATAGTTATATACAACGTGGGTACGACGCGTACCCAGAATAAATTACAATATAAAAATAAAACAAAACAAAAAAAAACTGTATTAGAATATTGATCTCAAACAAATTTGATCATTTATTCCTTCTCTATAAAAATGTCTGTGTACTTGGGTTACTTGATATGTCGATCACTCAATGTGTTGATTCTTGGTTGACTAATCTTTTGAAGAAATAATACCATAGTCATGGGTAAAATATTTCAGTCTTATTTTTTTGGCATAAATGATATAGAACCTCCAAAGCATCGTTAATGTAACTTATTTTAACTATTTCTTCACCCAACGTCAATTCTTGATATGGAACGCCGCATTCTTATCCATATCCTTAGATGCCTTGGAAACAACTCCAAAACAAGTAAATATTAATTTGTCAGCATTCACTTATTTCAGGCGAGGTTTTCAACTTGCTGTTCGGTTCATATTGAAAGTTCATCATTCAAATAATTCAAGAGTATGAGTCATTCAACTGATTGATGAACTGCTTTTGAGAGACCTTGTCGAATAACTGCTTTGAAACAAATTGTGAAAATCACATTGTCGTAGAGCTTCGAGTTCATCTTATGAACTACATAAACAGTTGCCTGTCAGGTGCACATTAAACCACGTTCGAAAGGAAATGTCCAGTCCAAACAATGTTTAACAATACCATTACCCCCATGGAGAGAAAGAAAAAGATAAATGCAAACCACCAGATGTATTTCTCCCTCGTCGTTGGTATGAAATTTTTTAATATCCATATTCCCACCAACAGTCCTGCTACTGCTCCTGCGAAGTGTGCCGCATAGCCGATGTGATCGTTTATCCCCAGGAAATATCTGTTGTAGATCGAGGTTCCTACGTCCGTTGTAGTGATTATTATAAATATAAATAGTTGTATGGCGGGGAAAGACATTTCATTCCAGTTCTGAAAAAAAAGGACAGTTTAGTAGACATACAGGCTGATTCAAACTGGATGCTAAAACTACAAACTTCGAAGAAACAGATTATAACAAACTTATTCCCTGGTCAACGTGTGAATTAGCCTATAAACACCACTAATGAAACGTGTCGACTGAACATTTTTTTGCTGTTATTACAGAGATTGATGTAGTTGACACAGATATTTTATCTTCCTTAAGCCATCATTAGAATGTTGAGCTATATGTAAAAATGGCCACAGGCTACTCAGCGGCGGCCCGTCAGGGATGGCAGGGTAGGAAGTGCCCACCTAACTATTTAAGAGCGCCAAGGCTAAGCAGTAGTTCACCATAAAATTTTGCCGTTAATTAATTTTAGTATAAAAATCATAAAACTAAAAATGATTTTTATTTATGATAATATTTTTAATATTTTACTACATATTAATCCGCCACCACCAAGTTCACATACGAATCCGCTTAATCTTAATACCGGGTCACTTGCCGCTAATATTTTATGCACACGAGCCTAAACTACAATTAACCAGAGAGGGCAGTGGATACTGAAATTGTGTTATACTACACCTACGCATATGTTGGTCATTCTCTTCGATCTTACGCCTGCAACACGTATCAACACGGGACGTATGTCTATGTGGTACACTGTCTGCCTTTAGGCAATTTATATCTAGGGAGGGCATGCCACACCTAAAGAAAACTTAATAAATTTAATAATGAATATTGAATTTTGAATTGTTGAATAGTATTGTTTACATTTGATAATATATTAAAATCGAACTGGAAAATGAAAAATGACTAATTAGGTAATAAATGTTTCAACGTTGATTAAATGATTAATTAATTTCTTAATCTTATGAGAATATCAAATAGAGTATTAAGTGTGTACCTAATTTCTAATTTGATATTTGATAAATAATAAAAGTTAGTGTGACATTGATTATTATTATTATTATGAAAATCATATTATTTGTAAATGATGCAAACAGATACCGAGCTTTTTAGTTTATGGGTGGTATGTGGACACTGCCTTCCCCATCCCTTCCCTTTCTTCTACAATCGTAATTTCTCGCCAAACATCGTTTCAGTATGCAAACAACAGAACAGAAGTTAAGAGGGAACATCACGTAAGGCTAGTGGGGAGGGGGATAAAGCCAGTGGCGGCTCGTGATATTGTCTGCAGAGGAGGCTTGATATTCTGAAAGACAACTGATGTGCAATATGACTACAATTTGTACATTTCCCCACCACCCCTGAGGTATTACAACGGCGCGTTACATTTTTTTGCTGTGGGTTGTTCGCCAGGATACCGATTCACGACTTGAGGGAATAGAACTAATAAAATAATAGAATGAAAAGGAAATAGAAAGTATGATGAGATGAAAAAATCATTCTCATGAAATTCTCGTTCCTACGACTCGAGTATCGGTATCCAAAGGAGTCCTACTATCCCACTTGTATATAAATTATATAACTTTTAATAAAAATAAAAATAGTTTTGGTAAAAAAATTAAAGTGTTTTTCTACAAACAAAAAATTGTATTCATTATCACTGCCAGGCGTGTAAAATTATAAGTTTTAATAGGAATTAAAATAGTTTTGAGAAAGAAGTTATATAAAAAAATATATAACCGCGGAACTCTATATTATGGAGAATTATAAAAAATATTTCCTAAAAAATAAATAACACAAATAAATATTTTTTCTAAAATAACAACTACCTATATTAATCTCTGCTTTAAAGCCTGAATATTTTTATAAATGAGTGGTAACCTGCGATTTTTGGAACTAGCAAAATGGTTGATTATTTCATCATAAAATGAATCGTGTTTCCTCAATTCTGACAAAAAACGTTTTTCTATTGAAATAAGCGATACATTTGAAAGGCGGTCTTGACTCATTTTGTTTCTAGTAAAAATGTTTTTATGCGTTTAAGTGCTGAAAATGATCATTCTACAGAAGCTTACCGGAATTGTCTCAAAAAATAGTGGCGTTATTCAAAAAGTTCTCTAATTTTGGGTCATAAGTTTTTAAAAAATCTACCAGCTCTTTGAAATTTCCTTTATTGCACGATTCTTGTATTTCGTCACGTCCTCGGAAAGAATTTTCTTGTGAAGATAACTATGTAACGGCATCTATTAACCTCTTTAATATTTCCCTATTCTCACGGACCTTTTCGTTAACATGTTCTATTTCTCTCTTATGTGCAGAATCCAAGAAATTTACAATATTTTGTTTACCAAACATTTCGAATTTAATGCAAGATGAAATGTGCTCCTGGGATTTTTCGTGCCTTTCTAAACCTCGCGACAAATTTTGCAAATTATTAAACCCGACCCTGCCCCAAATTGAGGATTGATCATTAGTAAATAATAAACATCTCCTACAATGTAATTTGTTTCTAACTGTTGATGCCGTTAGCCACTCGACTTTTTTATAATTGTTATCACAAAACCCTCTGTTTTGTTTACCACTTTTAAAAACTAACGAAAGCATTGCTGGTGTAGGCCTGGCATTTCTTTTAATTCTTACCTTTTCGTCATAAATAAGAGTAGTAAATCCATTTAATAACAAATAATCCACCACGTCTGGACAACAAGACATGTTGTTGGGAATATTTTCACCTAGAGCACTTATTTCTAGCCCGCCTATCAAATATTTTATGTATTTATACGTCAAGTTGTTCTTATAACCGGCTAAACGCAACTGTCAGTCGTCAGTTCGTTTTCTTTGTGAATCACCTGACTCTTGAATGAGCTGTGCACATGCGCTATAAAGAACTGAGATCTAGAAGCTAGCCTCATACTTGGCTATTCCAAGTGTTGCTATTTTACACAGCTCAAAGAAATTCAAGGTCATTCATGTTAAAGTAAATGCGGTAAAGTTGGAAGCTATTTCGTATTAGCCTCCAGCGAACCGCAGTGTTCATTCAGTAAAAGACCGGCGGACCGGGAAATATGCATACAAAGACTATCCGGACTGTAACGTTATAGGTATGTTTGTGGAAAGGAAATGCAATATAAAGTGAAAATTAATTAATGAATAATAAACAATAAAAAATATTGAAAATTGAGATATTCCTAATAGAAATTTCTTAAGATATTACTTTTGAAGATATGGTGGTTCTTCCAAGGGGAGGCTCAGCCTCCCCTGCCTCCCCTGACGAGCCGCCACTGGATAAAGCAACAAATTAGGAGATATCTCCCTTATAATCTAATTTTATCCAAAAATAGTCTTCAACAATCCTGTAGTATTTATTTATGTACAACTTACACATATTTTCAGTTAAATAACATCACCCAATTTGCAGAAAACAGCTTATTGTTAATCATAATTTTACGGTTATGTATTGCTTTTACTTTTTCTGTTAGGTGCTTACTTTCCAATATTTTCCAGAGATTTTATTTATTTGTTTATTTCTTTCTTCATTTGTTTATTTTAAGTAGTTAATAATTTCAGTTCCATCCACCGAGCCGACATTCGGTTTGATCATAGAGATTTTATTTTTATTTATAATTTGTTATTTTTTTATTTGTTCTAGAGTCTCTTTTGTTTATTTATTTATTCATTTATTTATTTTAAGTAGTTAATGGAACATGAATTTCAGTTTAATCCACCGAGCCGATATTCAGTTTAATCCAATCATAGAGATTTCATTTTTATTTATAATTTGTTATTTGTTGATTTGTTCTAGAGTCTATTTTGTTCATTTATTTCTTAATTTATTTGTTTTAAGTAGTTGTTTATTTCAGTGGGTTATGAAGTTTCATCCACCGTACTAATCCGACGCGCGCGAGGGATCGGTAAAAGTTTTCCAATTTCGGTTGTGAAAGTGCACGCTTAACTCTATTACTATTAGGTTATCCGATAACCTTGAACTGTAACAAAAGGAAGGTCAAGGTTAACCGATAACCTTGAAATCTCAAAAAATTTTCGCCTGCCGCGTTCTCTATCAACCACTACTGCCCGCCCACAGCTAAAAGTCACGGGCCGCCACTGAGGCTACTTCATCAGTAATTAGAGAAGTTTAAGATGGTTTCATAAGAGTCAAGAGGAGTCTCGCAAACTGGCGTTTAAAAATCTATATGGGAGTATGTGATATAAAATATCGAACTCAAAGAGCCAATCATCCATATCGACGATTTTTATATGTGATTATTGGTCGATACCGTGCCGTGGCATTATATATAGTTCCTGTGTATCGTTTAAAATAAATTTTTACGTCCCTTTGTTACACTTTGTCAATATGACATACTTGTAATGCAACTTTTGTTTATGTTGAATGATTTTATGTATATTACCATGTAACATATTTACTTTTAGATATAAACAGCACATATAAACCATTGACAATAATTCGTTATTTTCTATATCATGTTCTAATGAATTTATAAACACAAGACATCCCTGATTTTATTAATCCGGGTTTTTTTGGAACAGAGGTGGATAATTTGATGTCGCGCCATTGGTGGGAATACTAGTTACTATATTTGACAAGCTTTACATATTGTAACGCCAATAAATCGTTATCATTAAGTGACTAACGCAAACTTATTAATTATAATAGTACATTGAGTATCTAGTAAAGGCAATATGTTCCTGGACGATGATGTAATGATGTAAAGTTACTTTCCCTGGCCGTTTTCTGATAGTTGCTTAGCAACGCAACGGACTGAAATACTAGAATAGCGTATTTTGAGATCTGGAATTGCGCCGAGAAAGTTGACATTCTGGACCGATTTCAGAAAAATTATATTTTCTTCTTATACTTACCATTATAATAGACGCAACATGGGCAGTGATGAGAGCATAAACTCCTCCACTTGCTCCAGCTAAGTAGGACGTAGGATCTGTTATTGATGTTGCAAGTGAGCCCGCCACTACTCCGGCGAAGTAAACTAGCAACACCCTCCACCATTTATGAATCATTTCTAAGGGAACTCCTAGTAGTAACTGGACGGCTAAGTTGACTACGAGATGCAAATACCTAGATACAAAAATGGAATAGTTAGCACTTGATTCTCGAATTTATTTTATTTCATAAATCGAAAGTTCAAGTATAAAATAATGGATCTGCAAAAAATCAGAATTTTATTCGCACGTTTAGTGTCTTAAAAACAATTACAAACATCCACTTCGCAAAAATGGGGTGTAGCCAGACTCTACGTCACTATACGCATAGAGTCGGCGACCTCAGTCGACTCGATGCTGTTTTGTTGTTATTATCTATATACTTATCGTGTTGATCTGCGCCCCTCTAAAATTGTGGATCGGATATATCAAAGGCTTTTCGTGGGGGCGGTTTTTTGGGAAACGGCCGGTGTCATTCAATTCAGGAATTAATTCTATATTGCTTAGCATACATTCGGAGGCGTTCTTTTTAACGGTTTTTGAGTAATTAACTCGCAAAAGTCGGCTATCTCTCTCGCCTCTTAAATTTAGCAACAGGCAGTCGAAGGATTGTAGGGGAATATATGATTTGGCGAAATGTCAAAATATGACGGCCGAATTTTCGATTTTTGCCATTTTTTCCCCACAGACCTACCCAAAATTCCGATTTCCATTGTGAACTTACGATGTCGATAAAACGCCAATCTTCTTTTTTAAATAGAGACCAATATCGATCCTCCACTACAAGTATTAACTTACTTATGAGCGTTTAATAATTTGATGTTTTTGATTTTTTTAGGTTATGTTTTAATACTTCTAAAAAAGGCATTATTTGCTCGCTCTTGCAAAGCCGAATTTTTCTATACAATTTGGTATCAGGAGAAAGTGCCAACCTTGTTCTTTCCAGAGAGACCTAGAACGTACTTCCATTTCACGTATTTACTTAGTTATGAATTTTTGAAAATTCAATGTTTTCCAATTTTTAACAGAAAAGTAATCTTTCGTTCACCCGTACCGAGCCGGATTTCCGGTTTTGCCCCTTCACATTGGTATAAGAACAATTCGCCACTCTTTCTCTATCCATAGACATCTAAAACGGCCTTCAACTCCACGTATTTACTTACTACTGAACGGCTGTTAGTGGACGCGGTAGATTACCGAGTTCAAAGTTGCGTATAGTGACATCATAAACAGGCGCACTGTTTATGCAACTATTACTAATTTCAACGCCATATATCTCGAGAACGGAAAAAGTTAATAATACGAAATTTTAAGTGCATAATAAGAATGTCGAGTACTATATAAAAACGTATAAAAACCATTTAAAATTAATATCGTGGAACAAGCTCATTTGACAAACAATAATTGCTTGATTAAGAAATAGAGCATTTGTACAGTGAATGGGGTATGCTTGAAATGGAAGCATATGGACTTTTTGAAAAATCTTCTTTTTAAATTAAATAACTCGGATTATGAACAATGCTGTGATTTGTGGAGGAATACATTTGTATCAATGAATGTAAAATTTATAGAAATAATGTCTTCACAAAATAGGAAGCGCCATTAATGTATTGCTAATAGTAGACCAACAAATGATGTTCTTCAGAAAGTCATCAACATTGTAGAAAATCATTCCCCACAGTATTTTGAATAGGAGGAACTTAATCTCCTGTATAAGGAATTAATGGCACCTTTTATGAAAACAATGTTTCTGTTAAGTTTAACTCATTTTGAAATAATATGCTCTACACATGATTTGGATCAAAAGTCCCAATAGACACAAGTCCTGAAAATCAAATATATTCGAGATACGGAAGTTAGAAATGAGGTTATATACTGACTTAGTATTTAGTACTCATATGA
Organism: Stenurella melanura; assembly: GCA_963583905.1. Taxonomy (NCBI): domain Eukaryota; kingdom Metazoa; phylum Arthropoda; class Insecta; order Coleoptera; family Cerambycidae; genus Stenurella; species Stenurella melanura. Next base: position 36,831,778 of record OY757315.1, on the reverse strand, counting down.
ATGAGGAAGGGGTGGCGGGATAGAAGGGTAGAGAGGGATAGTTGAGTTAGAGTGTAGAGTAAAGCAATGGTAGGAACCTATATATCGTGAACCCGTGAACACATGAACCCTGAACTCGTGGAAATGAAGATGTTATATTCGTAGCATTCGTAGTTTGCAGATGTAGACAACTTTGTTTCGAAATTAAATAGTCGTATCACTAGTAGAATTCACATACGTAATAGAAGCTAATCGGCAACTTCCATTTTTAGATACATTTGTAATTATAAGTGGTGAAAATAACATGGAGTTTGATATATACAAAGGATACATCCAACCCTCCAAGCAGAGACGGATTTATCAGTAGGGAATATAGGCCCAACCTAAGGCGCCAAATGTCTAGGGGTGGGTAATTTTGGTACCAGAAAAAACATAAGCAAATTACTAATATTTTAAAAAAGAATGAGTAAGGTGCTATTAACTTATGACATCAAAACTCGATTTATTAATTGGGTTTCCATCAAAAATTGAAACTTTCAAATCCGTGCCAAACACTATACCGGGTAGCATATTAGTATCGAGTGTATGTCATGTCAGAATTGGAGGGAGCTGATAATGCACAATCCGTTGTTTGGGACAGGCCAAAGTCTCCGAAATGGGCAAGGAACATTTGCTCCGTTTTTGCAATTGTAAATAAATTGCGAAAACGGCATAAATACTCTTTACCCTTCTCAATACTAAAAATTAAAATACAAAATTAAAGTGCCATTTTAAACAGTTCTTAGGAACCTCAAAACGAGCGCGCATTATTGCACACATGCTGCGACTACACACGCTCGATATGCACAAATATTCGGCTACTTCTGACTCTTCCACAGCATACTCTCGATACGGATATGCTACCGGGTGGAGCATTTAAGTACGGGAATAACTTGAAAATAAAGAATTTTCGGGAAGAATGTTTCAGACAAAAGTTCCATCATTTGAAAGTGGGAATTAACGGCTAAATTTTTTTTATGTTTAGTGGATTTCAAGGTCATCCGAAGATCAACTTTGGTCTTTTACCCTATTACCCATACTTTACAGATTCATATTCTACTCTAAAAATTTAACAACTTTCGTTTTTACCATTTTTTACTTAGTCTCACTGTTTGTGGGTAATTAAGCATTGAATCTGGAAGTAGCACATCTTTGTAACTAGGAATAGGACTTATTGTAAATATCCAATGTGTAATGCGGTAACAATTGAGAATGTTAATAATGGAAGAAATAAGACTTATGTTTATCAAGGTAATTGAGTTTTCGTAAACTTTTTGTTTCAGACATTCCCACAAAAAAGAATCTGGTGAATTTAAGTCAGGTGATCGTGCGGGCCAGTGTACTGGACCACCTCGTCTGACAATAAAACTCAACTACCTTAATAAACATAAATCTTATTTCTTGCATTTTTAGAATTCTCAATTGTTACTGCAATTAAAGTTCATTAAACATTGAATATTTACAATAATTCCTAAATTACTTTTACAACAACGTTTTGTTTTCCAATTACACAGATGTGCTACTTCCACATTCACTGCTTATTTACTCGCAAACAGAGAGACCAAATAAAAAAATCGGTAAAGGTATTTACACAGAACTTCCCTCGTTATTTGTGCATGGCAGTCACTCTAAAAAATTAATAATTACGAAATGACATTGAGAATAATAATCGGAATATAGTTATTGCTATTATTACAAAGAAAACTTGATAAGTTTTGGTCAAAATAATATACAGACTGCTCATCCAACAGCAAAAGTTCAATACTAAACAGCAGGTGCCACATATGGCAGGCTTGCGCAAATACCTTTACAAATGTCCACCATAACTGAATTATTTCTTGGGATGACCACCATGTACATTTTTCAATAAAAGTATAAAAGGTGCATATGCCAGATATTATTGCCATCTGTCGCATTTTCAATCCAACATTCACGTAATGGAGTGGAAGTATAGTGGTGGTTAAAAAATTTCATTTTTTTTTTAATTTTCAAAAGATGGTAAAATAATTTTCAAAATTTTTTCTTCTGAAATAGGTTTAAAATGTCAAACGTAGAAATTTTAAATTTGAGCAAAAAGGAAAGTTTCCTTCTATTCTATAGTAGTGCTAGAAAAGTTTAAAAATTAAAAATTACGTATTTTTTAAAATAGGTTTAGAATGCTATGAAACGTGAAAATTTTAAATTTGAGCAAATAAAAAAAAAATCGATCTATTTTAGTGGTAAAAACTTTTTGAAAAATGTTGGTGAAAAAATTTGAAAAATTTTTTTTTTCTGAAATACCTAGGTTTAGAATGTCATGAAACGTGAAACTTTTAAATTTGAGCATTCTGGTGTTAAATTTTTTTCCAAACTGGTAACAAAGTGTTGCAAATTTTTTTTCCGAACTTGGTTTGGAATATCATGAAACGAGGATATTTTAAATTTGAGCAAAAAAAAATTTTTGGTCTGTTCTATAGTAGTGATACAAATGGATTAAAAATATTTTTAAGTTTTTTTAAAAATTGTTCAAAAACATTTTTAAATTTGTTTGAATAGTTTTAGAATGCCATGGAAACGTGGATAGTTAAAATCTGAACAAAGAAAAAAAATTCTATCTTGGTGGTAAGATTTTTTAAAAATAGTAAAAAAAATTACTAATTTTTCTTTTAAATAGATTTAAAACGCTATGAAAGATGAAAATTTGAAATTTGAAGTAATAAAAAAAAATCCATCTATTTTAGTGGTAAACAAATTTTCAAAAATGGTAAAAAAAAATTCAATTTTTTTTTTTGAATCAGGCTTAGAATGCCATGAAACGTGGAAATTTTAAATTTGAAGAAAGAAAAAAAAATTATTTCATTTTAGTAGTAAAAAATTTTTCAAAAATATTGGTGAAAAAAATTTCAAAATTTTTTTTTCCTGAAATAGGTTAAGCGTGTCATGAAACGTAGAAATTTTAAATTTGAAAAAAAAAAAATTTTTTCATCTTGGTAAAATTTTTTTTAAAAATGGTGAAAAAAATTTTCAAAATTTTTTTTTCTGAAATAGGTTTAGCGCGTCATGAAACGTGGAAATTTTAAATTTGAGCAAAAAAAATTTTTTTTCACTATTTATTCCGTTTAGACGGTCCACCCTGTATATTTTCCAGTGTAATTTCTACCATATCTTCGCTGACAGTAGCGTTAACCACCTACAAAATTTGACTGCTCTCCGTCAAGTAGTTTTTTTAGTAAATGCACCAACAGACAGACAGACAGACAGACAGACAGACTGACGGAATTGGAAAACCTATATTTTCGTACTCTACGTGTTCTGAAACGTCAGAATCCGAAAAAATCCCGGAGGGTGATTTTTTCTCGAATACAATACTTCCCTTCGGTATGCGAAGGAAGTAAAAATGGTAGAAATAAGAGTTGTTTATTATTTAGAGCAGAATACGAATCTGTAGGAGTTTGCATGTAGAAAACCAAAGTTGACCCTCGGATGACCTTGAAGTCCGCCAACAAACTTTAAAAAAATGTAACCAATTTATTCGCGTTTGTCAACCTAAATTCCCCACCACATATACTATGATCTAACAAAATAGGTTTTGCGGTGGAAGGTCATCCATTGCCTACGGGCGCCAATATTTTAAATCCGCCGCTGCTTCCCAGGTATATCCCTATTGATTTACACCATTGTCCCCAGCAGATTCATTTCTTGCTTCATCATTTATAAAACTCCCTTCTAAATGAAGATATTTGCAAAGGAGAAAGCTTTAATTAAGGATATCGCTAAGAACAAGGATGTGATTTGAAGTATGTTGGACAATCGAAGCTTCCAATTATAGTAAGATTCAAAGAACATATAGTCCACCACAAGAATGTCATCTCACCTTAGTAACTTAAAATTAATTAGAAATATAAAAAATAGTAGATAGCTGGATATTTCAGATGCAAAATAGATATAGGTAGTGTCCTAATACTTACCCAATATGCACGAACATATACGTCAAATATCTCCAACACTCAAATCTCTTGTAAGGGTCGTATATGAAGATTTCGGCTGTCACTCCTGTTCCAGTTTTTGTCGAATCCTTCTCTGTCATTTCGTCAGTCAAGAAACAGGTAAATTCGAACACCGATATGATGAACATTGCAATGGGTGGCGGACAACATTTATATTGTTCTTCGTATACTCCGTCGTTATCGTCGAATGTTGCAGCTCCATCTATGGCTAATGATTGTTGATATTGGCGTGGTAAAATGAATCGAATGTAACTGAAACAAAATTTGTTTCGAGATTAATAAAGTTAATGTTCATTAAAAACGGTTTAAATTGTCAACTTTTCAAGGTACCAAAACTACATTTTCGGCCCTGTTAAGTTACAGAAAGATAAGTATATCTGTTATACTTAAATTACTAGAGAGGAGCTAGAATGAAGTTTTGACAATAAGAAAAGTGATGTGTTTACGTTGCTTTGAAAATTTCGATGCTATTATAAAAATTCAATAAACAATATCAAGTAAATCAACAACTTACTTACCAACACAAGGTACCGTAAAATTAATTTAAAAACAAAACTTACAGGACCGCATTCAGCCAACTCTTTTTAATTAAGTAATCGTATAGCTACACTCTTTTCAGTCCATTAGTGGTATAAAAATTATTTTTTTGTCTTCTTTTATGACATAAGAATATATGAAATGTTTAACAAAAATTAACAAAACAATAATTGAGTATTCCCTGATCTCCAAAGTGTATGTAGAAATAAGTTTATATGGGTTAATATTAACATACTTACGTGTTGACATAATGGCCAAAAAGTTCTTTGAATTTCTTATTATGTATCATTCCTATAAACTCGTGGTAATTGATTTTTCCATCATTGTCATTATCAGACATATTAAATACTTTCCTAACTATTTTCCTTGGTACCTCGCCGTCATCCTTTAACATGTCCCTTAACTCCTTCAATTCAATATATCCACTACCATCAGTGTCATACTTAAAAAGTAAAAACAATAATTAGTGGAAATGCACCCAAATTTTAATTTTACTTGATAAAAAAACAACATAATTGGTGAAAAAAGTAAAAATGCAATTAAAACCCTCATATACACGCAAACATGCTCGGCTTGCAGAAAAGTACCTCGAGCTCAAAATCTCATGCTGCCATGTATCCTCCATTCCCATACATGTTCGAGCGTAACTGGCCCAGCTTTAGTTGGGTCTTTATAACCTCGAGCCTCATATAATGAAAGTCAGTCAGTGCCGAGAAGATAAAGGAAAAACCGAGTGAATTATATATATATAAAAAATATATTTAAAAGCTTTAATTTAAAAAAAATATATATGTTAAAGAAAGAATTAATGAAATGTACTGAAAAATAAAAATTATTTTTTTCCTCTCAGAGAAATAAAATGTCGCATAGACAAATGAATGTTTTTCTTTCATACATCTTAATATTTTAAAATTCATACAAATATGGGAACTGAAGGCTTTGGAGGCGAACAATTGAGCTTGTATGTACGAATTTTAAAATATTAAGATGTATGAAATCAAAATGTTCAGTTGTTTCTCAGACATTTTATTTTTATGTAACGAACAATGTTATTCTCCGTTAGGATTTTTTTTTGTTTTTTACTTTTTAGTACATTATATATTTCCTCTTTGTACTACATTTTTTTAAAATAAAAGCTTTTTCAAATATTTTTTTTATAATATTATTTTTTATTTTTTAGTTTTTACTTATTTTATAGACAGACAGACAAAATCCTTTCATTTGATACCCAGATCAAGGGAATTGTGAAGAAAAAGATAATTCGCCATTTTGGGGCGTTCGCCATAGGATTCAGAATGATGTTAGGCAGTCTATCGTATTTTACTCGTTAATCCCTATTTGATACCCACATGGTTTTGAAGAGAAAGGTAATCTGCCATCTTTGGACGTCCGCCGTATTAGATTTAGGCCGATATTAGGTAAAGTGTTTACGAAGTCAATTGAAACTAGTCAGTGTTAAAGCACAGGACCGTGCGCACTTAACTTGATATTTTGTCCTATGTATTTAACAATGGTATCAAGAATCGAATAGTAGTTGAAACTGTGCGGACGAGTTCGAGACTGGCAATATAATCAGCCTGAATGAACCATCTACGACTGCACTGGCTTAAAGATAATAAAACGGAGAGGCCGATTAGCATAAAAAAACTTGTAAATCGTTTCTCAGCAGTCAACGTGGTCTTGTGAGATGTGCTGTCATTGGCCTGGGTTTGAGGACGGGTGGCGACGATTGGCTGGGACCCGGGTATTCCTTAATCCGATTGGTCGGTCGGTGTTTGAGTTATATCAGTTATTAATCAACTTGGACTCGATATATCACCTAGTTCTTTATAACATTTCTCCAGTGCAGTGCGAAAAATGGTTTTCAGAACAGCTTTTACCAAATATTCCGCCTAATTGGGTAATTGTTCAACGCTTCTTATCGCTCGCGAGTATTAAATAAAATACCAAACACCAGTACAAGAAAGACATTTTAAAATTCATAAGAGAAGAAAATATGGAAATTCCTGTAAAAGTTCCAATAAAGCGGGAATTAGTGAAAAGAATAAAAGAACAGAATTCAAAAGGGAATATGTTATTGATAACTTATCCAATATACACGGTCATACACTTTTGCGATTACCTCCGTACTATTGCATACTTAATCCTATCGAGATGGTTTCAGCAACTTTAAAAGATCGTTTGCGAAAATGTAATAACTCTCCAACGTTAAGCGCGGTAGTAGTTGATCATATACGAGAAGTAATAAATGGCCTCGACAATACTGATTTATGGAAAAATTGCGTTAGCACTACCCCCCATTGTGCCAATTATAATTCAACCGAATAATGATTCCTCTTCAGAAAGTGAAGATTCGGACGCGTCAGCTTTTAGCATTTAACTTTTTTAATATATGTTTTCAGAACAAAATATTTAGCTGTTATATTAGGTATGAAGTTTACTCTTTTATTGTTACATTTCTTGGAATAAATTTTATTTAGTTGACAAGAAATTTTAATTTAAGTTACTTTATTCTAGAGACATATTTTAATTTTGTTTTTATTTATGTTTTATCTATACAAATATTTATTTTTGTTGTAGAATGAATATAAAGCGATTGGAATGTACGTATTTCTTAAACCTACTTGTTTTTTTTCCCTTTGATACGTGTGTATACCTACTTCTTGCTTCTACTTAAGCACCATTTTCACTGCTGAGTATCTACGAAAATGCTTTTTGACTTTTGGAAAAAATCATGTATTCTGTATATTGAACCTCATTTATTGCAGCAATGATAAAATTATCGGTAAAATTATTAATCATTCGTGTTTTTATTACAGATAACAAATTCTTTTATGATTGTGGAATTTACAATACCTAGGTATGTCTAAAATAAAAATGAGGTAAACTACAATCGATAGGTACTTTCTGAGAAATGTATAAATTAAAACGGCAAAATTGAAAAGAAATTGTGAATGAAAAATATTGTTTTGAATTTGTTCTAAATTGAAATCACGTGAACAAAAAATATTTGTCTTGTTCAGTTTCTACAAAATGAATGGTACTTTGCACCTTTCTTAGAGGTTAGAACTTCAGAGAATTATTACACTTTGATTGAACATTGCAGAATTTCCACGAATGAAATCACTCATAACTATTTATCGCAATTATCTACATATCCAAAGTCCAAGCTGTGTCGTTTTTCCTTTGGAGTTATTTCCCGGTGCCGGTGTAGGAAATTGGCGTAAAGCTGCCAAACGTGCTATATAGCAAAGAAAGGCAAATTAAAATAGATCACAAGATAGATTGCAAAACATCTGAAAAACGCTGCCAATAATAATAAGAAGAATACCATAAGCAAGAACAATGGTTAAGCCAATTAAGGAAAAAAATAAATCCTTAGTTATTTTTTTTTATCAACAATTAACTCAGATAATCTGTATTTATATTTACAAATAAGTTCCTAAAATTTCGGAGAAAAAATGTGACGGCAGCTAGTCAACGCTTGTCCCGCTGTCAGTCTGAAAAAGTAGGTTTTGGGCGACTAAAGTAATTTGTCTGTTTAATTAATTTTTAAGTGATGTGAAATTGTTTAATTATGTATGCGTGTAAAATTCTACCCACTACATTGTAATAAGCAAATGTAGTTTTTATTCGTTTCTAATAGTCTTTAAATCTGTTACAAATTAATGATCACTTACTTTCTATGGCATATTGTGTCTAACAAAATGCAATGTACTGTGTATCTGTTGAAGTTATTTATTAAGTAGGACTAATGAACTCTACATTATTATTATTATTAATATTATTATTATTATTATTATTATTAGTATTATTATTATTATTATTATTATTATTATTACATAGCGCGAGCAGATCCGTGAATCCACGGTGCTCAGGCCTGTCGGCCCATTGTGCATTCGCGACGTGTGGGATCTTCTAGAAGAGACCAGTGCTCTTCACAAAGGACAGCAGTCTGTTCCAAGGTTGATCCCGTAATTCCTCCTGCTGTATAAATTGCCTTTGGAGATGCCTATACCTTGATGCACTTAAAGGTGCGCAACTACATAGGATATGAGTGATGGTTTGGTCCTCCACTCCACACATCCTACATATAGGGTTATTTTCCAACCCCATAGAATGAAGATGTTTGTTCAAAGGACAGTGTCCTGTTACCAAGCCTATTATTCTTCTCATTTTTTCTCTCTTCTCAACCATTTAATGGTTGAGTCCGTCGAGCGCCACTTTATATGGAGCCTGGACTGCCTCATTCCAGGGGCCTGGGTCCAATAGTTGTTGAACCTTACAGTGGCCCAATCTCGTAACTCTGATTGAATCAGACTTCTTGGCAGACCGAAGGCTGGCTCAGTGCCATTGAACGGAGTTGTTGCTCCTTCTACCGCTAACCGGTCTGTCTCTTCGTGGCCCTCCACACCTCTGTGACCGGGCACCCATATGAGTATGACAGAGTTGTGTTCGCACGTTTCTGTTAGAATATTCTTGGCTGTCGCTACATATATAATTGTGTTTATTCTGCTTGGAATACACTGGGATACTTTCCAAGTGGCACCGATATGCGAGCCCTTGATTTACAGCCGTGTATGCCAGCACCAGTTCCCTCCTGAGTTTTAGATCCGTCTGTGTACCACTTGAGATTTTGGGACTCAGAAGACGATTTTGGTCGCGCTCCCCGTCCTCTCGACTGGGAAACACCGCTGAGTATGGAATAGTGAACTGTAGACAGGGGGACACCGGTCATCTCCTGCTTGGGTGATGACCCTGTCCCTTACTGAAAGATCCAGGGCCTTTGTGTGCCTCCATCTTCGGCCAGTCCCATTCCACATTCCATTTTTGAACAGTCTATTTGCTGCTTTTTTAGCTTCCAGTTCCACCTCGATATGCAAGGAAGTGAGCTCAAGAATGGCCTCCATTGCTATCGTTGGAGTGGTTCTGATAGCTCCTGCGATTCCAAGGCAAGCTAGCCTTTGAACTTGACATAGGCGGGCCCTAATTGTGGATCGCTTCTGGCAGCGCCAGCACACCAGTGCCGCATATGTTATGAGGAGTTTTACCATAGTGGTGTATGTCCAAAGAGCAATCTTCGGACTTATGCCCCATTTTTGAGATATTTTACTGTACGGGAAAGACACAGACGTGTGCCCATGAGAGAAGGAAGCTGGAAATTGCTTCTTTTTCTCCTTTTAGTGAACAGCATTAAGTAAACGATTTTTTATTATACTCTTCTCAAATACAAAAGGAAGAGTATATTGCATTTGATCGATACGTATCTAAAACCGGTAATATCACTCAGAGAGAAAAAATTCTCATATCATTGTGTTGGTAATCGAATTCTAAACGACTCGCAAAATGTCTGTCCGACGCCTGTTTGTCTTTTGTAAACAGGATAACTTAAGAAGCGAAGTCCGATAATATTGAAATTTGGGCAGTAAATTAGTATTATCCAGAGGAGGAGCCCCACTAATATACGATTCAAAAGTATTGACCCCTCACTTTAACCGCGATATCTCAAAAACGAAGGAGCGGTAAAAATTGAAAAAAATTATCTGTTCATTACATCACTCATTGAAATTTGAATAATTTAGGTTAAAACGTTATGAACATTATTTAATTTACACCATAAAATGTACCCATTTTTAACGAGATTCTCGTCACATTAAACTTTAAGTGGTCATATCTTGAAAACCACTTATTATCTTTGTGTAAAATTTTAGTATGGCATGAACGAATACTTTTCTATATGTGGTAATTCTTTAAAACATTTTTGTCCAAATGCCTAGTTATTATTTACAAAAATGTGTCGCCATGTCTGTTCAATTAGGAGACGAGACGAAACTTCTTCCTCGGATGTTCACTTCTAATCAAATAAACAGTTATTCCGAAATTTAAAAAATATGTATCAATTGTTAATTATTTATAGCATTTGAAGTAAGTAAACAGAGACAGAAAGTATTCGATCCCAAGAGGTGAGCTTCCGTGCAGCGCATCTTTCTCTCTCTCGTATTAATATTATCGATTGGGCTTAATAAAATAATAAAATAAATAATAAAATTTTTATTATTTATGTAGTCAACCATTTTATCATTTTTTTTTTAAATACCTTGATAAATAACCGGATAAACATGAGATCACGTTTTTCAGAATAACGGCTAAATTTTAGAATAAAAAATTGTGGAAAGAGAATGAGTTTGAAGTGTATAGTGCTATAAAATGTTCTCGAAAGAAAGCGCGAAAGAAGCGATAAAAACCATATTAAACTCAATAAAATTTAAGCCACCGATACATTAAGAAACGCCATAATAGAAAAACAAAGTTCATATGGAATTAACAATTATGCGTACAGTTTTTTAAAATAGTATCAAATAAAGCAAGTGTACGTGCCTTTACCTATGCTAAGACGACCGAGCACCATTTCTCAAGTTATTAGCGTGATAAAGTAAACATCTGTCAATATAATACACCATCAGTGAAAGGCAGCGGGCTGGTTTTTAACGAGTGCAAGTAGTAACATAAGCAATTCTAAGGATAAAAAGATAGGTTTTTTAAATTTATTTTTAAGTTATATCTATTGGTTTATCAATCTCTGTCACAGGACAATTTATTACACAATAGAGAAAAATTTAGGGGTAAAAGTGAAAAGGTATTAAATATAGGTAATGACGTAGAAAATACCCGGAATTGGAAAGCGGCAGTTGAAAATAATTACTGTAGAAACAAACTAATATACAGGGTGTGAAAATATTCTCTCGGGCCTCTTTCTCATAACCAACCCGCCATAAAAACTTTTTTATCGCAGGATAGGGCACTTCCACCGTAAATGGATATTTACCTGTGGAACGGTTAATAATAATAAAAAAGAGCCCCCTACTGCCAGCGAATGCATGTATGTCTTGACAGACAAACGAAGTGAAAGCAAACGGGTCGAAGGAGGTGCACGCTGTTAACTCAGAAACAGTAGACTTGGAGGAAGAATAAATAAGATGATGATAGATGGAAACTTAAAAGAAGCATGGAAGCTAAAAAGAAGCATCTTGCAAACGCCTACACTTCCCACCCGATGATGGCAGATGGAAATTAAAGAAGAAGCATGGAATCTTAAAAGAAGTATCTCACAAACACCTACACTTGCCATCCTATATTAAAGTTCAATAAATCAGCGAGAAGTATATAATGTTTACTCTAGTTCCATTTTAAATTACGCAGTATATTGCACACTATTGCTTCAATTTGGATAATGTGTATTCTGGGTGTATCAAAAAATTTTAATAAAGCAGAGGTACTCAATTCGACATGTATGTTCTTTTTTAATATTTGCTTTTTTTTTTTACTTCAGATTGGCTTAAGAAATCTCTGTGGGGGAGTCGGTTTCGGATGACGTTGAAGGCAGGTGCGTTTCTGTAGCTCCTACGAAATTTCGAATAAACTTGGTTAAAACTGAGAGAAATCGGGCGAAATTGTGTTGAATTAGAGCGTGGACAATTCTACTTTAGTTGTTGTAAATTAGCATGAGCCTCGTTATTTCATGTAGTTGTTGTTTGATATGTATAGCTTCACTTAAAAGCGTATATAAGCAACTTGAAAAAGGGACACACATCTAATAATATAATGTAAACTGTGCACCATAAACCTATTTTCGGTGAATAACATCAAGTTGGTTTCTAAGCAGGGTGAAACAATGAGTGCAAGTAGTGTGGGAATCCTACAGAACAGAGAGGGAAGTTGCCAATATATACACGCAGACGAAAAAAGATACTGTTATGAATTACACCCCCTTGGAACTGGAGATGATACGCCTATGCCTACTAATTGTGACTGGGAGCTGTCAGAATGAAATGGACTTTTCCTGGAATGTTGTTGGAGAAGATTCTTGATTGTTTCTAGATGGATCTAGAGAGTCAAATTCGGAGTATATAAGGCGCGATTACCAGCGCAGAAAAAAAAGTTTTATTAAGAAGGCAGTTTATAAAAGTGAACAAGTTGAAAAGTGAAAAGTGAGGTTAAATAGAAAATAAACAAAGTTTGTTTTGAAGTATTGTATAGTCAGTAAATTATTAAATAAAGTGTTAGTGTTTAGTCTCTTGTTAAAATTATTTAGAACCCATGGATTCATACAGGGTGTTTCCAAAAAGGCGAATAAATGCGACAATATGTTCTATTAGTTTATTAGTCCTTATTAATTGTTAAACCTAATTGAATTTCTTAAAATTAAAGATCTCTATGAAATATTTTGTAAATAATTGTAGGTCATCGCTCGGCCCGACCGACGGCTCCATTATAGTTTTCATAAAGCTATGTCTAGTGTGAAGTGAACAAACATGGGAAACGACTATATTATCGCAGATTTGGCGATAATGATAAATTAGTTATATAATAATAATGTTTTTGTGCAAACTACTGTGTATTATTGCTCGGCGATGGTTGTATTGGCTTTGTTCATAAAGATACGCCCCATGCACGGCGGGCAGACTCTCAGAATCTGAACAATATTCGAATTTCTTCGAAATTGCATTAAAATTGGTAGTTGCGTATTTTCGGAGTAACTATTGTCAAATCCGACGTCAAAAGTTAAAAATTAATGAACAGCGTTGCCAATCTTATTTCATAATTCTAAATGATCTTTGCTTTGATGATAGTTCAATTGTTTCATTTTTAATGCGGAATGAATAAAAATCAACAGAAATAGTCAACTTATGTAAATGGAATATTTTTTGAAAAAGTGGCTTAGAATAGGTTTTATATAAATTAATAAAATATTGCAGCTGATAGAGCAGGTGGATTTCCACATTATGTCACTGGATAACATGATAACATTAACTATCACTTATCTACTTATATCTTTAATCCTATTTGATCAATTATGTGTATACCGAAATTATTGTATGTATACAGTAAATACGTTTGATGATAATTGTGGTAAACTGATGCAATACGAAGTAAGAATTCCGACCTACAAATTTATCAATTTTTTTATCTCTAATTTACACCTAATTATGCAAACGCATGGCCTCCGTCCAAACCACGTAGTATATGTATATGCTATCTTTGCGTGGGTAAAAATGAGTCCACTTTCTGAATAAATCTTCTTGTTTATTACTTTTCTTTAGCATTGCCATTTTAAAAACTGTATAAATTTTGGCACAGAAGTTAACAATCCTATAAATGTTCGCTCTGTAATTCATTCGAACAGATATTTTTGAATACCTAAGAATCTTTCGATGTTTCAAATGTGGTAAATTTTACCATAGAGCTGAAAAACATGAAAGTGATTTGAAATGTCTACAATGTGGTAACAAAAATCACAGTAAAGATGATTCCTCTAAAAAAATAATATTCCTTATACTCCAGGAAAATAAGGTAAGATAAGGGGCAAATCTCGGAATGGGAGGAAATAAGCTGTAAATTTGGATGAAGCTTTGTTTTGGCATTCTGAATGCTGCCGGCTGGTAGAAAAGTCTCATATAATCTCGCGTTTACGTCACGAGATAATTAGTTTTTCGCAATTATCCCGTTTCCTATGCGAAATACGTAATTTAAGGTTATTATAAAACTTGTAGATCATAAAGTTGTCTACAATTTTCGACTTAAGCGTGTTTTCGTATCGTCAACCATTCTCGAGATACAACGCGGAGAAATGCAAGCGAAGCACATATCAGAAAATTGCCAATATTTAAAAAAGTTGTAACTTTAACCCCTATAATGAGTACATTAGAAAAAAGAGAATTTAATTTTATATAATTTGATGTGAATTGATTCGGTGTTCCATTTGAAATAAAAAAGTTTTGAAGGTTTGAATTTGACAAAATGTAAGGAAAAAATAGAACATTTGGTATATTATTATAGAATTTATTTTGATAGTAGAGACTAGCTCATCTTGTGTTATTTCTACTTACCAAAGAGCAAATAGGGATTTCCTACACGAAGTAAGTTATAACGGTTATTGGAAACCATTGCACCTGTCAATTTTTTAATAAAATGTCAAATATCTCCGAAACCGCTGGGTTTAGGTATAGGTTGTGCTACATGGTTCGACTCAGAATTTCATGGTCATTTCGAGAAGTTGAAAATATACAGGGTGTTCCATTTAAAATTAGCAAGCATCCGCGATGTATCTCGAGATGATACGAAAGAATGCTTGAAATGAAAATTGTAGATAGTTTTATGATTTACAAGTTTATAATAGAGGAAACGAGATAATTACGAGAAACCGATTTTCATGACCGTTGACCTTGAATATCTCGCGACGCAGACATGAAATTATACGAGCCTTTTCCACCAGCCTTCAGAATGCCAAAACAAAGCTTCATAAAAAGGGCATAACCGTGCAAGCATGGCAATACTGCCCTTGAAGCAAAATTGCTACTTCTTTTTGTATAATGTATATATAGGCATTGGATGAAATTCTGCAAAATTCTGACTTTCTAAAACTTATAGTTTTCGAGTAAAAAAAATCTATTCTCAATTTTTATTTTTTGAGAAACTGCATTTACCAATTTTTTGTGCTTTATGTATAGTATATATTCACTTCGGATGGATTAGTAATAAAAAAAATTAGGCTGTTATTCTTCGAAGAAATATATTTTTTTATTTTTTATTTAAAAAAAAAATTTTTGATACTTCTGCATTAGGGACACCCACCAATTTTTATTTAAATAATTTATTAATTAGTGTTCTACAACATATATTTTTATGAAATACTTTGAATTGGTACAACATACTGAAAAACCGCTGCCTAAGGAATCACTACTTCCACATCCAGATTCTTCATCCAAGTCACTTTAAAGGAAACATCTTGACTATATTTGCACTCTAGTATGTGGAAATTATTGGTCATAGAATTTTAATAATATTCGGGGCCGATGTAACAGAAAAGTTTGAGGATTTGGTTTCTACCATATACGCTAAAAATGAAGTTTCTAGTTTACCCTACTTATTTTCCACTATTCACAACCTACCACCTCCAATGGAGTCATCTCAATCAGATGTCACTACAATACATACGTGTACTAACTTTCAAGTGAATATCTCAATTTGATGTTATCAATCCCATTAATAATGAAGCGGAGGTGGTGGAGTTTGAAAAATATTAGAAAGAAATCTGAGGCCTTGGTTTCTAGTATATACACCGAATCCCAAATTTCTGTACTCTTACCAGCTTGATTTACTTATTCCCTTCTACGGAATCATTCCAAAATATAATCTAGTTTCAGATGTCATTATAATACATACGTCTACCAAATTACAAGTGAACATCTCAATATTCAAATTCAACCCCTTTAATAATGTAGTAAGTGTAGTGGAAGGGTTGAAAAATATTATTAAAAAATCTAAGGCCTTGGCTTCTAGGGCATACACCAAATTTCAAGTTGCAGTACTCTTACCAGCTTGCTTTACTTATTTTTCCCTATTTGCCTCTACTTACCCCCACTCCTTCAACGCAATCATGTCAAAATATAATCTAGTTTCAGATATAGTTATAATACATAAATGTACCAAATTTCAAGTGAAAATTTAAATTTAATTTTATCAACTCTTTTAATAAAGGAGTGGGGTGGTGGGGGGATGGAAAATTCTAATAAAAAAACCTGAGACCTTCGTTTCTAGTATATACACCAAATCACAAATTTCTGTACTTTTTCCAGCTTGCTTTACTTATTTTCCCTTATATACCTCTATTTAACCCCCAACCCTTCAACGGAATCATCTGAAAATATAATCTAGTTCCAGATGTCGTTATAATACATATGCGTACTAAATTTTACGTAAATATCTCAATTTTATTTTAGCAACCCCTTGAATAATGGAGTAGGGATGGTGGGGGGCTGAAATATATTATTGAAAAATCTGAGGCCTTGGCTTCTAGTACATACACTGAATTTCAAGTTTCTGTACTCATACCAACTTGCTTTACGTATTTCCCCCTATTTACCCCTAAATAACCCCCAATCCTTCAACGGAATCATCTCAAAGTAATCTAGTTCCAGATGTCGTTATAATTCATACGTGTACCAAATTTCAAATGAATATCTCAATTTTATTTTATCAACCCTTTTAATAATGAAGTAGGGATGGTGGGGGTTGAAAAATATTATCAATAAACTGAGACCTTGGCTTCTAGTACATACACCGAATTTCAAGTTTTTGTAGTCTTACCAGCTTGCTTTACTTATTTTCCCCTATACTTATATTACCCCTATTTAACCCCCAACCCTTCACCGGATATCCTCAAAAAACAATCCAGTTCCAGATCTCGTTATAGTATATACGTGTACAAAATTTCAAGTCAATATCTTAAACCGTTCCGGAGAAAACGTGCGGACAAAAAAAGTTACAGACAGACAGACCGACAGACAGAAATTTTTTTTGCTCAAATTTAAAATCTCGACGTTTCATGACATTTTAAACCTATTTCACGAATAAAAATTTTTGAAAATTTTTTTGCTATTACTATACTTCCAATCCACTACGTGGATGTGGAAGTAAAATTAAAAAACATATGATACTCTAGTTTTCCACATTAACATTATTCGTACTAATTATTAATTATTAATAGTCAAATAAAACATTGCATTGTCTCTTTAAAACTGAAAAGTTTCATATTTATACTAGATCGAGGTTTCCGAGATGTAGCTGCTTATTTAGAATCGAAAGGCTTTAGGGTAATGATGTCGTCTATCAAAGGTCAAAGAAAACAGCGCAGTAGACAAGAGACAAACTATTCCCGGTTTGTCACAAAGGTACGTTAAAAAACAACAGTTAGTTCTCATAGTTAGCTTTTCTTTCCACTGTTTGCAAAATCCTATAAAAAATATGTTTCATTACTATAAGCAAACCAATAATAAATAATTCACTTTTAAACATGCATAGAGTATATAGGCTCCAATACTAGTTAGATAATAGATAGGTGTAGATCTGTTGTTTTTTATCAGTCAATGTCAATTATAATTATTTTAAACTTGTTCATGGATATTGTCTTAGTTTTGCATGGAACATCGTTATGAGTGGCTTTAGGCTTTTCTGATGAGTCAACAATAAGGACGAAAAACGTTTCAAAGGCTAAGCATTTCCAAGAAACTGAATGAGATTTTATGAAAATGTAATTCATTAGAATGAAAACATTTTTAAAGACAAGGTACGTAAATAAATTAATTTCAGGCCTTTGTTCTCATTTTTAACTGAATTTACATATCGTAGGGGATCATGTGGATACTAGTTTAGCCTGCTTGGCCGTAGGGGACTAGGTTGGATGCTAGTGTTAAAATGAGAATGGCTGATAAAAATTTTCACTTGGTAGCATAACCAGAAGTCAGGTTATCGAAAGAATGCAAAGATTTCATTAATATTTATATATATAGTTTTTCCTTTAGTTCTCATAGATAGCTTTTCTTTCCACTGTTTGCAAAATCCTATAAAGAATATGTTTCATTACGTTGGGCTGTTGAAGCAATTCATGAGGTGCCAAAAGAAGAGAATAAACTGCTTGATCATGTTTTCGACAACAAAATGCTTTCAAAAATTAGAAGCTATTATCGTATAGCCTCATACCTATTAAATCGTTTCGGAAAGAGACTAACTTCAGATAGCACTATTTCTAATGAAATATTCGAAAGAATGTTAATGAAACAAAATGAAGTAAATACTCTAGCAATAGAAGTAGAGAATAAAGGCTAGTTACGTAAAAAACTTCCTTTCGAAGTTGTTTCATCTACTGGCATTATGGAGTTGACAGAATCCGACATGAAAATTTTGTTTACTGGCACTTATCAGGCGATTACATATTTAGCTGAGATGTTAAACGATGATGGTTCTTTAAATATACACTACGTAAAAGAACAATCGATGAAAGATTCAGGTTCAGTATCGTCACATTTCCAAAAAAGTTTACAGATACTTTGTTCAGTATACGCCAAATAGTGCAGGATTTAAAGACATTAAACAATACTTTTGTGAGTCTGCTGTGCTAACGGACTACGAACTGTTGGTTGTTGTTCATACGTAGCAGCTGTTATTTACTATTTGTCCTATGGGCGGTTCTTGTAAAAAATTCCGCTACCATACGAAACGTTAAGCACACTATTTGCAACGGGAGACATCACTGTGGTATTAAACGAAGATAGTGATGGTGATTAAAAGAAAAGAATATTGTTTTATGTCTTTATTAAATAATTATAATATGATCCATTTTCCAGAGAAAGCGTGAGCACAAAAAAAGTTACAGACAGACATACATTTTTTCTGCTCAAATTTAAAATCTCGACATTTCATGGCGTTCTAAACCTATTTCAACATCGAAAATTAAAACAAAATGTTTTGACTTTGCCTTCCACTACGTAAATGTGAAAGTAAATATTCGATCAAAGTAAAACTCTTGACTTGTTCAACCATGCTTTCCTTACAGCGATCCTACACGAATATGGGCTTAGGGATAAAATTAGTAAAAGAATTAGGTACCCATTACTTATCAGGCAGAAAACAGGTGGTGCAGATTAATGGAAGGATGTAGGCAAATTTTTTATTTAAAAACTCTTTTCTAGGATTAGCAGTTTTAGAAAAAATTGCAGGTGAAAATACGGAACACTCTGGTGCTCGTGGGGTATAGAGAACTATGTAAAATTTAGTACTTAACGTAAAATTGTATAGCTACTTCTTAATTCGCTTTGATTTCGGAACGTGACAAATTAATAGAATTTCATGTTCTATATGATTACATTTTTACCAACAGCAGGTAGAAACACCAAAGGCACAATTTTAACTTATCTAGGAAAGATCGTCTCTTCCTTTGTTAAGAATTGGATGTGAATTGAAGAGGGGAGTAGGTCATTACCCGGAAGTATTCGTTCATCGTCCCAAGAACCCCGTTGTACTTGTCTGTACAGCTTGTGAGGTCTTAAGGTTTTCCAGATATTTTTGGCCGCACATTATACAAAAGATCCAGGTAGATAATTCACAAGTCTACAAGAAAAAGGTCTTGTCCTAACTTTCTAAACATTTCTGAAATATTACAGGAACTTTTAGTGTTATATTGACTCAGCCAATATGTTTATGAAATATTGCTCCATACTCGTGGAACATCCTGTATAATACGTAATTTAAAATTTTTATTTTTGACATCAGAATCAATATCAGCTACCCCGTATATACCTAAGCACCTATTTTAATGCAATTCCGACGAAATGTGAATGTTGTCCTGTTTTTAAGAGATCGGTTCATCGTGCACTGGACGTAACTTCATGAAAATACTGCAATGTGACCATCGCCGAGCAGAATACACTTTTGTTTGTAAAAGAAAATATTATAAATGTAAAGGTACATTTTCAATTCAAATCACTGACCGGTACATTTGTCAAAGAGTATTTATGGACCAAATTCGGTGTCAGTCGATCGACAATAGGAAAAGAAATGTTGTCTTCGAGTTTTAGCCCCCTATCGCGACTCAGAACTCCAGTACCCTAATAAATATAATTTTCCTTATTCATTTTTTATCCCTACAAGTTGGGACTTCGGTTGAGTTTCTCAAAGTAGAAGGGGAGACAGCTTTGAAAACCGGTTTTACCGGAAATTAATTATCTTATCTATGAATAATGTGTCATGACGCACGTCTTTGTGTCTTATCACCTCTTAACATCCTGCATATCTTAATAATATCTTATTACGTCATTATCAATTTCCTGAGTAAAAAAAATAATATTAAATAATGGAAGAAAAAAGTTTCTTACAATGCAATTAAGATCCGTGTGTCACCGGAATGTCATAGACTGCAGGATGATTTTCTACATATTTTAACTTATATATAAAACACAATATATTTTGTATTTTACTTCATGCATTTGTTAAATACTTGTTAATAATATGTGATGTATAGAACGTATGCGGGTCCGACAGATTTAAAAATTTCACGATGTAGCATTGGATGCTGACATGAGAGCATATTTAATTCATATCTAGAGCAGCTCAAAGAACAATATGATATAACCATACCTAAATGCTGCGAATATCTGAATGGTAAAATTACAACCAATGAATTTTTGTTAATCACCGGGGATAATTATCTATGCTAAATGTGCCATGACGCAAGTCTTTGTGTCTTATCACCTCAATATCAGTAAATTTTCTGCATGTTGTGCTTAATATGTGATTATGATGGCACTATGTCTTATCACCTCATTATTAGGTTAATTTCCTACATATTTTAACAAAAAATAATACTACAAAAGTGGGAAGTAAAAAAAATTTCTATGTCCTTAAGAAGTATAAAATCAGTGCAGTTTTAGAGTCGTACAGTATTCTATAAATCTTTTAAAATACAGCTACATAAGTATATTTTAAGCAAAAGCAATATTACGTAGTGTCTGATTTTATTAGATTGGTTTTCTACATATTTAACCTAGTTAATAATACGTAATGTATAGATCGTATTCAAATGCCTACAGTAAAAAGAAGAGACGTGATGTACAGGGTGCGAGAAAAAGTAAACCATATTTAAGAGTGGTCGTTAGTGATTATAAAAGTAGAGCTATACCAGAGTTAAAAATGAGGTTAGAGAAACACTGCAAAAACTTGGAAGAGTTGAAAGAACTCATACACTTTTACGAGGATATACAGAGCATGTTCTCCAGTTTCTCAAATAAAATGTACGTGGGTGATTAGTGGATGTATGGAAAAAGTTTCAGAAATATTTCAACACCTGACCTGGTTTGATTCACCGCATAAGATCCTACAGCTTTATTAAAGTTACATGTGTTTATTATATTATAGTAAATAAGAGAAAAGGAAATATATGAGTGTATCCTTGTTATATATTTTAAATATCACTCACATGCATCTTTGAAAATGAATGTATTAACTTTTTACGAATAAAAATGGCGATCTAGATATGTATTTTTATTAACGAAGAAATAATCTCAGGCAAATTTTAACACCTAAAATGGCCTGCCCATGTTAGGAGCTCTATTATACAACTAATACATATTTTAATGAAAGCATTTTCTACAATACCAAACTGAAAAACATGTATTAAAACTTTCCAATGTGGACCCGTTTGACATCGTAACTAAAAATAATAACCAGTGAAAATTTAGCATGAATATATTAAAGTATGAGTTTCTTTTAACACGTTGAATACACTTAAATTCTAAAAAGCAAATTACTTAGGTAGGTATACTGCTTCTATGATTTAAGAAAAAAATAAATATGTTTCTTCAGTGCATTTTAAAATAATAGTCTACAACAACAAGAGTCTTTATCGCCATTTCAGAACGTACATAGATTTAAAACATTCCTAAATGATACAGGGACTGATATCATTGAGAAGGGTGCCAGCGATACTTTAAACGATAAGTTTATTTTAAACCTTTTTTAGAAACAAAAACAAGCAATATAAAAATGTTAGCTGTATCTATACAGGCTTGTTATTTAACTTTAATAATTTTATCTGTAAATCTATACCTAAGGCTTATATCACATATGTTAGAAACAAACCAGTTGTTTGTATGTGTGCAATTATGTA
This sequence comes from Stenurella melanura, assembly GCA_963583905.1. Classification (NCBI taxonomy): domain Eukaryota; kingdom Metazoa; phylum Arthropoda; class Insecta; order Coleoptera; family Cerambycidae; genus Stenurella; species Stenurella melanura. Next base: position 36,809,737 of record OY757315.1, on the reverse strand, counting down.
TTCTCAAGAAATGAAATGAAAATGATCTATGAATTTACGTGTGTGTTTATTATATTATAGCAAATAAGAGGAAATGGCCGCTTTGATGTTAAACACTATGGTGTAAATATTACAGCTAAAAATAATAATAATCATTTAAATTCTAACATAGAAATTGTATCAAGCGCTTTGGAAAACCTACGTTTGGCTGCTGTACTTAATCTGAACTCTATTTGCTTCAACCAAGAAGTGCGAATTCTACAAGAACTCATATTCTCATGAGGAAAGAATAATTATTTGTCATAAATATTTGTATAATATTTTAAAGAAACGTGGTAAAATATGTATTCAAACGCCTACAGTAAAAAGAGTTATGGCGTACAGCGTGCGAGAAAAAGTCAACCATATTTAAAAACAACCGCTAGTGATCATAGAAGTAGAGCTATATACCAGAGTTAAAAAATGAGGCTAGAGAAACACTGCAAAACTTGGAAGAGTTGAAAGAACTCATACACTTTTACGAGAATATACAGAGCATGTCCTCCAGCTTCTCAAATAAAATAGACTTGGGGAATTAGTAGGTGTATGAAAAAAGTTTCAGAAATATTTCAATACGTTGGCTTGATAAAACATTAAGCATCTCACGTGTCCTACTATAGGCTTTTTACGAAGTAGGCATTCAGAGGTTAGCTGTATGTCACACATTGAGATAGGTGGCACTAACCATTTATGCTCCAAGCAGAATACAAAGAATATTTTGCACCGGTATAATGAATACTTTTCATGAAGAAGAAGAAGAAGAAGAAGAGCCATCAACGTGTAAGATCTACTTCCTTTATTACTATAGGGCAAATGTGTAACAGCCTTCTTGATGGTGTCGCCAAACTTTTGTGAAATGATATTTTTAGGAGCCCGGTATATAATAATGTATATGTGCAAATATGTATTCGCTAAAAATAAAAAATATTTTTTTAAAATATATGTTTATTATATTATAGCAAATAAGAAAAATAGTCCCAACACTGTGTGGTCAAACGCCAAATTTTATTTAGAATATATTAGCATTTTATTACATTTAAATGCATAAGACGCGACATCACTTTAAACAATCTATTTTGTAAAATAAATAAAAACACATGGGCCCTGCAATGTGCCGCTCAACTATTGACTTGGTAAGTAAAATAATGAAACCACAAAATATCAAAAACACAACAGGTGAAATTAGAGAATCATAAAATTAAAATTGTAAAAGTGACATGCCCTAAACATATTTTTAAATAAAACACACACACACACACACTAAGTCTTAGTTTAATTACAGATAAAAATGAACCATAGAACTTTTTTTAAGAACGATTTCAAATAAATAAAAAACAATAGTAATGAATTAAGCATTGCTACATAATTGAATGTAAAAATTAAATGTTTCAATTCGTAAGACCAAAAAATGAGTTTTAATAATTATTAAGCTTTAGTTTGTTCTTTATTTTTGAAAAACTTTTTAACTATCTACATCAAAACAAATATGCAGGAAGAAAAATCACATCTAACTTTATTATGTTGTTTCTTCTTTGCATGTCGTGTACATTTTATTTATTTAATTATCATAATTCCAGTTAATCGATTGTAAATCAACACACATTTCAGATTTAACTGCTGATAGATTATATTTAAAATATCTGTTCATGAAAACAAAATTCGAACACACTAAAAAAAATACATTGGGAAACGATCAAGATAATATTTTAAAGCTTTATCTAAAAGTTTTAAGTTTTATACCTAAAAGTTTTATCAATGAGATTATTTCTAACACGCAAAGGTCTAAAATTTAAAAAATCTATGCAAAGTTACTGCCGTTTCATGAATAGAATTTAACTGTATTCAATGGGTTATAAAAGTACTCATATATTCAGGTCAAAATTTAATTAATTGTTATTTTTAGTTAGGTACGATGTAAAATTCAAGATTCGTTAATAAAAATGGCTTCATAGTAGAAACTTTTAGTAGGCTATGTGTAAATATTACAAAAAACACTACTTGACTTTTTTACTTAATGGTTTTCTAAGTTGATTAGTTATGATGCAAGCAGAAAATTACTTTCTCAAGAAACAATAACAGAAAAAATCTCCCAATAAATGTTTGTACTTTCTTTTTTATTCTTATTATAGTGCATACACCCAAAAAATTATACTTCATCTACAAACATTATTTGTTAATCAAAACCGATTACAATAGACAGTATTTGATTTTTAATTGTTGATTTTTCTAAACTTAGTTGGTTGTGATACAAGCAAAACAAAAAATACTTTATTGTTATAAAACGATAGTTGAAAAACATATCTTAAATCAAATACTCAATAAATTTTTGTTCTCTTGAAAAACTATGAACGATACTTACTTAATATTTTGTTTTAAATAATAAAAGCATAACTTTTTTACAAACGTAAAATTACTTTATCATCAAACAATAATTGAAAAAACCTATCTCAATAAATTTTTGTTCTGTCTTTATTATTATAATGCATACACTTAGACACACTTCTAACACTATTCGTATTTACCCAATACTGTGAATGTAAATACAAACGAATAATGAAATTTCGTCTTAATCAGAAACGAACATTTTAAAAACTGCAGTTATTTTTCTGCGATTTCTGAAAAAAGAATGTTTCTTCGTTAATAAAAAATCATATCTAGGTAGCTATTTCATGTAATTATATTACACAGACTACAGAAAATTTCTGTTCGATGTTCAAATTCAACTAAAATCTCCAAATTATTTACTAGGTGCCTTTATTGTCATTAACTGTTATAAAACCACATTGAGAATCAACCTACGATATTGTTTGGAAAATGCTACTTATGCTGTTGTGACTTTATTTTTCATACAGATACGAACTTTATTAATTCATAAAAAATGGTTTTGCGACCTTCATATTTCAACAAAAACAAATTTTTGTTCTCTGTTTTTATGTTTTACTCAAGATACTCAAAAATTATATTTCATTTACAAATATTATTTGTTAATCAAAATTCGATCAGTCAATTCAGATTCAACATTAAATGTTTTAATTAATGTTTTCCTAAGCTTGACTAGTTATAGTGCAAACAAAATTACTTTATTATGAAACGACAACTGAAAAAAATCTATCTTAAATCAAATACACAAGAAATTTTTGCTCATTTTTATTTTTATCACACTGCTATACTCAAAATTAAATTTCATTTACAATTATTATTTGTTAAACAAAATTCGATTACAAAAAGTTCAAACAGTACTTGGCTGTTTTAATCGATGATTTTCTAAGTTGACTAGTTACGGTGCAAACAAAAAATACTTTATTATGAAACAATAACTGAAAATATCTATCTCAAATCAAACACAATAAATTTGTGTTCCTTTTTTATTTTATTATTATACTTCTATGCGCAACAGTTATATTTCATTTACAAATATTATTCGTTAATCAAACTCGATTACAAAAAATCTTCAAACACTATTTTCCTATCTTAAATCAAATACCCAAAAAATTTTTGTTCGTTTCTATTTTATCATACTGTAATACTCAAAAATTATATTTCATTTGCAAATAATATTTGTTAATCAAAATTCGATTATAAAAAAGTTCAAACTGTACTTGGCTTCTTAATTAATGTTTTTTTAAGTTGACTAGTTATGGTGCAGACAAAAAATACTTTATCATGAAACTATAATTGGAAAAACTAATCCACAATAAATTTTTGTTAGTTCTTTTTAATTTTTATTAATATACTTCTACACTCATAAATTATATTTCATTTACAAATATTATTTGTTAACCAAATTCGATTACAAAAAATTCAAACAGCATTTGGATTTGGATTTTCTAAGTTTGATTGGGCATGATGCAAACAAAAAATTACTTTATCATGAAACAATAATTGAAAAATCTATCTCAAATCAAACACACAATACATGTTTGCGATCACAAAAAAAGTTCAATCAGTTCACATTTAACACTAAAACGTTTTCATTAATGGTTTCCTAAGCTTGTTTAGTTATCGTGCAAACAGAAATTACTTTATTATGAAACGATAACTGAAAAAAAACCTATCTTAAATCAAATACACAAGAAATTTTTTTCGTTTTTTATTTTATCATACTGTTATTCTCAAAAATTATATTTCATTTGCATATATTATTTGTTAATCAAAATTAGATTATAAAAAGTTTAAACAGTACTTGGCTTTTTAATTAATGTGTTTCTAAGTTGACTAGTTATGGTGCAGACAAAAAAATACTTTATCATGAAACTATAATTGAAAAACTAATCCACAATAAACTTTTGTACCTTCTTTTTAATTTTTATTATTATACTTCTAAACTCAGAAATTACATTTCATTTACAAACATTATTTGTTAATCAAATTTGATTACAAAAAAGCTTCAAACAGTATTTGGATTTTTACATAATGATTTTCTAAGTTTGATTTAGCAGTTAGGTTGGTCACTGCCTGACCGGTTAGGGTAGGTAGAGTGGCCGCGCGGCCACTCTACCTACCCTAACCGGTCAGGCAGTGACCAACCTAACTGCTAAATCAAATTTAGAAAATCATTATGTAAAAATCCAAATACTGTTTGAAGCTTTTTTGTAATCAAATTTGATTAACAAATAATGTTTGTAAATGAAATGTAATTTCTGAGTTTAGAAGTATAATAATAAAAATTAAAAAGAAGGTACAAAAGTTTATTGTGGATTAGTTTTTCAATTATAGTTTCATGATAAAGTATTTTTTTGTCTGCACCATAACTAGTCAACTTAGAAACACATTAATTAAAAAGCCAAGTACTGTTTAAACTTTTTATAATCTAATTTTGATTAACAAATAATATATGCAAATGAAATATAATTTTTGAGAATAACAGTATGATAAAATAAAAAACGAAAAAAATTTCTTGTGTATTTGATTTAAGATAGGTTTTTTTTCAGTTATCGTTTCATAATAAAGTAATTTCTGTTTGCACGATAACTAAACAAGCTTAGGAAACCATTAATGAAAACGTTTTAGTGTTAAATGTGAACTGATTGAACTTTTTTTGTGATCGCAAACATGTATTGTGTGTTTGATTTGAGATAGATTTTTCAATTATTGTTTCATGATAAAGTAATTTTTTGTTTGCATCATGCCCAATCAAACTTAGAAAATCCAAATCCAAATGCTGTTTGAATTTTTTGTAATCGAATTTGGTTAACAAATAATATTTGTAAATGAAATATAATTTATGAGTGTAGAAGTATATTAATAAAAATTAGAAAGAACTAACAAAAATTTATTGTGGATTAGTTTTTCCAATTATAGTTTCATGATAAAGTATTTTTTGTCTGCACCATAACTAGTCAACTTAAAAAAACATTAATTAAGAAGCCAAGTACAGTTTGAACTTTTTTATAATCGAATTTTGATTAACAAATATTATTTGCAAATGAAATATAATTTTTGAGTATTACAGTATGATAAAATAGAAACGAACAAAAATTTTTTGGGTATTTGATTTAAGATAGGAAAATAGTGTTTGAAGATTTTTTGTAATCGAGTTTGATTAACGAATAATATTTGTAAATGAAATATAACTGTTGCGCATAGAAGTATAATAATAAAATAAAAAAGGAACACAAATTTATTGTGTTTGATTTGAGATAGATATTTTCAGTTATTGTTTCATAATAAAGTATTTTTTGTTTGCACCGTAACTAGTCAACTTAGAAAATCATCGATTAAAACAGCCAAGTACTGTTTGAACTTTTTGTAATCGAATTTTGTTTAACAAATAATAATTGTAAATGAAATTTAATTTTGAGTATAGCAGTGTGATAAAAATAAAAATGAGCAAAAATTTCTTGTGTATTTGATTTAAGATAGATTTTTTTCAGTTATCGTTTCATAATAAAGTAATTTTGTTTGCACTATAACTAGTCAAGCTTAGGAAAACATTAATTAAAACATTTAATGTTGAATCTGAATTGACTGATCGAATTTTGATTAACAAATAATATTTGTAAATGAAATATAATTTTTGAGTATCTTGAGTAAAACATAAAAACAGAGAACAAAAATTTGTTTTTGTTGAAATATGAAGGTCGCAAAACCATTTTTTATGAATTAATAAAGTTCGTATCTGTATGAAAAATAAAGTCACAACAGCATAAGTAGCATTTTCCAAACAATATCGTAGGTTGATTCTCAATGTGGTTTTATAACAGTTAATGACAATAAAGGCACCTAGTAAATAATTTGGAGATTTTAGTTGAATTTGAACATCGAACAGAAATTTTCTGTAGTCTGTGTAATATAATTACATGAAATAGCTACCTAGATATGATTTTTTATTAACGAAGAAACATTCTTTTTTCAGAAATCGCAGAAAAATAACTGCAGTTTTTAAAATGTTCGTTTCTGATTAAGACGAAATTTCATTATTCGTTTGTATTTACATTCACAGTATTGGGTAAATACGAATAGTGTTAGAAGTGTGTCTAAGTGTATGCATTATAATAATAAAGACAGAACAAAAATTTATTGAGATAGGTTTTTTCAATTATTGTTTGATGATAAAGTAATTTTACGTTTGTAAAAAAGTTATGCTTTTATTATTTAAAACAAAATATTAAGTAAGTATCGTTCATAGTTTTTCAAGAGAACAAAAATTTATTGAGTATTTGATTTAAGATATGTTTTTCAACTATCGTTTTATAACAATAAAGTATTTTTTGTTTTGCTTGTATCACAACCAACTAAGTTTAGAAAAATCAACAATTAAAAATCAAATACTGTCTATTGTAATCGGTTTTGATTAACAAATAATGTTTGTAGATGAAGTATAATTTTTTGGGTGTATGCACTATAATAAGAATAAAAAAGAAAGTACAAACATTTATTGGGAGATTTTTTCTGTTATTGTTTCTTGAGAAAGTAATTTTCGCTTGCATCATAACTAATCAACTTAGAAAACCATTAAGTAAAAAAGTCAAGTAGTGTTTTTTGTAATATTTACACATAGACTACTAAAAGTTTCTACTATGAAGCCATTTTTATTAACGAATCTTGAATTTTACATCGTACCTAACTAAAAATAACAATTAATTAAATTTTGACCTGAATATATGAGTACTTTTATAACCCATTGAATACAGTTAAATTCTATTCATGAAACGGCAGTAACTTTGCATAGATTTTTTAAATTTTAGACCTTTGCGTGTTAGAAATAATCTCATTGATAAAACTTTTAGGTATAAAACTTAAAACTTTTAGATAAAGCTTTAAAATATTATCTTGATCGTTTCCCAATGTATTTTTTTTAGTGTGTTCGAATTTTGTTTTCATGAACAGATATTTTAAATATAATCTATCAGCAGTTAAATCTGAAATGTGTGTTGATTTACAATCGATTAACTGGAATTATGATAATTAAATAAATAAAATGTACACGACATGCAAAGAAGAAACAACATAATAAAGTTAGATGTGATTTTTCTTCCTGCATATTTGTTTTGATGTAGATAGTTAAAAAGTTTTTCAAAAATAAAGAACAAACTAAAGCTTAATAATTATTAAAACTCATTTTTTGGTCTTACGAATTGAAACATTTAATTTTTACATTCAATTATGTAGCAATGCTTAATTCATTACTATTGTTTTTTATTTATTTGAAATCGTTCTTAAAAAAAGTTCTATGGTTCATTTTTATCTGTAATTAAACTAAGACTTAGTGTGTGTGTGTGTGTGTTTTATTTAAAAATATGTTTAGGGCATGTCACTTTTACAATTTTAATTTTATGATTCTCTAATTTCACCTGTTGTGTTTTTGATATTTTGTGGTTTCATTATTTTACTTACCAAGTCAATAGTTGAGCGGCACATTGCAGGGCCCATGTGTTTTTATTTATTTTACAAAATAGATTGTTTAAAGTGATGTCGCGTCTTATGCATTTAAATGTAATAAAATGCTAATATATTCTAAATAAAATTTGGCGTTTGACCACACAGTGTTGGGACTATTTTTCTTATTTGCTATAATATAATAAACATATATTTTAAAAAAATATTTTTTATTTTTAGCGAATACATATTTGCACATATACATTATTATATACCGGGCTCCTAAAAATATCATTTCACAAAAGTTTGGCGACACCATCAAGAAGGCTGTTACACATTTGCCCTATAGTAATAAAGGAAGTAGATCTTACACGTTGATGGCTCTTCTTCTTCTTCTTCTTCTTCATGAAAAGTATTCATTATACCGGTGCAAAATATTCTTTGTATTCTGCTTGGAGCATAAATGGTTAGTGCCACCTATCTCAATGTGTGACATACAGCTAACCTCTGAATGCCTACTTCGTAAAAAGCCTATAGTAGGACACGTGAGATGCTTAATGTTTTATCAAGCCAACGTATTGAAATATTTCTGAAACTTTTTTCATACACCTACTAATTCCCCAAGTCTATTTTATTTGAGAAGCTGGAGGACATGCTCTGTATATTCTCGTAAAAGTGTATGAGTTCTTTCAACTCTTCCAAGTTTTGCAGTGTTTCTCTAGCCTCATTTTTTAACTCTGGTATATAGCTCTACTTCTATGATCACTAGCGGTTGTTTTTAAATATGGTTGACTTTTTCTCGCACGCTGTACGCCATAACTCTTTTTACTGTAGGCGTTTGAATACATATTTTACCACGTTTCTTTAAAATATTATACAAATATTTATGACAAATAATTATTCTTTCCTCATGAGAATATGAGTTCTTGTAGAATTCGCACTTCTTGGTTGAAGCAAATAGAGTTCAGATTAAGTACAGCAGCCAAACGTAGGTTTTCCAAAGCGCTTGATACAATTTCTATGTTAGAATTTAAATGATTATTATTATTTTTAGCTGTAATATTTACACCATAGTGTTTAACATCAAAGCGGCCATTTCCTCTTATTTGCTATAATATAATAAACACACACGTAAATTCATAGATCATTTTCATTTCATTTCTTGAGAATACATAATTGCACACATACAAACAACTGGTTTGTTTCTAACATATGTGATATAAGCCTTAGGTATAGATTTACAAATAAAATTATTAAAGTTAAATAACAAGCCTGTATAGATACAGCTAACATTTTTATATTGCTTGTTTTTGTTTCTAAAAAAGGTTTAAAATAAACTTATCGTTTAAAGTATCGCTGGCACCCTTCTCAATGATATCAGTCCCTATATCATTTAGGAATGTTTTAAATCTATGTACGTTCTGAAATGGCGATAAAGACTCTTGTTGTTGTAGACTATTATTTTAAAATGCAATGAAGAAACATATTTATTTTTTTCTTAAATCATAGAAGCAGTATACCTACCTAAGTAATTTGCTTTTTAGAATTTAAGTGTATTCAACGTGTTAAAAGAAACTCATACTTTAATATATTCATGCTAAATTTTCACTGGTTATTATTTTTAGTTACGATGTCAAACGGGTCCACATTGGAAAGTTTTAATACATGTTTTTCAGTTTGGTATTGTAGAAAATGCTTTCATTAAAATATGTATTAGTTGTATAATAGAGCTCCTAACATGGGCAGGCCATTTTAGGTGTTAAAATTTGCCTGAGATTATTTCTTCGTTAATAAAAATACATATCTAGATCGCCATTTTTATTCGTAAAAAGTTAATACATTCATTTTCAAAGATGCATGTGAGTGATATTTAAAATATATAACAAGGATACACTCATATATTTCCTTTTCTCTTATTTACTATAATATAATAAACACATGTAACTTTAATAAAGCTGTAGGATCTTATGCGGTGAATCAAACCAGGTCAGGTGTTGAAATATTTCTGAAACTTTTTCCATACATCCACTAATCACCCACGTACATTTTATTTGAGAAACTGGAGAACATGCTCTGTATATCCTCGTAAAAGTGTATGAGTTCTTTCAACTCTTCCAAGTTTTTGCAGTGTTTCTCTAACCTCATTTTTAACTCTGGTATAGCTCTACTTTTATAATCACTAACGACCACTCTTAAATATGGTTTACTTTTTCTCGCACCCTGTACATCACGTCTCTTCTTTTTACTGTAGGCATTTGAATACGATCTATACATTACGTATTATTAACTAGGTTAAATATGTAGAAAACCAATCTAATAAAATCAGACACTACGTAATATTGCTTTTGCTTAAAATATACTTATGTAGCTGTATTTTAAAAGATTTATAGAATACTGTACGACTCTAAAACTGCACTGATTTTATACTTCTTAAGGACATAGAAATTTTTTTTACTTCCCACTTTTGTAGTATTATTTTTTGTTAAAATATGTAGGAAATTAACCTAATAATGAGGTGATAAGACATAGTGCCATCATAATCACATATTAAGCACAACATGCAGAAAATTTACTGATATTGAGGTGATAAGACACAAAGACTTGCGTCATGGCACATTTAGCATAGATAATTATCCCCGGTGATTAACAAAAATTCATTGGTTGTAATTTTACCATTCAGATATTCGCAGCATTTAGGTATGGTTATATCATATTGTTCTTTGAGCTGCTCTAGATATGAATTAAATATGCTCTCATGTCAGCATCCAATGCTACATCGTGAAATTTTTAAATCTGTCGGACCCGCATACGTTCTATACATCACATATTATTAACAAGTATTTAACAAATGCATGAAGTAAAATACAAAATATATTGTGTTTTATATATAAGTTAAAATATGTAGAAAATCATCCTGCAGTCTATGACATTCCGGTGACACACGGATCTTAATTGCATTGTAAGAAACTTTTTTCTTCCATTATTTAATATTATTTTTTTTACTCAGGAAATTGATAATGACGTAATAAGATATTATTAAGATATGCAGGATGTTAAGAGGTGATAAGACACAAAGACGTGCGTCATGACACATTATTCATAGATAAGATAATTAACTTCCGGTAAAACCGGTTTTCAAAGCTGTCTCCCCTTCTACTTCTCAAAGTGAACAGACGCTTCGAAAAAAGCTCTCGAAAAAAAGCTCAGAAACATAGGTTAAAACACCGCTAATTTATATAAAATTTAAGTCATCTATAGGTCAAGAAATTTTGCGTGTTGTGAAGTGAAACAGTCAAAAAACAAAGTTCATTTAGAATTAATATTTGATAATTTCTAGTACAGGGCTTTGTAATATAAAAAACAAGGTAAACAAGTAATATGATATAACAAGTGTGGTGTGTTAAGATCAGGCCTATCTGTACATTCTGTACCCAAAAGGCATCTTGAAGTGATCGAGTGCTCAAGATCAGGGTAATAAATATTCAGTGTCAAACACTAATATTTATAGACGTTAAAGGGGCCAACATAAAACCCCAATGCTTTCTTGGAAAGTGTAAATATCCAAACAATTTGTGTGAAGTGGAGTTTATTAGATGCAGCAGATGCCAGCAATCCACAAGAAAGATAACCTATATATTTAATATTTAATTGATTGATTAATTATTTAATTAATTCATAATTTATAATTTATTATTTCTGTTTGTCTATTTTTAGTATTATTTTTACTTTACTTTTATAATTTCTTATTTTATTCCCATTTGGGAATCGGCAGTTTGAATTAGGCATTACAAAAATCAAAACAATATACATGGTGTGCGGGGGTTCCTCTCGGGCCTCTTTCTCATTTGCAACTCGCTGTAAAAAGCTATTTTACCTCGATACAGATAACATAATAAAAAGGCTCTCTTACAGCAAGCTAATATAGGTCTTGAAAAACAAAGCAAATAAAATGGACACACTAATACAGGACGTTGAAACGAGAACACACCAATTACTGGTACAAAAAATCGACGGCGACGGTAACCGCCTATATGGAGCATTAAGCCACCAACTGGAGGGAGAAAATATAACATCATAGGCACATACCAATGCAACGAAAACCCTACGAAAACAAGTAGCTGATTATATCGAAAATCACTTAGATCATTTCATGCCATTCATGAAGGCATCCATCCATGAACTAGCAGCCCGTTACAATAGATACAACTCTGATACGGGAAAAATAAATGCGTTCATTCGAGATCTGAGAAGAGAAGGAAGGGGGGGGGGGGGGGGGGGGGGTGGGAGGAAACAATTGCTGCACACCACTAGAGATAGTATATAGGAAGTACGGAAACGAAAAGCGTGCACAAGAAAGATTATTGCACAAGAAAAACATGAAGCAGAACTACCAGAAGAAACATACGCTCGAACTGGGGCAATAACACCCCGCCCAGAATTAGAGGAGGCAACGCACATAAACATGTACCAAAGAACAGAGGAAGCCAACAGACAAGAATTACAACACGATGACATCATTCTGGCGACATGTCAGAGGCTGCATACCGATAGAGAAAAGAGAAAAAATCGATGAGGCTCTTATGATGGAACACATACACGTTGCATGCATACAAGAGACACACATGATAGACGGAACCGCAGTCACTCAAAACTACAAATGGCATCTAAGTGGAGGGGACAAAAAAAACTAGCAGAGGAGTCGCATGGGCAATAAGACGGAACACCCCTATCCAGATAAAGATAAGAAAAGTAAACGAAAACATAACCATGGCAGACTTACAAATCGGAAAGGAAAACATATGCATATTAGGAGAACATGAGCCCTCCGACAAACGGGCAGGACGAGTATTCAGACAGATCACCCAAGAGACTAGAAGAAATAGGAATAGAAAAATGAACATAATAATACTAGGAGACTTCAACGCGCATATAGGAAAGGACGACCAAACACATGAAGACAAGAATATCATAGGAAAAACCTTACTTCACACATGGACAAACGATAATGGAAGCTTGCTAAAAAACTTGGCACATCTGTTAGATCTAACAGTTAGAAACACATGGAGCAAGAACCTAACCTGCCTTAATACCTGGAGTAAAGAAAACATCAACTCTCAAATAGACCATATCCTAGTGGATAGAAAAATAAGGGACAGGGTCAAAAATATTAAGGCAAAACAAGCAACAAACGTCAAAACAGATCACAAAATATTATATGGAACACTAGTAATAAAGAAACAAGAAGAAAAAAGAAAAAAAGAAAAGAAAGATACAACAAAACAGCAAATGACACATGGAACATCTCACTGCTACAGAACAAAGGAATAAAAAAGAAATACCAGGAGGAGATAGAAAAACAGTTAACAGGAAAGGAACTAAATTGGTCAACAATGGGTTTAAAAATCAAAATAGCGGCGAGGAAAACGTTGAAAAGGAACAAATCCCCTATGAGCCCAACAAGAAAAGACACCAAAAGAAATTACGAAAAACTAAAGAAAATAAAGGCCACAGGAAAACAATATACACCAAACAGACAAAAAGATAATAGAAGCGAGGAAAGAAAGAAGAGACACAGAGAGGAGGCACGAACAAAAAAAAATGCAGGGAATTCTTCGAAAACATAGAATCCACTCCAGCAGGACAGAGATTAAACCAAACTTTTAGACACCCCAAAACATACAGGAGAAACAACAATACGCAGTCAAGAAAATACATACCACTGCTGCATTGGGTCAGGAAACTAGAAGAAGGCAACGCAGAGAGAAGTAAAATAGAACCAATACAAGAAATGGACCACTGGCCTCTGGGAAAGCCACCGTCAAAAGACGAACTACTAGAAATAATGGCCAGAGCTAAAAGAAACACGGCCCCGGGAATAGATAAAATAAATAACGAACTAGTATACTATGGACCGGACAACATAAAACAGCTAATCCTAGAAATCATCACCAACGCATGGACGGAAACCACACCCCTGTCTGAGGAATGGAATACAACCATACAGATACCGCTCCCTAAAATCAAATCACCACAAAACGTGGACGATTACAGAAGAATAATACTCTGCAGTGTAGGGTACAAATACTACGCACAATTCCTCCTCAGAGAAATGGAAAAATACATCGGCGAACTACCAGATTATCAAACGGCATTTATCAAGGGTAGATCGACAGACGACCACATGTACACCACCAGACGGATCCTGGAAGAAAAGTGGAAAGAAGGAACAAAACTATATATAGTCTCAATTGACCTCCAAAAGGCATTTGATACTATAAGGCATGAGGCTATAGTCAACACTTTGCTCAACAGGGGAGTACCGCACTACTTAATAAACAGAATAATAAAAGCATGCCGACACGAAAACACTGCAATACAATGGTTTGGACAGACGACGGAATCAAAAATGAAGAATATAGGAGTCAAACAAGGATGTCCCCTATCCCCCCGACTATTCACCACAGTCCTGGACCAAGTCAAAACAGCCTACAGAGTCACAAGAGCTCTACTACCCTTCATTGAGGACAACAAACCACCATGGTGCCTAACCAAAAAGGTATACACGACCATCATAATGCCTACGATGATATATGGAGTCAAAAACGCAGCAACGATAAAGGCCAACCGAAGAAGCCTGAGAAGAGCTGAAAGGGACATTATCCAACTGCTAGCAAAAACAGGAAAACCACAAAAACGACAGAAAACGTCAACATTACTAGAGGGAAGAACAATAATCAAAAGAATAGAATCATACGCAATGAAATACTGGGGACATGTCCAAAGACGGGACACGACACACCTACTGAAGAAAGCGCTGCGAATGAACAGCAACAAACTGAAAATAGGGAGGCCATGCTACACATGGATTACAACAATCGAGAGGATTATGAATAAGCTAGGAAAGGATTATACACACTGGGAAAAGTTGGCACAACAAAAAGTGGAATACAATAAAGAAATATCAAGGATATACACACTGCCAGACTCAGAAACAGAAGAAACAGAAAACTCAGAAGTAGAATAGGAGAGAAGATGATCACAGACAGAAACTAAGAAGAAGCATATCACAAAAACCTGAAAGCAAAAAGAAGCACGAAAACCTAAAAGAAGCATCTCACAAACGCCTACACTTTCCATTCGATGAAGACAGAAGGAAAACAAGAAGAAACATCTTACAAACACCTACACGCTCCATCCTATACTCCTACCCCATGCGTCATGCGGCTCTCGCTGCTGACAACAAGCGTGTAAAATGTCCAATCCAGCGTATGCAGCTGGTCCGGCGGTATATAAAAGCACTGGGGGTTTGTTCTGGCACACGGTGGGATGATCGGTGGGCGATCGGGCTGCGTGGTGGAACAAATCTCCCTGCACCGGAATTGGCAGCAATGCCCACCTTACGCTGGCAAATCAATCAATCAATCAATTGATAAGCATGCTCTGACTCCTTTGTTACTACTAAGACAATAATATTACATTCATTTGGTTGTATTTATTATTCATTTGTGTAATTTGTTTAATTTTTATTTAAGTGCCTCAAAAGGATTTCTTTCATCAAGACCTATTTTTTTTTAGAATTAAACGAAAGTTCGGATTCGGGGTTTATTAACGATTTCGAACAAGTTTTGTTAACAATTTTTTTTTATTAAAAAATACCTACTATGATTTTTTAATTTTTTTCGAACAATTTAGTATTGTAGATGGGCTTGCATTTAAATATGGAACGTGGTTTTGTGGCCTTAAATAGACTTAAGTGGTTTCTACTAACACACTGTATATAAAAAAATTATTATTCATGAAATTATTAATTTGCATGCACGAGATTTTTACCAAAAAGGTAAACTGCTGCGAGTAGTTTATTGTAGATGTCTTCAAATTTTTAGAAGCAGTGCGCCATAACTAAAAAAAAACATAAAAACTACGCAATGTTTAGTGGGGCTCTACCATTGAAACTGTATGCATCCATATTTCTTACGTTTTATTTGTTCGGATGTTGCCACTGAAGAATAGGATGGCCATCGTCAAAAAGTTGCTCAAGTAATCGTAATATAAGAATCACTACTCCCATTATGGTTGTTTATCTCATTATTCACTGAAACGTAAATCGTTGACAAAAAATCGTACAAGAAAATTTTAAAGATTAATCATTTTTACTACAAGCTGCATGTGTTATTTATGGTGATATAAAATTATCTATAGAGCTAAAAATGAAAATTAGTACAATACCGTGATCAAAATTTCAAGAAATTCTATTAAATTATTTCCAAGATAATCAGTTCCGCAGCTTCCATAAGAAACACTTCCGGACACATGTTTGGGAAGTTTTCTTAGTATCATTGCACGTGGAATTAGCACCTAAAAGGATATGCAGGTATTTTGGGACAACCTGTATAATAGAATCTGTATAACTTTCTGGCGCGAAAAAGTATTACATTTACAACACAACTTTTTTGGAATATATGTAAAATTATTTGTCCACAATTATAAAAATTATATATTTGAATTGAATGTGCAATGAAATTAAATCTACCGCAAAATTGCGATCACCAAAGCGACCCTGAGTATAGGTTTTGTCAGTTTGTTACGCTATAATTAGCGTAACAATAAGTAGTAGAAAATTAATGTCAATTAATACACATCTACATTTGTATGCCCACCTACCTTATCAAAAATACTCCTGTAGTACTCATGCCTAGCCTTTCTCACTGGCGAGGGTAGGTCTCCTTCGTCGGGCGACATTGTTTCGAATTCTACCACCTGAAACGGCCCGAACAATTAAAACGTCGATCTTTGACTAGCTTACACAAACTAAATTGGTTGAACGTATCGATACCTAAATTTAAATACACCGAGATTAGATATCTCCGTGTTGATTGTGAATTTACACTATTACTCACGATTAGTACGCTAATTTCTTTCTGAGGAAACAATGAATAATGGTATAAGGACGGCAAGTTTTGTAGCAGCACATTTTCTTAACTGTGTTTTTTGTTATCATTGCTAGCGACAAATTATCTGATATGAAAAGTCAAAAGAGTTATCTTGTAATTAGGCTATAGGGTGTGCCAGGTAAAACCACCCGGAGATTAAAGTCTCAATAAGAGAAGCGACCAATATGAT
The DNA here is from genome assembly GCA_963583905.1 of Stenurella melanura. Classification (NCBI taxonomy): domain Eukaryota; kingdom Metazoa; phylum Arthropoda; class Insecta; order Coleoptera; family Cerambycidae; genus Stenurella; species Stenurella melanura. The sequence goes on along the minus strand of OY757315.1, from coordinate 36,792,781 downwards.
TAATAATAACAGGCACACAAAATTGAAAAAAGGTCATGTACTGTTGAGGAGAGTATGATACCCCTTCTGTATTTTGAGCCTCTGAATCTGATGCGGCCGCCAGAATTTTTTCCTAACCTCAAAAAATTGCTAATAATCAGAGAAAATTTTAATTAGGGTAGGAAAAATCCTGACATGATGGGAGTAATTCTGACGAAGGCATCGGATTAAGCGGTTCAAAATACATGGTCTGCTCCAAAGTACATGACCATTTTTTTGTGTGCCTGTGTTATATTAAATAATACACTGTGTACAGAAAATCTGGGATATTGTAAAAAGTACACGGGAGCAAGTCCCTTCAATTTTTTCCGCGTTGTATATTTTGCATAGTTATTAGATGTCCAGAATAAAGAAGTTATGGCCGTTTCTTTATCGCATTACTGCTTTTTCTAATTTTCAAATAGACGGAAAGAATTCTCATTTTTTAATTATGGCGAAGGCGCGGGTAACAAAAGTTAAAGATTGGACATGGTGAATCCAATAGGGCTGCAATAATTGCATAACTTTTGCAGATGTACTAGTAGAGCGGCATATGGGTTGAAATCGTCCAAAAAAAATTTTCAGAGTAGAAATATATCGGACCTAGACCATCTGAAAAACTCCGTCATTTTTCCTTTTTTTTAAACAGACCTTTTCTGGCTATTTTGCCTAGGCTATACTAATAAACCTAGATTGAGGTAAATCCTTAAAGTATAATGCTTAGAAATCGGCTGCATACCTCCATAACCACGACGTGTTGTATGATGGTGACTTTCGTCCAACTTTATAACAACTAACAAATTACTGTTTAGATAAGTAACAAACACTCAAAATTTCAATATACAAATACTGATCACTGCTAATATTGTACTATCCAATAAAATATTCCTACACAAGTTTCACGGGTATTAATAAACTTGTTTTGATATTCATTCGACCGAAATTTATAACAACCACATGAATTTTATAAGTATATGTTCCTGATAATGACAAATGATAACTCTATCCTGTTGCATTTCTCTTTCGCGATATTTTTACAATCAGTGAGTAAAAACTTAATCACAGTAAATGTTGGAATTCCCAATGTTCGCTCTCCCGATTTGTACGTACTGTTTTCCGCCTTGTCAGTTTAGTCATGTTATAGGAACACTTGATTCTTTAATTAGGTGGATTAATTTAAATAATTTAACCTGAACTGTCCTTTAATATGTAACAGCAAAACTTGCTTATGCCAATATATTGGGTCGTCCTTGGTTTTTATGAAATTACCTTTTTTAATTGACTTATTTAAAATTTGTAATGGTATAAATACCTACTGATAGATATATTATATTTTGTCAATCAATCTTAACAATGGAATATTTGGTCTTGAAAATAATGTGCGGAGAACTATTTTTAATTACATTTATATCTGATAATGTATACATATAAACAATTACGCAGCAATTTGGAATTAAATATCATTCGTCCTTAATTTTCTTTAAAGTGGCTATTTCCAAGAGACATGCGATAGGGAAATATTTATTATTTTTGGCCATAACTTTTTTTCTGACTACTTACATTAAATAAAAACTATAGGACTACCTAAGTTTGATTTATATTTCTCATTACAATAACTTCCGTATATGCTGGGAAGTTTAAAAATTCCCTTATTGGTTTTTGTTAATACACGATATTACTAATTTGTTATAATTTTTTAGTATTTTTGAAATACTCATTTTAGAAAATATACTTACTAAATTATTGAAAAATTTTGCGATTTCATTGAAATATGTTACCAACATATTCCAATCGCTAGTAAAACCACCCAAACGGCACTCATCTGGCAAGTTGCTTCACCCAATCGACGTCACGAACTTCCATTTCTCTTCATTTTTACTTCCCTCGCATACCAAAGCGAAATATTGTATTCGAGAAAAAATCGCCCTCCGAGATTGTTTCGGATTTTCACCTTTCAGATCACGCAGATTACTAAAATATAGATTTTTCAGTTCCATCAATTGACGAATAATAGTCAAATTTGATAGGTAGCTGACATTATACTATCAGCGAAGAAATGGTTAGACTTTCACTGGAAAATATACTTACAGGGTGGACCGCTTAAAGCGAATAGAAAATGAAAAATTTTGCTTTCGCTCAAATATAAAATTTCATTACATTCTAAAGTCATTTCAGAAAAAAAAAAATCCAAATTTTTTAACTCGTAGAAAAATGGAATTTTCTTATGCTCAAATTTAAAATTTCCACATTTCATGACATTCTAAATCTATTTCATAAAAAAAATTCAAAAAGAAACTGAAAGTTTTGATAGAAAAATAAAAGAAACAAATTTTACTGTACTGTAGAATATGTGATGGAAACATTTTTTCTGCTCAAATTTAAAATTTCCACGTTTCATGACATTCTAAACTTACTTCAGAAAAAAAAAAAATTCAAAAGCCAAAATTTTTTGAAAATTTTTTTTTACTGCTAGGTAATACCTAGAATAACTGGTGAAAAAAAAACGTTTTTCTCAAATTTAAAATTTCTACGTTTCATGACATTCTATAATAATAATAATAATAATAAATACTTTATTGCCCAACAGAATACAAAGTAATCCAATTACAGGACAAAATTTAAGTTGTATAAACTAAGTTTGTGTAAACTAAACTAAACTAAGTTAAAGTTATTTAAATTAAGTTAATTAATATATTAAGACGAATTATTTAGAATCGAGAAAGATGAAGATAAAGAAAAGAAGAGACGAGAAGAGATAATAAAAATATATATATGTATATATGTAAGCGAATAAGAAGTATGACAAAAATAATAAAATAACGAAAAGTGGATCAAAGTACGCTAACTTAAGCTAGGTAAGAATATAAATGTAAATGAATGTCAAATGAGATTGCTATGGTCCGTGATAATTTTCGTTAGCTCGCTTAAGTTATTATGATATATATCACAGTACATAGCAACGCCATTAACACTATTGCACATTGTATATACAGGTGATCGTGACAATATATTGGTCCTAGCGATAGATAAGTGAAAAGTAGTCGAGACTCTTGAGGATAATCGCGGAACTCGAAATATTATTTCATTAACAAGGCCTATGCAATCAATTTTATTATGTAAAAGTTTGTAAATAAATCCTACTGCAAATAACACTCTTCTTAGATGAAGCGATTGAAAATTCAATGAATTTAACAACAGATGCTGAGAGTAGCCCCTTTCGGGGTATACTCCTGTGATTTTATATTGAAAGAATTTGAGAAACTTCCTCTGAACATTTTCAACGGCCAGTTCATGTACATTATAAAACGGGTGCCAGATTAAGGAACCGTATTCTAACTTTGATCTGACATAAGCAAAATAAAGTACTTTTAACGCAACTGGTTCTGAATAAATAAACAGTCATCATCATTCTCTATGCTATGGTAGATTTTTAGATCGTCAGCAAATAGTACCTTTTCACAATCGATGATCTGTACAAGATCATTAATGAAAAGCAAGAATAATAATGGGCCAAGGTTGGATCCTTGGGGTACTCCGGAAGTAGCAATAAATTTTTTAGAGTCGAACCCGTTGTAAGATACATACTGAACTCTGTTAGTCAAGTAAAACCTAATTAATGTTATAAGTGATTCATGAAGTCCAAAGTTATTTAGCTTGGTTAAAATTATTCCGTGATCGATGCGATCAAATGCTTTAGCAAAGTCGGTGTATATTACATCTACCTGGCCATGGTTATCGAGTGTATTAGCCACATATTGGGAGAAAATTGCTAAATTTGTTATGGTGAAGCGTCCCTCCATAAACCCATGTTGGTGTGGCGAGATTAAATTTTTTACCGCAGGATAAATATAACTATAGAGTGATATCTCAATGAGTTTTGCAAAATTACAAAGAATAGAAAGAGGTCTATAATTAGTTAATTTGGAGGGATCGCCAGATTTAAGTATCGGACATACTCTCGCAGTTTTCCAAATATCAGGAAAAACGGAGGTTTTTAAAATGAGATTGAAAATAATGAGTAAAGGAGTTATAAAGGCATATCTACAGTCTTTCACTAAAAAACTAGGGATTTGATCGTGACCTGACGTCATTTTATTTTTCAATTTATTGGTGGAATTCAGTAAGTCCTTTTCGGTAAATTCACGTATATTAAAGACATCTATATTATTAAAACAATTTAATTCGCAAAGTTATTAGGGCTGGTTGATGTTGAGTAAACGCTACTAAAGTAATCGCTGAATCCATCAACAACAGGTTGAGGACCATCAAAAACTACATCGTCATTAACTAATTTACCTGGTATTCTAGATTGTTGTTTTTTTGTGTGAATATAATTCCAGAAATACTTAGAATCATTTTTAACATTATTTTCAACTCTATTGAGGTATAATTTGTATGCTACTTGGATGTCTGATTCAACTAACAATCTTAGCTGTTTAAACTTCTCCAAATGTATATCTAGTTTTGTTTGTTTGTGTTTTTTACGGTAGTAATTTTTTAATTTGATATTGTTGATTATTGCAGGGGTATACCAGGATGGATATTTACGTTTATAGCTAATAAAAGTTGGCACATGCTTGTCAAATATGTCTGTCAGTCTGTCATAAAATATTTCACATGCTAAGTTAACGTCAGTACACGAATTTAGGAAGTACCAATCGGTTGTTAAAAGTTCAGCGTATAAGTTAGGATAGTCAGCTTTACGGAAATTAAATTTTTTAATATTATTATTATTATTACCGGAGAAGTTAACACGATGGTTATGATGTGTGCTGATACGTAAAGAAGGATGATGAAGATCTTCATTAATAAGCGGAGTAAAGTCTCGACGTACTTCACAATCTATATTGCTGATGGCTAGATCCAATAACTTGCCACTACTGTTGCGAACACTATTAAATTGCCTTAGATTACTTAAATTAAGAAAATTCAACAACAGTCACCTAAAATAATTACATTATCCTGATTTAATATAATATTTTCAAACATATCCAAGAAATTTTCAAAGTTTACTACAGATGTGCTAGGTGGTATATATAATGTATAAATAAAAGTTGAACCAGTATTAAGATGAAGTTTACATCCTACTAAATCTATTGTTGGAGAATTATTTTCTATGTAAGATAAATCTAACCTTTCAACATTAAAGTCACTTTTATGCTTTTATGCTTTTACAGCATCCAGGAATACTTAAATTGCGCCATCTAGTCAATTAGTACTTGTTAATTCTATTTTATTTATTTTATTATGTGTATCGTTTAATGTAATACGTTACGTTATGTGCTTATTGTCGTTACTTCTATATATGTAAGTATACTATTGTACTAAAATGCATTTGTATGACGATTCCAATCCATTTGTATGGCTTACTGGATAATAAATAAATTATTATTATTATTATTATTATATGAGCTATGAGTACACTCCCTCCACGTGAAGATCCTATAGTCTCAAATTTTCGGTCACATCGTAGCACGTTATAGTTATTTCCAAAATATTCAGAGCTTAGCACATCACTGGATAGCCACGTTTCGGTCTGGCAAACGGACGGATACTCATTTTCACTGATTGCAGCGTAAAACTCGTCAACCTTCGTCCTCAGTCCCCGTACATTTTGAAAATATGACAGCAAATCGGATAACTTTGATATGTTGGGCGTATTAAGTTTAAAGATGTTATTTTAGGTATGCCGTTAACGTGTTTAATTCTAAGGTTGGTTTCTCCATTAGAAATACGTTCGTCAAGTTGTTTCTTTATGGCCTTGTAGTATTCAATTTGCTTCGGTGTACGATCCAGCGAGATAGAGACATTTGAGAGTTCGGAATTCTTCAGTTTCTTTGCACTGCGAATAACTGTTTCGACATTCTGCTCGTTGGTAAGAGTAATCCGGATTGGCCTAGGTTTCGGACTATCCGGTAAATATTTCCCAAGGCGCATAGGTTTAATGTCCTGTGTAGAGATATTTGTAGCTATGGTGTTTACTACGTTCTTTGCGGAGTTTGTGTCATGCACTAAACGAGTTGCCGCATTAGCATTTGAATTTTCCTTGATGCCATATATGATTATATTTTTTGCCCTTTTTTGGCGTTCGGTGACTTCGTGCACAATTTCGTTGAGTGTGTCGCCACTGATAGCCTTATTATTTATAGCCTCAAGATTCTGTGCTTTTAGGGCTGAAATTTCGTTTTTAAGTTCAACCAGAGCAGTTTTGAGGTCAGTTCTCGGAGTTTGGAGGGGTTTGGGGGGTGTTGAGTAGTCGGAGGCTCAGGGTGCCAATTGGCATCATGTGCTCCGATTTCGTCTGAAGGAAGTGTGAACTGTGTAGCTCAAGGATTGCGTTCGGCCAAAGACACTTATTTTAGCGTCAGAGGCCGACACGGACTAGGGTAAGGGTACCGAGCTGGTACCGGACTTGGTATCCCCGGGATCGGGTGATTTGGATGCTTTTGGTCATTGTCTCCTTGCGACGTGGCTTGAAGGTTGGGCTAGAAAAGCGGTTAAGTTATACTTACCCGTTATCTAGGATCTGGAGCTTCGGCATCTTGTGCCTTGGAGCGTCGTTGGGGTCGTAGTCAGTCGCCTGTCTGACCAGCGGATTTCCATGCTCTGCTGCACGGGCGTATAGATTCCTCGCTCTGTCCTGGATAACTTCAGTTAGCGGGGTGTATTCCAGGACTCTGAAGATGTCAACGTTTCTGGCAAACTATGGTGCATCCACGGCGTACCTAAGTGCGAAGTTTTCCGCGGCTTGTATTCTCTACAGGTGGGTAATTACTTGGTATCCCCAGGCAACAGAGGCGTAGGTCAAAATACGTGCAATGAAGGTCCAGATAAGCGTGAGCTTGTTCCTCAGGTTGAGTTGGCTCTGTCTACCTGTCATAGGAGTGCGCTTTCCACCATAGAAAAATAAGAGGAAAACCAGTTTACGTTCTTCTTTTTTGTGCTATACCACATTCTCATGATATGTACCATATTTTGAGTTATTTTTGAAAAACTGTTTCGAAGTACCAATTTTTCAATTGTAAAGTCGCAGTTGAAATATTGTAAACTATCTCTTTTTCTTATAATTTAATTCTCTATCAGATCCATTAGTTAGTGATTTATTTTTTGTTCGCCTCTCTAGAGGGGTGTGAACCACTCCCAAATAAAAAGCCGACATTGGTAATTTCTTAAAAAGACATTATAACTAGACTGTCTTAATACATAACTTATTTTATTTATTGTTGATAATTAGCTCCCTACGAAGACATCTAACTTTACTGACGTTAAAGCAATTTTATGCAATTATAAATTACATTTATTCTACATGCATTTATTGAACAAATGCGTCAAATGACTGATAAGCGTAACACGCGATCAAAATATTTATGTTGGAATAAATATTTACATGTCATGTCAAGTTCCGAGCTCGGTTTTTTATCGGTCTAAGTATTTAATGTTTAAAAACATTAATTTATTCTTTGACTTTATTCAACACACTTTGGTATTAGTAATGGTATGGGAGCCAGTGGCTTTTTCGGAAACTCGTCGTTACTAGAACTTTGTAAATATAGGTAATAATTAGAAGTGAGCCACAATTAACCTGATGATCCCAATGGAAGTTCACTCACTATAACCTAACCTAATCTATTTATAAGAGACAATCCAGAACAATAATCTAGAGAACTTGCGGGATACAGGTAAAAGACACAATAAAACAATTATATATAGATACAAAATTTATTATAAAAATTGAGTAAGAAATTAATACATAGTTCATACTATACACTCAGTTCTAATATTTTCTGTCAATTGCAATAAATACACACCTTAAATAATTTTTATCTTTATGTCTGTTTGTTTTACAAAGTAAATATATCAAATTCTTCGCATTTCAAGGCAGGCCATCAATTATATTATTGATACCTTCAAAGTCATACGTTCAGTAAATAAGAATAGATAAAATTATTTTAATTTTAACTTCGTATATCGTTGTTTCATTTAAAACTCCCGAGGCCATTTTCTTGACAATTAAGATACATGTTTGAATTCTGTAAAAAGCAATCACCTGAATGTATAAACGACTTCAGTTTTTAGTAAAAATAATCTTTCTACACATTGAGGTATAGATGACGTTGCGATACAAAGAAATTTCTCGATTGCAGGAACTTTGAAAAATAATGCATGTGATGAAACGTTACATTCTAAACAACTTCTTTATCAACAGAGCGACCCATTTAAAAGTTTAAAATTTTTTATTTATATACCGATTTAAATTTTTTTTTTTAATTATAGAGCTTCAATAACTCTACTGTGGTGCAAAATTTCAGATCGAAATTAAAAATTTCAAGACCTGTTTCGATTTTTTTCAACTCCAAAAATCCAAAAAAAGTGTTAGCAATTTTTTTATCTCAAATCTGACTACGTCACTAGATTTAGAATACCATGGGTATGACCGAAATTTAACAAAAAAATATTGGTTTCTAACAGAAATATAGCATAAATAAAATTTATATTATATTTTCGAAATATTTCAAATATTCGTCATGTAATTCACAATTGTTTAAATAATATCGTTTGCAATGCTCCATTAGATCGTTATCACTTGAATTTAAAAATGTATAACCATCAGTTATTCAATATTGGCAACATTTGTTTTCTTTAAACATGCTCCGTATTAAGAATCATTATTTTTATTAGCAAGCTCTGCAAATTCTTAAGTTGCCATGGCAAACCAGCAAAACAAACGACGAAATCTGTCAAATTTATTCGCGTCAATTGTGAAGTTTATTGTTCCGCAAATACACTATCGATATAAAGTATGACTGATAATTTAACTTTACTTGAAAAAATTGAAGTTATAAGACTTTGTAGTGACAATGACAGGTCCGAAAGGGAAGTACGTAGAAATTTTAATAATAGACGCCCGGAGCGTTGGATTAGCACAGCTACCGTTAGTCGAGTAAACAAAATTTTTAGTCTAGTCAGTATGGAGCTGTATGGAAACATAATAATATGATGCCCTTCAAACCAAAGTTTCTTTACACGGAAGAAAATCCACAATGGGTGATAAATTGTACAAGGCAATAGGCAATACTCTCAAAAAATAAACGTCTGGTGCGGCATATTAAATACCAGAATAATTGGCCTCTACTTTTTTTAAGGCATTTGAACAGCCAACATTTTTTAAATTTTTTGAGGAATGAGCTTACCAACACTAGGATGAACTTCTATTATCAAAAATTGCTCATGTAATTTTTCAATTCTATCCACAATGCCTTGATTGTGAGGACTTGGTTGAATGAAAATTTTCCTAATAGGTGGATAGGGTGAAATAGTGGCTTAGTAGAGTTTCCTCCCGGGTCCCCCGATTTAGCCCCACTAAATTTTTTTCTATATGAGTTTCTTAAAGAAAAATCCTACAAGACCCGCTCAACCAATACAGAAGAACTGCGTGAAAGGATAAGCAGATTTGTGCGGAAATTACATCAAACCAATTATGTAACGTTATGGCAAACATTAAAAGACAATACAATAAATGTATTGAATTGAATGGAGATTTAGTTGAATCATCCAAAATTTGAAGTGTATGGCACGCCACTGTCGTGTCAATTCATTCTATCTTTTTAAATTTTGTTTATGGTCTCTTATATTTTATTACAAAAATAGTAATTTTTTAGATTGTTGTTAATTTGGTAAATTTTTAATTGTAATTACAATTTATTATTTGATGTAATAAAATATATGAATTTCTAAAATTGGGAAATTTTTAATTGTAATGCACATGTTAACTGATCTTAATAAATGATGTGCAGTTTATTTATTAAATGCCAATTTATTATTCTTTTCTCAACATCGCCTCCGTCTATGGAGTGACAGTTTTTGGTTTAAAGGGCTTTATTATTATTTACATAATTCTCCAATGCCAGCTTTGAGAATAAAACTAATTGCTAGGCTTACTAATAAAAATAATTATTCTTAATACGGAGCATGTTTAAAGAAAACAAATATTGCCCAATTGAATAACTGATGGTTACAAATTTTTAAATTTAACTGATAACGATCTAATGGAGCATTGCAAACGATATTATTTAAGCAACACATGACGAATATGGGAAATATTTATATATTTATACAAGTCTCTTATTCTTTTCTGAATTTTCGCATTCTTTTTAATTTTACCTTTTAATATGTGTTTATTTTGAAATGTAATGAATGAGGTTCCTTGTCGACTATCCCATACGTAGTGGTAGAAGTATTACCCCTTAACTGTTAGACTTTTTCGTAAGAGTGAAAGTTTATGATTAATCTTTCCAGAAAACACCCCTAACTGTGCCTTTAACGAAAAAGTCACAAGTATAGAAGTAATTTTCCAGTAATATACTAGATAATTGTATTAGGGGTTCAAAGTGTGTCGAATTTGATGACAGACGCTTGTTTCGTGGCTCCTACAAGATCTCGAGATAAATCCGGATAAAGCGGCAACAAAACGGATGCCTGGAATCGGCAGAAATGCCCACCTTACTCTGGCAAATCAATCAATCAATCAATATACTGGATAATTGCATTATTTTATTATGTATTTAAATGAATTGCTGAGTGATGCATCTTTATTACGCGTATGATGCACGATGGTTTCTCAGCACGGACGAACAGACTGAAGAGCGAGTGGGAGCAATAGGGCCCTATGAGACCCTAAAAAGCGATATTAATTTCTAAAATATTCCGGCCATCCTATATTCATTATAATAGCGATTCCCATTAGTACAATGTATAATATTAATGCCACCCACCATATATATTTCTCAGATTTGGTGACATGTAAATTCCTTAAAGTGTATATTCCCACCAACAACCCAGCCACTGCGCCTCCTAAATGGGCTGCTATTCCTACTTGACTCTTGACATCGAGGAAGAACCTCTCGTATACTGCCTGCCCCAAATCGCAGACAACTATTATAAGATAAAGAAGTAGCTGTATGTAGGGGTACAGCATTTGGCTCCAGTTCTGAAAAATTAAAGTTATTGTTAAATGTAATACCCCTGTCAAATTAGATTAAAAAAGTTCTAATCTGTGGATCTCGCGGCGAGATTTAAAAAATCTCTCAAAAATGTTCATTGACACTCCGTAGGCATAATTTTTTACAGGAGTTGCATATATTACCGTTAATCCTAAATATTTGTCAAACTCAAAATTTACAAACATACCCTTCAAACAATTGGTCGATTATTACCGTCACTATTCTGTAGTATGAAGCTGAGATTTTACATCGTCGGGACGTGTCCCACTTACCATGGGCAATACGCTAATCTGATTTGATCTATATACAATTGAAATTAGTTGAGTTTTTAAATTATACATATTAACTTTTATAACTTTGTAATCGATGAATACAATATCTAATTGAATCTTACTACTGCCTTTTAACTTTAAGAGTGGGAAGTAACCATTGTTAATGGCACAATTGGCTCTTCTTCAAACACACGGTGAACAAACTGAACAAATGAATTATCGATCATGGAAACTGAGTTATTTAAAATAACTTTTACTTACCATTATAACACAAGCTATATGTGCAGTTAGAAGGGAATAAACTCCTCCGCTGGCTCCGGCTAACCGACAAAATGGATCTGTGATGGAATTAGCTAAGGATCCAGCTATTACACCTGCAAAGTATATGATTAAGACCCGCCACCATTTATGGACCATCTCTAAAGGAACACCAAGTATAGTTTGAACGGCTAAATTGACAACCAAATGGGCATACCTAAAAAGATGACACGTAAAAATAAGTCAAAATTGAGGTATTGGACACCGAATTATTTACTAATTTTATCGGTAAAAGCGTCAAAAGTACCCAAAATTAACTAGACTGAAAGGTATATTAGGAATTGTTTTAAGATTTTGCAGGTCAGATTTAATTTTGATCACTATATAGCAGTACCATGTTGTAGCAACAACTTATTTATGGAATTTAACAAACAAATGTGAGCTCTAAAGCTAAAAGTCCATAATTTCCCACTGTGCGGTGCTACTGAACGTGAATGTCTGGATGGATCCGGACCAGGTGTTGATCAAGCTATTGTCACGTATTTCTTCCCCTAGGAAACCTCCCTTAATAATTCGTGGGTTCAAAACTTAACAAGAGATAAACACTAACATTATTTATTTAATAACTTTCTGAAATCTTCACAATACTTTTATTAATTGAAATATCTTAAATACTGTACTGTTTACTTTTATGACTTCGGATTTCTAACTTTTCTCTTTATTAGAAACTTCCCTTTCCGCCTGTTTACATTAGCTTATATACTCTAAAAACGCCTCTAGAGCCATCTAGAGCAATGTCCAGAACCTTCCGCGGCAATCTAGAATATTGTAGAAATCTCGATCCTCTTCTTATTTTAGAAAGCGTATTAATATCAGTGTCTCAGAGGTCGCGTGCATTACAGGCTTTGAATTAAATTCGTCCAGTTGTAGATGAGACTATGTATAATACTATGTATTTCATATTAAGAATGAACTTAATGATGATGATGATGACGAAATTTATATATGGGAAACATTTATGTTTAAATTTTAGACACAAACTTATGGTAGACAAAAAAGAACGTGAAACATGACACGACCTTACTATTTTGGGTGACTAGTAAAAGCTATGCAAATATCTACAGGAATGAATAACTTACCCAATATGGACGAACATATACGTTAAATATCTCCATGCTTCTTGTCTCTTCGCAGGGTCGTAGATGAAGATTTTGGCAGTAACTCCAGTTCCAGTCAATGTAGAATCTTTTTCTGTTAGTTCGTCGGTTAAATAAAAAGCAAATTCTAGTATAGATATCAGGAACATGAATATAGGAGGTGGGCAACAGGTATATTCGTCTATAAGTTGCCCGTCTACCCCGCGTAGTAATAGACTTGGCTTTTCCCGGGGTACAAGGAAGTTTACGTATCTAAAATTATTGGTATAATATAAAAGTATAAATAGTCCATTCTCTATGAGTTTTTCTCCAAAAATAATTCGTTAACTAAGCAAATTTCGTATATGCAAGTAGTATTTTACATACAGAATAGAATTTCAGAAAGTTTGCAATAACAGGGTTGCCGCCTTGTTCGAAAAGTCACTGAATATAGATATAATTATTACTTAACAATTTCAAGAGGTTCAAAGTGTGTAGAAATCGGTGACAGACGCATGTCTCGTGGCTCCTGCAAGATCCCGAGATAAATCCGGAAAATGCGGTAACAGAACGACGAAATTGTATTAAATTAAAGCGTAAACAATTCTGCATTGATTGATATAAATTAGCACGTGTCTGGCTAGTTCATATAGTTGATATTTGATTAAACTACTTGGTTGAATAAAGCAACACAAGAGAGTCTATATAAACAACCCGAGAAAGTGTACTACTTGACCGTAAAATCTATACCTGGATGGATCCGGTCCCTTCTTCAAGTGGGTGATATAAAATAAGCAACAGACCGCCAGATGAGAATGAAACAGATAAGTTTTTGTTTACTTTATTTTAATTTAGTTTAGCTTATTAATGAAGCCTATTTTCTTATTTAAATTGAAAAATTAGAAATTGAAATTGAAAAGATATTTGTTTATTGGTTTATTAATCCTTGTTACAGGACAGCTAATTACTGTAAATTAAAACCGATTGTTTTAAAGAAATGACATACCTGCAGGGTGAGCGTACTATCCCTTCGCACCTTTTTTCTCATAACACGCAAAAAATATTGTTACCGCTAGATAGGTCTCTCCCGGCAACTCCACCGTAAATGGATATTTACCTGTGGAACGGCTAATAAACAAAAAAAATAATAATAAATAAACGGTAAAAGCTGCCAGATTCAGAAACAGAAGAAACAGAAAACTTAGATGGAAATGACGATAGATGGAAACTTAATAGAAGCATGGAAACTTAAAAGAAGCATCTCACAAACACCTGCACCACCCTTCCTGTATTCCCATCATGCGGCTTTCGCTGCTGACAACAAGCATGTCCAATGTCCAACCCGGCGTATGCAGCCGGTCCGGCGGTATGTAAAACATTCGAGATTTGGTTCCGGCACGCGTTATGGCCGTCCATTGGGCGTGTTCGACGGACGACCAAGCTGCGTGTTGGAACGAACCTCCACGGATGCCCACCTTACGCTGGCAAATCAATAGATCAATCAATTATTACTTAACAATTGCAGTTCAAGCATATTCTAGAGAACATAATGTGCAAAGCTCATTTTGAATTCAACGACTTTTCAAAACCATTATACAACATTGCGTAAAATGCCACGAAAAAAAATCTTTTAAGGATTCCTTACTATATATATGTATTTAAGAAATAACATAAAGTACCCTTTTTACATTTAACGGTATAAAATGAGACGACGCTAAAAAAAAATGAATTTCGTAATTTTTCAGTAATTAAAAAGTGCTCTAAAATATTCAAAATTAACTTCGGAAAAAAACGTAAATTGCAAATTAAATGTTAAAGTGAAAATTTTTCGTTGGCACTATTGTATTTTATTAGAGATTTCTTATTTCATCAGAATCAAAGAGGTTTCGTTTATTAAATATATGATCAGAATATATTTCCAAACGAGTGATTCAGAAAACAGAGTTTTTTTTTCATATTTTGAAATAATAATTTAAAACCTCTTAACTCAGGAAAAATAAGGGTAAATGTACGGACTTTCAATATATGATAAGCGTCTGGTGCCTAATTCTTTCGCTATAAAAGAAAATGGCGCTCTTGTGTAATAATTAAATATGTGCAACAAATATTTGAAAAATAAGTTGAATATAAAGTATGTGTTAAAGGTTATAAGTGTCATTACTTTAACAATAATTCATGTTGTTCTCGAATTATTATCGATCTGTACAAAATACCTTTTCCAGTGTTGAAAACTACTTTATTCACTATTTTAGTAAAATATAGGTTTATGACAATAGTAAACAGCAAAAAGTGAGAAAACAGTACCATTATACAATTCTGGAACATAACCAAATCAAAAGACTGCATTGAAGTTGTTTCGTTACCTCATTCGCTTTGGAAACGTAAAATTTTAGATTTGGCGCCTATTGAGGATGAACCACAAGAAAATGACACCAGTGATGATTTTGTTCCAGAAAAATCTGCCCGAGAGGAAACTTAAGAGCAAAGAGAAATCGTCGATGATAATGATGAAAATATAGTTTAATGTTCTATTATTTAAATTATTAATTTAATTTTTATACAGTATACAGAGATATAAGATTTTTACAATCTTTATTATTTCTAATGATTCGTTAACGCTTTCCCCCAAAACAATTTATTTGATATGTGCAAAATATGCCGTTTGCTCCACACTACCCCATTATTATGACGCTTTTCAGGTCGAAGCGGCAACCCTACAGCAGCAATATTTTTTAAATGTCATTGCATATCCTATATAGGGTGTCCCAAACCTCAACATCATCCCGTGGAGGGCTGATAGACTACCAGAATATCAAATATGACCTCAGTAAAAAATTTTTAGTTTTTGAGATAATGACACTTTTGTGAATTTCGTGAAAATCGACACCTTAGGTCAGTTTTTCGCGTACCTAGCTACAAAATTCTATATTTTATGATTCTAATTTTTGTTACGCAACCCTGAATAGTCCTGCTATTAATCACAGTCCTAAATAGCATTAATGTACCATACATATGGAAAAAGGAACATTTTTGCCCGATTCATGAGTTAATTTTTTTTATTAGGTAACTAAGGCTCTTCATACTGTAAAAAAAATACCTCTCTAACCTGGCAAGTTATTTTAAAAAATTGCTCATTTAGTGTAATTTTTAAATGCTACAACCTTTTCTGTTTTACTTTAGAAAAAAAGATATTGCAAAATGAGCTAATAAGAAAAAAGAACTCATGAATCGGGCAAAAATGTTTTTTTTCCAAAGGTGTGGCACTATTAATTTTAATAGGAGTGTGGTCAACAGCAGGGTATTCAGGGTTGCAGGGTTGTGTAACAAAAATTAGAATCTTAAAATATGGAATTTTGTAGCTGAGGCGTGCGAAAAACTGATCTTAGTGCCGATTTTTACGAAATTCATAAAAGTCTCAAAAACTAGCAATTGTTTGTGTATAAGTACTAGTTGGAAAGAAATTTGGTTAGTTAATTAATTGAGGTTTTGATGAATTTTACTCTGGAAAATGTGCTAAAAGAGTAAAATAGCTAGTAATAACAAAATAAAATAAATAAAATCACACAAAAAATAGGTATGTTTAACACATATAATAAGTTTTTATCTACTTGTGTTCATGTGACACAGGAATAATAGACAAGGCGAAAACTTCGCCTTCATGTGAAAGAAATTCACAGATTTCGTAATTCTTTCAACCATCGGGACATTGGAAATGATAACACTATATATAAAATATAAACTTTTTTCGGACTCGGCTTCGCCTGGTCCGGAAACAGCTACGATCCCCTCTCGGTTGCGACACCGCTGTATTTCGACCTTAAATGAAAACTATAAAATAATAAAATAACTTGACCCCCTGTGATATATGCAACCCATAGTACATTTGCATGTATCAGCCGTTGCATATACGATAGTCTCACTCGACCGCGACACCGCTGTCTTTTGACCTCGAACGAAAACTGGTACCTCGACCTCCATATATGAACATAAACATTTCCAATGTTAAAGTGTGCCCTACGACTTTTTTGCATATTCACATTCGGGACATGCCCCTGAATAAGGATTAAGAATTTGCCACGAAAGTCTGGTCCCAATTTGTTTAAACTAATTTCTTTTAAACAAATTGCAATAATAGCTTTTTTTGTTAGGTTATTTTTGTCATTATAAACTAAAAGGTTGAAATACAATAATAAAAACTGAATTTTTTGGATCACCAAAATTATTATATAATCTTTGAACACTCGTTAACAAAATCCTAAAGAGTAAGTGCAGATTGTTACATTCTAAAGCTTAAATTTCTAATTATTAAATGGACGTCTTTAACCGGGCGCGCGCTCTTTCAATTGTTTATAAGTCGAAAACGGTCACCTTTATGAAAAAACGACTGGACACCTTTTTTGTTTAATGTGACCAAGAAAACCTGGAGTTCGAGAGTTGCTGGCGTCTAGGGTGGATGTGCCGTGGGATGCTCCCGATCTGTTAATTTATTTACAATAAAGAAAGCGCTAAAAAAAGCGGCAAACACCACGTTAGACTCGAAAAAATTTAAGCCATCGATGCATCAAGAAATTCTGCGCGAAGTGAAACGCCATAATACAAAAACAAAGTTCATATGAAATTAATAATTACGCGTACAGTTTTTAAATAATATCAAATAAAGCAAGTGTATGTAAGTACCTACACCTATGCAAGGCGACCGACCCTCTTTCTCAAGTGGTTAGTGCGTCAAAGTAAACATCTGCAACATAATACACCAGCAGTGAAAGGCAACGGACTGGTTTCTAATGAGTGGAAGTAGTAACATAAGAAAATGATGAAAAGATAAGTTTTATTTTTAAATTCTATTTATTGGTTTATTAATCCTTGTCCCAGTACAATTTATTACACAACAGAGAAAAATTTTAAAGTAAAAATAAAAAGGTATTAAATATAGGTAATGAAATAGAAAATACCCGAAATTGGTAAGCGGCAGTTGACAGTAATTACACGCTAATATACAGGGTGTGCAAAATATTCTCTCGGGCCTCTTTCTCATAACCAAACCGCCATAAAAAGCTTTTTATCGCGACGTAGGGCGCCTCCACTGTAAATGGATATTTACCTGTGGAACGGTTAATTGAAAAAAGCTACCTGCGGCGAGCGAATGAATTGAGATCAGATTTTCGTCCGGCAAACTCTTGATCCTTATTGAGGGGCATGTCCTGAATGTGAATGTGCAAAAAAATCGTATGGGACCTTTTTTCATGCGACGGCGAGGTTTTCGACTTGTCTATAGAGACCTATGTGATCAATTAGTGTATCATAATACCCACTTTGTCACGTAACGTCCAAAAATATGTCGTAAATCTGGTTGGTCCATCATTTGTATGAACTCCCTAAAATCTAATTTTTGATCGTCATCTTCATCCGCCATTCTATGGATTTTTTTAATAACATGTTTTGGTATCGTTCTCACCTGTTCGGTATTTGAATTAATAAAGTCTTCAAGTTCCCATATACAAATGTAGCCGTCATTGTTACCATCAACCTAAAACAGCAGCTCCGCTTTTATGGAGTTCATTTCTGTTAAAATTCCTAAAACTGCAGATTGGTATACAGGGTGTTGCATAGTGATGTGTTGATATTTCAGGATGTGATTTCTTAGGTCTTTTATGAAGAGAGGTTCATATGAACATATAGCCCCAACGGGTAAAATATTTTGCTACAGGGTGTTGATTTTTTCTCTTTTAAATTATTATTTTTTAATATCTCAGGAAATACTTTAGATATTATTTTCAATTTAGGTATGTGTTGATAGGATATAAAACCCCATATTTTAGTTATAAAAGTTGTTTTATCGTTCTGCCAGTGGCATACCTGCAAAAATGTTCGCTGATATTTTTTACCAAAAAAGTGGTACGCCACTGACATTTTTAAATGTGGATATTTTTTCTGATTTAACCTGGTCTCTATATGAGAAAGATCTCTTGCGTTTTTCTCATCAGGCGCACAGTTCTTGAGTAAAACAATTAAATTCAAATTTTATAGAAAAAATCAAAGGGCTTAGCCAAACAAGCATGTGTACAATATCCCTGAAAGAAATTATATGAATGGAAACCAAAGTATTCCCTTGAATACAATGAAAATATTTGTTACACTGTAACGCTCACGTTTTGAAACACACTATACTTTAATTTGTAAATCTCAATTATGTGTGCCAAAGCGATAAAGGGCGCGACTACTCTATTCATTATTTAAATTTAAATTATAAGATTCTGGTCCGAGCATTATACGAATTTAAATTGTATCGGTTTGAATGACAAATGCTTGACCAATAGCGTAGTAGCTTGTACGACCAAGTTTAGCCAATAGTAAACGAGCATAATCATACGCCAACTCTGAAACAGGGAGAAGCTAAAAAGATGGCGTAGAGGCGGTTAGCCATGTAGACCGTAAGAATTAAAGCCACCATATAATTGTAAATATATAGTAATAAATAGAATCAGTATATCAGCTAATAGAATCAGTAAAGTAGTTATATTATGTTTTAGCATGTTCTGTGTTATTGTATACCATTGCCCACAGCTACAGCAAAGCAACGTTTTCGCCGAACTAGCTGTAAGTACAGTCTTTTATATTATGTATGTCTCTCGTAATGCAAATGTTGCTGTTTGAAGCCACTTGCGACAATGCAGAATTATTGATGGCTTTAATACGTTATTCCACGTTTGGCTAGTAATATTTCCTTATATCCAATGTTTGATTAAGACTTCTCGTACCCCATGAGAAGATTATAGTGCGGAAACAACTTCGTTTTGGTGGCGTAGCTATACCGTCTCGTTATATTGACATCTCCCGTGTGTTTTGGGCATAAAAACATAGTGTTCAACAACCGAACCAGTTTATGTCGAAATTATTAATTGTTGTGCCATTTTGTTATTAATTTTACGTACAGTCTATAGTATTTCCTTTTGTGTTTTCGTGTAATTTAATTGAGCTTTTTATGTTAACGTAAGAATTCTTTGTTTTACCGCTCTGGCCAGATCGTGTTTAGTTTAGTTTAATTGTTTACTGTATACGGATCCTTATTGTGTGTAATTTTGCTTTGTATTTTGCTATATGTCAGATGGACTTTTGATGATTTTATTTTATATTATTATTCTGACGAAAGTTTTTGAAGTTTACGTACACCCTGATGTCAATTGCTCTTACCTTTGTTTGTGTATTTTTCAGTAAACTATTAAAGTAAGTTAAATTCAATGATTCCTTTTATTTCATTTAAGAAATTGTATCGTTTTAACAATATTGTTTCAAAAATCCTTGGGAAAGTTGAAACTTTTGCAACAAAAAAATGTTTATTAAAAAATGATTGCACCTTACAATAATGAATAAATAATTCTGAAAAACTTCTTAATACAGAGGTGAAGACGGGCGGAAGCACCCCTAAGTGAATGTGGCCACTTCCAACAATTTCTATAAAACATTAATGTTAATAATATTAATTAGCTTCAATTTAAATTTAATTGTTTTAATCAAGAACGAGAAAAATGAAAGAGACCGTTTTCATGTAGAATAGAGCAGTAAGTAGCAGCTGACGTCACAACATGGCCACCAAAGTTGCCTGGGTGGTACCTAATAACCTATTTTGCATTTGTGTGCTTTCTGATTAATTCGAGTTTTTAAAGAATTTGTAGCGCTTTTTTAAACGTTTTTTTCGTGTCACATCAATTTTGGGTGTTTTTCGTCTATTAAACATTTCGCGATTTATTGATCTGACTTTAATTTAGTGTTTTATTTGTGTTTTTCAGCCGGCGTGTTATCTTGCGTACCTGTCAAAAGTTATTAATTTTCGATATGATAAGTGAATTTCAGTGAATTTATTATAATTTTATTTATATTCTACATTTTAGGAGTCCCCTCATTACATTTCTAATGTATTCATGGAGCCAACTTATATGATTTAAAAGTGAGAGATTGAAACTATGTCGTTGGATGATTTTTCAAAAATATAATATAGCATTGAATTAATGAACCATTGTGACCTTTCTTGTAAATAAAATTTATGCCTAAACTATAAGACTATTATTATTCATACTTACCCTTATAATTATGTATAATATGTATAATTTGAAACATTCAATGATGGTAGACGATGCTGTTAAAAGTGTGTTATTTTTTAAATTCTGTTGTTTTAGCTCACTTACCTTCACTGGTATTTTATTTGTGTACATTATCAATATTTTGAACCTCTGTAATTATAATTGTAAGAATCAGAACAGATACCAAACTAGGTATATAGCTATATAAAGTATTCGGAGCGTATTATGTTGCATATTTGCTCGCAATTTAAATCAAATGGAAACTGAAATAATCTCACAGTCCTACCTTTTTATTAGATTTACTATTACTCCTGCATTTCATAGTACAAACCTCTGATTGTTGTTATTAATGTGATAAACACTTAAACTCGTTACAAACTTTTGAGCCTAACAAAAGTAAGATATAAATCAATAAAAAGTCGAAGGGAAATATTTTAAATCGTCAAAAAACGTAGATTTTACAATAGGTTTATAAAAGCATTAATATATGATTGATATATTGGCATAAATCAATGAGTATTTTGATAACTTTTAACCTAATGTAATAATACTACCTAACCTATGTCACTGCCTAGCTGTAACTGAGCGTATATTAATTAAACATTTACTAAAATATGTACAAAAAATGTAAAAAATCCAATATAGCCTTTATTTTCACTAATGGGTTCACAAAGATGTCAACGTTCTTGACACCAAACTTTACACTGGTAAAAACAACACTAATAAAGTGTATATAAAATTTTCTCTCACAGTAGATTTAAAAAATATATATTTATAAACATCACTACATCTATCTGATGTTAAGAAATCCTCCACTTTAATTTATATTGAACGAAAATTGACCCCAACTCAAATGTCAAATTTCTGAATTTACCACCCAGGCAACTGACAGCTGGCCATACTGTGACGTCACGGCTAGTGCTCTATTGACCAGGCTAATCAGAAGTAACATCCGTATGGAAAAATGTCACTGGCGTACCACTTTCTTGGTAAAAATATCAGAGGATATGTTTGCAGGGAAGCCACTGGTAGAGCTATAAAATAGCTTTTCTAACTAAAATATGTGGCTTTATATCTTATTAACACATACCAAAATTGAAAATCATATCTAAAATGCTTTCTGAGATATCAAAAAATAACGATTTAAAAGAGGAAAGAAGAAGAAGAGTTCAACACCCTGTAGAAAAAAATGTAAGCTGTTGCGGACATATGTTCATATGAACTTTTCTTCTTAAGTGACCTAAGGATCCACACCCTGAAATATTAGCACGTCATTAAGGAACACCATCTATGTCTAAAGTTTCATCTACCTTTAACGCACGAAAATCAGGACTGAGAACAAAATTGAGATAAGAACAAAAATATCGTTCTTGATGTCTGTTCCTAAGAACAAAACAAAAGTGAGAACAAAATGAAATGCAAATATAATTACCAGGAACACATCCAGGCTAGTAGTTAAAAATTTTAATACCCTCTTTAAATACGTGTAGATACAGTATATATTTTGGTATACAGTTCTGTATGTTTTTTTCTAATTACCTCTTTATTTGTCTTGTACCTTACCGTTTTTCTAATTTTCCTAGAGGTAAAGATGTAAAAATTGGTGACGCCCTAAAAGCAAATATTTTGCAGTTTCTTTCATTTGTTTATTGTTTGTCTCACTTAGTTAATAAGAACAAAATACTTACTTATCTTCCATTCCCTGAAAGTTGGGCTATATTAAAATTAAACATATTTTACTTCTTGATTTAATTTGAAAACCCAATGGGTCTTATGCTCGTTTCAAAACATAAAAAACGTTTTTGCTGGGAATAAATCTCAGAGCGAAATGTATGAAGATAATAAAACGGGTACAAAATTTGAAATGAAACTAATGTAGAAAAATTAGAATAGAAATATTTCTAAGACTCCAACAACTACCCGAAGCTATATTTTTTTAATTGCTGTCTACTTTCATTTACATCAGGCATTGCAATTAATTTTTGAACGCTTATCGAGTTTTAAGGACTTTTCTTTTAGAATATAGCGTTACTACTCAGCTTTTTGTTATAGTCTATGATTAGACAGGGTAAATTTGCTAAAAAGATAATAGCTTTTGATTATATCTCAGATCTGTGAAATTGGCGCCATAACTATCGGTGCTAATTGTGAAACATGTAGTTACCATCATTTGGTACACATTTAGCACTCTTAGAATATGTAAATAAAATAGTGGTGCTAGTTGGATTAACAAAGTTATCCACAATTTTAAGGTTTGGTGCCAACTTCAGACCAGCACCACATCTATCAGTGCTTATTGAAAATTATTAGTTATCTTCCGATGATGCCTACATGATGGGTCAAATGCATGTCGAGAATCAATATCATTACGGTGCTCAAGTGTCTTTACACTATGGCACTTGTGGAAACTCCCTCAGAAGTAGCCATACATCGAAGGTCTAGCCCCCTCCAAGATCGACAATTATGAAAATGAAGAAATCCAGTGTCGCCTTGTTAATTGAAACAATAAACATTTAGAATTCGAAATCGTATCCGGCAAGTCGTTAATGAAATAAAGGAATAATAAGAGTGCCAAGTTTAGAACTTGGGGTACATCTGAACGAACATTCTATTTACCAGAGAAAATTCTATTGTATTTAGCAATATACTTTCAATTTTGAGAAGTATGAGGAAATTTACTTGATTAAAGTCTCAGTTATGGAATACACATAATATATTTAGCAATACACTATCATAAACTTTGTCAATGAACTTTCGAAAATGTCTATACTATATACTGTGACCATTTGTATCTCAGATACAAAGTCTTGAGAACATGATGAATGTTGGTAAGTAGATTAGTAGAAGTTTAGCGGTTGGGAACAAAATCATGTTAATTTTCAAATAAATTCACTAGGATGATTTCAGAAAAAGTGTATATAATATTTGTTCCAGAACTTTAACAGATGCTGAAAGTACAGCTATGGACATTTGATTCATCTTCCCACTTACGAATCGGACTTATGACTGATGTTTTCCACAGGTTAGGAAGCGTATTATGTTTTAGAAATAAGTTGAGAATGTGTAAAAGTGGTCTTTTGTACTAAGTAGCCTTTTAAAAATATATGGTGGTATTCAGTCGGATCCACAAGTAGGCTTGGGTTTCATTTTATTTTTTCTTTCTAAATCAGTTAGCACTTCTGTTTTTACATGTACTAAAACTAAATGGGTGCTAAATGAAGTTATAGATTTCATATTAGCACAATGGTTATGGTACCAAATTCACACACGATTATACTGCAGAAATTTCCGTCAAATCCGATTACTTACAACGCTAAAGATTTTATATCTTAAGGTGACATCCGATAGGGAAATATTTATTATTCTTGGCCATAACTTATTTTTCTCAGTACGTGTATTTAAAGAAACTATAAGAGTACCTAAGTAGAACCATAACAAGACTATTACTATGAATTTTCACTCGATAATTTCAGTGGTTTGCAAAATAGCTAGATTTAAATTTAAAAATGATATTAATCTTCCTAGTCCGTAGCTTTAAATCTAGCTATATTGCAAACCACTGAAATTATTGAGTGAAAATTCATAGTAATAGTCTTGCTATGGTTCTACTTAGGTACTCTTATAGTTTTTTTAAATATACGTACTATGAAAAAAAAGTTAAGGGCAAAAATAATAGATATTTCCCTATTGGATGTCTCTTTCTAGGGAATGGCCACCTTAAGCCAATTAGACAATGAATGAATCGATAGTGTTGTTGACCATTAATGACAGACAAATATGCTCCATCCTAGGCCCACAACAACAAAAAAACAGCAAAGTTCTGAAAATTTAGTTGCATTAAATAATATAAACAAAACGTTACAAAAATCGACAGTGAAATCCTCAATTAACAAATCAAATATACAGGGTTCTTGTTCCAGCAGTGAGAGGTCTATATTGACAAGGCTAATAAAGAGGTATGAGTCACATCTCACTAAGTGGCAAAATATTTACTGGTATTAAAAACGTATTTAATAACAATCAAGTATAATTATTTAAGTAGCTACATACTTACTCTGTCAAATATTGCTCTGTAACGATCTGTATAATCTGCATTAAGCTGGGCATTATGCAAAGCATTAAACTCTTCTAGAGGGACTGCTTCTTCATTTTGATCCGGCATTCTGTTATTTTTGCACAGATATTTTATTACTTGCCGGCACTTTAAGTAACTTACGACGGTAGGTAATATGTACTGCAAATATTAGAACTGGCATTTCCTAAATTCAAGATAAGATAAAAATGAAGATAAACATTTTATCTAGTTCAGTATACTATGAGACTGTGTGGTAGGTAATAGGTTTATTTATGCGTGTCCATGAATACTGGAAAAAATCTAACTCCCCATGAAACGGGGACTATTTATGACAAGGCATTGGACACTATTCATACTATTTTTACATGTTGCAATTTCCTATTTAAATCCTGTTCAGCTGTCTGTTATTGTTATTTTTCTAATTAACCACAAGTTATTAATGTCTACTTTGATTTTTTTTTCTTATTAAGCGAATAACAAACAACACTAAACTTATTAATTTTTGAATTCTTGAAAACAAGCATTTAATTTCGATTAAATCTAGTTATAACCAAACTACATGTTTGTCCTACATACAAGTTACAAGGGCTATTTAGATAATTAATTAACACTTAATTAATAAATCTGTCTTTTGGTCAATTCTGAAGCCTTGGCTACCCTAAACATCCCAGTATGGCTAAAGCAAATAGTCCAAATAAGTACTTCGCCAAATGTGAGTGCTCTATGTCTCTATATAGTCAGAAGATCATATATGGAGACAACACTTATTTTAGAAAGCATCACGCTAAAAAGAGCATCTTAACAGACCTACACATCCACCGACAGAGAAACATTTTAATTATGGTTCAAACAAACGAATTTTTTTACTAAAATATGACCCACAAATTTTCAAATGTTAAAATCTGAAATAAAAATGACAAACAATATATCTACGATAAAAATTATGATTCAAAATGTCCTTTAGTGTCCCTAACTGAGACACTTATGACTGCAAATAAAAAATCGTGCTTAGTGTATGGCCACGTCGGCGTCCTAAACTAATTACGGTGGGTGGACCCCCTAAAAAGAATAAATAATGAAAAGAAATGTGACACATGGCATTGATATTTGGCATATATAGGTAAGTTCCCTTAATGAAAAATAAGCAGAGTGCATTTGCGAAAAATTTTCCTATTTGGCACAATCTATTAATTTTTTTATATTTGTTAGATGATCACCCTGTATATTCTTGAACTGAAAGACGCGTTGGACTAACTTCGTGTATAGACGTGCTGTAAGACGCTCTCGCAAAAAGCGTTAAAAGTGGTAAAAACCACGTTAAACCCGATAAAATTTAAGCCATCAGTACATCAAGAAATTCTGAGCGAAGTGAAACACCATAATAGAAAAACAAAGTTCATATGGAAATAACAACTACGCGTACAATTTTTTAAATAGTATCAAATAAAGCAAGTGCCTATACATATGCCAAGACGACCGAGCACCCTTTCGCAAGTGGCTTAGTGCGATAAAGTAAACATCTGGCAATATAATACACCATCAGTGAAGGGTAACGAGCTGGGTTCCAACGAGTGGAAGTAATAACATAAACAAAGGATGAAAAGATAAATTTTTATTTTTATTTATTTTTAAGTTTTATTTATTGGCTTATTAATCATCGTCGCACGATCCATATACTGAGGAAACGGCGTCTGCTTAATATACAGAACGTTCCAAATGAAATAGAAAAAAATACCCGGAATTGGAAAACAGAAATTACTGAAAATTTGCACTGAATTACAAAATAAAACTGATTACTTCAAAAATAAACCAATATACAGGGCGTACAAAATATTCTCTAGTGCCTCTATCTCATAACCCGCTGAAAAAAATTCTTTTTACCGCGAGACAGGGTCATCTCCCTGCACTTCCACCGCAAATGGATATTTACCTGTGGAACGGTTAATATAAATAAAAACTCATTGTGGCGAGCTAGAACGCAGATTTCTGGAAACATGAAACCATATACCTATCGACGCAAACGGAGAGGAGGCGGTGTACACTGCTAGATTCAGAAACAGAAAACTTAGAAGAAGAATAAATAAGGAGATGATTATAGATGGAAACCTAAAAGAAGCATGGACACTGAAGAGAAGCATGTCCCATGTCCAACACAACGTATGCAGCCGGTTCGGTGGTATATAAAACATCCGAGGTTTGGTTCCGGCACGTGGTTTGGCCGTCCGTTGGGCATGTTTGGCGGACGACCAGGCTGCATGTAGGAACGAACCCCCAGACTGGATGCCCGGAATCGGCCGCAATGCTCACCTTACGCTGGCAAATCAATCAATCAATCAATCAATGATCACCCTGTTTATTTTTTAACTAAAGTTATCAGGTTTTCTTTGTAGCAATAGTGACAACTGCATTCTTATTATTATACATATTCCTCTATCGTTACTTGATTAATTAGTTTCTAGAGTGGCCACTCCTGTATATATTTTTACTAAAAGTATAGAGTGGGTTCTCTCCATGGTAATTGTGACAACATTTTAAATATAATAACATGTGTCATTTCCTAATTATTTTTTTAAGGTGACCAACTTTCTTCAAAGGTGTATGTGGAAAATAATATCTGACATACTTTTAGTTAAAAAAATATACAATGCAGCCATCTAAGAGAAAAAATTATTAATAAATAAAAGGTGACAAACAAAGACGGAAGTTCTGTGTAAATATCGTTATAAAGATTTGAAGATATTTGAAAAAACCAATGACAATTAAGGTGTCATCTTTAAGGGGTTGTAGCTCCCTTAAGAAGAAATTATAAATAAGCTGATTTACGTTAAATCGACATCTTCAGAATGTAAGTTTTTCGTTTGACAAAAAGGTTTCTGGACATCCTGTATAAATCCCATTTAATACTATAAATAGGAACATCGAACATCGTATATGGTTCTAAAAAATTGTGAAATTGCCAAATGTTTGTTTTCTTAACCACTTCCCAAGTCACCGAGATGACTCCTCCAAAATCCCGAATGATTGTGTGTTGGGTTAAGTAAAGAGATGCGAAGCTATACAAATTATTTTAGAATCCGAAGCACTTTCCGAGGAAAATTTTATAATTTCTATTATTTCGCAGTAGGTAAGCAGAGAGGGCTTCAATCCATTTCGCTAGGTGTGTTAGTATGCAAGCTAATGATGATGTACTTGCAATTAATCATTCTTTTTGTATTTTCGACTAATTCTTGTAACTTTAGATTTCGATTCAAACATTTTGATCTTGGCCGCTAGATGATGCTGACATCTATTATAGTTTGTATGAACTGCGAAGTTAATAACAATGAAAAAATATATATAACTAATGTAATTCGTTCTGTTTTAAGAATAACTTTTGCTAGCAGCAGACAGATGGCGAAACTAGTACGTAAATTTGAAAACGATAGCAAACTTTGATAATTTTGGTAAGTTATTTATACTCTGTGGGGACCGTTCACAGTAAAATGTACAACAAAATGCACAAAAGTTGCAAATGACCTTCAATTTACATAAACTACTCAATATGATCTGTTATGACTTGTTGGGACATCTGTCAGTGAGCAGCAATACTATTATGACACTGTAATAAAACTCGCTTCAGTACTGCAACTTTAACATCAACAGATAGTCAACCATACTATTAGCAGATGGCACTTGCAACCAACGTAACGTAATATCGCTTACTTTGAACATAGGAGCATTCTGAATATATCTAATAAATTTTTCTAGAATTGTGTTTATGTGCCTTATTAATATACTTTTGTTTTGTCTGCTTAAACAGTATTTAGATGCGATTGTTACAAGAATTGAAAAATAAGTTACCTTCATTACAGTCAAGAATCACCTGTGGCTTGCGACTCTTGCGAGAAATAGCTACTTGTCCTAATGCTAGAGGACTCTGCAGTGCAGATTTAAATGTCAAAGCAGGCCAACGGTACATATAATTTTAGGTTATCTTGTTTTATTATTTTGTAGTGCATTTATTACTCATCGCATTTTTAACAAATTCCTACTAAAAAATAACGATAACACTCATTTAAAATGCTGTACTAGTCGTAGAGCCGTTAGATGTTATCATACAACGAACTGCTTTTAAATGGTTTTACGTAAATAAAGTATATCTAGTATTATTTGTATTAAACTGTGTTTAAAGATAGACCAGTTATGACTGAAAATACACAAATTCCGTTAAAAAATAGATCGAATCAGTTTTATAGGAACATTTTCAATAAGGTAAGTTATTTCTATATAATTAAATAGTTAAATAACACGTAATTATGTTCTTAGTTTGATAGAGACAATGATGGTTTTATAACTGTAAATGAGCTGAACGATCTTGTGGAAAGTCGGGAATATGAACAGGATATTCCTCCATACACGATTAAAAAAATACATGACATGCATGATGTTAATGGGGATCAGAAACTGGATTTCGATGAATTTTATAATATGATAAACAATCCGGATCTGCAATATGTATTTGGACATTACGTTTCAAGGTAAATAGTAAGTGTATAGATACAGTGACAATTGCAAGCTTTTAATGTCATTTCTGAATATTTTATTATCTAATGTATGAAACTTATCCAAGTCAATTTCCATATATTTTACCATATGCACGATTTGTCGTTTTAAAATATTTGGATGCCAATGGTTAATTATATCATTGCAATCGCTAATGTCACCAGAACAATATGTTCCTACATATGAAATTTGAAGAAATAAGTTTTACTCACAAAATTATTGAAAAACATAAAAACATTTATTGATTAATTTGGTTTTGTTCATTAAATAAGAAAATTTCACTTCACACTATAGTAAAATTGTTTTGCAACAATATAGGTACCTAAAGGTTTTATAATGGTACTGAATTCATACATTATGTAAAATGCCTTTCTAGAACTTAAGTTTCATAAGTTATTTGCATTTAGATACATCAGTTGGATCATACCAAAGAGGCAACATCCATCAAGGACTGTCACCGATGGTGAATACGAAGAAGCATACTCTTGCTATCCTCCAGCAGTGGGAATGATCATAATTTCGTTAGTTGAAATTATATTTTTTTGCATCGATGAAGCAACTGAAAGAGATTCCACAAAATACGCCTCAGGTCCTAGTGCAACTTTATTCATTTATGAGCCTAATAGAAGAAGGGAGGTATGGCGATATATCACCTACATGTTTGTTCATATTGGGTAAGCTTAAATATCTTAAAACAAATATATATTATTGCGTACATTATTTTTTATGTTTGTTTTTTAGTGTGTGGCATATTTAAAAAATATATGACACAGAATCTCAGTGTAGAGTTTGTGTACAAAATTATTTCTTAAGGTGCAAAAAGAATTTTTTTAATTAAGGTTTGAGGTTTTAGGTAGTACATTTTCCAAAGAAAATTCATCAAAGCTGAATTAATTACTTAATAGTAATAACTATATTACAGATATTATGATATATTTGTATAGAATTTTGTAACACAGAAATAGAGATTCTGTGTAGTATAGGCAAGATGAATGCCTGTGCATGGATTAACAAAAAAAAAAAACAGTCCATTCGTTTTTTATTTAACAAAATTTAGTTAATTAAATTAAATATAATAATTATTTTTATAGACAAGCGTAACTATTCATACAATTCATACACAATTCAAATTCAAATACTTTATTCAACTTTGTAGCCATACAATTATGGATCAGTCTTGTCATTAATATTAAGAAAAATGAAAGTGACACTCACTTGCATACAGTTTTGTTTTTGTTACGATTAAAATGAGATGCATAACAGAAATGTAGTTTAGATTTTTACAATTGGACAAGTAGAATTGTTATATAAATATGAATAAATATAGTGTTAAAATGTTACAATAATGACATCTACAATAAATAATATTAAAAACAATTGCAATTTGTGTAAAAAACAAAGAAGTTAAACAAACGTATATAAAACATTCTACATTTTACATAATACATATATACACATACATACCGGGTGTGGCAGGAACATGGTATACCCCCTTATTCTCCTTTAGTTTTGAAGATAGTTGATTGAAATTTAGGATATACTACATACATAATAAGTGGCATTTTTTGACATACAATTGATTTTTCTTTCACCTCCGGTTTCGCCGGAAGTGACACTGACTTTCTATTTTTAAACGGAATACCCCATATATTATTGCATCTTTGAATTCTGCATAATTTTCTGAATCCAACAATGCCAAATAAGTGACATTTCAAACATCAATTTTTTTTATAATATAATTTTTAGTTTTCCATTTAAGTATGCCATGACGGTTCTGATTTATTCTAAATGACCCGTGTAATGCTACAAAAATCGAAATTCCGTTATAAACACTAAATTATGTGATTTATGAGCAAATAAAATTCACCAAAATTGTTATTGGGGCAAAACTCAATTTTTTCAAATGGAACCATATCGGTACCGTGGTACCATTTATTAGTACTATTAATAAGGAATTTATTCATATGTCGTATTAAAATGTGCGATAAATACAAACAAAATTACAGCTAAAAGAAAATAAGAAAATACAATTTTGTTGTTATTAGATTAGTAACAAATACTTTGGAACAAAATTTACAAAACTAATGAACACTGAATATAAATATTTAATGCAACAACTGTTTAAAATGCCCTCCACTTTGCTGCTGACAAGCCAATATTCGGGAATATACGGCACTTACAGTGGCTCACTGAATTTATTTGCTGAAATACAACCCATACTCTGTTCTTCAGAACTTCTTTGGTAGTAGCCGGGGTGCCGTAATCAATATTTTTGATATTACCCCAAAGGTAAAAGTTTAAGGGGTTCTAATCAGGGGATCTTGCTGGATATCTCCAAGATCCTCGGAAGCCAGACGACCTAAATTTGAACAATGCTACTACTTCATAGAATTATAAATATTTAGGGACAAATTATCAACAAAAGTAACAACTTCCGTTCATAAAATTTCCATGCATTTATTGCTACTTAAATTCTTCTAGTAGATATGATACTTATACTTGTTGTCTACTAATAAGCAGAAAACGTTAAAACAAAAGTCCTGGAAATTTGATTCTCGCACTGCATGAGAATTTTGTTGCGCCCAGTGGTGTACATTTCGTCTATTAAAAATTCTTTCTT
Source organism: Stenurella melanura (assembly GCA_963583905.1). Classification (NCBI taxonomy): domain Eukaryota; kingdom Metazoa; phylum Arthropoda; class Insecta; order Coleoptera; family Cerambycidae; genus Stenurella; species Stenurella melanura. Next base: position 36,760,782 of record OY757315.1, on the reverse strand, counting down.
TGGGAGATTTAGCTTCCTCAATTCAAATATTCCTTTTTAAAAAACTATGATTCTCTTGAAGACGTATGATCACATGCTTACAAAATCTGTTCTAAGTGAACAAATACTACGTTCCTGTACTATCGCTACCACTCCGCAACACTAATACTGTTTATATTGATAAAATAAAACATTCTGAAATTTTTCATTGCCTACTATGTATGTAGTTGTATGTGCATTATACAGTGCTGATTGTATATCTACATAGCAGAGATAGGTATAGAATATGCTAATATCAATTGATGCAGAATTCAACACTATTAAATTCTGTAAAAATATATAGGGGGTTTCATTTGAAAAAAATGACTTTTGTACGCTTGAACTAAAACAATGTTCGACTAAAAATAAAGTACCATGTATGATATTGTGAAAATATAAGACAATTTTTAATTAGATCATAGGGTACTTGTATGAGTTTGAAAAGAAAAAGAAAGTCTCTAAATCAAATGATAGAAGATATTGATATTCTTTCAGAAGGGCAGGAACCATCGTAAATCTCCAAAAATATTAATTGTCTCGAAAACTGGAAGGTTTAAGAGTATATATGGTACACATACTCAAGCTAAAATTTTATAAGGAATCCAAATATGAAATAAAACATAGGGTGATCCATTTAAAATAACAAACTTAGGTGCTTCATCTGGTCTAAGCGAAAGTAACACATGCATCAAAATATTTTCGTTAGATCTGCCATATCCTAACCCCCCCCCCCCCCCTAGCCCAATCTTCAAATTTCTAATCTGAACAGATCCCAAGAAACATCTAATACCCCTTTGAATGAATAACCCTGTATAACAACAATTGTTTCTAATTAAATATGTTCCTTTATGATAATAAATAGCAATATTAAATGTCTTTTTCCTTGGACAGTAAAATCGATATATTTCATTTTCGTAATATTTATTGCCATTTTGTTGGTTAAACTAATTTTCCAGATTTTCAAAATGTTATATACTTCTATGTATTTGCTTATTTGCTTTATTCATTTGCTTCAGATTATAACAATGCGGAATCATCATTATACATTTTATTTAACAGTATGTCGTGGGAAATAGTATCAAGTGCCTTAAAAATATTAACAAACAGACCAGTCGTAAAGTTGTTTGGTTTTATTTTCCTTCTAACGTTTATTGCAATATTTAGCAGCGCTAATGATTTTTCTTTACCCTTTTGAAAAGCATACTGATTTTTGGACAGGTTTATATTTGAAAAATATTGACAATAAAGAAATGGAATGGAGTTATTTAAATCGGTCATTTTCCAGCTTTAAATAAAGGAATAAGTACAAAATTTTTAATGGTATATTGTGTCTTGTATACCGCTTGATGTACTTTAATGGGTGTTGCGTGTTTGTGAAAAGTGTGCGTAAGTGAGGTTAATGTAAATGTTTAATTTGTGAATCGAGTAAAGAAGTAATAATGCAAGACTATGACACAACTTTTTTAATAGAAAACTTTTTATTTGATTCAAATAATCAAGTATTGGAGTCGTGGTGCAAAATATGAAGTCAACTATATTTTCAAGATAAACATTTTACCGTTATGCTTTCATTTCTTTTTTAGAGCTTTCCATCTGGTGGTAAACCTACTCGTTCAGATTCTGCTTGGCATACCATTAGAAATGGTACACAAATGGTGGAGGGTGTTAGTCGTATACCTTGCTGGTGTTCTCGCTGGTTCCTTGGGCACTTCCATCGTAGACCCCTCGGTAAAGCTTGCGGGAGCAAGTGGAGGAGTGTACTCGTTAGTGACAGCTCATGTGGCATCTATTATAATGGTAAATTTACTCGTAAATAAGATATTTCAACAAATAAAATAAATAACATCCACAATGCTTTTTGCAGAATTGGAGGGAAATGTCATTTCCTGTTGCACAGCTCCTTGTTTTCCTCATAGTGGCCGGAACTGATATCGGAACGGCTATATACAATCGGTACGTGCTGGCTCTCGATGAACACATTGGTTATGCCGCTCATTTCGCTGGGGGCTTAGCAGGGCTTTTGGTAGGTATAAACGTCCTAAGGAATCTCAGCGTTACCAAAACGGAAAGGATGATCTGGTGGGTTTCCATCGTGACATACAGTGTCTTAATGGTAACTTGTATTATATGGAACCTAGCCTGGCCGAGCTACTTTCCGAAAGAAGTATATTCTGCACAAATAGTTAAGAACGGCACTTTTGGTTTGTGAAATATTATGCACTTTTTGGGTGTATCTAAAAACTGATATTAATCAATACGCTACTCTTGGTGCTCATTTAAAATTTCCTTGCTATTTTTTTTACATTGTTTTAATAATATTCCAAGAACCTAAGGTTTGCAGCCTCAGATGGTGGAAGTTTATTGTTTCTCGCTTATAATGTTTCCCTAGACTATTTTTCCCTAAATACACTTTTGATTAGATGAGTGTACGTAAGTTTCTAAGAACTACGGTGGTATGAAGAGGTGTTCTACATTTTCTTTTTGAAGCAGTTTAGTTAATTACCACCAGATAGCGTTTGACGTTTAGAATGGCAGTACTATAAACTGGAAATATTAAATGAGTATATAAATGAACGATCCATTTGTGTTTATATGGGAAAGGTGGCCTTGTTATTCACCTCTTTATATCACCCTGATAAATAAGGATTACGTGCTGAATAATATAAGCTCAGTTGAATTTTAAATAAAACTATCCATTCCTTTGGTGACTTTTTATCATTAGATTTCTTGTTTCGATTTTAAGCAGTTTTTAGAGGGACCCATTCTATTATTTTAGCTTGTAATAATTTTTATAAAATTATACATTTTGACTGAAAAATGTACTTATTCATATTTCTAATGTATTTATTTTTTACATTATATCCTAAATCATACATTCTAAGCATTGAATCGTAGAATATTTGCAGTCATTTCAATTTACATTGCAGGATGTAAAATCGCCAATTAAATTAAATTGTAAGTAGACATACTTAACCGAAAAAAGTTTTACAAAACATTAAATCAGCAAATTATCATTCGTCAGCCTTACCATTTAACATTAGGTACATAACAATATAGACAGTGTGTAATGAAAATAAAAGACTATGGCCTAGAGGTAAATTCTTGATGACAAAGTCTATCTACCAGACTAGTTAACTTTAAAATTGATTTCTAGTGGAGCCTTTGGTACACATTGTGTTATTTTTAATTAGGTTACAGTTATTAAACTTCAAATTTGGCATGCCGACAATACCGAAACCTGTTATGAGTTAAATTTTTTCTTAAATCACTGTACTATAGTACCACTTTCCTGAATACTCTGTATATATAACTATACTTTTAACAGGCCTTGGTTCTCAGATATTGAGATGCGTTATTGAAGCATTCTTAACATATTTCAGAATCATGTGTCTAGATGATTTTTTATCAGGCAGATGAAAGGGGTCTGACATGTTAAATGTCTTGTTAATGCTCTTTTTGCATTGCATTTGTTTCGACTATAAGGTCCAAGCAATTTTCACCCGCTCTGATAGAACGTTTCCTGTATTTATCAAACTTTTAATGCCTTCGAAGTTAATTTCTTTCACTTCATTGCATAGCATTGATGTGTTCTCATTTTCTGACTTACATACATTTATTAGTTTGACCAATGTGTGTTCCCTCACAGTTGTCGCCTAGCACTGTGTTTACGTTGTGACTCTAACAAAATTTGATTCATTAGATGAATTTTACTTCGATGTTCAATTTTGAATGTGGCCTTCATGTTGTTTCAATTTCATATGTTGATCTTATTAATGTAGGTCTAAAATACCGTTTTTTTAGATCATCTGTAGTTTTCTTCCGATGTAATGTGTGGACTAGTGTGCCTTCATATTTCTTGTTGTCATTACATTTAAGAAAGAATGTCGGTTAGCTTCTCACAGCCTCTTTTGTTAGCTGTGTGCCTTTTTTATATTGTTATTGTACTGTTTGTGATTAAAAGTAAAAGTCGATTTTAGTACTGTATGTTCGAAATTTTCATATTCAGTGGCTTAAACAATGCTATAAATAAGTTATATTTATATATTAGCACAAATAGATATTATATTTATAGTATTACTGTATGGTTGTGTCGTATTATTTATAAGTAGTATTAAATATTTTTATTGCAATCTCACAACAACGATGAATCTCTATGTCTATACTCTGTTTTATATAATGTGCCTTATTGCAAACTATTTTTGCTTAAAAAGACATATACGTATATGTTGTACATTTAAAAGACTTTATATTTACCATATGTTAATTATAATACAAGGTGCTCCAACAGTCCACGTCAGTAAGTCTGGAATATGTAGATGAGACTCGTAACTCTGTAATTGCTGTAGGAAAAGACTCTATTTGATGTACTGTTAATATTATGGCCCACTTCTACATATTCCTAAATAATTGATATGAACCTCTGGAACACCCTGTATATGAAATTTCTATTTTTCATCACATGTATTTATTTATTGCGAGAATAAAATATATTTTATATAATGGCGTTTTTATTCACAGATTTTTTATGTAAATAAATTTTTGTAAAAAATTGACTGCCTTCAATATCTGTATTTGTTAATAGGTAATGCCCCATTAAGTAAGCAATGTGGTGAAACTTTACATCATGATTTTTAGTAACCTTCTTTTATATAAATGGATAATGCAATGCACTCTTAGTTAACTTTTTTCTCTCCTTTGCTGATGATGTGGTTGCTCAAGTTTTCCTAATGGATGCCAGGCACTTCCTGGCTTCCCTCTAGCTGCAGGCGCACAGTGTTCAATTTTCAAGTTGTTCTATAGGGAGACAGAATTCTAGAAATTTGCAAATCCATAGAAAACATTCGGTACAAAAGCGAAAAGGCATTGAAAAAAATTTATACACTAATGGGGTGACTTTTGAGGGGGTTTTAAAAAATCATTTAGGTTTAAAATTCTGAAACTTTGTAGATACGATAATATTGTACTCGTGAATACACCAAAAATAGTAAAAGAAGATTCTAAGGAGCAAGGGGATGGTTTTCAAGGGCGTTGAAAATTAAATATTATTTTAAAATTACGTAACTTTTTGTATAAGATTTGTGAAAAAAATGTAAAGCAAATGTAGTGAAATAAATGTTAGCTCTTGAAGGGTGGTTTTTGAAGGGGTGCAGCGGACAATTTTATATTTCTAGGACGACGAAATTATTTCAATTATCAGAAACAGAAAAAAAATCAGTTATTGATGCAAAATAGTCTACTTTATAATTTTAGGACATTAGGATATGTTGTAATTTAACTTGTAAAAGCAGGAAATTGTAATTTTCTGAATATCTACAAATTCTTGCAGCTGTACAGTTTTATTCATCTTGATTTAAGTTTTGCCGTTAAGAACTATAATTACCTATTATTACTTTATTATTTTACGAAAAAAGAGCTGCTACCATCTGCTACTTTAATCATGATTTTACTTTTTAGTTACTTACGCTATACCACGGTATGGTCAATAGGACCTGACAAAAAGCAAAAAGTAATAAGATGTACTTGCACATTCTTAATCTCTACGTCTTTTAGCTCTCACTAAATTTTTGAAACAATTTCCTTGGGCGACCAGATGTTGATAGCTGATTAGGAGTGTCCTCCATCAACTATCAACTTTTCCAGTTCACTAAATTTAATTTCCTCATCCAACCAGGAATCATTAGTTTTTAAAAACTTGCCTTTAATCCTACAACCTTTTCGCCATCTTTTAGAATTTTGATACCCAATTTTTTTAATTATGTCCATTATTGCCTGTTCTAAAGTACCTCTACAATGTTGTATGTTAAGAATATGTAAGTATATCCTATTATTATTTTCCTCTTTGTCAGACGCCATTGACCATACCTCAAAGAGACCTCTGTGGTATAGCATAAGTATAACTAAAAAGTAAAATCATGCGTTAAAGCAGATGGTAGCAGCTTTTTTTTTCCATAAGCTGCAAGAATTTTTAGATATTCAGAAAATTACAATTCCCAACTTTTACATCTCTCTACTTACATTAATTAATTTTAAATACAAGTTTATTTACACCATATTTTAATGTTATTTCAAGAACAACCTAAAATTATAAAATAAACCATTTTGCATCAAAAACAGAAAAAAGATCATTGAAATAATTTCGTCCTCCTTAGAAACATAAAATTGTCCGCCGTATCCCTTTAAAAACCATCCTTTACGAGCTTACATTTATTTCACTACATTTACCTTACATTTTTCTCGTAGATTCACAAATCTTGTTCAAAAAGTAATTTTGAAATAGAATTTCATTTTCAACCTCCTTAAGAACCATCCACTTGCTCCTTAGATTTTTTTTTACTATTTTTGGTGTATTCACGGGGACACAATATTATCGTATCTACAAAGTTTCAAAATTTTAAAACTAAATAATTTTTTACAACCCCGTCAAAACCACCCCATAATGTCGATTTTTTTTTCAATATTTTTCCCCTTTTCCAACGAATATTTTCTATACATTTGCAAATTTGTAGAATTTTTTCCGCTTAAAACTTGTAAACTGACTACTGTGAGGCGTGTAGATAACGTAGTTTGCGGAATGTCGTCTTTTGATTTTACCAACGATTTTACTCTTCTGTGAATAAAGTTAGAAATATAAGATTTTACACAGTTACTGATACTACTGTCAAAGCAGTAGGAAGAATATGGTGTATTTTCCTCCAGTGCGGTGCGGAGAGAAAATAATTCTAATTGCCATTATTAAAGACCGGCGCAAATAATGAGTAGTTGAAATAGTCCAGTCAGCGATGCTCAAAAAAGGCCAAATTGAGGAAGTAATTCGTGTAGTGGCCAATTTTTGAATAGTTGTCGGGAGGAGTGAACTGAACAACATACTAAAAGTTCTGGCCAGTGGATTGTCTGCGGGGGAGTGGGGGGTACTTTAAAGTCCCCTTTTAACGTTTTCCTCGAATAACTTGAAAACCACGCCCTCTAGCGAAAAGTGTATATACAATATTAAACTACATGAAATTTCGTACCAATAAGTTCTCGTTTATTTTTTTCTAAGATTAATACTTTTTCCAAACATTTTCCCCATCATTTATTCTATAGCAGCTAGTGGTTAAAAAATGCTCAAAAACATTTTTTTTAAATAGGTTTAGAATGTCACGAAACGTGAAAATTTTAAAGAGTGAACATTTTTTTTTCATTATCTGTTCCCTTTAGACGGTCCACCCTGTATATTTTCTAGTGAAAGTCTAACCATTTCTTCGGTGTCTACCAAGGTCCATAAGTAGGTTTTTCGGCCCTAAAAATAAATTTTTGCATTTAAAACCTATGTATTTTGAGTTTTCATCAATATTATTTATAATTGTTTGTTTCCTAGGGGCCGAAAGATTCACAATGTTGCATTTTTGGCAAAAATCCCCCCATTTTTAGAGACTTGAACTACTTTTTACTTCCCTCGCATACCGAAGGGAAGTATTGTATTCGAGAAAAAATCACCCTCCGAGATTTTTTCGGATTCTGACGTTTCAGATCACGTAGATTACGAAAATATAGGTTTTTCAATTCCGTCAGTCTGTATGTCTGTCTGTCTGTTGGTGCATTAACTGAAAAACTACTTGACGGAGAGCAGTCACATTTGGTAGGTAGTTGACCCTACTGTCAGCGAAAAAATGGTTAAACTTTCACTGGAAAATATACAGGGTGGACCGTCTAAACGAAATAAATAATGAAACAAATTTTTTTGCTCAAATTTAAAATTTCCACGTTTCTTGACACGCTAAACCTATTTCACAAAAAAAATTGAAAATTTTTTTCATTAACATTTTTGAAAAATAGATGAAGAAAATTTTTTTCTTTGTTCAAATTTAAAATTTCCACGTTTCATAGCATTCTAAACCTATTTCAAACAAAATGTTTTTTTTTGAAATTTTTTTTTTCCAACATTTTTGAAAAAAATTTTACCACTAAAATAGATGAATTTTTTTTCTTTGTTCAAATTTAAAATTTCCACGTTTCCATGGCATTCTAAACGTATTGAAGCAAATTTAAAAACTTTTCTGAAAAATGTAAACATTTTTTTGAAAAAATTTATCTATTTATCACTAAGTACTTACTACAGAATAGATGAAATGAAATTTTTTTTTTGCTCAAATTTAAAATTTCCACTCTTCATGACATTCCAAACCTATTTCGGAAGAAAAAAAATTGTAACATTTTTTTACCATTTTGGAAAAAAAAATTTACCACTATAGTAGATGGAAAATTGTTTTTGCTCAAATTTAAAATTTTCACGTTTCGTGACATTCTAAACCTATTTCAGAAGAAAAATAATTGAAAATTTTTTAACCAACATTTTTGAAAAATTTCAAAAAAATGAATATTTTTTTCTTTGTTCAAATTTAAAATTTCCACGTTTCCATTGCATTCTAAACCTATCCAAACAATTTTTTTTAAAAAATTGAAAAAATCTTTAATCTATTTCACTACTTACTACAGAATAGTTGAAAAAATTTGTTTTGCTCAAATATAAAATTTCCACGTTTCATGACATTGCAAACCTATTTCGAAAAAAATATTTGCATAATTTTTTTACCATTTTGAAAAAAAAATTACCACTAGAATAGATGGAAAAAGTTTTTTTGCTAAAATTTTAAATTTTCACGTTTCATGACATTCTAAACCTTAAAAATGAATTATTATTTGTTTGCTTATAATTGTATTGAAACATTCTTTATATTTTTATAGGCTGTTTGCAAAATCCTATAAAGAATGTTTCAATATTCTAAACCTATTTCAGAACAAAAATTTTGAAAATTTTTTTCACACATTTTTGAAAATTTTTTTACCACAGATTGAAAATTTTTTTTTCTAAACCTATTTCAGAAGAAATAAGATATTGAAAATTTTTAACCAGCATTTTTGAAAAATTAAAAAAAAAAAATTAAATTTTTTAACCACCACTATACTTCCACTCCACTACGTGAATGTGGAATTGAAAATGTGGACATTTGTAAAGGTATTTGCGCAAGCCTTCCATATTTGGCACCTGTTATTTAGTATCGAACTTTTGCTAATGGATGAGTACTAATATTTTTTTGACGAAAACTTACCACGTCTTCTTTGTAATAATAGTGACAACTATATTCCGATTATTATTTGCAATGTCATTTCGTAATTATTAATTTTTTAGAGTGACCCGCGCACAAATAAAGAGGGAAGTTCTGTGTAAATATTTTACCGATTTTTTTATATGAGCGCAAGGGCGCAACACCTAATTGAAATATATTATGAAGTACACTATGACACAAACTGTACATAAAGATAAAAGTGTTGCGCCACCGTGCTTCCTCAAGGCCGAAAAACCCTCTTATGGACCCTCATCCTTTGTATATAAATACTTTTTAGCTAGAGGGCGTGGTTTTCGAGTTATTCAAGAAAAACGTGAAAAGGGGATCTTTAAGCTATCCCCTACCCCCCACAGACTATCCACTTGTCAGGATTTTTAGAATGTTGTTCTGGGCACTCCCCCCAACAACTATACAGAAATTGGCAACTACACGAATTACTTCCCCTATTTTTCTTCATTGATTGGACTAAAACTGAAATAAGAAAAAACACATATTACTAATTTATAACTATATTTAAAACAATTAATACAATCATAAGAATACTATAAAAAATCAAACATATATACTTAACTATATTTTCTTTCCGTGTGACTTTTAAATTTCTTAAAATATTCACCCCTAACAGCAGACCAACAACAGTTCCACCCAGGTGGGTGATGTAACTAATGTCGGTCACCTGTTTTTGAATGAAGTAATTGTATACCGGATCAAATATCGTCATGAATCCAAAGAGTATGAGGTGAACTACAGGATGGCTCATTTCTCTCCAGTTCTGAAAGTTAAAAAAAGACTTACATTTGGACACAGAGCATATGCGGGTTACGTTTCGAAATAGCTGTTACTTAAAATCTTTTTTCACTGATATGCTTTGTGTTTTTTGTATATTTAATGCACGTAAAAAACCTCAAAGCTGTCCCGCTTACGTACAGATGGGAGAGTGGGGCATGTTGTGGTTTTGTAGTTGCCTGTTGTTCAATAAGATTTAACTAACAAGAAGTATTCAATAAGACTTCAGCCAATCCAATTTAATCAGCAAGAGAATTTACTTATCTGTCCCCAATTATTTGCAGCCTTGGTGGAAAAGCAAAATTTTAATATTTTAAGTTCCCGTCGAACAGACGAACGTCATGTCTTTATTAGATCGAGCGCTTCTCTGTTTTACGACTTAAACTGCTATAAGTTTGGTACGGTCTATACACGCTTTTTTACTCAAATATTATCCTTAATTACAAGAATAATGTGCTTACACTAAACTCTTACGGGGTGGACAGAGAGAACGGGTTCGATGATTATTTTTTGCTTTTTAATGCAGTACTTCTAAAAGCCCGTTTTTTTATTTTTTAAAACTCAATTTATTTTTTACTCATACTATTTCTTGTACTAAATTCTCAGTAAAAACTTTTACTTTTGATTAAGTATCGCCGAAAAATGAATTTAAACAATATAAATACGTGAGTCCGACACTTGGAATGCTTCTAATTTTAATTATGTAATATATCAAACATTTAAAATGTGTCATCAAAATTGGTGTTACTGTGTGTTTTGAAATAAAAACTCATCGACTCGACTACTAACCATTATCACAGTTGCTACGTGAGCAGTGTAAAAGGCGTAGAAACCGCCACTTCCTCCAACTAGATCCATTTTGGGCGTGATCACTGCATGTGCTAAACACCCTCCTACGGCTCCGGCTACATAAATTACAATCACCCTCCAACTGTGCACCATTTCCAATGGTATGCCTATTAGTATTTGTATGAACACATTGGGAAATAAATGAACGACACTGAAATACAAAACATAATTGAAAGTAATCTACATTTAATGCTGAGCTTGAGATCCAAAAATACAGTTAGGAAAAAATGTACGATTATACGCGAAATTATCATTACTGTCGTATATCGGAGGTTTTATTGTTAAAAGTTCGTCCTCTTTTTTTAAGTTGATAAAAGTCCACTTAACAAAAATATTGCTAACGACCGTTAAACAAATCTTACAATAATAATACAAAAAACATCTGAGATGCGATAGAAACAATCTGGCGAATAATATTAAATTTTTATACATTTAAGGGTTTGTAGTAATTTTGTTGTATTTTATCATTAAAGGGGCTTTTATCTGCGTTTTGGAGGAGTTCAGTTTCGGATAGCATTGAAGGCAGACGCGTTTTTTGTAGCTTCTACGAAATTTCGAATAAACTCGGTTAAAACTGGGAAAAATCGTACGAAATTGTGTTGAATTAAAGCGTGGACAATTCTACGTTCATTGATATAAATTTACATGAGTCTAGTTATTTCATATAGTTGATATTTGATTAAGGTGTATTGGTTGAATATAGCATCACTTAAAGTCTATAAACAACTTAAAAAAGGGACACAATCATCTGGCAATATAATATAAACTGTGCACCGTAAACGTATCTTCAGTGAACAACAACAAGCTAGGTTCTAAGAAGGGTGAAACAATGAGTGCAAGTTGTGTGGAAATCCTACAGAAGAGACAGGGAAACTGCCAACATATACACACGATTGAATATTCGAAAGTGGCAGCAATGCTTATCATACGCTGGCTAAATCAATCAATCAATCAACCAATCAATCGACATAAAAATATATTTTTTTCTCACCTCGCATGGACGAAGATATATGTAAAATAACGCCATATTTCGCGTTTTCTTAAAGGTGTGAATTTTAGAGCCATCTCAATTGAACCGTTATGTCCTTCCATATCCGTGAACCTCATGTTGACATAATAAAGGATTATCTGGATGGCGGATAGTGTTATCATACCAACGGTATGTTTTTTAAATGTAAATTCCTCTTCATAGAGGCCTGTCTTGGTACAAGAGCTCTCCAGCCTCATAATTGGAGGTACCGATGGTGTCGTGACAATAAATTTCAAATATCTGAAACAAGAAATAAATGAATTATTGTTGGTTATACGTGTGCTATTGCGGTGTTATTGTTAAAGATCCCTGTAGAATGCTCCATTCTAAAGGAAATAACACTATGAGAAAAAAACGCTGCCTAAGGAATCACTACTTCCACATCCAGATTTTTCATCCAAGTTACTTTAAAGGAAACATCTTGACTAGATTTGCACTCTAGTATGTGGAAATTATTGGTCATAGAATTTTAATAATATTTGGAGTAGATGTCATAGAAAAGTTTAAGGCGTTGGTTTTTACCATATACGTTAAAAATTAAGTTTTTAGTTTACCCTACTTATTTTCCCCTATTCACAACTTACCACGTCACACCCCTTCAATGGAATCATCTCAGTCAGATGTCATTACAATACATACGTGTATTCACTTTCAAGTAAATATCTCAATTTTATGTTCAATCCCATTAATAATAGAGCGGAGATGGTGGTGTTTGAAAAATATTAGAAAGAAATCTGAGGACTTGGTTTCTAGTGTATACACCAAATCCCACATTTCTGTACTCTTACCAGCTTGATTTATTTATTTTCCCCTATTTACTCCTATTTAACCCTCAACTCTTCAGCGGTATCATCTCAAAATATAATCTATTTCCAGGTGTCATTATAATACATACATGTCCCAAATTTCAAACGAATCTCTCAATGTCATTTTATCAACCCCTTTAATAATGGACTAAGGGTAGTGGGGAGGTTGAAAAATATTACTAAAAAATCTGAGGCCTTGGCTTCTAGGACATACACTGAATTTCAAATTTATGTACTCATACCAGCTTGATTTATTTATTTTTCCCTATTTACCACCAATTACCCCCACTCCTTCAACGCAATCATGTCAAAATATAATCTAGTTGAAGATATCGTTATACAAATTTCAAGTGAAAATCTAAATTCAATTTTATCAACTCTTTTAATAAGGTGGGGGGGATGGAAAATATTATAAAAAATCTATTTCTATACACTTACCAGCTTGCTTTACTTATTTTTCCCTATCTACCACTATTTAACCCCCAACCCTTCAAATTTTAAGTGAATATTTAAATTTTATTTTATCAACCCCTTTAATAATGCAGTAGGGGTGTATTTAACTCCCAACCGTTCAACGGAAGCTTCTCAAAATATAGTCCAGTTCCAGATGTCGTTATAATACATACGTGTATCAAATTTCAAGTGAATATTTTATTTTATCAACCCCTTTAATAATGGAGTCGTAGTGGTGGGGGTTGAAAAATATTATAAAAAAAATTGAGTCTTTAGCTTCTAGTACATACACCAAATTTCAAGTTTCTGTACTCTTACCAACTTGCTTTCCTCATATTCCTCTATTTACCCCCTCTATTGCACCCCCAACCCTTCAACGAAATCATCTCAAAATATAATCTAGTTCCCAATGTCGTTATAGTACATACGTGTACCAAATTTCAAATGAGTATCTCAATGTTATTTTATCAACCCCTTTAATAATGCAGTAGGCGTGGTGGGAGATTGAAAAATATTATAAAAAAAATCTTAGGCTTAGACTTCTAGTATATACAACGAATTTCAAGTTTTTGTATTCGTACCAGTTTGCTTTACTTATTTACCCCTATTTACCCTTATTTAACCCCCAACCCTTCAACGGATCATCTCAAAATACAATCCAGTTCCAGATGCCAAATTTCAAATGAGTATCTTAATTTTATTTTATCAACCCCTTTATTAATGGACTAGGGGTGGTGTGGGTTGAAAAATATTGTAAAAAAATCTGACGCCTTGGCTTGTAGTACATACATCAAATTTCAAGTTTCTGTACTCTTACCAGCTTGCTTTACATATTTCCCCATATTTACCCTTATTTACCCCTCAACTCTTCACCGGATATCTTCAAAAAGCAATCCAGTTCCAGATCTCGTTATAATATATATGTATAACAAATTTCAAGTCAATGTCTTAAACCGTTCCGGAGAAAGCGTGCGGACAAAAAAAAAAAGTTGCAACCGACAGACAGACAGACAGAAAAATTTGTTGGGCTCAAATTTAAAATCTCAACGTTTCATGACATTCTAAACCTATTTCAAGAAGAAACATTTTTGAACATTTTTTTACGATTACTATACCTACTTCCAATCCACTACGTGGATGTGGAAGTAAAATTAAGTTTCGCCGAAATTTACATAAAAAATTGACATAGAAAACTTCTCATCTCACTTCGTGAAAGCCCGATAAAAATAATTTCACTGAAAATGCACTTGAAAATATTTTTCAGATCGTGAACGCCTTTGAGCACCGTCGAATGAACATAATTTTCGAAAGCTGAACTTATTTGGAAATATTTTTCAGATCAATAAATTTCGAAAATATCGTAAACTATGTTACGAAGAGCGGAAATCAGTCAGGATGTAGCGAGTAGCCACTTCCAAAAGAAGAAATTTCAGGGGGGGGGGGGGGTTCCAATAAAAATACTTAAACAGATTTATTTATTCTGAAAGTGGACGAGAATACTCCGAGATCGAACCGCTATAGCATCCTTAAAAAATAATTTCAAAATGCAAGACAGAGGAACCGATTCTGCCGGACTCGAAATATCCTAAAAAATGCCTAGGAGAGCATCGCCATGTCACTCGAATGCGACTCGACACCAAAAAGGTATCTTTGGGTTCAGTGACGTTAGTATGTTTTTACAAGCTGGAAAATCATTGAACTCATAAATTATGTTAGCTTCTCTAAGCAAATTCATCCTGGCGAATGATACAATCGTCTATAGAGATTTTCTAAAAGTCCGAAGTACATTTTACTATCATATCTGGCTGGGAGTTTGAATCTTTTTGTGCAGTCGGTTGCATACTCTCGCCGCTGTGTGAGTTGCAGTTCCTCGGAGCGTAACGTCTTGCCACGAGTGGTGCTCTATAAATCAGTTGTTTTGTATAAAATTAGCTTAGACTTGAATATTTCTATTCTTGTATTTATTACGGTTGATCCTCAATAAATGAAAATATATTGAATTCGACTCTTTTTTGATCCACTAGATCTAAGATGACGAGCTGCGTGCGAATCTGTGGCGTAAATAGGATAACTGTTTTCACGGGTTGACTCCAATCCCGTCAAGTTTCTACAGCAATCCGATTACTCACAGAGTCTATCCACGGTCGTTATAGTCTAAGAAGTGTTTCCCAAGTGCTAATTTACAAGATCTGATTAGAAGTGACTATAGCAATCGCAGTATAAGTATAATCTTCGTTTTCACGTTGGGGAATCTTAAAAGTTACACAAATCCCCCTTGAGAGTGGATATAGCCAGAGACAGTAGTGAAGGCATGGCTGGCGCCATATAATTATAAATATTCGCTGTGTCCCTCAGAAGCGCGATACTAGGTTCATCCTCATTATCTCACAGGTGTTTTCTTGCCTTGGTACCAGATTCTACTGCTGCGCAGACCCGTCTAATAATTAAACAGTTTTGAGATTTTACCTTGCATTTCATGTGGTACCCTCAGAAAATTTAAGAGAATTAAATCTCAAAAAATGTTACCCTTCCAAACTTCTCGGACAACAGGTAAGGCGGGCTGTCAAAGTGAGAAGAATGCGCTATATTTAACATTTTCTAATACTACTGAGTAAATAATTTAAAGATAGTTCAAGGTGAGACACTGTTGAAGCAAGTAGCATTAACAGCTCTTAGTTTTGAAGCATTGTAAAGTGTGAATAGAACTTTAATTATTAGATAAAAATGAGTGGACACTCTGATATGGAGGATGAAGAAGATATGGAGTGGTTGGTCCAAGAATATAAAAAGAGGAAACGCAAAAAGAAAACATCCTTAACTACACAAGAGATAAATGAATTGATAGGAGTAAGCCAGACATCAAATAGTATAAATACCATGCAAAAACAAACACCAGCTGATAACACAGAAAACAATAAAAATACAATAAAAAACCCAACAAAAAACTTCTCATTAAAAATGAAAGAAGTAGTAAACAAGCCTTATAAATTCATGTTTTCCATAAACACAACAAATGATTTATCCAGGATACACATGGCAGACATATGGAATCAAGAATACTCCAATCCCACAGATGATGTAATTCTAAAAACAAAAAAGGGTTTTCTCCTCAAATCAAACACTGATAAATACAAACTACTGACAGTCCTCTCTAAACTAGCGGCCACAAAAAAATATCAAGTTATAAAGAAACCCAACAATCTACAACACCTTCTCAAGGCACTCCCACCCTATCATTTTCCGCAATTATTTCAGGTGTAGAAATCGAAATCAAAGACACAGAGGTTAGTGAATATCTTAACCAGCAAAAGTTAACACACCGATATTGCAAGAGAATAACATCTCGTGCTACACAAAAGAAAACCATGCTATTACGAATTATAACAGCATGCTCCGCTACATACCAAAATTTATTAAACAACGGACTGTTTTACAAAAATAGGCACTACACAATATATCCGAGCAATCCACCACTCCCAACCCCGCAACCGTGTCGAAGATGTAGCCTATTTGACCACACTACAGAAAATTGTACAACTCCCATCAAATGTGACAAATGCCTAGGAAATCACCACCCAAGCAATTGTACATCTTCTCTTCCACCCAAATGTAAGTCATGTGGAGCAGAGGACCAAAAAGCCTGGTCTTTTAAATGCCCGAACAGACCCACAGAACCGATTGAAGGTATTCCTAATACTACAATAAGATCACTGAACTTAAAAAGCCGAGAAATAAAACCCGAAATTAAAAATAACACCAAGATACACTCTTCTATAACAATTCACGACCATATTATCAACACCTATATTACAAAATTGAACAAACCCAAAAACACCAACCGGGATGAACTCATAAAAAAACTTAAAAGAACATTTATCCAACTATACAATATCGACACAACAATTGCTTTCTCAGCTAATAGAATCTACATATTAATGTTCGACTTGGATCTGCCTAACTCAGAATCCCCTACTGAACCAATACCAGGAGCTAATAACAAGCAAATTCAACTCTAAAATAAGTATACTCTACAACAACATCAACAGCTATCACACTAAAAAACAACTACTATACAACTATGTAGAAAACAATAACATTAATTGCATTCTGCTAGTGGAAACAAAACACAAACAAGACACCAATACAAAATTCCGCAACTGGAACACCATTGAACATAGGGGAAATCAAATCACCAACTACGCAAGAGGAGGAAGCATAATTCAGAGCCACCCCAATTTAGAAATGCGCAAGGAAAATCCACCACGGTTAAATAACCCTCTTAACGAAACCTTACACATGTCAATTCCTTTTCAAGACGAGAAACTGCACATTTTCCTAGTCTATATACATCCAAATGCTAGAATAGAAGAGAACATATTTACCAAAGCTGCGTTATATAAATATGTAATCATAATAGGAGACTTCAACGTCAATAGAACAAAGAAAAAACAAATCAACAATTTTCTAAATAACTCCAATTTTTCCCAGTTTGATACTCTACCCACCTTCTTAATGTAAAACAATGCCGATTCGACCCCCGACATTATTCTGCATACCAATAATCTAACCAAAAACTTTCTCAAAGTAGAACTTACACCAGATATTGGATCAGACCACTTAGCCATGGAAATCAGTTTTGACTTGCAAGAACCAACGAACCATACAAACACAATTTTTACAAGTGTAATGTAGAAAAAGTTAACCTAGAAATGCTTATGTACCTCAATGACATAGAAGAACAAACAATAACTCACGAAACTGTAAGAAAATTTAATGAGAAACTCTCCAACGCAGTTACAAAAAACTCACCTAAATCAAACATTAAATTTTACTCTCAGGAACTGCCCCCATATATAATAAGACTAATAAAAACAAAACGAAGAATGTACAGGGAATACAGAAACGATCCAGATCCACTGACAAAAACACTAATAAACGATTATAACAAAAACATCCATAGAATGATTCAGCAATATAGAACACAAAAATGGTTAGACACGTGTGCCAATATCAATCAAAAACAAGGGAGAAATTTCTATCAAGAAGTAAAGAAATTATCAAGATACAAGAAAAAAATAGACATACCTGCCCTAGAAGAAAACGGAAACTATTACACAGAGGATTTAGATAAAACTAATCTATTTGCAGAGCACTTTAAAAAAGCATACTCTGAAGAACAGAGTCCAGAATACAACCAAGAAAACTACAATGCCATAAACAACTGGTACCAAAACTATCGCAACAACATCCCCATCAACAATCACCCAAATATCAACGAAGAGACCTACTTTGACCTATTGTCAAAAGCAAAAAATACGGCTCCTGGTAACGACAACGTTTCATATATCATTCTAAAACAACTGAACTACGAAATTCACCAGCACATTATCAAAATTTATAATTTCTGTATCCAGAACATGTACTTCCCGAGAGAATGGAAAAAGGGAGTCATAATAACTATCCCTAAGCCCAATACAGATCACTCCAAAACTCACAACTATTGACCAATCACACTCTTGCCTGCAATGGGAAAAATATTCGAAAAAATCATAAAAACATTACTTGAAGAACATGTTAATCATAAAATACCAGGTTATCAATTTGGCTTTACTCCAAAGTCTTCTACACTTTACCCACTCGCAATACTGACATCAAATGTTCAAACGGCCAGACTGGAAGGAAATAAATCAGCAGCCCTATTCTTAGACATCAGTAAAGCATTCGACAGTGTATGGCACATCAACTACAACATTTAATAATAAACACAGAAAACTGGTTCAATCTATGGCGACTCAAACCAAACCCTCTGAAATCCCAACTGGTACTCTTCAATCACAATCCCAATCGTAGGTCGCCCACAGTAACCTTAGGCAACGTAACAGTAAGCCCCAAAAATTCAGCCAAATACCTCGGATTCCAGATCGACCACAAACTGAACCTCAACCAGCACACAGCCCTGATAAAGAAACGAATAAATACAAGAGCTAAACACTTCCGAGCCCTGACCTACAAGCATAACGGAATATCCACACTAACAGCAGCAAAAATCTACAAAAGTATCTGCAGACCAATACTGGAATATGGACATATACTCTACCTTAATAGCGGACCACTATCAAAGAAGAATTTAGAGGTGGGAGAAAGAACAGCCCTTAGGAGTATTACCAAACTACGACACCCTCGTAACCATCTTCACAATATATCAAATAATGAATTATACCGTAAAAAAAAAATAGAACCAATCCTAACACGACTCACTAAGCTACAAACAAAATTCGCCATTTCCCAACACAACATACAAAAAATAGATGAATTCTGCACTGTACGAAATCTCAACATTAGAGCTAAATATAAGACACCAGAATATACCCTAATTGAGAAGATAAAACAACTACAATAAGAAGTCAATCCTAATTAATATAATATTTTTTTTTTATATCCTATATAGTATATGAACATAATGATTGTATACAATCTAGAATAATAATTTCGTTAATATTGTATCACTTTACGGGCAGAAGGACTTCGGTCGATAGCCCTTTGGATCTTTCCAATAAAGAACATATTTATTTATTTATTTAGTAATTTAAAGATAAACTCAGCTTTAATATGTATATAGACTAAATTTATGGTCGTGTACGTTTTGATTGCTTGTGTCGAAGAAACAATAGTATTAAAATGTACTAGTTGGATAAATTATAGTAACGATGCGAACTATAATCAAAACATACACAGTCCAAACAAAAACGAGTGTAACAAAAGGCATTTAATTTAACAGGAGATCTCCCAAAATGGTCCAACGCCATCTTTGAGAAAAGTTGTTTATAATTAAAACAGTTGCGTCAATCGCATATTTTACTGAGAATTTGAATATTTTTAAATAAATAATAGATGCGCCTGTAGATATATAACTTGATAAAGTGCCTATATTTGTCAAGTTATTTATTAATTTATATTGTCATTCTCATTATTGTCCTGGTACCGTTACCTTGTTAGACGGGGATATGTTAGATTATAAGCCTCTTAAAATATTTTTTAGATAGGATGTTAACCTTTAAAGGATTCGAATTATGTTGAGGTAAGCAAACAAAGGTTGGAGAAGTTTTACGGTAAATTTTAATTAATTTTAGTGAGCACACTTGGTTTACATGAAATATGGAAAAAATTAGTCGAGTCTAGTGTGTTTGAAAGTAACAACATTTATAGAACTCTATCTGAAATAATGCTCAGTTGACAAGTGTAGACGAGGTACTGTAAAAATGAATATGTGTAAATGGGTCGCCTTTTTGTTTTAAGTATGTTCTTTATCCCCAAATTATTACTAGACACTTTACCTACTTTTTTAAATTCACTTTATTTATTTTTTTAACGGTCTTATTAATATTAACGTCTCGAACTCACTTTTAAATATTCCAATGAGAAATATTTTTCCACTAGTTTTTTTTTTTTGGCATTTGACCTAATCCATTAGCCAGTTGCATATATTGAAAGCTAACCTAAACAACGTTGTGGAATAATTGAAGACTAACAACAAGGACGTAAACAGGGACACCCTCTTCTCGCCCAGGGATCCATCAGGGCATTTATAAAGACACACAGGATTAAGACCATGGATAGTGGGTAAAATAAACACAGGGTTAAACACATAAATGAACAAAGCTAAACCTATAGTGCCCTATAATAGCTGGTTTACCTTACTCAGGAAACGTACTATTTCTTTATATATATATGTATATTCTTCAGAGATAATAGATGTAGGAGATTAATTGGAAGACATATTATCAGTTTTAGCAGACTATCAATAAAATCATTTGTGGCTCTACTATGATTTGAACAGGCAAAAAAGATGTGATCTAAATCGCTAATGACTCAACATGACGTACATATGTCTGTCAATAACTCCAATCCTCTTCAGGTGTTGTGGAAAGCAAGCATGACCAAATCTCAATCTGGTAACAGTAGTGATGAGTTTTCTACTTTCTTCTAAGTGATAGAACCACGGGTTTTTATTTAAATCGTTTTCAATCAGGGTATATCTATTATTTGGGTTGTCATTTTTGAACTGATTGTAATATTCCCTCCACTTAATAGTAATGCGCTTTTTAGAAAAATTTATGCAGTCCAACAAACTTATTTTTAGATGAATATTTTCGCCAGATTCAGGTCCTTCCTTAGCAAGTTGATCCACATGTTCATTATAGTGTATGCCTACATGAGCTTTTACCCAAACAAAATCAATTATAATATGTTCTTTATATAGGCTACAAAGGAGTAATATTCGAAGAGCATAACTGTTTATGCTTATGAATATGATTCTGATTTTTTGCAGATCCATTAATTTATACTTGCACTTTCGATTTATTAAATAAAAAAAAAATGCTGAACAAGCCCATTGCTAGCAGATCCATATAATGTGGAGCCATAATCGATTATCGAACGAATGTAAGCTTTATAAAATATAATAAGAGTGGTTGGATTAGCGCCCTACCATGTTTTACAAATCATTTTTAAAAAATGTATGCCTTTTTCACATTTAGCCACAATATGATCAACATACGTACCCCAATTAAGGTTTTTGTCGAGAGTAATACCCAGATAGGTGATTTGATTTTTGTAAGGATAGATGTGGTTTCCTAAGTGTAGTTCAGTGATATTAGGCGTATTGTATCTTGTGAAAATATTTGTAACTGATTTCTCTACTGAGATGTCAAAACCATATCTCTATCTGTTCAGTGGCGCCACTCAGTTGATTGATACAGGGGTTATATTTGTTATGGGTTACGTAAAAGCAAAAGTCATCCGCATATTGGATAATACTACAGAGAGATTTTATATGACTGTGAATACCGGCGGTATAAATATTGAACAGAATAGGGCTCAGCACCGATCCCTGGGGCAATCCTACTGAATTAAATCTATAACAAATTTTATTATTGTCAGATTCTCTTAAATAAATCATCCTATTTTTATATAAGTTAACAATTACCTGAGCCGTATACCTCGGGACAAACATTTTCATAATTTCGGCAAATAGAATATCCAAATCTACACATTCATACGCTCCCTTAAGGTCTAAAAATAGAGCACCTAAGTACTTATTACTAGAAAAATTATTTTGAATATCTGTTACTAAATAAGTAACGGCATCGAGAGTACCCAGGCCTTTCTTAAAATCAAATTGACATCGCGGTAATGGGATGTTGTTGTTCAACCACCATTCTAATCTATATTTTATCACTCGTTCGAGAGTCTTTAAAACGCAAGACAACAAGGATATTGGCCTGTACGAATTGGCCAATTCAGGATTTTTACCAGGTTCAAGAATAGGGACAATAAGAACCTTTTTTAAAGCTTCTAATTCTGCGCCTTTAAGCCAGATGTCATGCAAAATGTCTAAAAGGAAAATTTTACAGGTATTGGGTAGATGGCGCAACATTGGATACTTGATTTCATCATATCCCGGAGCTATATTGAAAGCGCTTTTAATAGCGAGGTTAAGTTCTGCAATTGTAAAAGGTCGGGAAAAAAGTGGCCCTGTACAGGGTCAGTATTTTTCGTTGGTTCCTTATTTGGTACACTAGGTGGGGCGACTCGATTGAAAAATTCATCGATCCAAATTTCCACTAGTAATTTCCCATAAAAAAAGAACGATTTGATATTCTCGACCACTTTAGAACTGTAATTCCCTTTGGAACTTAATTAAACGAATGTGTTTATTAATATAGAGGGTGGGGCAATGGTGCATCGGACCTCGATATCTCGAGTTGTACGATAGCTAGAAATTTAAAAACAAATTGCAAGTAAACTAGAGAAAAAAGTCTATAACTGGAAATTATTTTTGAACATACAGGGCCAGCCAAGACGAAATTACAGGACCAAGTGCCTCTTTTTAAATGGAATGCTATGTATATCAGTATATTTTTTGAAGCCTCTTTTTAGGCTCTGTTCATTCCCATATTAGCATTGAATATCTCCTAACCACTTGGATGTAGTGAATTTTTCTGTTGAAATAATGCAATCTGCAGATGGATATTAAAAAAATCACCACAGTCACAACTATGGGTTTTAAGAAAAACTTATGTGAATACCAGTTACGAGACATCTAATTAATGTTTTTGAATCATTTTTATTTCCGAAAACCGCACAGGGTGGCCAAAAATAATTTTTCAATTAAGAACTTTTTAAATAGAATTTTCTCAATTTTTTCAAATGGAACACCCTGTATATTTTTCAACGATGTGATGTAGAAATGAAAAAGTAAAGTAAAAAGTAAGTTGTAAGTACTTCCCCATGGCTAATTGCAATAATTTTGTTTTATTGAGCAATAGTTACAAGATTCAAAAATAAACTTAAAAAAAGAGGTTTTTTCAAATAACTCAGTAGAAAAAAATACAGTAAATGTTCCAGGTGTTGCGCTTTTGAAATGAGGTTCCCACTGTTCCTAAAACTGCTGGTGTGATAGATCTAAAGGCAGTTATTATTCTTTCCTTCATATTTTGTACTATTGTTGGTGTGCCTCTATAAACAATTTCCTTCACGTATCCCCATAAAAAGAAATCCATTTTTGTAAGATCTGGGGATCTAGTAGGCCATTTAGTGGGTCCATTTCTTACAATCCATTGATGAGGGTAGGTATTATTTAAGTAGTCTCTAACTGCATTTACATAATGTGGTGCAGCACCATTTTGCTGAAACGACATCCCATTTCGAATTTGTTCGGGGAGATTTACCAATAATTGTGGCAGGCAGTTTTCCAAAAAATGAAGATAAGTAGCTCCAGTCAATGTACCATCAAAGAAATGTGGTCCTATTACATGTTGCACAAAAAAGTGAGGATTTTCCGAAGCATAGTAATGGAAATTGTGCCTGTTAACAAATCCATTTTTATGAAAAATTGCCTCATCAGTGAATAAACATTATTGAAGAAGTTGACATCATCTTGCATTCTACCTCGGGCCCAATTACAAAATTGTAGACGCTTTTGAAACTCGTCATCAGATAATTTCTGGTGCATTTGAATATGATATGCATGCAACTTATTTATTTTTAAGATTCGACCCACAGACCGTCCACTTATTCGTACTAATGAGCTCACTTCTCTTTGACTAACATGGGGATTCTCAACCGTTGCCAGCACCACAGAAAACTCATTTTCTTCGTTCACAACACGTTTTGTTCTTTCACTTTTTTTATATTCGACATTTCCAGTTTCAAAAAATCTATCGAGAAGGTTTTGGAAGCTGCTAACATAAGGAATCCTTTCAGGATGGCGTTGGTGATAAATTCTATTGGCAGTAAACAATTTCTGTCTGACTCGTCCAAAACAAAAGTCATGTCTACAAGTTCCGCTTTATTAAAATTCCTATTGTAAAATTCCAAATATTTTAATTTCAATACAAATTGTAACTAACGACCGATAAGTGTGATAAATGCTTTATACCAAACTGAGGTTTTATTGCTTGTCGAACAACGAAAACGGCGAAGAAATGTACAAAAAACATTACAGTAAAGGACCTGTTAAATACTATTTACTCATTTCAATGGATTGGAAGAAATGGTCCCACTAAATGGCCTCATTTCAAAATTGCATAAAGACGGGTGTCAATCAAAACGGACAATACGTTGAACATCTGTTATAAATTTTTCTAATGAATTATTTGAGGGAACCTCTTTTTTAAAGTTTTTTCTTGAATTTAATACTTATTTATTTATAAAACGAAATAATTGTGACTGTGGTGATTTTTTTAATATCCATCTGCAGATTGCATTATTTCAACAGAAAAATGAATTACATCCAAGTGGTTGGGAGATATTCAATGCTAATATAGGAATGAATAGAGCCTAGAAAGAGGCTTCAAAAAATGTACTGATATACATAGAATAGAATAGAATAGAATAGAATTTATTTTACCTACTTTTGATACAAATATGTACATTTGGCACGTCAATAAAACAATATTTACTTAAGTTAATTCCTACAAATTAAAAACATAATTAATTTATGTTTCGTTATAGTATTAAAAAGTTAAAAGAAGGCACATAAAAACACAAACTTATAAAACACGTAAATACAAAAAATGTACAATATTAAAAGAATATAAAGTAAACTTCATATTTCTAAGTCAGATAAAAAATGTCAAAGCTTTGCCGCCTATTACCACTAGGATAGAGTGGGGCATGGATTAAAATAAGAACTTAAGGGAAACTCGCCAGTATCAGTTATAATTTCTAATAATTACGCCACTCACTCCTAAAATATTTTACGATCTAACGGTCACTCACTACTGTTTACTTAATTTTTATACATAATGCTGTAAAAGGGCAAGCACTTTTATGGCCGAGTTTTATGGCTTTTTTTTTGGGTGTCTCGCGCCGTTGGGTGTCTCCTTTGTCGGGATTTTTTTATTTGGCTTAGAAATATGAAGTTCACTTTATAATATGTATATGTATAATACGTATAAAACAAACAAACCTCATATAAAATGTAACATGCGGAATGCTCGATAGCATCCCTCGTTACACTGTTAATATTTATTAGAAAAATTATAAGTTATCGGAAATATTATTCCCACAAACCTTAGTACTAATAGAGTGCACTTACTCCTTATACTATGATGAACGTACGTCATATGTCAGAGTTAACGCTCGCGAATACTAGATAACGCTCCAGGAATGGTATTTCAACTAAATAACGCCGAGTGAAACTCTTTCTCGTTGAACCATTGAACTAATTAGACGTATTTATAATTTTGTTTGACCTGTAATGGGGATGTTAGAATTTGAAAAACCTCGTGATGATCACATGAGGTAAGGTTTTAATTATTATACCGGTAAATACCGTCTAACATTTGAAATATTGTTTTTGGTTTTTCTCATGAGTTTTTCTCATAGTTTTCTCATAATCATAATTATAAATATACGTAATCTTCTCATAGAGTTTTCTCATAATTATAAGTTTTTCTTATAATTTTTTTAATAAGTATTTTTCTTATAAAGAATTACTTAATAATCAAATTGAGTTACGTCTAATGCATTTAACGTAGAAGCCTTTCAACGTTATATTATTTGCTTCAAGCAAGATTTGAGATTATGCGCATTCAAATTGCGATACCTACTACGTTTTCCACTAAGCGAGCAATTTTCATATGAAGTCAACCTTGCTATACTACATTTTGAATTGGAATATATGAAAACATTCTGGGCGAAGAGATTTTCTTCATTTTGTCTTGGCGACAATCTTCTACGATTTCATAATCTCACAATGGGATTAAGACGGCCACATGTGAAACGTAATTTTTAAATCCATAATCATCGGAGAACAGGACCGTATCTAGGAGTTCTCTCCATCAGGATAACAAAATAAAAGATAAGTACTTTTAATTGTTACCAATAAAAGGGATTATTTTCACATGATTGTTGAGTTAACTAATTAGATTAAAATATTAGATTCAAGCGAAATCTATTATATTTTTGGCTATTTGAATTTTAAATCCGTTGTTATAATTAAACCCATTGTTGAATATTATTCGTAGTTGCTTGTATCTTGAATTCGTTGTCGCAGATACTTCGCCGTAGTATTGTTTCGTAGTTGCTTTTGTCGTTGATTCCTCATGATTAATATCTTATTGTAGTACTATAATGCACGTTTGTTAGTGATATCGTAAGTCGTGGTTCAATTTTTGTTGTAGCGAGAGTGTTTAAGGTTTATGAACTTTGAGATAATGTTACGAGACATATTTGTTGTAATATAGTATTTTGTCTCTCGTAAGGGATCTCAAGTTCCCAATTTTGTTGTAATATATGATTTTTAATATTGAGATAAATTTACGAGACTTATCTTCTGTAATATAGTTATTTTGTCTCTCGTAAAAGATCTCAAGTTTATCTAATTTGTGTAATATATGAATTTTAGTATTGAGGTAAAGTTACGAGACGTATCTTTTGTAATATATTTTTGGTTCTCGTACACGCCTCAGATTTGCCTTGCCGTTGTGCACATTGTAATATAGAGTATCTTGTAATATAGTATATTTTTTTGTAATATAGTTTCTTTTGTATATATTTCTGTCGGATACTTTGCTATACAGTACTGTTGATGCTGTGATAGTTCATTTTTTTTGTAATATAATATTTTTGTAATATAGTACTATTGTATATATGTAACCTTTGTCTTTTGTTTATCTTTATCTTCAATTTTCCTTGATTACACTAAGTAATCAATGGCGCCCAAGCATTGAACTCGACGCCCTTTTGCTCTCCGTATCTTTACTGTGCTAGCCAGGTTACACCAATGACGCTAACCACGTCGCTCGTAGGGTGGCCCACACTGGAACACTTGGGCATTATTTAACATCGACTAATACCTTCAGTTTCAACGCCACAAAAAACCGTTTTAATGTAAAAATATAGTAAAATAGACGAGGAAATAAAAAAAATAAAATTTTTATCTATTTAGGAGTTCATCAACACATAGCATTCCATTTAAAAAAATGGCACTTGGTCCTGTAATTTCGTCTTGGCTCCCCTGTATGTTCGAAAATAATTTCCAGTTATAGACTCTTTTATCTAGTTTATTTGCAATTTTTTTTTAAATTTCTAGCTATCATAGAACTCGAGATATCGAGGTCCGGCGCACTATTGTCCCACCCTGTATATGAAGAATATGTCAGTAGCAACGAGCTCGTCGGAAATTGTCTCTCATGAACTGTTCAATCGAATAATTTTTTATACAATATTCTTATAGTATTTAAAGAACATTACATCTTCTAATTTATATAAAAAATTACAATAACATGAATTAACAGGATATTGTACGCAGGTTTATTTGATTCATTTAATAGTTTAAAAAGTGATTCATTCACAATTTAACACATATTTTTTGCAGGAGAAACTAGCGGTACATATTCAACGGGAAGTCTAAATAGAAACCAATTTAATGAACTGATTGTTGAATAGTAAAACTAGAATGATGATGCAATAGTAAATTCAACGTTGGTACTGACGTTTCAGTAGTACTATCAAGGTCAAATTGGATTTTTGTGCGGAAACATTCATAACAATGACTAACAATAACGACAACAAATTAATGATTTGCGTGCATTCCTACTGGGGCGAGGGGGCGGTCTAATAGTAGAATTTGTTATTATTTATCTAAATACAGACTGAGGTAAGATTGGCATATTTTAAAATTGTTTACACAAGTCGATAAAGTTTTTAATCATCACACCATTCAACAATCCAGAAACGAGGAGCCAGGATTATTATTACAAAGCAGTACAATTTATTATCTATTAAATTGTAGTATTTTAAATCATAATTAACATCTCACCTACTTCTAAGTCTCCTGAAAATTTTACTGACCATCGGACTATTGAGCATCTCAAAAAATTCCTCGAAGTCCAGCTGCTTGTCTCCATTTTTATCGAAATTTTGGTGGACTGCTTTTATCACTTCAGAATTTATTTTATCCTCTTGACCTTCAATAAATCGTTTCAGCTCATTTAAACTGATGAAGCCGTCTTTATTCTTATCGCACTGGAAAAAATATTACCTATATATCGAAATTGTAAAAGTTTTTACATTCAATAATTTTTAGAAAAGTTTCTAGACTTTACCAAAGTCGTAAGAATAGGAAATTTTATGCAATATCTCGTAAATATTAAAACTATAAACTTTGTAGTAAAAGTTATGTAAGTATCAATTTGTTTATGATGTATATTTCCAAATATCAAAGATTTTCTTGGCCAAAGGTGATCGTGGAATTAAATACTGCTATCTTAGCTTATGTCACCCTTTTTTTAATTATTATTTATTTATTTATTTAATTGCCTTATTTATTTTAACGTCCTGGCGAAGTTTAGCTAATGCTACTCTACCACTTAACCAGGACGGCGAAATGAGATACGGTCACCCATCCTAGTAATGGACTCGACCGACGTGATTTAACTTCGCCGATCGAGATCTCGCCGCAATCAATCAAAACAAATTTATGTTAAATTAATAATACATAATTGTCCTCCCTAAGCACTCGTCCGGAGCCAGCCAAACATCCACAGCGCCGCTGAAACCGATATCGTACCTCACCTCACTGATTATTTCGATGATCGTGACTATCTTTGGCTAAGATAATTTTTGATATCACGGTGCATGTCGAAACTAAAATAAGCCTCCAAAATACGTAGAAAAATATGTGTTGTATTTCATACGCTAAAAGGTACCTATTTGGATGTAGTTAGATATTTTTAATGTGCATTAGAAAGAAAACTGTTCAACGAGGCCAGATTCAACCAAGATTGGATTACCTACAAAACAAAACTAACGCAATACAACATAGAAATCCGCAAGGCTAAAAGACGCTCTTGGAGAAGGTTCTGTGAGGAGGTCGATGATGGCCCAGCAGCCTCCAGAATTCATAGGAAGACTGGCCAATGAGGTAGTAAAATCTGACAAAATCAGATGGGCAATTAGTAAGTTCCAACCATTCAAATCTCCTGGGGTCGACGGAATTTACCCAATACTGCTCCCGAAAGGACAGAATATATTACTACCACATTTAGGTATAATATTCAGAACCTGATAGCCTGGAGATACATATCACGTATATGGCGGAATGTGAAGGTCACCTACCTCTCAAAAATAGGGAGGATTTCGGACCAAACGCCCAAGTCATATAGACCCACAAGCCTGTCCTCTTTCCTTCTTAAAATACTGGAAAGACTACTGGACAGGTACATTAGAGACGAAGTTCTAAGAGAGAGTCCTCGTCAGTATGCATACCAGCCAGGAAAGTCAACAGACTTCGCGTTGGATGATTCAAATAGGCTACTAGCAAAGTCATTAGATGACAAGGAACTTGTAGTAGCCACTTTTCTAGATATAGAAGGAGCGTTTAACAACGCAACAACGCACTCGTTAACGAATGCATTGTTAAACTTCGAAGTCCCAGCTTAAAGAAAAAGATAATAGTATCACCTTTAGGCGAGGCTACCATTGAGGCGAAGGTGAGTACAGGTTGTCCCCAAGGAGGGGTACTGTCTTCACTACTATGGGCAACCCTTGTTGACGACTTCCTCCGAAAAAATTTTGAGGAAGGCTTTTACTGCCTAGAATATGCTGACGATATAGTAATAGTTGTCAGGGGGCGATTTGCGAACACGATATTAGAGCATTCACAAAGAGCCCTAAATGTTATCGACATGTGGTTAAATGAGGAAGGACTCTCCAGTATTCCCCACAAAAACACAGTCGTCACTTTCACACGAAAAAGAGTCTTGGAAGACCTAAAGTGCTCAACGGTGTTGAAATTTCATCACTCAGTGAGGTAAAATACCTAGGAGTCATTTTTAACCAAAAACTAACATGAAAGTCCCACATCGAAAAAGTCACACAGAAAGCAACAATAGCCCTCAGAAGGTGCAGGCAGATGTGTGGAAAGAACTGGGGGTTAAATCCCAAAATAACTATGGTTATATACTAGGGTAGTAAGACCCATGATAGATAGACTTTATTTGACCAAGTTACAAAAAACGTTTTTGGCAAGTCAACGAACAATAGAAAAGTAGTACAAGTTAATATAAATCATAAAACAGATATGACATAAAAATTTACCAACAATAAAAGAAAAAAAAAATATGTATAACATAAAGTATATAAATATGTATGTCATAAACAATAAAATTTTTCCTTTAGACCATAGAAACGACGGGCAAGTTAGGGTAAATTCCAAAGTGAATAGAATAACCACAGCATATCAAACGAGTTGGAAAAAAATAATAGATAATAAAATAATAAATAATAAAAGGCCTATTAATTACCAATTTGTGTGTTCAAGAATTCTTCATAGAAGCAATACTTTAAAATGTGTTTTTTTATTATCGATTTGAAACTGTTAAGATGAAGTGATTTATTGTCATTAGGAATATGATTGTACAACTGAAGGTTTAGAGATTTTTTTTGTAATTTACTTAACCTTAGGCGAGGCTATCTAAGTTGATTAACAGACCTGGTGCCGTAGGTGTGAGCATGAAATAATGAAAAATGGCATGCTCTCAGAGTTTTAAAACCGAGTTAATTTTTCAGCCTCCGTAGCATAAAAATTGAACTTGATAATTTGCGTGACATGATTGGCCCACCTAAGAGAATCATCCAAAACAACGCCAAGAATTTTGACGCTGTTGCCTTTAATTAGCGTATTATTTGTTGAAAAAACAAGGTTATTTGAAGAGAATCAAGCTCTCGCTTGCTTTATGGAACTAGTGCTATCCTCATTTAAGTTATCAATGTTCAAGTTGATATCAATAATGGATGTATCATCGGCATATGCTATGCATTTCTTAGGTGACATAAAGTGAAAAAATCATTAACGTATAATATAAAGAGCAGGGGGCCCAAGACAGAGCCTTGAGGCACCCCATGCTTGACCGGGCGAAGTTCTGAGTTTATGTTATCGTCTGAGACACATTGTTGCCTGTTATTAAGATAAGAGCAGAAAAGATTTAAAGGCAGGCCTCGTGATAACCTACGGATCAGTAGCATGGAGGACTAAAACAGTGCAGTTGGGAGCAATAAGGCTGTTAAGTGGCGTACAAAGGTGTGGAGCTTGAATATATTAGCGTTTTGTTCCGTGGCCGCTCCGTGAACTCGACAGTAGGGCTGGAGTAGTGACTGCCTTACACGTTTTTCCAACGAACTCAACATGGCCGCTCGTATATATACTTAGTGGGCCAAATGATGTGGCGGTGAGATGTAAGGAAAACGTCACACGCCACAAAAGGCTTACTTGTATGTGCCACGGGAGCTATAAAAACTGTTGCAACAGCAGCACTGGAAGTCCTTCTGAACTTGCCACCACTATACATATCTATCCAAGGAGAAGCTCGTGCAGTGCTGCATAGGCTAATGCACGGCCCTACGCCAATAAGGCAGCAGCACGGAACAGAGCAACAGAAGTTATACTTAGAGCTGAATGCGGTTCCCATTCTAGGAATGCCCACGGACATTACAGTCCCAAAATATAACTTTAATAAGAATTTTAAAAGGAAAATACCAGACAAGGAAGACTGAACAAACGATCCTCCAATACTGGCACAAACAGACGGTTCTAAGACAGAACAGGGAGTCGGAGCCGGGATTTATGAGAAGATCCCAATAAGTCTAGGAAAATATACCACAGTATTCCAGGCTGAAATGGCCGCAATACAGTGGTGCGCTAAGGAAATTATAAGGCAAGGAACTGTAAATCAGTCGATTGCCATTTTTTTCGATTGTCAGGCTGCGCTAAAAGCAATCGGTTCCATACAAGTCGAGACTTGTATGGAACTGTGTAAATCCCCTCATGGACCTAGAAAGTCAGAATAAAGTGACCGTGGATACCAGGACACAAGGAAAGGCTGATAAACCGGCCAGAGAAGGCGCGGGTAACGCCCTTATAATACCCGAACCTTTTTTCAGTGGGGCCAAGCCATACATACGAGCATCCATTAACAAATGGGAATTGTGGGAAAATTTCCCACGACAGACAGGCCAAAGAGTTCATTAAAGAACGAATTGCCAAATTTACGGAGGACCTATTATGCCAAAATCGAAAGGCCATTAGAATAATAGTGGATCCGGTCGCTGCCGACTTAATACACTGAGTTTAATGGGTCTGGCAGCAGACGCAACATGCTGATTCTGCCAAGAGGCAGAGGAAACCTCCGTCCATGTATTGTGCTATTGTAAGGCCTTGCTAGACTGAGAGTCCAACTACTTGTTGAGGAGAAACCAAGAGCTTATAGATAAACTAAGAGACCCTTATCAAGGCTGTGGAGTATGATACATAAGGAGCTCTAAGAAAAACAAACAGGAGCACCACAATAAATCCATGGGGGTCACGGTGGTCGCAGGTCAAGGCCAATCAGCCTCCTCCTTTCTAATCTACATCTAATCGAATCTACGTATTGAACGTGTTTTATCTGCATATAACATAATTATCAAAATATATTTATAAATTAATACTGTATTTTTCTGCGGTAAAATTTGCGAGAATATACATCAAATGTAATATTGCAAAAATGATCTGTTTACCGAAACCTAGAATTTTATTAATGTAACGTAAATTATTCAAATTTCAAAGAGTGATTTACAATGAACATATAATGAACACATAATTTTTGAAATATTTTCCACCCGTCTGTTTCTGAGATATCCGTTGGTAAAGTGTGGGTTCAATACAGCTGAATCGTATGTTATTACATGTAAGCATGTAAGTGATAATAGCTAGTTTTAAGAGTTGGTATTGACATAATAATTATTTATGGAATCAATCTTGAAGATCAATTAAGATTTTTTCTTATTTATTCATTTCTGAATAGAAATAACAGCTATTTATAAACATTTCTAAAGAATCAACATGTTGTCAAAAATATCTTAGGTTATTACAACGAAATATTCAGCGTATTAAGAATACAATTGATGAATTAGGAATTTAAAAAGTTTCCATGATATTGATATTATTTGCTTCACACAACATTGACTTCTAGCAACAGAAACTAATGCGAAAGAATAGATGGATATTAGTAAATTTTTTGTAAGAATAGTTATTTATTGTATGTACTAGTCTATAATTATGCACATGAGTCACACAAGAAAAAGTTAAGAAGACCGTTAGATCGAGTGGCTAATTTTCTTAAGTGGCTAATGTGCAATTACACACGTGTGCGTTACAAAATTTCATTCAACAATTTTTTTAAAGAGATTTTATTTGAATAACATGTTTTTTATTATACGGAATTATAATCTCTGTTTTTGAAACTAAAAGCCGCTGCCTGAGGAATCACTACTTCCACATCCAGATTTTCCATCCAAGTCACTCTAGTATGTGGAAATTATTGATTATACAATTTTAATAATATTAGAGGCAGATGTTAAAAAAAATTTGAGGTGTTTGTATCTAGCATAAAATTTTCCTATATTCACCCCTGTTAAATCCCCAACGCTTCAACGGAATCATCTCTAAATATAATATAATTCCAGGTTAAAATATATACGTGTATCAAATTTCAGGTGAATATCTCATTTTTTTTTTAATCATGCATCATCCAACAGTACAAAACCATTTATTGGATGGAAATCTAAACTAACTTAACCTAACCTAACTAAGAAGTACAAATGGAAATTATGAAGGCGGTTAGACTGCACGACAGTAGATGGAATTTCTGGCTGCTAGGCAAATATGTCCAATTCACTGCAATGAGTTTCACAACTAGTACAAATATTAAACAGAGGAGAAAACTTTAATACGTTAGATCTAGGTGTGGATAAATAAAAGCTATGAGAATGACGAGAATTAATCCGTGAGACATAAGAGTTCAGTTGGTTTAATATTTCACCACAATCTATTTTATTATGCATAATTTTATCTAGAAAACGCAAAGCCAAGGACTCACGCCTTTTGGAAAGACTGGTAATATCAATTTTTTCAAGTAATTGATTTTGAGAAGCTCCAATTGGTGGATATGTACCTTCAGTTTTCCAGTTTAAAAATTTCAGGAGGCGGCGCTGAATATTTTCCAATTTATCATTATGAGTATTATACCCAGGTTGCCAAACAAGTGAAGCATACTGCAGCTTAGATCGAGAGAAAGCAAAATAAAGCATCTTTAAGGTTTTCGCATTATTAAAATTATGACTGTTACGCAAAATGAAGCCTTACATTCTGCATGCATGCGAAATTACAGCATCAGTATGGTTAGCAAAGATTAATTTATTATCAAAAGTTACACCTAGATCTTTGAGCGTAGATGGTCTGTTCAACGTGTCGCCATTAACATTATAATTATATACAGGGTGTAACATAATGGAATGTCATAAATGAAGGAGCGTATTCCTCGTACAAATTTAAGAATATTTTGTCATATAAACAATTGTCATTAGAGCCTTCGTTTACAAGATACAGGGCGTTATAGTTTTCAAAAATGGAATTATTTCTCTATGTATCTTTTGAACAAATGTAGACATTTACCTGAAATTTTGTGTGTAGGATACATGATTAGTATTGTATTTAAATTTAAAAAATGAGGCCCCAGCTTTAACCAGTGATGTAAATTTTAAGTATGCAAGGTACCTTTTTTCATGAAGTTATGGCACGCCACTGTGCAAAATTGTTTTGCTTTTTTTATTTTAAATTTAATTTTGAACAACAATGTTCTCTTGACATTTTGCGCATATTTTACAGTTTTAAAGTTATTAAAGTTTAACCGTAGTAATGTATTGTTAGATAAAATAATGCGCCAATTGTATCTTACAAAAACAAGTGGGCATCTGTCAAACAGTGTTTAGATGATTAGCGTCCAGTCAAATTTATTGATCTGAATTGTCGCTTTAAATTTAAAAAATGTTATACGCTTTTGTAGAATTGACAGATATGCATTTCTGTTATGGGCTCTCTAATGGTAATAATGTAGATGCAGCTGCACGTTATGCAGACCGCTTTCCCAACCGACGTTATCCAGATCGAAGAATGTTCATGAATATTCATATGCGCCTACGGCAATCGGGAAATTTGAAAGCTAATCATGGTGGTTGAAGAAGGGATACGGTTCAACGGGTGGAAGGAATACTAGAAATAGTTGAGGATAATCCTAGTATTAGCAAAAGAAGAATTGCAGCAATGGAACGTGTGAGTCACATGACAATTTATTGTATCCATATCATTTACACAGGGTTCAGGCGCTGAATCCCGATGAT
This sequence comes from Stenurella melanura, assembly GCA_963583905.1. Classification (NCBI taxonomy): domain Eukaryota; kingdom Metazoa; phylum Arthropoda; class Insecta; order Coleoptera; family Cerambycidae; genus Stenurella; species Stenurella melanura. Next base: position 36,725,008 of record OY757315.1, on the reverse strand, counting down.
GCAGTACCGCGTAAGATTCTGCGAGTGGTTTACACGAAAATGTATTCGAAATCCTTTATTTCATTCTTCTGTGTTGTTTATGGATGAAGCTGGATTTAACAGGGATGGAATTATAAATTTTCATAATAACCACTTATGGGCTGATGAAAATCCTCACGGAATAATTGAGTCGAGGCACCAACAACGTTTTCAATTAATGTCTGGGCTGGAATTGTCGACGAGTTTTTGGTCCATTTGTTTTACCTCGAAAACTTAATGGATGATCTTACCTAAATTTTCTTTGAGATAATTTGCCACTTCTAATGGAGTTTGTTCCATTAGCCGTAAGGCAACGTATTTTTTTTGTGCATGATGGTGCTCCACCTCATTTCATACTCGTACGAGCATATCTCAATGAAACTTATCACAACAAATGGATAGGTCGTGGATGACCTATAGCATGGCCAGCCCACTCCCCAGACCTGAATCCACTAGATTATTATTTATGGGGTCATTTAAAATAATATGTTTATTCTGTTCCTATTCCCGATGAACACACTCTTTTTCATAGGATAGAAGAAGGACTCTAAATATTTGGTAGAGTAAGAACATCTATGAGACAACATACCCAAAAGTGTATTGAGACAAATGGACGTCACTTCGAACATATCTTGTAAAGTTATTGCATTAATTTCTTGTTTCGTTTATCTTTGGTAATTTTTGTTTAAATTAAAAATTGAAATTTCTGATGAGTTTGTTTTTCTTACATTTGGCACTGGTTAAGCTGGAGCTTCATTTTTTAAATTTAAATACAATACTAATCATGTATTCTACAAACAGAATTTCAGGTAAATATCTACATTTGTTCAAAAGGTACATAGGGAAATAACTGTAATTTTGAAAACTACAACGCCCTGTATCTTGTAAACGAAGGCTCTAATGACAATTGATTATATGACAAAATATTCTTAAATTTGTACGAGGAATACGCTCCTTCATTTATGACATTCCATTATGTTACACCCTGTATAATTGGGGACTCCTTGGTTGTATAACGCATAACATTGTACTTGCCATCACTTAGGTGAAGATCATTTTCATTGCATCAAGCCGATAATTTAGTTAAGTTGTTTTGAAGTTTTTCGCAGTCATTAAAATCATTAATCCTATGGAACTTCTTCACGTCATCGCCATATATTAAGAAACATACGTCTAAATGATCACTGATGTCTTTAATAAAAATATTAAAGAAAAGGGGTATTGATCCTTGGGGTACTCCTGACGTGGCTCGGTATTCAACAGATTTATATCCATTATATGATACGAATTGAACTATATTAGTCAAGTAACTCTCAAGAAATGACACACTTGTATTATAATATGCTATTTAAATTTTACAATTCTTTTGACAAATTAATTTTTATATTTGTAAACATTGTAGTTGGGAAGGTCATGGTTGCCATGGTGTTGATTGTTATTTATTGTTTAATAGTTTATAAACATAAACAACAAATGAAGGTAAAAAATAACAGTTGTGAAAAATGGATGGAAGTTGGTATGTCTGGGAAGAAATTAGAAAAGAAGCAAATTATGTTTGCTTAAACTTACTACCTAAGAGATCCCAAACTGTTTATGACACGAAATTTAGCGAATATAATGTGTAACGAGGTGAATTTTCCGTTGCCAAAAATGCAGTTTAAATTAATAATATACTTCGTTATTTGCTTCGCTTACATTCGAATCATATGCATTGTAAATTATTATTATAGATTTTTCCCAAATTTAGCTAGCTGAAACCGCGAAACAGATTTCTACTTTAAATAGGTAATTTGATAAACCTGGCAGTGAAAGGGCTGTCCATAACATTAACATAAATTACAAGATTTGATACTGAGGGCGTTGGTAAGACAGCTGCGTAAATTAGTTTCATTAGACCACATTTGATTTGAAATCACTTTTGTCCGATCCGTCAAACAGCCCAGTCGGGTATTATTCCGTATATCCAGCACATGTAAGTACACCATTTTATCACCGCCGCTGGTTTCTTGTCGACCTTTTTATATTAACACCGATAAGAATAATTCACTGAAATGTGTGTTTTAAAGCAATAATTTGAAACCGATTCCGTTTAAATGTATCAGAATATAATTATTATTTTCCGACTTTGCCGAAATTAAATGAATTTAAATTATTACAATAGTAAGAGAGTCCAAGTTAGGACCTGTCAACTTCTCCGATTTTATCCAAATAGCTATGTTCGCAAGAATTTCCAAATGGGAAAAAGAACATAGATGATATTTCGAGAGAAAACTGTGTACCGTTTACCGTTTATATTATTTTGATCCAGACCATTTGTGATGGTACTGTGATAAAACAATATGTTATTCTACCAAATGGGTAGAAGTTTTAATTACCGTATATTTTATTTTAGCTAGGTCGTAGCAAAATAAAATCTGTATTTGCAAAAATTATTTTTGTGAAATTTATTGTAGTGTTATTGTTAATTTACCGTTCATTTTGTTCCCAATATTTCATATTGATACGAAATGGAACAAAATTCCTTACTTTGAAATAATTTATAGAAATTTATTATAGTCCGGGAATTGAGAATAAAATCTAGGCTACCGTGAATAAAGTAACTAACATTATATTCTGATACATAGACATTTTCCGCATCAAATCCGACAAGATACCACGCGGCCGAACCGAAATGCATTTAATGAAGGCACCCAGCTGTGGGGTTTGAGGCGCTTGGCAAACACCGCATCAAGTGTTGATAAAATTTCAACATTTCCGAACCGAACCGAACCGAAATACCACCGTTCTGATTATTGCTGTCTGTCCGTCTAGGCAGAATAATCTCCGCCGTAAGCTGATACCAAATCCGATAACCGTTTTATTTTCCGAACCGAGTGTAACCAAGGTTGCACATCGCTCCGAATCCGATAACCCTTTTATTTTCCTATCCGAGTGTGACTTAAGTTACACACCGCACCGAATCCGAAAACCGTTTTATTTATTTGGTATCAGTTTTATTTAATTTTGCCAAGTTCTTCACACCCACACTCTAATGCAACATGTAGGCATGATTATTGCTGTAGATAACCGCTTGATTTTGCCTGGTATTTGCACGCTGTCCATTTTTTAACACGTTCAGTGCGCATGTCGGCTCTGGCCGCCATCTGTGAATGTTAGGTAGTGCGCGTGACGGCTTTGGCCGACATAATAATAATAATAATAATGATAATAATAAAGCGACTTTATTCATTCTTAAAAAAAATATATATATATATACAATTGAATACAGTTAATTATATTCATACATAATAGAATGAATTGGCGAAGTCTCACCCAAAATGGGCGCTTTTAAACTTAACCAGACTAACGACTAAGTATTTCAATAAATCAGTCTGAGCTCAGCATTAGGGGTAGGTCACCAAATATAGAGCAGCAGTCAACGTGTTAAATTACTTACTTGTGTAGTTTTTTTTTCCGTTACTGTTTTTTTTATATACCGTTTTGCTACTGTTGTTTTTCACCGCTTTCACCGTTTGCTTGCTTACCACCACTTGCTTCCGCATTAATGAGTAGCTAACTAGCTTCTCACCGCATGGGTACCCGTACGTCACAAAATGGCGCCCTACCTAATTCAAATTAAGTTAAAATGACATATCTTAAGTTTTCTTAATTTTATATATAAGAAACTCCGTATTTTGGTACCTAACCGTTTTTTATTGTTTTATAAAAATTTCATTGTATGTTAATAAACTTTGTTATTTACCGACATCCGCCTTTTACTGTTGAATGTGAGTAAAAGTCTAATCTGCCGTCCAGACCCCTGGACATACCTTGTCTCCACTGTAGCTATCCCAGCCCTACTGCAACAGGCTGCGTTTAGGAGGATAATGTGGGACCTTTGCCCCACGTAAAAATTGCAAAGGTGGCGCTCGAGATTACCGAATTTAACCGAAATACAGCTCAGCGCCAAAGTAACGCTTCCACTTGCCTATGCGCTAGGCAACTGGAAGAAGGCACGCCACAAATGATTGGACAAAACGCAGATGTCTTAATGGTGTAAATAAAGTGAAGTGTAAATGCTAGTTTGTTTTTTCTAGTGTTCAGCGCGGAAAAGTATTCAATGCTGAAAGTAGCTTTAAAGGTTTATAAAAATATTGATATTTCTAAATATGGAAAACTGATGCTAATTTAAAAAGGGAGTCAAGAACTGACAAACCAACTAAAGCTATTTTTATATTCTCTCCTAGTGACTTTTTCAATATTCTCCTACTATATGTAAACTCCATAGTAATAGCCATATTCTAGGCCTATGTTGGGTAAATAATGAAAACGTGGCTGTGGGGTTATGTGGCTGGACTTTTTGTGGTACTGGCTCCTCCTCCACAATTTCAACTTTCGAAATAAAATTGTAAATAACGAAATATCTAGTATCAACCGGTAAATAGGATAACTATCCTATTTGATGTTTAACGCTAGGATAGCAACGTCACTACGTTGCTATCCGGTTTACCGTTTGACGCTAGATATTCGTTATTTATTACAGTTTGATTTCGAAAGTTGAAATTATTGTAGAAAGTACTATGCATTTTTTATTTTGGTATTGCTTATATGAAATCAATAGCAAGTGATTCCAGGTAAGTAAAATATTAAAATGGAAAAAGGCGTCAGAGTACTTTCTACAATAAAAAGGCAACAGGCGCAATATATTTAATAGATACGAGATATGTTTATAGCATATTATTTCTCTTTAAGTCATTTTTTGAGCAGTATCCCAATTCCCAGAGACGTAAGAATAATAAATTTGCATTTGTACAATTTATGTTCATGAATTATGTATGATGAGCTAAATCTACATTTATTTTCACATGGTGCGATTGTCCTAGTTCAGAGTTTAGGCAACCCAAGTTACTATTTTTTTTTACGGCGTTCGAAAGAAAATTGAATTTTAGGGTGAGTTACTTAAGCATTCACTATACCTAACTTCATCCTCTACCGAGTTATTCAACAAAAATCAAGTAATGCCAAGATATTGCTTGGGTTTTCAAGTATGCCATGGAAACAAAAGACAATTGTAATAATTAATCAAAAATATGGATTCCTCTTTAATTTTCAAGTATGCCATGGAAATAATAGATAATTGTAATTAGGATAGTAATATCCCAAGTAGCATTTTTAGACACAGTTTAGGAACAAATTTAGTGTAATGGGAAACAGTTTTGTAACTGTTTCGATACTTATGTGAGATACAAGCGTTTACATACATTTCCAACATTTTTTCTAAAATTGTTACCATTTTTCTCCTATTACAGATAGCACAACAATATTATGGAACAGTTTAGCAACTGTTACCACCTTTTGATATATTTTTTTCCGAAACAAGTGTTTGAATACATTTTCGAAACATACTGCAGCATCTGTTACCTCATTTCTAAATTGTAAACTTGTGTCGATACATTATTGAAATTGTATGGAACACATTCTTGTCGCCAAATGTTTTCAAACTGTTTCCATTTTTTTCCATAAATATAATGGAAACATATTTCACCACAAAGTAGATTATTAACCGAAACCGTGTAAATTTTTTTAATAGTTATTAACCTCACATTTTGCTATTATTAAAACCATAGAAAAGTTGGGAAAAATGGAAAAAACCAAACAATTTAAACATTCTTCCAGGTATTACAATCTGTTAAACTATACAAGAATTGTGAAACCATGAGTGACTTTAAAAAAAGTTGCTGTGGAATGTCAAAAGACAAATAATAAATTAACAAGACTTGGGACTGATGCACTTACAACGGGGTCCTCAAATAATGTGGTGAAAGTAGAAGAAATTCCTATTAATATTGAGGAAGGTAAAAAGTTGTAATAAATAGTATTTGGGGTACATAGTGATCAACTTTTCAGGCACTTCAGAACATGTATTCATTAATGAATTCTTTGAAGATGACTTAAATACATTTGAAGAGGATACGGATACTAACTTTGAAGAGGAAATTGCAGAACCAAAATATGAATTAATCGAAGACCTTAAGTTATGGGCTTTAGAATGTCGAGTAAGTCACAGTGCCATTGACAAATTATTGGTACTTTTAGCAAAGGCTGGTAATAAAAATTTCCCCAAAGATAGTAGAACGTTGCTTAAAACTCCAAACACAACTGTTCAACAAAAACCTCCGGGAATGCCGAAATGTACGCGCAACGTAGCCGGCTGGTGGCCGTTTGTTTACATGTTGCCAACCTTTCCGAAACCAGACCGAAACACAAATGAAATTGTTTCTGTCAGAAAATGATTGTGTAACATTTCCAAAACAATTTCGAAACAAGTTTCTTTCAGAGGTAATATGCTACAGTAATCAGAACTGAGTGGATACATTTAGGGAATCAAGTTTGTTTTCATCAAATATGATCAAAATTTTCGAAACATATGCAGAACTGTTTCTGTAGCCATTTTGGTTGTAAATGTTGACGTTTGCTATTTAGCGGCCATTATGGGAAATCTTAAAAAAAACTCGGACAAAGACTTAATATCCAAGATCACTAATTACGATAATTAGGAAAAAAATATATAATTTGGTATAATCATTATCACCGACAATCGAAAAAAAATATTTTATAACCTATATATTTTTATATTTAATACAAAAATATATTCGAAATGTTTGAATTTGTGAGGCCCATTGAAAATGTCGAAGTATCTCCGCCGAATAATCGATAAAATTCTTTCCGCTACGTCTTTTCAGGCCAGACATGGTTTAAAATGATGACAAAGTTTTCACATTATATGTAGTACACCAACCATGTTATTTTTATTATCCTATGTGTACCTAAATTGTTTCTATATTGAAAAGTAATCAAAAATAGGCACAATATGGAAATATATTCGTATTAGGTGAAAGATAATAAAAATTTCCGAAACTGACTGCACCCATTTGTTCCCATTGTAAAAACGTGTGTATGGAAATGAATCAATATAAAATATGTATCGATGCATTTGTGAAACTGTGTATAAATCGGCGAGCTATAAATTTGAAATATGTTTCTCTTTATTTTCGAAACTAGCAAAGAAACGCCTAGTACCACCACAATAGAAACATGTACTGTATAACCATAAGAAATTATACAGGTGTCGGAAATGTATCGGAACATGTTGGAAACAGCTCCCATTTTAGACATGGTAACAGACACAATTTGTTAGAAACATTTGCCAAAATGTGTCATTTTTATTGAATAACTCGGTAGAGGTTGGAGTTAGGTATAGTGAATGCTTAAGTAATTCTCCCTAAAATTCAATTTTCTTTTGATATTGACTTTTTTACAATTTTTGATTGCGACATTTGAAAATCGCCTGCGCCCATATGGTGCATAATGGAATCACTGAAGGGATATCATGAGTTAGCTTGTACTTCCAGCTAACTGCTCCACAAATTGGTTTCATTTTGAAAGGTTTGTGCGATACAAATTTGTTCGTAAACTACTACAAGGGTTAGTTTATTAACATATGTCAAAAACTGTAATAGATTAGTTAACATAACTCAGAACTAGAAGGCCTATCGGTTGATGCATATATTAGATAGTTAATGCCGTTTAAAAAAATACAGTCTTTAAATTACGTTTAAAAATTACATTTTGGCTTCATTGTACACCAAGTGGTGAGCCACCATCACGTTGGAATGTTTGTGGTACTGGCCCCTCCGCCATAATTTCAACTTTCGAAATAAAAAATTGTAAATAATGAATATCTAGCATCAACCGGTAAATAATAATAATAATAATAATAAACGGCTTTATTCAAAGAGTGTAGATGCACATTTACAAGTACATTACAAATAGCAATTTACAAGGCGAAGTTTAGCCATGTGGCTATTCTTACACTTAACCTTATAAATCACTTACCTAACTAATTAAGTTAAAAATAAAACATTAAAATACAAAAATGCAATACAATATTACAATAGTCCAATGTAATAGGGGGACGGTATACACTTTATAAAGTATATTTATAGAAATACTAAAAAATTAATTACTCAAAATAACTAAATAAAAAATCAATCATAAACACAGTGCAAAATGGTGCCCAAGAATATATTCTAGTTTTTGTTGGAATTAATGAACCAGGCTTTGATTTTTTTACGGAAGATATTAACTGCGATAGATTTTTATATATGGAATCAATAGAGTTATATAAGGCTGCGGATGTGTAAGAAAAGCTACGTTGGAAGAGGGCTGTACGATGTTGTGGCACTGTTAGCACGTACCGATGTCTGATGTTTACAGTATGTACTGACGATCTGAAAAGTAACTTGTCTCTCAAGTAACTTGGAATAGAATATTTTATTAAAGAAAATAAGAAAACTGCATAGTGGAATTTAACGAGTTGTTCCATTTTTAACCAACGCAACTCAACATATTTGGTTGAAACATGATCAAATTTTCTTAAGTTGTAAATAAAACGACAACAACAGTTTTGCAAAACTTGTAGTCGATTTTTTGTACCTTGATCCAGGCAGTAAAAATACATAAAATTGCAATAATTGAATACAGGCATGACTACAGTTTCACAAAATTTTTTACGTTGTTTAAAGTTCAAGATATGCCTGTTTGCATACAGTACTTGTAGCCGGGAATAAAATTTTTGTAAAAGAATTTTTATGTGCTGCATAAAACGTAATTTTTCGTCTATTATTACCCCAAGATTTTTGGCATAAGTAGAAAATGACAAATTTTCTTGATTAATATTTAGTTGAATAGAAGCCTTTAAGTGATCTATAGTATGTTCTGAGCAGAATAGAATAACAACTGATTTGGTAGGGTTAATTTTAAGGTTATGTTGATGCGAATATTGATAGATGTTGTCTAAATGTTGGTTGATCAAATTAGTGGCAATAGCCGCATTAGATGGCTCAAAACAGTGAAGAAGTTGGGTATCGTCAGCATTATGCTTGCACATGCGAACTAGTTTCTACATTAAATATATCTGCTGTATATACAAGAAACAAAAGAGGACCAAGAATGGACCCTTGAGGAACACCTGACGAGATTATTTTAAAATCAGATATATTTCCTGCGACTGATACACATTGGCGACGTTCGCTCAAATAAGAATTGAAAAACCGCAGGGATATCGCGTCGAAACCATAGTAATTTAGCTTTGCACAAAGAAGCGTGTGATCAATGGTGTCAAATGCCTTGGAGTAGTCTAGGGATACAAGAATAGCTGCCATACGTTTGTCGCTGATGATATTATCACTAAGGTTCAACAAAGCAGTAGTGGTGCTATGTGCTTTACGAAATCCCGATTGATGTAATTGGTATAAGTTATGCAATAAAAGATATTCGGTAATCTGGTCGTGAACTATTCTTTCTAGTATTTTGGAAAGAATTGGCAACAAGCTGATAGGCCTCAGATCCTCCACGGTTGCAGGATTTGCTGTTTTTGATATTGTACAAATAATTGCATCTTTCCATTCTGTAGGAAATTAACCCTGTTCAAGACAGCAGTTAACAATATGAGTGATATGCTTTATGATTATTGGGATGCATAATTTTAACATGTTTAGAGTTATTTTATCTTTTCCGGCAGTGTTCGACTTTATACTCTTGATAGCATTATAAACGGTATCGGTAGTAACAAGTGTGAAGGTGAACAGTAAATTATCTTTAAATTTGGTGTTAGCATAGAAGTTTATCGTCCTATTGCAGTTATCGTTCTTGCAGAATACACTAAGAAAGAAGTCGTTAATATCTGCAGCATTTTGTAAATTAGGAGGTATGATGTTATCACGTTTAAATCGAATATTTAGTTGTTAGTTGTAAATAGGATAGCAACGTCACTACGTTGCTATCCTCTTTGCCGTTTGACGCTAGGATAGCAACGTACTGACGTTGCTATCCGGTTTACCGTTTGACGCTAGATGTTTGTTATTTATTAAAATTTTATTTCGAAAGTTGAAATTATGGCGGGGGAGCCAGCAACACAGAGAATTATTGTAGAAAGTACTGATGCATTTTCCATTTTGGTATTGCTTATATGGAATCAGTAGCAGTGATGGAAAAATCTGTTAAAACTAATCACACTTGATTAATTTTAACAGATTTTTCCATCACTTGCTGCTGATTTCAAATAAGCAAAATATTAAAATGGAAAAATGCGTCAGACTACTTTCTACAATAAAAAGACAACAGGCGGAATATATTTAATAGATACGAGACATGTTTATAGCATATTATTTCTCTTTAAGTCACTTTATGAGCAGTGTCCCAATTCCCAGACACGTAAGAATAGTAAATTTGCATTTGTAAAATATATGTTCATGAATTATGTATGATGAGGTAAATTACCAGAAATAATATATTAAGATTTCCGTAAGACCGTTGTACAAAATGAACACCGTCTCATTTTTTTTAATGTATAATTATAAGAAACCAAAGTATGCGAGGATTAATATTAAAGGTGAGATAAGAACTGATAGATAATCTAATAAAATTATGGAGGTATCTGCATTAGATGAGTAAATAAATTCTCATGTACAGGGTGATTTACGTGGCCGTGCATTAGAAGTTTTTCAACTTGTAGTTGGATTAGAAACTTGAAATTTGGTGCGCAGCCACAATCGATCATTCCTGTTCTATCTAAAATATTTTCAGTCCTCCAGCTATACAGAGTGTGCTAAGTCGGTACCAATTTTCTTATTTTAAATAGAAATTTACACTTCTTTTCACATGGTTCGAGTGTCCTTCTAGTTCTGAATTTAGGCAACCCAAGTTATTATTTTTTTACTTCAGCATTCACTATACCTAACTTCATCCTCTACCGAGTTATTCAATAAAAATCAAGAAATGCTAAGATATTGCTTGGGTTTTCAAGTATACTATGGAAACAAAAGACAATTGTAATAATTTAATAAAAAATGTGGATTCCTCTTTAATTATTAAGTATGCCGTGGAAATAATAGATAATTGTAATTAAGAAAGTGATATTCTGTTAAAGTGAAAACGAGTAGTGCTAATTCTTAAATAAAACTGATTCGAAAATGGAAAACTGTGCATACTTGAAAATTAAATAGGAATCCATATTTTTGATTAAATTATCACAATTGTCTTTTGCTTCCATGGCATACTTGAAAACCCAAGCAATATCTCGGCATTTTATTGAATAACTCGGTAGAGGTTGGAGTTAGGTATAGTGACTGTTTAAGTAATTCACTCTAAAATTCAATTTTCAATTTTCAAAAAAATAGTAGGTGCCTTTTAAAGAAATTGACTTTTTGACAATTGAAGGGGCAAGTGGATGAAGGTATCATGTGACATTTTTGAAATTTTGAGATTTTCAGTGGAAGAAGGTGGTATGAGTCTCTTCTACCATACCTTCATTATTCATCTTCCTATTCGCTATAATTTGCAGGATACTAATGTATGAAGGTGTTATGTACACTGGTCTTCAGTATAATAATAGTTGATGATCTGGTGTCAAATGCACATAACACCTTCATTCGACATAATTTGCAAAGAATATATCAAATCCTCACTATATGTACTAACTTAGACAGAGGTTCAACGGTTTAGGTTATACATTTGGTGAGATAAGAAACAACAAAAAATTCACAAAGATTACTAAACATCAATTATCTCAGAACAATTTGTAACATAACACCTTCATCCCCTTGCTCCTTCAATTTTTGATTGCGACATTTGAAAATCGCCTGCACCCATATGGTACATAAGTAATGGAATCACCGATGGGACATCATGAGTTGGCTTGGACTTCCAGCTAACTGCTCCACAAATTGGTTTCCTAATTTTAAACGGTTTGCGAGAAACAAATTTGTTCGTAAATTACTACAAAGGTTAGTTTATTAACGTATGTCGAAAATTGCAATAGAGAAGTTAACATAACCTAAACTCAGAACTAGAAGGCCAATCGAACCTTGTGAAAAAAATGCAGATTTCTGTTTAAATAAAAAAAATAGTACCGACTTTTGGCACACCCTGTATAGCTGCAGGACTGAACATATTTTAGATAGAGCGGGGAATGATTGATTATGGGGAGTTCAAAGTGTGTCGAATTCAGATACAGACGCGTGATTCGTGGCTCCTACGTGATCTCGAGATAACTCCGGATAAAGCGGCAACAAACAATATAAATTAGCACGGGTTTGGCTATTTCATATAGTTGATATTTGATTGAATTATGTTGGTTGAATAAAACAACACAAAACAGTGTATATAAACAACCCGAGAAAGTGCACTGCTTGACCGTGGAATTTATACCCGGATCCGTCCCTTCTTAAAGCGGGTGATATAAAATAAGGAACAGACAGCCAGATGTGTGAATGAAACAGATACGTTTTTGTTTATGTAGCGTTAGCATTGGTTTATTTATTTATGTCTTATGTATAAATTTTAAACAAAAATGGAGATCAAAATTGAAAAGGTATTAAAAATAATATATAGGTAATAAACATAATATATAGAAGATGAAATGGAAAAACGGCCTGAAATTGAAACCGATTGTTTCAAGGAAACGACATACAGGGTGAGCAAATTATCCCTGTTTTTAGTTATAAAATTCATAAATTTTCTTTTACCAATGTTGAAGGAAGGTGACGTAGTATCACAACCACTGTAGGCGTGAATAAGTCCTAGATACTTCTGCAACTGAGGAAAATTAAAACTATTTCTATCAAACAATTTTGACGCTACTTTTCCGATGTATGGTTTCCAAAAATATACATTATCATTTTGCAACAGAGATAAAATAATGAGAAGGTCCACATCTTGTCCAACAATAACAGTATTTTTTAACATTGATGTTTTCTCTTTTGCGCATTCGACGATAAGAAAATCTGCGTCCTCATCTGCTTGCACTGCATCAATGTCTACTTCCTTTCATTTTTCAATCAAATATGCAATGAAGGTCTTTTTATTGATAATTAAACCAAACATTTGCTGTAATTGTCATATATTACTAAATAATAAACGTAAAAAAACTTTTTTAATTGAGTAAAACAACAATTTTTTCAATAAAATGCGAACGAAAACAATATTCGTACAAGAGGGATGAAATGCAAAAAAAAACAGATACAAATGGCCATATCTTGGTCAATTTTCATTCAAAAAAATTGTTCCGCCCACCATTTTAAAGGAAATTTAATCTACTTTTTTTATCGGAAGCAATGCCTATACCTATCTAAGCCCAAAAAAGATACAGGCCAAAAAGCAAAAACATAAAAAAATCGTAATTTTCGCTTTTTTTTCAAGTTTGTTTCGACTGTATCGTCATGAAAATTTTATTTTTTCGTATTCAGAAAACACTATTCCGATAGGAAATTTGATTCTATACAAAAAGTTTCATATGAGATATATCGAAATTTTACTTTGTTTACGAGATATATTGAAAAAACCAAAAAGGGTGGTTCTTCACCCCTATCTTCAATTTCCACCCTCTAATTTAATAGCACTGCGCGGTTTTTTCTTCAGTCATAATCCATTGATCGATTCCTGCAATAAAAACTCGTGAACGTCTTAGCTCCTTATTGTCATGTTTTTTAAGACACAATCAATAGCCTATAATACCTATTTTCCTACAAAACTCCAAATTATCGAACATACGTTGTTTCTAAGACCATTTACTGAAGACGAGATGTTTTCATTATTAAATATTAAACTCAAAATTAAAAGGTTGTCTGGACCAGACGATGTACCCGGCGTTTTAATTAAGAAAGTCTTAAAATTATTGGTGACTCCATTTACTTATCTGGTAAATATGTCTTAAAATGGGAACGTTTTCAGAATCCTTAAAAGTGGGTAAAGTAGTACCAAGTTTTAAGAAAAATGGTCCTCATTCTTTAGAGAATTATAGGCCAGTAACAATCCCATTTAGTTTCTCTAAATTACTTGAATATTGTTATGTTGACCGTTTGTTAAATTTTTTAACTGAATTTAAAATTTTGTCCAGAAACAACATGGTTTTCGTTGTGGAAAATCCACTATAACAGCTATATCTACATTTTATAACCATATAATTCAATATATTGAGGCAGGGGAATGCCCTGTTGGAATATTTTTTGATTTCAGCAAGGCATTTGACTGTGTCAGTCATGCAAAATTGTTAACTGTTAACTGTACTATATGACTATGGGTTTAGAGGTCAACCACTAAACTGGATTAATTCATTTTTAACCAATCATCGACAGTATGTGAGTATACATGTTAGTGAAAATATGGTATACAGAGCCAATTCTGAATGTTTGTTTTTAAGTATGGGAGTTCCACATGAATCAATATTGGGCCCAGTGTTATTCATATTATGTATTAATGAGCTCGATTGGGTTTTATGTAATAATTTCTTTTCAATGTATGCTGATGATTTTTCTATGATTATTTCAGATCCTATGCATAATGTGTTAGAAAGTAAATGTAATAATGTTGTAGAAATGGTATCTACGTTTTTCAGTCAACATAAGTTGTACTTCAATGCAGATAAAACTCAGTTAACTTTGTTTCATAATAGACAGAAAAAATGCGAGTCTATTTCATTTCAGGTCAATGAGTCGATTATAACGAGTACCCATGAGAGTATAAAATTTTTGGGTTTACATATCGATGAGTGCCTGACTTGGAAATCACATTCTGACCATCTAATTTCCAAGCTAGCATCAATTTCATTTTTATTTAATAATATTAAAACTGCGCTTACCAGGGAGCAATTAGTTAATTCTTACTATGCCCAAGTGTAGTCTAGATTAAGATATGGTGTCTGTTTCTGGGGGAACTCCACTCTATCACAAAATATTTTCATTGCTCAACAACGGATAATGCGTTATATAGCTCGTGTTTCTAGTACCCACTTTTACAAAGAGATCTTTAGAGAATATAATATATTAACTTTACCATGCTTATACATTTTCAAAATGTGTGCTTATGTTTATCGAAACAAGAATAAAAATATTCATAATGCAAATAAATACGAGTAACAAGGAACAGTTTCGAGTACCTTATGCGAGACTTAATTTAACCTATAATTCTTCAACTTACATGGCACCAAAATTGTTTAATAACTTATCCTCTGAATGTAAATTAGCTAGAAACTTACTGAATTTTAAAACAAAGGTTAACATTGTTTTTGCTGTCTAAATGTTTTTACACTGCATGCGATTTTTTACCTAGTTTTTAAGGTATATGTTAGACTTAACTATTCCTATACAATTGTAATGTTGTCCTTATGGAAAATAAATTATTATTATTATTATTATTGTTGTTATTAATAAAAAAGGTTTCACTCGATTTCAATCTGCTAGAAAGTTTCCTGAACTCAAGGCACTGTTTATGCTTCATTGATTCCACTATTATACTAATTCTTAATCTTACTTACTCTATTAAAAAGGACTCTATAATATTCAGTGACGTAGGGATTTTTAACCATTATCAACAACGGAGAGATCTGAGATTTGTCCGCCGTGTGATTCCATGTTGCTACGCTCTGTGAGTCCATGTTGCTCCACTCACCACTAATTTATTTAACAAAGTATCCCTAATGTTTTTATTTCGTAATACGATAATCCAATGAAAACAAAACTGAACACTTTGAGCGATACTCTGGCGCCGTACCCACAACTAAGTTGCAGTGGACGGATTTGTATATTTATATCCGCATTTCGTATTCATTTCTTCGTTGTTGTGGTAAATCCAGTTTTAAAGGTATGCGAGAGTCATCAAGCGATTGAACATTCGAAGATGCTTCGCTACTGATGAACACTGCAAGGATATCGTGATATTTCTGGTTATTGTAACTGATTTAATCAAACAGGAATATTATAATCGGAGAAATTTTTTTAACAATCGTTATAGAAAAATTATTCTTGTACAGAAATTTGTTTCATTGCCTAGATGAGAATGTAACCTACACTTAGAATTCAACTGAGTGATGCAGTTTCTGTTCAGATTCGCATTTAGAGGGTACTAAGACAACAAGAAAATGAAGGGTACTGGGAGCAGAAAGTGCACGTTGAGCTCCGGGGTGAAATAGGGGGTAATTGTACAGAACGATTGCTTCTTTCTGAATTTAAGAGCTCTATTTGTAGTCATAATTAACACATAATATATAATTAATACATATTTTTATTACTGACTGAAATAATTTTTAAGAAATAAAATCCCCTTCTTAAAATAACCATTCGTCGAATATTCAAATCAAAGTCAAATCAAAAATATATTTCTTTGCAAAATTTACAGCTGTAATAATACATGTTAAAATTGTACAATAAATATATGAAATAAATACGTAAGTGTGTATGTGTATAGGGTGTTTCACTTAAAAGTCCCCAGGCCATTATCTCTAAAACTAATAAAGATATTTTATTTTTGTAAATGGCAGATGATTGATACCAAAGAAAGGTTTAAATAACGGTGATTAGAATTTTTCCTCAACAGCACACAGAGATGGCGCTGCGATGCAAAACTGTTTTTTGATGGCTGGAACCTTGAAACCATAAGTCATGTGATTAAACAATAATTTGTGAATAACTTTGATGGTATAGAGAATTTACAAAAAACAAGCCGTTTTGGAGTTACATGAGTTTCTTTCATTAATGCCAGTACACGTGAATTTTGATAAATCCCTATAATTTATTTATTATTTATTATAGAATATTGGTTACCAAACACTTTTTTTCAAGATAAGGAAAGTGATATAATACACTATCATAAAATTATGTTTACCACTTCCGGCCAAACCGGAACTAACATGATGAACCAATATCCATATGTTCCTACATATTACATTTATACACTATCATAAAATTATGTTTACCACTTCCGGCCAAACCGGAACTAACATGATGAACCAATATCCATATGTTCCTACATATCACATTTTTTTTTCTAATAACGCTTCTAATAAAACGGCTCCCAAAACTTAAAGTAAGTAAGACAACAAAGAAAATACACACTAATTTAGAATGGGCTAAATTTATATTAACAATTCAGTAAAGAACGTAAACAAAAGTTTTATAAACAAACATTTAAAAACTATCGAAATATTATTAAAAATGAAATTAAACTAATTTCTTTCTTATTAGTAGGTACTTATTATATTAAATGTTCAAAATTTCTCCCTTCTTCATGAATACACATATTGTACCGTTTCAGTAACTCTTCATTGCAAACTTTTTGTAACGTATGTCTATTTATAGCAGCAACACTTGCATATATTTTATTATACAAATCGGCCATATCCTCAATGGGTTCAATGTACACTACACTTTTTAAATACCCCCAAAGGTAAAAATCTAATGGAGTCAAGTCAGGTGATCGTGCTGGCCATCTGACTACTCCATTAGTACCAATCCATCTCTGAGGGTACATTTCATTAAGACAATCTTTGACTAGTACTGAGTTATGGGGTGGTGCACCATCTTGGTGAAACCAAATATTCTCCTGGTTATGAGGGATAGTCTCTAATAATCCTGGCAATACATTTCTCAAAAATATCTCATATTTTCTTCCATTTAAAGTCCCATGGAATAGATATGGTCCAATAATATATGAATTTAATATTTCACACCACACGTTAACTCCAAAAGTTACCTGATTTCGGGTCATTCTCATCCATCTAGGATTATTTTGTGACCAGTACCGGCAGTTATGCTTACTCACAACTCCGTTGTTGTGAAAACGGCTTTCATCGCTCCAGAGCACATTTTTTTAACATTTGGGCATTCATCAGAAAGAACTGAAAATTCAGCTAGAAAATGTAATCTTCGTTCATAATCACCAGGCCTTAAATGATGGATCAATTTTAATTTGTATGGGTGGTATTTATTTGATTTTAATATTCTATGGCACGAAGATATCGACAGATTAGTTTCCGATGCCAATTTCCGGAGAGAACATTGAGGATTGTTGACAACACTATTTAACACCAAGGCTGTATTTTCATCGTTTCTAACTGGCCTATTTCTGTTACGAATAGTTTTATTAAAACTACCCCAGTTTCTTAAATTTTTAAACAGCATGATAAATGTTTTTTTATCGGGTGTAGGTCTATTTGGAAATCGTAAACAAAACAATCGTTTTGCTTGTCGGGAATTTCTTTTGCATTCACCGTATATTAAAATCATATTTAACTTATCTTCAATGGTGTATCTAACCATTTTTTAAATTTATTTTTTTTATTGCCTTATTTGGATTAATTTGCTTTGAATTGTTTCTAAGTACACTATTTCTGTTTGAAACTATGATTGAAATGCACCAACTACAAACTTTGTTTAATAACTGTCAAACTTAAAATTAAATCAAAGCCTACTAATATCTCTTGAGTAGATTTTTCATTACCATTCTAAATTAGTGTGTATTTTCTTTGTTGTCTTACTTCTTTAAGTTTTGGGAGCCGTTTTATTAGAAGCGTTATTAGAAAAAAAAATGTAATATGTAGGAACATATGGATATTGGTTCATCATGTTAGTTCCGGTTTGGCCGGAAGTGGTAAACATAATTTTATGATGGTGTATTATATCACTTTTCTTATCTTGAAAAAAAGTGTTTCATAACCAATATTCTATAATAAATAATAAATAAATCATAGGGATTTATCAAAATTCACGTGTACTGGCATTAATGAAAGAAACTCATGTAACTCCAAAACGGCTTGTTTTTTGTGAATTCTCTATACCATCAAAATTATTCACAAATTATTGTTTAATCACATGACTTATGTTTCAAGGTTCCAGCCATCAAAAAATAGTTTTGCATCGCAGCGCCATCTCTGTGTGCCGTTGAGGAAACATTCTAATCACCGTTATTTAAACCTTTCTTTGGTATCAATCATCTGCCATTTACAAAAATAAAATATCTTTATTAATTTTAGAGATAATGGCCTGGGGACTTTTAACTGAAACACCCTGTATACACACTTGCGTATTTACAATCAAGTGTGTATACACACTTGATTGTGCAATAAATCAAAATTAACTAATTCTAGAAAATTACTACAGAAGATACACAAGGAACTACACTAATTATAATATTAAAAATAACAATATGTCATTCGCTTAATATAATAAAATAATAATATTAATAAAAATCAATTTATTCTGTAAGTTTAGTTTACAAGAATAGGCCAGGTGACAATTTATATATTGGTTTAAAACCTGACCTTGATATAATATACCCATCTTTACATATAATTAGTGTAACATCACAAAGTGATAACATATATTCTGTCTATGCATAAGAGATAAGAGGATGACTGTAAAGAATAATAAAAAAAATCAAAACAAGATGATTAGCAGTTGATAAATTATGGTAAATTTTTTTAGAAAAAAATTATTATTTGTTTGCTTATAATTGTATTGAAACATATTCTTTATAGGATTTTGCAAACAGCAAAAAAAATAACTATCTATAACTAAAAGAAAAAGTATGTGTAAATTATTAATGAAATCTTTGCATTATTTCGATAACCTGAATTCTGGTTATGCTAGCAAATTATTTGACAATTCTCATTCTAACACTAGCATCCACACAGTCCCCTACGGCCATGCAGATTAAACTAGTATCTACACAAGCCCCTACGATAATGAAGATTCAGTTAAAAATGAGAACAAAGGCCTAAAATGAATTTATTTATCTACCTGTCTTAAAAAAATTTCAATTTAATGGATTACATGAAATCTATCATTCTGTTTCTTGGAAATGCTTAGCCTTTGAAACGTTTTTCGCCCTTATTCTGGAGCTCATCAAAAGCCACTCATAAAAATGTTTCATCCGAAAATTGGTAAATTGTTGTGTTTTTATGAGTTGAATTAATTTTTCTTTAAAGTTGGTTGAGTTTAGCCTTTTAGTTCAGTTAGTAATTGGTTATATATTTTCGCTGCTTGATATATGAAGCTCTTTTTGAAGTTTTCAGTGCGATGAGCTTTTTAGTACTGTTAGCATTATGTTGCCACTGAATCTGTGACTGAATGTGCATCTTCGCGTTTTTCGATTTTATTTAACAAGCATTCTGGTTTCTTTGAGACAATCACATTATGCACCCTACAACACAAATGTACCCATTGCCTTTATTTTATGTTCAGCCATCCTACTTGTTTAATATAAGGGCTTATGTGTTCTCTATACGGAATATATTGCGCATACCGGATACAGGTATTTGAAACTTTCTGTATCCTGGGTGTGTTTTTTACAGTAAGAGAAGCTCCATACACTGTATCGCAATAATTTAATTTAGACAGAACTAGCGAATCGTTTAGTTTGACTTTGGCATCTTTTGGTAGATTATCTTTCAGGTGGTACAAACCTCTTAACTTAGAAATGCTGAGCAGCACAAAGTTGACACTTTGGAGAAATTTAGTATCTCGTTCATAATAAGGCCGAGATTCCTTACTTGGTCACTAAACTTATTCTCGCTCTTTTCCATCATCAGCTTAAGGCCACTGGCGCACAGCTCATTTCGGTTATTTTCACTACAACAACAAGATTGCATCTGTCTTATTGATATTTAATTGCAAACCATTTTCACGTATCCATTGTAAAGTGCTGTTTAGATCTTCACTAATTTTTGGAACGCTTTATGGCATTTACTCACAGTGAAACTAAGCATAATTTGCATAATAATGGACGGTACAGGATTTGATTTTCTGCTCAGGAACTATGATGAAGATGTTGAAAAGTAATGGCCCTAATATCGATTCTTGTGGCACCCCAGATCTTATAATACACTCGTGTTTAATAGCGGACGGAAACGAATTAAATGCTCTTGGCGATAGAAAATAGCTACTGCGCTATCCTATGATTTTAAGCATTTTTCAGGACAGGTCGAAGTTTCTTAATTGGTAATTACAGTTATTATTATTAGTGAGCGTATTTTTGAGAAGAAGGTATGCCTTCTGCAAGAGATGTAAAAAATATATCTGTCGGATATCCATAACTTGGGCGTCCTTGTCGCTAGGGTAAGTTGTTTCCTTTTTAAAAACCACTTTTAATATTCTTTTATGGACAAGTTCCTAGTCCATTATATAACAGTTTAAAAGCCTCCCCAAGCTACTACGCCATGTTGTAGTTGAGATTCCACAAGTGCGTAATATAACATTTTTAACTGTTTAATGCTTAATATATGTTGAAAATATTTAAAAAAACAAAGGATTTTTACAATTTTTGTACCAGCTGTTTTATATTCGTATCCCACCGTAAATGCTGATCGATCAGTATTCCAAGATATTTTCTGATGGGTGCTGACTTTATTATTAGGCCATTTTCTATTTCAATCTGAGAATAGGAAAGTTGCCAGGATTTATATGAAGAGAAGGCTAAGTAAACGGTTTTATCCACATTTAACGTTGAAATATGATGGTCAAACCAAGATTTTAGTTTCTGCTGCACGAGTTTTTATTCTTTTCCAATTATCATTTTCGTAGGAAATATTAGTATCGTCTGCAAATCCAATTATTTTACGTATACTGTTTATACCGAATAGATTGTTGATATACAAGAGAAAGAGCAGCGGCCCTAGGACGGTTCCTTGAGGAACCCCAAAGGTAGCCATTCTAGTTTAGCTCAATATATCGTTTATTTTTACTGATAGCGGCCTTATAAATAACTTTGAATCAATTTTAAAGGCACATTTCTGACTTCGATGTCCTCATATTTTTAGTAGCTTATCGTGGCAGACAGTATCAAAAGCTTTCGCTAAGTCTAAAAATATACATAGCGAAGGCTTTCCTTTATCCGTAGCTCTATATATGCATTCTATCAGTGTGTCAATTGCATCACCTGTTGATTTGCCAGACTGGAAACCATACTGTTGATTAGTTATTATGTTGTGTGTGTGTTTTTTTTTATAAAACTGTTTAATCTATTTTTGAGGAGCATCTCGAAGATTTTTGTAAAAGTTTGTTATCAAGGATATCGGCCTATAGTTAAGTGATTCTAGTTTATCACCTCTCTTGTAAATGGAAACAATAATTAATTCTTTAAATTCAGCCGGACAGCATTAAAGGTAAAAAGGCTAAAAAACGCATTTTTTCAATGTTTATATGTTATCAACTTTTTAAATTTAAAACTTTTCGACATAACATACTTGACTTTTTTCTTGAATACTCATAATTTACGATAGAGGTAGTTTGGAATCGAAGATCGTATTATTTACAATTTATTTATAAAATTGCGAATGCTAGGGGAGTTATCGCAAAGAATTCAAATTGTACACATCAGCGAGCGCTCGCCAACATATCAGCGTACGTATGCAAACGACAATCATCTGGGGAACGTTCGCACAACCGTTCGGTGAACGATCGCCAAGTCTTCCGATTTTTTGCGCGAGCCTTATTTACCAAATTGTTTTTTCATACCACTCGCTTTCCCTCGGTCATTTGGGTTTATAGGGCTATTGTTTAAGAATTACAGGATTCACTTTGCTTCCATCTATTGGGTTATCTGCGAAAAATCCCTGCCTACCCAATAGAAATGCTGAAATTACGCCACTGTGTACAATTGGCATAGATCCCAGTTAGTAGAGGTCCAGCGATAGACATTCCAAACCTACAAGCTATGTCACTGGGCATGACAAACAAGTATGAAGCTGATATCTTTATTATTGATTAATTACCACTTAGTAATTAAGAAAATACGATCGGCATACATCCCGGTAAGTGGAGGTCCAGATGCTGACAGTTTGACCTTGCGGTGGTTACATTTAAATGACTATAAGTAAGTATCAGACTGATTTTTAAAAATAAATAATTTAATTTATTTTTTCTCCTATCACTTTTATTGTCCGCTATGCTCTAAGGCAAAGTATTAGTC
Source organism: Stenurella melanura (assembly GCA_963583905.1). Lineage (NCBI taxonomy): Eukaryota > Metazoa > Arthropoda > Insecta > Coleoptera > Cerambycidae > Stenurella > Stenurella melanura. The sequence continues at coordinate 36,702,211 of OY757315.1, read as the reverse complement.
TCCAGCTGATACAAATGGGTCAGGTATTTGCACGATGGCTGCTATACTGTAAGTTTTTGCACAAGTAGGGTAGATGCACCATTTGTGGCCACTTTAAGACTTTTTGTATGATGAATTGACTTATAATTTGCTAAAGGTAACCATAAATGCTATTTTGTTTTCACTATGCAATAAAACAATTAATAATCTCCCATCTTCTAATTGTAAAAAACACATTAAGTATTTCCAAGTGTTTGTGATATCGTAAAAATAAAAAATATTCATATATCACCATTTTTAGCCACTTTGTGCCTAATGTGGCCATTTAAAGAACCATTTGTGGCCACTAGCTAAAGAACATGGGAAAAATTTAGTTAGGCAAGTTACCTATGTAAGTAGGTAGGTATATTTAACAAGTTGAAAAAATAAAAATGTTTCAATTTTAATTAGGTTTATTATCATTTTATATAATTGTTATATTTATCCATTTCAGGTATAATAAATATTCCCCTTGAATTTTTTCTTGTAGGAGACTTAATTCTCTCACATACATCATCTTGTAAATCATAGAAGATTTCATCCTTTTTTTCTGGCCATTTCCAATGGTCACCACTTGGCACCATAGTACTCACAAGCAGCGATGTTTCTTTGGTGAGTGTTACCATTCCAGGGAAAAACTTATCATTATATTTCACTATAACATATTCAAATCCACCTTTCAAATCTCCATTGTTGATCAGTTTTGAATTTTTGAAATTTTCGTTATTTTTTTCATCTACTTCCATATTAGTGATTTTTGCTATGGTTTGGTTGTCTGACTCATCGTTTTTGTTTATTTGTGGACTGGATTTCTTGTCTTTAGCTGCTTCATCTATCGCAACAACAGTAAATTTGTCCACAATTCTGTTCTCTATGTCTTGTTTCTCATTAATGCTTACTTCTGGACTTCCTTGTTTTTTTGATTTCTTATTTTGTTTTATTTTAGATACTCGTGGTTTATTATTGGTAGATTTATTTATCATTCTCTTCTGTTTTCTTTCAATTTTTTTTTATTTTCAAGTTCTTTTTCCATTTCCTTGGCTTCTGCTAATTGAATCCATTTAGAAGAAGTTATGACAGAGGGAAGAATTTCTCTTTTTCTCTTTGTCTTTGGTGTATTATTAACAGAAGAATAAATTAGTATATCACTCAATATATCTACAGCTTTCCTTTTTGGTGTGACAGCAATGTTCTCTAGAACCACCTTTGAAGGCAAGTCTATGGAAATTGGTGTTAAAGTTGCTGGCAGCGATAGTGCTTCGGAAGTTAAAGGTGTTAATAATAAAACTTCTGTAAGTGGAATATTGTTTTTTAACTCATGTTGTGCAGATGGTGAAAGTACATTAGCATTTTGGTGAAATTTTTCAGGAATCGATTTCATAGGGGTTTTTAGAAGACAAGGCTTTTCAGATTGAAATGCAGACAAACAAATAGGTGAGGAAGTGACTTTAGATGTTGATGGAGTTTCCTCTAAGAAATCATCTAGAAGATTGATGTTAATAAGTGATCCGTCGGTTTCATTTTGCTCTCTATGCAAAGATAATTCTCTGTCAATTAAATTTTCTGTAGTAGAATTTATTGTTGGAAAGCTTTCATTGAATTCTGGAAACTCGAATTCTATTGCGTCTTGCTCTCCTATCAAAGGTTCATCAATATTATTACTTACTTCCATTATTATTTCATTTGTAGAGTCTTTCTTCGATTCATTCTCATCACAACTCCAAAATTCTTTGAGTTGTGCATCTTCATTTTTAAATTGAAGCCATACGTTATAGAAACATTTATTATCTTCTGTAAATTTTGAATTCTTAAAGTCTTTTAAGACAATGGTTTCAATTTTGGATTCCAAATATTGCAGATGCGTAAGTTTAGATTTGGTTTTTATGGACACATGCTTTTCCGGTTCTTTCAGGGTAATCTTTGAATAATTAACATTTTCAGGAGAAAATGGATATAAACCACATGTCTTGAATCCATTTTGAATTGCAACCGAAAAATCTATTTCCTTCATGACCTTATCTAAAAGATTTGGAATATCATATTTTTTTAAATCTCTGTTATTCTCCAGTCTAAACATCTTGACTGCGGTCTTCCATTTACATTTTAAAGGAAAGAAAAAACTGACGTCCAGCGGCTGCAATATATGCGTTGTATTTGGGTACAAGCAAACAACTATAATTTTATTTTCCTGACATAATCGGCTGAAAGGCAAACTAAGGTGGGAGGAGTGCCCGTCTAAAAAAACAATTATCGGTAATCTGATTTTACTTTCTTTGACAAATGGAATGAAAACGTTAGAAAAATATTCATAAAAACAGGCTGAAGTCATCCATCCTTTCGGTGATTTTCCTATTCCCCAGTTTCTAGGTGCACTCTTAATTATTTTATCGGGGAGGCGATCGTACTTAAATAATGTTAGTGGAGGTGCAAAGTGACCCAGAGCATTTGTAGCTATAAGTGTTGTTGTGTTTTCTTTATCGGAGCTAGAAGATGTATTATAAACGGGTTTCCCCTTTTCAGCCAATACAAGTCCCCCTTTTGGACATGTATAAAAAGACGTTTCGTCCATATTCCAAACTCTAGATGGATCTTTTAATACTATTTTGTCTTCGCCGAGTAACCCCAACGTTTCTTTAAACCACTCTCTAATTTTACTTTCTGTTATAATTGATCTGGCACGGTTGATATATTCAGATTGTTTTAGGGATATTTGTGGATACCTTCGCAAGAAAAGATTAAACCATTTTCTTCCCGGTGTGTTTCCTTTAAACGGAACAGGTATCTTTGCTTCTTCTATTAAGTTTTTTATCGAAAAGGCCAATCCTTCGCGATTTATTGGAAAACCCATCTTTGCAGTATTTTTTATCCACTGCAAAATTTCTGCTTCTAGTTGTTTTCCTAGAACTGGGCTTCTTCCAATTTTTCCAGTAGTTTCAGGTGCTTTTCCACTTAGTTTATTCCGTATTGTTGTGCGAGGGACATTGTACATAGAACATGCTGTTTTTACCTTCATTCCTCCTCTGATCTAATGCATTTTTAATCTGTTCAGACTCGTACTGGAAAAAAATTCTTTTTTTGGTTTCCTTCTTACTTTTTTTATTTTCTGTTGATTTCGTATTAACTATTTTCTCTTTCTTAATTTTTCCCATCTTGTTATCTCTCTACCTCTTAAAAATTCATAGGTTGCAAAACTGAAAAAAAACAAGGCTAGGTATAGATATAGGTATTGAACAGATTGGGCCGTTACTTGATGAAAATCCATGATAATAATTGGGAAGAAAACTATATTAGTTTTTGATTTTCACTTTATTTCTTGTCAACATGACAATTGTTTCGCCACACAGTGGCTTCTTCAGATATTGAGTACTGGTATACTGTATACCAGTACTCAATATCTGAAGAAGCCACTGTGTGGCGAAACAATTGTCATGTTGACAAGAAATAAAGTGAAAATCAAAAACTAATATAGTTTTCTTCCCAATTATAGATATAGGTACCTATAATTACCTACATTTTCTTTCTAATGGCCACTTTAGATTAGCTACGATATCGTTGTACTATTTGTAGCCATGCTATGAGTTCCCTATGGCTACAATAGGAACAGAGTGTTCCATTAGTGGCCACAAAAGTGGCCACTAATGGCTCACCTAGTGTATTTCTGATCCGTTTGTAGCCACACACATAATTAATAATTATAACCAAGCTTCAAACAATTTAACATGCATGAACCGAAACCTCAACCTATCTCAAACAATTTATACTTGTATTACATCTTTTAGTACAATTACATTAACATTATTCACTAAATAAACTTACCTCCTGGCTTAGCAAATAAGCTTAAAGATCAGTTGTGATGAGTACTTCTTCATAACAAGGGCACACTCTATTGAAAACTTGACTAGGTGGTGCTGTCTTTTAACTTACAAATAAGGCGGGATATTTGAAATAATTTATTTTAAAATTTTACTGTTTGCACTGCCTATGCCAATCTTAATAACTGCAATAATATACTACAAGTGGCTACTAATGGAACAGTGGATACAAATGGTGCGTCTACCCTAGCTATTTAGCACTGAAAAATTCTTAAAACAAAAATGTGTATTTAAATCATCATCATTTCCAAAAATGCGCCGATATAATCGATGAAATTTTGACTTGGAAATCATGAATATTGAAAATAAACTAATTGAAACTTATGTTATTGAAACATGAAGAAAACTTGTCTTTCTAGTTTAGTATCAGCGTATTGCAACAAAAGTAGCAGTTTTGCATACAAACCGACGCAAGTTAAAGTGGCAAAATTACAGTTAATATTTAAATATCAAACCTGATTCATATCAGGTCAAAAAATATGCATTTATGATGTAGTTATCGCACTGAACGAAGCGGATGTTTAAAATATTGACGTCCGTATGACCGCAGATAAAATGGAATAATTACAGATATATGAATTCCTATGTTTAATATAGTCATAATTTAAACACAGTTTTACTATCAATCTTATTCCAATTGAATGACACACTGCTGCTTACTTTATCCATCTATCGTTATAGTGCGATAAAACTAGAACATATGAAGAAAAAAGAACCATTTTTAAAAAACAGTCGAAACCGTGGTCAATTTTCAAGTTTTAGGCGGAAAAAATTCTACAAATTTGCAAATGAACAGAAAATATTCGCTAAAAAAGCCGAAAAATATTGAAAAAATTTTAGACACTTTTTGAAGAGGATTAAAAAATATATTTAGTTCTAAAATTCTGAAACTTTGTAGGTACGATACTATTGTACCCGTGAATACACTAAAAATAGTAAAAGAATTCTAAGGATCAAGGGTATGGTTTTTAAGAGGTTGAAATTTAAATATTATTTTAAAATTACGTAACTTTTTGAAAACCAAAAAAATCTAAGGTAATTGTAGTGAAATAAATGTAAACTCTTAAGGGGTGGTTTTTGAGGGGGTGCAGCGGACAATTTTATATTTCTAGGAGGACTAAATTATTTCAATTATCGTTTTTCCTGTTTTTGGTGCAAAAATGGTTAACTTTATAATTTTAGGTTATTTTCGAAATAATATTACGACATGTTGTAACTTAACTTGTATTTAAAATTAATTGATCTTATATACAAACATATATATACACTGTCAACCTAAAGGAACGCACAAAATTCATATCTTTGGTATGTGTCATTTATCAATTTTAGTTTTGTAATTGCTACGTTTTGTCACTATACCAAAATCTATGACGTCATTGGTTTTTGAGTTATAACGTCATCATATATATATTTTTTTTTAACGGAAACAGACATTTTTGTTTACTGTTTTTGGTGGTATATTCCTTTAGCTCTCTGGTGATATTACCTAAGCCATTGTTTTGGAAAAAAATATTTTTATTGATTGATACCTGACATAAGTAATTGTGAGAAAAAAATAATCTCCATTGCTCAATTTGCGACCCTCCAACCATTTGGCATAGACCAAGACGGGTGTAGACACTTTGCCGCTGTTCTGAATCATTTTATAGGCAATTCGTCTCATCTCTAAGCCAATTCTGTCCTTCAATTCTTCTATGATATCCGGTCTGTTAAAATATACCCTTGGCTTTAAGTAACCCCAAAGAAAAAATGTCTAAGGAGGTTAAATCCAGTGAACGCGGGGGCCACTCAATCGGACCTCGACGACCTATCCACCTTCCAGTAAAAGTTCCATCTAAAATCTGACGCAATGCTATCCCAAAATGAGGTGGGGCCCCGTGTTGTTGAAACCAGAAGTTTTCAGCAGGAATATCTTCATCTTCATTGTTCGGAAACATAACTGCTAAGGCTGGCACTGACTCAACTCGCAAACACTGTAAATATCTTGCGGCCGTAAGATTTTCTTCAAAAGAAAAGGTCCCAATAAACGATCACCAATCATACCTGTCCACACGTTTACTTTGCCTCGTCGCTGTGTATGGGCTTCTTAAGTCCAATGAGGATTTTCGCGTGACCAATACCTACTAAAATGTAGCTTCATCAGAAAAAACAATGTTCTTTAAAAAATTTGGGTTTTCATCGCACAAGGTCATCAACTGTTCACAAAAAAAGGCCTGTATCTCTCTGTTGTTAAGGTGATTGTATTTTATTATTTTCTTTGTTTTGTTTTTATGTCAAATGTTTTCATGCTAGTTGAAACAAAAATGTAAGCAACAAGATTTTTCAATTAATAAGAAAGTGGAACATTACTCGTGAATTTGCGAAAGGTAAGCTATTTTTACATAATATGTCACTTTTTCAAAAGAATGGCTCAGGTAATATCATTTTTGTTATATCACCAGAAAGCTAAAGGAATACACGACCAAAAACAGTAAACAAAAATGTCTGTTTCCATTTAAAAAAAATTATAATGGAATCATAACTCAAAAACCAATGACGTCATAAATTTTGTTATAGTGACAAACTGTAGCATTTACAAAACTAAAATCGACCTGTTCGAGGATTTTTTGAAAAATGACATAGGGGAGATCCTTGTACTTTGGCACTGACTGTACTTTGAGACATTTAAAATATTCTAATAGAATTTGCGAGCAGATCTTGTACGCTTAAATATACTTGCGCTACTTGACTATAGATGGCTGCACATGCAATATTAACCTAAAAAGTTCATTAGTTTGTTCCTCAGACATCATTGTGTTGTTTGTGAATACCAAAGAATTTATACATCTTCAAACATCCATCTCAATAACTGTAAGTAATAGAATTATTTTGTATTTTTCAAATTTACATATATTAGTACATGCTTTACGCTATATATTAAGGCTATTACTTTAACTATTAGCTTTCAATTACAAAACGAAAACACAAAACAATAGTAGAAATGCTGTGCTTGTACTTTGGAACATCACTTGTATTATACTTTGGGACATGTCCCAAAGTACAAGAATATTATTTATTTTAAATTTTTATTTATTTTTGCAGATGCCACGTAGCAAACTAAACGTAAAAAGGCCTAAACCTGTACCTGATGATGTAGTAGCGGCAGCCAATGCTGTTTTACAAGACAGGCTCACTTTGCGGCAAGCCAGTGCCGATTTTAAAATTTCAAGATCAACTCTTTGTAGACATCTCAAAAAACACAGAGCATCTAAAAATGAAGTTTTTGTATATAGTGCTCAGTAAGATGTCAAGTTAGTATTTACCAAAGATCAGGAAACAGAATTGGTTAGTTATTTAAGTGAATGCTCAAAAATGCACTACGGACTTTCGACTGTAGAACTAAAAAAACTAGCATATAATTATGCAACGGCCAATAACATAAAGTGCCCTTCGTCGTGGGATGCTAACAAAAGAGCAGGCAAAGAGTGGTATAGATATTTCCTACGTAGACATCAGACTATTTCCCTAAGAAAGCCGCAAGCTACTAGTTTGGCAAGATCCACTGCGTTTAACAAAACAAATGTAAACACATTTTTTGACAAACTGGATGAGCTAATGAAGAGGTACAAATTCACTCCGGAAAGAATGTACAATGTAGACGAAACTGGACTATCCACTGTCCATACCCCAGTTCGAGTTATTGCAACTAAAGGCATAAAGCAAGTAGGCAGTGTAACATCAGCAGAACGGGGTCTTAATATTACAATGATCTGTTGCATTAGCGCTATTGGTAATTGCGTACCCCCTCTATTTATATTTCCGCGTGTTTTCTTTAAAGAACACATGTTGAAAGGAGCTCCAATAGGAAGCATTGGCAGTGCGAATTTAAGTGGGTGGTCCAACAGTGCCATTTTTATAAAATATTTGCATCATTTTATAAAACACACTCATTCAAGTATTGAAAATAAGACTCTCCTTATCCTAGACAACCACGAGGGTCACATCTCGGTCGAAGCGTTAAATTTAGCAAAATCATCAGGAGTGGTTATGTTAACATTCCCGCCGCATACGAGTCATAAGCTACAGCCTCTGGATAGGTCAGTATACGGACCTTTAAAAAAATATTACAATACAGCTTGTTCAGAATGGCTTGCCTCAAATCCAGGTAAAACAATGACTCTCTATGATGTGTCTGAGTGTGCCGGTAAATCATATCCGCAAGCATTTACGCTCAAAAACAATCAGTCTGGCTTCTATGTATCTGGAATTTATCCCGTAAACAGGAACATATTTGGGGAACATGAGTTTCTTAGTTCCTACGTAACTGATAGGCCCAACACTAACACTGAAGATCAACCCAGTCTATCCTCAGCACCTGCATCCTCCGAAGTTTATAATAGATCTACTACATCTTTAGCAAATGCGGATATTCTGAATCAACCCTGTACCTCATCAACGCCTATGACTTCAGAAGTTGTGAATCAAATATCTAAGTCCAAAGCATTTTTAAGTCCAGAGATGGTACGTCCTTTCCCTAAAGCACAGGAGAGAAAATCTAAGAAAAAATGAGGAAGGAAACCAGAAAGATGCAGAATTATTACGGATATTCCAGAAAAAACCGAAATTGAAATGATAGCAAATATAAAAAAAAATAAGAAGACTGATTTGGCACTTAAAAAACAAAATGCAAAAAAAAAAGTTTTTGAAAGTGATTCTGACGAAGAGATAACGAAGGACTGTGAGATAACATCCGATGATTCTTTAGCTGATGTAGAATTTGGAGCTGCAGAAATGGAAGAAGAAGAAGGTTTTCCTGAATTTGAACGTGATCCTAATGTAGGAGATTATATATTAGCTCAAATTGCAACGAAAAAACTTAAGAATAACTATGTGGCCCAAATCGTTGAAGTTAATAATGATAGCTTTGCTGTTAAATATCTGAAAAGGAGCCTGGGTGGTACGAAGTTTCATTACCACAGTGATATAGTATACGAATTACCCAAAGAAGATGTGATAATGACACTCGGAAAACCTGTATTAGTGGGAAGTACAGCCAGACAAAGCGCGGAAATAAAATTTTCCGTGGATTTATCTTCGATTAACATTGAATAGGCTGTGGTCCCAAAGTACAACCACAAGTGTCCCATAGAACAAGCAGGTGTTGAACTTTGGGACGGTTGACAGGAGTATAGTTTTTTATTTTCTTTTATAAATTCTTATGTTTGATTTTGTGCCATATATTTTTTACAAGTTTCTTAAACATGTACTATTTGATGACACATTTTACATTTCAAAATAAAAATTGAAATTGATCCGAAAAAAATAGTTTTTTAAAAAGTGTCCCGAGGTACAAGGATCTCCCCTACCAAAGATACGAATTTTGTGCGTTTATTTAGGTTCACACTGTATATCAGTGGTAATAAAAAGAAAAGTTAGCAAGCAAAAAAATTTGTCGCTATCACTATCATCACAAACAATTTCCTTGGCAGATCAGGAAGAGCATTTATGAAAGAGAAATGTGGAATATTACTCATAAGTAGATTTTATTTGGCTGTACTGGACGAGGACAACTTTTTCTCAGTTTCTTTATTACGCAAGCAACAACACATTTTCCACTTGCATGATATGCAGTTTGAGTTGCTAAGCTTAAATGTTCTGAAAAATGTTCCAGTAATGGTTGCACTTTTCTTCTTTTCGTTCCTTGTCCACTATCACCAGAACTTACAATAGATTCACAACTGGCTGTTTAACCAAGTCGAATATATTTTTCTTAAACGAATGATTTGATAATTTGACGAAATTCATCCTTTTCTCCTAAGATTCCACAGTAATTTTTTTTCTCATGTTTAGTATACTCAATTATCTTGTGAATTACCCTTAGTGATGCTCCATCGCCCAATAAATTTTCATCCCGCAGGAATTGAAATAGAGAAATTCTCTTTACGCAAATGATCACTGGAATGAAATCATAAATATTTTATTTGAAAGTAAAGAAGTAAAGGTACGGCATAAATTTCGGTGAAACTTTGTGAGACTTCTTTAATTTGTTTAATTTTTTTAAACAAATGCGTTCTACTCATCAATATTTTACCCAAATTTAAACGTTATTATCATACATTAAAAATACACAAGACAAGAAATAATTTTAAAAAAAGTTTTATCTACGCCAATTGGATGCCGAGATATAACATTTCTTGCACTTTAGTTATCTATAAACAAATGAAGTGAAATAGTGACTTGAAATTAGCACTAAACATTTCATAATATTTACAACTATTAATTAACAACGTAAAATATATTTAATCACATAAGTCGCTGTAATATTATCGAATTTAATTTGCCTATATAACAGCATGAACAGCCTACTCCCGTAGTCTAGAACGTTCTAGCGCTCATTCGAGCGTTTTCACGGCGCGGCGTACCGAATACTGCTTTATCACCCTTGAATTTCATCGTATCACGATGTTTTTTTTTTGTTGTAATAATTCTTTTTTATTTTTTCTTGTGGATTTCAGTTTTGCTGCACAATTTTGAGATACACTGTTTAGTTCAACGATATTAAGACAATTTTAAACTAAAATTTTACTTCCTATTTTCTTCAATATGACTTGTTATGTAATACCGAATACACCAAATAAAGATGTGTCTGCATCTTTGTTATTACAATGTCATTTTAATATGAATACACCGTAACATCCGTTTTGACTGTTGTCTTACTTATTGATAGGTAATATGTCTTTAAATATTATATACTGATTATGTGTTTAATTAAGCACAAAAATATAACAAATATAATAGAACCAATTAAAAAAGATGTAAATGGCACTTATATTTTAGTTACTAAATAAACGATTGAAGAAAATAAAAAGTAAAATTTTAGTTTAAAATTTTCATAGTACCGTTGAATTAAATAGTTTATCTCAAAATTGTGCAGCAAAACTGAAATCTACAAGAAAAAACATTTATTAGAGCAAAAAAAAAACAGGGTGATGAAGCACGATACAATACTTCGTAAAAACGTTGGAATAAGCGCTAGAACGTTCTAAACTACTGGAGTAGGCCGTGCGTTTTGTGCAAATTAAATTCGATAATATTGCAACAACTTATCTGATTAAAAGTATTTTAACGTAGATAATTATAGTACAGGCAATGAAGGCAAAATTTTGTAAAAACCTCGCAAAAATTAATAAAAGAATCATCTCCTGGATTTAAGTAGGTAATAACTTGCGGTTCGGTTCGGTTTTCTTGCTCTAGCGGCTAAAATAATGAAAATAGAGAAAAACTTTTCAACTTAAGTTGTAGCTCGTCTCTTTTTCTACAAAAATGGTCTTTACAAATTTTTGTCTTACTTAAGCCGTTTAGGAGATAAATCCAGTTTTTCACTTATAGTTTTGAGCCGCTCCTAAATGCGCGGAAAATGAGAATTCTCCGGAAGTTTCGTAGGACTGGACACATCAATCGATAATTCTTACTATTCAGAGCCGCTAAAAAAATGAAAATAACTTGAGATGTAGAGAAAAGTCTCAGCTTTAATGTGAAGCTAATCCCAAAATTCATAAAAAATTTTATCATCGAGAAAAAAGTGTTACAAGATGGCTTAGCAAACTTTATACAGTTGATTTATTCATATAGTTGAGTTTTATGTATCCTCCCTATTTCTCCCGTAATAATGGGTGCCTTTTCACTGCATGGATTCAATTCCACGCACTTTGATCTATATTTCGTGAAAATCTCATTGAAGAATGTGAAGAAACAAATAAGTTGTATATGTTTTACTGTATAATTGCGCATTTTCTGAACGTGTATGAATAATGTAGACAAATTCAAAAAGTACTGCACGCATTTAAAAAACTCTGAAATCGTTCGAAAGAATATGTTCTATTGTACTTATAATCGAAAAATTAAGACTGTGCTATTATTATTAATTAGGATATAGGGAATTGAACTCCAAAATTTGGAGGTGACTAATCGTCATCGAAATATACCCTCTACTTTGATCGCAAGGCATATTTTTCCAAAAAAAGTAATTACAATAAAATGTTAATTAGATTAATATATCATTATATAAGAATATATAAACAAATGAATTATCATTCTAACGACTGCCGGCAAAGACATGAATAAATCTGTGGATCAACTGTACAAAGTTTACTAAGCCATTTTCTAACACTTTTTCTCTATGATAAATTTTTTTATGAATTTTGTGATTAGTGCCACATTAAAGCTGAGATTTATCTCTATATTTTATGTTATTTTTATATTTTTAGGGACTCTGAATAGTAAGATTTAACGATCGATGAGCCCGGTCGTACGAAACTCCCGGAGAATACTCATTTTTCGCGCATTTCGAAGCGGCTCAAAACTATAAGTGGAAAACTCGATTTATCTTCTAAACGGCTTAAGTAAGACAAAAATTTGTAAATACCTTTTTTGTAGAAAAAGAGATGAGCTACAACTTTTGTTGAAAACTTTTTTCTCTATTTTCATTATTTTGGCCGCTAGAGCAAAAAAATCGAAAATCGAAATGTTTTTCCAAATTTTTTTGAATTTTCCGGAACTTGGAAGTGCAAAGAATGCATTATCTCATTCTTCAAGTTATTACCTACTTAAATCCCGGAGATGATCCTTTTATTAATTTTTGTTACCCCAAGTGTCTAATTTTGTTACCCCAAGTGGCTATAATCGTTCTAAATATTATGAAATGTTTAGTGCTAATTCCAAGTCACTATTTCACTTCATTTGTTTATAAATTATTAAAATGCAAAAGAAATGTCATGTATCCAACGCAACCCTCCACAATGACCTGAGAGTTCCATTTATAAAAGATGTCGTAACTGCATATGCTAATAAAGCAAAACAAAGAAATTATGGACACAAAAGTCAAACTGTGAGTCAATTCTACCAGCTCCCTCTACAAAACAGAAGACTCAAGAGATCCTGGCCCGAAGACCTTATTGAATAGGTAGATATGGAGAACCATTGATGGATGGTACCCAACACAAGCATCGTGGATAATTGTTTCTCTTTCCTTACTACGATAAGAGCCATAGAACTAGAGTTATTGAAAAAAAGCTGCCACAAAGCATGGTTTTAAACATTCTTTTGTTTAAACAAAAGCTTTCCACCACACAGATTCAATCCAAAATCTTTTCCTAAACTTCTGGTAATCTCAGATAGGTGATTTATATTCTTAGTTTTACTTCACTATTAGTCAATTACTGAAAGACGGGTAAATAAAAACACGCCTCAATTTGATGCAGGTTACTTTACTAATTAAGACTACAATTTACTATAGGTAAAGAGAGATAATTGTCATTTTCCTTTCAATTCCAAATATCGCAAATAAACTTGTAAAACCATGAAATATAAGAGGGTGTTTCATAAGTAATGTCGTTGTTTGTAAAAATCATGAACTTTAAATAAAATAAGTAATTTAATTTTACTATACAAAGTATAACCTACCATAAATTCTTCATCTCTTCATCGATCGGCCAATTGTCAAATTCCGTTCAAAAATCAATATTTGTTTTTTGAAGAAAAAAAATTGAATTGCACTAACATCAACATTTTTTTCCTGTAAGACATTGGGCCTTCAAACAAAATAACTAATAAAGCGACGGTGCAAGATCGAGACTAAAAACAGGGTGTGGCAGCAGTTCGAGTGCATCAAGTTTCTTTAATTTCTCTTGAATTTTCTTAGCGGTATGGGGGAGTGCGTTGTCTAGCTGAAGAAGGACTCGTTTCCGAGCAACTAAACCTGGATACTTTACGCTCAATGCACGGTACATTCGATCAAGTTGTTGAGAATACACTTCAGCCCTTCAAGAATTAATTGGTGGTATATTAAACCTTCGTAATTCCACCGTACGTTTTTTTCGAAACGTTCACGTTTGGCCACAGATTTTGGCAGTTGTCCTTGATCTAACCACTGTGTTTTAAAATTAGTATTTAGATAAATCCATGTTTCATCGCACGTTGCAATTCTTTTGAAGAATTGGTCATCTGTAGGCGGAGAAAGCAACTGACGACAAATTTCAACACGACGAGCAACTCGATCCTCGCCTAATTCATGTACTATCCCGCAGATTTTATTCATTTTACCCAAGGCTTTTATAACAACACATAATTGTCGGTATTGGTCTCAAGAGAATCCTAGGTGGATGAGACATACCAGATTCCAGAATCGTTTTGGAGTAAATGTTTGGTGTGGTATCGTTAATGGTTACATTGTTGGCCCATACCTCTACAATGAGAATTTAATAGGTGAAAGATATTTACAATTTTTGCAAAATGATTTACAAGTACTATTAAGGAATTTTCCCGCTCAGTTGGATAATATGTGGTTTCATCAGGATGGAGCAGGCCCACATAATCATCACAACGTTGTTAATTATTTAAATCAAACATACCCAGAAAGATGGATTGGTACCAATGGAGTACTTAGATGGCCCGCTCGATCTCCTGACATTACTCCATTAGACTTTTGTTTATGGGGATTTTTAAAAAGTGAAGTGTACAAAGAACCAATAGAAGACATGGCAGATCTTTATTTTTGTTTAGAATTGCGAGGAGAATTTATATCTGGAACAATAAACGGGGTGTTCCATTAAAGAAAATGTAACTTTGTTTCATCATGACTTTTTGACTAATCCTGATTATTTCATTTATTTTTAATGTAAAACTTTTGCATCTTTTTCGCTAGCCATTTTATTTTAGAAGATAATTGACCGTTTCCATACATATCAGAGACCCTGTATAATTATTCCGTGAATTAAATAAATAAATATTATAAATAAAAATTAGTTTGTAAATATACAGAGTAGCAAAATATAAGTATAGGCTTTGATTTTATTCTACTAAAATCAAAGGTATAGACAATAACGTCGAGTGGACAAGGATCAGATTATTGTAGTTTAACACTAATAAATACATCAAGTCTAGCAGTACTGACAAGATTCCTTTATAAAAAATGCAAAAGATGTAGAGGACAGAAATCTGGCCGAATGACTGAAGATTCCCAATCTTTGTACCATTTCTGAAAAACAATAATACTGAGTATCTTTCATTCCAAATTTCAACATCTGTCTTGACAAATATTGAACTTATAGGCTAAACATAACGGCTGCTTTGACTGTTCAACTATTTGTATAATGTAAGAATTAATAAGGAATGTGGTTCTAAAACAATTAATTAACGGACTGCGAAAAATGTACAAGGACAATAGGTAAATAGAAACACGATTGGTTCTTATTCGATATATACCTATACCTAGTAAACAAAACATCGCTAGGTTTTCATATTTTCCATCAAATCGACAGATACATTCAGGGTTAGAAAAATAGTTAACAATACAATGAGAACTATTACAGATATACGCCACACTATCCTTTCCGTCTTTGTAATTTTCAGATTTCTTAAAAGGGTCAGCCCCAGCGGCAGCCCAATAACTGCCCCACCCAAATGGGTAATGTAACTCGTTAAATTCTCTGCTTTAGTAACTAGGTAGTATTTAAGTATTGCGTCGAATACCGTCATTATCCCAAAAAAAATGAGATGCACTATGGGATGACTCATTTCTCTCCAGTTCTGCAAAGGAAAATAAAATTAATGTTTGTTTTCGACTTTTAACATGAAAAATATTACACAAAAATTAAAACTGTAATACAGTTGTAACTATGGTATTTAAACTTGGCATCAAAAGCTGTTGACTTCCTATTAATGGGGGAGGAGAAGATCGGATATCTCAAGATGCAAAAAAAAAAAAAGTGACAATTATGCAGGATTGGGACATAATCAAATCAATAACCAGGTGTGAGAAGGGACCACATAGCACCTAACTTACTTTCAGTAGGAACCGAGATAAAAACCGTAGATCGCACAGTGGGCCAGATGGCAATCTAGGAATTTAATAAATCACAAAACCAGTATTCTCAGAATCGTAAACATTCTTAATGTAGGTCTCAGATAGTTGTTCATGTTCCAAGTATCTCAAACTTTTTCACACTGGTGCAGATGTAGTAGAGTAGTATTATTATGAGAAGATGCTTGGGGCGGAGCCAACGTGCGCGAATATTTCTACCAGTGACAGCATCAACTGGGGTAAAGGGATATATAATAATTGCAATCAAATTTTCGAGGTCGAGGAGCTATGTAATGCAGTAGATTAAAACCTCGTTACAGTCTGGTGTTCACGATGAAGACATTTTTCACTGAAAATGCGATTATATCATTTAATTCAATCAGAAACGGCGAACACAACAAGTATGCTGCAGCACAGACCCTGTGACTGCAGGTTGACGGTGCCACTGGATTCGAGGACAAATATGACGCAAATCGCTCTCATTGGCTTATATCAATGGATGCACACAAACTCGTTTCTGCGCATCATTTTTTGCAAGCATCTTCTCATAATAATACTACTCTAAGGCCAGTAAAATTAAGTGAAATACGCCGTAAATTAGGAACAAATTTGTAACAAGTTGTTTGCTGCGTTAAAATGTCGGGGAGGGGGTATTAAATATGACAATAAAAATCCCAAAAAATTCGAGTATCGGAACACACTAAAAAATCGTCCGCCATCTTGAAATTCGCGATATTGTTCATTTAAGAATGTGTTTGCACGCCACAGTAAATTCGTATATAGAAAAAGCGAACTAATGGTTATGCCGATATAACAGGAACCATAAATTGGCTAGCTATAAGTAGTGATTTCATCATCAGTTGTTGGCAACAGAATTGTGCAGGGCCGTACGGACACTATTGGGAAGCCTTGACTAGATTTACAGCAGTGAATAAAAAATCATTCAGTTCCTATTCTATTTTGTAACTTTTTGAAATAGGATTTGATGATTGTAAACAATTAAACAATTCATGGTTACGTTAGGCGGTATCCACCGCAACTATCTACAAAATCTAATAACGCAGTAATAGTTTCAATTATTGTTAGATATTGTTTTTTGTGATTTTCTTTTTCAAATTTTAATGGTTATTCATCGATTTTCGTGTGTAGGTGCTTTTTGTGGCATTTCACTTTCAGTGCAAAAGTGGTCATTATCTGGTGACAAAAATTTGATGTTTTAGGAAAAATCTGAAAAAATTAGGGGTGGTGCTCAGTAAGGGGAGAGAAATCGAATGTCGCGCACCGGAGTTCTCCATCTGCGTTCTTTCTTCGGGTAGGGTCCTCGGAAAATAGAACAGTTTCACTTCTTTCGTGTGTAGGTGTTTATCATGGAATTTCACTTTCGTTATGAAAGTGGTCATCATCGGGCGAGAAAATTTCGATGTTTTAGGAAAATTCTGAAAAAAATCAGCAGTAAGGGGAAAGAAATCGAATAGCGCACAGTGGCGTTCTCCGTCTGCATTCTTTATGTGGATAGGGCCCTCGGAAAATGAAAAAATGTCATATTTTTCGTGTGTAGGTGTTTTTCGTGGCATTTCACTTTCGGTATGAAAGTGGTCATCATCGGGCGACAAAATTTCGATGTTTTAGAAAAAATCTGAAAAAATCAGAGGTACGCAGTAAGGGGAGAGAAATCGAATAGCGCACAGTGGCGTTCCGCGTCTGAGTTCTTTATGTGGATAGGGCCCTCGGAAAGTGAAATAATGTCACATTTTTCATGTGTAGGTGTTTTTCGTAGCATTTCACTTTCGGTATAAAAGTGATCATCATCGGGTGACAAAATTTTGATGTTTTAGAAAAAATATGAAAAATATCAGGGGTATGCAATAATGGGAGACAAATCGAATAGCGCTCAGTTGCGTTCTCCGTCTGCGTTCTTTATGTGGATAAGGCCCTCGGAAAGTAAAAAAATGTCACATTTTTCGTGTGTAGGTGTTTTTCGTGGCATTTTGCTTTCGGTATGAAAGTGGTCATCATCGGGCGACAAAAATTATGTTTTAGGAAAAATCTGAAAAAAAAAACAGGGCTACAGAGTAAGGGGAAATAAAGCGAATAGCGTGCAGTGGCGTTCTCAGTCTGCGTTCTTTATGTGGATAGGGCCCTCGGAAAGTAAAAAAATGCCACATTTCTCGTGTGTAGATGTTTTTCGTGGCGTTTCACTTTCGGCATAAAAGTGATCATCATCGGGTGACAAAATTTTGATGTTTTAGAAGAAACATGACAAAAGTCAGGGGTATGCAATAACTGGAGACAAATCGAATCGCGCACAGTGGTGTTCCCGTCTGCGTTCTTTATGTGGATAGAGCCCTCGGAAAGTGAAACAATGTCACATTTTCATGTGTAGGCGTTTTTCGTGGCATTTTACTTTCGGTATAAAAGTGATCATCGGGTGACAAAATTTTGATGTTTTAGAAAAAATATGAAAAATATCAGGGGTATACAATAATGGGAGACAAATCGAATAGTACTCAGTGGCGTTCCCATCTGCGTTCTTTATGTGGATGGGGCCCTCGGAAAGTGAAACAATGTCACATTTTTCATGTGTAGGTGTTTTTCGTGGCATTTTACTTTCGGTATTAAAAGTGATCATCGGGTGACAAAATTTTGATGTTTTAGAAAAAATATGAAAAATATCAGGGGTATACAATAATGGGAGACAAATCGAATAGCACACGGTGGCGTTCTCCGTCTGCGTCCTTTATGTGGATAGGGCCCTCTGAAAGTGAAAAAATGTCACATTTTTCGTGTTTTAGGGAAAATCTGAGAAAAATCAGAGGTACGCAGTAAGGGGAGAGAAATTGAATATCGCACAGTGGCGTTCTCCGTCTGCGTTCTTTATGTGGATAGGACCCTTGGAAAGTGAAATAATGTCATATTTCTAGTATGTAGCATTTCACTTTCGGTATGGAAGTGGTCATCATCGGGCGACAAAATTTCGATGTTTTAGGAAATATCTGAAAAAATTAAGGGGTATGCAGTAATGGGAGACAAATCGAATAGAGCACAGTGGCGTTCTCTTTCTGTGTTCTTTATGTAGGTAGGACCCTCGGAACGTGAAAGAATGTTACATTTTTCATGAGTAGGTGTTTTTTGTTACATTTCATTTTTGGAATGACAGTGGTCATCAAATTTCGGCGTTTCATAAAAAATCTAAACAAATTTAGGAGGACGTAGGAAGGTGAGAGAAATGGAATGGCGCAAAGCGCAGCTCTGTGTCTCGTTTCGTTCTCGGTGGAAGCGGTGAAAAACTTCGATTTTCATTCTCCGCTAACTTTAAGCGGCCGTATCTCGGAAACGAAGGACCGCAGCGACTTTCGGTTTGCGCCACTCGATTTCTCGTTTGATTTTACATAGCTGAATATGCCATCGAGCTCGTAAGATTTTTTGTTTTTTGAGAAATGGTCCTCGAAGCTGGACCGTGTAGCGCGAGTAGCGAATTCCTCGAAATTCTCACTTTAGCGGTCCATATCTCACGCAAAAATTACCGGAAAATCATCGGATTGGAAATTTAATCAGCTATCAATTAAGCGTACAAGAGGGATCAATTTTCTCTAGAAAAAGTTACAACGACTATATTGCAGTTGCGTTGAGTGAAATAAAAATCATAGGAATTGTAGTAATTATATCTGGATATCAACGTTGGTATGTGTGAGAAAAAAAACTGTAATGGAATTTTTTTTAAGGAAATTTCATTAAGAGGTCAGTGTTGCTTGAAAAAAAATCGGTAAAGGTATTTACACAGAACTTCCCTCGTTCATGGCAGTCTCTCTAAAAAAATAATAATTACGAAATGACATTGAGAATAATAATCGGAGTATAGTTATTGCTATTATTACAAAGAAAACTTGATAAGTTTTGGTCAAAAAAATATACAGATTGCTCATCCAACAGCAAAAGTTCAATACTAAATAGCAGGTGCCACATATGGCAGGCTTGCGCAAATACCTTTACAAATGTCCACCATGACTGAATTATTTCTTGGGATGACCACCCAGTACATTTTTCAATAAAAGTATAATAGGTGCATATGCCAGATGTTATTGCCATCTGTCACATTTTCAATCCAACATTCACGTAATGGAGTGGAAGTATAGTGGTGGTTAAAAAATTTCATTTTTTTAAAATTTTTCAAAAGATGGTAAAATAATTTTCAAATTTTTTGCTTCTGAAATAGGTTTAAAATGTCAAAGGTAGAAATTTTAAATTAGAGCACAAAGGAAAGTTTCCTTCTGTTCTATAGTAGTGCTAAAAAAAGTTTAAAAATTAAAAATGACGTATTTTTAAAATAGGTTTAGAATGCTATGAAACGTGAAAATTTTAAATTTGAGCAAATAAAAAAAAATTCGATCTATTTTAGTGGTAAAAACTTTTTGAAAAATGTTGGTGAAAAAAAATTTCAAAATTTTTTCGTCTTCTCTATAGTAGTGATACATAAATGGATTAAAAATGTTTTCAAATTTTTTAAAAAATTCTTCAAAAACATTTTTAAATTTGTTTGAATAGTTTTAGAATGTCATGGAAACGTGGATAGTTAAAATCTGAACAAAGAAAGAAAAATTCTATCTTAGTGATAAAATTTCAAAAAACTTTTTTTTTTAATCAGGCTTAGAATGCCATGAAACGTGAAAATTTTAAATTTGAAGAAAGAAAAAAAAAATTCATTTTAGTAGTAAAATTTTTTTCAAAAATATTGGTGAAAAAAATTTTCAATTTTTTTTTTCCTGAAATAGGTTAAGCGTGTCATGAAACGTAGAAATTTTAAATTTGAGCAAAAACAATTTTTTTTCATCTTGGTAAAAATTTTTTCAAAAATGTTTGAAAAAAATTTTCAAAAATTTTTTTTTCCTGAAATAGGTTTAGCGCGTCATGAAACGTGGAAATTTTAAATTTGAGCAAAAAAAAATTTTTTCACTATTTATTCCGTTTAGACGGTCCACCCTGTATATTTTTCAGGGAAAATTCTACCAGTTCTTCGCTGACAGTAGGGTTAACTACCTACCAAATTTGACTGCTCTCCGTCAAGTAGTTTTTTAGTAAATACACCAACAGACAGACAGACAGACAGACAGACCGACAGACAGACAGACAGACTGACGGAATTGAAAAACCTATATTTTCGGAATCTACGTGTTCTGAAAATTTTTTTCACCAATATTTTTGAAAAAATTTTTACTACTAAAATGATTTTTTTTTTCTTTCTTCAAATTTAAAATTTTCACGTTTCATGGCATTCTAAGCCTGATTAAAAAAAAAAGTTTTTTGAAATTTTATCACTAAGATAGAATTTTTCTTTCTTTGTTCAGATTTTAACTATCCACGTTTCCATGACATTCTAAAACTATTTGTAAATTTAAATTAAAAAATGTTTTTGAAGAATTTTTTAAAAAATTTGAAAACATTTTTAATCCATTTATGTATCACTACTATAGAACAGACGAAAAAATTTTTTTTGCTCAAATTTAAAATTTCCATGTTTCATGATATTCCAAACCAATTTCGGAAAAAAAAATTTGCAACATTTTGTTACCAGTTTGGAAAAAAATTTAACACCAGAATGCTCAAATTTAAATGACATTCTAAACCTAGGTATTTCAGAAAAAAAATTTTGAAATTTTTTTTCACCAACATTTTTCAAAAAGTTTTTACCACTAAAATAGATCGAATTTTTTTTTATTTGCTCAAATTTAAAATTTTCACGTTTCGTAGCATTCTAAACCTATTTTAAAAATACATCATTTTTAATTTTTAAACTTTTTTTAGCACTACTATAGAACAGAAGGAAACTTTCCTTTGTGCTCTAATTTAAAATTTCTACCTTTAACATTTTAAACCTATTTCAGAAGCAAAAAATTTGAAAATTATTTTACCATCTTTTGAAAAATTTTAAAAAAATGAAATTTTTTAACCACCACTATACTTCCACTCCATTACGTGAATGTTGGATTGAAAATGTGACAGATGGCAATAACATCTGGCATATGCACCTATTATACTTTTATTGAAAAATGTACAGGGTGGTCATCCCAAGAAATAATTCAGTCATGGTGGACATTTGTAAAGGTATTTGCGCAAGCCTGCCATATGTGGCACCTGCTATTTAGTATTGAACTTTTGCTGTTGGATGAGCAATCTGCATATTTTTTTGACCAAAACTTATCAAGTTTTCTTTGTAATAATAGCAATAACTCTACTCCGATTATTATTCTCAATGTCATTTCGTAATTATTATTTTTTTAGAGAGACTGCCATGAACGAGGGAAGTTCTGTGTAAATACCTTTACCGATTTTTTTTCTAAATCATCGAAATTTTTGTCACCCGAACACTTTCTCACCGAAAGTAAAATATCACGAAAAACTCGTAAACACGGAAAATTTGACATTTTCCATTGGGAAACTGTTCCGAAGGCCCCTATTCAGAGAAATAGCACAGATGGAAAACTTCGGTGTCCACTATTCGATTTTGCTCCGCTTACCGCGTATCCCTGTTTTTTTTTAGATTTTTCCTAAAACATCGAATTGTTTGTCACCCGATGATGATAACTTTCACACCGAAAGGAAAATTCAACGAAAAACACGTAAACATGGAAAATGTGACAAATTTTCAAATTTCTGAAGGCTCTATTCAGAAGAAGAACGCATATGGAACACTCAGGTGTCCGCCAATCGATTTCTCTCGTCTTCCTACGCACTGCGGGTGCGAACTTTTGCAGGCTTTTCCTTAAACATCAAATTTTCGTCACTTGATGATGATCACTTTCACCCGAAAGTGAAATATCACGAAATCACATACACACGACAAGCAATGAATAACCATAAAATTATAATGTTTGAAAAAGGAAATTACAAAAACCAGAGGAAAGCCATTTTGCATGCTTGAGGATATGAGGAAATCGGAATTCTTCAAAACAATATATCTGTACTGCTAGTTTAGTTACCATTTTCAAAGACTAACGTGTCATTTTTGCTCCCAGAAAGAATATAAGCTCTCCTTCGGGGAGTAAAAGAGAAATTTTACTCTTTCAAAATAATAATTGATTATCTACAATCTACACTATTAGAGTGTATGCAAAGATAGTTTGTCTATATGCCACAAAATCAAAGTTCTTTTTAATCCCGCGTGGCATTGATTTTTCACAATCTGGATTAAAAATAGGTACATTTAGTCCATATAAAAATTACTTTTTACAGTAATGATATGTTATTATTAGATATGCTCCTGATTTATTAGCAATATTACTAACAAAAAGTTATTGAAGATGTATAATAAACTACAGCCTGGGAGGCAGCGACAGTTTTTGGTCCAGGAGGCGACTGCAAATTTGTGTGGGGAAGGAGTGGACGGGATTTAGCAGTTTAGAATACTGCAATAGTATGCCCTAAACTCATAATCGCTGGTCGGCCGATCACGGTCGTTGGCGGTAATGAGTAATTACGGTAATTGTTTATTGGGGCAATGGGGCGATTGTAGTGACAATGTGGACGTTTTTTTTTTTTAACTAATTTGCTAATTATCATTCAAAGAATGTAAAATGCTCGGTCGGCCGACCCCCACCCCTGGCGATGGCCTTGGCCGACCATTAACAACAATGCAATTTTTAATGCCTAGCCTCCCCCAAGGAGTGACCAGGTGGCCTCGGTCTATTCGAAAGAACAAAATTTTTCCTTTCATAAAACCCCGGTCGGCCGATCTCGGTCCCTGGCTTTAATGAGTAATTACACTTATTGTCGTGGGGGGCACAGGGGGATTGTGGTGACAGAGTGGACGATTTTTTGTTTAAACTTTTTTTTTATTGTAATCTCCAGTCTAAAATGCTCGGTCGGCCGACCCCACCCCTGGTGATGTACTTGGTTGCAAAACAGTTTAATTTAAAAGTACGAACTAGGAAAATTGGCATAATTTTTAAATTTAAATCTAACTATTTTGCAATCCACTGAAATTATTGAGTGAAAATTAATAGTAATATTCTTGTTAAGGTTCTACTTAGGTAGTCTTATAATTTTTTTAAATATACGTACTAAGAGAAAAAAGTTATGGCCAAAAATAGTAAATATTTCCCTATCGGATGTCTCTTTCTAGGCCACCTTAAGGGAGTATTATTCCAACAACAGAATAAAATAGGGGATTTTAAAAATGTTTTACTCAAAATATGTATAATTTGTTTTCTACAGAATTTCGAAACGAATAATATCTACGTTTATGAGATTATAATAAGGAAGCACGTTTTCCTTCGGTGTGTTGTTGGTGTCCAGATTTTACCAAATGTGGCCTTGACAGGCCCCTGGTTAGTGCCATTACATGTCCTTTTATAAACAAAAAAAATTAATAGGACAAGTTTTTCCTCGGTGAGAATCGTAAAAGTCACTAAAGGGGTTTCTTAAAAAACCAAAGTTGGTGGCCATATCTTACATAGGGTGGCCTTAATAGGCCCTTGATAAATGTCATCATATGTGACCTTCCAAAACAAACAACTTTCATTCGGAAAATTTTTTTCTCCGATCCAAAGTTATTCTAACTGTAACTTCAAAATGAAACACGTATATGTATTTCAATAAGTGGTATATGCATTTTTTTAATTAACATCGTAAATATTTTTTTTCAAATGTAATTTTATAAAAGCAAAATGCCATCATAAACACACGATGAATTCCGATCACACAGTCAGAAAAAATTTACTAGTTTTAAGTAAATCCATTTATTTGAATCAGATTTTATTGAATGAAAGTTTTTTTCCTTTAAAACAAACAATTCTTTATTTACTTCTAGCGAATTGATTTATTTGATATTACGTAATTTAACATCTTAGAAACAATTTAAAAAATCGTAAAATGAAATAATTAATTTACTTGAATTAAGTAAAATTTTATACAATTAAATAAATGATTTACTTAAAACAAAGAAACATTTCATAGGTTCATATTTAAATTAGAACGTTTTCTTAAAACTATAGAAATTTACCTAAAACTATAGTACACTTTTTCTCTGAGTGCAGTTGCTACAACATTTATCACCCCCCCCCCTCCCCCTTAAGGGGGGGAAGAAGTTATAAAAGTGAAAACAGTGAGGTAATAACAATTCTTTTGATAATTCACCCTTTCGAATATTCCAAGATCGATCTGCTAAATTCGTTGCAAATGGTCGGCCAAGGACATCACCAGGGGTGGGGGTCGGCCGACCGAGCATTTTAGACTCGAGATTACAATTTTAAAAAAAGCTTAAACAAAAAATCGTCCACTCCGTCACCACAATCCCCCCTGTGCCCCCCCCCCCCCACGACAATTAGTGTAATTACTCATTAAAGCCAGGGACCGAGATCGGCCGACCGGGGTTTTATGACATGGGAAAATTTTGTTCTTTCGAATGGACCAAGGCCAACCTGGTCACTCCTTGGGGGAGGCTAGGCATTAAAAATTGCATTGTTGTTAATGGTCGCCCAAGGCTATCGTCAGGGGTGGGGGTCGGCCGACCGAGCATTTTACATTCTTTGGATCATAATTAACAAATTAGTTTTAAAAAAAAGTCCACTTTGTCACCACAATCGCTCCATTGCCCCAATAAGCAATTACCGTAATTACTCATTACCGTCAGGGACCGTGATCGGCCGACCAGCGGTTATGAGTTTAGAGCATATTATTGCAGTATTCTAAACTGCTAAATCCCGTCCACTCGTTCCCCACACAAATTTGCAGTCGCCTCCTGGACCATTTCGTGAAATCATTTCTATAAAGCTAGATTTTTTTCCAAAGAGAGTTTAGATAGCATCTATAATGAAGGTGCAATTCTACTAAACTCTTAGTGGTGCATAAATGAGTAAAAAATTAAAGAAAAAAAATAGATGGACGAAAATTTCGTTTTTGGAATTGTCACGAATTGTCAAAAAATGACGATTCGCCTTCGCTCCTGCCGCCCTCAATTTTCGATTTTCACCTCTCGATTCTCGTTGTACGGTCATTGCCGGTCTTCTCCTCGCCATCGAGACATAGAACAGGTCTCCGATCGCCGTATTTATTCAGTTCTTACGTTTGAAAAATTGACTTACGGTCGTGCTAATTGGCGACTATTTTTCAGTGGTTTCCCGAGTTCGAATCCCGCCCAAGGATACTTTTTTTTTCGTTTTCAATTTTTTGGTACATATTTTTTATTCCATAATTGCTATTCGCTCCGTTCTATTGCATTTATCTGAAAAGTTTTGCATTTTCCGCCGCGAAATATTAATCTGCATTATTTCGATTAAAAATTAGAAATTTCCTTACCAAAATAATATAACATAATGGAGTAAATAAAAGCTTATTAACAGATCTATAAAAATACTGTCTGTTCATTAATACTAATGAGGAATATAATTGTCGTGATTTGACTACGTATTGCCGTTTTTGCAATGTCTACCAAAGATTTAGCCACCCGGAAGCAGAATGTGATTTTTGATCCAAATAGAGCATCTTAATATTCTGCGGCGGAAAAAGCAAAACTTTTCCGAGAAATGCAATAGAACGGAGCAAATCGCAATTATAGAATCAAAAATATGTGCCAAAAAATTGAAAATGAAAAAAAAAAAATATCCCCGGGCGGGATTCGAACCCGGGAAACCACTTAAAAATAGTCGCCGATTAGCACGACCGCAAGTCACTTTTTCAAACGTAAGAACTGAACAAATACGGCAATCGGAGACCCGTTCTATATCTCGATGTGGAGGAGAAGGTCGGCAATGACCGTACAACATGAATCGCGAAGTGAAAATCGAAAATTGGGGCCGGCAGGAGCGAAGGCGAATCATCATTTCTTGACAATTCGTGACAATTCGAAAAACGAAATTTTAAATATTTAATTTTTTACTCATTTATGCACCACTAAGAGTTTGGTAGAATTGCGCCTTCATTATAGATACTATCTAAACTATCTTTGGAAAAAAATCTAGCTTTATAGATATTAACGCGAAAAATCTGTCGCTGCCTCCCGGGCTACTAGAAATGTAACAATTCAATTGGTAAGTAAATTTAAATTATTTTAAGCTATATTTCAAATGGTAGAGAAAACAAAAAGTTCGACCCTGCAATCTTTAGTGATTTGAAGCATAGTTGGTACTTCGAATAGCTACTGCTTCGCCCTCTATTAGTAAACCGTCCAATTAAATTGGCAAAATTGAACACATTTTTTCTAACATATTAATCTCCCTTAGGAGCAAATATTATGCCGATTTTCAACTTTTTTTTACATTTAGTATATTTATTCTAGTACGTATCATATTTTATTTGAATATTTGAGTCCCACTAAAGAATATAAAAAAATTAATGGTGAATTACGGACGATTCAGTGGCACGTTCGCGTGTAATAATCCAAAGGAAATATTTAATTCGATTTAGTTTTCAAATATAAAATATGATACGTACTAGATTTAAGTTAACTAGTTCTAATATTTAAATCAAATCCGATTTTTGTTGGTTTGTTTTTGAGAACAATATGTTGAAAGATTTACGACTGTGAACGCGCTATTTTGACATTGATAACACAGCCTTAAAGCAAAATAACTTTATTATCTTAACCATTATCAAAAATTATGGAAATAGAAAAATTCGAAAAAACTTCAAAATCTATAAAATGACGTTTAGACATTTCTGATAGCTTAAAAATTAAAAAAAATTGAGCTTAAAAATTATAAGATATTAGTTGTAATTTTGGACTTTTTTTCTATAAGAGCTGTTTATTCTGTTGCAACTTGTTGTGTATCTTAAATTGTATTTTTAACAGCTGCAAAATATTTAATATAAATTCAGAGGCATACTTTTGTGACATCTTTTCTGGTTCTAGACAATTTTTATTTTTAATCCAAACCTAATTTTCAGGATTGACATTATTTCCTAGCCATTTTTGAACTTGAAAATACACCAGTTTTATATGAAGTTTGGCTGCGTCAGAAGTCGGAGGTAAAACTTCCAATTCAAAATTATTAAATAGATTTTGGCGGCACAATTCAATTTTTTCAATTCAATTCAAATTTCTTTTATTCAATTTAGTATAATAACATATTATATGTACGGACTCAGAGCCAACCAGACATGCGCGAAGCGCCGTGGCAATTGAATGGTTGGATGAGTGAGTGAATATAAAACTTAAAATAATTAACAATGAAACTAACTCCTATCTCTAAAATAAAAGATTTACAAAAGCTGATGGCAAAATTGAACATATAAAAGTGTATATTTAAAATAATTTGTAAAACATGTATATAAATATGGTTAAAAAGACAAGCTCAGTCGTTGGTGGTAGACATATTCAGATGAGTTCTAAGGCGTCTCACCTGCTCCATGCAATTCGTTCAAGACTTACATTGCTAACAGTCGACGATGCCGCAGAGTTTTTGGTTTAAAATAATTTATGTTTGGATACATTTTTTAATTAATAAAGTTCTGGTTAAAATAGGATTTTCTGAAAAGGATTTTGAGAAATAAATGAATTTAAAACAAAAATGTACAAAAAGAAAAGAAGGGAAAGATAGAATTATACAATTTTGTAATGCAAGAATGTCCAGATATTGTGGCTAAAGTGGCTGCCGAAAGATGGGCAGCGTCTGATATGGTAATTTGTGTTTTATTCTAAAAGGTGCATTATGCTGTCTTATTCGCGTTATGTTGTTTGTTAGCGGACTATCGTTTAGTTTGAAAGCATAAAACTTTTGTGAAATTTCAGAAACGTAGTTCGCTATTGGAGTAATGTCGTGACATAAGGCATATAGATCCCTGAGGGGGATGTATCGCGTTGTGTTAGTAATGAGGCGCATGAACTTATGTTCAAGGACTTTTAATTTATTCATTGTCGTGCTCGGTATGCTGCACCATGCCGGAGCCGCGTACGTTATAGCTGGCCTCACTACAACGGTGTATATGAGTTTCTTATTATGTCTGTTAACTTTGCTATTCTTGGCCAGGAGCGGATACAGACTCCTGGACATAGAATAGACTGTCCGTACTCGTTCGTTAATGTGTTTCATAAACGTTAGTCTTTTGTCCAAGTGTACCCCTAGGTACTTCACACTTTCATCCCTGGTCGGAATTTGGGTGCCCTTGATCAAAATTGCCGTAATAATTTTGTTTTTAGTATAATTACGTTGAAGACCATTGCCTCTGACTTTTCGGCGTTGACCTTAATCTTCCAATTGTCGTAATAAGCCGAGGCACGAGTCATATGCGCCTTCAGCATCATCGTAGATGCTTGTGCATTGTGGCTGTGAGCGTACATGGCCGTGTCGTCGGCGTACTTGGCAATCTTAGTATTAGGGAACTCCGGAAAATCAGAGACGTACAAGTTGTATAATTTGGGAGCGGGGCAGCTCTCTTGCGGAACGCCCGCGCGAATGTTCCGTAATGTAGATAATTTATTATTCACCCGCACTTGGAGTTTTCTGTCCTTTAGGTATGAGTGAATAAGTTTTGTATTGGCGGCAACAAGTTGGGTATATTTAATGTATCTAAATGAGTTCAAATCTTTGCTTTTACGACCTCCATACCAATATAAAATAAATTTCTCACCCAACTGTACAAGATGTGACACATTAGCATATGGATTTTTAAAATCTTCCAAATGCTTAGAAATTTCCTTATCATTTTTAATGTAGTTAGTACTGTTTTTCCTTCTTATAGAACGCTGACGTTGTGTCGCAGCCTCAAATTGCATGTAAAAATAAAATATTTCTGACCACTGTTTCACCTGATATGGACTGAAGTTGGTTTATATTGGTTACTTTATCAGATTTTCCCGCTCAATCAGGTCTTAACATGAACAAATTTTCTTTTTACAAGTAAAACCATTGAATCGGTATCCTGACGTACTAAAATAACCCAGGCTTCACTAGTAGAGGAATATTGTGTAGCAGTTACCACTATCAGATAAGCTGTGTCAGATATTGCATGTTTAATTGGGATGCCATATTACGAGATTCTGGTGTTAAGAGATTTATTAACTTATGTTTATTAGTGGGATGTGTTAAAAATTCTGTCTGAGAAATTTTCACATGTGTTTCAATTGTAAAGTTTACTTCCTGCTGAATATTTTTTGCTCTTCTCTGATGTTCAAAGCTCTTTGCTGATATATTTTTTTATCATTATACCTATCAAAAACTATGGTACAGTTGTTATCATAGGGGCATTGAACATATTCAAGATATTGATTAATAATAGCTTTAAAAAATACAGGGCGCTGCCACAAAACTTTTCATAAAAGAAACCAATGACGATGTGTTTATTACCTTCTGGTAAAACATTAGTTGGAGCAAGTTTACTATCGAAATATCGTAATAATGCTGATATTGGAATTTTCCTGAAAGAAATGTCATCAAGAATACTAACAGGCCACTGCGCAAGATCATATCGAAAACATTCTTTAAGGTCCTCAGGGGTTTCAATGGCACAAATTATACTACCAAATATAATAATATACAATAAAATTAGTATGCTAATTATAATAAAAAAATCGGCAAAGGTATTTACACAGAACTTCCCTCGTTATTTGTGCATGGCGGCCACTAAAAAATTATTAAATATGAAATGACATTGAGAATAATAATGGAAATATAGTTATTGTAATTATTACAAAGAAGTCCTGATAACCTTTGGTCAAAAAAATAGTGCTCATCCAACAGCATAAGTTCAATACTAAATAACAACCATGAATTATTTCTTGGGATGACCACCTTGTATATTTTCCAATAAAAGTATAATAGCATATGCCAAATATTATTGCCATTAGACACATTTTCAGTTCCACTTTCACGCAGTGAAGTGGAAGTATAGTAGTGGTTAAAAATTAAATTTTAAATTTGAGCAAAGAAAAATAATTTTCCATCTGTTTTAGGGGTAAATTTTTTTTAAAAAATGTGTGAAAATAATTTTCAAATTTGTTTTTTTCTGAAATAGGTTTAGAATGTCGTGAAACGTGAACATTTTAAATGTCAGCAAAAATAATTTTTTCTGTCTATTCTAATGGTATTTTTTTTCCAAAATGGTAAAAAATGATGCAATTTTCTTTTCCGAAATAGGTTTGGAATGTCATGAAACGTGGAAATTTTAAATTTAAACAAAAAAAAATGTTTCAACTATTCTGTAGTAAGTAGTGAAATAGATTTTATCAATTTTTTTTTAAATTTGTTTGAATAAGTTTAGAATGCCATGGAAACGTTGAAATTTTAAATTTGAACAAAGAAAAAAAACAATTTTTTTGAAATTTTTCCAAAATGTTGGTTAAAAAATTTTCTAAATTTTTTCTTCTGAAATGGGTTTAGAATGTCATGAAACGTGTATATTTGAAATTTGAGCAAAAAAATTTTTCCATCTATTCTAGTGGTAATTTTTTTTCCAAAATGGTAAAAAAATGTTACAATTTTTTTTCTTCCGAAATAGGTTTGGAATGTCATGAAGCGTGGAAATTATAAATTTGAGCAAAAAAAATATTTTCTTCTATTCTATAGTAAGTACTTAGTGATGAATGCATAAATTTTTTCAAGAAAATTTTTCAGAAAAATTTCTAAATTTGTTTCATACGTTTAGAATGCCATGGAAACGTGGAAATTTTAAATTTGAACAAAAAAAAATTCCACCTATTTTAGTGGTAAACATTTTTTCAAAAATGTTGGTAAAAAAATTTTCCAAAAAAATTTTTTTTTTAAATATGTTTAGAATGCCATGAAACGTGGAAATTTTAAATTTGAAGAAAGAAAAAAAAATTATTTCATTTTAGTAGTAAACATTTTTTCAAAAATATTGGAAAAAATTTTTTAAATTTTTTTTTCTGAAATAGGTTTAGCGCGTCATGAAACGTGGAAATTTTAAATTTGAGCAAAATAAAAATTTTTTTCACTATGTATTCCGTTTAGACGGTTCACCCTGTATATTTTCCAGTGAAATTTCTACCATTTCTTCGCTGACAGTAGCGTCAACTACCTACCAAATTTGATTGCTCTCCGTCAAGTAGTTTTTTAGTAAATGCACCAACAGACAGACAGATAGACAGACAGACAGACAGACTGACGGAATTGAAAAACCTATATTTTCGTAATCTACGTGTTCTGAAACGTCAGAATCCGAAAAAATCTCGGAGGGTGATTTTTCTCGAATACAATGCTTCCCTTCGGTATGCGAGGGAAGTAAAAACATTGTTTTCTAATGTTAAAGTTGAAATTGTCTAATTTAATGCATAGTACCCAAACTTTAGTCGCCATTATCTCAGTTATTTATTAACCGATTTAAAAAAACTTAATGCTCTAAAATTTTTGTACGATTCATTTTTTTGATAAAATCGATGTGAGATTAATTATTCAAGTGAAAAGCTAAAAAATGCCCAATCTCAAGATGACGGCCCAATTTTTTAGGGGTACTGCCACCTGGATTTTTTGGGATTTTTTTCCTGTCAAATAGAACATCTTTCTCTACACATTCCTCCTAAAATTAGCTTGTTACAAATTTGTTCCGAATTGAATGCTAATAGACCAGTTCCAAACCGGTTTTCAGTAGCCAAAAATCTGAAAAATTCTTAGCAGTATATGGGTGGTGGGAAAATTTAGGATTAATGGTATATAAATGGGAAAAAATCGATTGGACTGCAAAAGATAACCGCAAGTGGTGTGGGGGTGCCAGAAGGTGTGTTGTTAGGGGTAAAACGATATCTTACGATATCTGGCAAAAGTCATATCATATCATATCGAAAAAAGTTTAATATAGAAGTTGTAGATAATTGAGAGATCTACAACTTTTACTTGAACCATTTTTTTACATAAGCTCAAATATACTGAGAAAAACGCCAAAAACCAATTTATTGGTTTTTTAGTTTTATCTTCCACAAAAATAATTCTATTGTGATGAAATTCGATGAAAATATACACTTTTATGCCTCAAACAAGCTGTAATTTTTTTGAAGCCTCATATTCATTTTTTGATTTTTTTGCTAATTTAATTTGAAAAAAGGCCTAATTTTCAACAAAAAAAGTTGATTAACAAAGTTTTGATTTTTTAAAATTTCAGGACGGCATTTTTTTCGTTGAAACCGCTACTTTAAGACAGTATAAAAAAATCATATTTTTATTGTGGAAAAACATTGTCAAAAATGGAAAAAAACTAAAAAGACACTTTTTTCAAGATCGATTTTTCCGTGAATGTCACTAAGTTTTCATTGTTCATTTAAATGAAGTGTTGAAAGTAGTGCAAACCGGTAATTTTATTGTAATATGTAATAAGGAAACTTTAATTAACCGTTTAAGGTTCGGACTGCTGAAAACCAAAATGTTTAGACCATAATTTTACCTAAGAACTTGCTAAAAATGTCCATTTTTAGTAAAAAAAAAACTTTCTTATGCCTTATGGCCACACATACATTGAAAATAACTTTATTGACATACATCTTTCAAATTATTCAAAGTTGAATTATGGCGGAGCAGTTTTATTCATCGTAATTTTCAATACTAACTTGTGTTTCTCCTCACATATAATTTGCTGCATTTACATGGTACGTATCAACTGTGTCTTTTATGTTAGTGCATGTCATAGTGTATTTGTTGTAAGCTAATAACCTAATGAAACGGTTTTTTATGACTTGTTTAATAGCGAAGTTTTGAGCGCTAGAGTCGCCATGGGCTGAACGCAAAGTTGCCGGCCATGCGCTCAATGCAAAGCCGTTTTCTCCGTGTATGTTGCATTAAGTGTGTGCGTGTGTACAATACGATCAATCATTTTTTAGTCCATAACTGCTATAAAGCGTATAAGGAAGGGGAAAAATCTTTGAAGATGGTTATCGGAAATAATTTTGGGGGTATCAAATTCCAGAGGAAAAATAAAGTTTTGTCTCTCAAAACGGTTCACTGTTCTGTAAAATTGAATGACGAGACTGTAGTAATTAATGCACCGTTACTGTTTCAAAGAATTTCTTTGAATATTAGCAGCAAATATGATATGAACAAGTATTTGGAGTATGAGCTTGCTCCATTTCCATTGTCACTATTTACAGAAAATGTCCTCAGAAAAAATATTAAATCGCATCTTTACGATGAATTTACGAGCACTGATGCATTGTCGATCTCCAGTAATACTGTACACGTTGCTGATGGTGGATTTTTGCTGCACACAGTAGTTTGGAAAAAAAATTATATGATTAATGTAATCGTTAATAAGTATTTGCATTACGTACAGAGCCACTACGCAGCAAATAGTTACGTTGTATTTGATGGGTATCCCGAAGCTGATGTGACTACTACAAAGACAGCATCAACATTAACCGCTTCAACAGCAAGTTCAATGATACATTTAGATACCATTAGAAGAAATCAGCGATTCGGAGGAGATGTATAACGAAACAACAAGAAATGTTCAAAATAATATGGAAAATAAAGATCTTGATGAAATTGAGGACCTTGACAAAGTCGAAGGCCTTATCGAAGATCCTGAAGAGACCAAACAATGTGTTGAGTCTGATGATGTAGAGCAGCTTCCCAAAAAAATGAGATTGTTATAAATTTTGATTATATATTTATACTTTGTAAATTGATTTAATGTATAATACGTAATAAACTTATATTTAATGTGAGAGTGCCCATGAAGCATAAAAAATTGTTTCTTGGCTAAAAATGATCAATTTCAGCAATTTCTTAGTTAAAATTATTGTTTAAACATTTTGGTTTTCAGCAGTCCGAACCTTAAACGGTTAATTCAAGTTTCCTTATTATACATTACATTAAAATTATCGTTTTGCACCACTTTCGACACTTCATTTAAATGAACAATGAAGAATTAGTGACATTCACGGGAAAATCGATCTTGACTAAAGTGTCTTTTTAGTTTTTTCCATTTTTGGCAATGATTTTCCACAGTAACAATATGATTTTTTTACACCGTCTTAAAGTAGAGGTTTCAACGAAAAAAATACCGTCTTGAAATTTTCAAAAATCAAAACTTTGTTAATCAACTTTTTTTATTGAAACTAAGGCCTTTTTTCAAATTAAATTCGCAAAAAAACAAAAAATGAATATTAGGCTTCAAAAAAATTACAGCTTTTTTGAGGCATAAAAATGTACATTTTCACCGAATTTCGTCAAAATCAAATTATTTTTGTGGAAGAAACCAAAACATTGATTTTTGACGTTTTTCTCAATATTTTTGAGGTTGTGTAAAAAAATGGTTCAAATAAAAGTTGTAGATCTCTCAATTATCTACAACTTTTACATTAAACTTTTTTCGATGGCAGGTCTACTTTTGCCAGAAATCGTAAATGACCATGTTTTACCTCTAAGGACACACCTTTTCGCACCCTCACCCCATTTCCGGTTATCTGTTGCGGTCCAATTAATTTTAAATTTTCCCACCACCCATATAGTGCTAAGAATTTTTTTTTTTCAAAAATTATTGGCACTGGTCTATAATTTTACTGGAGCAAGTAGAAAACTATTTCAGTGTGGGGAGTGTGGGGAGCAGGGGAGCTGATCTATGACTGGCTGGAGGGTGATTCAAGTGGAGTTATATCTACTTTTAGAGGAAGAGGGATAAGTGCCATGCAGAAAATAGATCGCCACGATAAGCTAAAGAGGCGGCCGTATTCCCAAAAAACAGTGTGGAGAGACTCACAAAAAGAATCAGTGTACCAAATTTTAAAACGATCACATTTGGATCTGTGATAATATTTAAACTTTAAACAAAATCTTCGAACCTCTGCATCTTAATTCTCCATTTAATATTTCCAGTTCTTGGATTTTCTCATCAGTTCTATATCTAATGTGAAACTATGATATATCAATTGTGATGTAATCGTTTTTGGGTTTATATGTATTTGGTTTTGAATTTTGTAAATTAATTTTAGTTTCGAAACACAAATACGTTCAGTCCATTATATAGAACACCGAATTGCGTTTTCTAATGTACCTATGTAAAGAAGAAGTTACGTACCAGCATCACCGTGGCAATATGAGCAGTATAAAAGGCATGTATTCCTCCACTTCCACCGACGAGTATCGTATTTCTGTTTATCACCGAATGTGCTAGACAACCTCCAAATGCACCAGCCACATATATTACAGGTATCCTCCAATGGTGTACTAGTTCCAGAGGTACACCAACCAATAATTGAATCAGCACATTTGAGTATAAATGAAAGGGACTGAAATTAAAAATATGATTTAAATAATATATCTAAACTCAGCGCTTGGTGTGTCGAGAACGGTCTCGCATTAAATGTGCAAAAATGTAACGTAATGACATTTTCCACAAAGGATGTTAATTTTACAATTAACTACTGTCTAGAAAACGAACCATTAACTCGACCGTCCTCGTTTAAAGACCTTGGAATAATTTTTGACAAAAAACTCAGCTTTGTCAATCATATAGACACGTTAATTTGCGACGTAAATAGAACACTTGGTTTTATTATACGCAATGGGCGTGATTTCTCCAATATTTCAACGTTAAAACTATTATATTTTTCTTTTTTGCGATCTAAACTAGAGTATGCGTCTCTTGTTTGGCAGCCCTGCTATAACACTCATAGTCTTAAATTAGAAAACGTGCAACGCCACTTTCTTAAATTTCTACATCTAAAATCTCATGGTATATATCCACCAATTGGTTTTCCACAAAGTGATTTACTTCAAATGTTTTCAATGCGTAGCCTATCTGAAAGACGCAACGAATTTGCCATAAATTTCTTAAAAAAGGTGATTCATTATGATATTGACTGTAGTGAGATACTCCAGAGACTTAATTTCCATATTCCGCGACTAAATTCAAGACAAAACCGAACTTTCTACCTTCCTATAGCCCGGACTAATACTTTAAAGTTTTCACCAATCTACAGCATGTGCTCTAGCTATAACCACAGTCAGCGTGATATCGACATCTTTAATAAATAGGAGATTCTGTCTAAATCATATATGTATTTTTTATTCTGTTTTTTTATTGTAAATAAATTCAACTCTTTATTCTCTTTAATATTTATATTTTCTTTTGTTATATATCTTTATTGAAATGTACGCTAGTAAATTTAAGTAATTTTTGTACGATGTATGTGTTGTTTCCCATCTTGTAAATGGTCTTGTACTGTTAGATGGTGTATGAATAAAATAAAAAATAAAAATTATCAGTAAATGGTCACGGCTTAAAATACCGGGTGCCCCATTTAGTCGAATCGCTGTATCGAAATTTATAAGAAACCCAAGAAATGTTCAATACTTTACTGATTTTAAATATTGTCTGAATGTTATTTGTGGCATTATCTTAATTTTTTTTCCTTCTTCAATTCTTTGGGACTTCCTGCCACATGTATGTTTTCTTTCTAAGCGGTGCTAGGGGAATCTACAAAATATATCACAATTAACCAGTATGTTACTGGTAAAAAAACCTCTACGCCTGTGACGTTTACGTCAAAGGATCAGTTAAAGGTTAGTTTTTATAAATAAACAACACAAATAAGTATAAAAACTTGAAATTAAATATTTCGCCGACGTTTCGGAAATCTAATCTGTTTCCTTTTTCAAGGCTTTTTTTGAAAAATCTTTTTTGCTGTGTATGACAAATACACAGCTCTAAGAATGTTTGTTATATTCAATATCCATAGATACTTACTATTTACATAGAACTGTTGATATAGTTAACAGTTTTTTAGTTTCTATACAATGTTGAGTTTGTGAAGTTCTTCTTTTAACATTGGTAGCCAAGTTGTACAGACATCTACGGAACAATTCGACACGCAATTATCCTCATTCAATAATATTATCGCGGACTCTTTAATTTTTCTTTTTTTTGCTATCTGCCTCTTTTGTTAAAATTTTTGCCGAGTCCCAGTTTATTCTATGTCCATTCTCCCACGCGTGTTCGCAGATCAACAAACCACGAGCAAAATTCAAAAAACTGCATTTATAGTATTCCGTGTGAGTGCAACAAACAATACGTGGGTGAGTCATCCAGACCTTTTAGTGTAAGATTGGGCGAACATCAAAATTATATCAGAAAAAATGAAATTCAGAGGTCCAAGATCTGCGAACACGCGTGGGAGAATGGACATAGAAGAAACTGGGACTCGGCAAAAATTTTAACAAAAGAGGCAGATAGCAAAAAAAGAAAAATTAAAGAGTCCGCGATAATATTATTGAATGAGGATAATTGCGTGTCGAATTGTTCCGTAGATGTCTGTACAACTTGGCTACCAATGTTAAAAGAAGAACTTCACAAACTCAACATTGTATAGAAACTAAAAAACTGTTAACTATATCAACAGTTCTATGTAAATAGTAAGTATCTATGGATATTGAATATAACAAACATTCTTAGAGCTGTGTATTTGTCATACACAGCAAAAAAGATTTTTCAAAAAAAGCCTTGAAAAAGGAAACAGATTAGATTTCCGAAACGTCGGCGAAATATTTAATTTCAAGTTTTTATACTTATTTGTGTTGTTTATTTATAAAAACTAACCTTTAACTGATCCTTTGACGTAAACGTCACAGGCGTAGAGGTTTTTTTTACCAGTAACATACTGGTTAATTGTGATATATTTTGTAGATTCCCCTAGCACCGCTTAGAAAGAAAACATACATGTGGCAGGAAGTCCCAAAGAATTGAAGAAGGAAAAAAAATTTACTGATTTTCTTGAAACTTTGGAAATATTTTCTTGGGTTCATAAGTCGTAAAGTTAAGAGTTACTTTTTTGTCGGTCGAACCTCCGACATTGTTAAATAAACAAACTAAGTTAACAATTGAATAACTTCCTGAATAATTATTCAAAATGGCTGAAATTTTTTTAGGGGAGTTTTGGGGGTTGTTGATTACATATATAAATTTAAAAATTCATAAAAAGTATTTGTTTATTAACAAAAAATTTATTAAGATACAAAAATCCGCGCGCATTTCCAAATAAACGATGATTTTTACGAAGTATAATATATTAATCATCATATATATTAGGCATATATTTATGTGAATCTTATAGATACGGCGTATGTAGGTATATACCAAAAATAGAATTCCACATATACCACATATTCTGGAAAATATATAAAAGACATTTTTCGTTGGAAAAGTGAAATGAAATAATTAAAGAACTCAACGTGATTTTGGACTATAACAACAACAAATGATAAAAATCTGATAGAAATTAAGAATACTCGAGGGTGCGTTCATTAGAAACATTTTGTTTTTTGTTTCACTTAAAAAATCGAATCCGTTTTCCATAAATTAAAAAAAAACGGAGCGATTTTCCAGCTGTACGCTGGTGGGACAGCTGCTTATGAGGGGTCGCATTTGAAAACAATTACAAGTATTGGCTCTAAACAAAAAACAGTCGAGAAGTACGTTCATTGGCTTCATTTTACATTTTATTTCATTAAAAAATTTAAAACCGTTTTCTAGATATTGAAAAGAAAACAGAGCAAATTTCCGTGAGGCCGGATAGGTGCTTGTGAGGGGTCACATTTCAAAACAATTAGAGATATCGACTTCAAATAAAAAACAGTCGAAAGGTACGTTTATTAGCTTAACTTTGCATTTTATTTCATTCAAAAATTCTGAACCGTTTTCCAGAAATTCGAAAAAAACGGAGCGATATTCCGACCACACGCTGGTGTGATAGGTGTTTGTTAAGGGTCGCATTTGAAAACAATTATAGATATCGATTTCAAACAAAAAACAGTCGAAGGGTATGTGTATTGGCTTAACATTGCATTTTATTTCATTCAAAAATTCTAAACCGTTTTCCAGAAAACGATTTTCTGGCCGTACGCTCGCGGAGTATATGCTTATTAGTAACGGCCTTTGAATACAATAACTAATTTGGACTTCAAACCAATAACATTTGAAACGTACGTTAAGCATGGTCATATTTAATATTTTGTTATATTAAAAAATTCGGTTTCTCTGAGAGTTATCATTTTATTAGAATGACAGGTTTACAAAAATAGTTAAAATAATGGATGATATTTCGGCCATTTTGAATCCGCTATTTTCAGTTCCGACTTTTCCATGTTAAATTAATAATTCGTGACCTAAGAAGCTTTTCTGCAAATTTTCCTATAGAATTATGAACATTCACAGAGAATATTCCAAACAATTAGTGTCACAATCGCCATTTTGATTTTGGACTCTTTGATATCAAATTCGTAATAAGCGACCCCCAAAACCCCCCTAGAAATTCAGCCATTTTGAATAATTATTCAGGAAGTTATTCAATTGTTAACTTAATTTGTTTATTTAACAATGTCGGAGGTTCGACCGACAAAAAGAAAACTAACTTTTCGATTTATTGATCCAAGAAGATATTTTCAAAGTTTCAAAAAAATCGGTAAAGTATTAAACATTTTTTGGGTTTTTTAAAAATTTCTATACAGCGACTCGAATAATTGTAATTGTTACACGTTGTTATATTGAATTTCATACAAGGTGTAATTAGTTTCATGTCATTAAAAAAACTGGTGGTAGGGAACGATAAGACAAACAAAAAAACCTTATATAACATGGGGTCTAAAACGCATAGTTTTGGAGAAAAAAAATAAACAAAAATTTCGCAAATCTTCAATAAAATTTTTTAGAATTGCTGGAATATTGTGGTAGGTTTAGATCTAGATCTGATCTGAAGAAAACTATACTCTAACTCTCCCTTGTGCAATATTTTAGTTACTGTGGGTGTTCGTTATGTACACACGTACAACCCGCCGTTCGTTGTTTTTGTTATTTTTGAATTTCGCGTCATTGTGTATTTATAGTTAAGATTTTGGAGTTTTGGAGTTTGGAGTTTGTGGGAGGGCAGTCACATTTAGGTGACCGCAGCACCTAGGACCCATTGGGCCCCTTGTACGTCCTCCCGAGGGATACAGGATTCCACCTAGGCCTCCAACCATCCTAATCTTGTGAAGAAGGTGGTGATGCTGCCTAGGGGAATATCCCTCAAGTCGGCCAGTGTAGGCCAACGTTCTCCCAAAATGGATTCTCTGCTAGAGGAGACTGCCGGGCACTCACAGAGTACGTGTTGGACAGTCTCGTCTTCTTGTTCACAACCTCTGCATAGGGGTGTGTCATTTAACTTCATGTTATAAAGGTGCTTCCTCAGCTGGCAATGACCAGTAAGAATTCCTGTCGCAAAGCGCAGGTTCTTCCTGGACATTCCCAGGTAGATCATCGTTGTATCCTTGTCAGGGTATCTAAGCAGATCACTGGCCAACTGACAACTATGAGTTTCATCCCACAGTTTTTTAAATTTTCT
Source organism: Stenurella melanura (assembly GCA_963583905.1). Classification (NCBI taxonomy): domain Eukaryota; kingdom Metazoa; phylum Arthropoda; class Insecta; order Coleoptera; family Cerambycidae; genus Stenurella; species Stenurella melanura. The sequence goes on along the minus strand of OY757315.1, from coordinate 36,661,233 downwards.
GTGGGTGTCTTCTTTAATCATTAGCATTATTGCTGAGGTCGGCAGTATGTTGGAAGGGCCAGGTCCAAGTATACTTAGACTGGCTGCCTTCTTAGCCAGACTGTCAGCTTCCCTGTTGCCTCTGCACTGTGCATGCCCTTTGACCCAGCATAGAATGACACTGTTCATGCTGGAGGCGCCCACGAGTGCCTGATGGCATTCCCATACTGACCCTGTTGTTATTTTGTGTCTCTGTAGGGCCAGTAGTGATTGTCTACTATCAGTGTAGTTAAGATTTATTTTATTGACTACTGTTCAAGTTGTCAAATTCTTGATTACGTACAGACGTAACTTACTTGTTCGTTCTTTTTGTATTCCTTTTTGGCGTTTTTACCAAGTTTTTATTTTATTTTTCTTTATTGACAACGTTAGTTGATAGTTTAGTGTTTAGTTTTGAACGAAGTGCGTATGTCCTTAATTCGACGTACCGAACTGTGTATTGATGCAGATGCAGAGTTTTTGAATCATTTAGGTAGGTAGTAAGCTTTTAACCCAGGACACTCATTTATGTTACAAATGTTAATAAACGACATTTAAATTTTCTGAATTATTAACAATCCAATATTTTGTTCCAAATTAAAAAACACACATGTAAAGAAATGCTCTGTTTAAACCTCTGTGGCCATTATTTGCTTGCAATTTGCACGAAGAGAGAACGAATTATTTACCTCTTTATAATTGCCTCAGTTCAGTTGAGGCGGTCCATCAAAGGCGGTCGATGATCCAAGGCCTTTGGTTTGACACCGCAGACTACCGCGTGTGCCGGTGAGCACTTTTTTATGACAATTAAAAGTTGTATAATTGGGAACTACAAGTCCATTGACCAAGAAAAGCAGTGGTTCTCAATTGTTCTCTACCATAATATTAAAAATGTTGACCTAGATCAGTTTTTTTTCAAAGTGCCCCTAGAGGGAAAAGTCATAAAGGTTTTTTGTTTGTCTAGTCGGTCCCCATTACCAGTTTTTTTAATGACATGAAACTGATTACACCCTGTATGTACATTTTCAATGTTAGCAATTAGAGTAACATACAATTGTTAATAAATTAATTTGATGTTTACAAGCGATGTTGTCTTTTATTTCCATAGTCTGCTTTGTGAATCATAATTTTTTTCGTAGCATTTCGATAAAACGCAGTATTCGCTTTATAACCTTATAAAACCATCACTCTGTATAAATCACGTGACAAATATTGATTATCGGAAAAGAGAAACAGTCGGCTCTCCAATTGTGAAAAAATATACAGGGTGTTCCATTTGAAATAACGAAACTGCCCTATCCCCGAAATTACGCTATGTCATTTCCGGCTAAACCGAAAGTGAGCAAAAAAAAGGCGGATACTCAGGAATAAACTTACCAAAATTAGAAAAAGACTGGAGAAAACTGCATTTCATTATCTCGACTAGTTCAAAAGTAATATAGATTGAAAAAGGGTTAAAATATAATGGGATACCCGGCATATGTCGCAAACAGTTTCAAACAAAAGTGGTAGAGCATAGAATTTTACAATGAAAAGTGTCGAAATTATTTAAAATTGTCTCTAATAGGAAATTCAAAGTTTAAAGATTTATACGTAAACGTATGAAAATAATCGCACCTTAATGACAGCACTACATTGTCAGAGAAACCTGAACATTTTGTATGTTTTGTATGTTTTCTATTTTTCAAAATGAATTTTAATATTCTTTTTACTACAATATTCGCCCCTTCCTATTCTTTGATATCGTGGGTTTTGAAAATGTACTTACTTTAGATGAAGCAATATATAAGTTATGTAGCGCCATATTTCGATTCTGTAACAGGGATTGAAGTAAAGGGCTTCTTCAATTGGTCTTGTAACATTTGTTGCCGTCATGCATCTGGGGTTAAAGTGCTGGATTTCGTCAACTGATTTTGGAAAAACATATCCCATATCAATGTAAAAAAAGATTATTTGTATGACGGATAGCAATACCATACCAATAGTATATCTACTGAACACAATTTCTTCTTCATAGAGACCAGTGTTCGTTATGGTTCTTTTTAACTTTAGAGATTTTGCTCGTATTGATGATAATGTCACGAATTTTAGGTACCTGAAATGATTTAACTTATTATAATTAAATGCAAATGCAAACTCCGATCAATTTAAAGGTTTCCTAAAAATGCAGGAAATATCTTTCTCAACAACTACTTTGCCAGCTAATTGCCACAACCAACATTGGATTATAGGAAACAAATCATGCACATTATGCTCAGCATGGCACAATCATGTTGTTTTAGTTTAGACTGTCCTGTTGAATAAAACCAAGAACAATTAAAACAAAAACACTTATCGAAATTAACAGTTATATCAGATTTTAAAGCCTTCATAGACATGTTTACAATGCGTCAGTGTGGCTACTTTTAAAGCTTAGAATGAACTGAAAAATATTTCCCAAACAAATACCTCTTTAATATGGCTTACCTTAATAGGATACTAAAAATTGGATTTCCTAAAATTATACCAATATAGGTATAACCATAAAACATAATGAAATATCCCCTACGACATAAAAATTCTCCTTCTTGTAACCCAATGTTAACTGTGTCAAAGTAATTGTTGAGAAAGATAGATGTTTTGTGTATTCATCTGCGATAATTTTTTTCAGTGGGGTAGAAATGATTGCAAGTATTTTTTGCTAGTAGTATAAATATTTCCTTTGTTTCTATTTTTAGAAAACTTTTACATTGCAGAAAATTTGCATTTGCATTTCATTATATTTTCTGATTATATCTGTATTGGTAATTTTCCGATATCCATGCCTGAGAATTAATTGTTCAGATCACTTGTTTTTGATTTTATCGAAAAAGATAGTCTAAATTAAAACAACATTACTGTGATAGTCATGATGTATATCATATTTTCTTGTAATCCACTGTTGATCGTGGTATGTGGCCAACAAAGTAATTGCTGATAAAGATTAATGTTTTCTGTACTTATCTGTGAAAGGTACTTGTTGTAAAACGTGAAATAATTACTAGTATTTTTTGGTAGTAATATAATTATTTCCCTTGTCTCCAACTCCTATTACATAAAAGTGCTTGAAATTTACAGATCAAAGTTTAAATTTGCCACGAAAAATTACTAACCTACTTCCAACTCTCTGAAACGTTTGACCAACCGTTGGATGGTTGATCATATCCAAGAATTCATAAAAGTCCAACTGCTCATCTTTATTTTGATCAAAGTAAGAGTGAAGTGTTTTAATGACACTCTCGGGTATTTCGTCTCCCTCTTGGTTTGCTATGAATTCCCTCAATTCAGATATGGTTACGAGTCCATCTTTGTTAATATCGCACTGGAAGGAAGTTTTTTATTAAAAATCTTATAATCTACACGCGCGTTGGGCCAGGTCTAACAGACCTCGGCGAAAGTCAAAGTGTGGACGGTAAATTTGTCTTAATTGGCCGCGATTAATCCTCATCTCTGTCCTGGTCTATAACTGGACACATTACCTAAATAAAAAATATTGGATAACATTTATGTGGGTTTAATAATTCTAGAAACATATCTACCGTGTGATAAATAATACACTAAACTTGTTACATGTTAGCAACTAGCAACTGTCCGTAATCCATGTGCACAATTCAATAACGATTCTTTACTGTTCTTAACATAATATTTATACGTTCTAGAGTTCATGTGTCGCGATTTAACTTCAAACCTGACAATAATTTTCTTTAAAAATCTTAAAATAAGAGTGCCATTATCTTCAAGTATTTTTCCTAGATATGAAATCGTTTGCGAAAGCTGATATGATCCACTGAAAAATACCTCAAGTTCTTCTAATGCCAATTCTGGCAGGACGAAAAGCTCAGTTGATGAAATGTTTTGAAATGGAACACTTTTTCTACCATAATTATAAGAGGAAACAAGTTCTGCCAAGGAATTAACTTCAACATTAGTTGATTTCATCCTTTCTACAATTAAGTCTACTTTTCCGCCTCCCGTATTGAAACCATCACCAAACTCATTTTCTAAAAAAAACAAGCAATTTTACAAAAATCCCCAGCAAGAGGCAACATACTGTTGTAAAGTTGATTTTGCAGTAATCTATACTTTTGTCCCACAATTCCGTTAATAGATTCGATAATCCTCCGACGGTTTGTTACAAATTGGGATTTATTAGACTCTTTTGTAGTGAGTTGATTTGTTTTTCCTTTCAGGGAAGACATTAAAACATGATAACTGTTTTGCACTAACAAATCTACCACATCTCGAAACCCACGATCGAGAATGAATATATCTTCAGGTTACAAGATATTAATAATTTTTTTACCGCTGATGCGATTTTAATTTGGAAAGTCTCAACTGTAGTGATTTTAATTGAACACAAATCACCCGTTCTCACTTTCCTCTACCATCGACAGTTTTTTCAGTATTTTAAGAAAATTGATTTTCCGCTCTAATTGTTGATGAAAAATGATTCACGAAATGAGAAACCTTTCCCAAAGCTATTCTAAACCGTTCCAGGGAAAAGTGCGCACAAACAGTTACAGACCGACAGACAGAATTTTTTTCGCTCAGATTTAAAATCTGTACAATTCATGACATCCTGAACGTATTTCAGAAACAAAAATGTATAAGAATAATTTTTAGAGGTTATTTAATTCCCAAAAAAAAAACAATTTATTCTCTCTGCTAATTATTAATAGTAAAAAACCGCTGCCTAAGGAATCACTACTTCCACATCCAGATTATTCGTCCAAGTCACTTTAAAGGAAACATCTTGACTATATTTGCACTCTAGTATGTGGAAATTATTGGTCATAGAATTTTAATAATATTTGGGGTACACTGAGGGAAGTTTTTTGCAGTGACAGCCAAAAATCAAGCTACAGCAGCAAAAAACTCTATTTAAATAGGCGCCAGCCAAGAATTTTGTAAAGGCAGTAAAATTCATTTTGCTGAAGTTACTTTACTGCAATAGTAAAGTTACTTTATAAGATATTCTTCATTGCAGCCACCGAAAATAAGCTTTACTGTTATAGTAAAGTAATTTTATTGTAGCAAAGTGGAATATATCACTAAATATGCAAACTACTTAGCTAGGGTAGCAACAGTTCTTTTTAATTCTGACAATAATTTTTACTACTATTTAATAGTTTTATTGCTATTGTAGTTGATCTCATTTTTGTTGTACCAAAAATATTTATTAGCTATCGCAAAGTATCTGGCTATGATAGGATTAATTCTTTTCACTTGTAGCAACATTTTTTATTACCACTATGATTTTCCTGGTACTGTAGTTAATTCTTTTTTTTGCTGTAGCAAAGTTACTGATTGGATAGAGCAAGAATTTGGCTGCAGTAATATTACTGATTATTATTTACAGCAAAAAGTTTCACTACCATTGCAAAATTTTTTACTACCCTAGTAAATTTCTTTTGTATTGTGGCATATATGATTATTCTTTCTTAATTTAGTAAAAAATTAGCCTGCCTCAGAAAACATATTTGGTCACGTCAAAAAGTTTTAGATCAATAACAGTAGAATTTCTTAATTAGAATAGAAAGGTCATTTTGCTACTACTAAAAAGATATCTGCTGTAGGAACGGGCCATGTGCGTCCCCACATGAAGTTTACAGGAGAAATGTTTATTCCTAAAATACAACTTTACAAAATGCGCAATCTTATCTAATTAAAAAAAAATGTTACATAATGATTTAGATATATAGATACATCACTTTGCGGCTATATGAAAAACATTATTTTTTAAGATTTTTTTTTTAAATAAGAGAAAACGAATAATAAATATTAAATTACCTAAACATGAAACTACAAGCAAAAAATTGGTATGCCTTGGACTAACAAATGGTTAAGGATTTGGCCCAAATTAAGAGACTAAAATCAATTAAAAATAAATAAACATTTATTTTCATAGATGATAAATTAACAGATTTTCTTTATAAGTAAAAAACATAAAACATATAAAACATTAAATTGTATTATTTGCTTAAAACAAAAACAAAATAAAAAAGAAGAATAAATAGACATTTATTTTGATACGTAATAAATTAACAATCTTTCCCTAGGAGTAAAAAAATACATTTATTTTGACATGCTTAAAAGTAAAACACATAAAATGTAAAGAAAACACTAAATTGGTGAATGTCATTCTGGTAATTCTACTGCCATCGGTCGTGGGTCAAAACAACGCATCTATTATTTTAGTACTTAATTGTCAAAGTTCTTTAGAAACACTTCCATTCTCCCATTCAACAACCATTTCTTTATACGTTTCTGTCATGGTGACATATCACTAGGTATATCTATTACCTATGGTAAACTGAATTTAAATCAAGTTAATTTGAAATTCCACAGACAGAGCTGCTCCACGCACATGTGATGGGGAAAGCAGGTGATGTTTTTTTATGATAAACAAGAATAGCCTAGTTGCTTTGCACTCGCTTGCTCCTATTGCCATACCTAAACAAACATTTTTCGAATCCGTACACACCGATAGAATCGACCCTGCGATTTAGGAAATCAAAAACAAAAAACGACTTGCCCAAAAGTCTCCTGTGATTTTTGTTATAATGAAACACACCACACATAAAAATATAGTACATAATATTCAACCCGCACAAAGGCACAAGTAAACGAGACATTATTTACTTATTTACCAAGTATATCATTGAGGTCACAGCGTAGAATGACGTCGGGCCGTCGGGGCAGAGCCAATGAGAGGCAACTTGTGTGTTTTCCCCTGAATCCGGAGTTGACCGATTCAGTCCGATTGGTGTTGTGGTGACGTAATTCAACACAAAACTTTGTAATTCCAACAAAGTTTTTATTTACCACAGTTAAATCTTTCTTTATATTGTCTTCTTTTTAATGGTAGCTAAATGCTCTAGTGCTCTAGTAAAGCAACTAATAAAAACTCTAAAGTACTTTTTAAGGGCTAATACAAACACTCAGTAAAGTTATTTATTCTAGTATAGTGAACAGATATTTCTAACCTAATTAAAATTATTGCTACTCTAGTTAAAAAACGCGTAGCAAATTATTTTTTGCTGCGGCTTTTCTCAGTGTAGATGTCATAGAAAAGTTTGAGGAGTTGGTTTCTACCATATACGTTAAAAATGAAGTTTCTAGTTTACCGTACTTATTTTCCACTATTTACAACCTACCACCTCAATGGAGTCATCTCAGTCAGATGTCACTACAATACATACGTGTACTAACTTTCAAGTGAATATCTCAATTTGATGTTATCATTCCCATTAATAATGAAGCGAAGGTGGTAGAGTTTGAAAAATATTAGAAAGAAATCTGAGGCCTTGGTTTCTAGTATATACACCGAATCCCAAATTTCTGTAGTCTTACCAGCTTGCTTTACTTATTTTCCCCTATTTGCCCTATTTAACCCCCAACCCTTCAACGGCATCATCTCAAATTATGATCTAGTTTCAGACGTCGTTATAATACATACGTGTACCAAATTTCAAATGAATATCTCAACTTTATTTTGTCAACCCCGTTAATGGGGTAGGGGTGGTGGGGGGGTTGAAAAATATTATAAAAAAATCTGAGGCCTTAACTTCTTGTACATACACCGAATTTCAAGTTTCTGTATTCATACCAGCTTGCTTTACTTATTTCCCCCTATTGACCCCTAAATAACCCCCAACCCTTCAACGGAATCATCTCAAAGTATAATCTAGTTCCAGATGTCGTTATAATTCATACGTGTACCAAATTTCAAATGAATATCTCGATTTTATTTTATCAACCCTTTTAATAATGAAGTAGGGGTGGTGGGGGTTGAAAAATATTATAAATAATCTGAGACCTTGGCTTCTAGTACATACACCGAATTTCAAGTTTCTGTAGTCTTACCAGCTTGCTTTATTTATTTTCCCCTATTTACCCCTATTTAACCCCCAACCCTTCAACGGAATTATCTCAAAATATAATCTAGTTCCAGATGTCGTTATAATACATACGTGCAGAAAATTTCAAATGAATATCTCAATTTTATTTTATCAACCCTTTTCAAATTGGAGTAGGGGTGGTGGGGGTTGAAAAATATTATTAAAGAATCTGACGCTTTGGCTTCTAGTACATACACCGAATTTCAAGTTTCTGTACTCTTACCAACTTGTTTTACTTATATTCCTCTATTTACCCCAAATTAACCCCCAACCCTTCAACGGAATCATCCCAAAATATAATCTAATTCTAGACATCGTTATAATACATACGTGTACGAAATTTCAAATGAATATCTCAACTTTATTTTATCAACCCCTTTAATGTGGTAGGGGTGGTGGGGGGTTGAAAAATATTATAAAAAAATCTGAGGCCTTAACTTCTAGTACATACACCGAATTTCAAGTTTCTGTACTCTTACAAGCTTGCTTTACTTATTTCCCCCTATTTACCCCTATTTAACCCCCAACCCTTCACCGGATTTCCTCAAAAAACAATCCAGTTCCAGATCTCGTTATAATATATACGTGTACAAAATTTCAGGTCAATATCTTAAACCGTTCCGGAGAAAGCGTGCGGACAAAAAAAAGTTACAGACAGACCGACAGACAGACCGACAGACAGACCGACAGACAGAAATTTTTTTTTTGCTCAAATTTAAAATCTCGACGTTTCATGACATTCTAAACCTATTTCACGATGAAAAATTTTTGAAAATTTTTTTGCGATTACTATACTTCCAATCCACTACGTGGATGTGGAAGTAATTACACTTATCTCTCTGTGTTTCATGCGTCAGAACTAATTAAAATATTTTATAATCTCATAACCAATTACCTATAAAATATTATGAATAAATCGTAGAATTCACATTCTTGTTAATTACAGGATGTACGGTATTGTACAGGATATATTAGCATAGAATGATGCACAACATCTATGTGTAATGTCACGTAAAACTGGTAGGTAGTATACTTATAGTTGACAAGATAAAACAAAATAAATGAAACATTTTTATTTTAAATCGCAAGAAACGTTTGATACATGTTACATATCAATATTTGGTTATTTCTGTATGGACATTATAAGTCGCACTTTTTAGGTTTCTTGAAATAAATACTTTTAGTCGCGTCATTTTAGCATGAAAAATCTGAAAACCTCTAAAAAAAAGGTACAGGAGGGTCAATTGGCTTTATTTTTGTTGCAAGAGTTCAAAAGGGCATTTAGAAAAAACAGTACCTTTTATTTTTTGGCGGAAATGTTTGGTTTCATTTTTTTCCCCAATAATTGACCAATATTAATGGCCAATTCAATTAAATTAATTGAAAATTTGCTATCATACACAATATGCCATAGAATTAGATGAAAATGATTACTCGGGGGTTTTTGGGATTGCTGATCACGAATCTGAAGTCCATCTTGGGAAATTCAAAATGGCGGACCGGAAATCGGGTCATTTTCCAGAACAAATGAGAAGGGATATCTTGACCTTGAAAATTTGTACTCGGGGGTTTGCGAGGTCTAATTTGGTAAATTCAAAATGGCAGACCTGAAGTAGAGTCAATTTATCAGGAAAAACTCGTACTTTTTAACAGTATAAGAAAGGACACTTTGTTTCCTATTACTGAATTTATTGTAACATACACGTTACTGCAGTTTCGGTACCTTAGCGCGCCATTTTCAAAAGTTGATTCAAATGAATGAATGAATTTACAAAGGTCTATGCATGTTTATACTATAAGTACTATATAATTACCCTATTCTAGGTACTAATTGATCAAATCTTAGACCCAATAAACATTTAGAATTTAAATAAGTTGTAAATTATGTAAATTAGGTAAGTTACTTAGTAAAGGATTATTTTAATGCATTAAAGTGGATTGATATAGGTCTAACTGGTCATTCAGAAGATTGTTTCCGGGAATTTTGTTGGATTTAATCATTTCTATTGATTCTAGTTTTAATTTACATTTCTCATGCTAATATAGGAATGAATAGAGCCTAGAAAGAGGCTTCAAAAAATGTACTGAGATTGTAACATGTGGAATGCTCGATAGCATCCTTCGTTACACTGTCAATATTTATTAGAAAAATTATAAGTTATCGGAAATATTATTCCCACAAACCTTAGTATTAATAGAGTGCACTTACTCCTTATACTATGATGAACGTACGTCATCTGTCAGAGTTAACGCTCGCGAATACTAAATAGCCCTCCAGGAATGATATTCCAACTAAATAACGCCGGGTGAAACTCTTTCTCGTTGAACCATTGAACTAATTAGACGTATTTATAATTTTGTTTGACCTGTAATGGGGATGTTAGAATTTGAAAAACCTCGTGATGATCACATGAGGTAAGGTTTTAATTATTATACTGGTAAATACCGTCTAACATTTGAAATATTGTTTTAGCTTTTTCTCATGAGTTTTTCTCATAATCATAATTATAAATATACGTAAGCTTCTCGTAGAGTTTTCTCACAATTATAAGTTTTTCTTATAATTTTTTCTAATAAGTATTTTTCTTATAAAGAATCACTTAATAATCAAATTTAGTTACGTTTAATGCTGTTAACGTCGAAGTATTTCCACGTTACATTATTTGCTTTGAGCAAGATTATCTACATTCAAATTTTAAGACTTACTACGTTTTCTACTAAAGTAATATTCATATGAAGTCAACCTTTCTGTACTACATTTTGAATTGGAATATACGAAAACATTCTGGGCGAAGAGATTTTCTTCATTTTGTCTTGGCGATAAACTTGTACGAACGTTTCTACGATTTCATAACCTCAAAATGGGATTAGGCCGCCACATGTGAAACACAACTTTTAAATCCATAATCATAGGAGAACAGGACCGTATCTAGGAGTTCTCTCCATCAGGATAACAAAATAAAAGATAAGTACTTTTGATTGTTACCAGTAAAAGGGATTATTTTCACATGATTGTTGAGCTATAAGAGCCAAAAGTGTCTAAATTTAACATATTAGATTCAAGTGAAATCTATTATATTTTTGGCTATTTGCATTTCCGTTGTTATAATTAAACCCATTGTTGTATATTAATTCGTAGTTCCTTATATCTTGAATTCGTTGTCGCAAATACATCGCCGTAGTATTGTTTTCGTAGTTACTTTTATCTTGATTCCTCGTCGTCAATATTTTGTTGTAGTATTGTAATGCACGTTTGTTAGTGACATAGTAAGACGTGGTTCAATTTTTGTTGTAACGAGTGTGTTTAAAGTTTATGAACTTTGAGATAAGGTTACGAGGCATATTTTTGTAATATAGTTATACCCTAATAGCACATGGACGTCCCGAAAACGTCCCAAGAACGTACTCACAGGACATGAAAACGTCCCGAGGACGTACTCTACCGACGTAAGACGTACCGAGGACGTTTGAGGGACGTTCCGTGTCAGCAAAACGGGGTGTCCCGAGGACGTCCCACCCAGGACTTATGTGGGACGAATGTAGGTCTAGAGAGGACGTCCTGAAAACGTTGGTGGGACATACTATGCAAAATATATAGGTACCTCCCCCTCCACCACTTTTAAGGTGTATTCACAGCAGAGGGTATTTATGTTCCTTTTTGGGTTTTCTAACCACATGCATTTCTTTCGAAATAGAATCCAGTGATTGGATTCTATTTCGAGGGGAATAAATGTGGTTAGAAAAGCCAAAAATATAAAAAAATGACAATATATAATTACCATGTGGAAAAATTATTCAATTAGATTGATTTTAAAACTTAGTACTTTTAGTTATCAACCCCAAATGACAAATTTATGCGAACATTTTATTTCTATTGTGCTATAATAAGTTATGGCATTTGTATTTTTTTTTAAATTAACTTCTTACTCTACAAATTCAAGTGTCAAGTGTCAAAAATACAATTTTTATGGGATTTAAAAGTTATATATTATAATACCTAGTACAGTATAAAATAGTTATATATACATTAAGTCATATTGAATATTATAAGAAATAAGCCAAGTATGCAATAAAACGTAAGATAAATGTATATCTCACCTTTTCTTAACGTTTTGCACACTTCGTCTTTTTATAATTATCTTAGTTTATATTATTTTCTAATATTCTCTCTTTTTTGACACCCTCTCTGTTCTTTCTTTTGCCCTCTTCAATCACGATGTAATAGCCATTTCGGTGTCCTTCCAAGACTTTGAAGCGTTAGCGACTGCAGCAGCCCCTGTGCAAATAAAAGAAAGATTAACATTTCAGATGAAATCTTGGCAAAAAACATTAAGACTAATATATGCCACTTGATGGCAAGCTTATATTTAAAATAAATTGTTATAATTTTCTTGGTGTCCTATTTAAAAAAATGTTTACAGTTTAAATGTGAAATTATTTTTGTTTAACTGATTTTTGCATTTGAAAGGTTCCCTTGTTCATTTAAACATTTTAAGAACACCTCTTTATATGAATGATTGATTCTACAAATAATACCAAAGACCGAGAGAAGCAGAAATATATGTTGACTAATGCTACCGCAGATTATAATAACATTATTATAAGTTTAACGTTATATTTTTTGGCAAATATTATTACAGAATTCAAGTAAAGAAAATGGCTATGGGTTAAGATGCATTAGGATTTACGGTTAGAAGCAGGTTTATTAGGTTGAACATTGATGTATAAAAGTTTTTGTACGTACGTACAGCATAATTTCAGAAAAATATAACAAATAGGGCATATAAGTTACAAATTTGTAAATTTTCCTCAAAAAGTACCTTTATTAGTTTTTTCCTTGTATTAATTTACTGAAATCCCTAAATATACTTTACAAGTTTGTTGATGTTTTCTGGCGAATGTTTTTATTACTCGATGTATCAAAGCTTACCTATTAAAAGTTTCATCACCTCCACTTGTTCATCAGAGATGTCGAACCATATACTTATAACACTTCGTTTAACACACTGCATGAGTAGGTACTTCTTTTCAATTTTCACTTCCCTCGCATACCGAAGGGAAGTATTCTATTTATGTTTAACCAACAATCTTCTTTTAGGTGAATAAGTTCGCTCCATGATAAACAACTAAAAACTACATACTCAGGTTCACAGGTGATCTCCAATAGAATTTTAACAGATCCAAATAAGGTGGGTGATAGTAGGTAGGTATATTTATCATAACCTACAAATAAGCCGCACCAAATTTATCTAGAATAAAATATCGATCTAAATACTTATATATTAATAAATCAATTAAATAGACTTACCTGTTTTTGGTACTTTCTTTTGTAGCCGTTAAAAGTGACTAGTGCCAGTGTGCGGAAGAAATAAAAATGCAGAGAATTTATATAAATTCTTTGTAAAAATGATGCAATCTCTGTCAAATTGAATTTCCCAGTTTGACAGCAACTGAGTAACATTACATAAGCTCTGCTTAAATATTGCGGTGAAAATGGCTGTAATATAACCGAAACTCATGAAAAAAATAGTTGAAACGAATATAAGATTTCTGAAATCAGAAAAATCAAATTGACAAAATTTAAATGGACCATGAAATATGAAAATATTTTGTTATCAAAAGAAATTTTGTTAGTAAAACTTTTTATGGATTGTAATTTCATTTTTAGTTTTTAATTTCCTTTTTTAATCATATCCTCATCTGCTCAAAAAAAAAACATCACTCCTAGAGGTTATTTCACAAATGTGTTTAGGTTTGTCTTGACTAGACTCTAGCAGGATGTCCTCAAAACGTTTTATTCAGAACGTTTTAGGGACGATAGCAAACGGACGTCCTTGGGACGTACCATGTAAACCCGGGACGTTCAGACCAAACGAGGACCTAAGTGAACGTCCTGGGGACGTTCGGTGTTATCAGGGTATTGTCTCTCGTCAAGAATCTCAAATTTACCTAAATTTTGGTTGTAATATAAGATTTTTAATATTGAGATAAATTTACGAGACGTATCTTCTGTAATATAGTTATTTTGTCTCTCGTAAAGGATCTCAAGTTTATCTAATTTGTGTAATATATGATTTTAGTATTGAGGTGAAAGTTACGAGACGTATCTTTTGTAATATATTTTTGGTTCTCGTACACACACTTGAACACTTGGGCAATATATTAACATCGAATAAAAACTCCTTTTCAACGCCACAAGATATATAGCACTTCATTTAAAAAAAAGGTACTTAGTCCTGTAATTTCGTCTTGGCTCTCCCTGTATGTTCGAAAATAATTTCCTGTTATAGACTTTTTTATCTAGTTTACTTGCAATGTTTTTAAAAATTTCTAGCTATCGTAGAACTCGATATATGTGTCTATGCCACTTTGTGTTAATACTAATTTTAAACAACGACTAATAGTTTGAAAGGACATTTGTTTCTAAGGCCTTCTTAAAGTAATAATTTCTTAATTATTCCTCTAATATTCTCAGTACACCTTATACAGTTGCATATAATTCAGGTTTGTCCGTGGAAAAAAGGCAATATCAAATTTGGTTGCTTTTGACCAGATCATGATGTTTTAATATCTAAAATTCTAACGTCAGCCCTCTCTGCTCAATAATTTTAATATTTTGGCCTTCAAAGGTCGAGACTCTATGAACGGCTACTAAAGCAAATAACTTTATAAATTTCTCTGTTAATTTTTTAAATTTTAGTGTCTTTAAAGAATATTGTTTTCCTAAAAATTCTAAAGCGACGTTAGTATGTCAATTTTATAGTACTTGGGCCTTGGTGGCAGTAATCTACAAACGCCTTTAAAAAATCGTTTAATCACAGGGTTATTCACTACATCCTCTATAAAAAAATTGGTAAAGTTATTTACACAGAACTTCCCTCGTTATTTGTGCATGACAGTCACTCAAAAAAATTATTAATTACGAAATGACATTGGGAATAATAATCGGAATATAATTATTGGTATTATTACAAAGAAAACCTGATAACTTTTGGTCAAAAAAATATACAGAGTGTTCATCCAACAGCAAAAGTTCAATATACTAAATAACAGGTGCCAAATATGGAAGGCTTGCGCAAATACCTTTATAAATGTCCACCATGACTCAATTATTTAGGAATTTTGACTCGTACGAGTCGAAATTACTTTCAATTTAATAATGAAATTTATAAATTAACAGATGGATTACCTATGGGTTCCCCCATATCACCGTTATTAGCTGAAATATTTATGTCAGACTTTGAAAATAAGTTGTTTAACTGCGAAAATAACCTAATAAATAATGTATTTTTCTGGACTAGATATGTGGATGACGTGTTTTGTATTTGGCAAGGTACAGAAAGACAACTTAATAAATTCTTAAATCTTCTGAATTCATTTCACGATAAAATTCAATTCACTCTAGAAATAGAAAACGAGGAAGGTTTAAACTTCTTGGACGTTAACTTAAAAAATAGAAACAACAACTTAGAGTTTGACATTTACCGTAAACCAACTTGCACAGACACAGTCATTCACAAGAACTCTAAGCAATCATCACAAATAAAAATGGCATCTTTCCATTCATTTATCCACCGTCTGCTAACCTTCCCTTTAAATAAGAATAATTTTATAAAAGAAGTGAACACCATTAAAGAAATAGCTAGAAACAACGGTTATAGTGAAAACATCATAGATAAATTAATAAAACATAAACAAAAGAAAAAGTTACTTAAAGAATTCTATGCTGATACTCCACAAAGAACTGACATATATAAATGTATTAATTATAGGCCTAAGATTAGTGATAAAATTAGTCATAAACTGAAAAAACTAGGATGTAAAACTATTTCTGTTAATAAAAATAATCTAGGGAAAATGTTAGTTAATAATAAAGACAAAAGAGATTTATTAGAAAAAACAGGTGTATATCAATTAAAATGTAATGACTGCGATGCTATATATATCGATCAAACTGGTCGTAAATTAAAAAATCGTCTCGCTGAACACAAAAAATCAATAACGAATGGTATACATAGCACCGGTATGTCAACACACTGCATAGAAAATAATCATTTTGTTAATTTTAATGAAGTCGAATTACTCCATACAGAAAATAAAGGAAAGAAGTTAGATTTACTAGAGCAATTTGAGATCATGAAAGCTGTCAAAAAGCATAAAAATGTAACTAATGATCAAACATTATTTATGGGTCATAATATTCTAGAAAAAATAATTTAACATTAAGAACTTATTTGTAGTATATTTACATAGGATAGGAATCATATAACTAGTTGCATGTAATAAATAGATTAAAAGCTTTGAATAATTTATACCTTCCATTAGGTATAAATAAGTAAGGAACACATTTTAAATTTAGTATTATCTTGTACTCTTGATAAAGGCCTAATAAGCCGAAACACGTGTAGAGTTTTAATAAAACTTTTTGAAACATTAAAAAGCATAATTTTTCCTGTATGTTTAAATTTCAATATAGCATTAATTGCTGCGCCATAAATATCGTCATGAAATTCATGACAAAACGCTGTTCATTATTGTACAGCGCTATTGTGATTTATCAGAGACAAACATTTTGCTATTTCTTTGTTTTTTTTTTCTTTTTTTTATTATGAAATCTTTCTGTTTATTTTCCCTCTATTACCGAAAAAGTTTCTTGTACATGGGATACTAACATTGTTGACAAGGTGAAATTAGTCTTTTTGCTTTCCTGTTTCATATTTTTTAACATGACATGTGTTTAGAATTGACCTATCACATCTATAAAAATGTGTAGCCAAGTGAATAAAGAATTTTTCGTTATTATTATTATTAGACGGTTGGAAATATACAGTACAAGCAAATTAGCCATTTAGGGTAACAAACATTATTAAAAGGATTTATCTCCGGGATTTAAGTACCTATGTAATAACCTAGAGAATGAAATTATGCATTCTTTGCACTTCCAAGTTCCGGGAAAATTCAAAGGAATTTGGAAAAACTTTTTGATTTTCGTTTTTTTTTTGTTCTAGCGGCCAAAATAATGAAAACAGATAAAAGTTTTCAACAAAAGTTGTAGCTCGTCTCTTTCTCTACAAAAAAGGTCTTTGCAGATTTTTGTCTTACTTAAGCCGTTTAGAAGATAAATCGAGTTTTCCACTTATGGTTTTGAGCCACTTCGAAATGCGCGAAAAATGAGAATTTTCCGGGAGTTTCGTACGACCGGGCTCATCGATCGAAAATTCTTACTATTCAGAGCCCCTAAAAAATGAAAATAACATAAAATGTAGAGAAAAGTCTCAGCTTTAATGGAGAACTAATCACAAAATTCATAAAGAACTTTATCATAGAGAAAAAATATTAGAAGATGGCTTAGTAAACTCTACATTATTCATACACGTTCAGAAAATACACAATTATGCAGTAAAACATATACAACTTATTTGTTTCTTAACATTCTTCAATGAGATTTTCACGAAATATAGATTAAAGTGCGTGGATTGAATCCACGCAGTGAAAATGCACTTATTGTTACGGGAGAAATAGGGAGGATGCATTAAACTCAAAGATATGAATAAAACAACTGTATAAAGTTTAATAAGGCATCTTCTAACACTTTTTTCTCTATGGTAAAAATTTGTATGAATTTTGTGATTAGTTCCTCATTAAAGCTGAGGCCCTTCTCTACATTTTATGTTATTTTCATTTTGGCTCTGAAGAGTAAGAATTATCGATCTATGAGTCCGGTCGTACGAAAATCCCGGAGATTTCTCATTTTCCACGCATTTCGGAGCCGCTCAAAACTATAAGGAGAAAACTGAATTTATCTCCTAAACCGCTTAAATAAGAGAAAGACGAACTTCATTATTTCATTTCATTATTTTAGCCGCTAGAGCAAAAAAACCGAAAATCAAAAGTTTTTCCACATTTTTTATGTGTATTGTCATACACAGCAAAAAAGATTTTTCAAAAAAGCCTTGAAAGGGGAAACAGATTAGATTTCCGAAACGTCGGCGAAATATTTAATTTCAAGTTTTTATATTTATTTGTGTTGTTTATTTAAAAAAAAACAGCCTCTAATTGATCCTTTGACGTAAACGTCACAGGCGTGGAGGTTATTTACCAGTATCATACTGGTTAATTGTGATATGTTTTGTAGATTCCCCTAGCACCGCTTGAAAAGAAAACATACATGTGGCAGGAAGTCCCAAAGAATTGAAGAAGGAAAAAGAAAATTAAGATAATGCCACAAATAACATTTAGACAATAAAAAATATAGATGACAAAATGTGATCTTCTAGAATTGCATGATGTAGGTATCTCCATTGCTACCATCACCTATGAAATCTTTTGATGTTTTAAATTATTTGTGCGAAAATGACTTAAGTACTTTGTATCCGAATATAATTATAGCGCTGAGGATTTTATTAACACTCTCCCCGTCTTAAAGTTAATAGAAACTATCTAAGAAATTCATTGAGCCAAACAAAACTTAAAGATTTACCATTGATATCAACTGAATCTAAATTAGCTGCCACTCTAACTTAAAGTTAGAAGAGTAAAACTGTGCGAATTGTACGTTGCTCATGTTAATTATTTTTAAATTGTTATTATTTTCGAAAATAAAAGTATCTGGCCATTTTGTAACGTAGTTTCTAAAGCACAGTTTAAGGTTACTCGTTTTTTATTTTTCACATAAAGGGCGGCATTTTGAAGACTCGCATCATAATGAAAAGATCTGCCGCGCGGCCCTGAAAATGTTTCATTTTTACGTGCTTTCAGTATTTTTTTATTGATACTTCGAACGGCTGTCTCTTTTCTTGGGTTTGTTTTTTGTATTTTTTAAAATGAAAGAAGATATAATTTGCGAAGTTCACAATACTCTTACAGATGTACAACAAACAGTGATCAAACACCTATTTTCTTAAATAAAGTTGTGTTCTGGTTAGAGTTCATAATCGCAAAATTAAAAACACATTCAGGCTCGTTGAGCCAATAATATGCGTGATACAAATTTAATCCTATTTCAGTCGATTGTTGGTCTGTAGTAACAATTACAATTGATTAGAAATATAAATAGAAATAATTTAAGTTGTTCTTACATTATCAAAAATATTCCTATAATAAGCGGTCACATCCTTATTCCTTAGGATCGCCGATTTTCTTATAATTTTCACACTATCTATGTTGCACTGCCCGCAGTCGTTGAGTGGAACATTTTCATCAATTTTCGCTAATATTTCTGGCGGTTTTAGCATTTCTATTGTTCGTAAAATGCAATATGTAGTGATGATGGCTCGCCTAAAACTAAACTATCAGTATCATTTCATGTTGGTTATTTTATTCACTCATTCTTTTGCGGTAAACTATCTCGTTGAAACCAAGTAAAATACGTGCTTGATAAAATTCTTGTAATTGACGTACTGTATTAATTAAAACTGTGTTATTCAAGTTACTGCAATTGCAGTAGCGTCCTATTAGGTAAGGATTAAAATTTTTGTCTTATTAAATAGTAGTTATTTTGTTGTAACATCAATTCAAACCAGTACAGTACATCATTCTGAACAAAAAATGATTTTTTTTTTATTTGAGATAAAAAATATTTTTAGTTGAAAAAATTGTTTGTTTCGCGGCCCATATAGCAAACACCTTTGAAGCCACTATGGGATAATCTTGTACAAAGGTTTCTAAAGGTGTTGATTAAGAATATCTTACTAGTTTTTTTGATTGATTGATTTACCAGCATAAGGTGAGCATTCCCACATAACATCTCGTGGATATGTACATCCATTGTAACGAAAAATTGTTTTTCGTTGAAGCATCCGTGCTACATAGATTTGAATTACCCGCGGTAAACGCCGATGCGAAGTTAACAAGTGCACATACGCGATGGAAACATCACGGAGGCCATTTTTAAGATTCGAGACTTCCGACGCTGGTGAGTTAAGATTGTTTACTTATTCTTTTAACGGATTTTCACGTTTATTTCTTTAGTCCTTTGGTGTTTTCAATATATTTGATTATTAAATGAGGTCATATTATTGAGTTAACGTTGCTATATAGTTATTTTTGGGAATTATTAAAGGATATTCCGTGCAACAATTAATTTTTATTGAGGCACGTGTTTGTGCGATTTCGATGTCTACTGGACATGTATCTTTGTTATCTCATTAATTATCGTGGCAATTTTGTATTTTGTGGTCGCTTGAGACACAATACCGTGGTGCTTTATCAATTTTTTAGATTATTGTCGACGAGGATTAAACTCGGAAATTAATCAAGGGATAAATTAGAATCCTTATTTCTTAATCGTGTGCAAACAATCTCATCTCATTAAGTGTCGACACCTAAAGTCGTTTTGTCGCATTTAATTAACATCGTGTTAGTACAAGCGCTTAAGAGATAATTTTTTATTGGTTTATTTTTCGGGAGATTAAACTGATAATGTTTTTGCTATACTTGTTACAATATTAGTTTTTTTCAGATAGTAATTCAGATATTTTCTATCTAATTCAGTTGTGCTAAATTTAGTTACTTTTATTCAAATTTTTGGTCATAACAAGTGTCGGCCATTTTGTGAGCGGCTAAAATTTCATGACAGTAGAGTGTTCTCATTTATTCATTTCCTTCATTATTATATTAATCAGTAGCTTATTCATATATTTTCAAAAGTAAAATTTTACCAATACTGAGGTTTTTTTGTTAAATTGCTAATAGTGGGGTTTTGTAGTGACCTTCGTCACCATAGCTTTTTTGCAGTTTTTCTTGTATTCTTTTACCTCAAGTAAAATTTCTTGCCAATTAATTTTTTTATTAGACAGGAACTACGGAAGTTTTCTTTTTCTCCCAATTTAATTTTTTTTTCTATTATCAGCTGGTTCCTTACATTGCCCTTTTTCATGTAAAATTCTGGACCAAACCACCACTGAAGCAATGCACAAGGCCTACATTGAATATTTGGAGTTATCCTCAAAGTACTGGATATCATTCCGACGCAGCGTCTCCTGGAATTCAGCTTTGTCAGGCGACATTAAAATTTTGTCACCCGATGATGATCACTTTCATACCGAAAGTGAAATGCCCCGAAAAACATGACATTTGATATTTTTTTACTTTCCGAGGGTCCTATCCACATAAAGAACGCGGGCGGAGAAGGACACTGTGCACTATTCGATTTCTCTCGCCTTACTGCGTTCTGCTGATTTTTTTCAGAATTTTCCTAAAACATCGAAATCTGTCACCCGATGATGACCTCTTTCATAACGAAAGTGAAATTCCATGATAAACACCTACACACAAAAGAAGTGAAACTGTTCCAATTTTCGAGGAATCTAACCGAAGAAAGGAAGCAGATGGAAAACTCCGGTGCGCGGCATTCGATTTCTCTCCCATTACTGAGTACCACCCCTAATTTTTTCAGATTTTTCCTAAAACATCAAATTTTTGTCACCAGATGATGACCCCTTTTACACTGAATGTGAAATGCCACAAAAAGCACCTGCAACACGAAAACCGATGAATAACCATTAAAATTTGAAAAACAACAAGGAGTGCTCAATAAGGCGATAACCAATCAAAATAGAGCGAGAGAAATGACGTCAAAATAGACATTTCCTAAATATTCTTCTTACCGTTATTTGTACACGAATAAGAAAACAGTCCGAATTCGGTACAACAAACACTAACAATATAAATTGCAAAGTTCCACAACCGAACACAATAGAAAAAATATTCAAGCTTATAAACCTATATAGTCTCAATGCCAGTGTTCAACCATATTGTTTTAATTCGGTCTATAGTGACGTCACAAAATATTTCATCCTTGTCGAGCAAAAGTTATTATTGAGCACTCCTTTCTGTTTATCCCTCTTGGAGTTTGATGGCCAGCGGTGGTAGAACTAGGGTCTTTCGAGTTAGAACTTGGTAATACCTTGGTCGCACTAGATATAATTGTGATAGGTTAATTTCAAAATGAGATTATTGTGGGCCAATGACAACCCAACGTTTACAGTTGCCATCAAAGGATGAATAATCAGCTATAATTACATTCGAAAGGCCCTATTGTTGTCAAAATCAATAAATGTCAACGACAACAACGTCGCAGAGTTCTCGTTTTTTATTAAAAACAGATTTAAAAAAATCAGTTGGAAGGTGTTGAGGGAATAACTGAATAACTAAAATGCCTCGTCGCAAAAGAGGAGATATCTCTGTGAGTTAAGATTTCACTAAATGTTGTTTCGTATCAGTTTTTTCTCATGTTTTCAAGATATAACTATCATTTGTTTGTATTTCTATTGTTAATATGCAGAGAGAAGAAATAGCTAAACAATTTTTGCTACCCGAAAGACAGTCGAAGATCGATACATTACTAAGACAAGATGGCCAAGCCTATTGCATTTGCCGGACATCTGACTCCTCTCGTTTCATGATAGCATGTGATGCCTGTGAGGAATGGTAAGACCCTATATAAACTTGTTTCAAGGTGTACCCCGTTAATTCATAGGTATCATGGGGATTGCATAAAAATTTCGGAAAAGGAGGCTAAGTTAATCAAGCAGTATATCTGCATTCGTTGCAAAGAAGAGGATCCTACTCTAGTGACACGCTGGAAGGTTAAGAGAGACAAAGATGAGACATATGCAGCTGAGGAACGTAAGCCGAAGAAGAGACGGGGTCAGAATAAAACTGACAAAAAGACGAAGAAGTGTGGCGAATGCATGGCATGTTATAAGACTGAGGATTGTGGCCGATGTGATATTTGTACCAGAAAAAATAAACATGGATCGTCTAGAAATAAAGCAAGGTGCAAGCAGAGAATTTGTTTGAATTCAATGGGTGGGTAAGTACCGACTTAAATTTTTAGTTTTTTTTTTCTCTTTTGGTAAATTTACATTCCTTACTTGCTTATTAATTATGGTGTCATTTTTTTTCCATGTTGGTAACACATCACCTCAAATTAAGAGTATGCAGGTGAATGATATGTTGACAGATATAGGGCTATAAGTATAACACTTGGTAGATTTTTACTTATATAAAACAATCGACAGATATATTTTTAAGGATCATTTTCATTTATATGTTTTTTGTTTTAGAACGAGGCGCAAAAGAAAAGATTCCAGCTCAGATAGAGAAATGTCATTCAATGACCATTTGAAAACTGATCATCCAAGACAGTGCTATGGGCTACAGTGTGTTAATGATGCCCGCTACGGTTCAAAATATTGCTCAGATCAATGTGGTATGGATCTGGCAAAAACTAGGATATTGCAAGTTTTGCCACAGAGATTACAAGAATGGGTATTAAGTCCATCAGTTGCTGAAGAGATTAACATCAAAGGTAGTAGGAATTAC
This sequence comes from Stenurella melanura, assembly GCA_963583905.1. Taxonomy (NCBI): domain Eukaryota; kingdom Metazoa; phylum Arthropoda; class Insecta; order Coleoptera; family Cerambycidae; genus Stenurella; species Stenurella melanura. Next base: position 36,637,969 of record OY757315.1, on the reverse strand, counting down.
TTCTAGAAAATTGAATCATTATATTTAAATGTTTTTACAGCTCTTGATCAGGTTAGAAAGCAACAACTGGAGGTGAAGCAAATACTTCTGGATTTAGACAGTCGTCATAGGGAACTGGATGTTATAGTTCAGCGAGCCAAAAACGCTACCATAGATCCATACCAAGATAATGAAAATGAGGATGACATTGAAATTTCTATGTATTGTATAACTTGCGGTCATGAAATTCATTCCAAGACTGCTATCAAACATATGGATAAATGTTTCAATAAATATGAATCACAAGCTTCATTTGGATCAGTTTTTAAGACCAGAATCGAAGGTACCTACCTAATAAAAGCTAACACAGTTAGAATTGAATATGTGAACAGAAATGAAGCACTCTGATTTTTTTTTTTTAGGAAATAATATGTTTTGTGATTTCTACAGTCCAACGAGTAGGACATATTGCAAAAGGTTGCGGGTGCTTTGCCCAGAACACTGTAAGGATCCGAAGATAGGAGAATATGAAGTGTGTGGATGCCCTCTAGTCGTGAACGTCTTCTCCCCAACTGGAGAATTTTGTAGAGCACCAAAAAAGACTTGTACTAAGCATTTCATCTGGGAGAAACTTCGAAGAGCGGAGGTAAGGTTAACTTACCGAAACATAGAAATTGTGATATAAAAGTGTTATATAAGGCTCTATAACAAAAACCACTATTAAGGCATCGGTACAAAGTAAACTATGATTATGAACTGATTTTTTTTTAAGTTGTATCAATCGAAACTGATTTGTGATCTAGGAATATTCCAAACTGGATCATATGGATTACTAAATATAATAAAATAAATATATTTTAGATTGTCAATTTACTTTTTAGATTGATTTGGAAAGAGTTCAAAAGTGGTTGAGAATGGACGAGTTGTTAGAGAAAGAACGACAAATTAGAACGAGTATGGCAAGCCGAGCAGGGGTTTTAGCTCTTATGCTTCACAGCACATACAACCATGAACTGATGGAAAGGATCACTAAAGCCCAAGATCAGCGAAGCATACAAAAGGAGATGGTAAAGAGATTGAAAGTCAAACCTAGATACTCATAATTCAGTTTATATGGATAAGTGGCTTGTTTTTAGTACACATTGGAACTAGCTAATTTAATTTTTGTGTACTTAGTTGCAGTTTAATGTTCTAAAAGTTAATTTGTGATATTTATGTTGTTTAATTAAAGGAAATGTGAATCATATAAGGTGGTTATTTATTATGTACAGTATTACTATTATTATTTACAGTATGGGATGTTTTTCACGTTGAATAAATGGAAAACTACAATGAAAATGAAAATTTTTCGAATTTAGATAAATTTTGGTCCTCCAGAAGGACGTTTTTCATGTTGGATAAGTGGAAAGTTTTCAAAACCAATGAAAAATGAACCACATGAATATATCAGATTCAGATCCTACAGAATAATTTTTAGGAACTAATCCATGTAAATACGTGGCCTAAAAAAAGACATTTTCAAAATCATTTAAAAAAATATACTTGCACGCCACTGGTATCTGGTCTACTGTAATAAAATAAAACTGCGTAAAAGTTTTTACAAAGAAAACCAATAACAACCAGGTCAATAATATAAACCTGATTAAAGTAGGGGTTGCTTAATAATACCATAACTACTAATTCTTGCATGTATTCTCTTAAAGCTTTATTACAATTTTTTCTATTCAAAATTTTTCAGATAAAATCTAAATCGCTCTAGAGAAAGGTTAATCAGTCCATTATAAACAGTGATCGGAATATGGGTTTAATTCCAGTGGCGCACAGATACATCATCATCAAAATAAACGTATGTTTGTTCTCTCTTACAAAATTAAATGTAATACGAACCTACCTTACGAGTTTATGATATATTTTGGCATAATAAATGTATTTACACATATTTCACAGCACTTTTAAGTTTCAAACTTTATACTCTTACTGAGTGTTCATAGCTTCAAAGCATATGGTAAGTATTTTTTTTAAATTTTCATATGAGACGATTTCTTTTAACAGTAAATATCCACTGTAAGGTCGAAAATGATTTTTCGCCAAGTCTGGATTCCTTATTTGTAAAACTGCAACCCACTTTTTTGATATAACCTCAGCAGTTGCACCCTGAATTTCATTAATTGTTTTTTGAACAGTATCTAGTTTGTTAAATGTTTCTTCCAAGGAGAAATTTGGACATTGGAGGTTTTCTATAATTCTTATTGTTATTATTTTGAAACGTCATTTTTAATATTTAGAATATTCATTAAATCCTTTGCATGCTTAATCGCAGTAGCATCTTCATTTATGTTTTTTACAACTCCCCTTACTGAGTTGAAGTTAACATGGTAGTAACGTGCCGCATTTATCCATGTTCCCCAACGTGTGATCACTGGTTTTGGAGGAAGCGGCAAATTAGGACATTTTTCCTGGAAATGTTTTATCCTACTAGGAGCTTTTAGAAAAATTTTCTTTATGTTAGCAATAGGTTTTTTGCATAAGCGGTGTAATGCATGCGCTAAACAAGTAACATGTAACACACTTCTGGATATTTCCTTTTAATTTTTTTTCAGCACTTAACATATTGTGCCACACTGAATCACTAGTAAAAACAACAACTTTCTTTAAATTTTGTTCAACCAAGTCTTACCAAAGCCATTTTAAAGTGTTTTCAAAAAAATTAAACACTGACTCGCCATTAGCTGTTTCTAAAACCTTGGAAGCTATTAAATAGCACTTGCCAGGACCATCAATCAACATGTAATTTAGTAACCAATAAATTGGCAACTTTATTCCCAAAAAAGTTCATCTATTGTAACCCAAAATCAGCCATTTTGAAGTTCACTCCAGTTTTCCTTCATATAATTCGCTGAGAATTTTGTTTTGAAGCAGGCTTTCACTTGGAACATGTCGCCCCATGCAATATTGGTTTAGACAATGTGTAAAATGAATGTTATTTAGTGCATTCCATGGAAGATTTAAACATATTAACAAAAGAGCCAAATCGAAATAAAACTCGTCCTTTGAAAATTTCTTTTCGTTTTTTGTATTACACTCGTGTGTAGCTATTTACATGTTTTAAAACAACATTATTTTGTATACACCTTATTGTGACTTCAGAAATATTACAAATTATTTTTTCGCAATCAAAATGTAGTTCTTTATAAGGCTTAATCCATTTTTCGATCTTACTTTTCCTCAGGCTAAAACGCGGCATATCAATTAACAATAACTCGTTCTTTCACGAAACACAATTATAAACTAGGCTGTAGGCCAAGTCCATGCAATTTCCAAGCGTGTTGGCCACGTGTTGCAGGTGTGCATTGTTTACGCACTGTATTTCTTTAACTTAAATAGTGTTTTTTGTGTAAATAGATTATATAATTTATATTACACGAAAAATAAATTAAAATTTATTTATTTTTCAGTGAACTAAACATCTGTGCTTATTTATTTTATTTATTATATTTCAATAAATTCTTGTAACGACCCACCTGAAAATTAAACCTAAATTCCGATCACTGATTATAAACCAGATGGTAAATGACTCCAAGACATTGATGTCTTCAAGTAACTGATCAGATTGCATGAGACTTGTCTTAGGAAAGCAACTAGAATAATATATGGGTTACAAAATGTCTATTAGGAGGTGACTAAGATTATGAATAAAACAATCTTTGGACTAAATTAGAAATACAGCTTCACGATAAAAAAACAAGATTTTGTCTATTCAGACCAGCATTATTTTTTTGTTGCTCCTGACACCATAAGTAAATGTTTAATGGGATTATAATCAGGACTGAGAACTGGACATTTGGCCACTTTAATATTATGATAGTTTCAATTGTAAATATGAAAAGCCTAGCATCTTATCATGCCATTAATGGTTTTGACGATACCAAGTCATTCTTGGTGTGGCTGTCGGTCCCATCGTCAATACACCATATCCGCGACCAAGACTGTAGTAGCTCCGTTAAAACTCGGTTTCAGTGGATATTTTTATAAATATTTCTCATCCATTTAAAAAGACTACAATAAAAACTGCACCCCGCTTACACCACATTTGTGATCAGATTGTTTATTAATAGTTACATACCGTGGCACTGGTGAGTTGTACATGTGCAAATCGATGAATTCTGGATATTCCATATTAATAGCACCGAGACCCAAGACCAATACTTACCATACGACCTGAGACCGACACGAGATTAACTACGTGTCGGTTTCATCTAGCCAAAATCAAAGTACTACATGTTGTGTATACATTACGTATATGGAACAGTTAACCCCTTATCATGTCTTTTCTTTGTTCTCCACGTGTTAGTATATTTTATATAAAATACATGTTTTTTTTATATCTGATTCATTATACAGCTTTGACATTGCTTGTCATTATTGATCAGATATTTTAGAGTAAGATCCCAAAACCGCCAGACCTACGTGATTTTAGCAAAGCTAATATTTTGACAATAAATAGTGTGATATGTGGTTAAGAACTTATGCGTAATTGCTAGCTTGAAAGCGGGGCTCTTTTACAGGTAACCAGGTGCTAAAGGTACATAAAAACACTACGAACCTACGTCATAGTATGACGGCTGGTTTTTATATATGTTTGAGACAATACTGTTAAAAACCAACATTCATTATTGCCAGACACTTCCCGTGGGCTTTACCTTCCGCCAGACGCTTTAAAGTTCGAAAAAGACCAAGCAAGCTAGCTAACTAATTGTGGAATCACATTTACTACTATGTAAAAAAACGAAACAAAACAAAAGATTTATGTTTTGTTAGATTAGGTTAGGTTGTTTCGAGCTTTAGATCGTGTACAGTTAGTTAATCAGCTAGCTTGCTTGGTCTTTTCCGAACTTTAGAGCGTCTGGCGGAAGTTAGGGCCCACGGGAAATGTCTGGCAATAATGAATTCTCTCAAATATATATAAAAACCAGCCATCATACTATGATGTAAGTTCGTAGTGTTTTTATGTACCTTTAGCACCTGGTTATCTATAAAAGGGCCCTGCTTTCAAGCTAGCAATTATGCATACGTTCTTAACCACATATCACTATTTATTGTCAAAATATCAGCTTTGCTAAAATGACATAGGTGTGGCGGCTCTGGGATCTTGGTCTATTTTTATTGATAGGCGAGTCTGTTTTTAAATAACTCGTCGAGACCGATAAAATTGGTAAATAGCATTTTCTGATTAGACGAAGGTCAGTTTTTGACCTATTACGAGCTGACATGAAAATGTACTATGCATCCATTTTGCTTGATAATGGTTGATTTTACGCGAAATTCATATAGGACCATTCCGAAACGTCTCACCGCGACGGATAACTTTGGTATATGAAATTTTCCGAACAGACGAAGTTAAGGTTTTGATCCACTACGAACTCTCCTATGAAAATTGACTTGTTAGTCCATTTTGCTGGATAATGATTGATTTTACGAAAAATTCATGCAGAATCATTTCAAACCAACTCGTCGAGACCGATAAAATTGGTAAATAACATTTTCTGAATAGACGAAAGTCAGTTTTTGACCTATTACGAGCTGACATCGCACGGCTTCGCACATTAAATGTATTTTCGAGACAAATTTTGGGAGTGTTTCCTGTGCCTCGGTTCATGTTTAAAGCAGTATATTTCTGTAACTACTTATCAAATTGATCTCAAATTTTCAGTTTTGTAATTATTCGACGATTACCTCATATAAACTTACTAGAAAAACGCAATATGAAATTTGATGAAATGACCCCATTGAGCTGAAATTTTGTTCTGACGCTATTGGCATGTTATACTTTTATAATGAGAAATAAATAATGGGAAATTGCTATATTTCTAGATGATGAGATATTGGTGTATTATTGGAATTTGCTTGCGCACTTGGGTATTGAGGATAGCACACAAGTTGAATAGGGGAAAAAGGACCTTTAAGGCTTTTAGCAATTTCATATAAACATGTTTCTAAAAAAATAACTTTATTAAATCTATATTCAAGGTAACAAATTCATATTTATTACAGGTGTATAAAAACTTGATAGGTAAATAAATGCATTATTAAAAAAAGCTTCAAAAGATCACTAACAAATTAACAACCACAATACTTTAGTATACATAGTACAGTTTAACTTATATAATAAACCCTCTAATTGAGGAGTTTTAAACCAAAATGAGTATCGCTTAAAGAAATTCTAAAAAATAAGTAGGTACCTCTACGAAATTCATATATTCAGGGTGTCAGGTTTGTACATACAAGTACTTGGTAGGGTGGTAATTAAGATTTTTTTAAATTTCAATTTAGTGCAAAGGGAGAGGTGAACATCCACCTTCACTACACTTTATCCGAATACAAAAATTGTGATTTGACAGCATATTTATATCCAACCAATGACTTCAGAAAGCTAGTGAAGTCATTACATCCAACCAAAATCTTCCGATAATGTATAAACACATTTTTAGACTCCTAAAAACTAAACTTTTAAGTGCAAGAAATTTTGTTTTGGTGGACAGGATTACAAGGTCCACAACACTTCGGAGTTGGACTTTTTGTGTGCCAGCCCGTCGCTTAACCATGTTATTCCAAGATGTAAGAATTTTATATGTATAAGTGATTTGAAACTTGGTTAATATTAGGAAAGTAATAAATACTGTTTTTAAAAATTTATGAACTAGTTACTGTCCACACATTTTTTAAAGAAATTTTTATTGTAAAGTGAAGATCCACGGTAATTTGCACAATCTGGCAACACTGAGTATCGAGGCTTTCACTGTTTGCATCTATACAAAGCTGTTATGTTAATATCTTAAATCACCAACAAGAAGTAGCCTACAAGCTAAAACCCGGCCATGAAATTATTGATGTATTTTACGTTGATACTTATGTCGATAGAGTTCAAAGGCAATTTTATATCATTTGAGACAATATGACAGCCAGTGGACGCCATATTGAATTTATTTATACTCTTGAGAAAAATTCAGTGAAACCTCATCTATGAAAATTGGTTCAATCATTTCCTTGGTATAATGGAAAATCTCCCCACATACATAGACCGTTAAAATCATAACCCTTCTATTTTGGCATTGTGGGTAAAAGTTGGGTAGTAGTTAGGTAAAAAGTTAAAAATATAATACCTAATTTTAAAACAACAAGCTCTTTAGTTTGAATTTCCTTTTTTGGGGTTGAATTTTTATTTGTATCGTCGTACTATCAAAAGTTTATTAGATTCCAGCCAATCATGGGAAAACAGTACAGTTGTAGCAAATATCTAATTTCCCAGAAACCTGCCTCTTAAGAAAAAAGTTGAATAACCTGTGTTAGTCTGACACCTTACCAAATACTTGTACTTATACCTTAGATCAGGGCCATAGCCAGGTCACATATTAGGCAGAGCTCACTTTCTTGTTGTCAGGCTCATCAGTTAGTTTGGTAGTTGGCATTTTGCACATTTAAAAAAAACTTCCACCTAAATCTTTTTCTATCAGCCTCACCTTAGCTATCGCCCTGCATAAGACACTCAGCTTGATGAATTGGTGGTAGTTAATAGAATAATAAATATTAGTTAATTAAAATATACTCTATTTCTTTAGTTTCTATATGATAGAGGTTTTTCCGCGCATTAACTTCTGCACTCGATATGCGTTTTACCAGTCAACATTTATTTAAATGTTATCAATATTTCATTGAAGTTAAGTAGGAAGATATATGTATGTACTTATCTGTTATACTTCCATAACTGTCTATGAATAGGAACTAGAGAAATAGATTATATTTTAGTGAGGAAAAGTCTTTAAATATCCACAGTTGTTCCAATAAGTTTCCAATAATCGAGTACTATTAGATTTTTACTTTGTCCTCTAAAAGTAAATTTTCAGAAGTGTATTCGTAGAAATAATCATTCAAAATGTTTATTGTTTTAACTCTTTCGCTTGTTATTTATTTAACAAATAAATTGCAAAAAACATGATTTATATAAATAACGTTATAATAACAAATCTGTATTATTCATTTTTTAGATTTCTTAAGTAAATTTCAATTGGAATTTTGAGTTTTATATATGTGATCTAAATTTGACTTAAATGAACAATCAAATCTTTAATATTTAAGACGATTATCGTGCAAAATTCCACAGTAAGGGTTCAGAATTACGAAAGTAGTCCATGATTATCCGTTGTTTTTGTAAAAATGTCTTTTCGCCATTATTAATCACATTTAAAAAATAAATGCAATATTTATATATTTTTTACATTAAAATATTTCAAATAAACTCAACTGTAAAAAAAAATTTTTTAAAAATTAAATTTTAGGTACATATTTTTGGAAAAAAATGAGAAAACTAAAACATTGAAACTTTCAAACCAAACTTTACATTTAGATTTTTAATGTAATTATGCTTATGGTACTTTTCCATATTTCCATTATTTCCACATTTTAGACCATTTTCAAATTTCTAATGACATTTTGGAGGTGTCATAGTTGTGACATGACAAAAAATTTTTGGCAATCTTGCGGTTATTAATCATGTTGAAACCCGTTAAAAAAAAAGAATAAAAATGTTTGCCATATGGTGCAGACTTTTTGGCGGACACTGTATATCACTTCAGGGAGAATACCTTCCGTGTCCTTCTCTTTCCATTTATTATATAACAGCTATCAGCTAAACAAATTAAAATGTACTATTCTCACCACAGAATATTCTGCTATTTACTTTTCCCAAAATAAAGAGAATGTATAACCAAAACCAATTATTAAAATTTGAAATGTTGAATAGATTTTAAATAATACTAAGATAATTGCAGACTTTCCCTCACAAGACACAATATTTAAAGAAATTATTCCCTCATAGTTACAAATTAAAAAACAATAAATATCTAACAACCTAAAGGCATGTTCATTAAAATAAAGAAACAATTTTTGTGCGAAGAATTTCGCATTTCCTAATTTAAAACTAATTTCTATAAAACTGGAATTTCTATTTGATCTGATTGCATCCTACTATTAGGAAATTTCGGTATAAAATTTCTTAATGGATGGAATAGAGTAGTATAGTATACACAATCTCAATTGGGACAGCATAAAAACGAAAACTCGGAGTAAAGCTGACATCTCCTTTAGTTGACAAATCATCTAGGCATCTAATCCCGCCCACATTTCTAAGTGGCAAGTGGATGAAGTCCACGTCGACTGTAAACGAGAAGTGGTGAATATTCGAGTTTTCGTTTTGATACTGTCCCAACTGAGATCGTATATACTATAGCATCATATGACTAATATCACCTCAAATTATACGTTTTTGTAAGTTTATCTTCATTTTTAATGTCTTTATTCACATTTCTAGATTGAGTCTAGTGCAAACTCTCTCATGTAGAATTAACATCATTTTCTAATCTCGTTGAATATGAAAAACAGAATGTTAATTATAGGTTGGATTACCAACCTGAATATAATAAATTCTCTGTATAATATTTGAGAGTTTATTGATGTCACACTGGACCCAATCTAGAAATGCGAATAAAAACAATAAAAATGAGGATAAACTTACAAAAACCTAAAATTTGAGGTTATGTTAGTCATATGCTGCTACTACTCTATTGAACCCTGACACTCTTAAATAAAATTTAACAGTGAAATAGGGACGATGTTTTGCTTAATACCTTTTGTCAGGAATGTCAAGTTTTTTCTATCAAAATTAATAAAACCTAGTAAATGCTAAACATTGTGTTACAAGTTGGACATTCCATCTTGCAAGCCTTTGATCTGTTGTCTTCTCTTTAATTTATGCTATGTTGCAATAAAACGATATCTTCTTCTTCTGAACTAGACAGAAAAGGCCCCTGCACATAATCACCATTTTCATCGTCATCGTCATCATCATAATAAGGTCTTGTAACAGGCTCTTCTAAAAATAAATAAGAACTATTAGAAAATAATAATAGAACCGTAGCACAGTATGCAAAATAACCTAAAATTCTACATTTTTGTAAGTGTATCCTCATTTTTAATGTTTTTATTCGCATCTCTAGATTGGATCAGTGTAATATTAATAAACTCTCAAATATTATACTGACAATTTATTAATATTGTTAGTTTTAAGAAATGTACTTTGTTATTTACAAGTTGGAAATCCATCCTAGAATTAACGGTCTGTTTTTAATATTCAACGAGATTAGAAAATTATATTCATTCCATATGACAGATTTTATAAATGTTGCACTACACCCAATCTAGAAATGCGAATAAAAACATTGAAAACGAGGATAAATTTACATAAACGTAGAATTCGAGGTTATGTTATACATATGGTGCTACTACTCTATTCTAAATATGATTTTACCAACCTAGAGGTCTAGCGAAAAGGCATTTTTCATCCTTGTCATCCACATCTTTAAATTCATCATAGAATTTGAGATTTTGGGGTAAAAGTCCATATTCGTTTCTTTTCTTACAGGCCATATAGCAAAATATGCCAAAACCTAATGCTCCAGCACATATAAAACCTAAAATTATGGGAATAGTAAGTACAGATTGTAATGAACGATACTTTTATAATTTGTACTTTTCTAGTGAATGCACGCCTCAGTGGAAAATCTAGGGAAAATCATGGGAAATGAAGAGGAAATCTGATTGCAAAAGGGGAAATCTGGTGTACAAATTTTGGGTTGTGGTTTGCCCCTCAAAACTTTAACTGTCTCCCATACCTGCCAATATTACAAATGCCAATCTTGGTACACCCAACACATTCGAGTTTTTCTTCAATGTAACCATAACCACCTTGGGGAATGCATTAACATCATTAACATCGACTATTTTAACATCACTAAAGTATCCGCTCGCATCAACCTTGAGTGTATATTTTCCAGCCGGTAATGGAATACCATATTTACCACTTTTCTCCGCAAAAACGGTGATATTTTTTTCTATTATCTTTATTTCTGCTTTCGACACAGGATGGCCAGACATATCTTTAATATAGCCTAAAATGAAAGCAATTTGATAAGTCCAAGGACTTTTACCTGAAATCGAAACCTACCTCTAATTCCAGTGCTAACAACACCACCAAAAGGTTCATGCATACTGTTGTCAGTAGAAACTACTTTATTTGGCTTAGCGGTCACTATAGTTCCTTGATACACATGAGAATCCATGCTTGAGGGATTTAAGACTACATTTAAGGATAACAAATTACCCTCGATAATCGCTATATGCAACAACTTGCTCTCATAGCCATGGCATGTCACTTCAATTTCGTGCTTACCCGGAGGCAAAATTATTTTAAAGTGGGCCAGTCTCTTTGTTACTTCGAAAGTTCGGTCCAAGCCTGATACTTTTATGGACGCATTTAGCATTGGTGCCATTTTTGCACCTTTGACGTATCCCTCAACACCTAGAAAATTTCAATGGGTTATAGATAAATAAGATTACAAAATATAGTATCAGAGGCCCTGCACAAAAATCAATAGTTTCTTATTGAACAAATCAAATGCAATGTGCAATAGAAGTGAACAAGACAGAAAACTGATTAAAATCTGGGGAAAAAAATTATACACAGACGTGTACCTCAGGGATCAATATTAGGCCCCAAACTATATATTCTGTACACAAATGACTTGCCTTCAATAACGGATCAGTATTTAGTATAGTATTCCAATGATAGCACACTGAAAAAGCCTTACCTGTCAAAGTACTCTCCAGTATACTCATGATAGGTGCCAAGACGTCTCTCCAAACATAAGGGATGTTTCCAATATCAGGGTACTCACAGCAACTCACCTTGGCAGTTAATAACGGGGTGTTATATTCTTTGTATAAATAATCAGTTAACATGTAATCAGTTCCTTTTATTTGTTCTGAACAACTTTGAGGTATTTTTAATTGTGACATATACTTATCTGCTATTTCTTTATATAGTTGTATTTGGTCCTTCGTTGAAGGATATCTGTAAATATTTGTGGATAAATAAAATCCCAATTAAGACTTCTTAAACTAGTAATTTAATAATTTAATTTGAAATAAGCATTTTTAGTCTCCAATATTTTTATTATATGGTAAGGTATTGGGATCTCACATGTGACGCTACGACATCTGATGGCAAAAAGTGATCTCAAGGTGCGTGTGATTGTGCGATGTTTTCGCCAAGTCAGTGTAATACTTTTTAAAAAGTAAATACAATTGAAATTAGAGGGTTTTTACCTCATTCTGCAGGTAATAACACATAATTTCATAAAAAATCAAAGGCCCCTCACGATTTCTATGGGTCCCGCCAATTTGTCTGAATTTTAAAACGTAAGCACCCAATAACCATTGTCGATTTTATAATTTTGCAGGTCTATGTGTCAATTATAAAAATTATTATGTTATGTTAAAAAAGTTTGTTATATGTAATGATACTATTCTTTATCTTTTAACAAAAATATACTTACAATATCCCACTGGTCCCACCTTCAATATTCAACATCAAATCAAATTTCTCCTCAAACAGCATATGCTTAAAAGCATTAGCAGTCGATGTTGTGTCTTGATTGTTACTAACCCTACTATTCATATTCATTATTTGCTCCCCGACCTGTTTGAAATCTGCCGTTATATTATTACACACATACTTATCGGGTTTAACATTGCCTAGGACCTCCTTATTGTAGTCGCCCCAAATTTGCTCAAATGCCTTATCTATGACTGGAATTATATGTATAACTGTATTTCTTAATATATTGACGATTTTAAATTCTCCAACACTATATCCAGTGAGCAAGTGTCGGGCTAGGTATATGCCTATTTCGCGGCCTATTGGTTGTGTGGCGAATAAGTTGCCAATGACTGCTACATGGAATTTTGTCTCTTCATCACCCTCAATCTATACAACAACAAATCAAAGTTTTAGTGTGATGTTATGATCCAAGAAAGGAATTGCTAACTCGATATAAAAAAATAACAAGAAACCATTACTTCTTTTGTCAAATTACATAGCGCTTTTAAAAAATATAACAGAGTGTAATTAAAAATGAATTAATATTTGTTTGCTTATAATTGTAATAAAACATTAAATTTCTCCTATAAAAGATAAAGTTAAAGATAATTTAACCAGTTTTAAAAAAAGAAGATAGTGAATTAATTAAAAACTACATATTTATAACTGGTTTAATGACATTTAAATTGTTAACACAAAAAATTGCATAAGAAAATTAAAAACAATTATTCACTTTTACTACGAGCTGCATATGTTATTTATGTTGATACAAAATTATCTATAGAAACAAAGAAGAAGTTTTAGCTAAATATACAGAAAGTTCCACTTAAAACGTCCGGGGCCATATTGTTGAAAAGTAAAAGAAATAGGTATTTGAATTTTGTAAAAAGTATTCATTTGAATATATAAATGACTAGTTTTTAGTGGAAACGATCTGTCTATAAATTGAGGTATAGACGGTATTGCGATGCAAATGAATTTTTTCGCAGGATCCTTGAAAAGAGGTGCAAGCAATGATACAATACAAGCACCCTTTATATGAACAGTTTTAGAAAAATTACTGCTTTCTGAGACATTTGAACTTAAAATCCAATTTTTACATAACCAAAATCGCCACAACTTTTAAAATTAAGTGATATAAATTTTCATCGTAATTGTTTCATTATCTTTATTATTATTAATCGTCAATGTTGGAATAAAATGTTTTTACATTTTAGCTTCAATACTTATTACTTTTCTGCTGTGCTTATTTATTTATTTAATTTATAAGATTTACTTAATTAATGAAGTTGTCAATATCTTTATAAGATGATAGGGCAACAAAGTATTATTATTATTATTAGATAGCATACAAGAATATGCAACTGCCTTGACAAAAACTTACCCAATTAATACATGTGTTACTTACCTCTTTGCTTATTTTCAATGAATGTATGGCCATAGACACAAAATTATCGCCGCCCTGGAAAGCAGCAATGCCCTGGTATCTGTTTTCAAACTCAGCTAACATACTATAAATTTCTTGATTTGAATGATACTTTGGTGTGTATTGATTTTCGCCAATGCCAAAATCGTAAGCGCTGGCCCAATGCAATGGATCGTCTTTCATAAGCGTAACATTGTATTCTAAGTGACCTGATTCTGGTATAACCTATAAATGATATTAACTATCACTGAACCTCACAAAAATAACAATTTTTTTTTTTACTTACAAATACTCGCACTCGCGAATTTAAAGGCACGGATATTAATTAATTGGCATTTTTTTCTATATGATATTCTTTTCTCCTAACAAATTAGAACAAAATTTCTTACAAGGAAAAAGTTAACTAATAGTTAGCTAATTGTAGTTTGTAACGTTTATTTTACCTAAATAGGAAAGATAATTGCTAAAAACTCGCCACAACTTAGAGATCTCAACAAAAAGATTGGGAATAATCTGACAGCTATAATTAACAGATAAAAATGTACAGTTATTTGAAATCTGTCACAAAGTGTTTACTTTATTCTAAATGCCATTAACAAAGGTTTATAGAAATACTGACAAAAAAAAAACTACTAATGGGCGCCACTATGTTCTTGAATACCCGCAAAAACTATAGAAAAACCTGTTAAATATGAAAATTATACTAATTATACAGTGTTAGAGAACCAAAAATGTAAGGTTAACTTCGCCCTTAACAAAGACAATTTATTTTCGATCATTGCACAATAAAGGTGACAATAATAAACAAAAATAAAATAAAATTTACACCACTACTTATGAAAGTACATCGAACTTTAAATAACAATTGGCATCGAGTTTTGACAATGATTAAATTGTGCAAAATAAACAAAAATTGTAGTGAGAGATTTGTGACTATCTAGACCTTCAAAGGACTGCGCCCACAAACCTTATGGAAATTGGATTTCAGTAGAATCGTCTGAATTTTTGGTATATTATAGCTTTTGTAATCCTAAACAAGTCTCCATCCATAGCCACGATGTTCAGTATTTTGACCCTTGTGGAACACGAAAGCTCCATGGCTCCATCATAAGCTACTACTTCGAGAAGTCTTACAACATATTTATAACGCATATTTTGATTATTGAAATACCTAACTTTATGTTTTGTCGCTGAAATTTCAAATAGACGATATTGACAGTTTTTTTTTTTTTTTTTTTTTTTATATGGCATTAGGGCGACTGACCCACAGCCAGACACAATTTATGTTACTTATATTATTATACCTAATTCTAACCTATTCGACAAAATATTAATCCTTTCTATACACAATAGGATAAGGACAGGGACACACGCTTCTCGCCCAGGGGTCGATCAGGGCATTTTTCAATTACACACACAACTATTGACCACGGGTAACGTGGGTTACTAAAAACAATAGGATAGACATATAGGTGACAAGACTAAACCTACTCTAAATATTTATTTTTGCCTTATTTATAAACGAAATTATGCAATCAATTATATTTTTTTTATTTAAAGCCAGAAGATGAAGTAAATTAAATGGGGCTTCTACTTTGTGTTTGATCAAATTAGTGTATAATTCATTCGTCTCTTGAGCGTATTTATGACATTTGAAGAAAATATGATCTAGGTCCCCTATTTCACTACAATGCTCACAAATATTTGATGGCAATATTCCTATTTTATGCAGGTGATATGGATAACAACCATGACCAAATTTAAGTCTACTTATATGTGTTATGTTCCTTCTGGAATAATTTACGCTATTATACCAATGTTCTTTTGGGATTTCTTGCTGGATAAGTGTATACCTTGTCGGATTAGTAAAGCAGTATTCATTCCACTGTTGAGACCACTGTTTTTTTAAAAGACCTTTTAATTTTCCAATTCCATCTTCTAGACACGGTGCGTTGTATAAGGGTATTCCTGAAGATATACTTTCTTTGGCCAACTGATCTACTTTTTCGTTATTCTCAAGGCCAATATGAGCTTTGACCCAAACAAATTTAATGATGTAATCTCTCTCAGTCAAATTACTCAATACGGATTTAATTTTGATAATGTACGGGTTACAGAAAGGAGAGTTAATATCTACACTATTTTTAATGGATGTTAGAACAGACAGCGAATCAGATAAAATTATAGCCTTTTTACAATCGTGATATTCAATATATTCTAGAGCTTTCAGAATTCCCATAGATTCGGCAGAGTATATCGAAGTATCTTGATGTAGTGTATACTTTTCTTTCAGGTTGGTACTAGGTGCAAAAATTGCACATCCCGTCCCATTTTCATTTTTTGACGCGTCTGTATAAATATGTAAGTAATTATGCCATTGAGATGTTATGCTGTTTAAAATAATCTTACTTACTTCTGGTAATTCACAATAATTTGGTGATATTACCGTTGGTTTATTAAAAAATCTTAAATAATCCTTATCATCCGATCGTGTGTATAATTCGTCTAATTCTGGAGATATATTACTCGTATTTCGAAATCCTATGCACAAGGGTGGTGAATTCCTTTTTGACCAGTATTTGTTGATAAGATCGTGATTATTTAATTGGCTAACTTTGTCAATAATTGGTGATTTTTTAATGTGCGACTTAAGGATAAATTTCTCTGAAAGGAACTGGCGTCTCAACTGTAACGGAGGTTCGAGAGCTTCTACACGTAAAGGTTCAATGGGTGTAGATTTCATGGCACCTATACATAACCTCAGTGCTTTATTTTGTAGTAAATCTAACTGATGCAAGAGAGTGTTACTAGCCGAGCCATATAATATGCAGCCATAATCTATGATGGATCGAATATACGATCTATAAAAAATTGTAGCAGTTTGCGGGTCGGCTCCCCACCAAGTTCGCATAATCATTCTTAAAAAGTTTAGGCCCTTATTACTTTTAGTTATTATGTGGTTCACAAAAGGTTTCCAGGTTAGTTTTTGATCTAGCATAATGCCCAGATAAGTGACCTGCCTTTGCACCGGGAGGCGAACGTTGTCCAGCTGCATAATATCCATATTAGGGGTATTATGTCTTGTAAAAATTACAACACATGATTTTTCTGGTGATAATTGAAATCCTAAATTATTTATAGTGCTTAATATATTAGTCATACCGGTATCGAGAACTTGGATGCATTTTTCATATTTTTTATTGATTACGTAGAAAGCGAAATCGTCTGCATACTGCACACCTCCACATCTTTTTGTGTTAAATGCAATTGTGCGGTATATAAATTAAACATCAAGGGACTTAGTACCGACCCCTGGGGGAGGCCTATGGATGTGTATCGGGGTCCTAAATATTTATTATTATCGGGTTGTCGAACATAAATTTTTCTATTAAAAAAGAGGTTGACTATGGCACTCGAAATTTTCGAGGGTATTGAAAATGCATCTAACTTATTTTTAAGTATAAACAGGTCAACCGTATCGTATGCCCCTTTGATATCTAAAAAAACTGCCCCTAGATATCCATTTGATGAGTAACAATTCTGTATGTCTGTGGTTAAGTGAGAAATGGCGTCAAGAGTGCCAAATCCCTTTTTAAATCCATATTGTGTAATTGGAAGACATCGATTCTCTTTAAGCCACCACTCCAGCCTATATTTTATTACTCTCTCGAATATTTTTAGAACACATGATAAAAGTGATATAGGTCGGTATGATTCACTCAAATTAGGGTCTTTATTTGGTTTTAAAATGGGGATTACAATTATGTTTTTCCAGTCCTCAATATTTTCGCCACGAATCCAAATATCGTTAAAAATATCAATTAGGAACATTTTCGCATTATTTGACAAATTAAAAATCATAGGGTATCTTACGTCATCGAATCCGGGAGACGTATTATTAGTGATTTTCAGAGCATATTCCAGTTCTTCTAGCGTAATGGGGCAATGAAAAATGTCATTTCTGTTTGTCTGTCTTTCCCTATACAGATTGTTTGTTGTGTCATTCGTTACTGATGCGGGGGCAATTTTATCAAGGAAATTATCCATCCACATAAAATTATCACATTTAGGGAGATTAGAAGGTATTCTCTGCATTTGCTTGGCCTGATTCCATAGTTCGGTAGCTGGAGTATTTTTATTTAGTTGAGCACACCAGTTTTTCCAGTGCGATCTAGCTTTGCTTTTAAGGAATTTTTTGGTACGTGCCATTTCCTTTTTACATAATAAATAATTTTCCAAAGTACTAGAATGTTTATATGAGTTTAGAACCTCTTTTCGATTATTGACAGAATCGTTACATTCGGAGTCCCACCAAGGCGGGAGTGGGCGGCTTTTTCCTTTATAAGGCTTATTGATTGGTACAGCTGATAATGCCGCTTAATTTACCCCTTCAATAAAGTGATTATATTTCTGATTAATATTATTAAATGGTGGAATATTTGAAAAATATGTATTTGTAAAATTCTGGTATATTGGCCAATTAGCTTTGCCGATTTTCCATTTAGTTTTCGGATATATAATATTATCCTTACTTACAGTGCCTTCTAGTTCCATCAGAATAGGAAAGTGATCTGATCCTAAATTATCAGACATAATTTGCCAATTAATTTTTGAGGCTATATCTGGAGTACTGAAGGTAATATCTACCACAGAATTTTGCATATTATGAGTAAATCGGGTGGGTGAGTCGTTGTTTAAAATGATCAAATCCAAATTGTCCAATGCACTAGAAATTTGTTTTCCTGCCAAATTGTTTTTATACGAACCCCATATACCATGGTGGGCATTGAAATCACCCCCAATAATACCAGGGGGGTTAACTAAGTTGAGTAAGTTTATCCAGTCGTTATTTCTTAGATTATTTATATTAGGTGGACAATATGCAGAAAAAAAACTTAATTTCGTGTTATTAATGTATGGAATTTCTACCCCGCATATTAATATCTCCTCTGGTATATTATTAGGTATTTGTAATTTCTTATAATTAAGTGACTTTTTAATTAACACAGCAACGCCGGCTTTTCCATCGAATCTGTCTTTACGTGCTATATTATAGCCAGTAATGTTTACATGAACGTTAGGTTTAAACCAGGTTTCAGATATTAGTGCAATATCAATGTCATTTTCATTTAAACATTTAATTAAACTGTTTTTATTTGATACAGCAGAACGTGCGTTCCACTGCAAAATTTTCAGGCTGTTACTTGGTTTACTATCCATCGATAGGTTGAGTATAAAAATTAATAATTTTGTCCTTGAGGTATTGGTTGTCAATTTGTTTCAATTGTTCAAATGATTCAATGTCTGTTAGAATACTTTGGAAAAAATTATAAAATTTGTCAATGAATTGAGTGTTAATATCCTCATCTTCAGGGGCGGTTTTAACATGCTTGCCGCCCCCGGCACTATTTTAAGATGCCGCCCCTACTCTTAAAAAATATAACATAATATATATGCCACCCAAAAAATTGTTTACCAAAAAAAAAATCGGTAAAGGTATTTACACAGAACTTCCCTCGTTATTTGTGTATGGCGGTCACTCTAAAAAATCATTAATTACGAAATGAATTAAGAATAATAATCGGAATATAGTTATTGCTATTATTACAAAGAAAAGCTGATAAATTTTGGTCAAAAAAAAATATATTTTTCTCATCCAACAGCAAAAGTTCAATATTAAATAACAGGTGCCAAATATGGAAGACTTGCGCAAATACCTTGTCCACCATGACTGAATGAATTATTTCTTGGGATGACCGCCCTGTACATTTTTCAATAAAAGTATAATAGGTGCATATGTTAAATATTATTGCCATCTGTCACATATTCAATCCCACATTCACGTAATGGAGTGGAAGTATAGTTGTGGTTAAAAAATTTTATTTTTTTGAAATTCTTCAAAAATGTTAGTGAAAAAATTTTCAATTTTCTTTTCTTCTGAAGTAGGTTTAGAATGTCATGAAACGTAGAAATTTTAAATTTGAGCAAAAAGGAAAGTTTCCTTCTATTCTATAGTAGTGGTAAGAAAAGTTTGCAAATTTAAAAATTAATTTTTTTTGTAAATACGTTTAGAATGCCATGAAACGTGAACATTTTAAATTTGAGTAAATAAAAAAAATTTCCATCTATTTTAGTGGTAAAAAATGTTTGAAAAACGTTGGTGAAAAAAAAATTCCATCTATTTTAGTGTTAAATTTTTTTCCAAAATGGTAAAAAAAAATTTTTTCCGAAATAGGTTTGGATTGTCATGAAACGTGGAAATTTTAAAATTTGCTTGAATAGGTTTAGAATGCCATGGAAACGAGTAAATTTTAAATTTGAACAAAGAACTAGTGGTAAAAATGTTTTCAAAAATGTTGGTAAAAACAATTTTCAAGAAACATTTTTTTTTAAATAGGTTTAGAATGCCATGAAACGTGAACATTTTAAATTTGAACAAAGAAAAAAATTCTTCGTCTATTTTAGTGGTAAAAAATTTGTTTTCTAAAATGTCGGTGAATTTTTTTTTCTGAAATATTTTTAGCGTGTCATGAAAAGTTTAAATTTGAGCAAAAAAATTTTTTTTCACTATTTATTCCGTTTAGACGGTCCACCCTGTGTATCTTCTAGTAAATGTTTAACCATTTCTTCACCTACCAAATTTGACTGCTCTCCATCAAGCAGTTTTTTAGTTCATGCACCAACAGACAGACAGACAGACAGACTAACGGAATTGAAAAACTTATATTTTCGTAATCTACGTGATCTGACACGTCAGAATTCGAAAAAATCTCGGAGGGTGATTTTTTCTCGAATACAATACTTCCCTTCGGTATGCGAGGGAAGTAATAATATTTACTAATTTTTTTTTTATTTTAAAAGAACAAAGGACACTACGCATTAGAGGTGAGTGGTATATAAAATTACTTTTCTGTATAACACCTATTTATAAAAAATAAAGAAGAGATAAAATAATTTTAAAAATAAAATAATTAAAAAAAATTATACAAGGTAAAGACGAAGTTTTCTTCCTTTTTTTACAGCAAAATCATTGATTATATTCTATCTCCCGTTTTCATAGGTTCTAAAATTTCATTTTCAATATTTAATACTGCTAGTGAATTTAGCCTTTCCTGCGTCATTGTGGACCGTAAGTAATTCTTTACTCGTCGAAAGGTCGAGAAACTCCTTTCTCCAGAACAGTTTGTAGCGGGTATTTATTTTCTAATATAAATTAGATATGAAAGAAAGCTGCTTCTGGCTGCCATCCATATTGCTAGATGGGGTGTTTTGGCTTCAATGGAACTGTCGCATTAGCGGAATCATAAAAACGACTAAAGCAATATTCAAAAGAAAAAATTCTGCCGCCCTTGAAATTTTGCCGCCCTGGGCACTCGCCCAGTGTGCCCAGTGGTAAAACCGCCACTGCTCATCTTGTACCTCACCGTGGTTGGTACTGTGAGGGTTTGGGGGAAGAGGGTTTTTAGGCCCGAAATTAAAGGGGAATAATGGAGGTGTGTGTGATATATTTATTGGTGATAGTATTTATTCGGTTGAGACTGACCAGTAGGTTGCGAAATCGAAGAATTGATGGGTGTGTGTGCTTTAGACGTAGAAGGTTGAGAAAAAGATTGCCTTCTAGGAGGGTATTTATTTGGAGTGGGAAGTGGAGGAAAGTTATTTTCATTACATTTATCCAAGGCTTCAAACCTATTACTTAATACTATTGAGGCATATGAATTATTTACTGCTGTTTTAGCTTCTAGATATGTTAAATTAGAAGACGCCATTTGTTTTTTAATTTTTTGTTGAGTTTGATAAGATGGACAAATTTTAGAAATCGATTTGTGTTCATTATTTTGGCAATAAATACAAAAACTATCTTGAGGATCCCTGCACATATGGTCATCTTCTTTACTTTTACCACAATTGATACATAAGTTGCATGTACTACGACATTGATTAGCTACATGTGCGTATCTGAGACATTTGTAACATTGTACTACTCTTTGGACGTAGGGCTCAACTGAACATGCTACACTATTAAGATACACATAATTAGGTAACGAACTACCTTCAAAAGTAACCACGACAGTTTGTCTAGGTACAAATGCCGGTTCTCCGTCAATAGTGATTCTGCGCTTCATTCTTTTGACATCGGTTATAGTGTTAGGAGATAGTAGATTTTCAAACAAATATTTCTCATCGAATATGGTATCAACATGTCTTATAACACCCTTTCTAGACAATAAATTATTAGGTATAAATGTTTTAAGATTTTCAGGTTTTAATAACTCGTTAACTAAATTGTTGGCATCTCTAAGAGTTTTTAATTGGACTTTGATTCTGTTTTTACCTACTTTCTCTATTTTTATAATATTGGGAATATGAAGTTTCTTGTGTAATATATGGCCTACATACATGGGGTGCAGTCTACCTATGTTTTGATCATTCGTTTTCTCAATGAAAACGTAGATTTCTGTTGAATATAAACTTGCTTTTTGTAGATTAAAAACCTTACTTTTTTCGGGAGTACTATCACCTGCCACCGTATGAACAGAGCGGCTATTCTGATCCAATGTGTTGTAGCTATTATCATTCGAATTAAACTCTTGCATTTCCGAATAGCTCAGGTGTTGAACTGAACTATTAGCACTAATTCCATCACTAGAAACTAATTGTTTATCGCTTGACCCCCCGCCGTCGGGGGGCTTACCTAACATTTTACCACTTTAAGCGGGTATTCTAGCAGAATACTTTTTCTTAACAGAAATAAATTTAAACAGTTTAGTTATAAGAAAACACGACTTTTAGACGCACTCGATTGTTCAATGCTTACCGATCTACGATTCGCGGTGAACTGTGATATTGACAGTTGGTAGCTGTCAATTAGTAAGGAACTACTGGGTGAGTTTTTTAACCTGAAACTTTCAAATATTTCGAGTAATAAGCATTCCACGAAAAAATGTTTCAAATAAAAGTAGAATTGTTGTTGCACAAAAATGTTATAAAACTACTCCAAGTAGTAACTTATGATGGAGCTTTGGTGCTCTATAGCAGCCAAAACACTGAATATGGAGCATTGTGTCCATGGAAACTTTTGTTCAGGATGACAAAAATTATAATATACCATAAATTGAGATGATTGTATCTAAACCGAGGTTTGTGTGGGCTCCTTTAAACAACGGTTGCCTGCTAATGGGGTACAACTAAAATACAATATCTATATACCTCTCTCGTTAACAATATTGCTTCTTATTTTTAAAATTAGTAAAAAGAAAAAAATAATAAAAGGTGGGGATACATCACAACCTATCGATCTTCAGTTCAAACATTCTAGTTTATATATTTTTATGTGCGAGACATTTGTAATAATCAAGTATTCAAGAACCAACCTCTGTTTGATCCGTTTGGCACATAAGTTTTATAAATATTTTTCAGTGGTAAAATATACGCAATAAAAAAAAAGTAAGAAAAACTGGATATATGCCACAAATAAACAATTATAGACATTATTTCCTAGTTCCCACTTTCAAAGAGTCACCTCAATATAACTCTATTGTATTATATAACAGATTGCCAAATAATATCCAAAACATGAGCATAGGCAAATTCAAAATTACCATTAAAAAAATCCTTGTACAAAAAGGATACTACACAATAGATGAATTCTTAAGCGACGTCATTACGTAAAATACTATATAATTGAATTTATTTATTTGTTAGACATATTACACAATTGTATGTACTATTTCTCTTCTGATTAATTGTTTTGTTATAACCTACCTCTTGAGAGTTGATTATCTGCTTTGTACATATATGTGTATTTATGTATGTGTCTATGTGGGTATATATGTGTATATATAGGTATGTTTATATTTCTGATCTATGTAAAATTATCGTCAATGTGTTCTCTGATGATATGTTGGTTTCATTCATTTGTTATTTATTTATTTTATTGTTACTGTTGTATTAGTTATTTTATCTATATTTCTGACTTGCCATATATACAAAATTTGTATCATATAGTTTGTACGATGAATCTTTGCGTGTGCGTCATAAACAAGAACTGTATGAAGTAATCTGTTGAAGGTCATTGCTTCTCTTCAGCAGTGACGTGCATAGAAAAAATGAGAAATTTGTTTTTACTCTCAGTCAGCATCCGACAAATTAGAAGCCATATTTTTTTCGTAAATACTCATGAAATGACAATTAATTTCGTAGAATAATAACAGATATATTATTTACCACTAATTATGGTTATAACAATGAAGCTTAAAAATGTATTTTCATCAAAAACGCAAGAACGCCACTGATCTAAAATGACAAATATTATAGCCGTTGACAGCACTTCACTACGACAACTGTTCATATGTCTTATGTATCGGCTGTCTCTTTTTAATTCCACTTGAATTTATCGTTCGGCTGTCTTAGCATGCTCGAGCGGTTAGAAGACATACGTAACTAAATATTTCCTCGTTTCAATGCGTTCAGCAACCGCACATATGTCCTACCTAATTTCATACTCGCGCAAACATTCATCGTACAGACTATAACAAATGGTTAATAAAGATTATTATTATTATTATTATTATTATTATTATTATGTGAAACAATTCTAGAATACAAATCGGCTTTATTTTGTTTTATAATAATGTACCTAAGCAGCTTATATTCAAATGTCTCTTGACTAACACCATTGCCAAATATTTTTTGGAAATAAATGTATTCTTTCATACTGAACGATGCGATCAGTATGTATCATTTTATTGATACTGTTATTGTTGCAATGTTATCTAGCCTCACAATATATGTTAAAAAATATATAGAAAAAATGCCAACTTATATCTGCATCTTTAATTTGCTAGTGTGAGTAAAAAAATCTGGTCAGTTAAATTTGCATATGATTAGCCCTTACGATTTGTGATGTGTAACTCTCGTATCCTCTAGCAGCGACAGTTAAATTGTATTGTCCAGGTAAAAGTATCCTCCAGTAGTCGCCATACTTGGCAGTGTTGACTGTATGTTTTATCCCCTCTACTATGATTTGAGCATGCTGTATTGCATGTCCTATAGTGCTTGTTACATAACCAGATACTCCTTTATGAACCTAAAAGTATCATTAATTAGAGTACTTATATTTCAGGAGGAAAAGCAAAATTTAGGAAATCATATCGAGGCATCCCAAGTAACAATTTTGATGTCCAATTATTTGTGTCATACATGAACAAGAACATTAGTTAGGGAAATGGTGTGCAAAATCGACAATGAAAGGTTACCATCTGCCAAAGAAAAAATCTGATCAAAGAGAACATATAACTATGAAATTTTTGTTTTCTGAAATTTTTTGGTATGGTGGGAGAATATGGACGGGGGGACATTTTTTTTTTAAACGAATGGTTATCGATATCTGTCCTCATAGGTCGTTAGTATATGTACTTGACATACCGCAGTTACACTGGCACACGAAAATTCCACTTGGTGCGCGGTAGAGGGAATTAAAAAGAGAATTTTCTTTTACCACCATACCAAAAACTTACAGAGAGAAAAAAATTTCGTAGTTATATGTTCTCTTTGATCACTGAGTGGCAGACGGTAACCTTTTGTCGCCGATTTTGCGCGCCATTTACTAGACTACATGACATAATCTTGTTTAGACTCGTAATCACACATAAGAATCCTACCAGAAGCAGATACAAAATTTGAATGACTTAGAAGTAAAATATATTTTACATAAATGCTATTTACCTGTTCAATATATGTTAGTAAAGCATTTTTGTTGTCCAGCCAATATTGGGGCAAGGCATCGGCGTAAGGGTATTTGTAACAACCAATTTCAAGCGTTATCTCCATACATCCCGCTACTAGGTAGTTCCAATCTTGCATTCCTCCAGTGACAACATACCATTTAGCTCCATTTGTGATACCTCCAGAAAATCGTTCGTTTGGAAACAAGGGACATGATTTTCCTTTATGCATAGTTCTGTGAGCCTTAAAGAAAATTAGAAAGATTTAGGTCTAAATTGCAAGTATTTTTTTCAAATTAAATTATAGTCATACTACATAATTCTTACGTTAGAATATGTTTGTGCTAAATATTTGAAAACTTTGTCATCTGGTGATGGATTTTCCGATATTACTCCAGTTATCGTGTCATCATATGGATAGTTGGCGACTAATGCCCCATTATGCAAATTTGCGGATAAAACAAATGGTTCCGAGAGAATCCATTCCATCACAGCTTTTGTTTCAGGTTGGATGACTTTATTAAACTGAAAAAAAAAGTTTAAAATGAGGACAGCAATATATCATGAGTCAAAATTTCTGAAATTATTTTAATTAGTGGAATACTATTCCACCAACAAGCTAAAAAAAATACATTTTGACATGCTTTTTATCCCTGTTGGGATGATTCAGTCCCAAGTAGCACCTTAGGTCTGAATTACGTAATGTACACCTAGTTTCGGTGTCGTTTTCCCGTTTAACCTTACCTAATTGACTTAAAATATACGTAAAATATAAGTAAATGCGGAATGAGATGAAGTCGGTAATATGTCTTAAATAAGGCCACTCAGTTATAAATACCTATAAGTTATAGAACATATTTCCTTGAACAGGTAATTTAAACTTTCCTGGAGCATAAAATATGCTAATATTGTACTTGATATCTGTTAAATAACCCTATATTAATGCTTTTTTTCAATTAATCACTCATCAAAATTTCATTATAAAATGGTCTCTTACAGCTGGTTGAAAAATATGGCGAATACAGTACCGCGCGACTTCAAAGTATTCTTTCCTTATATTTTAGTCCTCATTAACATTTTTCCTACAGTCGAAGTCGTTACAACTTATATTATTGACTTTAAAGTTAAATGGGGCCAATATAGGTTAAAATAATTTTGTAGTCTTCAAAATTGTAAAGTCTTTAAAGTTTATTTAGAACTAAATTGGTCATATTTCCCATCCAGGTTTGCCATCAGGTTCAAGGAAAATAGAACAACAATCATTGTTTATTCGTCAAAAAAAATAAGAGTATTAAAACACGGCCATCTCTAGAGATAAATACGTCTTGTTCAATTTATTATGTGTATTGAGTATATACTTGTTTTTATATTAGGATTTTCCTATCTGAATAAAGAATATATATATTATTTATCTGAGATAAAAAAAAATACATGCGTTGGTCACGTGGGCTTAGTTCACAGTGTCATTCATGTGCAAAATTATAAAAATATACTTAATACCAATTAGTGGAAAAAGCTGGTTTTAGTCGGATTTTCTCCCTTCCAAGTTATCCAACAAAAAATAATGACACGTTTTTATTTCCAGAAAAAATTAATAACTAGGTTCGAGATTTTAATGAGGAAAGGTCCGGAAGTAAAATTTCCCTAATCTGACTGTAGGTGGCGTGTCGATCTTTTGCCTCCTAATGCGCGATATTTCGAAACAAGTTTTAAATATTAAAACTTGTTTATGTGGTGAACAACTGTCAACATAACTTCTGAAAATTTATTATATGGAAAATGTGACACTATCCCATGACTCCAAGCATTAAAGTAAAATTAAAGAAGTAACTTTTGATAGTTGACACTATTGGGAGGAGCATCAACATAATACAGTCATTTTAGTCCTTTGCAGTAATTTAGACAAGGGAAACGTCATTTTGCCTTCCAGGGAAGAGACCTAATTCTATTTTTAAGTAAAAATAACTTCTAGGACATTATATGAAGTAATATTTACCTTTAGGTTAAACACATATGCTAAGTGGGGAAGTAAAATTAACGTAAATTTTACCTAAAATTGGAACTAGTTGTCACCATGAGGTTAAAGTTTTAACTAAAATCTGACTACAAGGACAAGACAAAACATAGGTTACATTTATGTTAAAAATTGGTAAAATTTTCCAGTTTCTATCCAGACAAAAGTCAGCGACTCCAAAATTAATAACTTGGTCTAAAATTACGTAATATTTTCTTATACATTGACCTCAATACGCACTTTAACTTTATAGTTAAATTTTAAGGAACAATTACGTTAATATTTCTTGAAAATTACACTAAAGTTAACGTGACTTCATCAGGCATTATTTAGAAAATATTACCTAAATATTGCTTAATTAATTACTATTAAGTCCATATGCCTTTAAAGTTGAAAGTAATGGTTGCAATTACGTTATATCAACTATCTTAGGTCATTGTGGCTTTAAACTGGTAAAATAAACTAATTGTGCTGCTTGGGGTACTGCTGAGAAAACCAGTTTTTTGCAAGAAAATTCAATTTTCATTTGTTCATAGTCTCCGGTATACTTATTTGTAGAGCATTGCCAGCGGCACGATTTCTTCTTTGAAATAGCTCGATCCGACTGCCTGTTATCGAGTTATTCAATTTTTCCTGAGAAACTTGAAACGACTATATCGGGTACTTTCGATTTCCGAACTGAGTCGAGTTTCCGGCGTTAAGGTTTTCTAAAGGGTTCCTATTGACCATGCACCCAAGTTTCATCGAAATCCGAAAATGGATTAGGGGGGCTGGGCATGACAGACAGACAGACAGACCGACGGCTGGAATTTTCGCTCACAAGTCCATAGATATGACTTTCATTCGATCCGACATTTTCTTCGGGTTTCGATGGTCCACCGAAAAAATGCAAAACCTATACTACACTATTTTTCAAAATGTAGTAACAAGGAATCAACATTTATTTAGGAAATGTGTACATTAGGGTGGTTCTTATTTTCTGCACAGAAAATTAAGCTCTGAAATTTAGCTAAGATGTTATTATTTAAGCTGTGTGAGAGAACGATATATTTATGCTAGAAACTTTCTTGCAAGCACATCAAATCGTGGATAGAAATACTGTAGAGAAAATTGAGTGTAAATTCTCAGTTGGTGTACATTACCTCATTGACTACATACTGGTCTGGAAAATTCCTATTTAAATCAAAGTCATTGGCATTATTTCGTCCTAGAACGCTGTATGAATCTCCTATAAAAACAAGAACATTTGAAAACGCTTATAAGATCAAAATTAAAGACTCACCCTCTTTTGACATCTCATAACCGTCTGGATTCATACTGGGCAATATATGAATTCTAGTGGTTTGTAATAAATTGGTGACTTCGTCATCAGAACCGTACCTCTCACAAAGATATTTTATTAAATATAGTAACAATTCTCTACCTACGATTTCATTACCGTGCATGTTTGCGATGTATTTAAATTCTGGTTTGCCTGTAAATATATGGGAATGTAGTTTGCCCGCACCATTTAACATTGGCATTCATTTTTATTACTAGTTATAACACGGTTTAACAATATAATAAAATAACGAAAAAAATTATCTACAAAATCTACTAGCGGGGACTGATTCCTTCATTGTATCCATTCAAGCATCTCAATTTTAAAATAATTGCACTGTGAATTTTCTTCTTGAGCATTATGCAAAGTTGGACAAATGTGTGGAAACACAGGATTTCTGACTAAACTATAACTTCCATTAAAAAATACCTTTATCAGAAGACCTTTAGTATTTTTATTCTATTCAGTGACGTACTTTGATTTCCAACAGTTACCCCCTATTTTTCGAAATATGACGTCATCTGCAGTTTCTTTAAACGACCCTGTATATTTTTACATTTACTTTTTCGTGTTCACTTCCACCTTGGATGCAGCGATGCCTTTCCGAGCCGGAATACCATTATCAGGTGGTTAATTAGTTCAAAAGTTACAACAAATATAGTGTAGCGCGTCCGAGACTGGACCGTACTTATGTGTCGCCACATTCCATTCTCCTGCGTTAAATAAAAAAATTTGGAGTCTACATTTTTTATCGTACGAAAAAACTTCATATAGGTTTTTGATGAGAAATTTCCCCCTCTATCGCCTAGTGCTCTTAGTTTTTTGATACATATTTTTTATTTTTCGAGCTATCGGCCAAAAACCGAATTTCGGCCAATATTTTTGATTCTTTTATGGGTCGCCGGCACCTTACAGCTGTAAACTTTTTTTTTATCGGGTTCTACACACAAAATACTTATTCTGAAAAATCCAGTCATATAACATTTAGTGATGGGTTTTTATCAATTTCTGTCTCTGACAACTGGGCTATACTGACTGTAACTGTAAGAAATATTAAGCATTGGAGTGTTTATTTTAAAATAAATATATTCAAATAGGAAATTCAACGAGTAATTATGCCAAAATTGGGTGTTTCTTCATTAAAGAACAGTAAAGAATATAAGGAATCAATCCCTACCAGTAGGGACACATTTTGTTATTTTACTACCAGGTGGGGCATTTAAATTGACAAATGCGATTAACTTGAAAATGAAGAATTTTCAAGAAAAATGTTTCAGACAAAAGTTTCGTCACTTGAAAAGTGGAATCTAATGGCTATATTTCTTTAAAGTTTGGTGGAGGACTTCAAAATCATCCGAAGATCAACTTTGGAAAATTCTTTATTTTCAATTTATTCACGTTTGTCAACTAAAATGCCCTACCCAGTATATGGCCGAACTGTGATAATGTACAATAACTACCTGGTATGTGTTCGTGAGGTGTGCTACTAATAATAAGAACGAGTAAGTCTCTCCCCTGGACTGAATTTCCTATGGAATGTAAGCGTGTGATCTTTGGATACATCTTATTATAAGTCACCATGAAATTTACCATTTCCTGGTAATGGTGATGTTTAAATATGGAGTTATCACTAACAAGAAAACCGTATTGGTCATACATTGGCCCAGTTATGTTTTCGGGTATTTGGAAGACACCTGTAATAAGCAGAAAGCAAGTAGAAGAAAAATAAAGGAAAATTAACAAACTTAATAAATAAAATAATAAAAACAAAAAATGTACAACGAAAAATATAAAATTAATTAAAAACAAACACAGAATTAAAGCAATGCAGTTCTTCCTTGCAATCTTTTAGGAATATCGTTTGAACTGTTTTTCAAATTTTCGTTTTATACCGGTAAAAACATTTTTTTAAGATCCACTTTTTATTTTAAACAAAATTACCTTGCGATATATTCGTATCTCTTGTCATTTTCCCGTAATGAAAAGTTTTGTAAATACCATTTTTTCCCACTGCTAACATAGGAAAATAAAAATTACAAAAAGTGTTTGATTTTGAAATTCAAAAAATTTAAGTTTTTTACTAGAATAGTAGCCTGTTCCGTTTCTTGCTTTGGTGGGCTGAAGAAAATTTATATGTATTTTATCACAGTTTCTAGTATTATGTTCATGTAGATGACTGTGGGTAACATATAGGTCTTCGTGTTGTTTAAGGTATAGATAGATAGATAGATATAGATATAGATAGATAGATAGATAGATAGATATCTTTATTCATCTCCTTTGGTTATTTACATAACATGAGATAAGTCAGGTCATATTGCAATAAAGCACACTTTAGTACAATGAAAAGTAATTAAAAATGGCAATAGTATATAACAGAGATACGAGTAAACAAACATTAATACAGGACTAAGGACAGTTATGTGCGGTAAAATATTAAATATAGTAAAAATATTAAAATATTAAATAACATAATTAAATAATAGATAATTAAAAACATAATTCATCCATGGTTATGACCCAAACTGGACATACTCATCCAATGAATAAAAGGCATGGTGGATAAGAAATTGCTTCAGGTTTCTTTTAAATTTATTTCGGTCAGTCATTAATTTTAGGTTGTTTGGTAATAGATTAAAAAGATGGCCTCCAGCATACAGAGGTGATTTTTTGTGTTGCAGCCTATTGATTTGACACATATGGAAATCATCTTGTGCTCTGGTGTTATGGTCATGGTATTCATTATTTTTTCTTAGCTTTTCCATATTATTGAAGGTATACAACAATAGTTTGTATAAGTAGATGGAGCTGAATGTGAGTATCTCATTTTTTTAAAATGTTTCCTTACATGACTCTCTATAGTCCAGATCAAATATAAGCCTTATGAATTTTTTTTGAATTATGAGTACCCTGGGCGCCTGTGTTGCCCTGCCCCACACAATTATGTTGCAGCTGATAATGCTGTACACCAGGGCGTAGTATATATTTATCAGGTAATGCCTGTGAAAATTAGATTTTAAGGTGGTAAATGCATAATAGAGCTTATTTAGTTTTTTACAGATATATTCTATATGTTGGTTAAAGGTAAGTTTGTAGTCTAATTCCAGACCCAAGAATCTTGTTAGTTGGGATGAGATAATTTTTCCATCACAGATATCAAATGAGAGATTGCGGGGTGGTTTGAGGGGACTAGTGAATTCAATGAGGACTGTCTTATTGATGTTGTTAATAAGATGATTTTTGTCACACCAGTCTTTGAAGCTGTCTGTAACCGTTTTTATTTTGTTTTTTAATTCTAATATGGTATCAGCTGCAACAATAATTGTGGTGTCATCTGCATAAATGAAAGTTTGCCCATATTCAATATGATTAGGGAGGTCGTTAACATAGAGCAAGAAGAGTAGAGGACCTAAAACTCCGCCCTGGGGAGTTCCAATCGGAATGTCAAAGTTGTCCGACTGCTCTGCCTCAAGCTGCACCCTAATGGTCCTACCAGACATATATGACTCAATCCATCGTTGAATAGGGCCTCTTATGCCCATTGCGTCTAGTTTGATTTTTAGATATATTGGGTTAATAGTGTCAAACGCACGACTCAAATCGAGAAATATTCCTACCACGAGTTTATTTTCGTTGATGTTATCATAAATAAGTTGGACTAGGTCGGCAGAGGCTGTTTCAATTGAGTGGTTCTTCCGAAAGCCATGTTGGCACGGTGTTATTATATTGTATCTGTTTAGATAATTTATTAACTGGTCATATACAGCTGTTTCCATAATTTTTGAAAAACAGCTCAATACACAGATCATTCTGTAGTTTTCTACAGAGTGGGGGTCATCTTTTTTTAGCACTGGGATAGTCTTTGTAGTTTTTAGTTGGTCCGGGAATTGTCCTTCAGTTACAGAGAAATTAGTGATTAGTGCCATGATAGGTGCTATTTCATCAACACATTCCTTTAAAATGGTCGCTGGTATGTCATCTATTCCTGCTGAGTATTTCTTTTTCAGTCTTAAGATTATACACTTAATGTCATGTTCCGTAACGAGTGCAAAAAACATGGAGTTATAGCCTTGTATTTCTACTTTAGTACACATATTTTGAGGTAATTCTAGTTTCTCTAGTTTTTCAGTAATTGATGTTGTGAAGTATTCACCAAAAATATTCACAATTTCTGTATTATTAGTTTTTTGTTCACCATTATGGTTTAGAACAATCTTAGGTTTGGTTGTAGCTCGGTTCATCTTAACGTTGACCAGGCTCCAAAGAGACTTTATTTTGTTATTTGAGTTGTGAATAATATTAGAATAATAATCTTTTTTCCGGTTGGAAATTTTAATGTCAAGTATTTTCTTTGATTGTTTATAGTGTTCAATTATATGGGGGTCGTGTGTAGTTTTTTTTAGCAGATGCAACTGTTTAAGATTAACAAGCTCTGCACGGAGTTCTCTTGAGAAGGGGACTCTACCATTCTCAATGGCTCCACGCAATTTTACTTTCTGTTTGGGGAATACTTTATTGAAACACCACTGGAAGTGCAAGAAAAAGTTACCGAACATGTCATTAGGGCTTTTTGTATGTGCATCAAACGTATAATTATTTTTCAGTAAAACCTTAAATTCAGATATTGACTGACTGTTTATTTTTCGCGTGTTGATGTATGCATCTTTTTTATGGCACTTATTTTCAACTGGCCAAGTCATGATTTGAACTGCATGATCGGAGACTCCTAGCTCAGAGACCTTACAGGAGGCGGAACAAATGTTACTGACTATATAGTCGAGGCCGCTAGCTGTTGTATGATTGCCGTATTTCGCTACACGAGTAGGCTCATCATATAATAATTTTAACTGAAACATCTCAAATAAGTCAAAGAGGTGTATTTTATGGCGACTGTCTGTCAGGAAGTCTATATTCAGGTCACCACATACCACTAGGTCTGTGTATTTAGCTGCTATATGATTTAAAACTGAGTCTAGCTGATTAAAAAACAGCTGTATATCAGAGTTTTTTGAAGGACTGCGATATATAGTAACTATGCAAAGATTTTTATTTACCTCTAAGGCCGAGCATTCAAAGTGCAATTCAAGGGAGCAGTCGGAAAGGTAGCGGATGGTTTTACAATTGTTGCTTTTATAAAATTGTGACTTGACGAATATTGCTGTACCACCATGGCCAGTTTGGGTCCTGCAAAAACTAGACACTAATTCGTAACCGGTTATATTAGAGCTTTTTAGTCTATCTTCTTCTATAATAGACACTCTAAGATATAAACACAGGGGAATGTTAGAATTTTAAGTTTTATAAATTGATCATTACAGTCATCTCTATACTTTAAATGCGACAGTATCCGAACGCATCTGCGTTGCAAACCAAATATTTTAGTGGTATGAGTTAAGCGCCCCCAGTTTAGGATACCATATGACATATTTTTTGCATGAAATGAGCCGTAGTAAGCCATAATTAAGAAGTTTTGAGATAAAGTGTTAGCTGTACCCACATAACATCTCATGGATATGTACATCCACAGCATATGCATTAGGTGTTGGAATTTGAATATGTATTATTAAATATACATATGATATGAAATGTATATTCAGCTACTGATATGCATCAGCGTCATATACAGTGTATATTGCTGGAGGTATATACATAATGATTTATACATAACATGTCCATTAAGGTATAATTAAATTATACGCGTACACGAATTTTATCTCATTATCTGATGCGCATGCGCTACTAATTTATGGCATACTACGTCAGCGCTCCAGGCACTAGCCGGCGCGATTAAGCCCTGTAGTGTTGTGTGTATAGTGTTTATGTGTGATGAAAGTTAACTCTTTCTCATTCTCTGGATTTTATATTTGCTTATTGCTATATTATGCTGTTACATTTGCATGAAACTCCCATGATGTAAGAGTATATTTATTATAATGCAATTCTTTAGATTCGTAAATACATACTCTTTTAGGGTTAGAAAATTTACAAGTTTCATATTTAACTGATTGTGGCAGGTGTGTGTTTAGTAAAGATGGCGGAAAGTGACAGAGGCCTAAAAATTTGCTGTTGTCATATAGGGTATGTATTTTATAAATATAGTGAATAAAAATTACATACGTTCATATTATATAACTTATTACTGATGGTTGAGAATGTTTTAAACGTATATGTAGGACATGAGTAACTATAGTAGGTATTATACATGTTTACAATTTGTTAAACTACCGGAAGGTAAAGAAGTATACGTCAATATTGAAAATTTTAAATATTGTGTAATATTAGGTTATTTTGTAAAGTTTGTGTATATTTAAAATAGTTATATAAAATATATTTCTTATTAAGCTATCTGTGTTTTATTACCTCTTATATGGATACTATTCGATACCTCTGAAGTAGTTCCCACGAACATCAAAACACTCGATGCATGCTGCTCCAATCGTGTTGGTATCATCGGGATCATTAAAACTTTTCGTTTTAATCATCTACCAATGATGCCAACATGACTGGGGCAACACGCGTCGGGTGCAGTATTCAATAAGCGTTTTGATGTCCGTGGAAACTACTTCAGAGATATGTAATGTATATTCATAAAATATACGATTGTGTATATGATGTGTGTTTCATATCCAGTGAATGTACACTGCATATGTTTATGTACATTCATTGGATATAAAATAGATATGGAAGTCGGCGACAAACGTATCTGCTGGGAATGTTAATTCCACATCCATTAGATGTACATTAGACATACTATCTCCATCTTGTGGATATACATATCCATAGATTGAAGATACAGTGTATGTACATTGCATATCATTTTGTTATGTGGGTATTCCGTAAAAAATAAATATTTTTGGAAAGTTTAGTTGATAGTTTTAAAATGTGCTGCTCCCAGGATAATGCAGAGTCTAGATATACACCTAAAAATTTTACTACTTTATCTCTTTGAACAAATTGGTCTGCTGGGTCAAATTTTCGTAGAGTGAAGTTTAGAGTTTGTGTTTTGTCTTCGTTAAGTTTGAATCGATTGGATAAAAACCATTCGTTAATACTCTCGTTTGTCGAGATAACATTCAGTTTCAGTTCCCAAAGCACAGTATTCGTGTTTAGTGTCGTTGTATCATCAACGAACAATGTGAAATCAGTATCATCACTGGTGTTGGCAAGGTCATTTATATAAATGGTAAAGAGTAAGGGACCTAGTACAGATCCCATGGGAAATTCTCCTGGTTATGGAAGTGGAAAAATTTTAGTTAACATACTGGAGCCTAATAATTGTTAATAAATTAAACACTGCTTTTAGATGAATCAATCAATATATTATAAATACTCTACATATGTTTCGGCTTATTAGGCCTTTATCAAGATGTATTGTCCTTACATTTCGAGGTCTTCCGCTGGAGGTACAAGGCATTAACGAGCCGGTTTCATGTAAGCGCACATGAATTCTTGAAAGTCTTCCTATTTGGAATGCGCTGAGCTGAAAAACAGTCAACATACTCACTCACAGCTAACACAGTATTCCCGTTGGCAAGACCATAAATAAAATGCATATCTGCTAATTCTTGAAATGAGTAGTCCATTTTTAACAGATCTAAACCAAAGCACAACCGTTTAAGGAAAGCTAAATGTCTTAACTGATAGTGACGTTTTGTCTGACAACATCTGAAAATCATTTTCGGTGTCTGAGTGAAAGCATACTTGATAATGTTCTTATTATTTTCATTTTCCTATGTTAGCAGTGGGAGAAAATGGTATTTACAACAGTTTTATTTACGGGAAAATGACAAGAGATACGAATAGAACGCAAGAGGGCAATTTTGTTTAAAATAAAAAGTGGACCTTAAAAATATATTAAAAAAATGTTTTTACCAGTGGCGTACCACAATTTTCTTCGGAAAACCTTACAGTACAATACGTACGCACACCACTGAGTAACTTACGAAGTCAATCTTTTTCCTGTTACTCGTCTTTTTGTAAAATTCCATGACATTTCCTTGACTTTTAGACGAAATTTTAAATTGTTGATAAAGTAGAAATACGTATTCAATTTCATCATGACCGAATCGTCTTTTGATATTTCAATTTGATGAAACTAAAATAATAAAAATCGGGGGCATCCAAGGCTTTAATAAGAATTATAAAAATATATATGTATTTTATCATTATTGATGAGAGCACTATAGTAATAACTTTTATTTTGAATATTCAGTTATCTAGATATCTAAGAATATTTTTATTCATCTGTTTTTTTAAATTTCATTCACAATAAATGTACACTGTATACTCGTTTTCAGTTTGTCATGTTGTTAATGATTGTATGCTCATTATGTATTTCTATAAATATAAAGATTTTTGAGCATTCATTTTAAAAATCAAATGTAGATGGTAAAAGTATTAATTTGAAAATATTGGGATCTGTCAGGAAATTTTTCAGAAACTTTACTCACAAAACGATTTTCTATGCATCTTTGTGTTAGATACCTACAATTTTTGCAATAATCCGAAATAATAAGAAGTTTTAATACTTGATTATAATCATCACTTATCCACGTAAAGAAATGTTCTTTTAATTAATAAGGTAAAAGTACAACTGGATATTTTCAACTGGAGGAAAGTCTTTCAAATTTATTTGTTGTCTTATGGGTTCTCCATGAAATATTGTCAAGTAAAATGTCTCTTTAAAATTATAAATAATTTAGTGGTTTGGTTTATTTTGGTTAGGTATGCATGTAAATGCAGTAATTTGTTACATGTTACAAAATTATGAATGATTAGAATTTATTTAGGACTATATATCATATTCATATATCATTTGAATAAATACTTAATTCCACCCCTGCCTCAACTAACCCTTGAGCTGAAGCCAACCATGTGTGTCGCAAGGGACATCTTATGTGCATATTCTACGAAGGTATATATCACACGACAAAAATGAAACTGTGAACATAGGGAATAACATTGAGTGCAAAATCTGTTTGTTTAATCTGTGAGTTAATCATCAAGAATATCTAACAATTGGCTTTTATAGAATGTCTTTTAGTTACCATGGAAACTGCCTGGGGTCTTATATGATTTACCCTGTATATAATCCCACACTAGGGGAACCTCTAAACCTCACTTAAAAGAATAATAATAATAATAATAACGGACAAGAGCGTAGATTTTAATAGACCTGATATAGTCCTTATAGATAAAGAGCAGAAGAAAGGTTACATCATCGACATTGCTACACCCCTCACTACTAATTTAATAACAACGGAATATCGAAAGATTGATAAATACCAAAACCTGGCCGTCGAAATTAAATGTAATTGGAAGCTAAAAAATATCAGTATAATCCCATTAGTCATCTCAGTGGAAGGAGTAGTTTCGACTAGGCTCCCAAGTTATTTGGAAAAATTACAGTTACCCCAACACATCAGTAATATTATGCAGAAAGCAACTATATTACAGACCTGTCATCTGGTCCGAAAATTTTTCACCATAGGATAAAGTGAATTCTTTCCCTAGTGTGAATGCAACCAACTGAAAAGAGAGTTGTGACATTTTTGACTAATAATAATAATAATAATAATAATAATAACTTCTATTTTTTTGGACAACCCTAATGTGGCGTGTTGTGGCTGCGAAGCCATTCTCGCACACTAAACTTCTCTAATTATGAATGGGTTAAATGTGAGTAAATTGGAGTGGCGCTTCTTAACTGGGAAGGGGTATAAGTAAACATACTCATATATAACACAGACATCTCAAATTTAAAAATGAAAAAAGAAACAAAAATACCGTAGATATTAATATAACCCAATTTCTAAAATTCGGAGACAACCGTTGGAGACTTAAAAGCATTATGTTCACGATATGTTCTGTTTTTAATTCATCGACATATTGTTCTCTTCCAAATTTTGTTTCCACTTTATCATTGTTTATATATTTCGATTTGAGATTTGCCACCAGAAAAGTTTATTGAGTACATTCATAATTTTTGTTTAATTTTTATCTCAATTTTTCTCTCCCAGATGCTGCTTTCAACGAATACTTATTTATTACCTGTAAGGAAGGATCCTTTTGCCTACAGGTTAAACATACATTGATAATGTCAGGTGAGAATATAATACTGTTTTCCCAGTAGCGTAACTAAGAGTATGTGCATCTACCCCCGCAGATTTCTGAAAGCGCCTTGCTATTTTGCACCTGTCTTGATCCTTTGTACTTACACTTTGGAAAAAATGTCACTCGCAAGTATTTTTTAATTGAAACGTTTATTTACTGGTGAATGCCAAAGAAGCACCTTTGATGAGTCGTCCAAAACTGAAAGAAGTTGTGTTCAGAAATATTCCATGAGATACATTAGTAGTACACTATCCAGATTCTTTCAAGCAAAATAGATGTAAAGTTTGTAAAAAAATACCATATTTGGCTGTGGTGTATGTAAAACTAATCTTCATAAAATTAACTTATCGAAATTATTTTAACCTATTCCTTTAATACTGCTGTTCCATTGTTCCATAAATAAAATAAACACTTTCTGAATGTTTTAGTTAATTTATTCAACTTACATTATAAGTGGCCAAGTTCCAATAATGAAACTTTTTTATTTTTGGCTTTACTTGCCTCAAAATAAGAAAAATATTTTTTTTGTTATTTTGCTGACATACAGTTCTATTCATAAAAAAATGTACAAGTATTAGAATGAGAGGCGAACGTTATCATTTCTGTGTAAAGCCTTGCCTAGAGGCTTGTCACATGTCGTAGGTTGTCAGAAACAAAATCATTGGCGTCGGGCATCAGTGAAATAATTTAGAAAAATTGAATTATATATACTGAATTATATTTATATATAAGTTTTATAAAAATTCCAAAATAAAAAACAATAACAAGAATATTTAAAATAAAATTCCATTTGGGTTTTTTTTACTCAATAAAGTACTTTTATTATTATTATTATTATTAAAATAAAATCTAATATTTGGTCGTATAACCATCTTTTTCTATTACTTGAGCCAATCTATTCGGTATTGACTGAATTATATTACGTATAATGTTTGGATCAAGCTCCTCCCAGCACTCGTGGATTATATCCCATAATTCATTTGAATTTTGTGGTCTACAATTTCTTTTATATATATTTTTTTACAATTAAACCCCAAACATTTTCTATCGGATTAATATTAGGACTATAACTGGGAGATGGCAGCACTTGCACATTATCAGTTTGAAGCCACTCTGTTACAGCATTGGCGGTGTGGACTGAATTATCTTGTTGATAAACGAAATATCTATTGGGATACATCTGTTCAGTAGATGGGAGCATTACGTTTTCTAAAATGTTTATATAGTTCAAAGCATCCCACAACTCGCCAACAAACACCAGACCCATGGACACTTATCCAACCCCATGCATTTACAGAGAAACGTCCAGATCTAAAAGCAACGGAGCTAATGTATTGTTCTTCAAACCTTGTATTGTTTGGATGATAAACACGAATTTGGCCATTATAAGTCAACTGGAATGTCTTTCCATCAGTAAAAACGACCATGTTCCAAAATTGAGGGTCGTGGTACACATAGTTCATTGCAAAAATTACCCATGACTGCCGCCTTTCTACAGTAACACTTTTTTCGTAGCTCGACGATTTTTTAACTCAGATTCCTTGACCTTTCTACTGGAGGTAGGTTGTGAGCCAGGAAATTCAATTCAATCACAGCATCCCTCGCCGTTGCAAATAGATTCTCTCTTAAGCATCTTGTTCAGGGCTGGAAGTTTTGGGACGACCTGAACCAATTTTTCTCTTTAAGGAATCTTTTTGCTTCCTGCATTGTTTAATTATTTCTTGTTTCTGTTATACAACTGTGCTACAGCACGAATTGTCCATCCATCTTCGATTCTGGACACTATTTAAGCCTTTTCAAT
Organism: Stenurella melanura; assembly: GCA_963583905.1. Lineage (NCBI taxonomy): Eukaryota > Metazoa > Arthropoda > Insecta > Coleoptera > Cerambycidae > Stenurella > Stenurella melanura. The sequence goes on along the minus strand of OY757315.1, from coordinate 36,597,099 downwards.
TTCAGCTTAATGACGAGGCATTTTTATTTATCTACTATCAAAGACAATGTCAATGCTTCGAATTTTTGACAACCTATGTGATAACCTCCAACAACAGTCATTTGCATCAGCCGGTTTTACACAAATATGATAAAGCTCGCCTCTCATTCTAATACTTGTATGCTTTTTTAATGAATACAACTACATACGTATATTTTCTTCAAGTAAAACCTAAAATATTTTGAAAAGGAAACTTGGCCCTGAATGGGTTAAACAAAACATATTGATTAAAACAGACATTGAAGTCATACTCTCTGGGGTAAAAATGGCCCCCCTGGCTTCGTTGTGCCCCCCACGCAACGCGGGGCTTGCGGAGGCATTATTTATGCCACTGCATTTCTTCATTATACCTATTGTATTATATTTAATGCTGTCTGAGGGTGGCATATTGCTGAAGGATTCCAACCCTTGTTAATTATGTACACCCTGTAATATATTAATCATTTTTATTTGCAGTAGAATAAGATTTTTACACCAATACATCATTATTAACGAGAATTAGAGCATACATTCTTATTACGAATTTGTGCAAATCTAGTACTTTAACCGCCACCACTAAGTGCCATATTTTTCCAAACTATATTGCTGTTCAAGCTTTAATAGCGCAAAATGTGATTTGTGCTAATCCCAAAAAGCATGTGTTTGACATAGGATGTTAGGGAAGGGAAGTTATTAGGGAAGAAACGCTACAGAAAATAAAATACACATGTCTATTTCAATGTTTATTTAAAACTTATACCTACAAACATATACTGTTCCATACACACCAAATAGAATTTGTCATGGAAAAATTAAAAAAGTGTAGTTAAAAAATTAAATTAAAATCCTAATTAAGTGTAGAAAGCCAAACATAAAAATTAACAACAAAAACAAACATATGTATTTTATTTCAAATCAATTGTTAGTAAAATAAAAACCCCTACATAATATACATTTACAATTAAAAATTTGATCGTTTCTTCAGATCTTAAGAAGTCTTTAATGAGATTACCATGGATAAACAATTAAAGGCAAATAAAAAGCATTGCAGCATTATACAAATTTCAGTCTCTAAGTAGCCTCTAATACTATTGAGATTCATTTCGAGATGACTTTACAGCAGGTAGGAAATAGCGGCAATTTACCCCTAAATATTTATATTTTCAATCTTCCTCTAGGTAACACTGAAGACTAGGGATGCACTGGGTAGTTGTTTTTTAAATGCCAGGTACTGGGTTTCACTTGAGATTGACATACCGGGTACAGAGTACCATTAGACTGGGTATCGGGTATAACTGCTGGGTATTAACCGGTTTACTTAGCATACCGTGTACCCAGTGCATCCCTACTGAAGACCAAATATTAGCACACGTGCATTTTACACCGATACATATTTAAGGGTTTTTCTGCCTGAAATCACTCTAGCTATTGTCAAGACTAACCATAATTTTGTTCGTTTTTAATATCAATAAAGCTAATTTTCTCTAATATTAGTTACCCCATCTACCACAACCAAAAAAATCAGTGCTAAAAAAACTAATTCCAAGGATTGTAACATTTTCACTAGTTTTTCTTTTTCTTGTTCTCGTGTTACTTATATTTATTTGTTTGGCCATAACCAAGTATCAGACTCATTGTTATTGCTTTTGTTACCTTTTTCTGGTGGTGACAGTTTTAAGGTGAAATTCTGCACAGTTGTTTTTCCATCCTCTACCACTACCGTTACCCTTTCAGATGGTGTATATCTGGAAATAAACAATATTTGAGCATGGCAGAAAGACATACCAGATGAACGTCTCCGAAAATATAATGTAAATAAATGTTTTCATTTTGTAATTAACTATCACTTTAAAAATATAAAAATCGGATCGGATCAGACTTTTAATGAACCACTTGCAACTAATATTTAACCAATACATGCCATTTATAACTAACTATTCACAACTTAATGAAATTTCATAAAAACCACCCGTATTTTATCATATTACCTTGAAAGCACGAACAAGGCACTAAACTAATATTTGCAAGAGACTATGGTTTGAACTGTGCTAACTACCACATGGCGAGAGGAGCCGTCCCTCCAGATGCTGGATCAGAGTGGCACGAAAATTATTGAAGAAAAAACGGAGAAGCATCCTCTTTAAAAAAAGGAAAGAAAATCAAGAGCGTATGAGACATGGACAAGAGTATGAAAACTGCAGGTGTAGGTCGGTGGCACACGGTGAGTTGCTGGGAGCATGCAGCTTGCCCAACATGATCGAGCTTACCAGAAGTTTGTTCAGTGAGTTCAGTCAAGCCAAGCGTCTTGGAGTAGAGTTGCATGCGATTTCTACAGATTTCTGCTGTACTTATGTGCGGGTGTCATATGACAAACTAAGTAGCAGTAGGTATGTAAACTTAAACACGGTTCACATCCACTTAATGTACGTAATGGAACAAAAAAAAATTCAAAATGGTGGATGTAGTATGGTTGACAAACTTCAAAATATGTTGAAAAATCTTTACCATGAATAACTTTACCTTTACGAAGTGAAAATAATGCATAATAGGGTCGTTTCCTTCAACAAAATTTATAAAATATTATTATACCATCAAAAAATATACTAAATATATATTTCATATATCATATTAAAGAAAGTCCTAATAATCACAAGCAAGAAAAAATTGGTTTTCAAAATAACAAGGCGGTATGATGACGTATGTAATGAGAATTCAATTTTAGAGATTTTCATGTTTTCTCTATCATATTGGCGGTAATGCTCGGTAGATTTGTTGCGTATTTGTTGATTACATTGTGTTGATTTTTCAGTAAATTATAACCTACAAATTTTAAATTAAATTTTCTATTTTAAAACATATCTGCAACAGTATATTATTAACAGAAAATCATTTGCATACTTAATTTAGCTTACAGAGTACTTCATATTTTAATCAAGTTAAATCCTAATAACAAAAACAATAATAGTTTGAAGACAATTAATATGACAATGACTCACGTCGATACTATAACCACACTAGTCTGTGCTGTAACAGTAAACGTATGACAATTTGGGTCAAATAAAATTTTATAAATTACTTGAATGTAACATTTTTAAAAAATGGGGAACGACCCTATTTGCTCATAATGTATTTATATTTATAACTGTTGTTAAGGTTGCTGAATATGAATTTTAGGTCAGATTTTCAAAACTCACAATGGCAAACCTAAGATAGCTGAAGAGAATCTACAAAGTACAATTGATTTCTTTTTCTTTATAAATATAAGACCTGGTTCAGGGTTTGTAAATAAATTAAAAAGAAATTTTAAAAGTCACCATTTTTTTTATAGCAAACAAACATTTTCAGAATTTGACAAATTTCGAAACTAAGTACTATTTGCACAGATTACCCTTGACATCAGCTAAATCCAGAGTACATTATCGAGGAGGTTCTCAAAAGAATTTAGCACTCCATTTACGTATCATTTATACCTCTTATCATTTGAGACTAAAGCCAAAGGGTGAAGTTGAAAATTGTCTGTATGGATGAATATTCACTTTTTAAGTGTAGTGAAAAATGTTGCTTCTATAATTCTGTTTCTAAAAAATTTAAAATAAACTGAATTCACTCTGTATTTGTCTTTAATAAGAACACAATAAATTTCTTGTATTGTATTGTACTGTATTATTATACTCTTCGCAAATACAAAATGAAGACTATATTGCATTCGATCGGCACATTTCTAAAACTGGTAATATTGCACGTAGAGAAAAAATTTTCACTGTGTTGGTGATTGAAGTCTGAACAACTTCCAAAGTGACTGTCCGTCCGTCTGTCCATCGGTCTGTCTGTCTGCCGGTCTGTTTGTCCGTCCATCACGATTCTTGTAAGCACAGTAACTTAAGAACGAAAAGTCTGATTGTATTGAAATTTGGACAGTAAGTTACTGTTAGCTAGAGGAAGAACCCTACTGTTTTTGAACAAAATCTATCAATAAATAAAAAATTTATTAATTTTTAAAAAAAAAATTTTTTCTAATGTTTTGTAATTAAACTAAAAATGTCTAAAACTAACACTATTTTCAAAACAAAACTGCGAAAAGTATCCTATAGAATGTGCATCAATTATATAAAAATTGCAGTAAATCGGCTAAGAGTATAATGGTTTGTTTGTTATTTTTATATTGAAAAATTCAATCAGTTTTCAGTGAGGAATTTCTATTTTGATACTATCGAATCTCTATTTAGTTATCAGAGCCTGTAAAAACCTTCAAGATTTTCTTCTTCATATTTTTTTGACATTAGATTCTTGATCTTGGAATTTAAAAAAAATTGGAACTTTTAGTCGCCATATTGGATCCGCATTTTGAATGTTACAAATCTGACCTCAGATTCGTAATCAGTGACCTGAAAACCCCCCATATACTAAGTTTCATAATATTGACAAATTTTTCAGTTTTGGCAGTTCACGCATTTCTCTTAAAATCTGGTTGGCAGTGAAACGGTTAAGAGATACACTGTCACACACAAAAAAGTCATGTACTTTCGAGCAGAGCATGATATCCCCCTGTATTTTGAGCCACTGAATGCGATGCCGTCTGTGTGTCTGTGTTATTGTGGAAGACTTAAATTTAGATTCAGTCTGCTAGAGAAAAACTAATAAAACATATACCAAACTCCATTATAACAATAATATCATGGTATAGGATTACACGGCACTATTAATGATTAACGCCACCAACTTGCTTTTTTCAGAATATATGTTAAAATGGAGGTAGCCACTAACACTACAATTAAATTACTCACCCGTACGCTGACGCAAACACCTCGTAAGTCCCTGGTAATAATAACCTCCAATATTCCCCTCTATTGGAAGTGGTTACATTGTGATTTATGCCGACTACAACTACATCGGCATCTAATACAGCCTCTTTCCTTTCGTTGGTGACAAGGCCCTTGATACCCCAATGGGTGGCCTCTATAAACTTTATCAGCGACTCCTTGTTATTGTACCATTCTTCAGGAAGTGTCTCGGCCTTAGGGAATTTACAACAGCTGAGTTCAAAAGTCACCTCAAAACAATTCGAGTGGACGTAATTGAAGTCCTGCATTCCACCTGCAATACACATTAAGTCTATTAGAGTTTTATAAAAAACACATAATAACAGAAGTATTATTTAACACTTAACAAACTTTCTTATTACATATTCTGAAAGAGCATGACGAGTATAGTAACTACGCCAAAAATGAAAATTTTCTGACTGCACCTTTACGTATCAAAAAATTATTGAAATCGCCACTTAATAATAATAACAATAATAATAAATGCAGAAGGCCGTTATCTTGGGGTCCCTTTGCCTACTTAGGGCACACGATTCTGGTATTTACAGTCACTAACTCCACAGGTCCTGGGGAGTGGTCGTAATGATGGCCAGCCCGAAGACCAAGTGCCAGAAAATAGAGAAGTATTGGATGTCATCCCCGAGGACATAGCCCTTCTGGAACCAAGGAGCCAAGAAGCATCATTAAATGAAGCTTTACAAGCACCAATCAGGAATACCTTCAGGAGGTGAAAGACATGGGCATTAAGGGCCTCAAAAGACTGAAGAAGATAAAACCTAACAGGAGCACTAGAAATCAAATCAGCGAAGCCAACACAGTTATTTCCAGAATTGTCTGCAACCAGCAAAACATGTCCATTACAGATATCAACTGCATGATGTATGCAACTGCAGCGTGATTGCAGGAGAAATTGAAGAATCGTAAAATTCACAAAAGTCTCACGGAAAACCTTACTGGAAGAAGATTGAGGACACCATAGAATCGTACAGGAAAGAAATTGCAATTCTGGAGAAGCAAAAGGTTCTCAAAAAGGCCGAAAGTGTATTACAAAAATACAAATCAAATAAAGTGAACTTGGTGGCGCAAAACCTGAAGATGAAACTGCAAGCTAAAGCACAGAGGTTGAGGAGATACACCAAAAGAAGCAACCATTACCAACACAAAAAGCTCTTTGAAGAGGATGCCAAGTAGTTCTATTGCCAAATAAACGGTTAGCAGACTAAAGTAGAGACACCGCCATGACAGCAACAGGTTAAGGAGTTTTGGCGTAGAATATTAGAGGAGAAGTGACACAATGAGACTACTAAATGGATTGAACAGGAGCCCAAGCAGTACTGACAAAATGAACCTGAAGAATGGTCAGACCTAAAAGTGGATGAAGTTGTAGCGATAATTCACCAGATGCAGAATACAGAAAGGATACAAAATATCTGGCTAAAACACTTTAGTACTCTTCATGAAAACTTAACAATGGCTATCAATAAAGTCATATGACACTCTGATATCAACAACTTTTCAACCGCTGGAACGATTTTAATTGGGAGAGTCTCATAATGTAGGGATTTTAATTGCACACAAATCACCTATTCTTCACATTCTTCTACGAACGATAGTTTTTCCAGTATTTCAAGAAAACTGATTTTTCGCTCTAGTTGATAAAAAATGATGATGCAAATGAAATTTTTTGACTCACGAAATGAAAAGCCTCTTCCATTACCTCTCCCAAAGCCATTCTACAAAAACATTGCGGCTACTAATGTACATACGTCAATACCTCTGTTTGCTTGGTCTGTCAATAAAAAATGAATTCTAAAATATACAATAATATAGCATAATTTTACAAGACACAGTATATAGAAAAATATAAATATAATACAATACACTATTAAAAATACAATAACCACGATTACAATTAAAAGTTAATTGACAAAGTTGAAATTATAAAATTCTTGTAGGGAATAAAAACTCCTTTCACAGAGAAATAAACGAAGTTTTCTTTAAAACATATTTAAGTTTGTTTCTTATTTTAAAAAAATAGGTAACTTGTTGAAGACTAGGATATTCGGTATGCAATACAATATGGATTTGATAAATATTCGAAACACACTAATTGGCAAAGCAGAGAGGAAACTTTAATATTGTATTTTGTTCATAAGAGAAGCATTAAATAGTGATTCACATATTTTTCACAATGAACTATTTTTCATGCAAGAAAAAAAACTTAGGTTCACTTACCTCTAACCTCATACCAAAATGCGCCATTAGTAATACCCTGATTAAACTTGTCATTTTTACAAGCATTGCCTTTTTTCATCAAAGGATGGGACTGGGCATATGTGAGAGCCAGTTGTTTGAAAATATTGTTATCGGGAGACTTGCTTTCTTGGCAACATGTCCGTTGAGAACTAGAAATAATATGAGCATTAGTGATATCCAGTTGCAACATTGTACAAAATTTATGGAATACCATGAGTATGTTCCAGGCACGCATAAAAAAATTGGACTATGGTAAATGCACCACGAAATTTGCAAGAGATCTTTTCGACACAATTTTACATATTAAACATTTTTTGTTGATGGTGCCCCTCAATGTATAAACGAAGACTTAAAATCTTTTTGATCAAAATGTATCAAAAGACCACTGTCCTATTATTAATACCAGCAAATCCAATGCTTTAATTTTTTAATCTAAAAAATCTCGACAATTTATTAAAAATCTAAAATCTAAATCTAGATCAAGAAAACGTTGAAACAGTTGACTCTGCTAAGAACTTAGGTGTTATTAATGACAGTGATCTCCGATTTGAAAAACATGTAAATAAACTTATACAAAAAGCATACAATTCTGTGAAACTAATTTACAGGAATAGGCACTATTTATCTCAAAAAGTCAAAGTAATGTTATGTGATGGCCTGGTTTTGTCTATGTGAGTGTTAATTTATACGCAGGCGTGACAGAATATTGCACAAGTTAAAAGACATGGCTGAACATGGAGAATCGCAGACTACTTTAGTCAGCATGTTTATATCATAAAATTTTAATAAAGCAACCTCCTAAATACTTAATAAAATAAAATTTCATACTGATGTACAAACCTTAATTTAAGTTTCAAAGGCCTCTTAACCCCACCTGTCCATCAAATAGAGCAATTTAAACGTTCTCTTAGGTACGAGATTTGCAAAATATATAACTATATCCGAAAGAAATAAATGTAAACTGTTTCAGGAAACAATTTAAAATGTTAATTTATAATTAACATATTTAATGTCATTAGTCCCCTAGTTGAAGTTGAATGTTTCCTTTTTTTTGTATTAACCCTGGGTGTAATTGTTTTTAATATACTTTCATTAAATGTAATGCGTGAATTATAGGTTAAGTGGAAGAGTAGCTTAATTTTTTAGTTTCTATATTTTTAATACTGATTTTAATATCTGTTAAAGTGTTGCTGAACTTTGCCTATTATTCCATTTATTTACTTATTAAATAGTTTTGTAATCGAGTATCTATATTTTTCATATGGAAAATAAAGAGCGTTTTGCATACCCCTTGATTAATTCAAATTTTATGATATTTATATGTTGAAAGTTTAATTTGATAGACGATGAAATGTTATTAAAATATTGAGAAGTGCTTTAATATATCAAGTAGGTACTTCATTTTAATATCAAAAAATCAAATTTGAATATAGTGAAAACACCTAATTGTTTTAGGACATCTATGAGGCCGCCCCTGATGCTCTGATAAAAAATTTCAAAGGACCTTTCATTCTTAATAAACAATTTTCCATGTGATTTTTTAATTTTTTTATTTGAAACAAGTAGTTCAATACATAAAATACATATAAGGCGTTAAATCTTTTTTAGAAGTAAAAGCTTTCTACTCCGTTAAAGAATTCTTGTTTCCAGTAGGGAATCAAGGCCTGCAGCTTGGGTTTATAAGTTTCATCACTTGTATCATATTTTATTTTATAATATAACTGATTTTTATTACTGATTATTTTAATGTAACTGTATTATTTATTGCTGTTTATATACATATATTCTTTTCCTGTAAATTTTTTTGTACCGTTATTTTATGACTTGCCTTTGTAACTTATGTTATGTTAATTTGTGGTTAATAAACTTATTATTTATTATTATTATTATTATGTCATTCATGCTTAATTCAGGCGTCTTGCTTTAGAAATGTCAATTATGCCGTAAAATTCTAGTAGATAGATAGGTGTCAAAAATAAACCCTAAGATGAAGGGCTCTCAGTCAATTGAAAGACGTGTTAAAAAGCTAGTAGGACTTCCGATCAAACCGGAAGTGTTTTTTTTATCCAGTCCTGCCAAAAAATGTCTTTTGGTATCAAATATCCTGTACCCTAATTACAAATTCTAATCTTGAAAAAATAAAGACAAAGTGGGGGTGTACCTAATCTCGTGAGCACCCGGTATATTACACAAATTAGGAAAAATTCTAATTGAATTTTTCCACCATCCTCTAAACCATCAGAACTGACATAAACGTGTGGAAGTTTATTGCAAGCAAGTAAACAAAATCTTGTTTGCCATCTGACGCAAACATAAATCTATTTCTGAGAACTTATCTCTACAGTTATATTTGTGGCTTCCCCTTTCCATCCTGGTAATTCCAAGTCACCAAATACATTTTATTAGATAATAAATGGATTAATATACTCACTTAGAGTCATCATAGGGATAGCTGGCTACTACTGCTCCTCCATGTAAGTTTCCTGATAAAACAAAAGGCCTTGAAATGATCCAAGTCATTAAAGCTATCGTCTCTGGTTGCCTGCCGGATAAAATTGTACCTGGAAAGAATTCGTCATACTTTCATTCACTAGTGTGGACGTTTCCACATTAATTAAACTATCACAGAAATGAAGAGGTTTTTGATGTGTAAATTCATATTGATGCGTTAATTATCAATTTATGAATAACTTTAAAAATTGCCCTTCTGTCTGTCCATCTGCCCGTTACGTTTCTGTTAAATACAATAGCCTGATAAAGAAAAGTGCCGACTAGATTACAGATTTATATTCACCATTCCTCGTCTACAGTCCATGTGAACTGGATCCGCCTGTCACATAGAAATATAGGTATATGTGTTTGAGTGATTTTTTGCAATTAGAGAGAGAATAATATTTATTGGATAAAATATTCCAAAAGGCCAGCGACCGAAGTCTTTCAGCCTGTCTTACAAACATTATACATCTAATTATTTTTAAATATACATATACACATACACACATATATAACAATTAATTTAACAATTGGGTATTTCATTGCTTTATTCCTCATTGTTAGCCTCTGTAATTGCCTCTAACAGTGTTTTTTCAGGATTCCTTCTTCTTCTGATAGTATCTTCTGGTAGTCGAATTATAAAGGGTTGAATTAGGGTAAGGAGGTTTTGGGATTGTGAATATCTTTTTGTAAGGTCTTTGAAGCGTGTTAGTATAGGTTGGATACCAGTTCTTTCATATAGTAAGTTATTGGATATGTTATGGAGAGGATTATTTGGATGACGAAATTTTGTTATTTTACGTAGACTGTTTCTCTCTGCCACTTCTATATTGTTCAAGGCTGGTCTTCTGCAGGTGTTAAACAGGATGAATCCATATTCCATGATGGGTCGACATATCATTTTGTAAATTTTACTTGCTGTGGAAGTATTGATACCTTGGTTCTGATAAGTCAGACATCTAAAGTGTTTTGCTCTTGTTATCATCTTCTTTTTCATTTCCTTGGTATGGTTGTTGAAGTTTAATTTTTGATCTATTGTAATTCCCAGGTACTTAGCTGTTGCTGTTGGTGTCAATCTATGGTTACAAATTTGTATAGTCGGAGAAGTATTTGAGATATTGTGATTAAATATCATTAGTTGTGATTTGTTAGGGTTTATTTTTAATCTCCACTTATTACACCACTGAATGGTTTCAGTTGTTGAAAATTGCAGGGTGTTTATTGTTTTTTCAATATTCTTTCCATGGGCTATCCAGGCTATGTCGTCTGCAAACTGAAGTAGGTAAGACTCTGCGTTGTATGTTTGTTGGTGGTTGTTCGGTATGTCACAACAGTAGATATTAAATAAAACTGGCGATAGTGGAGATCCTTGTGGGACGCCCTGTTCGTTTTCATATGGACTGGAAAAGGCCCCGTTTATCTTAATTTTTGTTTTCCTACCCTCTAGGAAATTTTTGAGAAACCAGATAATATAGTTGGGGCAATGTGAGTTGTGTAGTTTAAATAGCAAACCTTTGTGCCAGACGGAGTCGAACGCTTTTGTTAAGTCTATGTATATTGCTGCCGATTTGTTTCCAATTATGCTGTTAGTTTGTATATTTGATGTCGCAATGATGAGGGGGTGAATCGTAGATGAGTTTTGTCGGAACCCAAATTGATTCTTGGGGATCTGTTCGTCTAGTTCATTATGTAATCTTGCTTTTATGATTTTCTCCAAGTTTTTTCCGATTACTGGTAATAAAGTTATTGGTCTATAGCTTTGTGGATGAGAATGGTCTTGATTAGGTTTTGGAATTGTAATTATTACTCCAGTTTTCCATTCTATTGGGAAGTAATGATTTTTTATGCAGTAGTTATATATGTTAATTATTTCTAGATGTATGTTCTGTTCCAGTTTTCTTAATATATTTCTACTAATATGGTCGTGGCCAGGGGCTGTATTTTTGCCCGAGTTTAATACGTTGTAGTATTCTTCTTCTGTTATATTCATATCTTCGTCTATTAGCGTAGGGTCTATGTTAAAAAAGTTTTCATACCAGTCATTCACCAGGTTTAAATTTTCCTCATTGAAGTTAACATCCATGGTAAATTTAGCGGTTTCCTCAAAATAGTCCCCAAAGGCATTGGCTTTTTCTTGGTCGGTAGAGTAGCTGTTGTTATTGTAAGAAATTTCAGGGATTGCAGATTTATTAGATTTATATTTAGATAGTTTCCTAATTTCATTCCAATATTTTTTTCCTTTGGAGTCATTTATGTTTTTGCATGCATTTATCCATTTGTCTTGTTTGTATTGCAGCACTAATGCATGGATTTGTTTCGTAAGTTCGTTATATTTGGATTTTGTGTCATGATCTTCGTTTTGCTTGATGTAGCGATATAATCTTCTTTTTTGTTTTATAAGGTTTAAAATGAACGGTGGTAGTTTGTAGTTAAAGAACGTTTTTACTTTTGTTGGTGTGTTTTCTAGAATTAAATTTTTAAGTGTTTCATTGAACATAGTGATATATAATGGAGTAATTGCCTCTTGTCTGTGTTCTATAAACTGTATAATTTCCTTATTAATGATTTCAATATTACATCTAGCTAAGTCTAGATAAGTTTCAGGCGGGAGAATAATTGGGTTTGCTTGTAGATTAAATTTAAATTGTATGGCTAAATGGTCACTACCAAGGTCCGGGATCAATTCCACTTCGGTGATATTATTTTGAATATTTTTTGTACACATAAATACGTCGGGGGTTGAACTTGGATTATTTGGCATGAGAAACGTGGGAGGTGTGTGAATTCTTGTAAAATTGGAGTTGTTTAAGAAGTTTTTAAGCTGATTTTTCTTTCTAGTAGTGTTTGGATTAAAATCTCCGATAATAATACAGTATTCATATAAGGAGGCCTTAGTGAAAATGGTTTCTTCAATTATTGATCCGTTGTCAATATAAACTAGAAATATGTGGAGCTTGGATTTGATATACGGGATTGTAAAATGCAGGCAGCTATTTTTAGAATTATTAATACTTGGAGGGTTTTCTTTGCCCATATGGAGATTCTTTTTCGACTGTGTTAAGCAGCCCCCTCTAATATTGCTGTTAAATATATTTCCTTTTTGTTGAATTATTCTCCAGTCTTGATATGCATTAATGTATTCCTTGTTTTTTGTTTCGACACACATAAGACAATCGACTTTGTTATTTTGTATGTAGTGGTTAACAAGATGCTTTTTTGGGGAAAAACTATTAATGTTGGAATATAATACTTTAATATTACTCTCCATTATGATGAATCACTAGGCCTTCTGTTGGTACCGTTGGTGACGTTGTGTTTGGTTTGTTTAGATCAAACATTAATATATACATATGGTTTCCACTAAATACAACTGTTGAGTCTATGTTATATAGATTAATAAATCTTTTTTTTAATAGTATAATTAATTCTTGTCTGTTGGTGTATTTAGGTTTATTGAGTTTGCTGGTGTAGGTTTCTATAATGTGATCGTGCAGTGTCATAGGTGTATGTATCTTGTTGTTTTTCGTGATTTTATTGTCAATTTCACTGGATTTTTTATTCATAGATTTTATTCGTGTATTTGGAATTCCTTCTATGGGCTTAACTGGTCTTTTTGGGCACTTGGGGGACCATGCTTGGTGTTCCTCTGAGTTGCATGCCATACATTTTTCTGGTAGAGGTGACGTACAAGTGTTGGTGTGGTGTTTACCTTGACATTTTCTGCACGTTAGTGGTGTGTTACATTGTTCGGTTACATGTGTAAAGAGGGAACATTTTGCGCAGGGAGTTGGTGTCGGTTCTGGGGGTGTGCTTGGGTGGACTGGATAGTATCGGTTTTTGTAGAATACCCCTTCATTGAGGAGTTTTTGAAACGATGTAAAATCTCCTGTTATTATTCTAATCAGCTGCGTTAATTTTCCCGTGGCTCTAGAAGTTATACGCTTGCAGTATCTTAGCACGTAATTATTTGCTTCAAGGTGTTCTCTGATTTTGTCATCCTCAATGTCTTGCTCTATGGTTGTTTTTGCAATTAATTGTTTAAAAAATGGCATTTTGGAGGCCTTTCGATAGTAGTAACAACGAAACGGACGTTTTTGATACAGAGCCTATACAAGCGGAATTTGAAAATAAAGACTTACACGTTCAAACTCAAAGGGTTATTTTGAATGTTTACTCGTGTTTAAAAGGCGAAAATATTGATTCTTCATATAATCAAATTGTGAAGACGATTTGTGAATTAACCAAATTTAGCCGTACTACAATTTATAGGGTTATTAGAGCCGGGGATGTAGTTGATCATTCTATTAAACGGAAAAGAATTGAACAAAAACTTAAAAAACTTGATAACGCGTCCAAAGATATCATTCGTCGAATTGTGTATGGCTTTTACAATGAACAGAAGGTGCCCACATTAGAAATGATTAGGGATAAGTTACGCGACTATCCAGATTATAACTATAAATCATTAGATACTTTGCGAAACATTTTGCTCGATTGGGGTTTTAGGTACAAAAAATTGGAGAAACGAATGGTAGTTATGAAATCAGCACGCACTGTTGATCATCGACATGAGTAGTTAAAGGTGGACTACTTGTAATGAATTATGGCATTACTTGTAGTGAGCTAAATTTTTCAACGAGGCTAAGTTTACTGTAAAACATGTATTAGATAGTTCTCAAAAATTCATGTGTTCCCTAAACACACAATTTAAAAAAAATATTCTAAGCTAGTTATGAAATCAGCACGCACAGTTGATCATCGACATGAGTAGTTAAAGGTGGACTACTTGTAATGAATTATGGCACTACTTGTAGTGAGCTAAATTTTTCAACGAGGCTAAGTTTACTGTAAAACATGTATTAGATAGTTCTCAAAAATTCATGTGTTCCCTAAACACACAATTTAAAAAAAATATTCTAAGCTTGTTATGAAATTGGACCATGACTGTATTTTCATTATTTATAATCAATTGATGTTTAAGACAGCAATCATAGAATTGAGATAAGGTAGCTTCAACTATTTCATTAATATCTAAATAAATACGTCGAGTGAAAGGTTGTATATCTCTATGGAAAAAGGGAGATTGGTATTTTCTTGGCATCGTAAATTGTGTCAGCAAAATTGGAAATTCGGCTCTGCACAAGCGAATCAAAAACGGATTTTTTTTGACATTTGTGAAATATTTTCTTACTTTTTATTGGGTATTTTGCCACTGAAAAATATTTAAAAATTTTAATGAAAAACCCTCTGCACCAAACGGATCAGACAGAGGTTGGTTCTTGAATACTTGACTGTTTCAAAAAGTCTCACACCTAAAAATATATAAACTAGAATAATGTTATAAACCAAAAACTGAAAATGAAAGCTATAGGTAGTTAACGTTTCGGAAGAGAATCTACTTCCGTTCTCAAAACTTTTTTGGCCGTCAACCATGACAGTTCCTTGTTTATGTATTTCCATAGTATTGTGAAATATACTGTACATCGGTTATTGACCAGACCGCCACGAGCGCTAGCAGTAAGCTCAGCTTTTCTGATGATAGTCTAAATAGAATGTTCAAAAAGTAATTTAAGTAGATTCATTTTTAGAAACCAAAAAGTATTAAAGGCATAAAATCAATTTATGTATCAAAATAATTAGAATAGCATGAACACTAAACTCCTGTTTGGGTGGAATAGCTATGACTATATGACTTGCGACGTACAATGATAGGAAGGACAAAATTCTCTCGCAACGGCTTAAATATTTTGCTACAGGTTGCTGAAATATTTATTTTTTAATAGTGATTCTTTACTATTTCAGAAAGTACTTTAGATATTATTTTCAATCTTGGTATGTGTTAATAGGAAACAAAATCAGATATCTTAATTAGAAAAGTTATTTTATTGATCGTGGCCTTCCTGCGAACATGTCCTCCGACATTATTTACCGAAAAAGTGGTACGCCACTGATATTTTTCTATGTGGATAAAAATAATTACTTTATTGTCGTAAGATCATATAAACAATATTGACAATGCCAATTAACTAATTGTAGTTATACATATAGGAAATAAAATAAAAAACAATAGTGAGTCACACAAGGAATTTGAAGACAAAGTACACGACTTAAAATACGTATAAAAGATATAGTTAAAATTAATTACAGCAGTAATATTCTTGGAAAGAGTAAAAGCAGTTTTCTAGAAGGTAGCGCTTGATGTGGTTTTTGAATTTGCTTATTGGATTGATATTGTAACGAGGTAAATTTTCCGTTGCCAAAAATGCAGGTTAAATTAATAATATATTTCGTTATTTGCTCCGCCTACATTCGAATCATATGTATTGTACATTATTATTATAGATTTCTCCTAATTTAGCTAGCTAAACCGCGAAATAGATTTCTACTTTAAATAGGTAATTTAATAAACCAGGCAGTGAGAGGGCTATCCGTAATATTAACATTAATTACAAAAATTAACATTGAGGGCGTTGGTAAGAGAGCTGCGTAAATTAGTTTCATTAGACCACATTTGAAATCACTTCTGTCCGATCCGTTAAACAGCCCAGTCTCGTACTATTCCGTATATTCACAACATGTAAGTACACCGTTTTATCATCGCCGCTGGTTTCTTGTCGACCTTTTTATATTAACGCCGAAGTAGAAGTGGTGGCGGTTTTGAAAACCGGTTTTTAATTAATCACCGGAAGATAATTATCTTATCTATAAATAATGTGTCATGACGCATGTCTTTGTGTCTTATCACCTCATAACATCCTGCATATATTAATAATATCTTATTACGTCATTATCAATTTCCTGACTAAAAAATAATATTAAATAGTGGAAGAATGCAGTTAAAACCCATGTGTCACCGGAATGTCATAGACTGCAGGATGATTTTCTACATATTTTAACCTATATATAAAATGCAATATATTTTGTATTTTACTTCATGCGTTTGTTAAATACTAGTTAATAATAAGTGATGTATAGAACGTACGAGGTTCCGACAGATTTAAAAATTTCGCGATGTAGCATTGGATGCTGACATGAGAGCATATTTAATTCATATCTACAGCAGTTCAAAGAACAATATGATATTACCCTAGATAAACGTTGCGAATATCGGAATGGTAAAATTACCATAAACGAATTTTGCAGAAATATCACTAAATTTTCTGCATGTCATGCCTAATATGTGATCATGGTGGTACCATGTCTTATCACCTCATTATTAGGTTAATTTCCTACATATTTCAACAAAATGAATAATGCTACATAGTGGGAAGTAAAAAAAGTTTTTATGTCCTTAAGAAGTATAAAATCAGTGCAGTTTTAGAGTCATGTACAGTATTCTATAAATCTTTTAAAATACAGCTACATAAGTATATTTTAACCAAAAAGCAATATTACGTAGTGTCTGATTTTATTAGATTGATTTTCTACATATTTAACCTAGTTAATAATACGTAATGTATAGATCGTACGAAGATCCGACAGATTTAAAAAGTGCAGTAGAGGTGCTAGAGGAAAAGTTTCGAGATATGGTATGGGATGCTGACCATGAGAGTATTTATGGGGATGGTTGGTTTAACAATACATATATTCAACAGCTCAAAGAACAGTATGGCATAGCCCAAGATAAATGTCAAGAATATCTGGTTGGTTAAATTACTATATAAATGATTTTTGCAGAGAAATAGTTGAACAAAAATTGACGGCATATTTGTTCGATATTAGAATGTTTTTACCATTTGATATTGTAGAAAAATATCGTCTATTTAAACTAGAGGTTGATTCAGAGACGAAAGAAGAAGAACCAGTATGTGAAAAACATTAATCAGAAATATATTGAAGCCTGCTCTCCTACACACAGAAAAAGGAATTGTTAAAACAAATAAATATTTTTTGTCAACAGAATTTATTTCACTTAAATATAAATTTTATTGCTCCAAGAAATTTCAGTTCTATGCGATATAAGTCATTGCTTAATCCAATAAAATATTTTTCTTGTTTATCAAAAAATTAATTATTTACTTCAAAAATACAAACATTTTAAACAAACGTCGTATTATTCTAATTAAGTAAAACAGAAAATTTCAATTCAAAAGATTCCAGTTGTTTTTGTAAATAAACATACAATTATAACTAACAAATATTTTTTTCAAATAATCTATATTTTTACTTACTGCTACAAAATATTTGTTTGTTAATCGACAAAATAAGTATTGAATTAAAAAATACATTATTATAATGTAATCCAATGCCTTTTTTAAAGAAAGCAAATATATTGTATCAACTTAAGATATAAAAAGTATCTTTACAAACGAATTATAAAGTAAAACAACAAATATTCTCTGAGTTGAAACAAATTTATTATTAACTGTAAAAAATATTTTGTTAAATAAATAAAAAAATACTGTTGAAACAAAATGATTAATTTGTTGGGTAAATAACATATTTTGTCAAATTCAAAACGGCATAAGTGCGCATGTGCGGTAAACAAGGAAACTGGCGCGTCCGTACATGTCTTTTTTTATAACGTATTTTATTCAATTACCAGCCTGCCAAAAATCGGATTTTATACGTAGATGATGCACATACTTGTGACCAGTGAAAATAAATAGTGTAATTCCACCAGGTAAGCATTTTAAATAGTAATTGTGATATTATTTTGATTGTAAATAGGACGAGATATAAATAGTTATAGTTTAAGTGGTATTAATGAATTCACATGCATGTAAAGTAAAAAAATGGCGTTCAATTAATAGTGGTATCTGACAGTCGCCATATTCGCGAAATTATATATAAAAAATTAGGTGTTTCCTGAAATTATCTGGATTTAATTTAATCATACAGAATAGGCATTTGAAATTACTCATGGAAAAGGAGTATAGGAAGCTGCTATATTTTTATGTTTTTCAGAACTGTGAGATTTTTTAAACAATATTTCAATAATTTTAAATTTAATCAAAATTTGGATTCAAGCTTTTTCAGAAATTCTAAATAACTTTCATTAGTAACATTTTCCTATAAAAAATGCCCAATATGTTTTTTGTTTTTTCAGTATATTTTAGTATTGCTGGTAGCTTTATATTAATATGGGGGCGAATGCCAGTAGATCCTATATAGTATATTGTTCAAATTGGAAAAACATAAAAAAGTTATAAGGGCGCTTCACTCTTAAGTGTGACACAATGTAGTATATAGGTGAACATTATCAAGGGTATACTCTCAACATTAAGGCCACGCAGAAAACAAACTGATAGTGCCCCTTTGCTCAATGAATAATCCCCAATAATTCGAAGATATTTTTTGCTTCATTATACGAGGAGAAATAAGCATATTTGTTTTGCAGAATTTTATCTATAAATTATTTATAGTTCATATCACTTCCGAATTAAATATTTTTACTATTGTTTATGTTATACAGTGTGTTTCACTTGAAACGGTAACACCCTAATAATTTTTTTATTTTTCGTTGAATTTCATCATTTTTTATATGTAGTTTTTAACTCTCTTTTAAAGGTTTAAACAACATTTTAGCTTAAGTAAAAATATAAGTCTATTATTGTGATCAAAAATAATCTGAAACAAATTTAAAAACAGGTTTTCTTTAAGTTTATTGAGAAAAGTTGTTCAGAATCACCTTAAAAACCCAATTCCCAAATTTGGATGGAAAAAAAGTTCACCCCAAAGAATCAACATTAAAATAAATTCATTTCGATGTTATCACAAGATTGCCACGATTTATTTTCAATTATAAATTATTGTGAGATCTGTCAAATAAAACATTGATGTCATTGTAACAAACTATTAAAATATTGTTAATATAAATTTTACTTTTTACTTTTTCAGGTGAATTTTTTTTTCTAACAAAACTTGGGAATTGGGATTTTAAGGTGATTCTCAACAACTTTTCTCAATAAATTTTTCTTAAAAGAAATATTTTTTAAATTCTTTGAGATTATTTTGTATCACAATAGACTTAGATTTTTACTTAGGCTAAAAACCTTTTACATATAAAATAAAATTGAAATTCAACGAAAAATAAAAAAGTTATTGGGGTGTGTGTTATCATTGGAAGAGAAACACACTGTATATTTTAATATTTTTTTATGTGTATTTTCTATTTTTGTTTTCTTATAGTTGGATATAATAATGGGCGAATTTCTTAGAACTATAAATTTAGAAAATCTTTCTGCTTTTGCTGGTAAAGAAATTATTTATATTTATAAAATATTTTGCACTTATATCTGTACCTACCTAGTACCCGTATAAAGTAATATTTCGGTTTTTTTATCTTGAAAATTATCCATTATTTGGTACCTAGTCGAAGTGTTTTTGTTTTAAAATTTATTTAATTTATTAACAACCCGATTGTTCAGTGCATTATTAAAATTTGTGGCATACAGAGTATTTTGAGGAATGTAGACCACTGAAGAAAACTTTTTATACTATATTGTGTAAGTTGGACAGTTATACAATACATTTTTTTTACTCAAAAAATTGTAATTAAATTCTGAACTGTTAGGTAACTAATTTTTAAATATAATTTGAAAGCTGATTTTGTAAATGTTGTATCTCATCCCTAAATCATATGGAAATAAAATAATTTTGAAATCAATATATAGAGCAGTAGCCTACTGTCCAAGTAACCTTTTTAAGGATTAAATTTGAGGAAATTTCTTCTTAGCGTTAGTTATACCTACCTATGTTATGAAGGGAAGCGACCCCTAAAATGTCACGGTTTTAGGTCCAGGGGTTTGGCCTCTGGCTGCTGAAAAGTCTATTCATCAGGCTTTAGCCTCTATTTGGAACTTATTCCACTTGTGTATTCGAATTTCTTATTAAATATATAAGATAAATGGTATACCTACTTCCGTGGCGCACCTCATTTAAATACCCTGTATATTACCTAACAAAAGCAGTAAGCTACGAATTATTATCGTATTTCCTTTTATAGAGAACGATATAAATATTGATAATACATATAAATTTAGATGATGAAATATATATAGAGCTAATTCCATCCATTGGACAAAGGATTCAGTTTCTATCGGAAATGACAAATTATATGTTAAAAGTAAACATATTTTGATGTCCATATTGGACCGGTATTCTGTAGCTATTGAATTTTTTAGAAAAACGTCGTTGATGTTGCTGATGAATCAACAACATCAGAAGAAGAACCATTTGTTTGAACCATCAATATTAATAATGAAATGCCTTTCTCTTCACGAAGGTTGGAGGAATATGTAGTAGTACCTATGGAACCCAGAATAACTTCCTTTATTGGTTTAGAACATATTAATATGAGAATAACTTTTTTAGATTTTTTTGTCATGAAAATTTTGCGTTTATGATTAAATTATTTGTGGAACCATATAATATATATATATTATTTTAGAAGTTATAAACTAAGTATTTATATACTTTATTATACTCTTAAACACATGTATTACATATACTGTATAGAGGTATAAAAACAGATAATAAATAATTTGTGAATCATATTTTTGTTTTATTTGTTATAATTTTTCAGTTCAAATTAGAATTACATAGGTATGTATAAGTGTATTTATATATTGTCTAAATATTATTTGTGGCATTATATTAATTTTTTTAAATTCTTTGGGACTTCCTGCCACATGTTTTTTCTTTTTGGTGCACGGGGAATCAATTGTGATTTTTGTAGATTTCCCGACCACCAAAAAAAAAAAAAATACATGTGGCAGGAAGTTCCAAAGAATTAGAAAAAATTAAATGTATTTATATATAATATATAGTGTTTATATTTTAATGATCACGATTTCATAAAAGTATATGGAGGGGATAATTATGAACCAAAAATGGTATTGAACATATGCTTTAAATGTTATCTTTTTCGAGGTATATGCAAGGTGTCAAACTTTGAATAAAAAACTAGTTATATATCTCATGAGGTATAGCTTAAAGAATTATTTTTTATTAAATGTTGACGCCTTCTATATCTTGTAAAAGAGAGGTTTAGAGTATATATTTATTGGCCCTTTTTTTTCCAAAACATTCCCTCTATATATGCTTCCAGAAACACCCTGTATATAGAAAAGCTTTAATTAACAAAATATTTGGTCAAAGTTAATCCACCAAATTAATTCACTTCAAATAAAAGGATACTTTAACACAAGCTATTTCATCCTTTGAATCAATTAAACATTTATTAAATCAACTAAAAAATTGGCCAAATCAAAATTTCTGTAATTTAACTTAACAAATTAATTTGTTGGCTTGCAAATAATTATAAGTTAAATGAAATGGTAATTCTCATGTTATAACAAAATATGTCATCACAGTAAGTTACAGAACAATTTAAAAAGATCAAATGTATCTTTAAGTTAACAAAATATTCATTCAGTTTCATTAAAGTCCATGCTCAGAAGAAGATATAGCTTTTTAAGAATAACAGAACATGTTATCTCAGTAAGTTATAAAACAATTTGAAAAGAATAAATGTATCTTTCTGTTAACAAAATATGTTGTTTTAGTAAGTTATCGAATAATTTAAAAAGAATAAATGCATCTTTTAGTTAACAAAATATTTATTCAGTTCGAATAAATCCATGTTCAGAAGGAGCTATAGTTTTCTTAGAATAACAAAATCGTTTGTTAAATCCACTAAATGGATTAATTGAAACAATTTAAATAAAATTGCATGAAATAATAAAATAATTGAATTTCAACATAAATATTTAGTCATATAAAAAATATATTTGCTTGTGCATATACGATCAAATTATTTGGTTGATTTAATCAAATATGATTTCGATCAACCAATTCTTTTTCTGTGTGTAGTTAATAATACGTAATGAATAGATCGTATTCGAATGCCTACAGTAAAAAGAAGATACGTGATGTACAGGGTGCGAGAAAAAGTAAACCATATTTAAGAGTGGTCGTTAGTGATTATGAAAGTAGAGCTATACCAGAGGTAAAAATGAGGTTAGAGAAACACTGCAAAAACTTGGAAGAGTTGAAAGAACTCGTACACCTTTACGAGAATATACAGAGCATGTTCTCCAGTTTCTCAAATAAAATGTACGTGGGTGATTAGTGGATGTATGGAAAAAGTTTCAGAAATATTTCAACACCTGACCTGGTTTGATTCACCGCATAAGATCCTACAGCTTTATTTAAAGTTACATGTGTTTATTATATTATAGCAAATAAGAGAAAATGAAATATATGAATGTATCCTTGTTATATATTTTAAATATCACACATATGCATCTTTGAAAATGAATGTATTCACTATTTACGAATAAAAATGGCGATCTAGATATGTATTTTTATTAACGAAGAAATAATCTCAGGCAAATTTTAACACCAAAAATGATTCCGTCAAGTTTGCCCCACCACGTCACAATACTATCCTCAAAAAAGTAAAATTGCATTTTTCTAACTGTAACATTTTCTAACTTGCAGATACATTTTGAAGTGCAATTTTATTACAATATGACAAAAATTGGAGGGCAGAGAGAATTTTATCAGCGTCAGTAGCACTTCCTATCACTGTGCGACATCAGGATGTTAAAATGAATAAAGCAATTAAAATAATTGTTAATTGAATAAGTTAAAAAAAATTTAATTATTATTATCAATGTTATCATAAAATATGTGCTTACATATAAATCTTTATGGTTCTACAATCGATGTACTAAGAGATCATTAAGGTTATCAACCATAAATGAATAAAACATGAACATGTCGATTAAAACATGCATGTGCGAGATTTCTTTAAAATTATTATGAATAAATTTTGTATTATATATATCTCACCTGCTCTTGTTACTTCAAACTGGTCTGGAAAATCCCTGTTTAAATCTATGCTATTTTCATTCTCCCTGCCAACATATTTAGGTTTCGATTCACAATCTCCTTCCTAAAAAAAATTAAAATTAAGAACATTTTTTCCTTTTAATTATGTATTGTTAGTATATCTCTTCCATTAATTATGTAGCATTAGTTATTGTCATACCTGTTATTGTTAGTTTGGGTTTAAATGTTAAAAAATTAACATAGAAATTGTTCAACTATCATTGATTTTTATATTGGGGTCTTTAAGCTGTTACGTATGTACTTGAATGATAAATAAATTAATGAATAAATCACATACAGGGCGTTTGGTAAAGCGATGCTGATTCTGAACTAAGAAGTATAGATCATTTGTCATCTATATGACCAAACATACCGATACAGGGTGATTTTCCTAGACAGAAACTTTCAAATATCCCAAGTAATAAGTACTCTGCGAACAAATTTTTCAGACAAAAGTTGTAGAATTGCATGGGGGCAGTTCGGCAGTATATGTCACTTTGGCTCTGGGTGGAAGGGTTAAGGTCATTCAACGTCAAATTGGTTTTTTTTAATGGGAACCCCTATTTTTCATTGCAAATTCGGATTGTCTGACTAAAAAGAGACTATTTTTGTTCGAAACATTTTTTTGATATTGTCATTTTATTCAGCTATCCGGCGAGAAAAATTTTTAGAACTTTGCGATTTTTTTACTCGAAAAAGAAGTTTGGACCAAAACTGCAAGAGGCAAAAAGAGTTTGGAATCATCCAGGGAGTATTCTCATTTTTTTTTTGGAATCGTCCAATGCCCTTTTTCATACACTTGAAATGCATTGGACACTTCCGAAAAAATCTGAGAACATTCCTGGGATGACTCCAAACTCTTTCTGCCTCTTGCAATTTTTGTCCAAACAACAATTTCAGAAAAAAAAAATTCGAACAAACAGTAGTTTATTTCTAGTCAGACAATCCGAGTTTACAATAAAAAATAGGGGTTCCCATTTAAAAAAATTTTTAAAATTTTTTCGTAGTGTTTATTACTCAAGACATTTGAAAGTTTCAGGTTAAAAAGATCACCCGGTACCTATGAAAAATGTTATGGTTTTTCTATAATGCCGATTTTATATTTCTTTTTTAAATCTCCATTATTCATAGTTTATGTAAGTACTACGCAATTAGTTTGACTTTTGATATTGCAGCCACAGTCATATATTACGAGTAGATATAGACAGACATTTCGATAATTTGAATTTTGTTTTTCTTTTCGTTATCCAAAATAAACTTTCAGCAGAATAAAACTTTCCATTGACTAGAAAAAAATATAATGGTAATTTAGAGCGTCGAATTTGAGAATCTAATAAAACTTTCTTCAAAAGTCGTCTTTGTGTTACAATTGAAAACTTCTCTATTTTATTTCCTTTACTTATGTGGTATATTTTATCATACATAATACCATCAGGTTTTATCAGATATTAGAAAAAGACAAGAATATCAATCGGAAATAATTTTTCATTATTATTATTTATTTATTGTGTTTTATTGGTTTCACCAAATGGCCATCGACCGAAGTCCTTCAGCCTGTTACAAATATTTACAATGCTTTACTTACACATATTAATTTTTTTACAGCATATTTATATTCTGTGAAAAAAAAATACAAAAAGTTAATATATATTTATATATATTCATGTTTCAGTTTTCATTCCCGATTGTTTAGTGCGACAATGTGTTCCCAAAGAGTTAGGTCCGGATATATTCTTCGGTTGTGTATTCCTGGTTGTCTTGTTTTGCAGAGGGGTTGAATAATTTCTATGTTGTGTTCTTCTTCAGCAAATTTGGTAGATAAGGATAATATTCTTTGGTTTATTGGTGTAATCTCTGTGACTTGGTAAAGAAGGTTGTTAGGGGGGTTATGCAGAGGGTTTCTAGGATGTCTGGTTTTAGTGATGGATCGCAACGATGATGTTTCTGCTACTTGTAAGTTTTTACTGACTGGTCTTCTTGTATTAAGATATAGAGGGTGGCGGTATTCTAATATAGGTCGGCAAATCGTACAGTAAATATGGGCAGCAGTCTTTTTGTCAATCCCTTTGTTTTTATATGTTAAGCTCCGGAAATGTCTGCTTCTTGTAATACATTTCTTCTTAATTAATTTTGTGTGCTTGTTAAAATTTAGTTTATTGTCTATTGTTACTCCCAGATATTTTACTGTAGGTTGGCAGTATATTGTGTTATTATCGATATTCAGTGCTGGAGTATTTGGGGTTGCATTATGGTTAAATATAATATATTGTGATTTTAGTGGATTTGGTTTCATTCTCCATTTGTTGAACCATGATAATGTTATAATTTTTCATTAAATGGAAAGTTAAATAAAATAAAATTTAGAATTATCTCATTGAGCGCTTTATAATGAAATAGTCATTGAAAGTTTGAAAAAACATCGAAAGTGTCAGAAATCCAAGAAATATGCTCTGTTAGAGACATTTTCAATGCAACTTACTGTAATAGATTTTATACAGAGTGATCCAAAATTGTCTCCTGATATTTCTGCGGCTTATGGTATGTCCAAAAATAATGGTAGTCTTTTATATAAAATTATTTTCGAAAATGAGATATAATTCTTAAAAGGGAGACCATAAATTTCAGTTTGTCTGCATTTTCTTCTCTTAAAATATCAAATTCACATATTAAACTTAGTCATAGGCCATCTGGACACTAATTTACATGGTATCAGTTAACCCCTCTCTTCTGTGTAAGGTGTAGTTGTAGGATTGTCATTATTTTCCTCATAACGTTTAAGCTTTTTTCAAATTTTTAAAGATTATAGTCAAAATTTTTTGACAGTTTTAACAACCAATTAACTTTCGTTATTAACAACCAATTAAATTTCGTTATTTCTTGTCGTGTGACACAAATCACCCAATAATTCTAATGTTACACTGATAATGTTATTGAACCAAGTAAAATGATCCATTTGAAAAAATATCCAATTTACTAAAAAAGTAAATTCAGACAAAAATCCCATGAAAAAAATAATATTTAAATCAGTAAAAAGACTTCTAAACACCTTTGGCATCATATTAAATCGAAATCCATGTAAAAAATTATTTCACTAAAAATGACCAAAATATTGATTTTCCATCTCGAGGACGACGGTCAATCGCCTTTGGGCTACGTCGTTCGAATTTTCAAAAGTATTTCAAAAATTTCAAGTTGCACGGAGCGGAAAACCGCTCGACGCCCGACGAACTTTTCGAAAGTACCACAAATTTGGTTTTTCGAAAGTACAACAAATAAAATCACAGGGGAAGGAAAACTGCTCTGTCCAACAGATTTTTTCGAAAGTACAACGAATTTGACTTTTCGAAAGTACCACGAATTTGGTTTTTCGAAAGTACAACGAATAAAATCGCATACGACAGAAAACTGCTCCGCACAACAAATTCAATTTTTTGAAAAGCTCAAAAAATTATTTTTATAAAAATACAATAACAAGACGTAAATAAAGCAGAAAACCGTACCACGAATTTTGTTTTTCGAAAGTACCACGAATTTGGTGGTTCACAAGTCGAAATCCTTGGTCAGGATGTAGCGAGTAGCTATTTTAAACATCAAAATTTAGGAAAAAGTCGATGGGACGGTTTTTCCAATAAAAACCAAAATCCTCATTTAATATTCCTCAAAGGGTTGGAGCATAATCCTCTTCTTTTAACTTTCAGGTTTTTGTGAGATGCTTCTTTTTAGTTTCTGTCTGTGATCATCTTCTCTCCTGTTATTCTTCTGAGTTTTCTATTTCTTCTGTTTCTGTGTCTGGCAGTGTGCATATCCTTGATATTTTTTTATTGTATTCCGTCTTCTGTTGCGCCGTTCTTTTTCAGTGTGTATAATACTTTCCTAGCTTATTCATAATCCTCTCGATTGTTGTTCTCCATGTGTAGCATTTCCATCTATCATCATTTCCTTATTTATTCTTCCCCCAAGTCTTCTGTTTCTGGATCTAGCAGTGTGCACCTCCTTCTGCCCGCTTGCGTTCACTTCGTTTGTCTGCCAAGACATACATGCTTTCGTTCGCCGCAGGGAGCTTTATTTTTTTATTTTTCTTTTTTTTCTTTTTTAACCGTTCCACAGGCAAATAACCATTTACGGTGGAAGTGCCCTATCTCGCGATAAAAAAGCTTTTTATGGCGGGTTGGTTATGAGAAAGAGGCCTGAGAGAATATTTTGTACACCCTGTATATTAGTTTGCTTCTACAGTAATTACTTTTAACTGCCACCTTCCAATTTCAGGTGTTTTATATTTCCTATATTCAATACATTTGCAAGGCAAGTTTACGCAGGGGAAATCAGTAAATCAGAACAGATTTCTTATTTTATTCTTACTGCAATAAAATAGGAACATTTATGCTATAATTTAAATCAAATAAATTCAGTGTATTTATAAGATAGCCAAATACCAAATGAAAGTGAATTTCAATTGCTAATTTTTATTTTGTGTACCAATGGCCTTGAGACGGCCTCGATGGAGATTCCACTTACTTGGAAATTCCCATATGTCTGTGTAAACTGTACTCCACTCATAACGTAAACAACTGCATTCTAATCTGAGATCTACTAGTGTTTTTTGCACTTATATTAAAAAGAAAATGTAAAACAATAAAATTATGTACTTATGTCATTCTTATTGTCATTTTTTTATTTCAGAATTTGTCAGCTTGGCAGCAACTGAAGAAGCTTTATTATGCCGCTAATTTAAAATGGCTGTAAAAAAATATCATGTATAAAACTTGACAATCACTTTTTTATTGCAATTTCCACATATCTCTTTATATTTCTGTTGTATAAATAACTGTTACAAACTTTCCATTCATTTCGATCGACTTAAAAAAGATGTAGTTATTATTAAACTATTCCATAGTGGATAAATTTCCAGCTCAATTGAGTTAAAGGTCGAATGGAGGGTCATATACATATCTTTAAATTAATTTATATATTTGATAAATTATCTAGTCTTTATTACAAATTTATAACAGAAATCTACTTCCTGATCACAAAATTAGGTTGATGGACGGATTGTGCAGAATTTCTATGATTTAATACAATCAAAAAAATTATTTAGAAGTATGTAATAATGCAGAGACCTTGAAATACACATACAACAATTAATTTAAATTTTTATATATTCCAACAAATGGATTAATTAAAAGTTGAATAATAACTATTTAAATTACAGACAAATATAATATCACATATAGAAACATGTTTGTTTATACAGTATTACTGGTAATTTGACGTACCTATTCCTCTAAACACAAGATAGTAGAAGCAATTTGCTATACTATGAATTCAAACCAGTACAGTCCTCAGAGGACTTGAGCTAGGATTAAATAATCCTTATGAGAACTTTTGATTTTTTGGTCGGTTCTTAGTAATTGAAAAGTATCTTGAAAAATTATTAATGCTACCGTGGGCAGAAGATAAAACAAAATGTCACAAAACTTAAAAATAATTTCTTTTTGGAGATAACTTTTAATATATGAAAAATAAAAAAAGAATCAGAGACGAAAATTAAAAAGCTGCAAAAAAATGTACTTACAAAAAATTTAGTATACAGTATGTCTCTTTTTTCACGAGTCCCATATCACAGTGCGATTTTAAAAATAATTGGGTGGAAGATACTGTTATGAATTACACCCCCTTGGAAAAGGAGATGGTACGCCTATGCCTCTGATGGTGACTGGAAAGGCTCTAGAAAGAGCCAAGGACTTTTCTAGCTTATGGTTGGAGAAGATTCTGGATTGATCTAGAGCTAATTTCGGAGTATATAAGGCGCGATTACAAGCGCGGAAGGAGAAGTTTATTTGAGAAGTGACACGCTCGGTAAAAAGTGAGGTTAACTATTAAGTAAACAAGTATTGTAGTCAGTAAATTGTTAAATAAAGTGTTAGTAGTGTTTAATCTCTTGTTAAAATTATTTAGAACCCACGAATTCATACAGGGTGTTTCCTAAAAGGTGGAAATCCGTAACATTTTGGTGTCGGAAGCGGAATTTTAACAAGAGGATTTTCCGGAAGTGTTGAGAAGACTGGGACAGTATTCTCGGAGAGGAAAGAGTGATCGAGTACTTCAGCAAGGTGCTCTCCAAACCAGAACGAAACTATTGTGTAACCAGGAAAGAGTTATTGGCCATCGTCAAATCAGTGGACCATTTTCATAAGTATCTCTACGGGCGACATTTCAAAATCAGGACCGACCATGCTGCGCTGAAATGGCTGTTGCAGTTGAAAACCCCGGAAGGTCAACTGGCTCGTTGGATAGAACGGCTGCAACAGTACGACTTTAAAATCGAGCATCGACCAGGAAGATCTCATCAGAACGCAGACGCATTATCTAGAAGACCATGCAAGGACGACTGCAAGCACTGCCGCCACGTGGAAAAACAGCAGGGCATGGGAGTAGTCAACACTATTAAAATAGACGTTCCGGATGATTGGACAACTGAAGCCCTGAGACAAGAACAACTGAACGATGCAGAGATTGGGGCTATATTGAGAGCAAAGGAAAAAGGAACTCGACCAGAGTGGAAGGATGTTTCGGACAAAGCAGTTGGATTGAAGGCTTTGTGGGCACAGTGGGACTCACTTAGAGTTATGAATGGGCTGTTAAAAAGAGCATGGGAGAGCCCGGATGGGAAGCAAGTTGTTATGCGTCTAGTGATTCCCAGGTGTCGAGTACCGAAAGTACTTCAAGAAGTGCATAATGGAGCATCCGGTGGACACTTCGGCGTTAACAAGACCCTGAATAAAGTACGTGAACGATTTTACTGG
The DNA here is from genome assembly GCA_963583905.1 of Stenurella melanura. Taxonomy (NCBI): domain Eukaryota; kingdom Metazoa; phylum Arthropoda; class Insecta; order Coleoptera; family Cerambycidae; genus Stenurella; species Stenurella melanura. The sequence goes on along the minus strand of OY757315.1, from coordinate 36,566,870 downwards.
GTAAATAGTCGTCAAGATGTTGAAGCTTGGTGTCGTAATTGTAAAATTTGTGCAGCCAGTAAAGGACCACAGACTAGAAGTAGGGGTGCCATGAAGCAATATAACGTCGGGGCCCCTTTTGAGAGGATTGCGATCGATATAGCCGGACCATTCCCAGTAACCAAGGACGGTAACAAGTACATACTGGTTGCCATGGACTATTTTAGTAAATGGCCTGAAGCCTACGCAATTCCGAACCAGGAAGCGGTTACTGTCGCCAAAGTCTTGGTAGATAACTTGATATGTCGGTTTGGTGTACCCCTGGAGCTGCATTCAGATCAAGGGAGAAATTTTGAGTCAGGGGTATTTCAGCAAATCTGCAAGTTATTGGGAATACACAAAACACGGACGACAGCCCTTCACCCTCAATCAGATGGAATGGTGGAGCGACATAATAAGACTATGAAAGAACATCTCTCTAAAGTCGTTCATTAAAATCAACGTGACTGGGATCTCCACATACCGTTTTTCCTCATGGCATATAGAGCTGCTATCCACGAAACTACAAAACAGACTCCGGCTCGTGTAGTATTCGGACATGAGATCAGACTGCCATGTGATTTGATGTTTGGAACACCAGGTGGAGAACGACTTCCTGTGAACAGCTATGTAGATGAAGTGAGTGAACGGCTAAGGAACGTCCATGAGTTAGTTAGAGACCAAATCACCATAGCCAGTGACAGAATGAAGGCTCGATATGACCGTAAGGGTAGTTCAGAAGGATTCAAGGCAGGAGACCTGGTTTGGCTGTACAACCCACAGCGGAAGAAAGGAAGGTCACCGAAACTTCAACCGCCTTGGGATGGACCGTATACTGTTATTACCCGAATTAATGACGTCGTCTATCGAATTCAACGAAGCAAAAAGTCCAAGATGAAGATCGTGCATTTGGACAGGCTGGCGAAATACATCGATGATTCTGAGTTGCCTGATCGGGACGATCAGGCTTAAGGAGGGGGCAGTGTTATGAATTACACCCCCTTGGAAAAGGAGATGGTACGCCTATGCCTCTGATGGTGACTGGAAAGGCTCTAGAAAGAGCCAAGGACTTTTCTAGCTTATGGTTGGAGAAGATTCTGGATTGATCTAGAGCTAATTTCGGAGTATATAAGGCGCGATTACAAGCGCGGAAGGAGAAGTTTATTTGAGAAGTGACACGCTCGGTAAAAAGTGAGGTTAACTATTAAGTAAACAAGTATTGTAGTCAGTAAATTGTTAAATAAAGTGTTAGTAGTGTTTAATCTCTTGTTAAAATTATTTAGAACCCACGAATTCATACAGGGTGTTTCCTAAAAGGTGGAAATCCGTAACAATACTTACTCATTAGGAGATTGTTTCATGGTAAAATATTTAAAAATCTACCAGGCGTTCGTCCTTATGAAGAAAAGTGAATCTAATTTTTGAAAAGAAAAAAAAAGAAAATCTCTCTTTTTAAAATACTAATTATTACAACCATAACTGTATTTTTGGACTTAATTAAGCTGGAGGAAGACAGACTTTCCATTTATAATTAATCATATGACTTCAGTCAGTCTACTTAACAGTCTAAATCAAACATTAATCGACTTTGAAACAAAAAAAGTTCAATTTTCACCTAATTTAATTCAAGAACAATTCAATAAATAATAATGCTTAGGTATATAGATACACTTGTTGTGAACTTCCGCTTGAGACTTCAAATTTTGTTTTGCATACTTATGTTATGTAAAATATTACTGGAAATAAAGGCATTTATTATTGTAATTATTATTATTATTATAACTGATTCGCAGGTAACTCAATAAGTGTCATGACTCATGATCAACTCATATTTAAAAGGTAGATGTTGTAGAAATTTAATCTTACTACAAATGTGCTTTGCTATATTATCAGTATAATTTTAGAAAATATAAGAAATTGGATATCGATCAAATCTCGTTAAAGTTGCACTTATGGTGCTTATTATTACAGTAAAAATGTTTAAAATTTAACTTTTTTATTTCCAAGCCAATTATTTTTTATTTAGATTGTTAAGTAAACTGACTGACGTCACATGATTAATTCTAATTGGAAAGCCTGTCTTCCACCAGTTTAATTAATTCATCATTACATACGAAAATAAAGTTACGACTAATAATTAGTACTTTAAAAAGGAACATTCTATTTTCTTATTACGTAAACACCAAGTACATTATCTTATTGAAATTCGGTATTAGTGAGTTTTTGATAACAATGACTAAGATTATGATATTGTTTTATAGCTAAAACTTTGTCGAATATATTTTTTTGGAAAATTAGTTCCATTTATTTTCAAAAGGACGAACGCCACTGGTGGATTTTAAAATATTTTACCGTGACACAATCTCCTGATGGGTAAATACCTTCCACCTAAATTTTGAAAAAATCGCATTGTTAATAAGGGCGCTGTGATATGGGAGTCACAGGGGCGCGTTTAGGTAAATTGGGGCCCTAGGCGCTGTGAGATTTGAGGGCCCCTCGATTAAAAAAATATTATGCAAGATTTGGAGGCAAGTACATTTTTACAAATACATATTATCATATTATTTTTTTCCGGCTTTATATGTTAGCAAACTTGTCAATTTGAACGTTTGATATCGCAGTTTTGTTTCCTCTGATACAGTATCCAGAAGAGACAAATTTTGAAGTCGCTGTTGCCCTGAAGTACTTCGTAGGTGGTTATTAATTATTTTGAGCCTCGAAAAAGTGCGTTTACATGAGGGATTACTGACAGGAATGGTCAAGTAAATACACAAAAGGGTTTCAACATTAAAAAATGTCACCTGCAACACATTGAGAATAAAGGACTCCGCAGTTTTTTATAGTAAAAATAGGTTTCAGTCGAATGTTCTGAAACTTGAGGAAAATATTCTCCTGGATCCCCTGATTAAAATTCTCTCTGACCACCAGTCCGACCGAATTCGATTTTTTGATCTAGAGGCGACTGAAACTGCGAACATCTTCGAAGGTCTGTGTAAATGTTTCATAAAAATTCTGAAAATATTCATGCTAATTTCTTGAAGAAAAATAAGCATCTTTTGTCTCTTGGCGTTTTTTTCAAAGTACTTCCTTCTCCCGGAAAAAAATAACAAACAAACAAAAATATTTATTATATATTATATTATATTATATTATATATTATATTATATATTATATTATATATTATATTATATTATATATTATTTTTTTACGGGAAACGGGAAACGGGAAAAGGAAGCACTTTGAAGATAAACACCAAGAGACAAAAGATGTTTATTTTTGTTCAAAGAACACGCCTACCGGTTTTCAGAATTTCTTAGACAAAAATAATTTCGACCAAGAATTTCCCTAAAATTTTATTTTTTTCTACTTCAGAAAAATCCCAAAATATTCAGGTAAGTTCTTTAGGTGAAAATAATCAGCTTATGCCCCTTCAACTTTTTCTTCAAAGTGCTTCCTTTTCCCGTAAAAAAATTGCAAAAAAATTATTTTTTTCTGTTTTATTTTTTCCGGGAGAAGGAAGCACTTTGAAAAAAAAAACACCAAGAAACAAAATATGTTTATTTTCTCTAAAAAATGAGTGAATATTTTCAGAATTTTTATGGAACATTTAAGCAGACCTTCGCAGATGTTCACAGTTTCAATCATCTCTAGGTCAAAAATCGAATTCGGTCAAAGGGAATTTTAATCAGGGGGCCCAGAACATTTTCCCCAAGTTTCAGAACTATCAACTGATCCTTTATATATTTCAGCAGGCGACTTAAGCCGACATATATCAAAAATTGATGCAATTTATCTGGAGATAGCTCGGAATCTATGTCGCCTCTATAGGTTGATACTAATGCATTGATCATTGCAGTGCACTGATTATTAGCTTATTTTGCATTCTTATACTCTTTTTCCAAATTTTCTTTATTTTCAGATTCTTTTTCTATTTGTTCATCATCGCCAGATTCACTAGAATTGTTTCCTAATGGTTCTTCCTGTTCGCAGTCCTCATCACTGGTTTCAAAATCAAAATTTTCTCAGTTATTTTCTCGGGTTTTCTAGATTGTTTGTCTCAGGTTCTTGAATTTTCACATCATCATTATCAGTAGATTTATTTTCATTAATGTGAAATAGACCGAAAAGCTGATTCGTCATCTGGCACGTGCTGACTGCCGAAACTTAAATAGTAACGTCTGAGGAATTGCCAAATTGGTCTGTTAATTGATTGCATCTTTTTTTAATACACTGAAAAAAATATGTTCAGTGAGATTATTGATATAATGTATATGTTCATTAATACAATGTACACATTTGTTGTTATTATGTAAACGTACATTATATTAATACACGGATTCACCACTTTTCAGTCAATGAACCGATTCATTAATATTACGAACATATTTTTTTCAGTGTGATACAGTGAATAAAGATTAAAAAAATTAATATTCAAGAATATTCAAACACGACAAACACAAACAATAAATTCCTATAGACTTCTACATTGAAATATGAAAAAAATTGAAATGCAAAGGAAGAACTATAAAATTATTTCAAGTTCAAATGGTATATAATGTAAATAAACGACAAATGTTCGTGAACACATTCTCGCATGAACCATTCTTATTTTGTCATTTTTGTTGCAATTGAGATCTGATGAAGATGATATGGAAAAGGGAAGAAATGTATTTCATGATAGTTGTAAATATCATTATTGCTATCAGTAAAGCGAAAATAAATAACGACATAACAAAGAAATAAAATGTTTACATGGCTTTTTTACCTCAATAAATCGGGAAATGGGGGCCCTAGGCGCGCGCCTAGTGCGCCTAGGCCTAAAGGCGCCCCTGGGGAGTCATGAAATGTGAGACATACTGTACATGGTGCGGTGCAATAGTGCGTCAGACCTCGATATCTCGAGTTCTACTATAGCTAGAAATTAAAAAAAAATTGCATGTAAACTAGATGAAAAAGTCTATAAATGGAAATTATTTTCGAACATGCAGGGCGAGCTAAGACGAAATTACAGGACCATGTGCCTTTTTTTAAATGGAATGCTATGTATATCAGTACATTTTTTGAAGCCTCTATCTAGGCTCTATTCATTCCTATATTAGCATTGAATATCTCCCAACCACTTGGATGTAATGAATTTTTTTGTTGAAATAATGCAATCTGCAGATGGATATTAAAAAAATCACAACAGTCACAATTATGGTTTTTAAGGAAAATTTATGTGAATGCCAGTTACGAGACTTCTAATTAATGTTTTTGATTCATTTTCATTTCCTAAAACTGTAGGGGAAGTGTGCGAACAGTGTTACACAGGGAACAGTGTTACATTTGAATTTGCCGCCTTGTTCTTGTATTTGACTTACCAAAAGTGCCAACAGATGGCATATTTAGATATGCCTTGTGCTATGTGCTACAGTGATATTTATTCTGCCTTCTGAGAATCGTGTAAAATCAGGTGAGAAAAACTATTATTTAGGAACAATTTCTATTTACCTTAAAGTTTTGTGACCCACTATTTTACTGGTTTTCTAAATTTTTATTAATATCTCAGTATCTGGAGTATTTAGATACATATATTGGCTTCAGTTTGTTGTAATCAACATAACCTTAAAATAAATTATTCAGTCGGTAGCTTGGTTTTTGAAATGATGTTGAAGTTGGGAACAGTGTTACATTCTCTTGTAGGGAACACTGTCACATGTAACACTGTTCCTTGCATAGTTAAAATATTTGTATTATTTGAATTAGACTTCTATCTTTCTTTCAGATATGCCACGGAGACCAAAAACAAACAAAAAACGACTTTCTCAATGAAGAATTATTTGTTGATTTTTTTAAATATTTTTTTGTATAGAAGTAGGACTTTTATTGACTTCAGATCCATGAATAATACCATATTTTATAAATGAATGTTTATTTAATAAAATATTTAAAAATGTTTCGTTTTAGTAAAAATAATTTTGTTGACTGCCTACAAACATCGTTGTTACCAAGGATGTAACACTGTACCCATACCCCTGGGTACAGTGTTACAATTGACACATGACTGCATTTTATTTTATCTAACTAGTTGTATAAAAGTCTAGAATAAAACTACTTCGTGGAGACTTACATTAAACTGTATGTGTCAATATTAATCTATGTGTGCATGCCAATTAGGGTACACATAGTAAATATGAGAGCATAAAAAAAAAGTGTGACACTGTTCCCACACTTCCCCTACAGGGTAGCCAAAATTTATTTTTTAAATTAAATGTTCCCATTTTTTTCAAATGGAACACCCTGTATATTTTTCAAAGATGTGATGTAGAAATGAAAAACGAACATTTTTTGTAAGTACTTCCCTATGGCCAATTGCAACCATTTTCGTTTTATAAATAAATAAGTGTCAAATTCCAGCAGAATAAATTTAAAAAAGAGATTCCCTCAAATAATTCATTAGAAAAATTTACAATGTGTTCGAAGTGTTGCCCATTTTGATTGACACACGTCTTTATGCAATTTTGAAATGAGGTCATTTAGTGGGACCACTTCTGCAAATCCACTGAAATGAGTAAATAGTATTTAACAGGTCCTTTATTGTAATGTCTTTTTGTACATTTTCGTTATTCGACAAGCAATAAAACTTCAGTTTGGTATAAATTGTCGTGTACAGCGGAGCATTTATCACACTTATCGGTTGTTAGTTACAGTTTGTATTGAATTTAAAATATTTGGAATTGTACAATATGAATTTTAATAAAGTGGAACTTGTAGACACGAGTTTCGTTTTGGACGAGTCGGACAGAAATTGTTTACTTGCTAATAGAATTTATGATCAACGTTATCCTGAAAGAAGGATGCCTGATGTTAGCAGCTTCCAAAACCTCCTCGACAGATTTCTGGAAACTGGAAATGTCGAATATAAAAAAAGTGAAAGAATAAAACGTGTTGTGAACGAAGAAAATGAGTTTTCAGTGGTGCTGGCAACGGTTGAGAATGTTAGTCAAAGAGAAGTGAGCTCAGTAGTAGCAATAAGTAGACGGTCTGTGGGTCGAATCTTAAACACAAATAAGTTGCATGCATATCATATTCAAATGCACCAGGAACTATTTGATGACGATTTTCAAAAGCGCCTACAATTTTGCAATTGGGCCAGAGGTAAAACGCAACTTCTTCAATAATGTTTTATTCACTGATGAGGCAAATTTTCATAATAGATTTGTTAATAGGCACAATTTCCTCACTTTTTTATGCAAGTTGATAACCAACACAGATGGTCTATGAACGGTTGGGGAGGAATTATTGGAGAACATGTAATAGGGCCACATTTCTTTGATGGTACATTGACTGGAGCTATTTATCTCCATTTTTTGGAAAACTATCTACCACAATAAATCTCCCTGAAATAATTCGAAATAGGATGTGGTTTCAGCAAGATGGTGGGTGCTCCACCACATTATTTAAATGCAGTTAGAGACCACTTAAATAATACCTACCCTCATCAATGGATTGGAAGAAATGGACCCACTAAAAGGCCTGCTAGATTCCCAAGTCTTACAAAAATGGATTTCTTTTTATGGGAATACGTGAAGGGAATTGTTTATAAAGACACAGAAACAAAAGTACAAAATATGAAGGAAAGCATAATAACTGCCATTAGATCTATCACACTGACACTTTTAGGAACAATGGGAACCTCATTTCAAAAGCGCATAGAGATGTGTGCCAATCAAAATGGGCAACATGTGAAACATTTATTATAATTTTTTCTACCGAGTTATTTGAAGAAACCTTTCTTTAAAGTTTATTTTTGAATTTTGTAATTATTGCTCAATAAAACGAAATTGGTTGCAATTAGTCATAGAGAAGTACTTACAAAAAAATGTTCGTTTTTCATTTCTACATCACATCGTTGAAAAATGTACAGGGCGTTCCATTTGAAAAAATTGAGAAAATTCAATTTAAAAAGTTCTTAATTGAAAAATAATTTTTGACCATCCTGTACAGTTTTAGGAAACGAAAATGATTCAAAAACATTAATTAGATGTCTCGTAACTGGTATTCTCATAAGTTTTTCTTAAAACCCATAATTGTGACTGTGGTGATTTTTTTAATATCCATTTGGAGATTGCATTATTTCAACAAAATAATTCATTACATCCAAATGGTTGGGAGATATTCAATGCCAATATAGGAATGAATAGAGCCTAGAAAGAGGCTTCAAAAAATGTACTGATAAACATAGCATTCCATTAAAAAAAAGGCCCCTGGTATTGTAATTTCGTCTTCGCTCGCCCCGTACATTCGAAAATAATTTCTAGTTATAGACATTTTTATCTAGTTTACTAGCAATTTTTTAGAAAATTTCTAGCTATCGGAGAACTCGAGATGTCAAGGTCCGACGCACTATTGGCCCACCCTGTATAACCGTTTTCGCGTAAAATAAGAATCAATGCAGTTAAAATTGAAAAAAACGTCTGCCAGACCAGAGTATGGTTCACAGGACACTAAAAAAAGCTAGCCTTGGCTGGCAGACGTTTTTTTAAATTTTAACCCCATAAAAGTTTTAAAAAAATCACGTTTTCATCTCTATTTTTTTTTTCCTTTTAATAAATATTAAGTAAAGCCCTTTGGATATGTTATTACACTGGGAATTACGACAAATTTGAGATTTGGTTTATCTTGATCCGTTCATATTTAGTAAAGTTATTTACAAAAAAGCAGTTTTTTTTCAACTATGCTTTGCTCGAAATATTGCTATAATAGGACTGTCATTTTTTGGTTCCTAAAAATCATTAAGGACTGAACAATGACATGCAAGTATCATTTTCATTTTATTCCAATCATTTCTCAGAAATTTAGATTTTTCAAATCAGCCGTTGATGGCTCCGTTCTCAGCCTCAAGCGGACAGTGACTCACTGCGCAGTTAGCCCCCCCCCAACCACCACCAGTACCATCACGCTATACAGTTGCATTCACTTAAACATGGTGCATGTTTTCAATAATAAAAATAATAGTAATAATAATAGTAACAATAATAATAATAATTTGTTGCAAAGCATATTTGAAAAAAAATGGTAGTTTGTGGATAACTTTACTAAATATGAACGGATCAAGATAAACCAAATCTCAAATTTGTCGTAATTCCCACTGTAATAACATATCTAAAGGACTTTACTTAATATTTATTAAAAAAAAAATAGAGATGAAAACGTTAATTTTATTTTTTTAACTTTTATGAGGTGGTTTGAGGGGGATAAAATTTAAAAAAACGTCTGTCAGCCAAGGCGAGGGTTCTTTAGTGTTTTGTGAACCATACTCTGGTCTGGCAGACGTCTTTTTCAATTCTAACTATTTTTTGTCACAATTTCAAAGTTTTGTTTTTCACCACTGATGCAAATTGTTGAAAAACCGCGCGGCAGAAATGTCTGCCACTAAAGTACAGTACTGTACAGGCCAAAACAAACATTTTGCGCTAGGTTTGGTCCGTATTTTCAATTTCCAGTTACCACGCACTGCCCGGAAGTTTTGTCTGCCAGCGTAATGAGGGTACGTGTAGTACATACACTAATTACCTATGCGGAAAGGTATCGGTAACCATTTGTTTAAAAAAAAAAATGTCTTCCCTCTCCATATTCTCCCACCATACCAAAAATTTCCAGAGAGAAACAAGTTTCGTAGTTATATGCCCTCCTCGATTACCGACTGGCAGATGGTAACTTTTTCTTGTCGATTTTGCACGCCATTTCCTTAACTATATGGGGTTGCCGTACAATGCGCGAACGCCAAGATTAGCGTCTTACATGTATTTCGGCACAGAAATTTTAATAATGGAAAATGATCGGATTGTAAAATAATAATTGATTATTTATTATACAATGACTAAAAAAAAAGTAGGTGCGCTGCGAGCGCCACCTTAAGAGGCTCTAAGAAGCTCATCTGAATTTGAAATCTATACAAAGGACCCCCGCACTTCTCTTATGGAGAGTGACTTTCGGCCAAATTTGCTCATTTTGCAGGATTTTGTAGATCTTGGCATCCTGATCATAAATTCACATGGGCACAAGGTCGCAAAATGGACAGTTTTCCAGATATCGGGGGTGCAAAAATAGTGCTCATTTCTTGTGCCGTGGCCCCCACCCCAGTAAAATTCGCTGGAATCGATATATGTTATTCCTCTTCACCTCCTGATCAAAAATTCTCTTGAGCAAAAGGTTGGAAAATGTACAGTCTTCCAGATATCGGGAGTTGCAAAGTGGACTTTGCACCTGACAAATTGTGCGTTTTCTGATGAGACATAAATACATCTAACTGTTGTAAGGTAGAGTCCTCGACCGCAATAAAACATGCAACAAAGAAAGCTGTTGAATCATCTTTCTCCGCTGTAAATGGAGAATACCCTGCAGCTTTCTCTAGTATAGATCTCTTATAATATCCATGGACTTATTGAACAGAATGGAATTGAGACTGAATGAAAATCAAGTTAGAGGGCGTTGATAGACTCATATTCGCAAACAGCATGTACCTATGCCAATAAAAGGTACAAAAGGATCAAAGTGAAAGTTGCTATTTTAATGCCTATTCTTAATTTAGGAAGTTCGAAAATGATGTTGAGGATGTTTAGTTAACAGAATACTCTCAGAAAGGTTCAATAAGTGCAATGAACTGAAATGTGTGTCATTTCGATTTTCCAAATTAGTAGTAGTGTTAGTAATGTTGTGACTTTGTGACAGATTACTATAAGTACATTTTTATCTTATATCTTGCTAAGCAAGTGTGTTTAGTTTGTCTCTATATGAACTACCTTAACAGCTTTATGTAATTTGTGCCTAAGCATGTAATAATTGATTTTCCTGCCTGGTAAGTACTTATTCTATTTAATTTTAATTGATATAGTCATAATTATTTTGTATCAATGTTTTTAAGCTATTAAAGACTGCCCCGTTTAAATTGTCTGTGTATGAGCTATACATGTAAATTTACATGTCAACTCCTATTCAATTTATGAAATTCAACTATTAAAAATGCGCAATTGAAATAGTTGTAGATAGGCGAGGAACAATCTATATATTATGACGGGTACGTCTTTTACGATGACTAAACTGTATTTAGAGTTTTACACGAATGAAAATTCATGCTGGTGTTTTATCCACATTGTATTTTTATGTGATCAACACATTTGGATTTTGATGGATGATTTTACTATGATTACCTACCTAAAATTTTATTACAGTGAACTTCTCAGATGCAACTGCTCAATTAATAATAATAATAATAATAATAATAATTCGTTTATTTACCTAATGAAAGCTATACAGAAATATTTCCACCACCGATTTATTTATTTTGTAGGTATTTAAATACAATTTTATTTTGATTTTTTCAATGTTGTTCAAAATTCTAAAAATTGTATAGGTATAGTGTTCCATGTGAATGCGAAAAATATTACATAGGCGAGTCATCCAGACCTTTCAATGCAAGGCTTGATGAACATAGAAATTACACTTGAACGGGAGAATTTGAAAAATCCAAAATTTGTGAACATGCGTGAGATAATAATCACAGTATCTAATGGGACTCGGCGAAGATTTTGGAAAAAGAGAGTAACGGAACGAAAAGAAAACTTAAAGAATCCGCGATTATTTTATTAAACGAGGACAGATGCACTTTAAATTATTCAACAGATTTTTGTACGTGTTAGCTGGTTGCCCATTCTTAGAGACTATCATGGTCCACAGCCAAAAAAGTTTTGAGAACAGAAGAAGATAATATTCGGAAACGTTAACTGTCGTTAGTTTTCATTTTCAGTTTTTAGATTATAACATTGTTCTAGTTTAGATATTTTTAGGTGTGACATTTTGTAACAATGAAGTATTCAAGAACCAACCTCTGTCTGAGCCACTTAGCGCAGAGGTTTTTTTATTAAAATTTTTTAATACTTTTCACTGGCAAAACACCCAATAAAAAGTAAGAAAATCTGAATATGCCACAAATAAACAATTATACACAATATTAGAACTAACAAGTTATGTAAGTCAATTCCTGGAAAACTATCACCTTGGTGGTTTCCTTAATAGGTATATCAGTATACTGGGATTTACACAATTTATTAAGATAAACTACTCATAATGATAAACCGATTTATAGCACATTAGTTGTTATAGGTAGCACATATTTTGCTAATTATAAATCAAACAATGTAATAACTTACCTGAGAATTTTCATACCCATCGGGATTCATCGAAGGCATTAAATAAATGTCTGTTGTGTCTACCAAACGGGTAACCCTGTCGATTTTTCCATAATTATGGATCAAATACAGCGCCAGGTAAATCATTAGTTGCCTCCCGATGGATTCGTCCCCATGCATATTGGCAACATATTTAAACATAGGAGTGAGTATGGTTCTATTTTGTACATTAGAATTTATCTCTAAAGCCCATAGCTCCCGGTTTTTTACCGATTTACCAACAGTATGCAGCTTGGCCAGATTCGGATGTTCGGTTTCCAGCTTTTTAAATAAATTCGTCAATTCGTCATAGTTGAGGTACCTAGGATCTTCCAGGAACTTCTCATATTCTCTGGTTTGAGGGTTTAGAGACTCACTTAAACTTAATATCACACACAAACATATTATTGCTTTCGACAACATTTTTATTTTACTTTCAACTCGCTTAATATATCATTTTTTTAAATTCTCTCCTACTACCTACGTCAACAACACAACACAACTTACAACAAGAAACAGGTTATGATCATGAATGGGAAATGGGAATGTCACAATGGTGATTGGGTGAGGTGAGTAACTGTGAGTAATGAAATGAGTGTGGTGTGGTTACTCTATTGTTTGAAAGGTCAGCGCAATCTATTGGAATTTAAAAAAGTCCTTGGCAGCGGTAGGCAACCATTATTACACGAGTTCGAATAAATAGTTGCGTGGACAACAGGCACCAAGATTAATTTTCCTATTTGCGGTGCAAAAAGAACATGTGCAGTCTTCTTGGTTTATGCAAATGGATAGATTCATGGATATAAATATATATCATTTGTCGGTTACGAGCATGAAAATGTCGATGTGATGTAACACGCAGTTCAACAGAAGAACTGAAGTTAAAAAGCAAGTTAATTTTAAAAGTTTCAAATTATATATAGTCCCTTCGCAAATTAGGAAAAATTAGACATTTTTCCTACAGCTATGAAACCTGTAGAAAGTGAAGAATTTGGGTTGTCTAAATGTCTAAACATGATTTTAACTTTTATGCTCTACAACTTTGCTCTCCTGATATGTTTCACCAAAATGGATAGTTTTTACTCAAAATAGAGAAAAATGCCAGAAGCGCTAAAGTTCATATATAGGTATGTATATATTTCTTAAAAACCACCTTTTTCTAGAACCGCGGGGGGTGAAACTCAAGTTTAGACAACCCAAAGGCATAGCATTAGGAAGTATTTACATAAAACAGCGATTTTTTTACTAATATGAAGGGACTAAGAAAGAAATACGTAATGAGTTACCGCCAACGTGTTATGCAACCCTGATAACAACGGTCTGCATTGCGGGCTGCTGATTATTACCAATAACGACCAAATTCCCATATAATCTTTTACCACTTTTCCTGCAATCGATACTCCCTGATCATTGAGCTTTTTTGAGTGGTGGGGTTGTTTTATTCATAAATTGTGTAATTCAAATTTGATAGTAAGTAAAAGGTAAGGAATCTCTTCAAGTAACGACACAAAATAAAAGGTTCAGTGATGCTAACATTAGTTTACATAGTGATTTAAGAGTTTGTTACAAAAAGGATTATGTGCTAAAAGTGCGGATATTACAATTAATAATTGAGTTCCTTATTTAATTTTTTTGATGATTTATTGTTTTTTTAATTACTTATTTCGTGATTATTAACATAACATATAAAATGATTACAATTATGCTAGAAGAATTTTAGGGGTTGGTGTTCCAATTAGTCTCAATAGGCTTCAACCATCACACAGTGGGGAATTTTCAAGTTTTATGTGGACAATATTCTACAAATTTGCAAATAAAACTGAAAATATTCGTTAGGAAAGCGTAAAAAATATTGAAAAAAATTTATACACCAAAGGGATAGTTTTTGAGCGGTTAAAAAAATTACTTAGTTTTAAAATTCTGAAACTGATGGATGGTTTTTAAGGGGTTGGAAATTAAATATTATTTTAAAATTACGTAACTCTTTTAATAAAATTTGTGAGTCGACGAAAAAAATGTAAAGTAAATCTAATGAAATAAATGCAAGCTCTTAAGGGATGGTTTTTGAAGGGATGCAGAGGACAATATTATATTTCTAGTAGGATGAAATTATTTCAATTATATTTTTTCTGTTTTTGGTGCAAAATGGTTTACTTTATAATTTTAGGTTGTTCTTCAAATAAATGTTGTAATTTAAGGTAGCCATTTGCAAGAGAGAGAGAGAGAGAGATATCAAATAGGGAAATATTCATTATTTTTGGCCATAAGATTTTATCTTGGTACATATATTTCGAAAAATCGGTAAAGGTATTTACACAGAACTTCCCTCTTTATTTGTGCATGGCGGTCACTCTAAAAAATTAATAATTACGAGATGACAATGAAAATAATAATCGGAATATAGTTGTCACTATTATTACAAAGAAAACCTGATAAGTTTTGGTCAAAAAGATATACATAGTGCTCATCCAACAACGAAAGTTCAATATTAACTGACAGGTGCCAAATATGGAAGGCTTGTGCAAATACAAATGTCCACCATGACTGAATTGTTTCTTGGGATTACCACCCTGTACATTTTGCAATAAAAGTATAATAGGTGCCAAATATTATTGCCATCTGTCACATTTTTAATTCCACATTCACGTAGTGGAGTGGAAGTATAGTGGTGTTTAAAACATTTCATTTTTTTGAAATTTTTCAAAAACGTAGGTAAAAAAATTTTAATTTTTTTTTTCTTCTGAATTAGGTTTAGAATGTAACGAAACGTGGAAATTTTAAATTTGAGCAAAAAGGCAAGTTTCCTGCTATTCTATAGTGGTAAAAAAATATTACAAATTAATGTTTTTTTACAATAGGTTTAGAATGCCATGAAACGTGAAAATTTGAAATTTCAGCAAAAAAAAATGTTTACGCCTATTGTAAAATTTTGTCCAAAATGGTAAAATGTCGCAATTTTTTTTTCCGAAATAGTTTTGAAATGTCATTAAATTTGAGCAAAAAAAATTTTTCATCTATTCTATAGTATAGTATAAAAAATATTTCAAAAAATTTTTAAAACTTTTCAAAAACATTTTTAAATTTGTTTGAATAGGTTTAGAATGCCATGGAATTGTGGACATTTTAAATCTGAACAAAGAAAAAAAAATTCATCTATTTTAGTGGTAAAATATTTCAAAAATGATAAAAAAAATTAGTATTTTTTTTTTATAGGTTTAGCACTCTATGAAACGTGGAAATTTTAAATTAGAATAAAGAAAAAAAAATTTCCATCTATTTTAACGGTAAAAAATTTCTCAAAAATGTCTGTAAAAAAAAATTGTTTAAACTTTTTTTTTTAAATAGGTTTAGAATGCTATAAAACGTAGAAATTTTAAATTTGAACAAAGAAAAAAAATTTTTTTCATTTATTTTAGTAGTAAAAAATTTTTCAAAAATGTTGGGGAAGACAATTTTCAATTTTTTTTTTCTGAAATAGGTTTAGCGTGTCATGAAACGTGGAAATTTTAAATTTGAGCAAAAAAATTTTTTTTCATTATTTATTCCCCTAGGACGGTCCACCCTGTATATTTTCCAGTGAAAGTTTAACCATTTCTTCGCTGACAGTAGCGTCAACTACCTACCAAATTTGACTGCTCTCCGTCAAGTAGTTTTTTAGTTAATGCACCAACAGACAGACAGACAGGCAGACTGACGGAATTGAAAAACCTATATTTTCGTAATCTACTTGTTCTGAAACGTTAAAATTCGAAAAAATCTCGGAGAGTGATTTTTTTCTCGAATACAATACTTCCCTTCGGTATGCGAGGGAAGTAAAAATTATAAGACATCCTAAGTTAGAACCATACAAGACTATTAGTATGAATGTCCACTCAATAATATCAGTGGTTTGCAAAATAGTTAAGTGAAGTTGAAAGATTATGCTAATCTTCCTATTTTGTAGTTTTAAATCCAACTATTTTGGAAACGGCTGAAATCATTGAGTGAAAATTCATAGTACTAGTCTTATTATGGTTCTAGTTAGGTAGACTTACAGTACTAAGAAAAAGTTATGGCCTAATAAATTAATATTTCCCTATCAGGTGTCTCCCTCTTGGAGAAGGCCACCTTAACTTGTCTTTAAAATTAATTGCTTCAAAGAGATGTAAAAGTAGAGAATTGTAATTTTTTCAATGTCTATAAATTATTACAGCTGTATAGTTTCATTCATCTTAATTTAAGTTTTGTGGTTTTCAGAATAATAATTACCTATTTTTACTATATCATTTTATGAAAAAAAAGCTTTACCATCTGTTACTTTTATCATGATTTTACTTTTTAGTTACTTATGCTTATGCTATACCATGGAGAAGTCTCTTTGATGCGTGAACAACAGAATGTGACAAAGAGGGAAAAACAATAGTTACTTGTTACTTGTTACTTGTAGAGGAACTTTAGAACAGGCAATAATGGACAAAATTTTAAAAATTAGATATCAAATTTCCGAGAGATGGCGAAAAAGTTGTAGGATTAAAGTCAAGTTTTTAAAAACTGACTATTCCAGGTTGGATGTGGAAATTAATTTAAGTGAATAGGAAAAGTTGATAGAGGACACGCCTAATCAACCATCAACTTCCAAAACACCTGGTCGGCCAAGGAAATTGTTTGATAAACTTAGTAAAAGAGCCAAATGGTGCAGAGACTAAAGACATGCAAGTACAGCCTATTACCTACTTTTTTCGTCTTTATCAGATTCCATTGACCATACATCGGAGAGACTTCTCCATGGTATAGCATAAGCAATTAAAAAGTAATATCATGGTTAAAGTACCAGATGGTTTATATATTTTATGGTTATTTACTTTACATTATTAGCTTATCTTAGTCAACCTTTATCTTTTTTTTGACGTGTGTAAATACTTTTGTGAATATTAAGAGTAGGTATGCCTCGACAAGCTGATAAAATTTGCAACAGGGGAGGTGAACGTGAAACTCCAGTGGGCGGTACTTTAAAAACGATAAAATATTATTTTATGTATTTATACTACTATGTACACTAAGTAGTAAATAAAAATGAATGACCGTGATTCAACTTACGTAGAAGCTCGTAATTAGTTCATGATTGTCTATAAATTCTACCTGCCAAAGCTCAAAGGTTATGCCGACACATCTATCCTAGCTATCATTCTAACCTAAATGCGTTTTTAACATATTATTCCTTCAATAAATACAGTATTTATAATTTAAACGGCTAGATATTATGCTCCACTAGAATTTTAATTTGTAATATGGAGTATACGAGTATATCTATATTTTTGCATAATGGAAAAGATATTCAATAATTAGTAACCTACATTAATTAATAATAATCGTCAATAAGGAAATAATAATATTAAATAAAAAGAATGAAAGAGTTGATGAGGGCCGATAAAAATTATAAACAAAAATTAGTGGTATGCAATATTGCACCTACGGACACACGTTTCAGAGTTATTGCTCCTCATCAGCGTAACATTCCATAAATAATATTGTTACATTGTTAAAAGCAAGACCAACAAAGATAGGAAAGCACAGTATATTGTAGGTACTCTATTTTGTACCTTCGTATCTCATGTGCCATATATGAAGAGCAATAACTCCGAAATACGTGTCCGTAGCTGCAGTCTTGTTTGTTATTGGGGGTATAGTACTAATTCTTGTTTATAACTAAATAGAAAACTTAACATTTTAATGTCGTTTAGTTTTCGTATGTGTAAAGCTTTAGCTGTCACATCATTCAACAAATCAAAATTTAAACTCTTGGATCCTCAGGGGATTCCTCAGGACTTCTTGAAGTTTTATTTTGTAGTCTCCCTCAAATTATGGTAGTTTACCAATAAACAAAAATTAGCAACCGTTGTTAAAATCAAAAATATACATCACGCAAGTTGTTTTATCCAATAAGTGTTATGCGTATAGTATTAGTTATTTATTGGTCTAATTTGTCTATACGCGATATTCTTAGAAACTGTTCAACTTAGAAAAAAAGTTTCAAATAAAAAAGGTGTCTCCATCTTTATTTCTTCTCAGCATAGACTTAAAGGGTTTTCCGTTCTTTAACTCATCCCTGCAAATACTCACATTTTATCGACATGGGTTTTAAAAAAAATCATATTTTTTATAATTATTAAAATTTGATCTTCATATTACCACAGTTCATTAATAAATATGTAGTGATGACATAGTAAAATTGAGATCCATTAATGTTTTCGTTTTTTGAATTATGGCAAGTTAAACAAAAAAATAATGTTAATTATTATTGTTATACATCCAATAGACGCCGAGAATAAGAGAAATGGTTCGCAGAAAGTCAGTGATAATTAATTATTTATAATCATTAAACTATTCAACGGATCATTATGAAATTCAGTAGTTGTCTGTCGAGAGGTAAACCACCGTCGGCACTCGTTCTCCGAATTTTAGGCAGGCTGTCGGCAGCCATGGCAGTGGCGGTAATATAATTGAAAGCCCCGCAAGTGCGTCTGGTTGGAGTTACGCAGGCGCCGCAGGCAAGGCAGTCTCGGCAGTTGGGCAGTTCGTGTAATTTCTACAAGTGGTTGACCTCTCAGGTACTGTTTTGATAGTATATAGTATAAAATAAGAATTTCTTTTCAACCCTAACCTGAAATTTGCAGAAGTAAATGTCGCAAGCAAATGCCAATTTTTCGAAGTCACTAACAAGTAAGTATATCGAGAATAAATAAAGATCAAGGATAGAGGCAACCTTTTATTTGAAATTTTACTTTCTAGGAGTAGTAGTTCTCGATTTGACCAATGAACTAGTGTTATATACTTAGCACATATCACATATTAGCACATATTATATAAAATAACTTGCCTGGTGTACACTTTTAGTTTTACGAATTATTATTCATATTTTCTTAAAAAATATGTGGATGGGGTGAACTTACAAATTTGCTTTTATAGTAGACAAAAGTTTAATGATGGATGTTTTAAACTAAACCCCGCATCAAAATATCATTAATAACTTTAGACATAATAGGTTATTTTTCAAAAATATGGATATCTCTGGTTTTACTGGTTAGATTTAAAAAATCAAAAGCATCAGTTATTTGTATCAATGAAATTTAACAGTGCATTTTTTTAAAATACGAATGTCAGAACGATTCTAAAAATTTGCAAAATTTTCAAAGTAAAAAAGATGGCTAAAATTTGTATTCAAAAATGTGTTCTGTACAAATTTTGAAAGCAGAGATAAAAACCTGCAACTTGAGTCTTAGGTGCGCGATCTCAACAAGAAAATATTTTCAACATCGGTCCACATCACCTTCTGGACAATACTTTTAGCTCTGATTTGTGTAAAGGAGTAAGTTGGTTTCTCTGTTTCTTTTTACATTTTGAGCCTAGATTTCACTATTTTGACAGATCGATAGATAACTTTACTGCCCACAGTTTTTATCCCAGACATTTCTTTCTATTTTTCCCAGAAATAAAAGTTATTATGAAAAAAATCCTGTTGCTTGGTCTAATGCAACAAACTGATGCGTGTGACTTGATGAGAAAATGGGAAAATGTGCTCTTTACTTTTGTGTTTCTAACTCCTTTCATTGCAAATCGCATTGCCCCTTGTAATTCTATATTCATGTGTTTACGACAAGAACACATCTTTAAAATTTAACGTCAATTGTATTGTCCAATAAATGTTTTCAAATATACCAGCACACCACCATTTTAAAAAGAAGAATTGAAATACAATTACACATTATTGTTAGTGCATGGGTGTCTACATATAACTAGTTACTATATTGTTATAATTCGGTACTTGTAGTATAATCAAAGAGTAAAGTACCTGTTAAGTATAATAGTAAATTAAGGGAATTTGGTATTTTATTGGGCGTCCCGTGTTATTAGAAATGGTTTGGTTTAATTTCTTATTTCGTTCCCTCGTTATATTTTCTCATTCATAAAACAATTCTCGGTGAAGGGCGGAGCTTAAACTATAATAAATCCAGAGGGAGCTCGTATCAGTGTAACATTTGTTGCAAAATGTGCCTTTACACGGTACCGTGCTATACATGTTTTTGCAAAAAGTATTATGTTTTTTGGAAAAATAAAAATAGTACGATACACAGAAAACATGAATGAAGGTTTGTATCAAGTCCTTTTTCTCATATTTTGATTCTAAATATTTTAAAAAAAATCATAAAATCTCGCAATTTACTGCTAATTAAAACAAATCTTATTAATTAACACCATTTTTTTCAAAATATTAAAACGATACAAACCTAGATTAATATGTTTTCTTCTATTTTTCGCTTGTACAAATTTCGTAATTGCAATGGTCTAATTATAATTTGTCGCGAACGGTGCGGCGTTTTAGACTAATTTATTTCTGATTTTACGGCATACCCACTCTTAATACCAATAAAGTATCTATTTAACCATCTATCCTAAAACGACAAAACTTAAATCAAGATGAATAAAACTATACAGCTGTAAGAATGTGCAGATATTCAGAAAATTTCGATTCTCTGCCATTGCATCTTTCCAATTAGAGCAATTCTTTTTAAATGCAAGTTAAGTTACAACATATGTCTTAATATTATTTCAAAAAACAATCTAAAATTATAAAGTAAACTATTTTGCACCAAAAACAGAAAAAATTGCCCGCTGCACCCTGCTAATGAAGTTGAATCTTGAAATAAGATTATGTGGTTATAGACCAACCTCCAGAGACACAAAGAGACCAATTTGCGCCAAATTGCGACAATTACGTTGTCTATCGCCCTGTTAAAATCCGACCAGTAGGGCCAAAGATATCGGTATCTCTGGTTTTAAATATTAAATGTTAAAATATTAAAATGTTTATCTTAATTAACAAATATAAGATAGGGGTTAAAGAAATTAAGATTAATTTTTATAAAATAACTCGATTTTGTAGAAAATTTGGATAACAACTCAAAGGCCCAAAAGATCATAGAGTAGGCTCGAGGCAAAATTAGAGAATTTAAAATATGAACAAATTCGTATAATAATTTTATCGTTTAACAGCTGTACGGACCAACAAGTAAACGTCGACAATGTAATATTAGAGGAATTCCAAAAATAACATTGTATACATTTCTCATGTTAACAACCGCTTCGTGTTAAATACAACAAAATTTCGACCATAACTATAAAGTACACTATAGTATATTGTCTAAATTGGAAATATTTTATTACCGTTTAAAGGCCTCCCATAAATTTATATAGTTCAAAGTCATGAGAAAGTCCGGCAGGGTCAACGTCTTTGTCAAATAGTTTTATTGGAAATGCTAAATCGCGGGATCAATTACGCGGGCCCAAGTGAAGACACCGTAAGGGAATATTTTAATTAGTCAGGGCGTGAATCAAATCGTAAATAGGGTAATTGATTACAAAAATTTCTCAAACCGTACACTAGATAGAAACTAGCCGGTTCTTCCTTATAGGCCTAAATTTTAACAACATTTTACCTTTAATAAATAATTAAAAATCGTATACGTAATGTACAAAACTATCCAGAGCAACGCCATTGTGAGACAACTCGTACTGGCGGAACGCCAATTAAATCTTATGGCTCTTGTCGATTGCCTGTACACCAAATATAAAATAATTGAAAAATAAATAGTACACTTTCTCTTCTAGGCGGCAAAACCATTTAATGTACTTCTATATATTGTCAACAATATTCCATACCTACATTTGGCATCGAATCACATTTGGTACCCTATGCTGTTGAATATCTGGAAATTTTAAACTGACCGATAAAAAACCTTGCTGCTAAATACATATATACGGAATGCGTAAATGCTTCCGCTAGTCTATGGAACAAAAGTACATAGGCGCGCAATAATCCCTTCTCTTCTCGATTAGTTGTGTGTTCAGCCTTTATTCTGTAATACCTACCGCGTTCTATAACTCAATTATAATATAGAAATATTTCTTTAATTGTTGTTTTTATTAAGTACTTTTCTGAACCATTATAATAAATAAAAGGAAATACAAGAGGCAATCTATTTTCTTATATATATTATTTCACAATATAATTAATAATAACGCGGTATTATGTTTATATTACCACTTGTACTAACTATTGTGACATTTTAATCTGTAGCTGTCTTTAAAATGAGAGAGGTTAATGAAGTTGAGTCTTGAGATAAGATTATATGGTTATAGACTAACCCCCAGAGACAAAAAGA
Source organism: Stenurella melanura (assembly GCA_963583905.1). Classification (NCBI taxonomy): domain Eukaryota; kingdom Metazoa; phylum Arthropoda; class Insecta; order Coleoptera; family Cerambycidae; genus Stenurella; species Stenurella melanura. Next base: position 36,544,444 of record OY757315.1, on the reverse strand, counting down.
GACCAATTTGCGCCAAATTGCGACAATGACGTTGTCTATCGCCCTGTTAAAATTTGACCAATAGGGCCAAAGATATCAATATTATTTCTTAAAGATATCGATATCTCTGGTTCTAAATATTAAAATATTAAAATGTTTGTCTTAATTGTGACAAATGTAAGACAGGGGTTAAAGAAATTAAGATTAATTTTTATAAAATAACGCGATTTCGTAGAAAATTTGGATAACAGCTCAAAGACCCAAAAGATCATAGAGTAGGCTCGAGGCAAAATTAGAAAATTTAAAAAATAAACAAACTCGTATAATTTTATCGTTTAACAACTGTACGGTTGGTCCGTACAAGTAAACGTCGACAATGTAATATTAGAGGATTCCAAAAATAACATTGTATGCACTTCTAATGTTAACAACTGCTTCGTGTTAAATACAAAGAACTTTTCGACCATAACTATAAAGTACCCTGTAGCATATTGTCTAAATTGGAAATATTTTATTAGCGTTTAAAGGCCTCCCATAAACTCATAAACTCCAAAGTCATGAGAAAGTCCGGTAGGGTCAATGTCTTTGTCAAATAGCTTTATTGGAAATGCCAAATCACGGGATCAATTACGCGGGCCCAAGTGAAGACACCGTAAGGGAATATTTAAATTAGTCAGGGCGTGAATCAAATCATAAATATGGAAATTAATTATAAGAATTCCTCATCAAACTGCACACTAGGTAGAAACTAGTCGGTTCTTCCTTTTTTAAGTCCACTCGTAAAACAAAAAGGTTTTTTCACCGACTATGTATAATTAGCTAGCTTAGATATAGAATATTCTAAGTTGTTTAAAAGTATGTTTTATATTTACGGGAAGCCATTTTAGCCATAGTTATCAAAGAGGACGCCAATTGCCAGGCGAGTACTATTTCGGTACATAATTTCTACTATGGGGGTGGATAACGCCCACTAACTTAAAAATTGACCAGGATAATCCCGTCAGGAAGAAAGAACACTTTTCGATCAGCTACTGGTGGTGTGACATCGTCCTACTTTTAGTGATAATTTTAGTTTAGCGAGTATAGGTATTTGTGGTTTGAGATTTTGTTTTAAAATTTAACTTCATATCATTAGATTCTAAATTAAACGTTACGTCATTCAAATTGTCACTGGCAACTGGCGTTTTCTGCACTAGTTTCTAAAGTATAGTTTTCAAAAATAATTAACCTCATGCTCGTTAATGGTGTTGTATTTTTTGGCCCTTCTGGCATTTAGTTTGAAGTGAGTGTATACGGTTTTCTCCTTTAACGAAGTAGTTTTTCGGTTAAGTTCGAGATTACGGCTATTTTTCTTATTTGTTTAACTTTTAAGTTGCATTGCCTTTTGTTTAAATTTAAGTATTAATTATTATTGTTCTATTTTTTAAACCGATTAATTTCGTGTTGATTTACAAAATATAGTTTAAGTGTTGTTGAAAATGCGTGTTTCATTTACTTGCTTATTAGTGGAAAGTCGAGTCATCAAAGTTAGATAATCGTAGTGAAGCAACAGTCCTTATAAATAAAAGGGGGGTAAGTTTTTAAACTATAACCTTTTAAGTGTACACACATATCTCTGAGAACGGTTCACGTACAAAACAAGATTAATACATCTAGATCTAAGTGGCCCACTGTGCAGGGGTACTGCGAGTATAGGCATAAAGATAGCCCCGGTGTAGATGTTGGAGTATTCCCTGATAGTCGCACATAGCGTAAATTGGTCTCATTTGAAAGGGGTACATTAATTTTCATGGATATAATCAATAAACATAACAACCTACCAAAGTAATGTAAACAGGGTAAAGGGATTTATTACATGGTAAAGTGTAATAAACTATTGGAGAAGAAACTAAATTATTAACAAAATGTAAATTTTAGAGCAATTTAAAAAAAGTTGAAAATTTTCAATGTAGAACAAAGGGTACGAAAAATCGAAATTAATATTTTCTCTTCAGATTATGTAAATAGACATCTAAACCTATAATTTGAGTCTAAGAACGTCTGCATTGGTGTCCTATACCAAAAGTTATAGCGGCATTTCGGATTTTCACTAAGTTCGGGGTCAGTTGCACAAAAAATAATATTCGGTTCACATCACCTTCATCAGAATACTTTTAGCTATAACTGGTTAAATTTTCATCTTAATTACTTATTTGTTCGAAAATATATTTGTATTAAAATGAGTAAGTCGCCGTCTCTGCTTTTTTTGAAATAGTGAGGTTAAATTTCACTATTTAAACAGGGCGATAGACAACGTTATTATCTACAACTTTTATATGGAACACTTTTTTGTAACTTAAAAAAAAAAAAGTTGTCGCAAAGAAACTCGTTTCTTCAAAACTCTTTGCTGTAAAAAAATGCAGAACAGATTTTTATTCACCAGTCTACTTATTCGGGATCATAATACCTAGCGATAAAAAAACAGCCTTCTGCGTTAATTTGATGCAAAAAAATTTCTAGAGAATGGTCTATTACGATCGTAAATCCACGAAACTATGTGACTCAATTTATGAAGAAGAGCTTACTTAAAAATAAAAAACTATATATACAAGGTGTATCAAAAATAAGTGGTCCTAGAGCAGCTACGTGCAGATCAGGTTAAAATGTGACGGTGTAATTTAAGTACCTCTATACCTCTTGCATTCCTAAGGTCATATTTTTCCAAGGTCGAAAAAAAAAATCAATTTGGCTTCCAAGGTTACAACTTGGCACATCATTTAGACACGACCAATTTTAAATCTTAAAATTGCACTGGAAAGCTAGATACTTTAAAGTTCTACTGATACCAATTCTTTATCGAAAATGAAGGTGGGTTCTTCATATAAAATTTTTCAAAATAAGCCTTTCTTGTTCAGCTACACGCCCTTAAGGGGAGTGCACAAAATGGTTTTTAATGTCTATCTAAAAATAACGTAATCGTAAAAGGCAAAATTTGGCATATCCCAGTTGCTAATGTACGAAGGCGTGGAAGGGCCACTGATTTTTTAAAATTATTATTCCGAGTTAGTAGTGGGTAAATGGGAATGCTACCGGAGCAATCATTTTTGATGAGTGATGAAGGTCAAAGTGATGAGTGATGAAGGTCAAAGTCATCATTCGTGATGAAGATCAACGAGTTAGTGGGTAAAAATCACATTTAAAAATTTTAAACGCCTCTAGGGAATTAAGTAATGCAATCATATTGCTCTTTTTATTTTTATAATAACGTAGCTTTTACATGGTTCATTAATTTTCAACTTTAATTACTTTGCATTTATGTATAGGGATTATTCTTTATACATGTTTACTGTATGATGTTGAATGAGCAAGTAGCTCCTATTCACCCCAATTTACCCCATTTTACTCCATTTACCCCTCCCAAGCACAGTTCTGAAGACATATATGCTACCTATAACACCTTGATCTTCATCACGAATGATGACTTTGACCTTCATCACTCATCACTTTGACCTTCATCACTCATCAAAAATGATTGCTCCGGTAGCATTCCCATTTACCCACTACTCGAGTTTAATCTCGGAATTCCGACTTTAAACTCGGAATGCCGACTTTAATCTCGGAATTCCGACTTTAATATCGGAATTATGATTCATTTAGAGAGAATGGAAAAGTTCGTAAAATCGACCGTTTTTGAGAAAAAAGGACTAAATTATATCTGCCTAAGTGATCAATGAAAAGCGACGAGATGAGCACTATTAAATTAGTTAACACTAAGTAGGTTGGTGTCATGTGTCAAATCTTAATTTGACAGTAGTATGTACCGACATGATCATTTGATGCTCATAAATTATTTTCAGATAAAAATTAAACACCGTTTTTTTTTGCATACCACTTTAAGGGGTGTAGCTAGATGGGAAAGGCCTATTTTGAAAAATTTTATGTGAAGAACCCACCTTCATTTTCGATAAGGAATTGGTAGTTAAATTTTTTACACGTTATTACAGGTCACCCTGTGTAATAAATGTACAATGTCATCTGAAAGAAGCAAGTTTTGAGCCTTTTATATTTCTTGAAATATTTATTTAAAAAACGAAATAATTTAATTAAATTGGCCAAAATAGTTATTTGTCTTGGATGAAAAATGTCTTAAAATACCTTTCGATTGAATATTGTGCAGTGACGCAGCCATGTACGGGCAATTCGGGTAGTTGCCCGGGGCTTTTAGGCCACCCCGAACTAATAAATAAACAGTTTGGCATACTTGAAAGTGACGTGGCTGTTGTTTCCATGGCGTTCTTATTGTTACGTGTTTCCGTCTCTAGGAAACACCCTGTATGAATCCGTTGATTCTAAATAATTCTAACAAGGGATAAACACGAACACTTTATTAAACAATTTCTTTATTATATAATACTTTATATTTACACTTCGGATTTAACCTCATTTATCGCTACCAACTTCACTTTATTAAAACTTCCCCTCTTACGCCGATAATCGCGCCTTATATACTCTGAAATTGCCTCCAGAGTCATCCATAACACAATCGAGAATCTTCTCCCACCACACTCTAGAAAACTCTATCTCTTTCTACAAGTTTCCAGTTACTATTAGGCATAGTCGTATCAATCTCCAGTTTCAAGGGGTGTAATACATAACACTGCTCCCTCCTTAAGCCTGATCGTCCCGGTCAGGCAATTCAGAATCATCAGTGTATTTCGCCAGTCTATCCAAATGCACGATTTTCATTCTGGACTTTCTGCTTTGCTGAATCTGATAGACGACATCATTAATTCGGGTAATGACACTGTACGGTCCATCCCAAGGTGATTTCAGTGACTTTCCTTTCCTTCGCTGCGGGTTGTACAGCCAAACCAGCTCTCCCACCTTGATGAACCCTTTTGAACTACCCTTCCAGTCATATCGAACCTTCATTCGGTCACTCGCCGGTGATAGCGCCGCTATATCGTTAGCCAACCTCTTGAAAGGAGCTCCGGCGTTGAACCCTTCACCCTTACTTCCAGTCTGTGGTCCCTTACTGGCTGCACAAATCTTGCATTTGCGACACCAAGCCTCCACATCCTGACGACTTTTTGTCCAATAAAATCGTTCTCGTATTTTCTTCAGGGTCTTGTTAACACCAAAGTGTCCATCGGATGTTTCATTGTGCACTTCCTGAAGCACCTTCGCTACTTGACACCTGAGAATCACTAGACGCATAACCACCTGCTTTCCATCCGGGCTTTTCCATGCTCTCCGCAACAGCCGTTCATGAATTTCAGTGAGTCCCACTGCGTCCATAGTGCCTTCAGTCTCACTCTTTTGTCCGAAACACCCTTCCATTTTGGACGAGTTCCCCTTTCCCTGGCTCTCAATATTGGCCCAATTTTCCCATCGTTCAGTTGCTCTTGTCCGAGCGTGTCATCTGTCCTGTCATCCGGTACCTCCACCTTAACAGTGTTGACTGCTCCCGTGACCTACAGTTTCTCCTGGTGGCAGTACTTGCAACATTCCTTGCACCTTCTTCCGGAAGAAATATCTGCATTTTCCGGGTTATCATTTCATTCTCATATCCTTGTAGTGGTGGACTTCTCGTAATGCTCCGAAGCTGAGAAATCTTCACTTCTCTAGGGGCACCACGTTCTTTATCTGACACAGCCTCACTGGTACCGGCTTCCTCTGGTTTTCCCCTCGACTTCACAGCATCGGCCTCTACCCTCTCCAACACTTTCTGGAATTGTGCAAATAAGTCCTGTATTTGCTTTTCGGTTGCCATACTTCTAGTTGTTATAGGCATACGACTACGTTGAAATCATATAAATTTAACAATTACGTCGCTATAGGTAATGGGACTGTCCAGAAAAACCTGAAAACGGCACGAAAAAGTCTTATCTAGAGTCTTTGTCACTTAACCTCTAATGTCCAAATAAAATGTTCCGAAAATGTCTCAAAAAATGCACTTAACACTGTTCGAAAAAAAACCTCGAACAACGTCCAGTAAATCAGTCCACTGTGTTAGCACTACTTCCTGAGAATATACTGTCCAAAGCTTCTCAAACACTTCCGAAAAGATTATCTTGTTAAAATTCCGCTTCTGACATCAGTTGTTACGTGTTTTCGCCCTTTAGGAAGCACCCTGTATGAATAGGTGGGTTCTAAATAATTCTAGCAAGGGAGAAACACTAACACTTTATTAAATAATTTACTTATTACACAATACTTTATATCTACACTTCGGATTTAACCTCACTTATCGCTACCAACTTCACTTTAGTAAAACTTCCCCTCTTGCGCCGGTAATTGCGCCTTATGTACTCTGAAATTGCTTCCAGAGTCATCCGTAACACAATCGAGAATCTTCTCCCACCACACTCTACAAAACTCTATCTCTTTCTACAAGTTTCCAGTTAGGCATAGGCGTATCAATCTCCAGTTTCAAGGGGGTGTAATACATAACATTATTATACTCTTCGCAAATATAAAACGAAGAGTACATTGCAATCCATCGGAACATTTATAAAACCAGTAATACCGCTCTTAGCGTTCGTCTGTCCGTCCGTCTGTCTGTCCGACCCTCACGTTTCTTGTAAGCACGATGTAACTTAAGAACGAAACGTCGTGTTGTAAGGAAACTTAGACAATAAGTTAGCTAGAGGAAGAACCCTATTGCCTCAATCAATCAATCAATCAATAAATAAAAAAGTGTGAATTTTATAGGGTGTTCGACGTTCCTTAAAAAATAAGCTTTTTTTAAAGGAACGTTGAACACCCTTGCATTGTGCATAACGGAAAATGGAAGAAGACATTTCCAACAACCTTTGTAATTGATAATTAGCTATTTGGTAGGTTTAATAATATTTCAAAGCATTCATTATGTATAAAAGAATTTATTATTAATGTTATAAATGCACTTTGTGTTTTAAACACAAGTTACTCTAACTTATTCTAAACTAAGGACCTATTCAGCCATTTTGCTCGATAACGGTTGATTTTGCACCAATTTCATATAGAACCACTTCGAACCGTCTCGTCGAGGCGGATAATTTTGGTATATAACTTTTTCCGAACAGACGAAGTTTAGGTTTTGATAAACTACGAGCTCTCCTATGAAAATTTACTTGTTAGTCCATTTTGCTGGATAATCATTGATTTTACGAAAAATTCATACAGAATCATTACAAACCAACTCGTCGAGACCGATGAAATTGGTAAATAACATTTTCTGAATAGATGAAGTTCAGTTTTCGTCCTATTACGGGCTGACATGAAAATTCACTATTCAGCGATTTTGCTCGATAACGGTTTAGTTCAGGAATATTACGTTTTTATTCCGACAAAATTCATAAAGTTTTGAAAATTGGTGGGTATGTTGGGAATAGAAGTTCCCATCCCTAAATAGTGAGCTTCATCCCCTAGGACGTCCTTTCTACCCCCATTTTGAGTTTTTCTAGATTATCTCGACAACGGTGTAATTTTCGACAAAAATACCTATATACAAAATTGTTCCTTGGAAAATTCTATATCAAAAAGGCTTTTACCACTTTTTTCCTAAAAATAATAATAACGTGGGAAATATGGCGCAAACATAAGGGTTGGTTCCGACTAGCACTCTCTACAGTACGATCTACCTTAAAGTTTAACGTTTAACGATTAAATTAGCAGTAGGCACTAAAATTTATTTACAATTTTAATAAATATACAACTTCCACCCCTTCACCTCTATAAAAAGACCGTGTTGTACTTATTTCTACACCACCCTAGAAGTAAAGTACTTGGCGCGTTTTTTTTAAAGAGGTATCCCCTGTAGGCCTAATCCACTAATTATCAAATGTTAATTATAAATCTTGGTCGTCTTCCACAGATTCAACATTCAAGCATGATTGTCCATGGCAATGATAACACATTGTAGAGCAACGCAAGCCTGCTCTTATGCAACTAGACCTGTATTCGCACCCTAATTTACATGAACATGAAATAAGCGTTAAAACATATATCGGGAGCTGGTTCCTTTATAGTCATTATTGGGATTAATATACCGCCAACTTTTTTCCACCCCCAATCGGTAGCTTTGAGCGTCACGTTTTTCCATGTTTGAATTTGGTGAAAAACTCGATAACAGTGTTGCCGAGCGGCAGCAGAAGTTGGTGGAAGTTTTGACAACATAACAGTGTTGCTGGCTTTACCAACTAGTCTGTTAAAATACATAAATCTGTATTCATCTAGACTTTTCTGCCGAGGTACAGTTGTATAAAGCTAAAATAAATCGCTCTCCCATGTTTGCAATTTCTTTATGAGTAGCTTCCTCATTGTTGAAAGTTTGTACAATTTGTTGTAAATCACTTCTTTTATTAAATACATTGATTGCATTCACAAAGGGCAATGACCTATGGAAGTGCGGAATGATGTGCTGCATAGTAACACCGAACATTTCGGTGATGGTAAATAGATAACGAATTATATGACTTGCGCTAATTACGGCCCTGATTTACCAACGTACTATTCGTTTGAGGAGAAATGGTTTAGAAACCTTTTTTGTAGAGAATGTCCTGTAGAACACTTTTGTACATAGGTATTTTTGTCGTAAAATGCACCATTTCATGGATAATTTATGAAAAGCGAAAATTGGGGTGAATACTATGTTGTAGGGGATGAAGCACACAATTTAGGGGTGGGAACTTTTCGGTTTATTATTACATATGCTGTCCTGATTATTTCCACCAATTATCAAAACTTTATGAATTTTGTCGGATATATCGCAATTTGGACCGTAATATTACTGAATTAGTTGATTTTGCGCCAATTTCATATAGAACTATTTCGAACCGTCGCGCGTCGTGTCGAGGCGGATAATTTTGGTATATAGCTTTTTCCGAACAGACGAAGTTTAGGTTTTGATCCACTACGAGCTTTCCTATGGAAATTTACTTGTTAGTCCATTTTGCTGGATAAAAATTGATTTTATGAAAAATTCATACAGAATCGTTTTAAACCAACCCGCCGAGACCGATAAAATTGGTAAATAACATTTTCCGAATAGACGAAGTTTAGGTTTTGATCCACTACGAGCTTTCCTATGAAAATTTACTTGTTAGTCCATTTTGCTGGATAAAAATTGATTTTATGAAAAATTCATACAGAATCGTTTTAAACCAACCCGCCGAGACCGATAAAACTGATAAATAACATTTTCTGAAAAGATGAAGTTCAGTTTTCGTCCTATTACGGGCTGACATGAAAATTCACTATTCAGCCATTTTGATCGACAGCGGTTGATTCTGCGATAATTTCATTTAGAACCATTTGGAACCGTCTCATCGAGGCGGATAATTTTGGTATGTAACTTTTTCCGAACAGATGAAGTTAGGTTTCAATCAACTACGAGCTCTCCTCTCCTATGAAAATTTACTTGTTACTACATTTTGAAAAAAAATGTAGTATACGTTTAGCATTTTTCCGGTGGACCGTCGAAACCCGAAAAAAACGTCGGATCGATTTGAAAGTCATATCTATCGATTCGAGAGCGAATTTAGAAAATTCCGTCCGTCGGTCAGTCGGTCTGTTTGTCGGTCTGTCTGTCTGTCTGTCTGTCGGTCTGTCCGTCACGCCCAGCCCCCTTAATCCGTTTTCGGATTGCGATGAAACTTGGGTGGTTAATAGGAGGTCTGTAGAAAACCTTAACGCCGGAAGCTCGGCTCCGTTCGGAAACCGGAAGTACAAGATATAGACGTTTCGAGTTTTTCGGGAGAAATTGAATAACTCGATAACGGGTAGTCGGATCGAGACGTTTCAAAAAGAAATGGTGCCGCTGGCGAAGCTCTACAAATAAGTATACCAGAGGCTATGTCGAAAAACAAATGAAAATTGATTTTTTTGCAAAAAACTGGTTTTCTCGAAATCGGGCTAGGAAGCACGATAACTGTCCAGGATATTGATCGATTTCGATGAGACTTGGTGGGATCAAAGGTACCCGGCCACAAATCAAGCCTATTGCTGGCGGCCCGAATCCGTTGACCGCAAGTATGTTTTCCAGGGCCGCATATGATTTTTCAAAAAAATTAATAACTCCCGAGCCGAAGGTCCGATTTTGATTTTCAAAAATGGTAATTGTAGGGCTCGATTAGGTCTATTAGTTGACGTTTGTGAGAAATTTGAGTAAACAAAAACAAATCTACAAATCCTGAAAAACTTGATTTTTTTGATAAATTCTACAAATTCCGAACAGTTTCCTAATAAAAATCAAAAATTAACTATTCCGTCGATCGATCTCTATAACCAGTATAAGGCATGGACCTTTTTGGATAAAAAATCTGAAATAGAGTTTTTTCGAAAAACTTAAAATAAACGAGTTATTTACGAATATGCATTCCATGTAATTATTTTAAAAAATATTACAAATTGATAAATTCTCCGTGCGATAGAGGTGCAAAAAAATTATGTAATGTTATATTTAAAATATCATCATTCATTTCCTTATTTTCATTTACTAAATAAAAATAGAGCCGATGCCCTTTCCGTGTTTCAAAATGTACTTTAGTCAACGCAAAAAAAAAAAATAAATAAAACATGTCAAAGCACTGAGTCATCTTGCGACCCTCTGCTGAAAATGTGAATCATCCCAATAAATTGAATAAAAAGCATATCAAAATGTAGTTTTTTTCACTTGTTAGTTAGATTTTACGAAAAATTCATACAGAATCATTTCAATCGAACTCGCCGAGACTGATAAAACTGATAAATAACATTTTCTGAAAAGATGAAGTTCAGTTTTCGTCCTATTACGAGCTGACATGAAAATTCACTATTCTAACGGACTGATTTATCGAAATGCAATAAGAGTACCTTTTATATTTCTAATGATTTGAAAATTAGTTTTTTACAAGAATTCTCAGAGATTTGAAAAAAAAATAAATAAAAAAGTTATGAGAAAAATACTGACAACACCCCCTAAAAGTACACCATAAACAGAAGATAGAGTTTGACTCATACCATGTAAACTAGTGTTCAGATGACCTATGACTAAGATTTAAAATATGAATTTGGTATTTTAGGGTGGACATTCCCTAGAAAGAGACATCCGATAGGGAAATATTTATTATTTTTGGCCATAACTCTTTTTCTTAGTACGTATATCTAAAAAAACTACAAGAGTACCTAAGTAGAACCATAACAAGACTATTACTATGAATTTTCACTCAATTATGTTAGTGGTTTGTCAAATAGCTAGATTTAAATTTAAAAATTATGTTATCCTCCTATTTCGAGTTTTAAATCTAGCTATTTTGCAAACCACTGAAATTATTGAGTGAAAATTCATAGTAATAGTCTTGTTATAGATCTACTTAGGTACTCTTATCGTTTTTTTAACTATACGTACTAAGAAAAAAAAGTTGTGAGTAAAAATAATGAATATTTCTCTATCGGATGTCTCTTTCTAGGGAATGGCCACCTTAAGGCAGTCGGAAGATGTTGCAGAAAACTGAAATTTATTATCACCCTTTTAACGACTATATCTCCCTTATTATTCATTTTCGGAATTAGATTTATATAAAAGACCATTATCTTTGGATGTACTATCAACAACAGAAGTATCCGGAGACAATTTTGGGCTACCTTGTAGTAAGTAATCAGCATTGTACAGGGAATCTAAATAACTTAATGCACACTCAACATATCAACAAATCTGCATGGACTTCAAAAACCACAAATAATAGGTCTTATTCGTGTATACAAGAATCCTGATTGGACAAATTACAAGCTCACATGGGACTCTTAGGAATTCACATATTCTCCAGAAATTCTCAAATTCATCACAAATTCCCACATATACGTTTTAATCAATTATGAAACTGACCACATCTTTAAAGTAGGTACTGTTTCCGCGACTTCCGGAGTAGATAAAATGTATCTTGTGGTGTGGGTGGACACCAAAGCAGTAGTAAAATCCAACCACAGAGTTGACACTTATAAAACCCGCCGTATCATGCTAAAGAGAAGAAACATGTGAAGTGCGAAATTTCCCACGCTTCTCTTAAAATGATTTCAAAAATATATGTTGTAAAAAACTACCTATGACGTCCTCAGTCTTTTGCGGTTATATTTTGCCACAATTATCGTATTCCTGACCTATAAAATAGTACACTTAACATATTTCTGCATTTGTAATCAAGTGCTTTTACCAGTGAAGTTGACAGTTGTGTTAAAGTTTTTGTTTTTCTTCCAGCACATGCCATCTTGAGGACAAATCATGAGGGTGAGTTATGTTTTGAAATAAGCTGTTTATGTTTATGTTGCTTATGTATTAAGTGTTTTGGTTTATTTACATTTGTATGGTTAATTACACAGGCACACAGAAAAAGTTCAAACACAAAGGTCATACTCTTTTATCTGTATGTATTTTGATGAATTCAAATTTTATATGAGAATTTATGTTTGACGGCGAAATTTCGATTAAATTACGATATTAATCCTAAATTAGGGGTTTACTAAGGCTAGTAAGGACATGGAATTAAAAATATGTTTTTTTGCATAAAATGCATTGCAATTTTCAATAACAAGGACATAATAATAATAATAATAATAATAATAATAATAATAATAATAATAATAATAATAATAATAATAATAATAATAATAATAATAATAATAATAATAATAATAATAATAATAATAATAATAATAATAATAATAATAATAATAATAATAATAATAATAATAATAATAATAATAATAATAATAATAATAATAATAATAATAATAATAATAATAATAATAATAATAATAATAATAATAATAATAATAATAATAATAATAATAATAATAATAATAATAATAATAATAATAATAATAATAATAATAATAATAATAATAATAATAATAATAATAATAATAATCAAAGTTCAAATCAGTCTAAAAATGATACCTTTTTATGTAGAGGTTAATTATAGTGGATTGGACAAACAAGGCCATCAATTATAACTAGAGTTAAAGAGCACAATTTCTATATTCAATAATGAAAATGCCATAAAACTAATTTGTAAGCAGTATTATAGTATTGATACTAACATCTTGTAGTCAGTTAAAAACAGATAATTGTCAATTTTGCATTTGAAAGCTAACTCGCTAAAAACGAAAAAAAAAGACGTCAATAATTTAACAATGGACATTTTTCTATCACATATTGAAATTGTTTGATAAAAGTTTCTCATATGAATGAAAAGATTTTTCGCGCAAGATGGAACCTTATTTTTTTTCTTCTTAAATGCCAAATCTGGTAAGACTATTATATCGGCTGGCAATTTATTGTTTAATTTGGGTGTTAAAACTTGAATTCCGTTTTGACTTTCTGTTAATCTTACCAAAGGTGCTGTTATCATATCTTTATGTCTTGTATTATAACGATAGGATATAAAGGCATATTGACGATAATATAAAAGTATACAGTACACAGTTTACAAAATTGGCCTTTACAGTCATCGTTATAATTTAACTAAGAACTTGGTGTATCAATATAGAAATTAAATTTAGTGAATTGCTATGCGAAATATTTAATAAAATAGGTATATTACTGTGATTTCATAAAAAATTAACATATTTTAAAGCCATAATTGGCGATTAAGAAATGCTTTAATCACAATAACTGTAAATCTTACTACATCCTAATATATTTCTTGAGTTACTGGTTATTACTTAATGAGATACCTTGAGCACATCTGGCTTGAAGAGAAAAGTAAATCTGCTCTTGTTAAAATCGACAAACATTGTGGTGTAATATTTAAAAGTTGAGAAATTGTGCCAAGTTCAATGCTACATAAATGTTTTTCTGTCAAGTTCAACTCTTATATAACATTATAAACAATCATGCATATGCATTTATATATTTGTTATTAATATTTAACTTTCACATCATTTTAAACATCATATAATGAAACGTATAGTTCAGTCAAGGGAGAGGGTGTAGACAGACGATATGGTCGGGGACAAAATTTTTGTCTTCAGCGCTGCGCTTGGAGTAGTTAGGAGGTAAACATACTAAAAGTCGCCATACCTACGAGGTGAGTGCAAAAGGATATTCTATTCAAAATGAAAGCTGATCAAATTTACTACACTATTGTTACTATTAATTTTTTTTGCTATTCCCAATAACTTTCGAGATATCCGCTAACGAAAATTACAAATTTTCAAAAAACGCTTTTTTCGCCTAAACCCTTAGCTTTACAGCATAATCTTTCACAGCAAAAGTTGTAGGGAATTGAATTTCCTTTAAAATGAATTATTATTATACTCTTCGTAAATACAAAACGAAGAGTATGTTGGATACGATCGGCATATTTCTAAAACCGGTAATATTGCGCATACTACTGTTTCGAATTCTTAATAATTTTCAAAAAATCCGTCTGTCTGTCTGTCCGTCCGTCACGTTTTTTTTTTGTAAGCACGGTAACTTAAGAACGAAAAGTCCGATTGTATTGACATTTGGACAGTAAGTTAGTGTTAGCTAGCAACCTGCTTTACTTATATTCCCCTATTTACCGCTATTTAACCCCAATCCTTCAACAGAATCATCTCAAAATATAATCTAGTTGTAGGTATCGTTAAAATATATATGTGTACCAAATTTCAAGTGAATATCTCAATTTTACTTGACTTCTAGTACACCTAATTACAAGTTTCTGTACTCTTACCATCCTGGTTTACTTATTTTCCCCTATTTATTCCTATTTAACTCCCAACCTTTCAACGGAATCATCTCAAAATATAATCTAGTTCTACGTATTGTTATAATATATACGTGTTTGACGAGACAAGACTAATGTTCTGAAATCACGAGTTTTTAAGTTGACATGTCCGTATTGTGATGCCTTCTGTATAGGTCAAACTGATCGTACGTTTAAAATTAGATATAACGAACACTTACGGTCCTTTAGACTTAACAAAACAGATTCAACGTTTTCAAATAAATTTTTAGAATTTGGCCATTCCTTTTCAAATTTAGAAACTCTAAATAATATATTACATATACAAAAGAAAAGTTTTAAATTAAATTTACTGGAATCTATTGAAATTACTTCCACATCCACACAGTGGAGTGAAAGTACAGTAATCGTAAAAAAAAATCAAATTTTTTTGTTGTAATAGGTTTAGAATATCATAAAACGTTGACATTTTAAATTTGAGCGAAAAAAATCTGTCTGTCGGTCTGTAACTTTTTTTTTGTGCCCACGATATCTCTGGAAGGGTATAAGATATTGACTTGAAATTTTATACACGTTTGTACTATAACGAAATCTGGAACTGGATTGTTTTTGAACTTATTCGGTGAAGAGTTGGGGGTATATATTGGTAAATAGGAGAAAATAAGTAAAGCAAGCTGGTAAGAGTACAAAGATTTGGGATTTGGTGTATATACTAGAAGCCAAGGCCTCAGAATTTTTTATATGTCCTTCCCCTTCACCACCCCAACTCCATTATAAAAGGGGTTGATAAAATAAAATTGAGATATTCACTTGAAATTTGGTACACGTATATATTATAGTTGTAGCTGTGATTTAAAACTTTAAGATTATGACTTCACAAGATGTTAGCAATCTTTTCCGAGATACTCCCATAATACATTAGCGATTACGGAATCCTACTTTTAGGTAAATTATTTGAAATATGGTGACACACCTTTGTACTATCGCATTCACTTGTGAACGTTTGAAAATGGCACGTTAAGTGCCGAAATTGCAGTAACGATTTGGTTACAGCAAATTCAGTGATAAAAAACAGAGATAGTGTTTTAACAGATCTTAAGGTGGCCATTCCCTAGAAAGAGACGTCAGATAGGGAAATGTTTATTATTTTTGCCCATAACTTTTTTTTATTAGTACGTATATTTAAAGAAACTATAAGACTACCTAAGTAGAACCATAACAAGACCATTACTATGAATTTTTACTCAATAATTTCAGTGGTTTGCAAAATAGCTAGATTTAAAACTACGAAATAGGAAGATTAACATAATTTTTAAATTTAAATCTAGCTATTTTGCAAACCACTGAAATTATTGAGTGAAATTTAATAGTAATAGTCTTCTTATGGTTCTACTTAGGTACTCTTATAACTTTTTTAAACATACGTACCAAAAAAAAGTTATGGCGAAAAATAATAAATATTTCCCTATCGGATGTCTCTTTCTAGGGAATGGCCACCTTAGATTCATTTACATTTAAATCGGAGCTCTAAAATTATTTCGTATTTATGCAAGAAAGGGGGTGATCCTCATTTCATTATTTTCGGGAAATTCCTCAACATATAAAGTATAACAATTGTATGCTATTGAATAAACTGAAATGTGCACAATCTTAGGCTATCATAAAATGTAAAAACTACTAAGAATTTCGCAAGAAGTTGCTCTTTTATTTGTGTCACATTGCCATATTAATACCTGATGTTGTTTACCTCCACATAATTATAAAATACCGAACGATAATATTGCACACAAAATGATAATAATAATAATAATATTTATTTCTCCTCTTAATGTTACAGTGTACAAGTATTTTAACATTATGTGATCGTTAGGTGGTATATATGACCATTATGAACACATATATTATAAGCAAAATACAGTAAATAATTAGTAATTGAAGCAGATAATGCATGAACAATTATAATAGTCACAAAGTGTTGAAAAGATACAACAATAAAATAAATATACAATAAAAACATAAAAAAATATCAAACATTATAACCCTTTATGACATCTTACTTTTGTCAATTTACTAAAAAATTTCGCACCTATATATCTAGTATTTTGTTGGTATACATATAGTCTAGAGATACGTAAGGCCTTGTCGTTTTTAGTGAGTGTATCATAATTGTGAATATCTTGACGTTTTTTAATAGAATTTTGTTTCCTTACGTGAATTATTAAAGAATAGATATATTGTGAGGGGAACGTCATAATCCCAGCTTTCTGAAATATTTTATACAGGATGCAAAAATTAGCAAACCCAACGTACATCTGATTAAATTTATTTTGCATTGTAAAAATTTGAAGTCGTCATGTGCTTGACCCCAATAAATGATTCCATAAGATACGACTGATTGAACTTAACCAAAATATAGAAGCTTAAGGACCTCTTGTGACGCAGTTCTCTTAATATCTCTAATGATAAAGCAGTAAGAGGTAAGCTTCGATACGATGTTTTCGATATGTATACTCCAAGTAAGCTCTTGATCTATGTATATACCCAAAAACTTAGTACTAGTAACACTGGCTATTGATTTCCCGTTTGTTTTCAGCAGGAGGCTAGAATGTTTTTATTTTTAGTTGCAGAACTCCATTGCCATGGATTTCGAATAATTCAAGTTAATGTCATTATTATTGCACCAATTGAAAATAAAATTATTAAATATTTAAAACAATTTTTCGAAAATAGAAAGTCGTGAATTTAGGTTCGTGTTGATGTCCAGTAATTCATCCCAATTTACGAGGAAAATTGTTGCTTTGAATACATCAATGTTAAGTGTATTAAAAGACCTACCCGATCCTGCTACATCGTTATTAATTTTTTTTTGTTCTAATTTAAGAGAGAGTATCTGAAAGGTGTGATCAGATAGCCTGCTGTCTACAACTAATGTTAAAAAATCCACAAAATCTGTGAATATATTATCAATGCGGGATTCACTCATATGAGAAATTCTTGATGGTTCGAATATTATATTGTTTGCTTAATAAGCTAGACTTTTTCATATTTGATATTTTTCTGACAAAGTTTTATAGTTATAAAATAAAGTCGAATTATTATTATTATCAAGATTGTATTAAAGAATGCTGGATTATATCATAATTGCCTTGAATAACACTTTTCTTGCAAATGCATTACCTGCTGTTAATTTTTATTTAAATTACTTATTATACTTTCGACGGGCATGGTATGGAGTCAAGGTTTTGGAACGGGTTTAAAATTGATACCAATAAAAAGTACAAATAATTTTAGTAGGGACCCTACCCATTTATGCAAAATCATGTAATTATAATACACAAAAATATAAAGATAAGTATGTGTCTAATTCCTTATTAACAGTAACCTTATACTTGTAGGTACATTTATTCTATACTCGGTCTATTTTTCAATTAAAAAGAATATTTGAATGCTAATTATTTTTAAATATTACACAAATACAAATGCAATGAGATGGGATCGTCAAGGAATGATCCCATCTCATTATCAATAAAGATATTGATATAATAAAATCACGATAGTTTTAGAGTATTAAATCGTTCATGA
This sequence comes from Stenurella melanura, assembly GCA_963583905.1. Lineage (NCBI taxonomy): Eukaryota > Metazoa > Arthropoda > Insecta > Coleoptera > Cerambycidae > Stenurella > Stenurella melanura. The sequence goes on along the minus strand of OY757315.1, from coordinate 36,526,214 downwards.
GGGCAAGTTTAGCCGTTCTTGGAATTAAAATAAATTGATTTAAAACGGGTAACATGGAAATATATAGGACAAACGAGATATTTAATTATCACTAGACTTAAGTAGCATACAATTCTTGTCAAATATATAAAAACTGAAAAGTCTAGTTGCGCAGTATGCCTTTGAAAATAAGAATTAACAGCAGATTAATTCTTCTTTGAGAATAATCGTAAATAAAATAGTTATAAATAATTTTGGCTTGATTAAAAATATAATAGATAAACGATTGCCTTCGAAAGCTTGAAAATTGCTAAAGATTAAAACAGTGAGACTAGTCACGAAGGTGTGCTGTTAGTGGAACATGTTTTACCGAACCTGGGCATAGTTTAGGCAAAATTTTTTTAATCTGTGGAATATAAATCAAAAGGATAGAAATAAGATGTCTACATATTCTTAAGCTTGTATGACTTTTTTTTAAACTTCATTTTCTAACGGATATGATTAGCCTAATAGTTTTACGAAAAATATGGAACTTAACTATCGTTTTCCAAATGTACTATTTGAATTGAAATAGGAATTGCTTTGTATGTTATATTAATATCAAACCAAAATTACTGAATCTTTTTAATTTTCAAAATATTTCAGTAAGCAGTGTTAATTCAACTCTTTTTATAATCTTCGCAAGTACAAAACGAAGAGTATACTGCATTTGATCAGAACATTTCTGAAACTGGTAATATCGCTCGTAGAGAAAAAAAATTTATATCACTGAGTTAGTGATCGAATTTTGAACAACTTTCAAAATGTCTGTCCGTCTTTCTATCTGTCCGTCACGTTTCTTATAAGCACGATTACTTAAGAATGAAAAGTATGACTGTATTGAAATTTAGAAAGTAAGTTCGTGATAGCTAGAGGAAGAAGCCTATTATTTGTTGAACGAAGTTGATCAATGAACAAAAAAGTTATTAATTATTTTAATTTAAATTTTTTTTTTTGTGTCTTGTAATTAAACAAAAATTGTCTAAAACTAATATTATTTACAAAAAACTGTGAAGAGTATCCTATAGAATGTGCAACAATTATATAAAATGTGTCGTAAATCGGCAATGAGTATAATGGTTAGCTTATCTTATGTATGTAAACTATGAAAAATTACCATCAAAACAGTGATTTTCATATAACAGATGACAAACTTAAGATAAATCTTCACTTCCTTACAAAAACATTATGTTCTCAAATTCTTTCCTTAAGACCTACTCCCGTTTGTCCAATATAGACTTTGGCTGGTTGGTGGTTAGTCGATCTTTAGGGTAAGCGTTGATCAATTTATATGCGTTTTCATTATCATTTTGTTTTTTGTTACTTTTAATAGATTAATTAAGAGCATCAGTTGTTTTACACGCAATGTTAAAACAACGTTTCTTCAAATTTATTGCGATTTTTTCTGTACATTTGTCGACACATACTTTTTATGTATATGATTAATTGAAGAAACCTTTGGAAATGATGGATGGGTTCATTGACAAATCATTTGAATGCATTAAACAATAAAAGTTGAAGGTTGTACGTATTTATATTATTGACACTAATGATGTTTTACCACAAATTGCGAAATAATATCTAATAATAATCATATGTGTCTGTATGAACTTTAACCAAATGAAGATTATTTAATATTTAATTAACTATCGATTACCAACAGCATGAAAATAATGTGTAGGCAGTTTTACAGCGTAATGAAATATATATTATCACCGAACTGTGAAAAGATTTTCTTACGAAACCTTCTAAACAAACCGACAACCGACAAGAGTTTTTACAACACCTCATTACATCTATTTTTGAAATTGGTTTTTCAAATTGGCGCAACTGTATTTTGATTACGGTTGTAGCACTTGTAGCGCCTATTTGACAATGTTTCAGAAGAAAATGAGCAGCAACACACTTTAAAACGCAGCAGTTGATAAGAATAGAATCTTTATTTAACGAATACACATTTTTTCTGTCGTCACAGAATCGGTACGTATATAGTAAGGCCAATATGTGTAGGCAGAAGAGCAAAAAATCAGCGGTGTTGTGGCCAAAGGATAGTAGCTGTTATGTAATACTTAAGCGGCACCTCGTTCTACTATATAATCCCACATAATATAGATAAATATATTAAGTTTTATCCGCCTATCAGAGATGAAAACCACGACTAGGTCATTATGTGTAATTGCTACAATCGACCAAATAGAATAAATGTCTTTGTACCTAATAATTTGTTCAACTACCATGAAATTGGCAAAACTATCATAAGCAAACGTGAAACGAGCCCAATTTGTCACAATCAGTGGCGCCACATACATATTTTTAAGTATAATAATAATAATAATAATAATATAATAATAATAATACGTTTATTTGCATACTTAATACAATACACAATTCATTATTACAATTCATTAGTATTCATATTTCATAAAATAAAAAATTTATATATTTGTTTTTACACTCAACTCAGCCAGAAAGAAAACTTGGAGTTCTTTTAGGAAAATTTTTATTGGCACGCCTAATATTGTTTAGGAGTGGAATACCTATGAAATCTTACATCAAAACTGTAGAATGTTTGATGTTTATAAAAATTACACAAATTTCGACAATGCTAGCAAGGACCAACGTGGAAGCGTCAGCATATTCCTTGTCAGGAAAAGATGGAGACAGGGTTGTTAATTAGGGAGTAACAGGTTAAAAAAGAAAATAAATTAACAGACTTATAAGTTAAAAATAAATAACTGTTCTAACAACATAACTAAACTTTCCTGTTAAAATAACATAATTAAAAACAAAACTTATCAAAGTTAAAAATGAATAACTGTTCTAATAACATAAATAAATTGTCTTGTTAAAATAACACAATTAAAGACAAAACTTAACAATAATAATTTTCCGCAATAAATCATTTATGAAACATATTTTTTATAGGATTTTGCAAACAGCGGAAAGAAAAACTATCTATGAGAACTAATGGAAAAACTATATATAAAAATATTAATGAAATATTTGCATTCTTTCGATAACTTGACTTCTGGTTATGCTAACAAGCAAAAATTCTCATTTGCCATTCTCATTTTAACACTAGCATCCAACATAGTCCCCTACGGCTAGGCAGGCCAAACTTGTGTCTACATGATCCCCTAAGATATATAAATTCAGTTTAAAATGAGAACAAAGGCCTGAAATTTATTTATTTACGTACCTTGTCTTCAAAATTTTTTTTCATTCTAATGAATTACATTTTCACAAAATCTCATTCACTTTCTTGGAAATGCTTAGCTTTTGAAACGTTTTTGTCCTTATTGTGGACTCATCAGAAAAGCCTAAAGCCACTCATAACGATGTTCCATGCAAAACTAAGACAATATCCATGAATAAGTATGAAATATTTATATTTGACATTGACTGATAAAAAACAACAGATCTTCACCTATCTATTAGCTAACTAGTATTGGAGCCTATATACTCTATGCATGTTTTCTGATGAGTCCACAATAAGGACGAAAAACGTTTCAAAGGCTAAGCATTTCCAAGAAACTAGTGCTAGTGTTAAAATGAGAATGGCAAATAAGAATTTTCACTTGTTAGCATAACCAGAAGTCAGGTTATCGAAATAATGCAAAGATTTCATTAATATTTTTATATATAGTTTTTCTTTCCGCTGTTTGCAAAATCCTATTAATAATATGTTTCATTACTATAAGCACACAAATAATAAATAATTCACTTTTAAAATCATTTATCTTATCACAATCACTACACGATACCATCAGAGGTTACCGCATTCACTCACCACTGTCACTATCACTGCTGGCTCCCACATTTATAGTTATTGGCTCAATTACTGCGTCAATCCGAATATTCGTATCCCACATTTTTCATTCAATTTTTTTAACCTGCTCTATGCATTTTCGCTAATATTCAGCTGTAACTCTCTTTAATGCACTAGATAGAAGGTCTTTTACATGTTTTAATTTAAGGGTTCTATTTTCTTGTGCAACATTTGCCTTTACTTCGGCCAAATAAGCCCAATGGGGTTGAGTTCACAGGGGTAAGGCGGCAGTCGTAATACCTCAATACCTTTACCATCTAATCATTCTTGAATATGCTTTTTTGCCATGCATTGGTTGGTCATTTTTCCAGTACTCGGCTGTGGCATGGGGCGATATCCATACTAACACTAGATCCGGGTTTTATCTTTCTGAGAATTTTTGCAAACGATTCCTCGAAAACATTCGAATTCATGTCCTCACGACAATCGCCACTTTTCTCGTCACGAACGATAGAAATCCATCTTCCACGAATCCTGCATCACTTCCCATGTGCGTCATTATTAAGCGTTTTTCATTTCCTGTTGGCATTTTTAATCCTGTTGACCAATCGTTCATATGGCCTTGACAAACACTTTTTATTTTTCTATCTTGCCAAAATTTCGTTACACTATGTCCTCATTCAACCATGTCTCATCCAAATAATAGCATTTTCTTCCTCTTTCACGAGCAGCTCTAATTGCCCGAATATAATTTCTTCGCCAACAAATTTATTTATTTATTTAGCATACTATGCTCAACAGGTATGACCCATTTACTGAGCAGGACGGATACATAAAAAACAAAAAATTAAGTATTTACAATATACATGAAAGAAATATAAAGTACTTCTAAAGATAATATAATATTATAACTAAATAAAAACAGAGATCAAAGACAAGAAATATAAAAATACACATATAATATAAGCATAATATTATGCATTACACCCCCTTGAAACTGGATACTGATACGCCCATGACTAATAGTGACTGGAAATTTGTAGGAAGAGATAGAGTTTTCTAGAGTATGGTGGGAGAAGATTCTCGATTGTGTTCTGGATGACTCTGGAGGCAATTTCAGAGTATATAAGGCGCGATTCCCGGCAGAAGATGGAGAAGTTCTATTAAAGTGAAGTTTAATAGCGAAAGTGAGGTTATAAATTCGAAGTGTAAATATAAACATTGTAAAAGTTAGTTTAGAAGTATTTGTGTAATCAGTAAATTATTAAATAAAGTGTTAGTGGTTTACCCCTTGTTAAAATTATTTAGAACCCACGGATTTATACAGGGTGTTTCCTAAGAGGCGGAAACACGTAACAATAAGAATAAAACTATATAAAAGCAGAACGCAAAGAAAGACAAAGAGTCGATGGCTATAAAAGTCTTTTATGGAATTAACAGTGCAGCTGAAAATATCAAATTTGTCACGAAATCAAATTTAAGTCTATTAGAGCGCGGAGTGGGAAGATAAAAAGTTTGCATTATCCGAGTATTTAATGGGACATAAAATTATAATTTATTTTAAAATTCTGGGCAATCGATTTTGTTATGTATTAGATTATGTAAAAATATTTGAGAATAGCAAACCCGCCTGTTCCCAAGAGTGTCCATAAATACTTTATTCAAGAGTTCAAGATGTGGAAAACCAATTGAGGCATACTCCATCACGCTTGAACCACAATAATTTTACAAACGCCTTTGTGCTCTTTCAAGGCTATTAACATGAGTTACGTAATGAGGGTTCCAGATGAGTGACGCATATTCAAGGTTAGACCAAACAAAAGCAAAGTAAAGTCATTTTAGAGCATCAGTATTGGTAAACTCTCTACTTGATCTGAATAGAAATCCCAAAATCTTAAAAGATTCTGAACTTATGTTATTTATGTGTAGTATAAAGAAAAGTTCTTTATCAAAATAACTCCAAGATCCTTGAAAGCACGGATCTTTGGACTTCCACATTGTCTATGCTATAATTAAACGTGGTGGGAATGAGTTTTGTTGTGTAGGACATAACGTTGCATTTGGACACATTCAAATTTAACTTATTTCGAACACACCAGTCAGATACGTTGGAGAGGCTGTTTTGTAATAGATTGCAGTCCGCTATGGAACTAATAGTTCTAAAAAGTTTGAGATCATCCGCGTAGAGCAAACAGTCAGCTTAAGTAACTTCCATCATTTATAGAAATATTAAAAAGCAGAATTGATTCTTGCGGAACACCTGATGTTGCCACGTACTTGACAGACCGAAATCCACTATAAGCGACATATTGTTTTCTACCTGAAAGGAACGAAAAAATACGAGCAGATATTGGGAGAAACTGAAAGAGGACATTTTTTGAAGTAATATAGCATGGTCAAGGGTGTCCACGTCCATTTGCAAGCGTTGATCAATGACCTCAGAGATAGATTGAGTTATGCATATTAGATTAGATTAGAGGTAGTAGAGTGCCCTTTAACTGAACAGAACATTTTTTGAAGAATTATAGCGCGGTCAAGGATGTCCACGTCCATTTGCAAACGTTGATTAATGACCTCAGAGATAGATTGAGTTATGCATGTTAGATCTGGATTTGTAGAATTCACTTTTTAAAAACAATTTTTTTTATTTGCACAAGACAATGTTTATTATTATACAAACTGGAGTTGATTTACAACTTAAACACTTAAACTAGTTGATGGTTAACCTCCGAGCATTGCTCTTAATGGAGAAGTTAACAAAGTTAGAACATGAATCAATAAGAATAAAAATATCAAGAGAGACTATGCTCTTTGTAAAATTAATATGTCGAGTTAACTGAACGATGCAGACTAACTCGAAGGCGTCGTTCAGTTGTATTTATAACGTGTGCATAAAATGCAAATTAAACAAAACTAAATCTACACATCAGGGTTTCACAAAAGTAACCTAAGCTAGAACGTGCAATTTGGAATATTAAGGTATTGAATTACAAAGATAAAGAATGATATGAAATAAAGAAATGAATTTGTTATTGAAAGTATTAAATTACTTATGTGAACGTGTTGATAAGAACTTAAATAATAATACGGTTATACAAAGGTTATTATATAATATAGTGCTTAAATCTAATATAACAACTCCCTTTCTTATAAAAAAGTTGATGCTATAAATCAACTTTTAAGCGTAAGTTTTGCTGTATGAGGGATTTAGTTCGATATCCTCGGGGATTTCACGAATATTTACACTTGGTCTTCTTTTGGGGAGTAAATGTCCATATCCACTGAAAAGCTTGGACTTCGGTGGTTGCGGAGGTCGCGGTGGTTGATCGTTGGATAGGGAGATGCCGATCCTTGCGTCTCTTCTGCCTTTTCTGCATTTGCAGATTACGAATAAAATGATAAGTATGATAATCAAAGTTATCGTAAAGTACGTGAACCAAGAAATGTTCTTGTTGATGAATGGTTCATTGATGATTTTGTCTAGATCGTCCGAGTATTGATCTAGTTTATGCTTGGCGATGTTTAGATCATCCGTGTTGAGGTTGCTTAACTTCAGTGGCTTCAAATTTGGGAGTTTGGATTTCTCCGGGAGATGGTTACAGCAATCGTATGGTATTCGAACCGGATGGCTGTTGTAGGTGATGTTGTCCAGCGGGTGCGATGAGGTATGGACCCTGGTGCTACCTATGAAGGCACTACACTCCGATTTCAAAGTCAAGATTGAGTTCAGCTGGATTATTTTCGTAATAACGTCTCTGTTGTTGCACTTTACGGTTACCGGTAGATTGTCTGATACTAGTATTAGCCACTTATTGTTGCTTAGTTTTTGAATACTGTAGTCTTTAGCAAACAATAAATTTGACTGGCAAGTCCGGGGCACTACACTTAATTGTTTTAGTATTTGGGCTTCGCATATCGCGTCACTGTCTATGGGGTACGGAAGCACATTTGAACAAAGTCTTACACTGGGGTTTAAGGATTTACAATTGTCAAGGTTCGGGAGAGGTACAAATAACAATGAATCATCGTCCTTTGCTATGTACTTATGTGTCGTTGATAAAATATGATGTAATCCTGTTCGATTATCCAATATAGGAATAGGGTAAAGGTGGTAGAGGGTGTAAGTTTCTGGTTCTGTTAATGGAATTTTTAAAACAAATATTACTTTAGATCCAGATTGAAAAGCCTGGAGTTCTATTATATCAAAATATTGAGCAACTTTTGAAATTTGTGGTGTTATCGGCAGATTATTTTTGTGCAGAGATTGAGATACTTCCTGGAGAGAAGAAACTAAGTCTTTCGGGGCAATTATCGAACTATGTAGGATTTTTAATCGAGCAAATGTGATTGAGTTTAAAATGTTATCTAAACTATTTTCTAAAAACATATAACTTTCCATAAGAGATTCGCATATCTCGAGTACTCGTAATTTTGATTGAATGTAAGCTAAATCATCTGATATATCATAAATTGATTTTTCAATTTCTTTAATATCGTTATTGAAAGTTTCCTCGTCGATTTTTAGTTTTTGAATTGTTGAATTAAAACTTTTTATTACCGAGGTCGTTACCGAAATTTGGTTCTTCATCAGATTTTCTAGTTGATGTTCGTCATTCGTGAGTTTATTAATACAATCTGTATAGTATTCACCATCAGAGGCGTCTAGGTTACCTGTGATAGCCTTCCAGAATGTACCGATTCCGTTTAAAATACCTCGTTTGTATCTTTTAGTGTCCACAAATATTTCCTCAACTTTTTGTTGTAATGATTGGGAAATTTGGGTTAAGAGACTGATATGTGTTCTAACTTCCGATCGAAAGGATGTCATGCGAGGGTTGTCTGTATCGAATGTGGTTATCATGTCGTTTAGAATTTTGTTGTTATTGTCGAGGGTTAATTTAATTGGCTCGATGTCTTTGTAGACTAGAATTGTCCATTTATCATTTGATATCTCGATTCGGTCTTCTTCGTGATAGTAAATTCCGATGGTATTGTTGATGGGTTCAATAGAGTATTGGGGTGATACTGCTTTGAGCAGCAGAAGAAACCTGAAAATAAATTAATTTTCAAAGTATGGTTTCATTCTGTCAAAGTTGGTTTTTGTAGTGTGTTTAGTCTGAGGGTTGTAAAGTATAGCAGAGTTATTTAGAATTTCTCTAATTTCAAATGGTCCATTAAACTTGTTTTGAAGTTTATTCTTAATTTGACTTTCCTTTACATAGACTTTGTCACCTACTTTGTACTCGGGTAAATTGTCGTGTACATGTTTATCGAATCTTATTTTAGCCTTTTCTTTCTGTAGTTGGGTCCTTGTACGAGCTATTTTATAATAGTGCGATATTCTATTGTTTAAATCTCGCATGTACTTAGATATGAGTTGTTCGTGATTGTAAAGTGTTTCAGGGGGACGACTTGCACTATGTCCGAATATTAATTCGTACGGGGTGAAGCCATGAGTTTTGTTTATAGAGTTATTATAACAAATAACTGCGTATGGTAAGATGGTTAACGGGTGTTCGCTAGGGTTTTCTAATTTATTAGCCCTTATCATTTCCATGAGCGTCGCGTGAAATCTCTCTAGTGAGCCGTTGGATTGTGGGTGGTGTACACTAGAATATGTTAATTTAATATCGTAAAGAAGGCAAAGGTCTTTAAGAAGTCGATTTTCGAATTCTCGGCCTGAGTCACAATGGATGCGAAGGGGTGTACCGTAATGTTGAAAGTACAGTAGAAGTGTATTTACGATAGATTTCGCGGTTTTGTCCTCTATAGCATAAGCTTGTGTGAATTTAGTGAGTTCATCCCTGATTGTTAGGGCGTAATTTCGTGTAGGAACTTCAAGGATGTCAATGTTAATGCGTTCGAACGGGGTTTTCGGTGTCTCTGTAATGACTAGAGGATTGTCCAAGTTTTTACGTAAAATTTTCGCTTTTTGACAAGTTTCGCATGCTTTTATAAATTTTTCGACGTCTTTTGTTAGTCCGGTCCAATTGTACTTATTTTTAATTCTACGTATCGTCTCATTAATACCGCGATGGAGATTATTTTTGCCAGCATGAAACTGATTTAGAATTATGGGAATTTGGTCTTCATCGGGTTTTGTTACAACGTCTTGACAAACGACTAGCTGTATGTCTTTGTCGCTAAAAATAAATGAGAAGATTTCGAGAATAGGTAAGTTCAAGTTATTCTCGACATAGTATGTTTTTGCTGGATTTATGTCATTCTGATTTTTGTATATCGTAACGAAAAGTTGTAAAATTGCCGACAAGGGGTCGAATGGTAAGGGTACGATATGATACGATCTGTTCTTTACTGTTTGACTAGATACGGTGTTAATTTTGTTGTTAGAAAACTCAGGGTTTTCTTCAAGAATATCCTCGATTATTTTGTAGTGGATATCTTGCAAATTGTCTTGCTGAAAGAATGTAATTATGTTTTTATGATCTTTATCGAGCAGTTGATTATTTGAAAACTTGATTTTCGCGTAATCGATTAGGGACTCTGTCTGATACAATCTCTCGAAGGTTTCGTATTCTCTGGCTATTTGTTCCGGTGGTATATCTTCGTCGGGAATGATTTCTGGGTCAGGCGGGTCTTCTGGATTTTGTGCGTTGTTGTGGTACGCTACACATTTTTGTATGTGATTGACTTTAATGCGCGATAAGGCGTCAGCGTTCTTGTTGATTTTACCTGGCTTGTATATGATCTCGTAATCATATTCCTCGAGTTTAAGGCGCCAACGTGCTAGCCTACTGCCGGGATCTTTTATAGAAAAGAGCCAAGTCAGAGGTCGGTGGTCAGTTATGAGTTTAAATTTTCGTCCGAAAAGGTACGGCCTGTAGTGTTTAACTGCCCATACGATAGCTAGAAGCTCCCTTTCGATTGTAGAGTATTTTGTTTCAGCGTTACACAAAGTTCGTGACGCATAAGCAATGGGAAGGTCCTTCCCTATAGGTCCTTGCGAAAGCACGGCTCCGATAGCGTACGCGCTAGCATCGGTTGTTAACAGAAAGGTTTCATCAAAGTTTGGGTATATTAAAATAGGGGTTGACGTTAATGCGGTTTTTAATTCGTCAAAAGAATTTTTACAAGTCGAGTCGAAATTGAACGGGATGTCTTTCTGCAGAAGCTTAGTGAGAGGTTTTGAAATTTTTGCAAAGTTAGAGATAAAGCGCCTGTAGTAACCGGCTAGTCCTAAAAAGGATTTATTCTCTTTTTGTGTCTTGGGTTCAGGGAAATTTCGAATACAGTCAATTTTCGAAGGATTCGGTTTGACTCCGTCTTGGGTGATAAGGTGACCTAGATAAGCTACTTCTTTCCTTAGAAATTCGCACTTATCTGGCTGGATTTTGAGATTGGCTTTTCTTAGCCTTTTGAAAACTTCGGTGAGCCTAGAAATGTGTTCATGGATGGTGGGTGAGTATATGATTATATCGTCCATATAAACGAGACAGCGTTCGTTTTGAATGCCTAAAAGAATATTGTCCATAACGCGCTGAAAAGTGGAGGGTGCGTTTTTTAGACCAAATGGCATACGAACGAACTCGTAATGACCATTTTCGACTGAAAATGCTGTCTTTTGAATGTCTCTTTTGTCAATTTCTATCTGGTGGAAGCCAGACGCGAGATCTAAAGTAGTGAAATACTCACACTTTCCTAGTTGGTCTAGGAGATCTGAAATATTGGGTAATGGGTACTTATCGTTAACTGTCAGCTCATTGAGTTTACGATAGTCAATCACAACTCTCCATTTTTGCTTGCCTGAGGCGTCAAGCTTTTTTGGTACAACCCACACTGGGGAGGACCAGGGTGAGATGGACGGCTGAATTATACCTTGATTGAGCATTTCTGTCATTTGGCGTTTTACTTCGTCCTTGTGAATTTGCGGGTATCTGTACGATTTAGTGAAGATAGGTTTAGCGTTGTTAGTATCTATCGAATGCTTTATTTCATTCGTGAAAGTTAGTGAGTCGCCTTCTAAGTAAAATATGTCCGAAAATTTTAGACATAAATCTACGATCGATTCCTTCTCTTCGTCATTGAGATGTTCCAAACGTAATTGATTTTCAATTTCGTACAGTCTGTTGTTGGAATTATTTTGAAAGTCATTTGCATTGATGTTTGAAATATTGACATTACAGGTTAATTCAAATTCAGTGATTGGTTCTAATTTTAAGTCGTGAAAGTCGATAGTTTTGGGTATCGCATTTGCATTAATTATGGAAGTTAAAAATTCACCTTTTTCATTTACTTTAACTACGGCATTGGGTAATCTGACTTTTTCTTGTTCCTGAGCTAGCAGTATAGCGTCAGTACTTCTTAAATCGCATTTTAGTTTAAAAATTTGTTCTGTACGTGGTTGAATAGAGATTATGTTTTTTATTAGGTTGTCGTTAGAGTGCAGGTATTGTACATTCTTATTAATAACTGGTGTTTCGATGTCTTCCTCGCCTGCTTTGAACAGGGGTACAGTTTTAAAATTAGTAATAAGTTGTCTATTTTTTATGTCTATCGTGCAATCATAGTGATCTAGAAAGTCCGATCCGAGTAATCCGTCGAATTCTATATCTAAGTTATGAATGAATACCTTGTGAGGGTCGCCGGGTTTAAATGGGATAAGTTTTGATTCTGTTATTAAAATTTTTTCATTAGTTATTCCTTGAATAACGGCATTTTCCTGAAATTTGTTAGGGATTCTTGCGGCGGTCTTTTCTTTAAAAATAGAGATTCCCGCGCCCGTGTCAATGAGAAGTTTGAATGTTTTTGTGATATCTTTAATATAGAATAGGTTTCTGGACTTGACGGTTAGAAGTGAGTTTAGATGAAAATTTGTTCGGGGAAGTTCAGATTGGGGTTGTAGTCGTCTAGATTCATGGACTGAATTTGGGACGAGAGGTCTGCAACTGGGTTGTAGTTCTCTGAAATTGTTTCCTGGAATTGAATAGGGTTCTCTTCCGTCAATGTTTCGGGGTATTGGTTCTCGAAATTCGGGGGGTCGTGAAGGGTTTGAGGGCCTAGCTGAAAATCCTGAAAGTTGTCGGGATATTGATAGTGCTCCTCAGAAAAAGTTTCTTGTGAATTAGATGGAAATTCCTGAAACTCTGGATTATATGCACCTTCTTGATATTCCTCGTTAGAGTAATATTGTGCCGGATAGTTAATATGATGAGTTCTTGGTTGATTGGCATTCCTATTATAGTTTGGGTTTGGTTGTATTACAGACGGTCGTTGAAACTGATTTGGTCTATTAGGGAATTGAGTGGGCCTCTGATTTTGATTGGGGAATGTCTGTTGTATAAATGGCCTTTGTTGTTGTTGCTGCTGTTGCGGTTGTTGCGGGGCAGCATATTGTCTTTGGAAATTTAAATTTGAATAATTTTGGGGGGTGAAATTCGGGTATTGCGGTGATTGTTGACGTGCACGACATTCGTTTATGACGTGTCCGGTTTTTTTACAATACGCGCAAATTTTTTGAAAAGGTGTTGTAGCGTTAGGTTTCCTTACTGGGGCTTGATTATCTCGGGGATTAGTAATTGGTTTATTAAATTTTTGATTCTCAAAATAGGAGAGTTGAAGCTCTCGTTTGATTCGTGCTGAAGCTTCGAGCATAGTATCGGGGTTTCCAGCCCTTATAATTTGACCTAACCGCGGTTCTAGCCCGGTAAGCAAGGTGTTTAGAGTCATAGTCTCCACGAGTTGAGACTGTGCATCTTTCTGATCTGGAGTTAATCGTGATTTTTGCACTGCGGCGTGCATTTTAGCGTTATGCGTTTGCAACCTGGAGAAGAAAGTTAAAGCGGATTCATTTGGCAATTGTTTAACGCGTTGCAGGTCTTGAATTAACGACGTCAAATCTCTGGAATCACCGAAATGAACTGCCAGTAACTGTTTAATTTCTACCCAAGTGGCTGGGTTCCTAGAATTGATTAATTGAGCAGCTCGCCCACGAAGCTTGTTTTTGATGTGAAGCGTCAAAAGAATACGCTGGTCTCCGACTGCCATGCGTTGTGCATGATCACAAGCGTTTAAAAAGGTGTTTAATAAAATTTGGTCTCCATCAAACTCTGGGACAATGGAGAATATCTCCGATAATTTATATGGTTCTATTACTTGCTCACGCTGTTCGCGAATAATTTCTTGTTGTTCACGAGCTATTTCAACCTGTTCTTGAGCCATTACAATTTAGTTATTTGAAATTCGAGAGAAAAAAAAATTTGGAGGTAGGAGATATTGGACAATAGAACACTTCGCGTTTAAAAATAAAAATGAAAATAAAATTCGATGCACTTATGATTCAATTGTTAAAAGTACTTACATAAAGGTTTTCATTAGTTGCGGGATTGTGTTTTGTTCTTAAGAGTGCTTTGGTTGGTTTCTTCTTAAATGCTAGGGTTGGTTTCTTCTTAAATGCTAAGTTTCTTGAATGTGTGGTTTTCTTGGTTTGAAGGGTTTGAGGTTCGTTTTCCGTTGAAGGATTGAGATCCACCACTACCAGTTAGGCTCTGGTTCCTTGTTCTGGTAGAGTTGCTGCGGATCCTACCGACTGCGCCAATTGTTAGATCTGGATTTGTAGAATTCACTTTTTAAAAACAATTTTTTTTATTTGCACAAGACAATGTTTATTATTATACAAACTGGAGTTGATTTACAACTTAAACACTTAAACTAGTTGATGGTTAACCTCCGAGCATTGCTCTTAATGGAGAAGTTAACAAAGTTAGAACATGAATCAATAAGAATAAAAATATCAAGAGAGACTATGCTCTTTGTAAAATTAATATGTCGAGTTAACTGAACGATGCAGACTAACTCGAAGGCGTCGTTCAGTTGTATTTATAACGTGTGCATAAAATGCAAATTAAACAAAACTAAATCTACACATCAGGGTTTCACAAAAGTAACCTAAGCTAGAACGTGCAATTTGGAATATTAAGGTATTGAATTACAAAGATAAAGAATGATATGAAATAAAGAAATGAATTTGTTATTGAAAGTATTAAATTACTTATGTGAACGTGTTGATAAGAACTTAAATAATAATACGGTTATACAAAGGTTATTATATAATATAGTGCTTAAATCTAATATAACATGCATATTAGATTAGAGATAGTAGAGCGCCCTTTAACAGAACCATGCTGATAAATTGATAGCGGACTTTTAATGCTGGGATATATGGTGTTGTGCAATAACATTTCAAAAACTTTGCAAAAATTGCTTATTATCGATATAGGCCTGAAATTGGAAACATAGTTTTTATCACCTTTCTTAAAGACTGGGCATACTTTTGAATATTTCCAAATGTCCGGAAGCTGGTCATTGCGAATACATAAATTAAAAAGTATAGAAAGTGGATATGAAAAAACAGCAGCACAATCTTTAATCAGAAAGGATGGGATATCATCCGGCCCAGCTGTTAGTTTAGGTATTATTTTTTTTAGAACGCGCCAATATTCTTGACTTTTGTTGACGGTCTCGGATGATAAGGGGTCGAGCTTGAGCTCTTTGCCCCAATCATCGCTGTAGACCTGGACCAGCCTCGTAAGGGGTGGGCCAGCTTTTTCGTCAACCCCCCCGCAAATGCACACGGTGCTGGCGATGTTAGAGGACCTCCCCTGGTCCTGGCTGTTGGACCCTGCTAGCTGGGTCGTCTCTTCTGGCGTTCTTCTGTCTTGATTTTCTTTCTTCACTGGCATGTGTGCTCCCGGGAGCGTCTCTCGTCTGTCGTAAGAGGGAACGGCTGTTGCCGAGCCCTCTCGGAGTTTGGAAGGGTTTGGGGGGGTGTTTGACTAGTAGGAAGACCAGGGTGCCAATTGGCCTCAAGTGCTCCGATTTCGTCGGAAGGAAGTATTGGACTGTGTAGTTCAAGGATTATGTTCGGCCTAAGACGTTTATTTTAGCGTCAGAGGCCGGCATGGTTTTTTAGAACGTTAAATACTTCATTTTCACTGAAGCATTTGATAGCGATAGTTGAGGTGTTTGCTGCTTGGTCGTTTATCGACTCGAAATTGTCCGTAGGTGGCAGGAACGACTTCCTAAAAAAATCTTCGAATAAGTTTATAATATCATCTCTCTCAAGTAGGAGGCTATTCCTCTTTCTTTTTGCAAATACAAAGTTCATATCATGTAAACATTTTTTAAGCGTCGATTTGCCCATTTTGGGTATGCCTTTACCTCCATTTAAGGACTGTAAAATTTTCTTTACAGTAGGGATGTTATTATCGTAGAAAAATGTCTGATCTGGACGTCGAATTCCATTTTTCTCGAATTTTTCTAATATTATTTTATTTCTTCCAGACTGCTTTAGGTTTCTGAACATCTCCTTCATTTTTTTCTTCTCTCAAAATTATGTAAATGGTCCGCTAACTCACTTGAAGTCATATTAACTAAACCTGTTGATCCTGATTTCTGGACCATCGGATAATCTTTCTCCAATGCAATATATACGTTCAAAATAATTTTCCTCTCTTTGGACCCAAATGGAGAATTTTTAGGGGTATGAACTTTTACTACTTCTCTTGAACAACCGGGAACCGCTTCCATTTTTTCAGATTTAAAAATATTACGGTATCACACAATTACGTTTATTTTCGCTAAAGCACCAACAAAATAAAATGTTAAGGCACTATAATATAACATGTACGTAATTTATAAACAACAAATTAATACCGCACGATTCATAAGCGAACACAATAACACTGATTGTAAACTGAATTTACAATAGTAACGGTTTCAGTGCAACGGACAAATATTTGCGGCTGCGCTGCTATAATACGTGCAAACAATGTTGCCAGATTTAAGCATAATATTTGAAATTTAAGACATATTGCAGCTCACGAATAATTAACACAATCCTAGTGCTTTCATTTCTTCGAATTACGTACGTGCGAGTTTAGGAAATTCGTAAATCCGTACACCCCTGGCTCTACTGCCTACATATATTGGCCTTACTATAGAGTATATATGGGTCATTATCAAATTAGGAGCAATTTTGTCTGGATTTTTATGGTAGATAGAAGTATTATATAAAGACGCCAAACGTGGTAACTAAAATCTTTATTACATAAGTAATTGTTTGTATATAATGGGGTAAATCAACCAAAGATAATTAAGGAAAAAAACGAAAATCACTAAATACATAGCCACGGTAATGTTAAATGCCGTTAAATGCAATTGGTCAATTTTTTTGCACTCCCTTATTTGGAAATATCTTGAGGAGTAAGGTATATGTGATTCTTTTAATTTACACAAAATTTGATTTGTAGAAACACTTTATTTATCGGAAACCACAGGCCAGTAAAAGTTTTCCCCACTTCTAACCATGAATTCTACTTGAAGAATTTCATCAACAACAACAACCCATTCGCCAATTTTGTGTTTTCTTCAGATTTTCTACAACCAGCTAGCTCTGACTCTTCAAGAACTTGTACAGGAGTTTTTCTCAAACATATCGAAGTAAAAGGTAGATAATTGCAATAACTTCCGACTTCACATCTTCCACATGTTATTGTATTGAAACAAATGGTGTTTTTTAGTGGTTCCATGAGAAATTATGCACTTGCAATGTACTTTCCACTGTTGAAAAATTTTCTAGAACCTCATTGTCGATATTTTTTATGTCCTGTTCAGTAAGAAGTTCAATTTTAATTTTTTTGTAGTCTTTTACTGCAGTAATAAATTTTTCCCTTATTTTTTTCTGTATTTTTCTGAACTTCTCTTCCATTTTCCAGTTTCTTCGTTTTGTTTGGATATTAAAGCTTTCCTTACTCTTTTTATTTCTACTTCTTTTATACTACTTCCTGCTTTGGGAATTAATTATATAATTTTCACCTGGAGTTTTAATCCCCTCCGCCGGCACTTGATTATCTTCAGAATGATCTTCTTCATCACTGATTGGAGGAGTATTTGTATTGAGAATATTTTGAAGTTGTTTATTTTTTCTCGATATCTCTTATTATTTTGATTCCATTGTTTTCGATTTCTGCATTGTTTTCTGGATGTTAAATCATTTATAAACTTTAATTTTCCTTCTTCTACCCTTTTCACATATCTTTCTTTGTCATGTTGTTGTTGCCGCTTGTATTTGGATTCCGTTTAATTTCTTCTCCCTCTTTCACATTCTCTCTTTCTTTTGAGTTTTTCTTCTTTAGTAATTTTGCCTGTATTTTTCCTTTTTGTGGATGATTTCTTAACATTGTCTTGGTTGATCTTGAAAAATAGAAAAATAAAAAACATATTTCATTCCAACAGATTTAGGTTGTGAATTGTGACTACGTTGTAGAAATAGACGCAATAATCACATTCCCATGGCTCGGTGACATTACCCTGGATTTCATGATCCATAGTAATGTCAATATGGCAACCTTACTTCCTTAGCGTATAAAAAATATTATTGATTTAACCAGATAATAACAAGTCACCTGTTACACATAACACATTTTTTTTAAAACATGTTTACTGTAATAGTTCATGAAATAGTTACATCCATAGGAATGTCTTCGGTAAATGTACTCTTCAAAAAGAACTGTATTCGCTCCGTTCTATTGCATTTCTGGGAGAAGTTTTGCATTTTCCGCCGCGGAATATTAATTTGCACTATTTCGATTAAAAATCACATTGTACCTCCGAGGGTGGCTAAATCTTTGGTAGACGAATAGCGAATAGCAATTATAGAATCAAAAATATCTGTCAAAAAATTGAAAACGAAAAAAAAAAGTATCCCCAAGCGGGATTCGAACTCGGAAAACCACTTAAAAATAGTCGCCAATTAGCACAACCGCAAGTCAATTTTTCAAACTTAAGACCTGAATAAATACGGCGACCGGAGACCCGTTCTATGTCTCGATCTCGAGGAGAAGGTCGGCAATGACCGTACAACGTGAATCGCGAGGTGAAAATCGAAAATTGGGGCCGGCAGGAGCGAAGGCGAATCGTCATTTTTTGACAATTCGTGACAATTCGAAATACGAAATTTTCGTCCATCTAGTTTTTGCAACATGTTGTTTAATTTTTTACTCATTTATGCATCACTAAGCGTTTGGTAGAATTTCACCTTCATTATAGATACTATCTAAACCTGTCGCTGCCTCCCGGGCAAGACCGTGTTTTTGTTACTTTACTTGCTGTTGCGCTTAAACTGAGCATCTTACAAGCAAGATGTATAGAGTACAATTTGTTATTAATGTCGATTTATGGAAATATTTGCCACTGCATAGTAAATAGTGCATATTAGGGAATTAAATGAAGTTATTGTGACATTTGCCAATCGCATGGTTTTTGTTTCAAAGCCTATTTAACCCCACCCTAATCAAAACCAACACACTGTACCAGCGAATTCCAATCATTCTTAAAATTACCGTTTTCTGATTTCAGGTAACAGCAATAATCACTTTGTGCCAAATAATTTTTGTATATGAAGCAATAGGGAGCACCGTCTTTATAGCTGACCATGGAATGTCAAAAATGATCGAACTGAGTACTAGGCCACCATATTGTGTTGTACAATTGGACAGGTAAATGGATATCTTGCCAAACATTGTTTATTTAACATTCCTGTCACCTTATTAAAAACCTCCCTATGAGAAAAGAAAAATAAAGTTGAAATTGTTTTTAATACACTGTTTTGTGGCTAAAAATACGCAAATTTTTGAGCTAAGTATCTAGATAATCGAACTTAAAAAATATGTATAGTCTAAGGATTCTGAAAATGTCTAAAGTGAGTTGAATTTTTGGTTATACGAAAAAATTACATGCTTTTACGCCTAATATGTTTGTTCTAATAAAGGCAAATGGGGTAACTCAAGTCACTAAACTTGCAAAGCCATATTATCAACCGGTTTATTTTAAACTTGAGCAACGTCAACTTCAACTTCAAAGCGCATCCATCTACCTATTTTTAAGTAATAGGGATTTATTAACAAAAGAAAATATTACCATAATCATATAGGGCATCCTTTAAAGCCTCTTTGTGCCATTTTTTTTAACACCTAAAGGCAGAAGTAAACTACAAAACCTTAAGGTTCTATTACTCTAAATAGTTCAGAAAATTCTTGTTCTTTAATATTATAATGTTGTAACAAATAGACCAATGGGGTGGCAAATCTGGATGCCGATGGAAAATTGTAATATTAGAGTATAACAAAGGTGGAAGAGTAATGCTGGGTCCAATTGTCTGCTATACTATAAACTGCAGCAAGGTGTTGAAGTATTTATCGAAGTGTCTATTTTCTCGTTAGGTCTTAGTAAAAAAACAAAAAATATCAATTACACTTGAGGCTAGAAAATGTCGTTTGCCTTTTGCCAAAGTTTTCGATTTAACAAAGCTGTTTAAGTTTCTGCCAGCTATTGATGTAACCTTGATTAAAACTTTTTTAAGGAATACAATGATGCTGCTATCTTTACGAATTAAAACAAAGTTTAAAAAGCCTTAAACTTTAGAAACGGTGACGACCAAATCTGCTAATAATACTGAAAACACCGAAACGAAAAGGGGCAAAACTAAATATCCTTCATAATAAGAGTACCTGAAATATATATTTTTTAGTTATTTTATAAAAATAAAGTTAATTTAATCCAACTGGATATTTTTTTACAAAACCCCCTGTCTTGTTAGAATATTATTTAAACAATTTGTAAAATTTCATATATTAATTAAGACCTTTTATTCTATCATGAATTGTTTAATTTACTGATATAGTTAAATCTGCAAATAAAGCTTAGCAAATGATAGAAACCCAGTAAAGCACTTACCAGTCGCAAAATTTCATGGTGAAGCTTTTCAAAATAAATTAAAATAACACGTGAATGTTTAAATCTCTGTTTCTCCAATTTGCAATTTGTACCATTAGAACAATAGAATAGTCATTCAACGTATTGTCAAATTAAAAACTTTGTTTACGACTTCAGAGTTGACTTTTAAACAAGTAAACTGAATTGGGCTCGTGGAAATGAAATTTTTGTGTACTATGAATACGATGTTTTTAATTATTACTTACTAGAAATTCGTAGCAAAAAATGTGAAACGACTTTGTTTCTAACTTCATCTCGATTTGAGTTAAAGGCCATTAATTCTTGACAAAACGTCATATTTTCCTGTTTGTAATCTTAAAACTACTCGACATTTTTCTCCAAAATTTGGCACAAAGGCGTTTTAAAGGATGTCCTATAAGAATGTGGTATTAAAAGAAAATTATTTAAAAAACACGATTTACCTAAAAATTTACCCCATTTTCACCCCCTTAACCCGCGCATCTGTGGAATAAATTAAACAAATATATGGGCTCTAATTTACCTTAGGGAAGTGTATAACTTACCCAAGTTTAAAATAAATCGATTTATGAACGTGTTACCATGAAAAGTGAGACACACTGTATTGTAGTTCTATTTCTATTTATTTCAGGGGTAAAATAAGAGATATGTTGTTGACATCCGATCCACGTCGAGTCAGGCAAATGTCAGATGATTCCATAGAAAAATTAGAAAAAGTCTGTAAAAACAATCAACTGCAGTCCGCTCACCAGGGGGGCTTTATATATCCAGGCACAAAATGGTGTGGGCCAGGTGAGTCAGCTTATAAACCATTATGTTGTTATTTAATTAATAAATATGGATCTTAATAAGAAATTGAATAAAATTACACAGACACAAAAATATACTAAACCTTAACTCTTGACACCTGCGCCTTCGCCATAATTAAATAATTAGTAATTTAGGGTGGAACTTAAACTGGCCAAAAAAATTTTTATCTTAATTCTATATTCTAATAGCGGGTGAAAGTTGCCTTTTACCCTCTTGAACACACACAAAAAATTTCGATTTAAAAAAAATATATCTTCAGCTGCCCCAATCGGTTTGAAATAAAAAAAAAAAAGAATTATATTTGACATTATATTGTAGTACATTTGCTTATTTTATATCAAAACAAAATAGAACTCACCATGTGGAGGTGTCTGCTAATTGATTTCCATCCATGCCCTTCCCAACCACACTACCTACAAATCCTTAATAATTATTGTTTTTAATTGTCTTTGGATGTTCCTGCTTTATATTCAGCCTTTGTATGAAAGCTAGGCATTAAATTGCGCGATTTCAATCTTACACTTATAAATCCGTCTCTAGCTGCAGCACCACATACAGAAGTCGAGGCTTCTGTTACCACTTTCACGCACCTTTCCACAGCTTGAGTGTGGATGGAAAGCTAGGAAATTCTAACTTGGGAGTTGTTATATCACTCAGTAATATTTTCAAGTCTTGATTACTTATGTTTCGTATTATTGGTGGTTCGGTTACTTCACATTCAGCCCAATTGATTATATCAATGTAGTCTGAAGCACTGAAATTTAGGGGTGGCACATAAAAAACACGAATTTCTTTTTGAACTTTTCTTGCTTTAATAATTCTCCTTATACCAAGTTCCCCTATTTCCCTTCTTTCGTCCGTTATCATACTTAGAAGAATATTCTCAGGATGGCCAAAATAACCATTCCTCTGAATAACAGGGTCAATGATTGCCTTTAATTCCTCTGCTAAATACCGAGAAAGCTTAATTATGGAAAATAAGTGTTTAGCGCCATCTGTGCATGAGTGTTTTGATTTAATTCTAAACCATATTGGACCATATACTTTAATTATATATTCTGTCAGTACTCGAAGATTGGTTGATGGGCTTTTAGTACTAACATATAATCGTAAGATACGGTTGGCAGTTGTAAGCCATCTTGCATGTGATAACTTTCCAGGATTCTTCCTCGACAAATCTAACGAGCAATTTCCATTAGATATAGCTTGGCACATACTCAATAAATACCTTTGATCAGTACTTAAATCTTTTTTATCAATATTAGTCAATTCGCAGTCAATTTTGTTAAATCTAACTACCGGAAGGTTCTCACAATTTTGCAGTTGTTTACCAATTGGTCCTGACAATCCTGCAGGTCCAGTTGTATTCCCGTCTAAATGATGTAACAAATGCCGTAATGGAAGTTCATTCAAATGTAAGAGGCACACTAACCATTGCAAGGGTTTTCCAAAATGTTGTTCTAGACGTCTTATAACACCTCCTTTCGTACCTGTATTGAGAACAGTACCATCACATCCGACAGCTACAAGATGTGAACCATCTACGAGATTTTCTTTAAAAAAATTTAATATGCTGTCTTTCACAGCAGTGGCACTTCCGGAAGCAGGTATAATATGGCCGATGTAATTGGATCCAGGCTCCTGAACTAAAGATATGTGTTCCTCAATAATAGTTTTTCGGTATCGCTTTTCTCCTTTAATTTCTTGAACGACCGTTTTATCTTTGCGTCCATCAAAATAGAGTCCGCGTATAGGTACATACTCCTTTAATAAATCAACTTGTGACTTCTTGCGCTGCTTGTCCCTTTGATGTCTAATTTTCATTCTATCGATAACTTGAGCAGCATTTTGTTTTGAAATTATTCCAAAATGTGTATAATATTATATGAAAGCGAATTATAAACACATGATATTTGTATAGTAAAAATAACATAAGACAAAAACTTTGAGGCCACTGGGGCAGCTGAAGATAATATTTTGCGTTAAAAAGTTATTAACATTTTTTAATAAGGACATTTTAAGGCAACTTTTTCACGCTATTAGAATTAAAAAAATAAATTTCAATTTTTAAGTTCCACCCTTCTCTGCGTCTGTTTGAAAATTAGAAACAACAGTAATGCGATAAAAAACGGGCATAACTTCTTTACTCTGAACATCTAAAAACTATGTAAAACGTACAACATGGAAAAAAATTGAAGGAACTTGTTCTCGTGTGCTTTTTACAATATCCCAAATTTTTGAAATTTTTTGTGGACAGTGTATTATTTAATAACATAGGCATAAAAATAATGGTCTTGCACTTTTGAGCAGAGCATGATGTCCTCCCTTGAGCCGTTGAATCCGTGTGCCGTCCTCATAATTACTACATCAAGTCAGGATTTTCACTGATTTTGAGCAATTTCTCGAGGTTAGGGAAAAATGCTGGGGGTGGAGCAGTTCTGACGGCGGCATCAGATTCAGCGGCTCAAAATGGAGGAAGCTGTCACACTTTGCTCAAAAGTAAGTAACTAATTTTAATAACGCTACAATACCAAAGTACGACTTACTTTGACGTGGGTTCTTGGTTGAGGAAGCAGCACTGATGCAGAAAACCATGAACCTATACCAATGAGGTCCCAAGCTACTATTTGATGCAAACGTGAGATCTTCTAATGAAACGTCCTCTTTTAAGGATTTACTCCAACGTTGTTCAGTTCTATACGAACTTTCTAAAAACTCATTTTAGGGTGATCCACTTGAAGATATCCTACTGGGTTTAATAAAACAATAATTTAAGAAAGCTTTTAAAAATCAACTGAAGCAGTTAAAAATCCACTAAAAAGAAGAAAATAATGTTAGTAATAATAATAATTCTGTTAATAAACCAAAAAGCGTGGTGCATCCGATGAAGAAAATTAAAAAGTATTTTGAGGGCCTTACTCTGTTACGTTTGTTAACATAATAGTTACTATCACTATTAACATTATTTTCTTATTTTTAGTACATTTTAAAGCAGTTTTAGTTAGTTTATAAAAACGTGTTTTTAGATTTAAAATGATTTATTTATTTGTCTTCAAGCGTATAACAATACTTACATTATATATTGCAACACGTCCTGGAGAAAGAGCCTATTTTTGTACTAATACAAATATTTTTCATTTTTCCCTAGGACAAAAATGAAACAATGTACACTGCGGTGCAAAAGTCAGTAGGACAGTGACAGTAGTGGTGTAACATAAATGTATCTACTTTTCCACGCAGATAATTTACTAATCGCTGATCGTATTCAACCATAATTTATCCTTCGTCTCCCAGTTAAAGGCCTTCTTTTAATACTCCTTTCTTATCTCACTTTTTAACTCTTATAAGTACAGTAACAAGTGTTGCCCTACTTAGTTTTGAACAGCAGTGTACCTATCATACGACGAATTAAAAATCCAAGTAGCTATGACTTGTCATAACTGTCAGTTTTAAATTTCACGTCGGGTCGTCTTGCAAATTGAAAAGCAAAAATGTCTGAAGAAATGCAGTGCACACCACATGAATTACTTGAAATTGCAAATTCATCAGTGTCAACATTAATTCCCGCGAAATCCAAAAAAGTTTATGATATTGCGTACGATAAATTTATAAAATGGGCTAAGGACAATAACGTACATATGTATTCGGAAAATATGATGATAGCACATAGATAGCATATTTTAAACATTTATCCAAAAAACTGAAAAGTTCAACTGTATGGGCGCAATACTCAATGGTAAAATCTAGGTAAATTAAACATCGAACACAATGTAAAAACCGCTGCCTAAGGAATCACTACTTCCACATCCAGATTGTTCATCCAAGTCACTTTAAAGGAAATATCTTGACTATATTTGCACTCTAGTATGTGGAAATTATTGGTCATAGAATTTTAATAATATTTGGGGCAGATGTCATAGAAAAGTTTGAGGGGTTGGTTTCTACCATATTCGTTAAAAATGAAGTTTCTAGTTTACCCTACTTATTTTCCACTATTCGCAATCTACCACCTCCCACCCCTTCAATGGAGTCATCTCAATCGGATGTCACTACAATACATACGTGTACTAACTTTCAAGTGAATATCTCAATTTGATTTTATCAATCCCATTAATAATAAAGCGGAGGTGGTGGAGTTTGAAAAATATTAGAAAGAAATCTGAGGCCTTGGTTTCTAGTATATACACCGAATCCCAAATTTCTGTACTCTTACCAGCTTGATTTACCTATTTTTCCCTACTCCTATTAACTCCAAACCTTCTACGGAATCATCCCAAAATATAATCTAGTTCCAGATGTCGTTATAATACATACGTCTACCAAATTACAAGTGAATATCTCAATTTTATTTTATCAACCCCTTTAATAATGTAGTAAGGGTGGTGAAAGTGTTGAAAAATAGTATGAAAAAATCTGAGGCCTTGGCATCTTGGACATACACCTAATTTCAAGTTGCAGTACTCTTACCAGCTTGCTTTACTTATTTTTCCCTATTTACCTCTACTTACTTCCACTCCTTCAACGCAATCATGTCAAAATATAATCTAGTTTCAGATGTAGCTATAATACATAAATGTACCAAATTTCAAGTGAAAATTTAAATTTAATTTTATAAACTCTTTTAATAAGGGAGTGGGGGTGGTGGGGAGATGCAAAATACTAATAAAAAAAACCTGAGACCTTCGCTACTAGTATATACACCAAATTCCAAATTTCTGTACTTTTACCAGCTTGCTTTACTTATTTTCCTCTATATACCCCTATTTAACCCCAACCTTTCAATGGAATCATCTCAAAATATAATCTAGTTCAGATGTTGTTATAATTCATACGTGTGCCAAATTTCAAATGAATATCTCAATTTTATTTTATCAACCCTTTTAATAATGAAGTAGGGGTGGTGGGGGTTGAAAAATATTATAAATATTCTGAGACCTTGGCTTCTAGTACATACACCGAACTTCAAGTTTCTGTAGTCTTACCAGCGTGCTTTACTTATTTTCCCCTATTTACCCCTATTTAACCCCCAACCCTTGAACGGAATCATCTCAAAATACAATTTAGTTCCAGATGTCGTTATAATACATATGCGTACTAAATTTCAAATGAATATCTCAATTTTAATTTATCAACCCTTTTCATATTGGAATAGGGGTGGTGGGGGGCTGAAATATATTATTAAAAAATCGGAGGCCTTGGCTTCTAGTACGTACACCGAATTTCAAGTTTCGGTACTCATACCAGCTTGTTTTACTTATTTCCCCCTATTTACCCCTAAATAACCCCCAACCCTTCAATGGAATCGTCTCAAAATACAATCTAGCTCCAGATGTCGTTTTAATCCATACGTGTACCAAATTTTAAATGAATATCTCAATTTTATTTTATCAACCCTTTTAATAATGAAGTAGGGGTGGCGGGGGTTGAAAAATATTATAAATAATCTGAGACCTTGGCTTCTAGTACATGCACCGAATTTCAAGTTTCTGTAGTCTTACCAGCTTGCTTTACTTATTTTCCCCTATTTACCCTTATTTAACCCCAACCCTTCAACGGAATCGTCTCAAAATATAATCTAGTTCCAGATGTCGTTATAATACATACGTGTACCAAATTTCAAATGAATATCTCAATTTTAATTTATCAACCCTTTTCATATTGGAGTAGGGGTGGTGGGGGTTGAATAAAATTATAAAAAAATCTGATGCCTTGGCTTCTAGTACATACACCGAATTTCAAGTTTCTGTAGTTTTACCAGCTTGCTTTACTTATTTTCCCTTATTTACCCCTATTTAACCCCCAACCCTTCAACGGAATCATCTCAAATTATAATCTAGTTCCAGGTGTCGTTATAATACATACGTGTACCAAATTTCAAATGAATATCTCAATTTTATTTGATCAACCCTTTCCATATTGGAGTAGGGGTGGTGGGGGTTGAAAAATATTATAAAAAAATCTGACGCTTTGGCTTCCAGTACATACACCGAATTTCATGTTTCTGTACGCTTACCAACTTGTTTTACTTATATTCCCCTATTTACCCCAAATTAACCCCCAATCCTTCAACGGAATCATCTCAAAATATAATCTAATTCCAGACGTCGTTATAATACATACGTGTATGAAATTTCAAATGAATATCTCAACTTTATTTTATCAACCCCATTAATTATCAACCCCTACGGTGGTGGGGGGTTGAAAAATATTATAAAAAAAATCTGAGTCCTTAACTTCTAGTACATACGCCGAATTTCAAGTTTCTGTACTCTTACAAGCTTGCTTTACTTATTTTCCCATATTTGCCCCTATTTAACCCCCAACCCTTCACCGGATATCCTCAAAAAACAATCCAGTTCCAGATCTCGTTATAATATATACGTGTACAAAATTTCAAGTCAATATCTTAAACCGTTCCGGAGAAAACGTGCGGACAAAAAAAGTTACAGACAGACAGACAGACAGACAGACAGACCGACAGACAGAAATTTTTTTTCGCTCAAATATAAAATCTCGACGTTTCATGACATTCTAAACCTATTTCATGAATAAAAATTTTTGAAAATTTTTTTGCGATTACTATACTTCCAATCCACTACATGGATGTGGAAGTAAAATTGACAACTATTCTACATTAATTGCCTTTTAAAGCGACAAAGCGAAAATTATAAACTTAAATAGTCAAAAGTTTTATCTAAAGAAAAGTTTGATGAATTCCTTAATAAAGCACCCAATGATAAATATTTAGCAACAAAAGTATGTTACGCATTTGAAACGGTTAGTATTACCCATATTTTATTTTTTGCCAAGATTGAACATACCTATTTGATGTAATTTTTCAAAATCAAAGTCGCAATTTTTTATTTTGACGCTTAAAGAAAAAACAGTATATGTCACTCGGAGTAGAAGGCACATCACATGTTTCGCCCAGTTGGTCAGCCTCAGCTGAGCAAACTTCTGGGTTGAACATGTAATGTTCGCCTTCTCCTCCTAGTAACATAATATACTATTCCTTCTTTTCAGTTTTATCTTAATTAGATTAGTGTATTTGTTCGATAATATTCCCTACTATACGATACTAAAACCTGCCTCGTAGAAAACCTTCATAGTATTTGTAAATTGTTGTAGAAGTTACGCTTGTCAACATTGAATCGGTGGCAAAATTTTAGAAATCGTGCCGAAGATATTTTTAATTACATTAATTCGGTGCTCTAAGACATCAAATATCACGATGAAAGTCACGATTATAAAGAACTATATGTTGTGTACGATTCTCATGATCTGCCTCGCCGTACTTTGATCTAAATGCCTGTCAGACCTCTATAAAGACGTTCATGCGTGTTAATTATGTTACTTACCCTTTAGAATATCGCTTGCTTTTTTTAATTTACAGCTTAAATTGTCTTTAAAAATTTGTCTGCTATATCGAAAAATTTACGAACCCTGTAACCGAAGTAAATATATTATTTATTTACTAATACTAAAGTTCGTAAAGGGTATTCTGAGAGGATTGTAAAACGTATTGAATAAAAAACAATAATTTTTATGGAAAAACATTATATTCATCAATCAAGAGAGACGGTAGTGTCCCGCGTCAAGTTCACTCTAACATCCTTCACGCTCACAGAGATAATAAGCGAGCACCCGTGTATCTCTACAGTAATAATATCTACCCCCACCACCGCCTAATTTTTTAATTGATAACTCTCTATCGACTGGGAATAGAAACAATGATATTAATTACATACTAACGAATATACGTGCATAGCAACGCGTAACCATGCCCATTGCACTCTAAAGCACAGGATCTTTTAATAATTATCAACATGTGCAAGATCCGTGGAAACATGGTATGTGAAACGAGAGTTTTTTTTATATTTAAAAAGAAATTTTCTTAATTTTTTTTTATAAATAGATACCAGATTTGGGGATATTAATTGATTTCAAATATTTTTGGAGAGATCACATTTTCTCATTTTACGTTTTTGTAGAGGAAAAATATTTTTTTGGACAGAGGGTACGTGTCGCTATTTTTTTTACAGAGAATCGTTTTTGTGAGCATTAACATTACTACAATATACTTAATAATAATAAAAAGTAATACAAAAAGAGTTTAGTGGCCATAATTTATAAATAGATGAAATCTAAAAATGTAGAAGTACAGAATGTATGCTAAAAATCTTGTTTCTTGACTTTACATCAACACAACTGTGATGGCCATTCTTCATTATCTTGGATGATAGAGATATTATAGCCTATCAGAAATGGTACAAAATTATAATTATAACAAAAAAATTCGTAAAATAATGTTTGTAAACTAATAACACAAAATAATCCTTTTCAGGTCATATTGCCCAGAACTATACAGACTTAGGCTATCACGTTAAGGAAGACACGTGCTGTAGAGAGCACGACAACTGTCCCAAATCTCTATCGAAAGGCGAATGCAGGCAAGGAATTTGCAACAACTCTCCATTTACAAGGTGCGTGCGTATCAGACACAAGTAAGATCATCTCAGTGCACTAAGGATACTTGAATGAAAACATTTATAGAATCTTTTTGTAAAAAACTAATACGCCATCTAAAGACACAAGTCTCATTCGCAGATTCGGTATTCCGAAGCGTACCTCCAGAGTTACAGACGGCTTAGGAGGAATCGTCTGTCATGAAACGTGGAATATTTAAATTTGAGCAAAAAAATTTCCCATGTTTCTACTGGTAAAAAAAAAAAATCAAAAAGTTTTGAAACATTCTTTTTCTGAAATAGGTTTGGAATGTCATGAAACGTGGAAATTTTAAATTTGAGAATTTTTTTTCCATTTATTCTTGATATAGTAAAAAAAATTCAAAAAATTTTTGTTTTTGAAATTTTTTTTTCTTAAATAAGTTTAGAATGTCATGAAACGTGGAAATTTTAAATTTGAGCAAAACAATTTCCATCATATATTCTATTAGTAAAAACATTTTTAAAATTTTCCTTTGACAAAATTTTCAAATTTTTCTTTTTGAAAAATTTGTTTTATGAAATAAATTTAGAAAGTCATGAAATGTGGAAAATTTAAATTTAAGCAAGAAAATTTTCCCATCTTTCTACTGGTAAAAAATTTTTCAAAAAGTTTCGAAAAAATATTTTTTTTTGAAATAGATTTAGAATGTCATGAAACGTGTAAATTTTTAATTTGGTCAAAAAAAATTTCCACCATATTCTATTAGTAAAAATATGTTTTAAAATATTTAAAAAATGTTTCTTTCACAAAATTTTCAAATTTTTCTTTTTGAAAAATTTGTTTTATGAAATAAATTTAGAATGACATGAAACGTGGAAAATTTAAATTTAAGCAAGAACATTTTCCCATCTTTCTACTGGTAAAAAATGTTTCAAAAAGTTTCAAAAAAATATTTTTTTCTGAAATAGATTTAGAATGTCATGAAACGTGTAAATTTTAAATTTGGTCAAAAAATTTTTTCCATCATATTAGTAAAAATATATTTTAAAATATTTAAAAAATTTTTTTCACAAAATTTTCAAATTTTTCTTTTTGAAAAATTTTTTTTATGAAATAAATTTAGAATGTCATGAAACGTGGAAAATTTAAATTTAAGCAAGAACATTTTCCCATCTTTCTACTGGTAAAAAATTTTTCAAAAAGTTTCAAAAATTTTTTTTTTTCTGAAATAGATTTAGAATGTCATGAAACGTGTAAATTTTAAATTTGGTCAAAAAAAATTTCCACCATATTCTTTTAGTAAAAATATGTTTTAAAATATTTAAAAAATTTGTCTTTCACAAAATTTTCAAATTTTTCTTTTTGAAAAATTTGTTTTATGAAATAAATTTAGAATGTCATGAAACGTGGAAAATTTAAATTTAAGTAAGAAAATTTTCCCATCTTTCTACTGGTAAAAAATTTTTCAAAAAGTTTCGAAAAAACATTTTTTTCTGAAATAGATTTAGAATGTCATGAAACGTGTAAATTTTAAATTTGGTCGAAAAAAATTTTCCATCATATTCTATTAGTAAAAATATATTTTAAAATATTTTCAAAATTTTTGTTTGACAAAATTTTCAAATTTTTCTTATGAAAAAATTTTTTTTTTAAATAAATTTAGAATTTCATGAAACGTGGATATATTACATTTGAGCAAAAAAAATCGTTTTTCTACTGGCAAAAAAGTTTTCAAAAAGTTTTCGGATTTTTTTTTCTGAAATAGATTTAGAATGTCATGAAACGTGGAAATTTTAAAGAGCAAAAAAAAATTTGCTTATTATTTATTTCCTTTAGATGGTCCACCCTGTATATTTTCCAGTGAAAGTTTAACCGTTTCTTCGCTGACAGTAGAGTGAGCTACCTACTAAATTTGACTATTATCCGTCAAGTAGTTTTTTAGATAATGCACCAACAAACAGACAGACAGACAGACAGACGGACGGAATTGAAAAACCTCTATTTTCGTAATCTACGTGATCTGAAACGTGTAAATCCGAAAAAATCTCGGAAGGTGATTTTTTCTCGAATACAATACTTCCCTTCGGTATGCGAGGGAAGTAAAAGAAAACTTTGTACACATTTTTTTATAATTAATATTATATTCTATTTTAAAGTTTAAAAGTGATATGAACCAATTTCCCACTTTACTTCAAAAAAATTGTCTTTGAAATATATATTTGGTTCATATTACATTCTATTTTAAAGTTTAAAAGTGATATGAACCAATTTCCCACTTTAGTTCAAAAAAATTGTCTTTGAAATATATATTTGGTTCTAGTATTTAATTGTGGCCGATCTAAAATGTACGGCATTGTAATTGTTTATCAGCTATTGCTATTTTCAATAATATTTTGCAAACGCCGTAGGGTATTTAATGACCATTAAGGGTCGTGTAAATCGCACGAATAACGTAATCTAGTGTATAAAATCCCAACAATAAAAATGTACGGCATGGACACATTTGTATTCTTTTATAGTTAAGGAAAGGAAAACGATGTAAAGTTGAAAATCTATCTATCCATTGTATTAAGAAATAGAGAATTTTTTCATATGCATAATTTTTAAAAAATTTCGCTTCTTTTGCAATGTTCTAATTTTATTATTGTCCATTATTTTTGTACGGCTACTAAATAAAATAAAAATTCTAACCTATATTAATCAAAAAAATGAATGGCCGTACAGTATCAAATAAACTTACCCTAGAAAACGTGAGTTTTTCCCTTTCTCGGGGGTGATTTTTTTATTTACATTGATAATACCCATTCTTTTTAGACGGTTTATGTTTTTTTAAAGATTTGAAATGTCATATAATCTTTTGGAACTGATGCCGTACAGGGTCAAATCACCACTCTTGATAGATGTCTAGGACGGGGGTTGATCTTGAGTTTGTGACCCCATCTTCCAACGGATTTGTACGGCATAGCAAAAAAATTATCCTTGTTAATATAAAAATCGAATTTCATAAAAGCCGTACGGTGTCATATCACCTTAGTACATAGAGGTCACTTTTCGGAAAATGAAAATTTTTCCTGTACTTCTGTCCCATTATTTGTGTACGGCATTTTATTTTTAAGAGTCACAGGTATAAATACAGTCCAAACAAACGTAAGCCGTACTGTGTCCTTTGAAACAAATGCACCTCCGCGGGTTACGATTTTCACTTTTCCGCGGCTTCCCCATGTCCCATCTAAAATGTATGACATAGGGCTCAAAGTAATTTGTTTTTGTAGGACTACAAATATTGCAAGCACCAAGCGGTTGTTGTAAAAGAATTTGAAATTTTGAACAATAGTACTAATTTATCTGCTGGGAGAAAAAATCCTTTACATAAAATAGCGACAGGAAAAATCAGGATACTAATTTGTTTTTGCTATTACTAAATTCCAATGATACGAGTACTAATGACAAAATTGACCTTTGCAATGCGACTTATGAAGAAAATATTATAAATAATGTAAACGATCGGAAAATACACATATTATGCCTTATGCCTAACGATAAACCAGAAGCTCTAAAACGTAGTGGGAAAGTCACAGCAGATAAATAATCAATTGTTTGACGGAAGATCCAGTGCAGTTTTATACAGCAATTAATAATAATAATAATAATAATAATAATAATAATAATAATAATAATAATAATAATAAGCTGGAACCCGCTCAGTTAAAAGCCCACATAAAAGCAGCAGAGCAACGCAAACTTCTGCAGCTGCACAAGGATAAGCCCTTACATGGAGTCTTCTACAAGAACATGGAAGACAGGGGCTTATCTGAGAAGCTGACCTTTGCTTTCCTAAGGGCAGCTGGGCTGAAGTCTGAGACCGAAGGGTTCATTATGGCTTGTTAAGACGGTGTCTTTAATACACTTGTCTATCGAAGTCATGTCTTGGGTATGGAGGTCCCAGATATCAACTGCAGGGCCTGCCGAAGGGCGCCGGAGACGCTAATGCACCTGTTGTCGGCTTGTCCGGTATACGCAGTCTCGGCCTATATTCACAGACATGATGGAGCATTACGAGTGCTGTACTATCATCTACGGCACTCGTATGGGATAGACGAGACACCAGTGCTGCCATATGCTCCGGGGGATATTGAGTCCGTTGTGGGGAATGAGCAGTGCCTAATTTACTGGAACTACTCATTTCCTACCGTCAGGCAAATACAAGCTAATAAGCCTGACGTAGTGCTCCTCGACCGCCAACTCAAGACAATGTTTGTTATTGAATTCTCCGCCCCAGCGGAGACAAACATTGTTTTGAAAGAGGAGGAAAAACGGACTAAATATCGAGATCTTCTCTTCGAACTCCGCAGACTTTATCCAGACCACACAGTTAAACTAGTGATACTAATAATAGGATCCCTCGGTGGTGTGAGGCACACACTGCTTTCTGCATTGAGAACAATACCGGCCTGCCGAAACTCAGCAGAAATCTTAGCCGGAAGCATGCAGAAGGCCGTTATCCTTGGTTCGTTACGTCTACTCAGGGCACATGATTCGCGGACCCAGTGATCACTGACTCTACGGCGTAGAGAGTGGTTTCTGGTACTGCCAGCGTACCCTCTCTGGTAGCATCGGAGACAGAGAGAAGGGCGACTGGTTTTTAAGAGAAAAATAATAATAATAATAATAATAATAATAATATTTATTAGTTTCAGAAAATGTACAATTACAGTTAAGAAACATCGTCGAAATACAAAGAAAATATCACAAATAACATTGTAAAAACATAAGTACACACAAAAGAAAGAAAGAAAGTAAAAAACATGTGAACAGTGAGCAATTAAACAAATATTATAACTAGAACTACACAAAATTAGTCCCACATTTTGTATAAAATTCGTCAACACTGTAGCTGTTCATGTCCAACAAAAATGACTTTAATGCCTTTTTAAACTTAAAAAATGTTCGCATAGATTTAATGTTCCCCGGCAAACAGTTAAAAAATTTACAGCCCATGAAAGAGAGACTTTTTTGGTACAAAGCCGTTCTGTGTTCTTTTGGTAAAAGGAGATGTTTATTCCTAGTTCTATATGGATGATCAGTTCTAATCTCATTAAATTTACTTCTATTTTTGCAAACAAAACATGACAGCTCATAAGTGTAAATAGAGTTCAAAGTAAGAATGTTTAAGCTTTTAAAGGCTCCCCTGCGGGAAGTATTATATCCCAGATTGGCTATTATACGTATTGCCCTTTTTTGTAGTAAAAAAACTCATTTGCTTCAGATGAGGAACCAATGCACTATACCGTACTTTATGCAAGAATGAAAAGTAGCAAAATACAACTGTCTTACTATTGATAAGCATTGTTTGGATGTTATAGCCAAAGCATAACAGACCTTTGACAGTTTAACACATATATCATGAATGTGATTAGACCATTTAAGGCTACAGTCGATTTTCAAACCAAGCATTTTTGATTCATTGGCATACTCCACACTTGTAGTAGGAGATAGAAGGATATTAGTGTTGAAGACAATATTAGACTTCAAAGTTTTAAAGAGAATACAGGTTGTTTTACTTTGGTTAATACATAGTTTATTATTTTCAGTCCACAATATTACTTTGGCATATATAGTTTTTGCACAGGTTTCAGCATCAGCGAGAGTATTAGATTTTATTAAAATGTTCGTATCATCGGCATACGAAAC
The DNA here is from genome assembly GCA_963583905.1 of Stenurella melanura. Taxonomy (NCBI): domain Eukaryota; kingdom Metazoa; phylum Arthropoda; class Insecta; order Coleoptera; family Cerambycidae; genus Stenurella; species Stenurella melanura. The sequence goes on along the minus strand of OY757315.1, from coordinate 36,490,708 downwards.
TGTCAAACATGATGGATATTGAATATAATTCAGTATGTCATTGATATAAATAATAAAAAGTGTGGGCCCCAAAACAGATCCCTGAGGTACTCCAACGCTGACAGTCTGCGAGTCTGATATAACATCCTCAATACAGACCTGCTGATTTCTATTTGAAAGATATGACACAAACCAATCGTGAGCAACACCTCTAACTCCATATTTCTCAAGTTTTGTCAATAATATAGAGTGATCTACACAGTCAAACGCCCTTGAGAAATCTATAAAGAGTTCCAGAGTTATTTGTCCTTTGTCCATGGACGTTACAATACCGTCCACAAAGTCGCTTAAAGCAGTGTCTATGCTTCTTTCTTTTGTAAAACCATGTTGACTGGGAGAAAGCTTATTGTGCATCATTAAGAAGCTTATTAACTGAGAGTTTACTGCAGACTCAAAAACTTTTGACATACTAGGAGAAAGGCTAATGCCCCTATAATTCTCAAACAAGTTTGGGTCGCCTTTTTTAAACAACGGAATAACTTTTGACAATTTTAAATCCGATGGATACATTCCCTGCTCAAGAGACAGATTTATCAGATAGGTTAAAGGTTCAACGATATATGTAGCTATACGTTTTAATAATATATTTGATATTTCGTCGTGTCCCGAAGAGTTGGAATTTTTCAATTTTCTGATTAAAACTAAAGTGTCCTCCTTAGAAAGAGGCCTAAGAAATAGAGAATGATTCGAGACTTCCAAACATCTATCTATAAAGTGGTAGTCAATATATGGAGGTAAGTTAGAAGTAACAACTTTGGGAGCGTTAATAAAGAAAGTATTGAATTTTTCTGTTAGTTCACTATTATTTAAAAGCTTGTCATTTTCTTTTATTTGTATAACGGTTTTATTATTATTATTTTTTGATTTTCCCAGAGTATTATTTAGTATGCTCCACATAGCCTTGCTCTTATTATTAGAGGACATAACCAATTTATCGTTACGGTCTTTAAAAAAATCTGATAAAATACGTTTATATTCGTTATTTGCTGCCTTGAAACTGTCTCTAAACTGAGGGTATTTTCTACTTAGGTCTGCAAAGAGTGATACTTGTTTTTTAGCATCGATTATTTTCTGATTAGAAGTTGGTACTGAAATGGCTTTTTTTGGTTTATTTATAATTTTATTTGTAATTTTTCTCGGTGGAAAGCATGTTTCAAAGTGAAGAGAAATAGTTTCCATAAAAGTCTTCAAAGCTACATTGCAATTAGGGATTGCATAAACCTCCGCCCAGCAAGTATTCTCTAATAAATGACAGAAATTGTTGATATTGTTTTCACTAAAAAAACGTTTAAATTTAATGCTCTCATCAAAATTTTACACTGTTCCAGTTACAATGGCATATTGTGCATAGTGATCTGATAGGTTACTCTTTATAATATCCGCTTCAGACACTTTATCCATGTCATTCACTATTATGTTATCAATGCATTTACTGGAGAAAGATGTCACCCTGGTGGACTTATGAATTGTTGTGTACATATTGTTACAATTATTCAAAGTAAGGGTTAGATCATGAAGTAGGGTAGAGTTTACCTTAAAATTAATATTAAAATCTCCATCTATCAACATAAACTTATTACTATGCAAAAAAGAATTTAGAAGGTTACCAAAGTTATTTAAAAAAAGAAAAGTATCACTATTTGGTGGACGATAAACAGCTACTACAATTGTATTAGTGCCAATAATTTCTATACCACAGCACTCAAACACATTAGATAGGGAAAATTTCTTATAGTCTAGAAATTTAGTTTTTAAATTTGTTCTACAGAAAATTGCAACACCGCCATGCTTAGACTTCTCACGGCAGTAGGAGGCACATAATTTGAAACCATCAAAATGTATTAAATTAATTTCGTCTTCTGACATCCAGTGCTCACTCAGTAATATTATATCACAAGAAATCTCCTTCAGAAAGTGCCCTATTTGTAGTGTTTTATTTGCTAAACTTTGAACATTTTGATGAATTATCAGTAAATCGTCAGATTTTCTTACACAATTGAAATCTGCGAAAGACGTGGGTATAAAAAATTTGCTTCATTTCTTACAGAAAAATTCTTGGTATCACATTCATCATTACATACATTAGTGACTATCTAGAAAATAAAGTTAACTCTGTTTCATACCGCTTTCACATATAGCATGGCATCAAAATTTAAAAGAAAGGGATGCACTGTCGCTGTGTGTTAACAATAATGTAGGTTTGAGATCTAGTAAATATAGAAAATAGGTTTTCATTGTTTCCTTCTGGTCCTCATTCATATTTTTATAAATGTATCTGTTATGTGATGTGTTAATATTTGTACGTATTTTAAATTAATTTATATTAATTACAAGAGTCTATTGTGTTAAATATAAAAAATCTTCTACAAATTCCTTGTAAGATGTTTCGAGAATTTATAATAACTACAGAAACCGTCAATAATATTAATTATCTTATTTTTAAGACGACGCTTGACGAAGTTACATACGTGTGTGTATAACTTGCCTGCAACTATCAATTAAATTTTGATTGTCAAAATTGGATAAGCAGTGAATATCAAATTTTTAAACGACAGAACTTTTTTGAATACGGGAGAGCTTTATGATATTGAAATCGAAAGAGTGAAATTGACATTTTGACGACATCGTAAACTCGAGCCGACAGAAGTGAACGAGAAATGACATTTTTTGGGGAATTTCAAACGCAATTGGATATAAAACTACCTCCCTAGACTGAAAATAAGGCACTTTGCGGATAGCTATTGTGAACAAATAAAGACTTAATTGGAATGCTCTCGTTACCATTTGATATCATTCATAGAATAGGGAATTGCTACAAAAATCTCACTACACTTGTGATATAAACTTCCTACTCGTTCCTATTTCCTACTGTATGCATGTGTTTTTCTAGGTCTCATTGCGATTGTGATGCCTCTTTCCGAAGATGTCTTCAGAATGTCAATACAGAAACAGCTAATACTATCGGTGCTATATTTTTCAATGTTGTCCAAGTCATATGCTTTAAAGAAAGAACACCATGTACACAATGGCAAAGGTAACTATCATACATATTGAGTTTGTTCTAGATTCCGGTGGGTTCTCGGTTATGATTTATGTTTGAAAAATGGTTAAACGGGGAATCTTTTGCGTAATATTGAGGTAATAACACTGAAATGTAAAATTTTATAATTTCTTTTTTATTTACCATAAGATCTATTATTTTCATTCCTAAACTTCTTAAAACTTTTTACTAAAATTAGAATTTTGGTGTCATGATACAAACATTTGTTTCTGCAACCTAGTAATGTTGCGTATAGTTAAATTCAATTAAAAGTTTCCATTTAACTCATCTAAGCGGATGTTAATACGTTAGTGCTTTTTCTCTTTCTATTGTGTGCACTAATATGCAACTATCCGAATGAAAAATATTATTCAATTTTTTTAAATTTATAGTGAACAGATAATATCTCGGATACTATGTGAACACTTTTTTTTATTTCTAATTAAGTTAAAATGTTCACTCGATCTTTATCTTTTTTATTATTATTTATCTTGTTCGTTATTTATATTTATTTCTATGATTTAATTGTTTTTTGTTTAATTATTTAATGATTTAATTATATTAGTTATTTTATGATTTTTTTTAGTTCAAATATAGAATCCAATTCAATAGCATCTGCTTTCAACCAAAACGATGGTGAGGGATGTGGACTTGATTTTGCAAAATCTGATCGGTATATTGCCAGTGAAGTAAAATATTTTGATATAAGAAATAAAAAGGAATTCCTTATAAATATATTTCTAAGGAAGTTCAAACTGCTGTGATATTTTTATTGTGTTATTTTTTACTTTTTTAATAAAAACTTTATTTATGTGCCCTTTTAGTTTATTTTTATTTTTAATCTTTTGTTAGGTGCTAAAATTTTATTCTAAAGAAAATTTATTTTAATAACTTCCATATTCACGTGGTGGAGTGGAAGTATAATAATCGTAACAAAAAATTCAAATTATTTAGAAAATGTTGGGAAAAGTGGAAATTTGTTTGGAATTACTTTGTAGACACGATTACTTTACTTTGTTTAAGATATTAGCTTGAAATTTGGTACACATATTATGTCTTATAGAGATCTGAAACTGGATTATATTTTGAGATTCTTCCAGTGAAGGGTCGGAGGTTAAATAAATATAGCAAGCTAGTCCAAAAACTTGGTACCTGGTGTAAATACTACACATGTTGTATGGCATCTGCTACCTGTTATGGCAAGCAAACGTAATAACGGCATATAAGCTGATAATCACAGGCACACAAAAAAGTCAATATTCTGAGATTTCACATAATATATACTCCCATGTATTTTTCACCCCTGAACACGATCTCGATGTCACTTTTACAAAATGAAGATTGTTTGTTAACCACGACCAGGTTAAAACCAGAGTACTGTGTAAAATATAAATTAATTTTTTTAAATAAGTAGATCATATTGTATTCGATGTATTTTTGGCTGTTGAATACGATCCCAATGTCAGTTTTGCTCTATCAGGTCAGGACTTTTTGCTAACCACAAAAAAAGGTTAAAACAGGTCAGAATAGGATTTAAATTATAAATTAAATGTTTTAAATAAGTAGACCACGTCAGGTCATCACTTCTTATTTATCCTGATTCATTCTTTTCTGTGGTACCTCACTTTTTTGTCTTCAAATGAGCTACGTAATGGTTTTCTTCTTCGTTTTATTCCTTTCGTTTTCACACCCCTTTTCAATGTCAAACAGTAGTCATCATATTAACACCTCATCGACCTTGACATCTACGCTCCATTTGCAGGAAACGTAACTTCAAATTCATCAGACAACCCAATATTTCGAATTTTTCTACTATGCTGGATGTTCAGTTTCATGTATTAATTATGTTACCCTTGAGGCAACCCTGTCTTATTCTTATATAATACTACGCATGAGCCGGGTGGCTTAAGGGTGTAACAGAAACAGAGCGTTCGAGTTTTTAAGTCAGAACGATAATATTCTCAATTCTTACATGTACACATGTAGTGTCAACCTCACTGTATGTATTAAATAAAGTTGTTAGTTGTTTACAAAGTGAAGTGCATCATTTCATATTTCATAACAAAATACAGTCCACAATAATCGAAAGGAAGAACAAAACAAAGTTTGGTCCTTCGAGCCGGATTGCTTAATTAATTCGATAATTAATTAAAACAAAAACAATAAAGAAATTAGCAACTTAAAACCATCAAGAAAACAAAGTAGGTACAGTGAAGTTTTCTCCAGTGCAAAAATAACAAACGAACAGTGAAAAAGTAACATTAAAAGCAAAATTAAAACAAAATAACTAGTGTTAGCGAGCAGAAAAAACAGCACAATTTGTCGGCGTCACAAGACTATTCTTGGAATAAGCGTGGGCATCTGGTTCTGGTATCTCGAGAGGCAACAGGTTAGCAGAACCCAAGTATCCATCCAGCAAAACTAGGCGTTGAGAACAAGGAGAAGCGAAAGACGAGTGCGACAGCAAAACAACAGATGGAAGTTTGACAGCTAAGAAAACGATAAGCAAGTAGGTCTATTCCATTTTACCTTTCACATATTTCATTTTACCCTCGATTTGCGTTAAAATCGTCAATTTAGTACACTTTTCGTGCACTGTAAGCACGAGCTTGATACAAATTTAAAAAATAAATATATATACAAAATTTAAAGAAACAAAATGCCAAGCGAAGCGAACGTGGACACTAACGCAGAGTTAAAAAATCTGATTTTTCGTAGAGGTCAATTAAAAGCTCATGTCACACGATTTTCTACATTTGTCGACAGTAAAGATCATAGTAAAAATGTCACGGAATTAAAAATACGGTTGAAAAGATTTGAAGATGTTTTAAATGAGTTCGAAAAGGTTCAATCAGCTATTGAATGTCTAGATACAACTACCCATCACGAGCTGGAGCGAGAGGCGTTTGAAAACATTTTTTTCGGTACAATTACAAAAGCTCAAGAAATCATTGAATCGGTGACAAGTAGTAACGATAGAACAAGTGCTGCACCAGCAGTTACAGTTACTCAAACAGATTCACAAAAGGTTCATTCATCTGGTTTACCATCTATAAAATTGCCACAATTTGAGGGTACATATGAAGGCTGGTTACCATTTTTTGAAATTTATAAATCATTAATACACGAAGATACAAATCTAAGCATAATCCGAAAATTTCAATATTTACAGTCGTGTTTAAAAGGCGAAGCTGCCAGTATTATTCAGTCAGTGGAATTTAAAGCAGAAAATTACTCGGTTGCACTAGAATTATTAAAAGAACGCTACGAGAACAAAAGGGTGCTAACACGAAGTCATGTGAAAGCGATTTATGACATGCCGGTACTATTAAAGGAATCTCACTTAGCTCTAAGAAATTTATTGGATATATTTTTGCGAAATTTCAGGGCACTGAAAGGTTTAGGCGAACCAGTCGACTGCTGGGACACCTTACTTATTCATCTTATTTCGACGAAATTAGACCCACAAAGTAATCGCGAGTGGGAAGGTTCAATAAAAACAGATGTTCCAAAATTAGATGATCTGTTGAAATTCTTAAAAAATAAATGCCAGTTACTTGAATCACTAGACAACAAAGGTTTAAATAAATCTAATTCAAAGGGCAGTAATTCGAACGGTAACAACAAGGCCTTAGTTCATGTCTCAACAGACAATCAAATGAATACCAATAGCAATACCTTTAACTGCATATTCTGTAAACAAAGAGGCCATGGAGCCTATAAATGCCAAAAGTTATTAGCATTATCGTATAAATCACGCTATTTCGAATTAAAAAAGGCAGGAATTTGTACAAATTGCTTGAGAACAGGGCATCGCGTGGAAAATTGCAATGGCAAAACATGTCAAATTTGCCATAGACGACATAATACCATATTGCATGACAACAATTTTCAACAAGGTAAGACGCAAAGCGGCGGCGGCGTCAGCAATATTAATTTGGGTAACAATTCGGTGCAAGAAAGCAATAGCAACGCTACTGGCACATCCGAAAATAATAGCGATAATACGACAAATTTACAAACAAACTCTCAAGTTACTTTGGCGTCTCATGAGGTAAATGAAAATTATCCAAATAAAATTCAAATATTATTAGCTACAGCTATAGTTCATTTAGTCGATCATAATAACAAAATGATCAAATGTCGCGCATTGTTAGACTCGGCAAGTCAATCCAATTTTTGTACCAAGGAATTATTTGAACGTTTAAATTTAAAAGGTACTCGAATAAATATGCCAATTTCAGGTATAAGCCAAACAGCATGTAATATCACTTATAGAACACGATGTCAAATACGGGCGATCGATGGTTCATATAAAACAAATGCACAATTATTAGTAATCGATAACATAACAAGCAACTTACCACAAAATTCATTCGATGTGTCTCAATTAAATATTCCAAGTGGTATCATTTTAGCGGATCCACAGTGTAATCTTTCACAAAAAATTGATCTTTTGTTAGGCACAGAGATATTTTTCGAACTTTTAAATAACAGTCAAATAAAATTAGGTCACAACAAACCTATTTTGCAAAGCACGAAACTTGGCTGGATACTAGCGGGTCCAGTTCAAATAATGCCTTATAAAAATGAAGCAGCCCCGTCTAAATGTCTTTTGTCCACGTCATTATTAAACGAACAATTACAGAAATTTTGGGAATTAGAAAATATTGACAAATCGCATATTAAATTATCCAACGAAGAACTAGAATGTGAAATAGATTTCCGAAAAAATGTGGAACAAGACGAATTTGGAAAATACACAGTAAAATTACCATTAAAAGATAATTACAAAGAACTAGGCGAGTCATTAACAATTGCCAAAAATCGGTTACATTCATTGGAAAATCGGTTATCAAAAAATCCTGACTTACGTAAACATTATGTCGATTTTTTAAAGGAATACGAGGAGTTGGGCCACATGTCGAAAATTGACATAAATTTAGACAATCCCGCGGATATTCACAACTATTTGCCGCATCATGCAGTCGTGAAGGATACGAGTTCAACCACGAAGGTCCGCGTCGTATTTGATGCATCAAATAAAACCTCTTCAGGTCTTAGTTTGAACGACGTATTAAAGGTGGGACCCAAAGTACAAAACGATTTATTCGACATCTTAGTGCGCATGCGTAAGCATGAAATAGTATTGGTGGCGGACGTAGAAAAAATGTATCGTATGATAAACATACACGATTCTCAGAAAAATCTTCAGCGAATAATTTGGCGAGACGAACCTTATAAAGAAATATCGCATTACACCCTAAACACAGTAACGTACGGCACTGCGAGTGCTTCATTTTTAGCTACGCGCACGTTGAACGAAATCGGTCTAAGAATTAAAGGAATTAATCCCCAAGCTAGCGAAGTCATCATGAACGATTTTTATATGGACGATCTGATTTCCGGAGCGAACTCTCTAGAAAATGCCATAAAACTAAAAAATGACGTTTATCACATTTTGGCAAAAGCATCGTTTAAGCTACGAAAATGGATATCCAACGATTTACGGGTATTCGAAGGCGACAATTTAAATTCGAACGAAGCTGACTATCAAATTAACTCGGAAACTAAAACACTAGGCATCAATTGGGACTCAAAAAATGATTTGTTACACTACTCGTTTAATATCTCGATGAAATCAGAAGAAATTACAAAACGCACAATTTTATCTAGCGTAGCACAACTATTCGATCCCTTAGGGCTTATCTCGCCTTGTATAGTAAAATTAAAAGTTATTCTTCAACAACTGTGGCAAGCACAGATCGATTGGGATCAAACAATTCCCGATTTCATGAAAGCAGAGTGGCAAAATTCAATTTCAAATATTAATTGTCTTAATGTACTAAACATCCCTCGTTGTATAGTTATTTCCAAGGCGAAATCATATCAAATTCATGGATTCTGTGACTCCTCACAATACATGTATGGCTGTTGTATTTATTTATGTTCAGAAAATGTACAGGGTGATAGGGTTTCTCACTTGATTTGTGCGAAATCCCGATTAGCTCCAATAAAAGCAATTACCTTACCAAGACTTGAGTTGTGTGGGGCTTTACTGCTCGCACAGTTAATGCAAAAAACAAAAAATGCTTTACGTATTTCAATTGATTCGGTAAATTATTGGACGGATTCAACTATAGTGCTTTCTTGGCTTAATGCGGAACCTAATCGTTGGAAGATTTTCGTTTCAAATCGTGTTTCAGAAATCCAGAATTTAACGGAAAACGGTACCTGGCGACATATCCAGTCACAAAACAATCCAGCAGACATAGTGTCTCGTGGATGTGACACTTTAACTTTAGCAAACGAATCACTTTGGTGGCACGGTCCAGAGTTTTTATTAAAGGAGCCTGACGAATGGCCAAAAAATCAAGTTATCGAGATAACGAATATACCGGAGGCACGAAAAGAAAACATATCTTTATCTTTCAAGGTTTTAAACGATCACGAAATTTTTGAAACATTTTCTATATATCATAAACTAATTCGAGTAGTTGCACTTATTCTTAGGTTCATTCGTAACTGCAAGTCAAAAAACAAAATTCAAGGTTTCTTATCATCTAAAGAATTAGAGGACTCAAAAATTAAGTTATGCAAACTTGTACAACAAGGTAGCTTCTCGGATGAAATTAAGAGTCTACAAAACAAAAAATTTGTTAACAAAAATAGCAAACTATACACTCTTACTCCCTTTTTGGACTCCGACGGTCTAATTCGCGTAGGAGGGCGTTTAGTAAATTCTAATTTGTCTTTCGATAAAAGGTACCCCATAATTCTTCCTGCCAAACATAAATTTACACGCTTACTTATAAAACACTTTCACCACAAATATTTGCATGCGGGAGCACAGTTTGTTCTATCTCAAATTAGAAGTGAATTCTGGCCAATAAACGGTCGCAATGAGGTTCGAAGCGTGCTTAGACAGTGCATAACATGTTTCCGGGTCAAACCTCCGGAATTCACACAGTTAATGAGTGGATTGCCGGAAGCGAGAGTCACAGCTTCTCGTCCGTTTACGTATTGCGGGGTAGATTATGCCGGGCCTTACCTACTTAAAGATGGAAAAACTAGAAACAGGGTATTGATAAAGTCTTATCTGTGTATTTTTGTATGCTTAGCAACTAAGGCGGTGCATATTGAGCTAGTCACCGACTTGACGACCGAAAGCTTTCTAAATGCATTCAAACGTTTCACGTCTCGGCGAGGTTTGTGTAGGCGTATTTGCTCAGATAACGCTAAAAATTTTGTGGGAGCAGATAATTATCTAAAACAGGTACACGAACTCATTGAAAACATTTCCAAAGGCGAGAAAAGTCACAATTATTTTCTTGAAAATCAGGTTAAATGGGAGTTCATTCCTGCATTGTCTCCACACTTTGGAGGCCTTTGGGAGGCTGCTGTCAAGTCTTTCAAATATCATATAAAACGGGTCATCGGCGAATTACATTTAACGTATGAACAATTTCTAACAGTTTTGACGCAAATTGAAGGCATTCTCAATTCCCGACCCATCTTACCTCTGTCCAATGATCCTACTGACCTACTGGCTTTAACCCCAGGACACTTTTTAATCGGAAGCAGTCTGGTAGCCGCACCTCAAGAAGACGTAACAAAACGCCCATTCAATCGTTTAAATCACTTCAAGCAACTGCAGCAGCTAGTTCAAAATTTTTGGGCAAGATGGAGTCGAGATTATTTACACACTCTCCAACAGAAGGGCAAGTGGTGTGTAAGCAGCGAAAATATTAAAGCAGACACTTTAGTTCTACTAAAAGAAAACAATGTTCCACCTGCACAGTGGCGTATGGGGCGGGTAGTGTCCGTTCACCCAGGTTCAGATAAACTAGTGCGTGTAGTATCAGTTCGAACCAGTGACGGTGGTATTTTTAAACGTGCCATTAGCAAGATTTGTCCATTACCAATTAATGACTCTTAATTCAGACAGATCTTAATCAAGTTTATTCATATTTTTATATTTTATTCATATTTTTTATATTTTGTATTACTTTGAAATCGGTCATTTCAAGGCCGGCGGCATGTTCAGTTTCATGTATTAATTATGTTACCCTTGAGGCAACCCTGTCTTATTCTTATATAATACTACGCATGAGCCGGGTGGCTTAAGGGTGTAACAGAAACAGAGCGTTCGAGTTTTTAAGTCAGAACGATAATATTCTCAATTCTTACATGTACACATGTAGTGTCAACCTCACTGTATGTATTAAATAAAGTTGTTAGTTGTTTACAAAGTGAAGTGCATCATTTCATATTTCATAACAAAATACAGTCCACAATAATCGAAAGGAAGAACAAAACACTGGACTTTGCAGTCTTCACTCCTATTATTTTCTAGAAATGTATCAACAACATCTTTAAAGCTCTGCCAAGCTTCCTTTTCCGTATCTGACATTGGAGTGATGAAGTTCTTATGTCCGAACATTGTCCTCATTTGTAGACCATCAAAAATACCTTCCTTCAATTTGGCATGGCATGGTTAACAGAAACTCCTGACCTGATGGAGAAAAACTGACGTCAGGATCGTGTTCAGCAGTCAAAAGTAGATTTTTATCTTTTCTTCTTCCCTTGGCTTTGGATGAACCATCAGCCAGTATCTCTTGATTTATAATATATTGATGCATATGCAAACCAAACTATCCACCTTGTTCTGATTTTTAATCATATTTTTTCCCCTATGCACTACTCTTGAACAAAACTATACAACAACGTTTATACATGCTACTCATACGTGTAAATATGCACATACATACACCAATGCGTACCAATCTATACACCACCGGGATAAACACGGGGTCACTCGTTTCACGTCAAGGGGTCCATCTTGACGACTTTATAAAGACGTAGACAACGGTAGGGGGACCACGGTATGGTAAGGTTTAAAAATAACACAATACTAAAGATATAGCAAATCTAACCTAAAATTACTTTATTGATAAACTTGTATTTGTTGAAAATTAAACAATGATGTGAACACCTCAGTATATTATTGTTATGTTATGTATTACACCCCCTTGAAACTGGAAATTGCTACGCCTATGCCTAATAGTGAGTTACTGGAAACTTGCAGAAAAAGATAGACTTTTCTAGAATGTGGTGAGAGAAGATTTTTGATTGATCTGGAGGCAATTTCAGAGTATATAAGGCGCGATTACCGGCGCAGAGAAAGAAGTTTACTAAAGTGAAGTTTTATTGAAGTGAAATTGGCAGCGAAAAAGTGAGGTTAAATATAAAGTAAACAAAGTGTAAAGGTTATTTTGGTTAATTAAGAATTATTTTGTAATCAGTAAATTATTAAATAAAGTGTTAGTGTTTAATGTCTTGTTAAAATTATTTAGAACCCACGGATTCATACAGGGTGTTTCCTAAAAGGTGGAAATACGTAACATTATTAATATTTAGTGGAAGATGAAATTTTAGTTCTATTAATTTGTCCATTAACACTTTCTATGATCTTGTTTAAGTACACAATTAAAAATATATGATTTATATCCCCATATTGTCCGCATGTACAAAGATTATCCGTAAGTATTTTTATTTAAAAAAGGCGTGATGGGAACCGGCAATGATTAAATTTTAAACTTGTAATAGATGTATACAATTGTCTGGTTATATGCCCATTATTAAACTAATGTTTAGAGTGTATCAAAGAGTAATTTGTTGATTCGTCGACGTAAGTATTATTATATATTTGTTCCCACGCATCTCTTACCTTGTGTTTATATATTGGGATTAAGTTACTATACGGAATTTCGTTAATTTCCCTTGTGCAATTCATAGTTAATTGTTTAGCCAGATAATCCACTCTTTCATTATGCTCAAAGCCACAATGCGCCTTTATCCACATAATTTTAATGATCAAATTAATGTTTACTACCTGCTGGTATATTTTGAAAATCTCCCCAATGAGGAGTGATTTAATATTGTCTATGTTTCTCAAGGACTCTACGACGGACTTTGAGTCTATTAGAATAAGGGATCTTTTTATGCTATTGTTTAGTACATACTTGAAGACTTCTATTATAGCATAAGCTTCTGCAGTTCAGTGGTCAAAAATACATGGAAGTATGTAATATGTGAAACCTCAAAAAATTTACTATTTTTTGTGTGCCTGTGTAACGATAACGGAACTTTGTCTCATTTTCGAGCTATCCTTATGACGTCCGTCTCATTTTATGAGATTTTGTTGCAGTTCCCTAATATTTTAGTCAAAATTAAAAAAATCACTTTTCGGCACAATTAAAAATTTTTGTTTCAGGAATGGCTACACTAAGGCAGAGGGGGATGCTTTGTGTGCCCAAATACACTTTAGACCTTCTGAAAAGTACATTCCACTGATGCCATTAAGCAGTACTTAAACGTAGATCTAAGATTTGGTCAAGTTTCAAGCTGGTCAAGCTACAACGCAACGGTCAAAGTAATTCAAACTACACATTGAAATAATATTTAAGGTTATTAATTTTTAACCTTACTATTTTCGTTTATCAGAGAGTTAAGAATTTATATAAATAGATAAAGAATCTAATTGAAATATTTTTATACCAGCGCTTCATTTAATTTTTGATGTCAGCGTGTCTTTAAAAGTGGTATTACATTCCCGAGATTAAAAGAAAACGAATTGTTATTTTTTATTCAAGTTATAAAATAAAAATTTACGTATCAAATTTGGAGCTTTAGACAGTGCTGGCATTATATATTTCTTGACCTAAATTTTGTGGTCGTTCAGTTTCTGTTCTTTGGAATAGGTGGTAGCTTCTTGTACAAATCTTTCAGAGACAAACTGTAATTCATAAAATAAAGTATACAACGTTGTGTTATTAAAAAGTCTTGTTTATGCATTAAAAGTTTTAAATTGTGGAAAACCAACTGAAAACATTTTACAATTCTATTTTGATCGTTGCGTTGGCGGCTTGAAAAAATAATACCTGTTTCGTCCACAAATGTATATTGATAATTAGGATAAACTCAGCGTAATAGCCATGTCATTTATAGATAAAGCAAGGTATACAAGAAATTCAGAAAATGTGGTAATCGAAACGATATTGTGAAAAATAAGACGGAATATATAAATATCTATCGCAACCTCATCGTTTCTGAGTGACAAGCTACAAAATGTTTATACCATGGCATTTTCGAGAACACTTGGTCTCTTGTTGCAAAATGAGCGATTAACCTATTATTCAACAATAAGTTTAAAAATCATCAGGGATGTGTCAAATATTTTTTAAATTTTCCATTTCTACACCAGTCGATTTTAAAAATAGAATAAAAGGCATCCTACAATATGCCTATTTTCAGTAATATTCACCAAAAATTTCACAGATATTCCTTTGTGAGGAAATTAAAAGTTTAGAGGTTCATGTGAACTCTGCCTTATTTTAGCACAAGACATCTACCGTATCATCGGTCCTACATTTTCTGAAATATTCTGTGTGGTAGGTAATAATCATAAAATAGAGATGAAGATACTTATATACATCGCAATGGTCTAAGCGTATTTATTGTGTGAGTGAGTTGCCCTAGCTCAATGATTTTCAAAATTAAATAAATAAATCGAACTTTTAAAATTTTGTCCAGCCACCTTGTCAGTTAGTTTCTTGGATGAAAAGGACATGCCCTCGCTACGCTCTGCGGCTACCTCCACTATCAGGCGGATTCTTACAACTCTTAACTTGTTTCAAGAAGATATATATGAGTTCTACGTGGCTTTCCAGCTCTTTCAAACGTACTGAAGGCATAGAACCCAATAAAACTTTTATGTCAACACACCACATTCGAGCTACAATCATCGCGAAGCACACCAAGGTCTTTTTCACATGAATTCTGGATTCAGAGAATTTTTCTCTCCAGCTTTGAAATTGACTATTCTGATCAATGTGCAGTGTGTCGGTTTCGGAGTATTTCTTACCTATGAATAGGTTTGCGGAATATTTGTGCTCGTTCTTATTGTAAAAATCGCACTTTGAAATTTTTCTATTTGTTGGTATTTGATTTGTGCTCAACGCTACATTCGAAATGGGTTCGCCACAATGCGTAACTGTTCAGTGTACCTTTAAATAATAAATTTTAAATAAATTAATAAGTTTGGTGTACTTTCGAAAAACGTTTTGAATACTTTTGAGAAAATATCTTTTGTCTGAATGACGTCGCCCAAAGGTGTCTTTAGTCCTTTTGGGTTATGATAAATTTTCAGTCAATTTTTAGTACAGTTTTGGGTAGGTAAATTAATTTTTCTCAACTTTATTCAATCTTTATTTCTGAAAATTTTTCTTAATTCTTCATTAATACTTCCTCAGGCAGATGCTATTGGTACAAACTTTACTCTTACGTGTAACAATGAATGGCCCCATGTGAGTATCAGGGTAAGATACTGGAAGCCATGCAAATTACAATTTTGCCATGGCCTGCTCGGTAGCCAGATTTTCTTCTTATAGAGCATTCATGTCACATGCTCCAACGAGGGCTTTTAAATGACAATTTCAATTTTGAAAACCATCAACAAGTTTCCACATGCTATTCCATAGGATATTAAAAAAAAATTCTTAAGTACGAGTAGGAGGATCCGCACGATACTAGACACCAGAGATTACAATTTTTATTTAAAAAAATATATGCACTAATAGTTTCTTTAAATGAAGAGAATGAAGAGCCTTTATTTCAATAAAATGCAAAATGAAAGAAAATATTATCGACACCTTGTTTATACCAGTTCTTTCAATGTAATGTACGATATTTAATTTTAAATAAATAATACAGACATTTTTTAAAGGATTTCTTTGTTCTAGAATATAATTATTACTCTTAGACCATCCTAGCGATGTGTATATTACACTTTCATAGTAATCCGAGCAATAATTGAAACATATCTAGAGAATCTAGTGCGACTAGGTACTACCAACCAACGCATATCTTGGTGACCCCTTAGATACCTTCCTCTAGTTATCATAATATTGTGATAATAGTTAATAGTTTTTTAGATTCTTTACAGATTTAGATATAGATATACAAAATGTTACAAAAGCCAAATAGAAATGATGAACAAATCTGCTTTCAACTTTACTTTCCGTTATGCCCTTTCTCTCCCTCACTTGTGCAGCTAACTGATGATGATTATTCGAGGCCAGAAATTAGAGAAAAGAAACTGGATCTTGAAATTGTCTCGAAGAAGTAGATAATAATTCATTATAGGATCACGATTTATTCACTAAAATATTAAATTTTACCGAATGTACATGAAAAAATTATTATTACTGTTATAAATCAGTAAATCTTAATTTTAATCAATCAAAAAATATAAAACATACCTACTCTATAAAAGAAAATCTTAAAGAGTAATGCGATAACATAAAAAGTAAGCAGTAACGCGAAAACATAAAAAGTTATAGAAACACCGAGAAAACAATAATTTATGTACACAATCAATCTATCACGTTATGTTTCTGAGGTTGTTGAATTCAAATCTGATGTCAAATAGACGATATTGACAGTTGAGAGCTGCCAACTGTCAATATCGTCTATTTGACATCAGATTTGAATTTAGCAACTTATTCATAGAAATTGTCTTGGATTTGCATGAAACATCTTTATGAGTGGCTTTGTGCCTTTCCGATGAGCTCTAGAATAAGGGCGAAAAACATTTCAAAGGTTAAGCATTTCTAAAAAACACAGTGATAGATTTCATGAAAATAAGAATGAAAATCTTTTAAGACAATAAGGTAGGTAAATAAATTCATTTTAGGCCTTTGTTCTCATTTTTAGCTTAATCTTCATGACGTGGGGGTTATGTAGATACTAGTGTAATCTGCATGGCCGTAGGGGACTATGTGGATGCTAGTTGTTGAGTGAGAATTTTTAAATAAGAAATTAAACAAATTCATTTTAATTTGCTAGCATAACGAGAATTCAGGTTATCGAAAGAATGCAAAGATTTCATTAATATTTTTACAGATAGTTTTTCTTTTAGTTCTTATAGATAGTCATTTTTTCTTGTGCTTGCAAAATCCTATAAAGAATATGTTTCAATACAATTATAAGCAAACAAATAATAATTTACTGTTAAAAATTATACATTGATTCTTACTTTTTTATAGTTCATTGCTAATTGACAGCTGATTGACAGCTGCAAACTGTCAGTATCGTATATTTGACATTAAATTTGAATTCAGCAACCTCAGAAACATACAGTTAGGCATTTCAATAATCAAAATATGCGTTATAAAAATGTTATAAAACTACTCAAAGTAGTAACTTATGATGGAGTTTGGTGCTCCATAGGAGTCAAAATACTGAGTATGGAGCATCGTGACCATAGAGATTTATATTCAAGATGACAGAAGCTATATAGCAATATACCAAAATTCAGATAATTCCGCTGAAACTTAATTTTCAAAACATTTGGGCGGAGTCCTTTGTTTAACATATTATCATACAGTTCAAATAGCTTCCTGCTACTTTTCTTGTATTAAATAGGATCATAACACCATTTCCTATTTTTATTGTGCCTTGAAATTTACAAATTTAAAAGCACCAACCCTTTTTGCTGAAAAAGAATGATTCTATGATTTTCCCCGGTTCCTCCGCCATTTCATAGAGCCGTATTCAGAGCAGTACTTTTCGTATTTTCTTCACTCTAAAACGAGGTATTAAAAGCAAACATTATTACGAGCTTAAGTAATCTACCCGGAGTTGAAACACGAAATACTAGAGGTGGCCAAAATAATAAAAATCACGCAAAGAAAATGTTAGTCATATAATAATAATAAATAATAAATTTTATTCACCTTTGTTGCCATTACAAAGTATGGATAAGGTAAGTCATACATGATACATATAGGTAACAAATAGTTGAGTCAAAAAACAGATAAAATGTATAAACAGTAGGTACATTAACATATATATATATGTATATAAATTTCATTTAGTTATAAACCCTTACACACATTTGTATAATTATGTACATTGAACGTATTATTTACAATAATTTTACATAAGATATGATTTAAAATATAGACAAAATTAAATAATACATACATAACAAATTGACCAAAATTACTGATTAAAATGCTCACGGGCATACTCGGTAAATTCCATTAGGCTATAAAAAGAATTCTGAGCCAACATATTTTTAAGGCTAGATTTAAATTTGGCTTTTGGCAATATTCTTATTTCCATGGGTAACATATTATAATAGGTTGATCCTGCAAGATATGGAGACTTTTTGAAAAAACTATGGTAAAACCTATTAATGTATATATTATTGTTGTGGCGAGTGGGATAACGATGTACTTCACTACTTTTTATAAACATTGATATATTCCCATGCATAAAAACCATAAGATTTAAGAGACATATTGAAACCAAGGTTAGGATATTATACTTTTTGAAAATATTTCTACATGAAGCATGCGGTGCTACACCGAATATTAATCTTAAAATTCTCTTTTGTTGAATAAATACTCGCTGAATGCTGGATGCCTGGCCCCATGATACTATATTATAGGATAAGGTAGAATATACCATCGCATAGTATATGTTTAATAAAGAGTGTTCATTCAGTGAACTCTTTAGCGACACGATAACGAAATACGCCTTACTTAACTTGGCACACACGTAATCAATATGATCTACCCATGTGATAAACTTGTCAAGGTAAGTACCTAAAAATTTCGTGCCTTTTGACATCTCTAAATTTTTATTGTTTATATTAAAAGTTAGGTTTGTTGGATTTGACTTGAATCTGCTAGAAAATTCAACAAATACCGTTTTGTCACAATTATTGATTAAATGATTTTTTTGGCACCAATCATTAAATTCATGGAGTATTTGGTTTACTTGCATATTAATTACAACAAGGTCCTTACCAGATATGAGGATGGCGGTATCGTCTGCGTACATAAACAGCGTACCAAAAGTTATATGATGTGGAATATCGTTTATGTACAATAGAAAGAGCAAGGGGCCTAGCACGCTCCTCTGGGGTGTATCAAGCTCCACACCAACAGAGTTCGACCATTCCTCGTTAATTTTAACCATAAAGTTTCTGTCCGAAACAAAAGAGGTTAGCCAGTCATTTACAGTGCCCCGAAAGCCCATTCGCTCTAATTTACTGGCCAAAATTTATGGATTGAGGGTATCAAACGCCCTGGATAGGTCAAAGAAAACTCCTACGACCGTCTCACCTATATCCAACCTCTCATTTATGAATTGAGTTACTTTCGTTGTTGCTGACTGAGTTGAATACCCACCACGAAAACCATGTTGACAACTTGTTAGTAAGTTATTTTTATCAATAAAATTCATCATACGGGTATAAATTGCTTTTTCGATAATTTTAGAGAATGGACTCAATACTACTACGCCTCTATAATTCTCAACTAATTCTGGGCCTCCCTTTTTAAAAATTGGACTCATTTTGGAGAGTTTTAATTGACTGGGGAATTTTCCTGAGGATATTGAGAGATTTAAAATTATTGTAATGAATGGCACTAACTCACTGCAACAAGCTTTAATTAATTTGATGGGTAAATTATCCACACCAGTAGATTTTTTATTTTTCAAGTCTTTTATAATGTCACTAACTTCAGCTTCCGTAAATGATGTAAGATACATAGAATTTACATTTAATTTAGGTAATGTGCAGAGGCCAACGTTATTATTTGTAAGGTGTGCCGAAATTAAATGATTTACAGAAGTTCCGAAAAAATTGGCAAAAGCATCAGCTACTAGTTTATTATCAACTATCACGGAGTTGTCGATTTTTAAATTTATATTTACTGATTGACTTTTGCTTTTGTCAAGTCTTTCATTAACTAGCTCCCATAACTTTTTGTTTTTATTATCTGAGCTGTCAATTACATAAGCATAATGAAGTTTCCTCTCCCTATCGATTTGTTTGTTAAGAATTTTTTTTTGACTTTTGTAATGGGCGTTTAAATTTGTATCATTAGTTTGCTTCTTCAACCAGTTTAAATATTTTATTTGATCCATCTTTTTTATTAAATTAGCAGAAAATTTAAATTTCTTTTTATTATTTTTATTTTCATTTGGTTCGACCCTTTTTAACGGGTGTGAGGTACATATACTAATGTAAGTACAAAGTACGATTCTCCGATATATATTGATGCGCTGAATCTAAATTTGTGATCCAATTGGCTTCGTGTCATCAATTTTTTTCGTAATTAAAAAAAGTTAAAAGTCCTTCATAGCAGCAGTAATAGATTACGAGTCCATCGTAATTTTTAAGGGGTCAAGTGACCCAGCATGAACTATATTCAGAACGATGCTGCTATATGAAACCATAACTTTAGGCACTATGCGGCCACTTTTGGGCGGTACAGGTGAGTACACAGGCAAATTGAATTTTTCATCCGAAAATGCGCTGTTCAGACAAAATATCTCAGATATTTTAATTAAAAAATTAGATAACACATACCAAACCAGTGTGTACAGAAAACAAACACACACACACAGATACTTAAATTTCAATTCATATCAACATATTAGTGTTAAGAAAGGTGTTGTTAAGTGTTTGTATGACAGAGCCAAAATTATTTCTTCAAATGATGTAATATTAAGGAATGAAAAGCAATTTATAAAAACTGTCTTATTAAATAATCAATATCCTGAGTGTTTTGTTGATAGTCAGTTATTAAACATTGGTAGTAGACAGAACATACTATCACATCCTGAGGTATTTAGGTCAATGGCTAATTCCATATATACATGGTTTATCGGATAAATTACGAAAAATTGGGCATAGGTTTTTCGTACGAACGGTTTTTCAAACGGGCTCCACGCTAAGATCGGGTTTATCAAAAACCAAACCTCTAAATATTGTTCAAAATTCAAAACATTGTATTTATAGTGTTCCGTGTGAGTGCGGAAAACATTACGTAGGTGAATCATCTAGACCTTTCAACGTACGGCTTGGTGAACATAGACATTGCGCTAGAAGAGAAGAGAATTTGAAAAATCCAAAATTTGTGAACACGCGTGGGATAATAATCACAGGATTAAATGGGACTCGGCGAAACGAAAAAAATAAAATATCATCTGAGTCAACTGGAACGGGCCATTGGTCCCTGCTAAGTTATGGTGACAAACTTATAAATGTATTGATCAACATGTGTAAAATGATTTGTGATCTATTTGTTTAGATAATTCTGATCTTAGTTAACATCCTCCCATCCGTATTAGGTCAGCAAGGACCAATAGCCTGGTTTAATTAACTCAGGTGATATTATATTTTCTTCGCTTTAGTGCCTTTTAATAATAGTATTTTATTCAACGAACATATAATGATGGCTATTATTCACCAGAGTGAATAATAGCCATTATATGAGAGTAGAATATCATACTTTTTCCACGACTATTAAATATTTTATATTTATTTAATTCATCTTCATTTCATTTCTCTAATTTAAGAAAGATTCATATGTCATAATATATAATTTTTCCTAAAATTTTTCGGGCAATAACTTTAATGAGACGATTTCTGCAGTTTCTGTTATCTCTGACGGTGTCAAAGAAATCTGGGTTTCACTGTCAGAATTCATTTATTTTATTATAATACTCTTTCTGAGTACCTATGATATGTAAAATTATTATAAATAACGTTGGTGTTTATATAGCACAAATTTTGACGTTTCAAATTAATAACAGAAGTACGCTTTGACGCATTGTTATAGCTTACTAATAAAATAGGTAGGCACGTAGGTTTAAAAAATATTGTTGGGGATTGCCGCGTGTTGTTAATAGATATGATGCTTTAAAATAAACTTACTAATGTAGTTTTTGAGTGTTCACTAAAGTACCATTTGAGTGCTTCCTAGAAAACTTAAAGATACAACACTTGTCTTTTGGTTGCTGCAATTTTGACAGTCTAAACTTTTAGTAAAAATTCACTAACGTCATCTCTTATAAACAACTGCCTGTCGTAATTATTCACTGCAATCAGTGAATAATGAAATCATTCTTCACTGCGGGGAATAACGGATAGCATTATCCTTGAGGACACTCTTACCTAATGAGTATATTATTTAATAGTAGTGCATAAAAGCTTGTTTTTAATAAGTTTCTTATATTTATTTTTATTGTTGTTTTTGTCAGCATTTAATTTAAACCTAATTAGACCATGTTCATATTTCAATTAGTAAATAATATTGTTATGATATTATTTAATAGTTTTGAATTTCTAGATGGACTGGCTCTCTAGTTGAATTTTTTAATAACTGTATGCACGGGTATTGTTTCGGTTATATCAATTATTGATAAATCACAAAGTTTATTGCAGTGTAGGTTATAAACAAAATCTGCCTACGTATTTTAAATCTATAAAGTTAATCATCATTCGATAATTGTAGAAGATGATGTACAGCAAAGCTCGCTTTTTCTCGAAAAATTGATTTTTTAATTCTGCGGCGGAAAATAATCCATGACTCTTAAATTCATAAAATCCGTACTTCACATACATCTGGTGACGTTGGGAAAGACTATTTACATTTTTATCTGAATCTGGCAAAAGTGACATCATGAGGGTAAGTTCTGAATTAAATGTTTATGTGCATATAGTTAGGAAAATCATTGGGTAGGTAAGAGGAAAAAATGTTTAAGTAAAATTGAACAGAGTTTAAAAAGACAATCATTAAAAATTATGAAATAAAACTTTACCATTGCACACAAGGAAAAATCTCATATTTAGTAAATTATTGGATGTTGTTTGATCTTGTGCACCATTTATGTATATAATTAGTCAGAAATGTTGGATTTCGGAATAAGTAGAAGCTTTGTAAAATTTTATTTTTTATAAAAAAAAAACAATTTGTTAATTTTTTTACATAATATATTTTTTCTTCTTCAATTCTTCGTGATTTCCTGTTCCGTAGATGTCTATACAACTTGGTTGCCAATGTTAAAAGAACTTCACAAACTTGGAGTAGAGTATTATTATGAGAAGATGCTCGCAAAAAATAATGCGCAGAAACGAGTTTGTGTGCTTCCATTGTTCTAGGCCAATGAGAGCGAATTGCGTCATATTTGACGTCGAAGCCAATGGCACCGTCAACCTGCTGTCACAGGATCTGTGCTGCAATATACTTGTTGTGTTCGCCGTTTCTGATTGAATTAAGTGATATAACCTTACTCTCAGTGAAGAATGTCTTCATCGTAAACACCAGAATGTGACAAGCTTTAATATTCTACATTACACAGCTCTTCGACCTCGAAAATTTGATTACAATTATTATATATCCTTCTACCCCAGATGATGTGTCACTGGTAAAAATATTCGCGCACGTTAGCTCCGCCCCGAGCATCTTCTCATAATAATACTACTCTACCATTGTATATTAAAAAGAAATTTTGCAATTTTTGTCAATATTGATTTTCTCGAAAACCATGGCATATGCAAGAAAATTACAAGAGGGACTTTTTCTTAGGCAATTAGTCAAGCTTTTTTTTTATGACGAGCATTTTTTTATATCTTCAACGGTTAACGAGTTATCAGTAAAATAGGGCTTTTTTCACCGAAGGGGTGGTTTTTTGGGGGATGTGCGCGGCACCCCCAGAACTGATTTTTGTAGTTCTGTGATGTTTAATCCCCCACTAACAGTTACTGAAGGAAAATCTCAGATAACATTTTTTGCAGCTGCTGGTGTATTTTTTACTTTACCAACTGGACTATATCTAAAACGTAATTTTTTTATTGGACTTGAATTTAGGGGGTTTAAATCGTCATTGATTCGAATCGAAAGCAAATAGTAAACAAAAATTTTAAACAAAGATCTTTTCATTTTACATCATTTTAGGGGTAGTTTTCACCCTCTCTAATTAACAACTTTTAGTTAAATTTCGTTCAATTTAATATATGAACTAAATTTGAGTGTTTAAAATTAATACTCAAATTATTGTAAAAAACCCTTAGAGGGATGTTTTTTCCATATTTCAGGGGTTGTCCCATATTTTAGGGATTCGAAATCACGATTTTCGAAACCAGCTACCCAAGGAATCTATATAGTAACTATAAGGAATATTTAGCATACATTTTTTCATCATAAAATATATATTTTTTTAATTTATTAAATATTTTTCATACTTTTAACAAATTTTCTAACCTCAAAAAATTCATAATCAAAGAGATCGAATGTGTACGTGAAACGCTGATGTTTCCTGAGTATTTAAAAATCTTAAAAACTGAGTGGGAGAACGACTTTTGTCCATTTTTATATGTTTTTATCCCACAAAATCGTAGCGGGGTGCAAACTTGACAGATGTCTAATAATTTATTACAGTGTGTTCTCCAAGGTGTGCATAAATTTCGAAACTTTTGTCTAAAAGTTAGTGTATGTTTACGTTTTTGTTAATTCAACCATGTTCCCGGGGGAGGAAAAGGGTGTACAGAACCGGATTCATTATTTTTTTTCCTCCTCCAGTATTATCTCAAGAATTAAAAGCCTTCGCAGTTTTCTCGAACTCTTCACTTTAAAATTCGTTGCGACTTTTTTAACACTATTCGACCGAAATTTTGAAAAAATATGTGTAGAGCATAGTAGGGGGTATATTTGGAAAGTGTCTCTGAATATAGAAGAAATTTTTTATGTTCTAAAATTTTTAATTCGAATATTTTGGTACATTATTGCAAACACCTACTCAATAATGTTAATACCTCGTATATCTACTACATAAATCATAAAAATTGGTTAAGTTATTAAAGAGAAAAACATTATTTTTCATAATTCGATAAATTTATTTATTTTGAAAACCAGAAGGGGCAGGTGTGTAATATCTTACAAAATAGTCTTAGTAATGTGATGTCAAGGTAAAAATATCAACCCCAATTTACCGAGGGGCATCTAGCCCGTGCTTACCCTGCTACACTCTCTGAACAAGAACGACATATTTTATATCTAAAAAATGCTTGCAAAGTCTACTTAGCTAACAGAAAACACAACCGAGTTATAATTATTATTTTAGTTTCAGTTTTCGGTAACAATGGCCCTCTGCAATTTGTTTATTCTACACAGGGTACCTGGGAGCACAGCTAATACATCAAACTGGTGAGTGAGTACAGTGAGTACCTACCCAACCAAATAGTTCTATTATATTTAGTTATATTAGTTACCTATTTAAAAGGGTTCTTATATAAGAACTTAGCATTCCATTGCACAAAAGGAAAAAAGTGACATAATAAATTATCTTGGTCACAGAAGATGGTCACAGAATTAAAAATTATCATCTTAGCTTATATCATCTTTTTATAATAAGTATATTGTTGCGTATTTCCACCTCTTAGGAAACACCCTGTATGAATCCGTGGGTTTCAAAATAATTTCAACAAGAGATAAACACTTTATTTAATAATTTACTGATTACATAATGACAATACTTCTAACCTCACTTTCGTTACCGAACGTCACTTTTATAGAACTTCTTTTTGTAAAACTTCTCTTTTATAAACTTCCTCTCCTTCGCCGGTAATCGCGCCTCATATGTTCTGAAATTGCCTCTAGATCCATCCAGAAACAATCAAGAATCCTCTCACCACACTCCAGAAAACTCTATCTCTTTCTACAAGTTTCCAGTCACTCACTATTAGGCATAAGCGTATCAATCTCCAGTTCCAAGGGTGTGTAATTCATAACAATATAGTTGAGGAAATGAAGCGGGAAAAAGGCCTGAACTCCAACATGAGACTCCGCCCCACCTGATTTTTATGTGAGACGATGGAATATGTTGATAAAGATGTAAAGTCAGAGTCATAGGAACTGGTGTCTTTTCGATTTCCGGTCGTAAACTGGGACAGAAGTATGCTATTTCCAGTCACCAAAACTTTTTTTTAAGTTTAAAAAAACCATTGGATTTTATAATTTGAGCTCTTGACATTTTTTACCTAACTTCACTCTTCGTGCATTTAGGGTTTTTTAGGATTTTTTTTTTTTCAAAAAACTAGTATTTACTGGACTTTATATACTATGATAAACGATCAAGAATACTAGCATTTAGAACATATAGAAATTAAATACCTTTTTCTTCATTTTAACGCTTATATCTCGAGAAGGGTGAGGTTAGGTAAAAAATCTCAAGAGTCAAATAATGCTTAGAATTTTCCAAAATATAATGCACACGTTTCAATCTATAATAAACGCCCTTAAATAATCGTAAATACTAGTTTTTTCAAAATAAAAGCTTAGATATACGTTATTTTTAGTAGGATTGTATCTCGAGAAGGGTGAGGTTAGATAAAAAATGTCAAGAGTCAAGAAATGCTTAAAATTGCCCAAAATATACAGTCCACAGGTTTTAACCCATAATAAACTCCCCAAAATAATCGTAAATACTAGTTTTTTGAAAAAAGAAGCCCAAAAACACGTTTTTTTAAAGGGAATTGCTACGTGGACGCCGCGGCGGACATATATAATTTCTTAGCTGTCCGCCGCGCATGCGCATTCGCTTTTGCACGACTTATTGAACCGCCGCACAGAGAAATTGGAATATGTTATGCATATTTCTGAAAAAGAAGGCGGGGCGACACCCCCCGCACCCCCCCTTTTTGTCTGCGACGCTAGTGCTGCCTGCGGCGCTGATAATTTATTAACAATTATTTAGCAAAAAAAATCAACCTAAGTAACTAACCCAACTACCATCACATGAAAGAGATAAATTATTATATGAAAAAAAAGAACATTTCTGTCGTCAAATCCAACCAGAATTTGTGAAAAAGGATATTAATCGTTAGAAAATATTAAAAAAAAGTCAAGTGGGCAGTATTTGAACCCGGGACCTGTCGCTCCAACAACACGATAACGTTACGCATAGGCCAGCGATCCACGTCGAGAACATCGCTGTAGCACAGAATAAATAGCATCTATCCAAACCTGTCCGCCGCGGCGTCCACGTAGCCACTCCCTTTTTTAAAACGCTTATATCTCGAGGAGAGTGAGGTTAGGTAAAAAAAATATGAAGAGTCAAAAAATGCTTAGAATTGTCCAGAATATAAAATCCTACGGTTTTTTCAACTGGTGACCGGAAATAAGGAATTTCTGTCCCAGTTTACGACCGGAGATAAAAAAAAATACCAGTTCCCATGACCCTGACTTTGTTCAATACATTTTTACGACCATTTTGCATCATCTCACATAAAAATCAGGTGGGGCGGAGTCTCATGTTGGGGTTAAATGCTTCATTTCCTCGACTGATATTGTGTTTCCACCCCTTAGACCGCCCTTTAAATTCCGTGGGTTCAAAAATTATAACAAGAGATCACACTAACACACTTTATTGAATAACTTACTGAAAACGTCACAATACTTTTATTAACTAAAATACACGTTTACTGACTAAAGTAATCTTTAGCACTGTTTATT
This sequence comes from Stenurella melanura, assembly GCA_963583905.1. Lineage (NCBI taxonomy): Eukaryota > Metazoa > Arthropoda > Insecta > Coleoptera > Cerambycidae > Stenurella > Stenurella melanura. The sequence goes on along the minus strand of OY757315.1, from coordinate 36,463,252 downwards.
ACTTGATTTTTACACTCTTCTGTTCACTTTGTATCACTTCGGAATTATCTAACCTGAGTTCATAAAGCCACATACTTACGTTGAATTTCCACTACATCCTCAAATAGTTAATGTTTGGATAGCAGTTTCTCGCAGAGGAATAATTGGGCCCAATTTTTCAATTTCACCGTTAATGCTGAGAGGTACAGCAACGTTTTGTCTGTATTTGTTCAACAACAACAACAACAACGATGAACGTAGAACTTGATTATTTCCAGCAGGGGGGAGCAACAGCATATTCGAGAAGAGGAAATGTAGCTTTCTTTTCGAGTTTCTCGGCAATCGGCTGATTTACATACACACGTTGAATTTCCTCCAAGGTCGCCATGTTTGACCACTGTTAAAGCTATATTGTTATTCCTTACTTGAAAAATAGAGTTTTCATACCTAATGTACCTAATTTGCAAGAAACGCAACAAAGAGTTGTTGAAGAATGTGCAATCATAATACGGCTAATGCTGCAGAATACTTTTCGTAGCAAGAGGGGTGTGTAAACTTGTGCATTGAGCATGATGGGGATAATTTCAATTGTTTTGTTAAATTCGCTTTTTTGTTTATAAACACGTCTATAGTTTTCTATCTCTAAGACTAAACACGTATGTATACATTATTGCAGATGGTGTTAGTGTGGGATGTAACCTGAAAACCTTGGACATAATAAGTATTGTAGAAATAATGTCAAATATCTGGGGCTGGCATTCTGTGTTAAGCAGTATTGTCTTACATAAGTTTTTAATAAATTCCAGGGAAGAAGTTGAAGACCAGCCGTCCTTATTTGATTCACATCGAGAGAAACGATCAGCATTAGATATAATAAGAGAAGTAAAAGAAGACGTTAAGGAAATTCCTCACAAACTCGTTATATTTCCAGGCACAAAGTGGTGCGGGCCAGGTAAATAAATTTCTTTAATATAAAATTAGTGCTGAATTTTCAGATTAATACACAGCTTTCTCATTACTCATGAAATTTGTTTTTTGAATTATATAGAATTAACACTGCAGTTTCCACATGAAGAGGGCAAAAGGCTTCTTTTGCGGAATCTTACTTGTTTACAGTGAGGTGTCGTATTGAAAACCGATGACTAAGAATGACTACTTCTTCATTCAGATTTCCCATTCAAGTCTCTTCAAATAGGAACATCTTGATACTATATTGGCACTTCAGTATGTGGGAATAATTGCTCAGACAATTTTAATAATGTTATTTGAAACCGTCAGTCCCAAGGTGGTAATGGGGGCGAGTTCTTTCCCGTACACACTAAATCACAATTTTATATCGCTCCTTTAATAATGTGGCAGTTACCTTAGCCAAGTTCTTTGCTAGGGTGGTTTTCAACCTTACCCCTATTGTGGAACTCATCCAGCGCCTTGTCGCCTAGCCTGAGGCCAAAAACTCAACACTCTAAATCAAGTTGCACCGTCTGATTTTCACATATTTTGCTACCTCTTCCGCTGCGTCTTACCCCTTGACATCCGCGGAGCGTCCACAAGCTCGTCGATGGGCAAAGTTGTCTCTCGTTTTGACAATTCAACATAGATCAATTTTAAAATTTATCTAAACGTATTATAACCAGTAATGCATATAGTGCGCTTAGCAAAATGTGCATGTTACAACTAAATCCCAAGTTTTTGAACTCTTACTAGCCTGCTATATTCATTTACCAAAAACAAGGAATTCTTAAAATAAATTTTTTGGAGCCGTAACACTTATCAGTACTTGCATTAGGGAGAATGCAGGTATTATGCAAGCATAGTTTTATTGATATTAGGCCCCATCCCCTTTGTAAGATAAAATAAAAACATGGTAGTCCTGCCTTCCTCAAAGGATAAGACATAACTAACTATTTTAATAACTATTTTTTATTCAATATGAAACACAAAAAAACATCGGAAACAACTCGCTTAGAATAATAAAATAGAATAGTGGTGTTACTTGTCGTTTATTTCATTAATATGTACTATTTTTGTCTCCCCCCTCTCCCTTTGTAAAAAAAAGTGAACGCTTCCTTATTATTGAGATAAACTATACATTCCTTAAATCTACATATAATTGAACGTTTTGTTGGTACGACATACTCACTTTAAATTGTCATTCTTAGCATAACAAAGATGTGAATTAACTGGCTGTAATTAAATGGGACTTTTACCCTCAAATATATAAAAAAACTTGTTAAACAGATCATTTTAATATTTTATAATAATAATTATCAACTTGTATCAGAGTGTATGATATTGATAACCCAGAAATATCTTTTCAGGGGATGTAGCCAGACGTTATTCAGATTTGGGATTTCACATTAAGGAAGATATGTGTTGCAGAGAGCATGATCATTGTCCAAGATCTTTTCGTAAAGGTGAATGTAAGCAAGGACTTTGTAACACATCACTTTTTACAAGGTTTGTAAAAGTATGAATAGCTGGCTAATTCACTTAGCATACGCATCTGTGGAAGTGTCTTGTTATGTATTAGTAGTATATACGGGGTGATTTAGATAGGCCATGCATTAGAAGTTTTCAACTGCACTCAACCATAATCGATTAATTCCGTCCTACAGCTATACCCCACATAACAAAATGATATGCCAGGTACATACAATGCATATTCAATCTATGGATATGTATATCCACTAGATGGAGAAGGTATATCTAATGTACATCTAATGGATGTGGAATTAATATTCCTAGCATATACATTTGTCGCCGACTTCCATATCTATTTCATATGCAGGAAATGTACATAAACATATCCAATGTACATTCACTGGAAATGAAACATACATCATATATACAATCGCATATTTTATGAATATACATTACATATCTCTGAAGTAGTTCCACGGACATCAAACCACTTATTGAACACTGCACTCGACGCGTGTTGCGTCAGTCATGTTGGAATCATCGGGAGATGATTAAAATGAACAGTTTTAATCATCTCGATTATACCAGCATAATTGGTGCAGCACGAATCGAATGAAAGTGTTCAAGTGTTTTGATGTTCGTGTGAACTACTTCAGAGGTATCCATATAAGAGGTAATAAAACACAAACAGTTTAACAAGAAATATATTTTATATAACTATTTTAAACATACACAAACTTTACAAAATAACCCAAATTATTACACAATATTTAAAATTTTCAATATTTATGTATACTTTTTTACCTTCCGGTAGTTTAACAAATTGTAAACATATGTATATTACTATAGTTGCTCATGTCCTACAAATGTGTTTAAAACATTCTCAACCATCAGTAAGTTATACAATATGAATGTATGTAATTTTTAGTTACCATTTATAAAATACATACCCAATATGACTTGACATAATAGCAAATTTTTAGGCCTCTGTCACTTTGTGCCATGTTAACAAAACACACACCTGCCACAATCAGTTAAATATGAAACTTGCAAATTTTCTAACCCCAAAAGAGTATGTATTTACAAATCTAAAGAATTGCATTATAATAAATATACTCTTACATCATGGGAGCTTCGTGCAAATGTAACAGCATAATATAGCAATAAGCAAATATAAAATCCAGAGAATGAGAAAGAGTTAACTTCAATCATACATAAACACTATGCATGCAACACTATAATAGGTCTTAATGGCTGCCGGCTGTGATGCGCCGACGTTCTATGCCATAAATTAGTAGCGCATGCGCATAAGATGAGATAAAATTCGTGTACGTGTATAATTTAATTGTACCTTAATGGACAAATGGACATGTTGTATAAATCATTATGTATATACCTCCAGCAATATACACTGAATATGACACTGATGGATGTCAGTAGCTAAATATACATTTTATATCATATGTATATTTAACAATACATATTCAAATTCCAACATCTAATGCATATGTGGATGTACATATCCATGAGATGTTATGTGGGACAGGATGTACCAAAAGTCGGTACCAACTTTCTTATTTTAAATAGAAACTTACATTTTTTTTTACATGGTTTGATTTGCCGTCTAATTCTGAGTATAGGCAACCCAAGTTTATGTTAACTTATCTATTACAGTTTTTGACATACAGTGTGTCCCAGGATAGATGTAACAAGAGGTGTAATGGACCAATAATTTTGGAATTTTGGAATGGTATTGAGTCCTGCTTGTTATAAAACTAAAGTATACCAAAAATGACTTGATTTGGTGTTCTACAGGGTGTTTTATAAGCAAAGCTGTAAAAATCACCACTAATAAAGTACATTTATTTTTCAAAATATGAAAAAATTCCACTAAGAAAAGTTATTTAGAATGCAATTTTATACCTCTGTACCAAATTTCAGGAATATAAAATTATTTTTTTGAAATTTGCCATGTTTTGCGAATTAAGAGTTGAATGCATATTTAAAGTTGTGTAGGAGCAAATGTTAATCATCTCAAAAAGTAGGCTATTGGTAAATAAAAAATTGAATATACGAGATGTAAGAAGGTTAATCGAACTAATTGTAAAACAAGAAACAATTACTAACAGAAGATTAATGATGTTTAAAAATTATAACAAGTAATAAATGTCAAAAACATAACAGATTCACAAACAAATTAATTATTGACCAATACAAAACAATGTTTACAATTTTCTTATTATTCGACGTATCTACCACCCACATCCACACACATTTCAATCCTTCGCCTGAAGTCCTTAAAACTGTTTCGAATATGATCTAACGGTATGGAGTTTACGGCATTTGTAATTCTCTGCTTCGATACTGCTGCATAATTAGGAAGTGGTTCAGCGTAAACCAATTGCTTGATGCGACCTTATAAAAAGAAATCCAATATTGATAGGTCTGGGGATCTCGTCGGCCACTTGATGGGTCCATTCCTGGCAATCCAATTTTCTCCAAAATTTAAATTCAACCACCGATTAAACATTTCTGTGGAGTGGCCAGGGCAACCATCATGTTGAAAATGAACTAAAGGCATATTTCTTAAAATATTTCAATGTTCTTCAGAAAATCTTTCAAGAAGCTGTAAATAAGTGTGCTAGTTTAACCTTCCCTCAATGAAATAAGGTCCAATAATTCCAACGTGATAAGAAACGGCACACCACATATTCACTTTTTTATAATATTGTCTTCTATAATGAATTGTAAAATTAGGATTGTCAGAAGCCCAAAACCGACAATTCTGAAATGAAACAACACCATTGGTTGTAAATGTGGATTCATCTTAGATAATTATGAAATGATAAAAAAGTCTCTCTTCCATGATTTTTTCTCCAATGATCAAACAAAAATCCAACCTACGGTCGTCATCTCCCTCGTCAAGCGTATGTTTATAATTTGCTTTATATGCCCTAATTTTCTTTGCCTTGTAAATTCTTTGGAGTTCAGATTTGCTAATATTAATAAGAGCTGACCTCTCTCTTAGTGGCATCCTAGGATTTTCTATAACAGAGGCATGAGCTATTGCACAATATAAATTTTTTCACGCACTGTGAGTGCCATTTTCACTTAATTTTTGTGCTTGGTTCGTTAATTTGAAACAGAAATTAAGGTGGCCATTCCCTAGAAAGAGACATCCAATAGAGAAATATTTATTATTTTTGCCCATTACTTTTTTTTCTTAATGAGTATATTTAAAAAAACTATAAGAGTACCTAAGTAGAACTGTAACAAGACTATTACTATGAATTTTCACTCAATCATTTCAGTGGTTTGCAAAATAGCTCGATTTAAAACTACGAAATAGGAAGATTAACATAATTTTTAAATTTAAATCGAGCTATTTTGCAAACCACTAAAGTTATTGAGTGAAAATTCATAGTAATAGTCTTGTTATGGTTCTACTTAGGTACTCTTATAGTTTTTTTTAAATAAACGTACTAAGAAAAAAAAGTTATGGCTACAAATAATAAATATTTCCCTATCGCATGTCTCTTTCTAGGGAATGGCCACCTTAAGGATAATATTGACTACGTTTGACAGATATGTCAATAATAAATGATAAATGTGTATCCACAGCTTTTCTCATAGCCTACTTTTAGCTTCTACATAACTTTAAATATTAAGTCACAAAAAATAATTTCTATGCAGTTTTAATTAAATGGTTCAAAATAAAATATTAATTTATTGAAAAAATACGAAGTTTCAAAAAAATAATTTTATATTCCTGAAATTTGGTATAGAGATATAAAATTGCATTATAAATAACTTTTCTTAGTGTAATTATTTCATGTTTTGAAAAATAAAGGTACTTTATTAGTGGTGATTTTTACAACTTTGCTTATAAAACACTCTGTAGAACACCAAATCAAGTCATTTTTGGTATACTTTAGTTTTACAACAAGCAGGACTCAATCCCCAAATACCATTCCAAAATTCCAAAATTTTTGGTCCATTACTCCCCTTGTTACATCTATCCTGAGACACACTGCATATGTCGATTTTTTTGAAAAATATAACCAGCGTAGTAGTTTGCGAAACCCATTCAAAATTAGGATGATGTCCAATCGGTGGTTCCATCATTTACCATATGGGAGCAAGTGATTCTCAAATGTCGCAATCAAAAACTATCAAAAAGTCATTTTTGTCAAATGGCACCTACCATTTTTTTAACGCTATTCAAAAAGATATTTCATGCAAAACCAAGACTATTTCTATGAATAAGTGTGAAATAATTATATTTGACATCGACTGATAAAAACAACCTCACCTATCTATTAGCTAACTAGTATTGGAGCCTATATACTCTATGCATGTTTAAAAATGAATTATTATTTGTTTGCTTATAATTGTATTGAAACATATTCTTTATAGGATTTTGCAAACAGCAGAGAAAATAACTATCTATAACTAAAAGAAAAACTTTGTGTAAAAATATTAATGAAATCTTCGCATTCTTTCGATAACCTGAATTCTGGTTATGCTAGCAAATTAAAATCCTAAAATAAATTTGTCTAATTTCTTCTTTGACAATTCTCATTCTAACACTAGCATCCACACAGTCCCCTACGGCCATGCAGATTAAACTAGTATCTACATAACCCCCTACGATTATGAAGATTCAGTTAAAAATGAGGCCTATGATGCAACGCCCTGTATAATGTATTAAATATTTCAACGAATATAAAAATTCAACCACGTTTAAATAAACAGACACCAAAATTTTGTTAAAGATATGTTCAGTTTTGTTATTTGTACATTTTTATATCAACTTCAATATTGCTATTAAGTGATAAGGTTCAGTTAATAGACCGACAACATTTCTTTGTTCTTTTCCTGATGAAAACAAACTATACAAAATTTCTCGTAGAATTTAGCAGAAATAAAATAGTCAGGTATTTATCATTTCATCTCATATTCTCTTTGTTTTCTTTCCTATTTGATTGTAACATGACTACATTTCTTTTTTAGATCTCATTGTCACTGTGACATTCAATTCCGAAATTGTCTTAAGGACTCTAACAGCAAGACAGCCGATGCTATTGGGATTTTATTTTTTGATGTTAATAGAATGCAGTGCTATGTAGAGGAGCCACCCTGTAAACCATGGGAAGGGTAACTAAGATATATTTAGTATTAGGCGAGTCTACCTGGGATTTTTCCCAAAATTTTTTTATACCATTTGAGTTAGCCACGGATTCTTATTGGAAAAATTGCGCTGAACAAGATTTTCTTATGAAAAATTTTCCTAAACCGCGAGCTTCATGGTCAAATAATTGTTTAAACATTTTTTCCCTTTTTATTTAATAAAATGAAAACGGTTTGACGGATCTGAAAAAATCTTGATTCGATTGAAATATATTTTCAATACGCGTCGTTTGGCGCCAGGCACGCTCATTTTGTCAACCCGTTCATTTGTTAGAGCCAAAAGTAAATTTCATAATGAACAAATTGATTACTCCGAAACTAATGAGGTCGGGATATTGTTTTTTGAAAATATATGCCTTTTATACCAAAGAATATACCATTTTTTTTGGCCCGATATCTTCAATACTTTTTAATTGTTTAAAAAATTGGCATAATTTGTTAATTAGCAAATAACTTTTTTTTCGACAATGTGATTGACTTCAAACCAACTTTAAACGATAATTATTGATGTCGGGCATAACCTCCATAGAAGTCTGCACAAATGCAACTTTTTGCTTTTGTTTATTTAAAGTTTAAATTAATTTTGCAAATTACCTAATGGAATATCTCTGGGTAAGCGTATCAAAATGGGGTTTTATGCATATGAAAGTGCTTGCAAAAAGGAAAATTTGGAGACCAGAAAGACCTTGATCGGATAACCGGAACAGGAAATAGAAGTGACATTGCGTGAGAGACTCTAATTTGTTTAAATATTGTCTAAATGTTATTTGTGGCATTATCTTAATTTTTTTTTTCCTTCTTCAATTCTTTGGGACTTCCTGCCACATGTATGTTTTCTTTCTAAGCGGTGCTAGGGGAATCTACGTAAACGTCACAGGCGTAGAGGTTTTTTACCAGTAAAATACTGGTTAATTGTGATATATTTTGTAGATTCCCCTAGCACCGCTTAGAAAGAAAACATACATGTGGCAGGAAGTCCCAAAGAATTGAAGAAGGAAAATAAAAAAAAAAATCTAATTTGTTTATTATCGACTTTTTGGACAGGAGGTTCGGTGCAAATGAAAGCTAACAAGTTTTTCCATCAACCACAAAAAGTTCTACAAAAGAGTTATACGCGTTTTTGACCCTTAACAAAATTTCATCCACAAGGTGAAAATAGTAAGATTTGACGCGCAATGAGGTGGCGGGTTCGATCCTCGATGTGGGCAAATCTTTTTTCGTCAAATTTGCTTTTTTTTCATGTAACCAAGTATTTTTTATGATAATAAATGTCTACTTTCTGAGAAATTTTTTAAAACCTCGCAATTTTCATTAAATAAATCTTGCAACAAACATATGATTGTTCTTGTCCAACGAGGGTTTGTCAGTAGTTTTTGTTTTTTTTTACTACTTTTTGTGAAAGAGAATAAAGCTTACTTTACTTTATTTGAGTGGGGTGCCTGTCGAAAAAAGACCAAAAATAAAAAAGGAACAATATTTTTTTTTTTACTTTTTTCTTATAATGAAAAAAAAGTTCACGTCTCATGAAAAAAACACACTTTGTTATTTGTAAATGAGAAATAATCAAAAGATTTAACTATTTTAATAGCATTGTTATTTTATTGTTTTAATTACAAATATTTACAAATAATAACTATTAACGCTAATAACTATTAGAGCATTCCACCGTTCCATGATTTCGACTATAAGAAATGTAGAGCATACAAAGCAGGTGCTCAGGGTAGCTCGGGAGTTAGTGTACCAACACAGAGAAAGCAGGTTACCCAGCGCCTATTTTCAGCGCCGAAAAACGGCGCATATTTCTCATCTCAAGCGAACACAATAAACACCGGTTATTTGCCAGTTTAAAAGCAACTTTTGTTCAACTAAGGTGTCTAGTTCATCTTCAGAGGAAGATTGTGTGATAATGAAAAATATTTTTCTAAGAATGCAACGAAAGCAGCAAGGTATGCATCCTGTAAATCGAGACTCAAAAGTTTATGACGAATATCACCATTTATTTCTCCTACAACAAGCGACCAAGAACTAAAAGTTCATCCCGGTAAATCCTCGGCGCCTGCAACAAGCTCCGATTTGCTTTGTCTATGTGCGGGAGATTTAAAAGCGTACTTAATTATTGGCGCTTATAGGCGCTGACTACCAGTAAGCAAGCAGCCTGCTTTCTTTGTGTGTGTACCCTTACGGATTTAATGAAGTTCTCAAGAATAAACAAGCTAACCATTATACTTTCGCCGATTTACTACACTTGTTATATAATTGTTGCACGTTCTATAGGATACTCTTCCCAGTTTTTTTCTGTAAATGCTATTACTTTCAAACATTTTTTTGTTTAATTACAAAATATATTTTTTTTAATTTCAAAAATGTATCTTTTTTATTTATTGACCGATTTTGTTAAAAGACAATAGGGTTCTTCCTCTAGCTAACATTAACTTGCTGTCCAAATTTCAATACTATCGGACTTTTCGTTCTTAGTTAGTTATCGTGCTTACAAGAAACGTGACGGCCGGACAGACAGACGGACAGAGAGACAGACAGACAAACGGACGGACATTTTGCAAGTCATTCAGAATTCGATCAATAATACAGTGATATGAAAATGTTTTCTCTACGAGCAATATTATCGGTTTTAGAAATGTGCCGATCTATAATGCAATATACTCTTCGTTTTGTATTTGCGAAGAGTATAATAATAATTTATAGCGTTTCTTAGAATTTAAAAATTATTTTATTAGAGGAAATATTTTATTGCACGAAAAAAAAAGTGAATTTGACAACAAAAAAAATTTGCCCCCACCGAGAATCGAACCCGCCACCCCATTGCGCGTCAAAACGTACTATTTTCGCGTTGCGGGAGAGATTTTTTAAGGGTCAAAAACGCGTATAACTTCAGGGATTGAATAATTTTTGTAGAACTTTTTGTGGTTAATGGAAAAACTTGTTAGCTTTCATTTGCAGCGAACCTCCTGTACAAAAAGTTGTTAATAAACAAATTAGAGCCTCTCACGCAATGTCACTTTTATTTCCGGTTCCAGTTATCCGATCAAGGTTTTTCTGGTCTCAAAATGTTCCTTGTTGCAAGCATTTTCATATGCACAAAACCCCATTTCGATACGCTTACCCAGAGCCGAGATATTCCACTTGGCAATTTGCAAAATTAATTTAAACTTTAAATAAACAAAAAGTTGCATTCGTGCAGACTTCTATGGGGGTTATGCCCGATATCAATATTTGTCATTTAAAATTGGTTTGAAGTTGATCAAATTTTCGAAAAAAGAGTTATTTGCAAATTAACAAATTATGCCAATTGTTTAAACAATCAAGAAGTATTGAAGATATCGGGCCAAAAAAGGTATATTCTTTGGTATAAAGGGCATATCTTTTGAAAAAAACAATATCCTGACCTCATTAGTTTCGGAGTGGGTAATCAATTTGTTAATTATGAAACTTATTTTGGCTATAACAATTGAACAGGTTGACAAAATGAGTTGTGCCTGATGCTAAGCGACGCGTATTGAAAATATATTTCGATTGAATCAAGATTTTTTCGGATCCGTCAAACGGTTTTTATTTTATTAAATAAAAACGAAAAAAAAATGTGTTTAAACAATTATTTTGTGACGTGCTTTTATTTCGGTTAAATTCGGTAATCTCGAGCGCCACCTTTGCAATTTTTACGTGGGGCAAAGGTCCCACATTAGCCTCCTAAACGCAGCCTGTTGCAGTAGGGCTGGGAAGTATATCATCCTTGGGGCTGGGATAGCTACAGTGGAGACACGGTATGTCCAGGGGTCTGGACGGCAGATTAGACTTTCACTCACATTCAGCAGTAAACGGCAGATGTCGGTAAATAACAAAGTTTATTAACACACAATCAAATTTTTACAAATAATAATAATAATAATAATAATAATAATAATAAATAAAAAAAACGGTTGGGTACCAAAATACGGAGTTCCTGATAAATACAATAACAAAAACTTAAGATATGTCATTTTAATTTAACTTGAATTAGGTAGGGCGCCATTTGGTGACGTACGGATAACCAGGCGGTGAGAAGCTAGTTAGCTACTCATTAATGCGGAAGCAAGCGGTAGTAAGCAAGCAAATGGTGAAAGCGGTAAAAAAAAAACAGTAGTAAAGCGGTATATAAAAAAAACAGCAAATGGAAAAAACTACACAAGTATTTAAAAAAAAAACGGACAGCGTGCAAATACCAGGCAAAAGCAAGCGGTTATCTACAGCAATAATCATGCCTACATGTTGTATTAGAGTGTGGGTGTGAAGAACTTGGCAAAACTAAATAAGACTGATACCAAATAAATAAAACGGTTGTCGGATTCGGTGCGGTGTGTAACCTTGGTTACACTCGGTTCGGAAAATAAAACGGTTATCGGATTTGGTATCAGCTTACGGCGGAGATTATTCTGCCTAGACGGACAGACAGTAATAATCAGAACGGTGGTATTTCGGTTCGGTTCGGATATGTTGAAATTACATCAACACTTGATGCGGTGTTTGCCAAGCGCCTCAAACCCCAGAGCTGGGTGCCTTCATTAAATGCATTTCGGTTCGGCCACGTGGTATCTTGTCGGATTTTATGCGGAAAATGTCTATGTATCAGAATATAATGTTAGTTAATTTATTTACGGTAGCCTAGATTTTATTCTCAATTCCCGTACTATAATAAAATTTCTATAAACTATTTCAAAGTAAGGAATTTTGTTCCATTTTGTATCAATACGAAATATTGGGAACAAAATGAACGGTAAATTAACAATAACACTACAATAAATTTCACAAAAATAATTTTTGCAAATACAGATTTTATTTTGCTACGCACTAGCTAAAATAAAATATACGGTAATTATAACTTCTACCCATTTGGTAGAACAACATATTATTCTATCACAGTACCATCACAAATGGTCTGGATTAAAATAATATAAACGGTAAACGGTACACATTTTCTCTCGAAATATCATCTATGTTCTTTTTCCCATTTGGAAATTCTTGCGAACATAGCTATTTGGATAAAATCGGAGAAGTTGACAGGTCCTATCTTGGACTCTCTTACTATTGTAATAATTTAAATTCATTTAATTTCGGCAAAGTCGGAAAATAATAATTATATTCTGATACATTTAAATGGAATCGGTTTCAAATTATTGCTTTAAAACACACATTTCAGTGAATTATTCTTATCGGTGTTAATATAAAAAGGTCGACAAGAAACCAGCGGCGATGATAAAACGGTGTACTTACATGTGCTGGATATACGGAATAATACCCGACTGGGCTGTTTGACGGATCGGACAGAAGTCCTTTCAACTGTGGTCTATTGAAACTAATTTACGCAGCTCTCTTACTAACGCCCTCAATGTTGATTTTTGTAATTAATGTTAATATTACTGATAGCCCTCTCACTGCCAGGTTTATTAAATTACCTATTTAAAGTAGAAATCTATTTCGCGGTTTAGCTAGCTAAATAAGGAGAAATCTAATTTACAATACCTATGATTCGAATGTAAGCGGAGCAAATAACGAAGTATATTGTTAATTTAAACTGCATTTTTGGCTACGGAAAATTCACCTCGTTACAATTTGACCATGAACCTCGCGGTTTAGGAACATTTTTCATAAGAAAATCTTGTTCAGCGAAATTTTTCCTATAAGAATCCCTTGCTAACTCAAATGGTATACAAAATTTGTAAAATCACCTCTTTTTTACCCCAGGCAGACTGGCCTATATATATTATATGAAATACATTTGTTCGCTTCAACTTAAATGAAAAGTATGAGAATGTACTGTCGTGAGCAAAAAAAAAAAAATACTATTTTTTCTAATGTAAATCTGTCTCTATTTGAATATGTAATGAGTAGCCGAAATAAACCAGTTAGCACTTTTATTATATTTTTTATTGTAACTCTGTAGTTATATTATTGCTAAAACAGAAGATGAATTGTCAATGAAACATATTGCCCTGCGTTATAACATTAACAAAAATTCTGTGTTTAACATTATA